>JAWNOW010000030.1:0-1291531 GCA_035045625.1 Drosophila formosana
ATGTCTTTGAAACAAAGCTACATATATCTTGGCCATATCCTATCACATTTATAAAGAACACATACATCGTATTGATGGGATTGCCGGAACCAAAATTTCGCCTACTGAGATTTAGTGACACGTTTTCTGCAATGCGGGAATTTTTCGTATGCAAACCTCATTAGAATATTTTTAAATGAAGTACTTACTTATATCTTCATTCATTACATTATATTATTTTTTATTGCAAGCTTTAAATAAATTGAAAACCAGGATAAGATAGAATGAAGCACAAAGCAAATAAAAATAATTTAATTTAAATGCCGCAACTAAAAGATAATAGAAATAAATCTCTTCATTTTATCAGAACCTGTAACGTAAACACGTAATTGCTCATAACTTAAATATGAATTCCGTATGGCAGTTAAATTTATATACTTAGTTGCCTTACTTACTTATGAAAGGGTAAGGATTAACCTTATTATTATTATTATTATTTGGCCATCACAACCCTATCGGGTCACGGCCTGAAAAAGTTGCCTCCACGCGCTTCTGTCCTGGGCACGTCTCCTCCAGTTGGTAACACCAAGTGAGGACAGAGCTTCCATCACTTGATCCTGCCAACGCATCCGGGGTCTTCCTCTCCTCCGATTGCCGACCACTACTGCATCAAACACCTTACCTTAGCTCAGTAAAAACATTCATGTTTACTCTTCCCTTCTAATGTTTCATTATTGTTCTGCTTTTATTAGTATTTTTTGTGTATCAATCTGCTCTGGCAGAGCATTGCCGCTTCGGTGTGAATTTAGCTGTTGCCACAGTCGTGCTAATTTATTTCTTTTTGTTACGTATCTATATCTTCGGCGGAAGATTAGCCAAAGATTTGTTGCCGCCTTTTGGACTTTATGGACGCACAATTTGCATTTCGAAAGCCATTAAAAATTTATAATTGCAAAATAATGGGGCGAAAAGCTGCCGAAGCCGAGGCACCGTGAAATGTAACTACAATTTTGAGGCACGGACAAAAGTTGCCGGCGGTTAATTTGAAAACTTGATGCCGAAAGTTCTGCGTTGTCAGAGGCGAAGACGAGGCTTACATACATTTATATGCTTAATGTTTTGCTGTTCGACTGACGTACATATTTTTTGCTTGTGTTTTTTTACAATTTACAGAGCACGAGCAGCTGAGAAGAAGAGAGAAACTGAGGCGACATCAAACAACAATAGGAACAAACGACAAAACTGAACCTGAGAAAAATGTCAGCAAATTTAGTACAAAAGAAATCAAACAGAAACAGAGACAGAAAAACGAAACTGAACAGCAACTACAAGGAGCAGGCAGAGGAGGAGTCTCAACAACAACAACAGACGGAAACAAGGACGAGTCCAGGACATCATCATATTGCGACCATATCGCTGATGCTGCAATACGATATCGATAATACGCTGAATGCGCTCAAGGAGCAGACGCATTCAAAGCAGGCGCGGCAACGCAATGCGCTAATGGATCACAGCAGCAACAATAACAATTTCAATCACAACAAAGACCGGGACAACAATCTCGAGGAGATGCCATCGCAAACGCCAACGTCGGCGAGCAGTCCCAGTGTCGAGGAGGAGCTTGAGATGGAGGACATTGTCACGGGCAAGACCGGCGTCGGCGTCTCCAACGGCTTCATGCCGCCCACGCCGCCAGCCACGCCCAATTTGCAGAACACGGCGCAGAAACGTTGGCGCATCCTGGCCAAGGTGCTGCGCAAGGATTCCGAGGAAACCGTGAGCTCCTCCAGCGATGAGTTCAGCGAGGAGCAAACGGCCTCGGTGCGACGCTTCAAGAGCTTCGATCTGTTGCGTCAGGACAGCTTCGAGGACCACGTGAGCCTGAAGTGCCTGGGGAAGACGGAGAATTGGTACAAGTACCGCATGCAGCTGCACAACGACATCGAGTACTCGGTGAACATCCATCACATGGAGCGCCAGCTGACGGCCAACGATCTGATGGGCTTCAACAACACCGGCAACATTTGCGTGTGGCCCTCCGAGGAGGCGCTCACCGCCCTGGTGCTGTCCGATCTCGCCGCGTATCGCGGCAAATGGATCCTGGAGCTGGGCGGCGGCTTCACCTCCCTGGCCGGCCTCATGCTGGCCAAGTACGCCAAGCCCTATGCCGTCCACCTCACCGATGGCAACGAGGTGAGCGTGGAGAATGTGCGCAAGACCGTCTGCCTGAACGAGCTCAGCTGCTACACGAAATGCTCGGTCCTGAAGTGGCAGGAGGCGGCGGCTCGCGCCCACGCCGAGCAGGCCAAGTTCGAGTTCATCCTGTGCGCCGACTGCCTGTTCTTCGACGAGGCCCGATCGGCCCTGGTCGACACCATCTGGTATTATCTGGCCCCCCAAGGCGTCGCCCTCATCATGGCCCCGCGTCGCGGCCGCACGCTGAACGTGTTCCGGGACGAGTGCGTGGCACGTGGCTTCCGCGTCGAGTTGGCCACGCGCTACAACGAGACCATTTGGCAGCGTCACCTGCAGCTCAAGACGGACTCGGCCCTGTACGACGAGGATCTACACTATCCGCTGCTGCTGCGCCTCTGCAAGTCGCACAGCTAAGAAATTACAATTGATTGCAGTGTCAGCAAAGTAGGTTCAATTAAAGTTTAGTCAATGTTTTAGTTGATAGCAAGCAAATTCCAGTTTACACCTAAAATATATAAACCTAATACTAGAAAGCAAACTGAAAGAGGCCCCCCATTGATGGCAAATATTTATTATAGAGTACTTAAGTACAGGCCTGCACAAAGAATTCCTCCTACAAATAATTGAATTTTCTATAATTTTCTATTTTGTATTTAATTTTTATGATTTTGTTTTTTGATAGAAAGTTCCTTTGATATGTAAATTTGATTTGCCTTGATTCCACGTTTATATATACGATATGCGATATGCGATATGCGATATACACCAAATACTCCACATATAATTATAAACTATTTGTCACCACACACGAGCACAAACACACACACACAAGTATTACTTAAATTTAATTTTAACGCTGTATAGCATAATGTTAGGCTGCTTTTTGTTAGAGAGAAAGAAAAGCGAAATGTAAACCAATTTTCCTTATGCTAAAGGTATTGTATTAGAAAATGAAAACGTTGCCAGCGCTCGACCAATTAATTAATAGTTAACTAAACTTAGTCTATGTATGTTAATTATAGAGCATGTGTTAATGGTTATTCGATGGTAATGACGATGATGAGATAAACACTCAAATACAGTATCAAATGTCACACATTCGTTCTACGTTTTGTCTATGCAATTGTCATAACCATTAATGATCTCACACAGTGCAAATGTAAGTATGACCTCTGCCCCTCCCCTTACCCCTCTCTTTACCCCTTTTATGGCGGGATGTCAATGATAATTATCAGACCACACACCGGGCGATTGGCGAGTCGTTTATTAAAGAGTATTAGCGATTTTTATATGGCCAGTCAGCCAACAGCGAGGTAATTACTTTAATTGTGCCAGCGACTGGAACTGTGCCAGGCTGACAGCAGGAGCAGGAGCAGGAGCAGAAGGACGATGACGATGACGACGTCAGCATGTCCTGCGTTCGTGCGAGCATTTGATTGTTCTTTCTCCTGTTTTTTTTTGCTGCCCTTTGTTGGGGTTGTTGGCGGTAAGTAGAAATTTTACTTACGGCCATATTTGGGTCAGTTTGAGCTCATTAAGCGCAGTGCTTAAAATGCCACTATAAAGTGTGATTTTCGAGCTATGAATAAAAGTAAAACATTATGTGGAATGTAAAATTATTATATTATACAAAATTATAACAAATGGAAAAGAATTTGTGCCGAAAAATTAAAAGGTATTTTAATCAGGGACCGTTTTCGTTAACAAAACTAAAATAAATTAATATAGGATGAGTTTTATTTTTCCTTAAATAAATGAAGGTATTTAAAAAGAAACATGATAATAATTTGGTAAGTTATATTTTGTGCACTCAATTTTAAACTTAGGTAATATTATTCCATCTACTTATGGAGTGCATTCAGACAAACAATCTAAGGCAGTTGAAAATTAAATCTACAGGTGTTGTTAAGTTACTTTTTATGTTTGTTAGGGCTTCACACTTTATAAAATATATGTAATAAAAACCAAAAGCGAAATATGAAATTTGTATTTTGAAGGCAAAAATCATAATTTTCGAGTTATATATTTTTTGTTTTATGACATGAAATGAATTAAAATATTTAAATAATTTCTAATAAATTCTAATTGAATGTTTTCCTGTTGCTTAAAGAGTATCTCAGTATTCGTTGTTGCTGCCAGTTGCTAATGCCCAACTTGTTTGTCTTGTGTGTCGGTTACCAGCTGAAAAATCAAAAATAAAAATAAATCTGATAAGCGCAAATTACAAAGCAAACTCGACGAAACATGCACACACAACTCTGCGCGATTCCCTCACTTATGTCTATGCGTGTATTTCTATATATACATATATATGTTTAGCTGTATGTGTGTGTGTGTTCATATATGTACTTCAAGCTATTTGTGTGCGTCATTAACGAGGTCATTGGTAAGTAAGCGTGTTTGATGTGCTCGAGACATGTAATCCTGACTGGGGCCCAAGTCAAACAATCGACAGTGACAGAGGCCAAAGCCAGAAGCAGGAGCAAGGAGCCGAGAGCCAGGACCGAGGAGCATGCGGGCGACAACAGATTGCGTATACGCGGCGTGTGCTGGCCGAGGCGAAGCCATGTCAATTTCGACCAGCTGTGGGTGCCTGGCTGCTAATGACATGCGACTGCTGGTTTTGCCCTGTCTTGCTATGCAAATCAGGATACTTGGCGACGACCACTCAATTATGCGCCACACACCACACACTGCCACACACACACACACACACACTCACACGAAAACACCAACACATGGAGATCTTGCTGTGGGTGTAAAATGTTCGTTGCCTACTTTTAGGCACATGGTAAAAACACACTTTGCTTTTCTTTGCTTCGGCGAAAGTTCAGTGCTGAACCATTGTCTTCCAGCCAGTTGGCGTTTTCGATGAGGTGGCCGCAAGGGGGCGTGGCAAGTGATTTGGCAAACACATTTCAATTTGCGCTTTGTTTGCCTCTCTGCTTTGACCGTGTCCTTTGTACCGTTCGGTGTTCGGCAATCCCTAAAACCTCATGGGAAACTTGCCAAAGAGTTTTACGGCGCCAACAGGTGTTCCAATTGTGTGCGAGGCCTTTTCGCCTTGCCTTCCGTGTTATTTTTAGTTGAAAGGCTCATTAAATTTTTAATTAATGAAATTAGAGGAATGTGTTTCTTTCGAGTGCACGTTACGTGCACGTTGTTTGCTTGGGGATTTGCCGTAGAGACCGCGTTCAAATATTCATGAAGCCTGTCTGTGGACAAAAAACTCTAGGTCTGGGCTCAGCACTTGACCTGTGCAGCGGTCACTGTCCTTTAATTTAACTCTAAGGATTTGATAACGTCATACGCAGCTGGGCCATTACATAATGGCCAACAGCCAGCTGACCTTGACATACCAACCAGTTTTGTGTTTATGTCATCAAAATTTACGCATTTCCTTTTCTTGCCATGCGATTATTATTATTATTATGAGAAGTAAGTATATGCTGTGAGCGACGTCTAATTATCATATGAATTGTGTGCATAATTCATTATTAAATGGGAAATTACATTGCGTGTTAGTAAATTAACAAGTTGTGAGCCAGAAATAGGCCAAAACTAAGGTTCTTAACTAGATCGCGATAGAGGCGGACAGTTAATGCCACTAAGTGCCTAAATTAAATGGGAAATTATGGAATGTATTAGGCAAGACCTAGAAAACCCAAAAATATTTGCTCCAAAGGTATTTCCGCTTTTTATGAGCATTAAATGGTATCACAACAAAACTAATGGTCGTAAATTGACTTTGTTAAACTCGAAAATCACCTCTACACTTTTATCGTTCAAGTATTTACTGAAAAAGCTACTTCGGCGTTTCCCTTATTAAAAATACAATAAAAAGCTTAATTTATCTGCCGATTACTTTGCTTAAATACCATAAAAGAAAATCATCGAATTCATTGGCTGAGGCAGGCTTATAAATATTTATTGGCTACTAAGAAAATAAGAGTTCAACAAATGCACCCACCAAAGCGTTAAATTTGATTATGCAACACGAGTAGTTGTTAAGTTGTAATGTTGTTAATAATTCATTGTACAATGTCTGACAAAATTGTGAAGCGAAAAGCTTTACTTATTTATTTGTGTAATCAAAGAGAAACTGTTTATGCGCCGTTTTTAATTGATTTCAAGTTGAAGTGGCTGCAAAAGCGACGATACACATACATACATATGTATGTAGGTATATGAAAATCGAATGAATAATGCCAATGCAAGAGCTGTAGAAAACTAATAACAATAATATTGCTGATTAAGCATTAATCAAAGCAGCAAATACAAATACAATATCGCGCTGGGAAAAGAAACAATAGGCAAACGTGGCCAAAAAGGGAAAGTGATTCTCTGTTCGGTTTTCAATAGCAACCACAACAATAACAACCGCACCACAACAACAACAACAACTACAACGATATTTATAAGCAGCTTGTTTGAGTTTGTCGTCTGCCTTAATTATATAAAAAGGTTTTCGCTTGAATATGGATTTTTAATTTAGCGCGTGTAACATTTGAGAAAAGAGAGAAAAAAAGCGTCGCTCACGATGAAAAATACACACAATTTTCCAAAAACCGATAAGCGGCTGCTGATAAGCGCGCGTCGAGTTTCTGCTTAACATTTCTGTTGTTAGCTCTAACAACAACAGCAACAACAACAAGGCCAGCAGCAACAGCAACAACAACATCAGCAACAGCAACATCAGCAACCCGCTCGGTTGTCAAGTGGCAACCAATTCGAACCCAATATATTAAAAAACGGAGTCATTTATTCATTGTATGTGTACCAAGGAACATAAATAGTAAATTAAAAAAATAAATACATATTTTTAATAAAGACATAAAAACAAATTCGAAGATTAAATATATAAATAATATAATAATAATATTTGTATTTGAACTGCATACGCAAAGTATTAAAATCTGTGTACTTTAATTTAAGAGTTAATAACCAAATTAAAAAAATAAGAAAGATATGAAATACTGTTGAACAATTCTATTATGCAACAACTGCAAGTTTTCAATATTTATATTTATTGTTAATGATTGAGTAGACCGTTTCTATTTAAATTAAAAATGCCTTTTACAATGACATCGTTATTATTAAGTTTTCTTAATTATGCCGTTGAGCACATCGAAAGATTGTCAGGCCAACAGCAGCCAATAAAATTGCGTGATAGTCTTTTATAACAGCCTTGATTTTAATATGTCATTTATTATTAATTATTATCCATTTACTAGAACTTCGTGAGAACACTTTATATGCCCGTAAAATGCATATTTACGAGTATGTAGTCGCACTATAGTTTATTTCCGTGATTGCCTTAATTTCAGAGACTATACTCGCAAGAGCTGGATGGATATTATAAATAAAGCCGCAATCTAAATGATCACCATACAATCTAATTACGTTGCAAAATTAATTTGCTATTGCTATGCAACAATTAATACGCCGCCAATCAGAAGCAGATGCACACAATAATTTTAATGTACAAATATTTTTGCATGTATAAAAATATAAAATATAATTTATAGCAGCAATAGCTGCTTTGACTGCACTATGTCCATTAAATTTAATTCTACGATAGAAAACATGTCTAACTAAAAATAAATAAAAAAACAATATAAAGACATTGTTTAAAATATTAACAGCAAAAACAAAAGATTTATACACTTCATTCTATGTCGAAGTTTAATTTTAAGAATAAAATACAATATCCAACAGCTTTATTTGGGTCAACTGCACTATGTCCATTAATTTTAATTCTACGATAGAAATTATGTCTTACTAAAAAACAATATAAAAACATTGCTTAAAATATAAATAGTAAAAAGAAAAGATTTATACAATTCAGTCTAGGTCTAAGTTTAGGTTTAAAAATAAAGTACAATATCTAGCAGCTTTAGTAGATTTAACTGCACGATGTTCTTTCAATTTAATTCAACGATACAAAACATATTTAATTTAAAATAAATAATATGCAATATAAAGACATTGTTCAAAATACAAATAACAAAAAGTTTAAAAATAAAATACAATATTTAGCAGCTATAGTGGATTTAACTGCACCATTAAATTTAATTCTATGATAAAAAACATGCCAAAATAAAAATAATTACAATACAATATAAAGTCATTGCTTAAAAAGCAAAAAGTTTTATAAAGTTTATGCTAGGTCTAAATTTAGGTTTAAAAATAAAGTACAAATTCTAGCAGCTTTAGTGGTTTTAACTGCACGATGTCCATTCAATTTAATTCAACGATACAAAACATATTCAATTTAAAATAAATAATATGCAATATAAGTACGTTGTTTAAAATACAATTAACAAAAAGAAAAGAATCATTGTATGTCAAAGTTTAAAAATAAAATACAATACTTAGCAGCTAAAGTGGATTTAACTGCACCATTAAATTTAACTCTATGATAAAAATCATGCCTAATTAAAAATAAATACAATACAATATAAAGTCATTGCTTAAAAAGCAAAAAGTTTTATAAAGTTTATGCTAGGTCTAAATTTAGGTTTAAAAATAAAGTACAAATTCTAGCAGCTTTAGTGGATTTAACTGCACGATGTCCATTTAATTTAATTCAACGATACAAAACATATTCAATTTAAAATAAATAATATGCAATATAAAGACGTTGTTTAAAATACAAATAACCAAAAGAAAAGATTCATTGTATGTCTAAGTTTAATAATAAAATACAATACTTAGCAGCTATAGTGGATTTAAATTGAATTCTATGATAAAAAACATTTCTAATTAAAAATAAATACAATACAATATAAAGTCATTGCTTAAAAAGGGAAAAGTTTTATAAAGTTTATGCTAGGTCTAAATTTAGGTTTAAAAATAAAGTACAAATTCTAGCAGCTTTAGTGGATTTAACTGCACGATGTCCATTTAATTTAATTCAACGATACAATACATATTTAATCTAAAATAAATAATATGCAATATAAGTACGTTGTTTAAAATACAATTAACAAAAAGAAAAGAATCATTGTATGTCAAAGTTTAAAAATAAAATACAATACTTAGCAGCTAAAGTGGATTTAACTGCACCATTAAATTTAACTCTATGATAAAAATCATGCCTAATTAAAAATAAATAGAATACAATATAAAGTCATTGCTTAAAAAGCAAAAAGTTGTATAAAGTTTATGCTAGGTCTAAGTTTAAGCCATGGCTGCTTGAACAACAAGGGCTGCCAGCCGCTGTGGCAGCAACCGTCAACAGCATTTGGCCATGGCTAACATATGATATAAGAAAGCTCGCTCTGAAAAGCTTTCTCTCTTTTTCTCTCTCTCTCTCTCTCTGGCTGTTGGACTGGCGGCCTTGGCATTGCGCGTTGTTTGCTCGTTGGGAACAGCTGTTTGCCTTCTTTGGGTTGTCGACGAGCTTCGTGCGCAGCTGAGTCGCAACTCTGCTTTCAGTTGTGGGACGCCAGCGAAGGCGTGCGGTTATCGTTCTTCCCGTGGAGCTTGTCTTTCAGCCGAAACCAAAGCAAAGCAAAACAAATGAGACGCGGCATTATCAATCTATTATTTATTTGTTATTATTACTAATTTCACAGTGTGCTCGGCTGTGCAAGTGCTGTGTGTAAAGAAGTGAAATTGTCGTGTGTGGCAACCATTGTTGCAGCCTCAAAAGAAGCAGAAAGAATAAATAAATACAATATTGTTGTTATTATTAAAACAAAAACAAAAAGAAAAACAAGAACAATTTGTGCCGCCCAATTGACACACATTTGATGCAACAAATATCATAAATCAAGGCAGCAAAAAAGAACAATAAAAAAGCGAAATAATGTCAAACAAATCAATGGCCAGCAGCAGCTGCAACTTGCTGCCATTGATGCTGCTGCTGTTGCTGTTGCTGTTGCCGGCAATACCAGATGCTGCTGCTGCCACACGACGCGCCCGAATATCAGCAACTAGCAGCAGCAGCAGCAACAATGAGTCGTTGACAGAGCCCAAGCAGGCGGCGCAGACGACGTCAAAGACAACGGCAGAAGGAAAATTGAAAACATCTGCAGACAGCAACAAATATGGTGAGTCCTAAGGAGAGAACAGGCAAAAACAAAAAAAAAGGAAAAAGGAATGAATGCCCCGCATAGCATTACCCCTTTTTTTGTTGTGCTGCCAGCTTGTTTGGCATTCTGTTCTGTTGTTGCTGGCTGCCTAATTGCATTTGGTCACGATTTGTGAGCTTGCAACGTGTGCAATGTCTGGCCGCCAAGGAGAGACCTTGTTGAGCAGCAAAACAAACGACAGCAGCAGCAGCAGCAGAAGGAGAAGCGATGCCAACCTAAAAGGGTTGCCCTTGGCAGCGAAATTGTTTCACGCTCTGCGACGGCATACAAAAACAAAAGACTTAGGCAACAAACTTGCTGCTGGCACTAATTTCAGCTATTTTATGCCAATCAAGAGCGCGAGGGAAATGGACATTGTACAAAAGCGTTTCCTGTCCACAGAACCGCAAAAGAGGCCGCGGCCCCACCACGCCCCATAACCGCAGCAAAACGTGGCGGAAATTGCGGCAACTTTTAATGGTCAGTTGCCGAGAGCAAAAGTGTCATTAGGCCAGACCAAATGTCAGTGCTTAACCCGCCAAGACTATTAAATGCGACACCAAAAGCCCCGAAACAAATCAAAGTCAAACGTTCTGCGCCAATTGCATAACATGCATGCCACACACTGCCAATGTGCAACATCATGTTGCAGTCAGCAGCCCCAAAAATCCGACACTGAAATGTATCATTAATCAGGCGATTTATTTGCTGATGCTGCAACTTCCGTGGTCAGTTTGTCATTCAACGCTGACAGGCAGTGTTTTCTTTGCTGTCATCGCCAAAGATGAAGAAGCCACATGAGAAGACGGGGAAGCGGGGTAAGAGAGGGAGATAAAACTGGTGGCTGATAAAGTTGTCGCCACCTTGATGTGGCTGTTCTAATGGCATTTTGCAGCGCTCAGAATTTGTGCCAACTGTTTGTGCCAGCCTTGCATTTTCACTTTTCCATGTTTATTTTGCTGTTGTTCTTTTTTATTTCATTTTTATTTTTTTATGCCGCTGCCGTCCGCTGTGGTTGTTGCTCTGTGTGAAATTCGCCTAAATGCCGACCGAATACAACACGGAGGCGGCCTGGCGAATTCAAAATTGGTGTCAATGATTTCAACATGGGAAAAAGCACAAGCACAAGCACAGACAGCAACAGCAACAGCAACATCAACTGCAACTGCAACAACTACAAGCTGCCACAGCAGAGAGCAACAACTTCGAACAAACAAGATGCTGGCAAACATCCAGACAACATTTCAGCTGCTTAGCACAGAAAATGGCATTTCTAATTGCACATTATGCAAGGTTCTGCTAAGTAGAAATGGAGAAAATGCACTTTAAATACACACTGAGAAGTTGAAGTTGCTGTTGCTGTTGCGTTTGCTGTTGCTGTTGCTGTGCAAGATATGCCTCAAATGTGGCATTGATTTGTGCTTTGGCAAAGTAGAAATTTGGTTGCAATTACTTGTCTTGATTTGCGAGTTATTTAGCGCAGCAGTGACATTCAGCATAAATCGCTAAAAATATAATTAAATTTGCCGCCTTGTTAATAAAAATTATTTTATGTTTATAGGCTACAAAGTTGGTTGTAAATTCCTCCAGTCCATAAAGCTAACTATTTCAGCATTCTTAGTTTTAATTTTCAGCACATTTCTTTCGAGGAAAATTACAATTATTCAATTTTCTAAATGCTTATTCTACTTAAAGGGAACAAAATATTTATTTGTCATTCAATTAAGAAGTAAATTATTGCTTATTGTTTTTCGAACATACATAATTTTAAATTGGATTCAACATTATTTTTACTTTAAATTGCTTACGAATACCATTAAAATAAAATATTATTTATGTTTGCAATTCAGCTTCTTGTCATATTAATTTCTAAATATTTTCAGTGATGCCTGAATTTCTAAATATATTAATTTATTATTTATATATTATTAGCGCAATTACCGATTTATTTAAAGTAAATTAATCCTGTCTAATTCACCACAAGAATGCTCCAATAATTTTTCATCAATATTGCTTTGAACTTGTACTGAGTCAGATTAATACTTGAAGTCTATCAATATCTAAAATTGAGATGCTATTTCAAAGTCTTTTCAATTGAAACGAAATCTTTCTTTAATGCCCTAAAGTGATTTGACTTGGCCAACATCATTTGCTTTCGTCTTTCGTGGCCCATTATTTATATTAGTTCGTGTCTTGCAGTTAGTCGAAGCTCAAAACACGGTTCCATTTACCAACTGTTCGTAGGCATCGTTAGTGACACTTAATGTGAACTTGTAGAACACACAGCTGGTAGCTGGTAGCTGGTTGCATCTTCAATCTGCTCGTTGGACAAACTAATGCCTGGCACACTTCCAGCCAAATCCACAACCCAAGACAGAACAACCAAAGAAACAAAAAGAAAAGAAATAATATGACTGCAGACAAAAAACCACAAGAAACAAAACTAATGCAAAAGCAAGATGCACTTTTTGTGTGAAACAAGTTCTTACACTTTTGTGTCTTGCCTTTCGGTTGTGCTGTTAACTGATTTGCATGCAAGAAGAGAGGCAACATCGACATGGGCTTCGACTCAATGAACAGCAGCAACAATTGTTGTTGCCTCAGCAGTTGACTAACCCCATTCGAGTGTATGTAGATGCGCGAGTAACCCCCATTTTGGAATCCCATTTGGGCCTCTTTTGCAGAGATACGCGGCGTGGCTGGTGAACCAAATTACAAATCGGTGAATCTGACCTGGGAAGTTGAGTTCGTGACGTCGGCCCATGACACAGATACCAACTTAAATGGGCCAAATGACAACAGCAATGCCGATGACAACAGCAACGCCGTGACAAATGTGAGCGATGATGTGGAACCACCCAAAGCCTTTCAGATCTTCTACTGTGAAATGCAGAACTATGGACCACAACGTTGTCGCGTCAAGCTGGTGAACGGCAGCGTCGCCGAGTTGCCTCCCCTGGATGCTGAGTAAGTGTTGCACCTCGCATTTGCTTTGCTCTCTGCTCTACAGTCTGTCTTGCCACTGCAGCACTCAAGTGCAGCACTTCGCCGCCTCCATCGACAACCTGCGCATGGCCACCAGATACAGCTTCCACATCCGACCCGTGCAGCCGCGTCGCCTCCGCAGCAGCAGCGCTCGCGCCGACTTCCACCTCGAGAACGAGATCGAAAGTGGAGGCGCCACGGCTGCGGCGCACCTGCCCGGCCAGAGCATCGTCATCCCCACCAAGGGCTGTAAGTAAAACGCTTCTCTTCTCCAGCAGAATATGCTTAGGGATTGTAAGGAACTGACGAAATGTATCTTCAACTCATAAAAATACTCAGGCAATATTCTATGTAGTAATAAAGTTTATTTTAGAATTTGCAGTTAAATTGTTTTAGAATTACAGATTACGTGCAATAGTCTGAGAAATTATTCGATTTGTTTTTGATTGTAAATTTTACGATAGTCAATTGTATTGGAATGAGCTCACAAATTGAAATTCAAGTAATAATTAAATTTAATTTTTAAATTATTTTATTACAATTCCTTTAATTTGCAAGTATATAATTTGAAGGCTAAAATTATATACTCGCAAATTAAACGATTTGTAATAAGTACTTGCAAGTTTTAAGCTTGTAAATATATAATATTTTATACACTTGTAATAATTGAATTACAAGTGTTAAGCTTCTAAATTATTCATTTTGTGTATTGAAAAGTTTGATTAATTTACATTACAAAAAATAAACTGTAAAATGATTTCATTTTTTTATAATTAAATAACAATATTAGATGGGAAATTAGTAGATTTGATTTGAAATAAATAACAAATGTGAAGCTCCGAAATTATTCAATTTAATGTATAATTGTATTACGAATTTTAAACCTAAAAATTATTTGTTTGGTGTACTCGGATTACGCGGACAATAGTCTATTTATTTTATATGCAACAAGTTTTAGAAATAGTTTACAATTTATTAACACAATAATTATTAATTTAGATTTGCCAACTATAAAATCGTAAATTACTTAAAGGCATATTTTTATTGCTTTAAAAACAGACACTGAATTTCTGTTGCTCTCTTTAATTAATAGTTTCTGCTTTAAAAACAATAACCGAATTTATATTTTTCACTTTACTAATATTCAAATTAATTGTACATATTGTATTTTCACTTTTTAAAATTAATTTGATAGTCTCTGCCCATGCCACACAATGCCTGGCGCATGCCTCGGAGATTGAGGTGGAGACTGGACCTTATTTCGGGGGTCGGATTGTCGTCGACGGCGGCGACTGCGGCATCAAGGGCAACGCCAACGATCCGGCGGACAAGTACACGATGCGCATCGACCACAAGCAATGCGGCAGCATGGTCAAGCCGGAGACCAACACCGTGGAGACCTTCATCACGGTGCAGGAGAATCTGGGCATCTTCACGCACAGCACGAGGCGGTAAGCAAAGGGAAAGGAATGTGGCAAATTGAATGGGAAATAAAAGGCGACGCCTGCTTGCAGCTTCGTGGTTGTCTGCAGCTATCAGTCGGGCATGCAGACGGTGCGCGCCAGCTTCACGGTGCCCGGCAAGAATTCGGGCGTGGCCGCTGCCGTGGAGCCCAACGATCCCTTCCAGCCGGACGACGAGCGCTTGGGCCGAGAGCTGCGACAGATGCGGTTCGTGAACAAAAGCGAACTGGTGCTGAGGGAACCTGAATCCGAATCGATCGAGCAGCCAGCTGTGGTGATGGAGACAAAGGCACCCGAGGCGGACGTAGGTCAGGGCCAGCTGCAGGAGGAGTCACAGGAAGAGCAGGAGGAACAGCAAGCAGAACAGAAGCCACTGATGACCAATCGGCAGCAGGGACGTGCGCTCAGCCTGTCGAGCCTCAACGAGCTGAACAACTTGGCGGAGGCGGAGGCGCCGGCCGAGGGACGAATGCTGGAGCAGCTGGGCACAAAGTATGCCAAGCTGGTGGTGGATCAGGGGCCGGGGGGACATGGCTATAATGGTGCAAGCTGGACGTCCGCTCGGGCCAAGGCGGATGCAAACGATGATGAGTGTAAGTAGATGCATAAGTGCCAGCCAACAGACAAACGTGATTGCTCCCTCTCCACTCTGCTTCCTCGTCTCTTGCAGTTTATGCCGCCTCGTTGCGTTACATAAGCGCCAATCTGGGCAGCGTGCTGGTAACTGTTTCCATATCTGTGATAATCATCAGCATTTGCATCGTTCTGCTGCAACGTCAGCGCCTCAGCAGCAGCAGTTGCAACAAGCGACAATCGCAGTTGGCATCTCACGGCTGCCCCGCCGCCCATCTGCCCCACAAGACGCTGCCCCGTGCGCTGCAGCAGCAGCAATATCAGTGCACCTTGTAGACAACTGCAACTGCAACTGCAACCTTCAGAGCGACTCCCGAGCATGCAGCTAACTATGCCCACTTGTCTTGCTGAATGCAACAACAGCAGCAGCAGCAGCAGAATCCCCTGCGGCCATTTGGCTTTAACCCATTTAGCTGAAGACGACTGGGCATACAACAGAGCTGCGCCAGTGTTCCACCTTCAGCTTCAGCTTCAACTTCAACTTCAACTTGAACATCAACTTCATCTACGCCTTCACCTTCACCTCCACCTTCTTGCAACTGGCGAACGGTACTCACGGGATCGACAACAACAACAACAACTGCAGTTTCAGCCCACACGAATCTTGGCTCGAACTGACGTTTTAGCTGTACCGTAATTTATGCAAATTTACAACACTTAATTTAAGACTATTTATTAGCTGTGCGAATTTCAATATGATTCTAGTATTTAGCATTTTTTGATAAACAGCCGACTAGCCTTTAGTATTCTAGCTCGTAAGTTTTTGTATAAACTATTT
This sequence comes from Drosophila formosana, assembly GCA_035045625.1. Classification (NCBI taxonomy): domain Eukaryota; kingdom Metazoa; phylum Arthropoda; class Insecta; order Diptera; family Drosophilidae; genus Drosophila; species Drosophila formosana. The sequence goes on from JAWNOW010000030.1 coordinate 16,113, forward strand.
AAAGACAAACAGAATAAACTTACTTTATATTTCCTTTTTTTACAACTGGAAAATTATGTGTTGATTTTATGGCGGGTCTTCATTGGGCAAATTTATTGAATGGTTATTTTAAAATATGCATTTTTATATTTCATTTAATCTGTTCAGTAACAATAGGTCGCCCAATAAGCAGCGAAATTGTAAATTGTAATTTGAATGTATTTAGTTATTGATTCAGCAGAGGAAAGCTGCAACATTGACATCATCAAATATTGTGAAATTTAAAATGTTGTATAGTGAGTTATTTATTCAGCAGAAGAAAGTTGCAACAATGACTCAATTAAGTATTTTCAAATTTTAAAGTTTGCAAAGGAAAGCTGCAACTTTTATACGAACAAAAATATTTGAAAATATCAATTTAAAAGTTTGTTGTTAACATCGAAGAAATTGCGCATATCATACTTTAAAGCAAAGCAAATCTTTGGTATGATTAAATATTTTTCAATTTGACATTGATGCAAAAACAACATAAAAAGTGAAAAGAATACAGAACAAATCCAAATTATTTACAGAGCCATCATTTATTGTGAATAAAATGAATCAAATGTCTTTAGATTGTTTTCCTTGTGAATATCTTTTGGTTGTGCGCTCCATAAACAGAATCAAAAACCTACAAAATATAACTTGGGCCGAAAAAAAATGATTGGAACTTGATAAGCAACATGGGTTAGATTTAATACTTATAAATTTTAATATTAATAAAAGAGCACAAATTCGTAGTTTGTGATTAAAATTGATCAAAAGTCTTGTGATTATCTTATGCTTTTGCAATTCCAATAAGCCAAATGTCGTCGACGTCGTTAACATCATCATTATGCTCATCAACAGCGGCAACTTCATTAGGAGTCGTGGGTTAAGTTTTGCTGAAAAGCTTTGTGTTTAACGATACCATCAAGAATATAAACGTCGCGTTGCGTTTTACGACTGCAACAACAACATGTTACGAAATTATGTTAAGTGCAGCAACAAACAACAACAACAACAACAACAATACGACGGCGAGTACAAGCAAGACGGCAAGAACAGCGACGACAAACAGTGGAAATAATGGACAACGGGCAGAGGTAACAGTCAACGGACAATTTGCATGAAAGTGGCACAAAATGCTGTCAACAAAGTTTTCAGTTTTGTTTTCTGGGTTCTTGAACGGAAGCAGGCAGATAAACCAACAGCAACAACAGCGACAAAGATAATAATAATAATAATGACAACAAGCATAAACTTTAAGTTACAGCCAAATATGGAGAAATGTTCATCCGAAAACTTTCCGATTGAGGTGTCCGTAAGAAGCATAGGAAGGGGAAGTGCTTAAATGAATTTTGCATATAAAAGCCATTAGGCATTTTTAATCATCATCATCATCATCAACATGATCGTGGTCATCATCAGCATAAGAAAGGTCCATTGTTGTTAGGTCTGTTATTATTAGAACACAGCAACCAAGTGAGCGTTAAGATCGCCAGGCCAACGTGGAAAAACTTTCTCATCAGCTCGGCGATAGAGACTGAAACTGCTCTCCACAGAAGATGCGGAGTTGGACTTCACCTTCACCCATTTTGTGAGCTGCGAACTGATCAAATTTCACCCACAAGCCCAACTGAGCTGAGTGCGTTCTACACTCGTTGATTAGCATGTGGCATAGATGTGAATCATTGTTGTCTTTGGGCTTCCGTTTCCCTTTTGTCCCCACACAAAAAGCGGATTGCCAAAGCTTTCAATGTTTATGCGAGCATAACGCTGTTGCACTTACCAACATACTACACACATACTATATTATTCAAAGATGACTCGAGGCCTAGACTAGGTGTAATGGGGCCAACGATCTTGGCCAGAAGCAGCCAAACAACTTAATGAGACCCCAACTTCGACCGCAGCCCCATCGCCCCATCGCCTCATAGACCAGCAGCTGCTGCTGACGCTTTTGTTGTCGCTCTGGCATTAGAATGCGAGCGACTCTCGACGAAAGTAAAAATTGTGAAAGTTTTTCTTCTTTTTTCTGCTTTTTTGTGTAAATATTTTTTTATTTTTGGGAAGCGTAGCTTAGGTTCAAAATTGCTGTGCAAAAAAATATAATCGTAATAATAATCGTTCGCATCTAAAATCTGGCATTAAGCTTGCGCGTCGACAGACCTCAGCTACACTGCGCAACGTTTATCAACTTTATAGTTGATCTGAGTATCTGTTAAATAATTACATTTGCTGTCTAGAAGTTGAAAGACAATTCGAAAAAAATAGTATTTATAAATAATTATTATAGCACTTTACAACCAGAGAAAATGCAATGAGAAATAATCAAATAAAATTATATTATATTTATTTATTTAAAATAAATAGTGCAAAAGGAATAAACAAATAGTTAAAACAATAATGCAATTAATTAAAAAGAATTAAAATAAAATAGCACAACTTATTAGCACCATATTACATTAAACCCATCTTGCTATTAAATAATGACATTATCTCATTGCAAAACCAGAGAAATAATTAGAAAAAAACTATGAAGATGAAAAAATAATATATAGATTATTTAAAATAACAAATATTAAATAATATATGATTAAATAAAAGAACACTCTTGACGCAATCTTATTAATTAGAGCCTGGAGAAAAACTTCATAAAAATAATAATTATTAAATAATATACTATTAAATAAAAGAACATTATTATTTAATCTAATGCAGTGCAGCCTAGAAAAAAGTCTTCATAAAAATAGATGTGCTGCCATATTAAGGAACACAATAGTTGTGCACTCATTTCGTAACAATAAATTTGCATACCTAATTATCTAAACTAACACATCACTAAGTCAGCTACAAAACTGCCTGACTTTGTTAGACAGTGTAACATAATTAATGTACAGCAGCATTACAATTGAAATTTATAAGCCAAAGCCAAAGCAAAAGCAGCGCGATGCGCAGCGTGAACACAATTCCGTGGGCAATTAGTTAAAAATTGCGGGTACTCGGATAGAAACTGAAATATCAGATGATAGTACTACAGCAAGTACCTACAGCTGGCATCGTTTGGGTGTAATTATTGCAATTTGTGTATCAGATTGAAAGATTTGTGTCAGCCGGCAGTTGGCTGATGGCAGAAGTGGGTTATCTGTGGGTAACAATGATCTAACCGAACAGATAGACGAACCACAAGAATAGAACACCAAAAATTAGGCATCGTTGAGTTGTACGTGCTGGAAGCTGGAGTTGGCGATGACGAGATTGAGGACTGGGGACAGATTCTGGGCTAATGGCAGCGGCACATTTAATGATTATGATTATGAATTTTGTGGTTTGTCTTAATGGCCAGAGATCGGTGTCAACTTTTGGGAAAGAGAACCCGCAACTGTATTGTGACACGAGAAATGTGTCAGGGAACTCTCAACTAACCAGAGCCATAAAAAACAGCGAAAGACCACGAGCATTTTGTTGTTGGGAAAGTCACAGACAAGCCTATGGAAAAGTTATTAAAAATTAGAGCTTATATAAATATTGTAAACCTACAGAACTTTCAGTGCGAAATGGCAAACAATGTTTGACTATTGTTGAATTCGTTATTTTGTGGCTATTGAGAGTGATTTTCACTTGCAATTATTTTGTTTTTTTACCTGCAACACTTTGCGGAAGTTAAGCGAAACGCTTCGTCATCGCAACGAGCGAAGATTTCCGCTTTAATCTAAGCATTGCGCGGGGATTTTGTTATTTTTAGAAACTTTAATAATTGCCCAGCTTTCAATTTCGAAGCGCGCTTAGAAGAGAACTCATTAGTGCAGCACTTAAGATTTTATATCAGCTTATTTATGTGGATTTCACTTCAGTTCACTTTGCTTGTGGGATTAGTTCGTCGAAGCTTTCGTCGAACCCTTTCCCAAGTGTGATGATCTCTACGCTTGGGCAATTTCGTGATTATCTCTGCGTGCTCTTGATACAGCCGTCAATATATCGAATTCATTGAAGCCATGACTAATCTCTGAGCAACAGGCAAAAACAAAATGCAATGGGTTCAATGTTGGAGGCACACTTTCGCCCTGAAAACAAACTACGAGTATTTGCAATTATTTTTGGGTTAGGAGAAAAAGAAAGAAAACCAATAGAAATTAGTAGGCGAGATAGAGAGAGAAATAAGCACAAATAAGCAGCGCAATTGTGTGGGAATTTGGAGCAAAGTCAATGAGAAAATTACTTAATGTGCCAGCGGACGTCGGGAGTTGCGAAGTTGGAAGTTGGAAGTTGGAATAAAAATTGGCACACAGTACTCGTAGTTTTGTGGTTGTGGTTCTGCTCGAACCTTATTCTCGCTCAGAATCTCCCACAATTTGCAGTGGAGACCCGCGTTGATGGCCATAATGAGAGTCTACCTAACGGCGTCGCATAAAAATTGGAATTAACTAAAAAGCCGTAACTGTAGCGGAAGCTATCGCCTTGAGCTCAAGTTGCCATTTGACTAGCCGAAAAAAAAAAGAAACAAACAGCTCAAATATGAAAAACTTAAAGAGAGGAATTTTGCGCAATGGGCAACGGTAAATTGAAATACGCAGTTGATTAGCCAGACAGGGGGGCGTGGCAGCGCGGTAGGCGAACGTTTGTGAAGCCAGTGAACGTTTCTCTCCTTCTCTTAACATTTTTTCTCGCCGCTGCAGTATTTCAGCCATTGTTGTTGTCATTCTGTTGCCGCAGCGCCACCAAACATGGCCCAAAACGCACATGGCATGGCCACTAATTTTAAAGGCAAGCGCGTCAAGAACAGTTATGAGCTGGGAGCGTTGGGACTGAGACTGGAATTGGGATGCGCCACATGCCACAAGAAGCATACTTTAAAATACACTTAAAAATGTGCGACGAAAACTACAACAAAACAACACAACAACACAAAAAGTAACAGAAATGAGTAAAAAACGAAATAAAGCACAAGCATTGAAAGTTTACAATGAGCTTAATGCTGCACTTCAAAATACCCTTTATATATAAAATTATTAAAATCGTTTTGTTTATTTTTCACACATTATTTTAATTAAATTCAATTGTAGCAAAATGAAATCAATCTTTGAAATTATAAATTCCTAAAATTCCTAAATTATTAAAATCTGAATAAATTAATTTCGAAATGTATAATATAATATATATTGTTTTAATAATAATAGTCGATATATTCAGAATGAATATATTTTAAATATTGTATATATGAATTTCTCAATTTTATTTTTATACAAATAAGATTTTATTTAAGTATTGAAAAACTAACAGAAATTCCATCCAATTTTATATTGCATTCTGTATTATCATTTATTATTAAATTATTTATTTACATATACAGACATTTTTAACTTAATTTACAAGAATTTATGTAAATAAAATAAGTAACAAAAATGCAGTCTATTTAAATTTACAAAATTGATAAAAATAATTTAAGATTTTAAATTATATTTTATGTATTTTTTAGCTCTTCTAAAAAACAAGTTTATCTCATTAAATATTAAATACAATTGAATGTTCAAGACAATTTGATCATAGATTAGCTTTAATTGTATTTAAATATCAAATCGTTTATAAATCATCTTAATAGGATACTTTTTTAGTTCATTCTGGAAACAATTTGCAGGATTAGTCCTGGGTTTAATTTGATCGACTCGGTAGTTCCCCATATTATGCTTCATCGTCAGCATGTCCACTCCTCGCCGCTGCGTTACAGGGTAGCGGCAGAAAGTACAAAACGAGGCGTTTGCCGGTTAAGTTACGCGGCGCATTGCGACACCGCCACTCGAATTGGCCCAGCCATTGGCCACGGCAACAGTTGCTGAACTCTCTGTTGCTGTTGCTGTTGCTGTTGCTGTTGTCGTTTGTTGTAATATGTTGTTGCTATTATGTTCCAGCAGCCGTTGCGTTCGCCTCCCCATTCCCAGCTGGCGAGAACGAAGCGGCGTCAGATACAAATACAAATACAATGTTGATAGAGACATAGCTCGCATGCAGTGATGCAGGAAACCAGCGAGGCAGCGAGGCAACGAGGCAGGTGCATTGGCTGGCTATGTGGCAGACACAGGTTTGGTGGCATGTACTTTGCCTCTCTGGGCCGCAGCTCCAAATGCGATGCGTGCAACAGCAACAACAGCAACAACAAGAACCGACAATATCCAGCAGGTTTTTATTTACGCTAAATTATATTTCAAGCGACGTCGCAAGTGCAGCAAGTTCAGCCAGTTATTCATATCCGAAGTACATAAATATACATACTATACTATATATGTATGCATGCAGATCTGGCCTAAACAATTTCTAGTTATGCCTGATTCGTAAGGCTTGGCACTCAGTGTCAAATCGTAGAGAACGCAGTCAGCCAGACGACGATCGCTGATGTCAATGACCAGTTCAGCTTATTGCCAACTTTAATGACTGCATTTGCATAACAAACAACTGGCAAAAGGGCTAGAACTCTTTTATTACCACATCAGTTGAAATTATTTAACAGTGGGTTACTTAATGATGTTGCATTACTTGCAATCAGCAATTTGTCCAAGAGTTCAGTGGCATAAGTGGTGATAAGTAAGCGGGTATATTATTAAAATCAACATGCCAATTAAACCCATTGATGAACAAGTAGCTTGCGCTGGTTATTTATTTAATGTAATTATTTTACATTTATTTTATGCAAACACAACATTATAATTTACTCGTATATAATTAATAAAAAAATAAATATATAACATGAATTCTCTACGTGAGAGTCTACAGTTTATCTCCTGTGGTATTCAGATTAATCCAATTTAATATTAAAATTTCAAACGAAAATATAATTGATAGGCCAATGCTTAGCAAACAATAGTTGATATAATATTTATCAAATGAAATTCTTGTTAGCCTTAAAAAGTTATTAATAACATTACTTGGCTTAAGTCTGAGTTTTTTTGTAACTGATTCTTAAATATTTTATTTAAGTTGTATATAATAACAATTACTTTAATTGACAGCTTCTACAACTATTAACCACCTTTTAACGATGTCAAGCTATCAATAAAATCATTTACCATGACACTTCTTTAACCAAACTTGTCGCTCAGCTAATAAAAAAATATCGGGTTTGCATTTAAACCTTCTCATGCAACTCTAAGTCACTTAAGGAGCAGAAACGTCAAGAAATTGTAGACCGTTAACTGAATTTACTTTGAAATAGTGGTAAACTCCCCCTCAGCAATTGAAAACAATTTAGACAAAAGTAATTTCAGTCTGGATTCCCAAGCTCTTCTTATTTCCCACCTTCAGTTTCCAATGTTCTGCTGGCGGTTCTAGAATTAATTCAAGTTGCAGCTAATGCAATTCACTATCAAATTTTAAAAGCGTATCGGCCAGTCCAGAAATTCCACCCATACCCCTAAATAGCCACGGTTCCCAAGACTGTGCAAACAAAAACTCAATTTCCCGCCGTTGCTCATAAAATAAAATAAGAGAAAAACTAAGAAATACATAAACTTAAAGCCAACACAATAGCTATGAAAACAATGCGAACGTTTTACTAACTTAATTCTACGTCTGGTCTAATCAACGCACACTCGCACACACACACAACGCTAAGCTGGCTCACACATACGCACGCGCTTAATTACCAGATTAATAAGCCCCATTGTGAGTGAGCGTGAAAATGAAAGTGCTTTCGAGCGATGGCTGCGTCAAGGCGAGAGATGATGGAGGCAGGCCAGTTCAGTGGTCTCTGCGCGTGCGCGTGGCAACTTGCCGTTGTTGCCACTGCCACTGCCACTGCCACTGCCACCGCCATTGCCAATGCACTACAAATTTGACTTGCAGCCCCGCAATCTTTCTTTCTGTCTTTCTTTTCTTGCCCCGTTATGGAGCCAAACACTGTGGCTCTTCATCTCGCCTCAGCTGTTTGCTCTTCCCTCTGATTTTCCATTGTGTTTGCTTTTAATTTTTGACGTGCTCGCTGCGCAGCACAATTAGACCTCGGGCTAAATTAGTTCGTGATCAGTCAGTCAGTCAGTCAGACTAGCGGTTCATGATCTCGCTATGCAGATATGACCATAAATATTGCTAGTCAGTGTGTACTAAGCTCATGACGAATTGCTTTTAATTAAAAGTCTCTTATCAATATTACAAATTTCTAGATGATTTGTTTTTAACTTTTTAAAAAGTAAACCACAAGTAGTTCTCCCTTTACCTAAATATATTACCTGGCATTTAGTAAAACTTGAAGAATCAATCAAAATGTTGCGAAATATGAAAACCACTTTGTTCTCTATTTTAAAATTTAAAATAAATTTTAATCGAATTTAAAAATGTCATCGTTTTCATTACAAATGTTGCTCTAAATATATTATTGTACAGAATTTAATTCAATAAATAAAAATGATAACGAAAATCGTTTAAGACGGAGTTTACAAATCAATTGTTATTTTTTACCATTCTACTATAATTGTTTGCTAGTAAATCAAAGATCAATTTAAATTTGTTTTTTAGGCATGACAAAAAATAAGTTATAAATTATGTGATATAGAAATAAATCATAGAATAATGTCTTACTTTATTTAAATTTTTCTATATTTTCCTGAATAGCAATAAAAAAAACTTTTTTAAATATATTCATTTCTTTTATAGCACGAATTTGTTATTTTTTCCATTCCTCATAAATAATAGAATACTATTATTATTTTTGTTTCTATTTCTCTATCATTTATTGAATATAAATCAAAAACCAATTTAAATATATTTATGAAGAATATCAAGACGTAAATTATAAATTAATTGATATAGAAATTTACCTTATTTTATTTATGCGTTGCAATAAAAGGCTGTTTTGAATATATTAATAAATTGTTTTACAAAATTAGTTATAACTAAATATTTATGGCAAAAATTTGTTATTTTTCTTCATTTCTCACGAATATTGTATTCCATTATTATTGTTTTTAGTTTCGTTCCTTTATAATTTCTTGCGTTTTTGTCAAAGTGAAATTAAGAAGTGGAGCAACGATTCAAACCGTTTAAAAGTGATCAACTGAAAGTTGGGTGTCAACAGCGCTTTCCACTGCCGTTAATACTCAGTTTCGCGGTCCATAATTCAAATGCTTGTCATCAGTAGCTGAAGAGGCGGCTAAACTGCGCGAGTGCGAATCGTCTCCTCAGCATGCAGAGCACAGAGCGACTGACTGTAATTAGGGTCAGTTGGCTGTGAGCCTGAAGTCGTAGCTGAAGCTGGACCCCGCAGCATCAGCATCAGCAACAGCAGCAACAACAACTATTACCCTAATGGGCTAACACTGGGGGGCCTTGGGTCCGCCAGATGACAGCTGTCAGACGTGGACTGATAGACCTCGAGCGAAGTATGCAAAGCAACTCGCTGCCCTATTTATATGCAATTGCAGGTACGAGTGGAGGGGCATGTGGCATGTGGCATGTGGCATGCAGCATCCATCAAGTGTCGCAGCGCGTTAGCTTTGCCCGTAAATTGGGTTAGAAGCATCGCATTTCACACAGCCACAGACAATCTGCCAATCAGCGGAATTAACTTATTGCAATACCATAAAAATGAGTTAATGCAAAAGAGAGTAACCCGACCAGGTAACCAAGCATTCAACCAGTCAACCAGTCGACTATCGATGATTCTCTACCAGACTGTCTAACAGACTTTGTGCTTTGCTCAATGCCGCCGTCTACATCTAATGATGATATTCATGATGAGCCGATGATGTGGATGTTGCCCGTTTCCCAATCGCGCCAATCTGGGTCACTCACTCGAGCTTCGATTTGTGCTTGGAAAAAGTGTTACTAGGCTTAAAGTCATTAGAAGCCATATTATACGCAATGCTATAAGTATGTATAAATATACAAATGATAATGACAACAAATAATGCGCGTTCTGTGACGAATTGCAAAAGAATCATACGATTAAGAATTCCCATAGTTCATTGGGAAATACTATCCTAAAGTACTATAATTTTAAGTGTTTACCTCCTCCTAAAGCTACAAGACAGAACTTATTTTTTATTACACTAATTGAAGTAAATTAAATCATATATTTATATATATTTGTTGATTGTATCAGTTTTTTTATTTCCGCTGCTCAACTTTGATCAAACTCGTACAACTCCAAATTTCCCATTTCTCAATGTCCGGTAAAAGTGAATTCGAGCGGCAATCCAGTTAGTATTGTGTGGGTATCAATTTCGACAGTCGAAATCATTAATTAGCTAAAATGAGTTATTAAAGGCAATGCTTATAAATGAGCTCATTAGTACTAATTATTGGACGAATCATTCAACTTACAAATTTTAGCGCATAGAGAACTTGAGACAAACTTTGAAAGGGGAACTAAGTTAAAAGTTAAGCAGCAAACAAATTTAGTATGCTGCTTGTGAAATAATTTAAATAAAAATTAGAGTTTCCTACATATTAATAAATTTGAATACTGCATAATAAAATCACTATCGACAAATTCCACTTGCGAGTACATAGTTTTAAGTGCAAATAAATAAAAAATGTTTTACAAAGAATATATTTATACTATATGTAAAATATTATTTAATAGTCTGCATGTCTAATATCTAAGTAAAAGTCAAGTAAAATGTAAATAATCATTCGACGAATTTACTTTTCTTTTCATACCTTTCAGTGGCTTTAATTGCCCAGTCAAGACGGGCAATTCTATTCATTAAGTGCTCGTGTCTCTTCCGACTCTGATGGTCTAACCAATAAAATGAAAACTTGTAATTTGAGCAGAGACCAACAGAAAACAAGACAAATAAATGTAATTGAATGCGTATTAATTGCAAGTGCTCAGACGGAGACGGAGACGGAGAGATTTATGGCCATGTGCGGTGTGAGCAATTGTAATAACAATAGTTAAGCCAAATTGGACAAACACAGAGAGTAAACTCAGTGGCGTTGTTGTGGCCGTGTGGCTTTTTGTGCAGCCACCAGACCAGACAAGAGTGACATTAGAAATTATAATTTCATTTTCTAAACACTCAACCGGCCAAAACACAAGACGAGGACCAAAAGCTACGGCATCAAATTGAGTTGCAACCAAATGGCGCTGGCCTGACAGGCATCCAACAGGCGGATGCCACAAAATGGGATTAAAATGGGAAGGATGAAGAGCAGCAGCAGCTGTATAAATGGGTTAACTACACATGCGAACAAAGTGGAGCGAGTCTTTAAGACCAGATTGCATCTCCCTGGGCGAGCTGCCCATTTAGCAAACTATTATTTTTGGATAGAGTTGCAGCTGCAGCGCAGTCTTTAAGCCGATAAATGCTGGATAATGGCGACGACGTCTCTTGGAGTCGTGGCGTGCCTGAGTTAAATTGCAAAGGCAGCAATTGTAATTGCAAATTATTAATAATTAAAGATGTACTAGTAAGAGTTGTGCCAGCGGCACGCTAATGATTGTCATTACAACTCTTTTTCGCATTAGTCTCCGTTTAGTCAAGAGCTACGACTGGTCGACTAACAAGCGCAAAGGGCGGTCTATGGATGTCTGTGGAAAATGCAACACGAAGGAGGGTTTTCTGTGCAGTTTTGCAAGCGAAAACTTCCGTCATCGCCATCCGCTCTGCGCTGCGAAACCAAACAAGCAAAACAGCCAAAAACAAATGTGAGATACAGCGAAGCGCTGAGATTCACAGCGTCAAGGAAGGAAGTGGAAGTGACACATACTCGAGTTTAGAGTCTCGAGTCCAGCATACTGTCAGACTGCAGACTGCAGACTGCAGACTTGACATTGTTCTCAACTCTCCGCACTGACATACTGAAATTGTTTCGCAAACAGCCGCAGACCGAGTGGCAGCAGCAGCAGCAACGCTTGTCACTCATTTGTCGCTAGCGACTAGTTGATTGTAATCTCATTACGTACGCCATGTCGCCGCACGCTGACGAATGTATCTTTCGGATACAGCAGCTACAGTTGGGGGCACTGTGTGAAGCAGAGCAGAAAAACTAAAAGCATTCAAAACTATGCGGCAAATTGTCAAACACGCCGTTTGCAGTTACACTTGAAACATTGTCGCGCACTACATAAACAATTTTACACATACTTAAATATGATTATTATCTTAATCCCAGCAGAACACATGTTTGGCTCTCTTAAATGCCCATTTAAATTTCTTTTTGCCGTACTGTAAAAACCACGCGTTTAATCTTTTAAAACAACTCGTCATTTAAATTGCATTTAATTTGCAATTTAATAATGCGCCTAAAAGCGGCAACATAATTATTTCGTTTTATGTCGCGCACAAAAGTAGGCTACAAACATAAACTTCTTTTTTTTTTTTTTTTATTGTTAAAAATGTTGTATATCTAATAAACTATTTTGCTGCTATCTATTTGACAGCTTAATCTAGTTGAAAATTAACAAAAAACAGGGAGTGATCACTTCATGTGAAATTAACTTATGATTTGATTATTTTAAATGCTATATGTACATATAATTATTAATGTTAATTGCAATGTTCCATTGCTTGGTCCACCGCTCCATCGCATACAGCCAGTCTTGAACTGCCGCGGCTGTTGCAATTTTTCAATTGCGGAGTCGAAAAAAAATGCAAGGGGTCGATACAAAATGAGAAAATCGAAAATATCTCGGGAACCAATAGGACGATGGGAATGTCCTTTGGCCAGTTGATAGTCCTTGTTGAGACGAGTTGATTGTCACAGGACTCATAAGGATCTGTAAGGATATGGCCAAGAGAGAGCATGTTTTCTCTCAGCAAAAAAGTCCTTCTAACTCGGTTGTTTAAAGGCTGTTTCGGCTTTTGATTTCATTGTCGTCCATCATGAATCCGTCCCCATATGCATGCCAAAGGACATCCTGAGCGTCCTTCAAACGACGAAGTGACGGATGCTGAAAAAATTTGTGAACCATCAAAATTTTAAAAATATTTTCAATTAAAGACGAATAATCGAACTCATCTAGTAGGCCTTGACATTGGCTCAGACCGAACGAGTCAACGGAGAGCAGCATCAGAGCTCAGTCTGAGTTTTCGTCTCGTTCGAGAAACAGCTCCTCAAAATTATTTGTGTGGAATGAATTGTGATGGTTTCTTCAAAGAGAAAAACTAAGTACACAATATGCGATCTAGTAACCTATGGGAAGAGACGAATAATCGAACTCATCTAGTAGGCCTTGACATTGGCTAAGACCGATGGAGTCAACGGAGAGCAGCATCAGAGCTCAGTCTGAGTTTTCGTCTCGTTCGAGAAACAGCTCCTCAAAATTATTTGTGTGGAATGAATTGTGATGGTTTCTTCAAAGAGAAAAACTAAGTACACAATATGCGATCTAGTAACCTATGGGAAGAGACGAATAATCGAACTCATCTAGTAGGCCTTGACATTGGCTCAGACCGAACGAGTCAACGGAGAGCAGCATCACAGCTCAGTCTGAGTTTTCGTCTCGTTCGAGAAACAGCTCCTCAAAATTATTTGTGTGGAATGAATTGTGCGATCTAGTAACCTATGGGAAGAGACGAATAATCGAACTCATCTAGTAGGCCTGACATTGGCTCAGACCGAAGGAGTCAACGGAGAGCAGCATCAGAGCTCAGTCTGAGTTTTCGTCTCGTTCGAGAAACAACTCCTCAAAATTATTTGTGTGGAATGAATTGTGATGGTTTCTTCAAAGAGAAAAACTAAGTACACAATATGCGATCTAGTAACCTATGGGAAGAGACGAATAATCGAACTCATCTAGTAGGCCTTGACATTGGCTCAGACCGAAGGAGTCAACGGAGAGCAGCATCAGAGCTCAGTCTGAGTTTTCGTCTCGTTCGAGAAACAGCTCAAAATTATTTGTGTGGAATGAATTGTGCGATCTAGTAACCTATGGGAAGAGATCAATAATCGAACTCATCTAGTAGGTTTTGACATTGGCTCAGACCGAAGGAGTCAACGGAGAGCAGCATCAGAGCTCAGTCACATAATTGAATTACAATTAGCTTGGATTTATTTATGATAATTGTTTGTTTTGTATACAGTTGAATTAAATTTACTACACAATAAATACAACTTGTTTTGAGCGTTGTGGTTTACTTAAAATTACTAAAAAAGATTGGCACATTTTCAGAGTTTTAGTTTTGTTTACTTAGGCTATCAAAAATTTCAATACTTTTAGAAATCAATCATAAAAACTCCCGACTGCATAATGAACTATAAATGTTACTTAAACGTACAAAAATATAATAATTAAAATTAATTGCTACAAAGTGCCAACAGATTGCCTAGCTCAAGTGGTAAATTTAATAATAAATATATGTAAGTGTGTATTGCAGGGAACTAAATCCCTTAACTAATTGAATAGATAGTTGCTAGCAAGAATAGAATAGATATATAGTATGTATATATAGTAGATGGCTAGACAGAAGCAGCTGCTCAACAAATTGTACATGCAGTTGGCGTATTGTCCACAATGTCACTCACAAAACTAAAGTTTCCTAAAGTCCATTTCAGTTACATTAATTAATTTCTTTTTGGTTTACAATTTCTCTCCTTCCAAACAAAAAAATATCAAGATATATAGTTCAATAAGAGTTTAAAGCTAAAAGCAGCGGCGGCGGGTTTCATCTGTTTGTTTTAATTATGTATATTTCATGGTTCAGTGGGATTCCGTTTTGGCCTCCGTGTCTCATTTACATAGTCAACACTTGGGCGTGTTGGCTCCACTGCTGACGCTGCTCGTCTCCAGATGTTGCATCAACAGCTGCTGCAAGTCGGCTCGCAGGGCGCGCTCCTCGTTGATCTGCAGCTTGATCTGCGACATGTCCTGCTGCATCTGCCGAATGGCGGTCCACAGTTGCCTCAGCGTCGGCGTCATGTCCTCGTTCTCAAGGCCTGCCCCATGTTGCATGGATTTGGTATAAACGCAATGTGATTGTTGTTGTTATAAGAAAAGAAAATGGGATAAACGGGATAATACGATGTTAGTGTTGTTGTGTGTAACTAGCACAAGAAGCGAATCGAAATGAATGAATTAAGCAAGTATGTGTATGAGTATGAGTAGTATAGGTGATTATGAATACGAATAGGGGTGTATATGAATGTATATAGCTGCGTATTGTACAATTTTTACTCTAGAATTCAGCAAAATATGTGCTCTACTCTTACAACAAATCATAAATTACATATGAATTTAATTCTAATCTTAGTTCTTGAAGTGCAACAAATAATAAATAGACTACAATCGATTGCTGTGAACTATTGTAATGTTTTTATGTTCATGTTATGTGAGTAGTTTAATTGTGTTCTTTTATACATAAACAAATACCACAAGTACACACAAATACAAGTACGGATACATACGGAATATAAAATACAACAAATTCTTGAATAGAAATGATTTTATTTGAATTTTGTTTTCTTTTTGTTTTTCTCATTGAAATAGTTTTCAAGTGAATTGAATACAAACGTATAAACGCATTTTGATCATTATATCATCATATATATTAATAGTAGTTAGTTGGTAATTGTATTTGGTTAGACAACGTTTCACAAAACACTTACAGCTTACGGTTCATTTCATATAATTTAATTTAATTTAGTTTAACATAATAATGCACAACAATAATGTACTCCTTATTTAGTTTAGTTTAGTTTAGTTTCTAGTTATTGCCAAGTGCTTGACTAACATTTAAAGCGTTTCAACTTCTTGTTTTTTTGATTAAACATTGCACATTCGTTTGATTCGTTTATTAAATATCATTTCCTTCTGTTTTGCTAGGCAGGTAACAAAGGAACCTCCACTGGAACCTCGACTTTGCACATCGTGTGTCTATATAGTAGGTATTATTTTTGTTTTAAGCTATGGCAAATCATGTATGTATATCGAGTCACAAATATATTTAGTAAATGGTTTATAGCAAACTTGTTGTTCCGCAAAAGCTTTGGACGGAAAGTGTAAAAGCCTCGCTAGGTTTTGTAGGTTGATTTATTTGATTCTGTCGCATGAGGAACCAGCTGCAGTTGCACTTCAAGTACGAGTCTCTAATTTCTGCGGGGGGAGGCAAGTAATCGGCGGCATGCTACTTTAAGTACTTGGTACAAAAGTATTCTCTACACATATCCAATCATTTCTCATAATGTTGCTAAGTAGTCTTTTTTTGGCTGAGTCTTTTTTTGTATCTATATTACAGATCACTCAACTTACAATTAGTATAGGTATTAAAAAAAAGGTTAAAACTATAACACAACTACACACAGTTACTATGGGGGGCAGATCTGTAAAGCAGCATTGCAAATAACCCAAATATTTACATGAAACGGCTTTAAATGCAATAATATCAGTAAATTTTTTACTAAACATAATAATCATATTTTGTAAATGATTGATTAAACTTGGTAGCCTTTTTTCAATATTTTAAAAGACTTTTTAATAATTAAATTATGAAAAAATAATTCCTTTTTGAAATATTTTAAAAAGACTTTCACATAATTAAATTATAAAGAAGTCATTTTATAAGTTAATATTTAGTTAAGCAATAATATTATGGTTAAATATTGCAATATTTTTATTATTTTCTAATACTTTTTAAATTGTAAAAAAGCAAGACAATCTTTGCAATAAATGGTTTCAAAAATTATTTTTGATAACTTTACTTTGAGACATTAAATGAATTTGTAAAACGTTTTTCTAAATTCTTTAAAATGGGTTTATAGGATTAAATATCTGCTAAAATAAAATCAATATTTGAAAAAGCTTTTTAGACATAAAATAAATTTGAATAATTGAATTGATTTGTAAATTGTGAATCTTTACAGATCTGCCGTAGTTATAATAATTGCTAGGCACACAGATACTATAGCTATATTGCCAGTTTCAACTTAATTAAATTGTTTAAGAACTGTCGGCGTTGAAGCAAATGAAGCTAGAAATCAGTTAAGACAATAAGTTCTAGAAACTGTAACTGTGATTGTAACTGTAACTGCTGAGCGGTGGCGCATTCAAAGCAAAAAGCGTAGCGCTGTGTGGCAGCAACAACAGCTGCAGGCGGCAGCAATGAATTGAGAAGTAGACAGATAGATAGATATATATGAAGCTGATGTGCGATGCGCGTGTGTGTGTGTGTTTGTGGTTGTGTGATGAGGACATGCCACAGTCAGCGCAACACAGTCACTGCCACAAGCACACTGCCGCCACAAGGCGCCGCCTCAGAGATGGTTGATCTTGCGCCATTGCTTCATGACAAAATTACCGCAACACCAGCTGCCCGATTGCCGCTTCGACCCGTCCGGATTCAGCTCCAGCGTCCCATTGTCATGACTCCGATGGCCGCCTCCGTTGCGCAACAGGATGTCGCGCTCCACGTCGCTGTCGCCGTCCGATCGCTCGCCCCCCGCCGCCAGCTGAGGCGTGCTGCGTTGCAAGGTGCTGGTGCGCAAGGCGCCGCCGCAATTCATCAGATAGCCAGCGCCAAAGCCCGCATAGCGATGCGACGTCGACGTCTCAAAGGAGCGATTCAGGCGCCTGTCGTAGAGCCCGGGATGGGCACCAGGATTCGGTTTCACGATTGTCGTTGTCCCGCTTGCAGTCACAGTGGCAATCGAGCTGTTGGCCACACGCTGATAGCTCTGCTGTGGCAGCAACTTGGGCGCCGGCTTGTTCTTGCGCGGCAGCAGCGGCGAGGTGCAAACGTTGTCGTAGCCCGAGCCGAAGCCGCTCTTCAGGCGATTCAGGGATTTGCGTGTGGCCCGCTCCTCGGACAGCGCTCGCTGGTAGTCCTTCATGCCGCCGGCCGCCGAGCCGGTCAGCGAGTAACGCTGCGCTGGCGAGGCATTCAGCGAGGAGCCCACCGAACTGGAGTACAGATTGAAGCTATTGGGACTTGCCTCGCGCCAGATGAACGAGGAGTTCAGGCTGCCCGCCGAGTGTTGTCGCGATTGCTGATGTTGCTGCTGCTGCTGCTGCTGTTGGTGCTGCTGATGTTGCTGCTGCTGGAGTTGCTGATGCTGATGGGTGAACTGCGTGGCATTGGCTACAAAAGGCAGCTGCGGATTGGAGGTCGAGAAGGTTTTGCTCGTTTTCAGCTTGCCGCCACGAATGGGCAAACAGGGTGTCCAGGGCTGCAACGCTACACAGTTGAAGTTGAGGTTGTTGTTGGGTCGTTTAGAGTACACGGTGTGGCAGAGGCGTGAAAGACAAAGAGAGAAAATGAAGATATTTGAAGAACGAAAAACGAAATACCAACAACGGACGACAACACGAAGGGAAACCAAAAAACCAAACCAAACAGCGACAACGACAACGAACGACAACAACACGACAAAGCAAAAGGTGAGAGCTCAAAATGGGAGATGGAACCAAAAACCAGTGAAATGATTACGTTTAAGCAGGGGAAGGAGAGGGGGAACCACAACCAAAACAAAGGGGGGAGAGGGAAACGAAAAACCTTATAATCAATCAATCAATCAATCGATAAATGCCTTAAGTCTATGATTATGAATATATGAGTATGATTATGATTTATGCATTACGATAGCGATAACTAAATAAATACAACTGAGGTTTACATCGTGTTTTTTTAATGGGAAGTTGAACCAATTATTTTCGGCATATTTATTATTAATTATTATTATTATTATTATTAAGTATTAAGTATTAAGAGACCAAAAACATATTAGCATTTTCAATTACAATCGCATAATTGTTCAATTTGATGAGCGCACTTAACAATTACAAAAACATAAACAGTAATGAGAAATTAATAATGAACAAAACAAAAAACAAAATGTTTAAAATTCTTAATTTTCTTTGCCACCAATTTTACATGTTTGACGAGTCCTAAATCAAAAATATGAATATCCAATTTGTTAAAATCATAATATTAAACAATACAATATTGCTGTCGTTTAACAATTGTGTTTTCTTTTCAGTTTGCTTATCAACTAATACAATTTGGAGCAACAATTTCAGCATTTATTTATTTTAATGTTTTCCAGTTTATTGTTTGTTGTGAAACGTTTAACGAATTTGTTATAAATGAAACCAAACCAAAACAAATTAAAGTTTAAATTACTAAATTCACTTTTGTTTCTTTTTTAGCAGCTTTTTCACATTTAATTGTGTTCATGTGTGTGTGTGGGAGTGTGTGTGTATGTGTGTGTTTGTGTGTGTTTGTGTGTGTTTGTGGTAAAGCAATTTGGCTACAACAAATTTAGCTGTCAATGATCATCATAAAAACTAAAGAAACTTAAAAGGAAAACTTGTGTGCGTCTTCCATAAAAATCCAAAATCAACAAAAACAGCCAAATCAAAATGGAGAACACACATAGAATATATAGTATACTATATATACGCATATAGACAGACATCTCTGGCCCGTCTAGACGAAGCACATGGGACCGCGGCGACACTTACCCGAGTGAATGGTGTTGCGAGCGCTGTTCTGATAGGCGGCACAGTAGCCCTCGAAGACGCGCAGCACGAGCGCGTCCTCCTCGAACGTCGGCTGGTTGCGGCGTCCGCTGCAGTAGCTCGACAGAGCGTTGTTGGAGCTGCCGCCCCCGCCACCGGAGCCGGAGTTGGAGCCGGAACCGGACCCGGAACCCGAACCGCTCGTTGCATTTAATAAGCTGGGACGCAATGGAGGCGTGGGACGCAAACAGCTGATGGTCCAATTAGCTGCAAAGTGGTAGAAACAATCAACATTAGTCAAAATATTAAACTATAATTTAAATTTATTTGTTTATCAAAGTTAGTTGTAATTAAAATTAAGACTAACTTACTTCTACAGCACTGGCGGCAAAGACATTCGCCTTGATATAATTAATATAATGTGCTTAATTGCCTTATACTTAAAGGAACAATTTTCGACTTTAATGTTATTGACATATCAAAATTAATTGTGTTTAGTTATTATATTAATTAAGTTTAATACAAAACTTGCAATTCATTTGTAGACCGCTGTATTTCAATGTCTAAGAGGTTACACTATTGTACTACAGTTAAATAAAAAAAATAAAATTCGTTAACTGCATAGCTGCCGAAGTATGCATAGTTTTTTTTTAATATAAAGGTTAATAGCATTTCTATGATGGCTGCTCAACTTTTTTTAAATCGTTTTAAGTTACTGAATGCATTTTTAGCATAACTCCTCAATGTTTTAAAATTATATTTTAAGTAACTTAATTTACTATAGTTTCTTTTTTGAATAAATTAAATACTAAAAATTAAATTTAATAAAATTGTATTCACAGAATTTTTTAAGTAATTCGCATTTAATTTGGTAACCTAGCATTTTAGGATGAATACCAAATTTTTTTGAAATTGTATTTTATTTAAATAAGTTATGATAAGTTTATAAAATTTTTAGGATAACTCACAATTTCTTAAAATGAAATTTTTGGATAGATAGATAGATATCGACCTTTTTTGTAATTTATATTTTAATGAATTAAGTTTATTTGCGTTAATAGCATTTTGAGGATAACTGACTATTTTTGTAAATTATATTTTATTTAATTATGCATTCGACTCACCCTTTGTGCTTCCTTTCCTTGCGTTTGGCGCCCCCGTTGCCAGAGCTGCCAGGCTGCTGCTTTCCGCCGCTGCCGCCGCTGTTGCTGCCGCCGCTGTTGCCGCTGCCGCTGCCGCCGCTGTCTTGCTGCTTGGTGTCGGGGCTGAACTTGATTTGTGGCTTAGCGCCCCCAGATGACTTGGTAGACTTGGTGGTTGTGGTGGATGCAGATGATGTGGTGGAGGCTGAGTGTGCGTGAACTGGTTGTAGCTGAGGTGGTGGTTGAACGACAGGCTCCGTTTGTGTTGTGACATCGCAGTGGCTGCATTCGCAGCTCCCGCTCCCGCTGCCGCTCCCACTAACGCTCCCGCTCCCGCCTGACTGCTGATGCCGCCGATGTTGCTGTTGCTGATGCTGCTGCTGGGCAGCGACATTGGCACTGATGGCGTCTGATTGCGATTGCTGCCGGGTGGCAGCAACAGGCTGTGGCTCGATGGCGGAGACATCTGAAAAACAGAACAGAACACAGAAGAGTTAATGGGGAATTCAACAAACAAGAGACAGAGAGAAGAACAGGCGGCAATTAGTCTCAGTTCATTTAACATTACGATCAATGAGGCATTCGTTAGTTCTGATGAATGTTCTCGGCAGCTGTCAGCAGCAACAGTAACAGCAGCAGCAGCAACAACAGCAGCAGCAACATTAACAACGACAACGACAACAGTCTGCAGTCCATCGGGCAGCAAAGCGCAGCAAGCAAATCGAATCGAATGAGTTTTGTGGTTCTGTTTTCTTTTTGTGTGTTGCTGGAGCGTTAGATAAATGTTTTGTAATTCGTTTTGGAGCCGAAAAGAAATCAAACTTTCAGTGTCGTTGCATTTGTGGTTTGTTTTGGGTTTGTTTTGAGTTTGTTTGTTTGTTTGTTTGGTTAGTGCGCGCAACGATTGCAATGTGATGTGGGCAAAACAGAAGGATGAGGCAAGGGGAAAGCACTTAAAAAGGATTTCAAATCGATCACTCTCAGATTGTGACTTCAATCCAGCTGACAAATATAATTCATTGTTGTAGTCAACTAGTCATTTCAATTATACCAACCCCGTCACTCGAAAGCGGTGACAATAAATCAATTGTTGTGTAGAACATTTCAATTCCCCTTATCCATATCGAATTCTAATAGTAATTGTTAATTAATATAATTTCCAATTCCCATTGTAAAATAAATCGAAAAAATATGTATACCCAGTAAAGGCAAAGTTTTCAGTCTGACATTATGAATTGAAACATCTTGAAATATTCAAAAAGAGTTTTGAATATTTTTATAAAATTTTCTAGTTCAAGGTGACTAATATGTTCATTAGATTACTGCTGAATTTAATTATTCTCAAATTATTTGATTACAAAGAAGTTGCAGAAAAGCTGTTTCGAAAGTCCAATGAAAACTTGATCATTGTCTTGTATAATTTTTAAATTGTTATGTGATATTATTTTATGTATTGCATACTTTGGCAATAATTCAATTTTAATAAAGATTTTTCTTGGATTATTAATATAGTAATATATAGAGTATTGCTTATATAATTTACAATGATCTCAACTATCATCCCACTGTATTTTCGAAAATGTTGTTGCAATAAAAAGGGCATTAGTTAAATGTTGAATTAAATTGAATTCCATGCTGACTGCATGTTCGGCATAAATTGAATGAGTTGAATTGAATTTCAGAAATCGGTGTCTCGAGGAGATTAGAGCAGAAAATGGAAATGGATGCGGAAAGTGAGCAAGATGTTGGAAACGTGAGCAAAACGAATTTACAAAACAATCAAACGGAACGGAAACACGTGCAGAAAAGCGCCGAGCGTCGTGCCCCAGTCGCCTGGATGGCGAATCGCCGATGGAAGCTGTTCAAGTGTGCACAGAAGGGGGGGAACTGGATCAGCTGCCATCCGGGCGACGTGGCACGACATTTCACTCAGACGTCTCACTTCAATTCGCTTGCCTTCTTCGGTTGCCAAAGCTACGCGTGCCGCACAAATGGGGCAGTCGAGGGACGTCGAGTACGAGGGCCGAGCCGCGAAGGCATCGCGTCTGCTCTCCGGCTCCTCCTCGCCACTGCAGACGGGGCAGTTGGAGCAGCTGGATGCTGTGGTGGTGGTTGTGTTCGTGGTGCAGGTCTCCGTCGACTCGCCACAATGATGGCAGAGCGAGCACGAGATGGCGCCTTCACTGTAGCCGCTGGCGCCCAGCGAGCAATAGCAGCTGGAGCAGATGGAGCCCAGCGAGCACTGCGAGTTCAGATCCTGGGGCAGCCGCTTGTTGTAGGCGCTCGCGATGCCGCGCAGCACCTCCGGCGGCAGTCGCTCCTTCTTCCACCAGTGCGCGTACATCCCTGAGCGGAACGTGGCAGTTGGCTGCGGCTGATCCAGCTGGTCGGCCGAGCAGCTGCCGCTGAACTGCAGCGCGTTGTTGTGGCTGCTGCTGCGCGTGGTTTCGTCCATGCTGGCGCTGGAGGCCAGGAAAATACTCTTGGTATTGATTTGGAATTGTGACGAGTTGCTGACGGCTGTTGACGGAGTTGAAGGCTGCTGCTCTGCAGCTGGCTGCACTTCCTCCTCCTGCTCCTGGGTGGCCTCGGGCGTCAGAAACTTTTCGCGAAACATGCCGCAGACATCGAAGCGTCGCTCCGGCTCCACCTGATCCAGCACATCGACCCCACCGCACTCCGCATTCGGCGGATCCGGCGAGGCGATGGTGCAGCTGCCAGCCATGCCGCTGTCGCTGGAACGCGGACTCGGACACTGCGAGTTCTCGCAGCAGCGACACTTGCAATCCCCATGCAGCTGATCTTTTCTGGGAGCAGTGGACGATGGAGGCGGCGGCGGCGGCGGTCGTTGATTCATCTGCAGATACTGATAACTGATGCAGCGTCGCATCGAGTCGCGCTGTTGACTCTCGGCCGTCGGCTGTCGCTTGCTCGCCGCCTCGATGCACAGCTCGGTGCTGGAGCTGCAACGCTCTGGCGGCACATCCGCACTCCGCTCGTTGCCCGTCCTGGGACTGTCGCTCTTGTGCGACACTCGCTGCTGCTCCGGGGCGCTGCTCGCCTCGTTGTAGTTGTAGAGCAGCTCGGCCTGCAGCTGGTCGGGTGCTGTGCGACAGGCAGCCGGCAAATCCATGGAGCTGGAGTGCACGCAATCCTCCTCCTCGGGCTGCTCGCTCAGCAGCTGCGCATCGACGCTTTGATTCTGCTGCGTCTCGTGGCGTTCGCGCCACGTGGGCACGTAGACTTCGGTGTCGGCGCAGCGATTGAAGCGATTGCCCACAAAGATGCTGGGCATGCTGTGGCGTTCAACGGGCGAGCTGGAGAGCAGCTGCTGCTGCTGTGTGGGCGCCGCAGCGCGGCGCTTGCTGAGATCATCGTGCATGTTGGCCAGATTCTCGCAGGCCACAAAGGCGCCGCCCAAGCGAGCGCCGTACATGGAGCTGGCATCCGAGCTCTGCTGCTGCAACGTACTCGGCTGCGATACAGACTGAACTGGCTGCTCCTCCTCGTCGTCCTCCTCTACGAAGTTTGTGATGCTGGAGCCGCCCAGATTAATGGTGGCTGTGGAAGTGTGCACGCTGGAATTGCGCTCGGTGGATTTGCGTGCCAGCGCACGCAATGCCTTGGACCCAATGACCAGCGACTCCTTCTTCAGCTCGTGCTGCACCAGCAACTCCTGCTCGTCGAGCGAGTCCAGCTTGATCAGATTGATGGAGGAGCAGTGACGCTGCCGCCCGCTGCCGTGATCCACAAAGGTGCCCGTCGAATTGCACAGCGGCCGATGCTCGTAGAACTTGACGTACTCAAACGGATCCGAGTTGCAGCTGCGCAAATACGCCTCATCGTCTTCGTCCTCCTCGTCCTCGTAGCTCTCCGAGTCCGTGGGCAGCTCGAAGGCGTCCTGGCGCTCCAGCTCCGACTGCGAGGACATGGCCGAGCAGCCGTCCTCCATGTTGGCATTGATGTCCTTCAGCAGCTTGGCGGCCGCCTTGTGGCAGCGCTTCTTGCGCAGCGCGATGCGCTTGAGATCGATGCTCTGCCTCGCCTGCGGATACAGCAGCATCTTCACAATGGCGCTGCGCAGGCGTCCGGCGCGAACGAGGCGGGCAAAGTGCGCACTGAGATTCGCATATGGCGCTGTGGGCGGATAATTACTGGGCGGCAATGTGATGCGAAAGGGTCGCCAGTGCTGCGACTGCGACTGCGACTGAGGCTGTTGGCTGTAGTAGGCGCACAGCGAGAATCGCGTGCAATAGCCACGCGCGTCCAGATGCTGACTGAGCTGCCAAGTTCATCAATACGCACATTTTTATATATACAATACACTTATACTACATACATACTATACATATATACTGATTGGTTGGCTACTTTGCTTGCTTGGGGAACTTACATGCGCCGCATTCATCGATGAGTTGCTCAGATTGCTCAGCTGCCGCTTGATGCCCATCGGCAGACTGACGTTCGGATTGTTCGCGTTCAGCAGCTCCACCCACTTGTTGGCCTCGTTGGGCCCTTGGCAGACGGCGACGATGCGCTCGATTAGCGGACTGCTGATCTCGAAGGCGTGCTTGATCACATCCGTGTCCTCCAGGC
This sequence comes from Drosophila formosana, assembly GCA_035045625.1. NCBI lineage: Eukaryota > Metazoa > Arthropoda > Insecta > Diptera > Drosophilidae > Drosophila > Drosophila formosana. Next base: position 41,235 of record JAWNOW010000030.1, read on the forward strand.
GATTCACAATGATGCCTGTCAACGGCAGCTTACCCTGCAAGGCAAACAATTCAATTAGTAATTATACTAGCACAATTTAGAAAAGGTCAAAAACAATTTTAAGATAATAACTAAATCACGATTTAAATACTCGAACTGTTCAATTAAATTATGATTTTAATAAAAATGTGTCTTATTACTTCATAATTATTAAGAAACAAACAAGCACAAGGTAAAAAATCGTGTAACTTCAAATTGTGTGCGTCCAGAAATCATGCTTCAAAGAATTCAATTTCAATACAATGTCCAATGAAATTATAATTTAAAAAAATGTGTGCCAATGTTCTAAATAATATTGTTAATAATGATTTAATTTATGATTAAATATTTTAATAATGAACTTTGTTTCGACAGATTTTAAAATATTTTTAAATCAAAATATCAAAACACAAGATAATGGAATATAAATTATATCGATGCTGCATTTCAGCGAATCAAAATAATTATATTAAAAAAAAAAAACATTTTTTCAGAGATTTTTGCTAAATAAGAATACAAATTTTTCGACAATATTTAATGCAATATATTGTCGCCTGAAATTATTGTCTACAGAACAAATTAAACAATTAACCGCATTTAATCCAATTGATTTTAGACTGATTTAAAAAGATTATTGCATCAATTATAAGCTGTCAATAGGAATTTGAATTTCACGAGTAAAAACATAAAATTTGTTGAATTTCAATGTGTTGCAATATAAAGTTTATGCATTTGTTTCTTGCAAGCAATTTATGTGAATTAATATCGAAAATGATTTGCAAAATCAGTGTAGGATATATAATTGATATTTGACGTGATTTTCGGCCTGCTCACCTCGTAGATAAAGGCACTCATGCGCTGGCTAACACTTAGAATGAGCAGCGTTTGTGGGAACAGCACAAAGTAGCGATCACGATGATCGGCGCCCACGGCCACGCTGCCCATGTGAATGATGTCACCCAGCGTGCTCAGCTCCTGGCCCTGCCAATTGCGCACTGGACCCGTCAGCACCTGCAGCTCCAGCTCCTTCTGACGCCGCGTGGCCGAGCAGGTGGCCGCAATATCCTTGTAGACGGCGACGCTGCGCTGAGTGTCGCCACGATCCGGATGACTGCTCTCCATGTGTCGCTCCAGCTCCTGCAGCATGGCCGAGTATTTGTCTAGGCGGCGAAAGGGTTTGGAGAGCCCTGTGGTCAGCACTAGCAGACCCGGCGTAGCAGCGCCCTGACGCTCCATATACTTCTCCAAGTCATCCCTGCAGGAAGTAGCAACAGTTAGCAAATATAGTTAATTGTAAATACTTTTAGCTACTCACTTGTACTTGTCCAGTATGACAATGGCCTTGGGATGCGCGGCACAATAGGCTTGATGCACCTTCTTCATCAGCGGTGCGCTGCCCAGAAGCAGTTTGCCCACACGATCGTTGCACTCCTCAATCTGCAGCAGCAGATCCTCGTGTGTTCGAACCACCTCCACAAAGTTGCACATCAGTTGCGCGTACTCATCCTGACTGAGTCTAAAGAGGAAGACAATTCATTTTAATAATTTCTTAAATCAGATTATGATTTGAAAATTTCTCATAGCTTAATAATTTAAAAATGCAACTTTTTTCTTTTTGATGAAATAATTCAATTGGTAGACAGAAATTTATGATCAATGAACTATTTTTTAATCTAAAGGGAAGCTTATATAATTTTAAGTGCTTGCCAAATTTGACTACGATTTAAATAAAAATATGTTACATTGTTCAAGAACTATTTTTATTAATGAAAAACAATATTGTTATGATTTAAAATTTCAATAATGAGAGCAAACCTAATCACGTCTGATTTCAAAACATTTTTAGATACAAAGAGCTCTTAATTTCATTTCTATTTATAATTAAAATAAAAAGTATGTCTCAAAGTTTAGTAGCTATTTCAATAATAAATATTTGTGACATATTTTACAATATTTGTGATCCGATAAAAACAAACTTAATTCCGATTGTAAATTGTCAATAAATAAGTGATTTCTAAACGATTAAAAATAAATGGAAATAACTGAATTACAACGAACTATTGTTGCATTTTAGCAATATTAAAGTAATTTATGAAAAGCAACTATCAACTTACATTTGCGTCTGCTGCATGGGCTCCAGGAAGTTCTCTAGCAGACCCTGCAGCTCGGCCACATGGGCGCGCTCCGAGTCGAGCAGATCCTTGAGCACCAGCGAGCGGTTCTCTTGGATCTCCTCGGGCGGCCGGATGGTGTCTGTGAGGGGCAGTGGCGCCTTGAACTCGTTCACATAGTTGCTGGGAAACCAGCCAGTCTTATCGTTCAGCGTTCCCTCCCACCAGCCGCCATCCTCGCGCTGTGTCACCGTGATGAGATCGCCCTTCTGGAAGCACAACTCATCGTTGTTGCTGCCCATGAACGAGTACTCGGCCCGCACAATCAACGGTTGCTCCATCGTCGATCGTTTGCGGCTCCACTTTCCACTGCCGGGATCCTTTCAAACTCTGCTCTGATTTGCTTCAACTGCAACACAAGAGAAAGCGAGATTAAAATAGGAATCGGAATAGGAATTAATTGAAATTAATAATAATGAAGTGAAAATTGAAGGGAAATTCATTTTAAACTAAATGAATGAAGTAAATAGGAAATAATTCATTTCTAAAAATGAATTGTATTAACTAATTAATTTCCATTTAAATCAAATAGAAAATTAAATTAAATTTGTCTAGAAATTTAATAAAATTTGATATAAATTCAGTATGGTTAAAGAGTAAAAATAATTGAAAAACTATTTTCTTGCATAATAATAATGAATGAAGTGCAATAATAATGAAGTGCAACATTGAAGGGAAATTCATTTAAAATCAAATAAATGAAGTAAATAGAAAATAATTCATTTCTAAAAATGTATTGTATTAACATATTAATTTCCATTTAAATCAAATAGAAAATTAAATAAAAGATGTTCAGAAATTTAATAAAATTTGATATAAATTCAGTATGGTTAAAGAGTAAATATAATTGAAAAACTATTTTCTTGCAGACTGGACTTTGATTTGCTTTTATTATGAATTGAATTGCGTTAGCATTTAAGTTGAATTAAACTGTCAATCGCATTGAAATTGAATAAAAATTTAGATACAATTCGATTAAAAACAATTATTTCAGCAGCAAAACGAGTTCTGTTAAAAGCTACTCACAATTTGAAAAAATATTAATATAATACGTATAACAAAGACTATGTGTAAACAAGAATTTGAACAGCATTGAGTGAAATGTAATTGAAATTATTTTGATTTTTTGAGTTATTGACTTGTTGGAATTTATATAGTAATTTATGAGATTTTGCCAGCGCACAACAAGAAAATTAATTAAAACCTAAATGGCTCTCAAATCTTAATGAACTGTAACAGAAATTGCAATTGAAATGAAATGTTACACAAATTGAACAGAGAATTCATAATGTTTGCTGAACTTGAAAAATCAGCGCGTGCAGATCCGAAAATTGTTCAATGAAATGTGTGTCTATATAATTGCGAAAATGAATGTGGGAATAGCACCCACACGAATAGCAACGAATTGAATTGAAACGATTCGAATCGCATCGCATCGAGGGGATCGTCATCGTCATTCGCTCTTCGTTAGCGTGTGTTGAAAATTCCATTCGTTTTTAGTGCTCACAAAAACAATATTATTATGGCCAAAACATTTAGAAAAACATCTGTTTGCTTCTCGCGTGCTCTCAACACTGTTTCCTTGACATTTTTTTGCTCCTTTAACAACATTGTCGATTGGGGCGGCAAGTGTCTGGAAAATGTGTGCAATCGTTTTTCACATCATAATCGATGGCCAAGGCCAAGACAGTAAAGAAAAACCATTGGGAAACTTTTCGGCGATTACGAAAGAAAGAAAACTTTGAATGAAATGGATGTGTATTTATAAAAATTGGATATAAATCATAAACAACAGGCCTTGTCATGCGTTTCGCAAAATTTACGATCACCATTTTTACGATATGTCCGAAAAATTATCTCAAGAGACGTACACAAGATTTTAAAACTGAAACGATTTACTCGGCATCAAAACACATTTATTTTATTTTTTACGACTTTCGGGGAGTCTAACAAAATTGCAATTGCAGTTAAATGTTGTGAAGAAAAGTTTATAGAAATTCTTTATCTGCCTTTTGGACAGCACAGTTTGTCACAGCTTATCTACAAACATACATCAAGGTGTTTGTTGGTAATACTTGGGGTGTGAACAAGCTCTGATTAGATTAGAAACATGTTAAATGATAAGTGTATATGACCAGCTTCGCATATCTAGTTTTTCGGTCAGTCTCTTCTCTTGATGGAGATCGTCAAATGTCGCTATAAATACAACACAAAATTCCTCGAGTTGCGTCCCGATTTTTCTAGAGTTTTCACAAAAATTTCAAGCCAACAAAATAAATATAGATATATTTGAAATATTGTAAAAAAGCGAAAATATGTTTTCTCAAATTTTTGTAGCAACAGGTTTTAATTTCCTAGATTATCCCCAGCAGATGCTAATGTAAAGTTTATTGTGCCAATTTTTGCGTAGCATGTTTGCGGTATTTTTTTTTTTTTTTGTGAATATGCGTCTGCGAATAGGAATGTTTGCAAATGAATCAAATGATTTTTTGTTGTGTTGCTTGAATGAATAATCGCCGAAATATGAAATAAAAACATGTTTTTTATTTTGCCCAAAAAATCCGTTGGCAGCCCAAAAATAACAAGCGACGAAAATATAAATCTTGACGTGCCGACTTCCCATATGCCAATGGAAATCGGGCGATATCTAGTATACATATATATGTATATATATGTATGTGTGTTTAATGGGTAGACACTTTCCAAAATACCTGCAAATTGTGGCCATTACAGGAGGAGAGTTCGTCAGACTTTTGGGACTGCACTTTGTGTCGATTAGTTGGAGAATCAGAATTGTGAGACAAGGTCACGTTTTCCGCGAGCGAGAGAGAGAGAATTGATATTACACGAAAATCACTCAGAGATATGCACATATATATATATATATATATATATGTATTTTGTTGGCTATATATAAGCGTTTAGCTGTCGTTTTTTTGTGTTTTCTGTTATATACGTTTTGTGTTTTGTTCAACCATCAATTGTTGTTGCACGATTTGTTGGCCGATTTTCGCCTTTGCTTTTCAATTTGGCTGCACCGCACACGTTCATTGCTTCCACGAAACTGCGAAACTGCGACACGGCGACTCGGCGGCATTGGCGACAACAAATAGCAGCCGAATTTTCACGGCTTTCCCCATTTGTTCTCTCTCTCTATCTCTCTCGCTGTCGGTCTCTCCTAATGATCGTGGTGATACTTAACAAAACATACGTACTTATATATAGAGCTCATCATCGTCTATATATGACCGGATACAGCGCATATTTTCGTGAAAAACACATATGACAAACGAGGGGACTCAGCAGGCAGCATCAGAATCCGTTTGAGAATGGGTTGGACGATTGGGCGCACGGCTCGTATACGTACCAGACAAGTGCATGGCGCTGATCACAAGTGGTCAGCGGGGCGTATACATTATTTTTTCGTATTTCATTGAGAAATATTCTCATGTTTTGTTCCCCCAACATTCACTCTTGTTGTTTTCCTTTTTATTGTGTTGTTCTTTTGTTTTGAAAAAATCCATAAAAATATTTGCTCAACATATATGTATCGCAGTGGGAATAACAAGATACAGTTGACATCATTGGAACTATAGAGAATGTGCCATATTTATAGGTTTAGTAATCGCTTGAAAAACGTTTACACATTATTCTTATTGGGTGTGGAAATATGTGGGGAAAATCAAACGAATATTCACCTGTTCCAATCAGTTGGAAAATGTTTGTGAATCGTTCGTAAGTTTCTAGAGAAAACTATGACTATGCGCAACAGGTTTGCAGCGGAATTCAATTTGTATTAAAATAAACATTAATCTATTTTTGATTTGAATTATATAATTTCAAATTATCGTATCAGAGGAGAGAAGTAATAATTCTAATTCATAATTGGAAAAATGGTACGATTTATTTATAAATTGAATTTGTTCAGACTATGCAACAAAATAAAATTAGTAATTTGCTTTTAATTATATTGCAATTATTTCATGAGTGTTCATTCCAAGTGACGAAATTCCCTAATTAAATTGTTTCTATGTGCAAATTGTTGAGCTAACCCTGAAAAAGTATATCGCACGAGTCACATCCGAAGCGAGGGCAGAGAAAACAATCGAAATTTCCGTAGATGGCGCACATATGTTGCATTTCATCGCAGCTCATCATTGTGCATGGTCGCAGCGACAGACAAAATGATGCAAGCTGAGGCCATGCCACAGAGGGGAGTCAAAGCCAACGTCGCAGTCGCCGACGACGTCGCGATGCCAAAACAAAATTTTAATTAATTCATTAAACTCGCAGATGGCGCCGACGACGGCGGCGACGGCGACTGCAACAGTTGGAAGAGGCGTCGTTCAGTGCCACAAGAAGTGCATCCACACAAATACATTCAAACACTCAAACACTCACACTTACACGCAGACAACAATATATGCCTCCCTATGTTGCGATGTAAATCTGGCCATGCTTTTTAACGATCTGTCGCTGAAATGAGAAAAAATCTCTGTTTTGATGTCAAATAATTATAATGATGCCGCTGCAGCCAACAACAACTTCCGGAAGTGCGCAATTTGATGGGGGGGAATTTTCATTTTCCTTCTATCGGTTTTTTCTGTTTTCTTGCGCGCGACAGAACTGCAAATCGAAAAAACCCAACTGAATGTAAACAAAAACAAAAAACAACCGAAAATGGGAAATAGAAACTGTCGAACGAGCAGCAATTGAAAAGCAATTGAGATTGGTTCCCAAGCAGCAGAAGATACATACATATAAAGAAGAGGCACACGTAAAAGTAAAGTAAATGTTAAATTGTATACAATAAAAATAAAAACAATTTGGGATTGTAGCATCGACTCTCAGACATCGTCATACACCCGATAGAGGTAGAGAGAAGTCAAACAAAATGAAGAAAAGTCAGATCAAAAAATATATACAGTGAGCACAAGAGGAAATTCTTAAATGAAGAGGACGTAAATACCCTAAACTGCATGTTTAAAATAGAAATTGAATGAAAATTATCTAGCAGTTAATTATATGATAAAATCTGTTATTTTTCTTTGCAAAAAAAATGAATTTAAAACAGAGACTAATCAAAAAACCTCTTGAAAATTCAAAATTAATTAATAATACTAAAATAGTAAAATACTATATAATTTAATTTCTCCTTTTAAAATATATTGAGTAATACATACAAATAGTTTATTTTATTCAGAATATAAATTTCGAATAGCAACGATAGAATTTATTCCAAATCTTAACTTCTGTATGATGTCACAAAAGCACTGCGGAATTCAAAATACCCTCCTCAAGAGCCTCACAAAAATAACAAACCGAATTAATGCAGTTCGACAGCCAGTAAAATCTTGTCGTGGCTGGTTTCGAATCCAATGTCGATGCTGAGATTTAAGATGGCCACTTGAGATGCATTTTGTTGCATGCCCCCAAGATATATAGCCGTCATATAATTTGATTGCATCTCATCTCTATTTATACACTTCTGTGCCCACTTCTAAGTGGAACTTCATCTTCTCTTCATACTCTCTAGATGTTTTTCCTTCACTACATGTTTTTCAGTTTTGTTATTGTTATTTGTTGGCTTGCAGTTGAAAGCGAGACGTGGGCGGGCAGTTCATAATTTTTGTAGAGAACCGAGAACGGAATATCGGATTGCTAACTCAATGTGGCATATTTCGTATCGGATCGTGAGAATTGAGGTCAACAGCAAATAGCGGAAAACAAATATTTTGTTTGCTTTGCATTCACCCACAAACTGAGAAATGCCACGCATAAAATTCAGGCTGTTTATACAACGTTAATAGCTTTAACAAAGTGTATAATTGATAATACCAATCAGTGCTTTTGCCATTTGTCAAAAATTAATTCAACTATTCAATAATTTTCATTATAATTCCATTAAATTAGAAAAATCAATACAGAAAATTTTTAATCGCAAAAACATACATATGTATGTATGTTGATTTTTCAATTTGGGATGTGTCTATATATTGATGATATGCCTTCATTAAATCAGCAAGTGCAAAGCAATTTGACTGAACTATATTTCTGGAAGAATTACAAACACTTTTCACATTTTCCGATGAGACACAAAATAAGAAAAGTCATTGACATATTTGTTTTTTTTTTTCTCTAAAAGATCACTCATGAAATTTTTCCTATATTTACGTCAAGCGTAATGCCTGAAAAATAATATAGGTAAGTATATTTAATATATTTCTGCCAAAGCATTCTTTTTGTATATTTACTTTGCCATCTAAAGAAAATATCCATTAAAATATTTCATTAAAGTCAGCCATGAATAAAGGATTAATAAACAAAAAATATATTTAGTTTAGCTTGCCACCTTAAGTTAAAATCTATGAAAATCGTACTTAAAAGTAATTTATCATAATAATGTTAATAAAGAAAATTCATAGATATAATATAAATAAATTTGTCTTTTAAAGAAAGCATCTTGAAACTCGAAAAAAATAAAGTACAATATTTTAAATAATATATTGGGATATATAATATTAAAATATATACGATAATATACAATTTACAATTTTATAAATGTAAATGAACTATTTGAAAATTTTAAAATAATTTAATGTGAGGTTAACTGGATTCTTTTCAATATTTTTTTAATTTAATATAGTCCGCAAACAAAACCCGAAAGAACACTTTTATAGTTTATTTCTTTGTGCATCTTTTTGAGTTGCTTTTATTTCAAACTTTACTGAGTTGCGCTCTGGAGCCTCAGGATATGCATAATTAAATACAATTCTTTTTGGCAACTTTTATGTGTTTCGACCCCAAGGATAGGCAGACAACTGGCTGCATTTCGAGGCTTTGTGGATCTGCCGCCCAAGGTGATTTTTATACGTTTCCGTTTTGGCAACAGTTCAAATTTGGAATGGGATCAAGAAACGTGCCTCGACTTCGGTTGTGTCTTTTTTGTGTCCTTTTTCCAGCTGAAGACAAACAAACACTTGCAAACAAAACCACGTCGAAGGCGGCGGCAATTTGAACTTGCCACAGAACCTGACTTGCAGCCTGGCAGCTCCGTCTGCTATTGACCCTATGGATTATGTGCAGCATAAGTGGCAGGCACTTCAACCTTAGGAGAGTGCAACAACTTCAGCAACGGCAATAAATAACATTTGCCGCAACAGCAGAAGAAAAGCATGAAAAAAGCGTGCAAGAAATGTGTTGAAATTGCATTCGAGGGAACAGGCAGTGGGTGATGGAGGGGAGTAAAAAGAGGGGTAAGCAGAGGCAGACAGAGCAGCGCCAACGGCAGCAGCGACAGCAGCAGCAATTGCTCTGCACTCGCTTACGATATTTGTCAAAGTGATTTGTATGTGTGCGTTTGAGCATGTATGAACGCAGTGCTGGCACTTTGGCCATTTTGTGGCTAGATCCAGTTCAATTTTTGTTGGCCTTTTCAGTAAAAATCCACAAAGATTAAAGAGAAACAGCAGTAATTATTTTTTGTTTAATCCAATAAAAGAACTGTATGTATCTCTTAACTTTTGTTTTAAAGTTAGACCAGGTAGGCAAAGTATTGCATACGAAAAAAAGAGAATTTTAAATAAATTTGCTTATTGTCTTTAGACAGATTGAAAATAAAATAAAAATAAAAAAACAACAAAAATTAAATGAAATGAAAATGTACTTTCGGGTAAAATTATAAATTATAAACAAGTACTGTACAATGTCGACAATCGCAGACTTCGATTTTACAAAAGAAAATACATGCAATTAGATCAATTTTTTTTATGCCAATTTTTTTCAGTATGCAGTTAAATGTTTCTGCAGCTATGTTGTAATACAGCATAGCCATTTTTAACCAATTCAATTCTTCTCTCCTACTTCTTCTAGCTTCCAAAATGCAGCCATCACTGTCTGTGCAAGCCTATGTGTGTGTGGGTCTATGTTTGTGTCTGTGTGTGTGTGTTGTTGTGTTTGTGGAGCTTGAGTGACGCATCCATTGAGGGAACGAGCGATGCCACTGAACTTTGGCTAGTGCAATAGTTCTATGACTCATCTGCCCCCAACTCCGTTTCGCTATTTGTTTATTACGCCTAAAGTAGAGTATTTGCGAGTGCGGCTTACCTTCAACTTTGTGGCGTTTTAACAAACATTTGTTGCACCGTCTGCTGCTTGTCGTCGTTCGTTGTATGCGATCGTTGTTGTTGTTGTGTCGTTTCGTTGTCGTTTTGCACGCACAAAATAGACGGATGAGTAATGAGGCAATTCCTCTTGGCTCCGTTCTTTTTCTTTTATCTAGCGCGGCTGCTGTCGGCGGCAGAGAAGCGCATTTGGCTGGGCACGCGCATAAATATGACTACAAATACAAAAAACACGCGCTTTCACTTAATATACATATGTAAATACATAGATATTAATACACAAAGTGCCGTTTCGGTTTCTTCGGTTTGGCAAGAAGAGAATTTCTATTTCTGGGTCTTCTGCTCAGCACAGACGCCGCAAACACACACACATAGAGTCGCGCAATCTTTTGAGTTTTACGATTTACAACATTGGCGTATTCTAGTTGTTGCGTTTGCCGTTTAACACCACGTTTCAGATTTGTTAAAACTAAATATACAAATTATTTTCGACAGCAGCGGACTAAACATAAATAAACAGCAGTGTGGCTGCCAGCGATGCACACTGAAAATACCACGACTGCACTAAAAATACCAAAGCAGCACTGAGCTATCGATTAATATCGATTTCTTAAACATTGCATTTATTATATATTTATAATATTTGAAATAATTTTATTTCTAATATAATTCATATTTATTTATTTTATTTTTAATTGAATATAGATATGTACACATTGCAGTTATTTATTTATTTTCAGTAATACGCGCATGGTCACCCTAAACGAATCCAGTGCTGTAAATTGCGGTCGTGCGCTCCCAGTGTTGGTTTGAAGCGCAGCCAACTTTGCTCACTTCTTTCTTTCCAAAACTCTGAAGATGGTGAGTGGACGTTGCTACGAGTTGTGCATTTTGAATTTGATTTAAACAAATGTGCCCTAAGCATAAAGAATTAAAAATGAACAAAAGTTGAACGGACAACTATGCTGCATGCAATGCAATAGTTTGCCGCATGCTCGCCGCAATGTGAAAGTGAGCAAAACGAAAAACCTGCGTCGACGGCATGCAAACATAACCTCCACATGTGGTCGACCAAACTTTTTTGTCACTGACAATGCACGTGCAATAGTTGCATTTGATGATTAAATTAATAATTTGTTTGCGTTTACTTGCAGTCAAATATCAAGCGGAAGAAGACCAGGAAGCTGCGTGGTCATGTGAGCCACGGTCACGGCCGTATCGGCAAGCACCGCAAGCATCCTGGAGGTCGCGGTAACGCTGGTGGCATGCACCATCATCGCATCAACTTTGACAAATACCATCCCGGTTATTTCGGCAAGGTTGGCATGAGGAACTTCCACTTGCGTCGCCAGCACAAGTTCAGGCCCGAGATCAATCTGGACAAGCTCTGGTCTCTGGTCGGCACTGAGAAGTTCGCCGAGCTGGAGAAGGAGAAGAGCGCCAAGGCGCCAGTTATCGATCTGGTTAAATTCGTAAGTTTGATTATCGATAACTGTTTGTTATTGTTGTTATTGGTGATGTTACATGAAGAGACTCCCAAGGCGATGGGCGGACTGAATGCGACCGTACAATTGCTCTCCCCGTGTAGAGAAAGCCTTTCAGATTCATTAACCAATCAAATTCAATTGACATAAATATTTATTCTTGTATTGCTTGTTAACTTATCTTTCATCTCTATTCCCATTAGGGCTACTACAAGCTGCTGGGTCGCGGCCACTTGCCCGCTCGTCCTGTCATTGTGAAGGCTAAGTACTTCTCAAAGAAGGCTGAGGACAAGATCAAGAAGGCCGGCGGTGTCTGCCTGCTGAGCGCCTAAGTTTAAGGTGCGTCCCAAAACACTATTGTGCACATTTGTATTTGTTATTAATTAAATGTATTGTAATTGCAGGTATTCCTCTTCTTAATGCAACTGAACGTAATACATTCGACGACCATCAACAAAAAATGTATTTGTTTTTTAATAAATTTAAATGAAAAACAATAGTTTGGCATTTCAATATTTCACTGTTTGTTTTTGTGACGTCAGTAACTCAACAAGCAAGCAGCAACCTCACCCGTGCACAAACATGCCTACATCTACATGACATCGGTGTGTGTTTGTGTGGGTGACTGTGTGTGTATATGTTACAAGCAATCGACATAATTAGATGGCATAAATATTCCATAGTTGTGGGGAAATATTGCGTTAAAATAGTGTTAGTCGACACATACATATGACGCAAAAAATTGTGACTAAATGTAATAATAATGTTATTATAAAATTCAATTAGTCGTTAGAAAAATATAGGAATACTATTTTTAACTGGGATAGTTTGTATTACATGGAATTGCATTGCGTTCTATAAAATGTGCATACCCCATTGCTAGGCTTCTGGGGTCTGCAGGGTACAATATGGAAAATTTCTAACTTGGCGCTTTGAAGCGCAGTCTGGCAACGCCGGCCCGCCAGCACAGCGCATTGATAAAATATACGGCCGCATTTCGCATTTTAAGGCAGATTTTCGCAGAACGTTTGACTGAACGGTTGTGCGACGCAGACGCAGTGTGTGAAAAAGCAAGCATTACGTGTAGGTCAAGGTTGCACTATCTCTCGCTCACTTGATGTGTGTAATATTTCCGCAAGAAGTGGCCGCCGTTGTCCTTGAGACAAGGACGCAACACAACAACCAAAACCGAGTGTAAATCGCAATGAAAAGAAATTTAAATGGTGCCAACACGGCGTCAAGCCGGCAAAGCTCTGACAGAAACGATAAAAACAAGCGAAAAGCTCTTGCAAAACATTTTGTAAACAAAATTACAACGATTTGTATTTCCTGTATATTTGCAGTTAACTGTTAACTGATTACATAATGGCGCAAAAAGTGCTGCGAAATGTGACGCACTGCATCTTTGATATGGACGGCCTGTTGCTAGGTAAGTTGGAGGCGTGGCAGGAGCTGATGAAGAGGCAGGCTTGGGATGATGTCAATACAGTGTAATGTCGATAATTGCACCAACATTTAAATGATTGCATATAATTGTGCGCCGTTAATTTACCTTCTACTTAAATGCATTGCACATAATAGCAAAGATTATTGCATCATTTTTAAGTCATTGAAATTGTGTATGAAAATATTTGCTGTTAAATGCACAACAGCTGTTCAATAGCGATAATTATCGGGCTTTACAATCGATAACCATAATGAAAACTTTCCGTTAAGCGCACACAACTTGTTAAGTTCCGCTTGCAGTTAAACGCACAGCAGCTGTTAAATTGCGATAACTATCAGTTTGACAAAATATCGATTATTTTGAAGAAATCCGTTAAACGCACAAAATCGACTAAGTTGCAAAAATACTCTACGATCGCTGTAACTGTCAAATGTGCGCAACCGTTTAAAATAAAAAAATTGTTTTTTCGTGGCTTTGCCATTATCGACATTAATACTGTATTCACGTGTTTACGAGCAGACACCGAGACGCTTTACACGCTGGCCGCTCAAATGATCCTCGATCCCTATGGCAAAACTTACACGTTCGATGTGAAGGAGCAGATCATGGGACTGCAGACGCGTCCAGTGGCCGAATTCACGGTGAAACACTATGATCTGCCCATTAGCTGGGAAGAATACGCCAAGCAGCAGCTGGAGAATACACGCACTCTGATGCAGGATGCGAAATTAATGCCAGGTACTAATTACACTCCCCGTCCATTCTCCCAAATGTTTTCGCAGACACTGAGCGAATTTATGAGGAAGTCACTAGGCAAATAGCGGGCAGTTATGGTCGCCAGTATTCCGAGGCGACGCGTTTCCGGCTGATGGGCACTACGGATCAGCGTTCCGCCGAAATAGCCATCGATGAGTGTCAACTGCCTTTGACAGTGGGCGAGTATCTGAAGCGTTATCACAAACAGTGTTCCGAACGGATGCAGAATGTGCCACTGCTAAAAGGTTAGCCGTTGTCCATGGTTCCCTCTGTTATTTGCCTGTGATTTCCCAAACATTCGATTGTTTAGATTAGGGTGCAAGAATAATGCGTAGGGTTAGAACAAAATTAATTACACCAAAATCATTATTTTTAAACGCACTATTCATATAAAATTGTGATGTCAAAGTTTATAAATATACATTTATCATGATTAATTTTTATTGTTATTTTTGAGCGAATGAAACTATATATATTTTTTGTAGTTCTAATAATATAATAGTTTTTTATTGATTGCTCAAAAATAATGATTATGGTATACATTTTATGAAGATACCAAAATAATAATAATAAAAATAATCATTAGCATTTTTGTTGCATCATTTATAATGATGATTAATGATACAAATCTTCCTTAATCTCATTTCAGGTGCCGAGCGCCTTTTGCGTCATCTGCACGCCAACAAAGTGCCTTTTGCCCTGGCCACTAGCTCGGGCGCCGAAATGGTCGAGCTTAAGACCCGCAAGCATCGCGAACTCTTCGATTTGTTCAATCATCGTGTCTGTGGCTCCTCGGATGAAGAGGTGAAGAACGGTAAGCCGGCACCAGATATTTTCCTCATTGCCGCCGATCGATTTGCTGATAAACCCGAGCCCGCAAAGTGTCTGGTCTTTGAGGATTCGCCGAATGGCGTGACGGCGGGTGAAAGTGCTGGGATGCAGGTCATCATGGTGCCGGATGCACGATTGTCGCCGGACCGTTGCTCTCATGCCACCCAAGTGCTGCGCTCTCTGGAGGATTTCAAGCCCGAGTTGTTTGGGCTGCCGCCATTTAATAATTAATTTTATGAACCGCTGTTGGTTGTCGTCTTATCATGTGTACCTAATGTCGCTAAATGTCATTACTAAGTGTAAACAAACTAATACATAATGTACTTACTGAAGTATAAAACATAAAATACAAGACAAGTTCAAACCCATTTTATGTATTCATTTGCTTTATTTGGGGTCAGTTCAACGAAAAGTAGCTATCTTTTTGGATTTACAATTTTGAAAAAATTTTGTTTATGAAATATGAAATAAAAAGAATTTATATTTTAATTAATCATGATAAAATACCATTTTTGTAGTTAAAAATAGGTCATGAATAGGAAAACAAATTAAAACCCATTGTTGTACACATTTGTTTTACTGCCTATTTTTTTTGTATTTTAATTTTTATAAATTGAAAATAATAAAGCATTCTATTCGAAATCATTTTCTAAGATTGTTTAATATTACCATGTGAAAATTGGTTATGAAGTTGAACTTGCTTGTCAATTATGGAGATAATCACTGAAATAAGTAAAAAAAAAAACATTTTTTTAAATTATTAGTTTTATTGATTTTCTAGTTAAAACTGTTTGTGTTTCCTACACTGCATCATTTGCCCACCGCCTCTAGTTGTTTTTGAATGTCTGGAGCAGCTTGATTTGATAGCGATATGGAAACTTCTTTGCCATTTTCTGTAGTAAGCAAACAATTTGAATAAAATATTAATTAAACAGAAAATATTATTATTTAATAATTTAAATCAATATAAATTTTTTTTATTTTAATATTTAAATGGAATTAGAATTAAATTTATTTTAAAAAGCTGGCTTGTCAAATATTTTTGTACTTACAATTTGATATGTAAAAAAATATATTTTGACAAAAATATTTATTATTTGAATTTCCTGCTTACCATATCGGGCCCAGAGCCTTGGTTTCACGCCAGCACACTCCCTTACAAGTATGGGAAGATTGGGATTACTCTTTTTGAGATTTGGATAAAATCTTTCCACATATTTTCTGAAAAAAGGTTTTGTAACTGTTGAATTATATAATTTGCGATAGCAAGCTGCATAATAGCTTACCTGGCGCCTTTCGACACTTTATCGTTGGGATCCAAAATAATGCGCACTTCCTTCAATTTTGCCGTAAAACTGGCCAAACGTGCGAAAGTTACGCGCATTTTGCTAAATTGGTGTGTTTGAATTTGACAGGCCAGCAAATATCAAATATGATAACGGCAGCGAGTTGCCACCAAGTTTGTTTTTCACGCAGTAGGCCTCGAACTAGCTGGCAGCACTATGTGAGCAACAATTAATCGAATTATCGAGTTGCCACCTAGTTTGTTTTACAAGCATTAGCTGGCATCTTTGTTTGTGTACGAGTAATCGAGTCGAAAGCAGCTGTGTTAACTATCAACAGAGTTTTGTTTACGCGTGTTTTTTCGCATTCAATTTCATTTTTGATAAATAATTGTCGAATATTAAGTGTTTAGCAGCAAAATGACATCTGTACATTGCCAGCTATGGATGGGCAGCGTAAGTAACATGAAATACTCTATGGAATACAGCAAATCAAAGTGTTTGGCGCGTTTTGCAGTTGGATACTTATATGACAGAGAATTTCATAATTGCGGCGTTCCGCAAAATGGGCGAAGATCCGACGACAGTGCGTCTAATGCGAAACAAATACACGGGCGAACCGGCTGGCTACTGTTTCGTCAACTTCATATCCGATGATCATGCGCTGGACGCCATGCACAAGTTAAATGGCAAACCAATTCCCGGCACAAATCCCATTGTTCGTTTCCGTCTCAATTCGGCAAGCAATTCCTACAAACTGCCCGGGAATGAGCGAGAGTTTAGCGTCTGGGTTGGTGACCTCAGCTCTGATGTGGATGATTATTCGCTGTACAAGGTCTTCTCCAGCAAATACACTTCGATTAAGACGGCCAAAGTGATACTCGACAGTCTGGGCTTCTCCAAGGGTTACGGCTTCGTCCGTTTTGGCATCGAGGACGAGCAGAAGTCGGCACTCTACGATATGAACGGTTATGTTGGCCTCGGCACCAAGCCCATCAAGATCTGCAATGCTGTGCCCAAGCCCAAGGCCGAACTCCACGCTGCCCTCGGCACCTCTGGCACCGGCAACACCAACTACGGCTATGGCGGCTCCTCTACCACGTCGACGACTTCGACAAGCGCAGGCGCAGATTACTCACAGTACTACGATCCCACCAGCACCTACTGGCAAGGCTACAATGCCTGGCAGGGCTACTACGAGCAGCAAGGTGCAGGTGCTCCATCGATAACCGATGCTGCCGCCTACTATCAACAGGCCATGTCCCAATCCCATTCGAATCCGCAGACGTTAGCCCAACATGCCGAGGCTTGGAGTGCCCAACGCAGTGCTCAGTATGAGCAGCAACAGCAGCAGAGTTTAACAGCCAGCACAACAGCTGCAGCGGATGATGACTATGGTCTGGAAGAGCACAAGTTTGTTCTGGACGTGGAGAAGCTAAATCGCGAAACCATCGATGCGGATCGACATTTGTATGATGCACTTGAGAGCTCAAAATGGCTGCCCATTGAGCAGTTAGAAGTGTTTTAAGACTAGTTCTATTGTCGCAATTTAAATAAAATAAATACAGATGTACAAGTTAATTGAGCGTATTTTTTCTCATAATTAAATATATGAAAACCAATATTAAAATTGAGTTTTTAATAAATATACATATAAACATATAATAATTAATTTAATTCATAATAAATATATAAACATTCATAAAACTTTGTTTAAAATAAAATATGTAAAAACAAACATAATTGAGAATTCAAATATGTATATATGTAAAAAAGGGTAATTTGGTATATAATAAATTAATGAAAAAAACTTATTGAATTTGTAGTAATACACAAATAATTAATAATTGGGTATGTTATTTTTAATAATAAATGATGAACAACCACTTGGATGTTTTTGTAATATATTTTTTTGTTGATAAATAAAATAAATAAAGCTCAAATATAAAAAAGTTAAAGTACATAATAAACTTTCCTAAAATATTGCAAAATAATTAATTTAACAATATTCAGTTGAGAATTTTACCACAATAAATTGATATACAATATTTAAATCAGCATGTTTATTTTATTATATTTTTTGTATAATATTATTTAATTGGTTACTATTAATTATTTCCTATCTTTAATTTTCAAATATTTGTTCATCGCCATTATAAATAAATAACTTCAAGTAATAAATAATAATAATGAATATATAAAGACACATATAATTATTAATTTGTGTTGCATAGTATATTTTTATATGTATTTATTTTCTTAATTATTTAAGTGCTTTCTACTCATTGTTTATTTACTGATGGTCGCTTCGCGTGGGAAATGTTATAAATGCCGCCATTTAAACGCGCACGCCAAATCAAAAATCACAACTCAGGCGCTGCTCGACTTTGACTTGGGCGAAAGTTCGTCGGACAGCGATTACCTGCCCGACATCGACGACAACTGCTCCGATGGCTCAAAAGACGGCAGCGACGGCGACGGTGACAGCGACGCCAGCAGCAGCAGCGACAGCCACGTCCTCCACCACCATTGTCGTTATTGTAGCGCGAGTATCCGCCGCCGCCACCATTGCCGCGATCACGATTCTGGTAGCCGCCACCGCCGCCGCCGCGATCATTGCCACGATCGTTCATGTAGCCACCGCCACCGCCACCGCCACCGAAACCTCCACCGCCGCCTCCCGAGCTGCCATCATCATCGCCCTTGGGCGTTTTGGAGCTGCAACATGAAAGTCGATGTTAGATATCGTTAGAGATCGCCATATTGTATATATGCTTGGCTTACCGGTTGCACTCGTTGCGCCAGGCAAAGTTGGTGTTGTTACAGCTGCTGCACTTCCAGTCGTCGTCACGGGGCTGCACATTGCCACCGCCACCGCCGGCTCCAGCACCGCCGACGCCGCCACCACCGAAGCGTCCACCACGGCCGCCTCCACCAGAGCGGTCTCCGCCGCTGCGATCAAAGCGATCGCCACCGCCGCCGCCTCCTTCACGACTGCGTCCGCCGAAGCCGCCGCGACTGCCGCCACCGACGCTTCCACCAGCACGGCCGCCTCCTCCGCCGCTACCGCCTGCGTCTCCTCCATCCGCTATCATGACGACGCAGTCATTCATGGTTCCAAATGAAATATTCATTATATTTAATGATGCTTTCACTCAAAAAACGTTTGCTTTTTGAACTATATTTCGAATGTCATTGTCAAAGTGTCAGATATTTAGTAGAAGGGTTGCTGTCTACGAATGGTTTACCCTTTTCTAATAGATGCCATATGGGCAAATCCCACGTGTCGCACGCTACATTCGCGCGATTTTAGCGAATGAAAAATATGGAAGTTATTAAAGAATCAATTTTATTTGCAAAATTCACTTGCAGCTGCCCGCGCTTTGTTTGTTTAGTTGACAGAGTGACCATGTCGGTATTTAATGGATTTAAAAAAATATATCTATATACAAAAAAACAAATTTTAGTATATTCGGTGGTATATATTTTGTTAAAATATCATTCAAGCTTTTTGTTTTCTCTCGAAATGGGTTGCGGTCGAGAACACTCGAATGTAGCTTTCTTACTTGTTATTAATTGGGTATGTTATTTTTAATAATAAATGATGAACAACCACTTGGATGTTTTTGTAATATATTTTTTTGTTGATAAATAAAATAAATAAAGCTCAAATATCAAAAAGTTAAAGTACATAATAAACTTTCCTAAAATATTGCAAAATAATTAATTTAACAATATTCAGTTGAGAATTTTACCACAATAAATTGATATACAATATTTAAATCAGCATGTTTATTTTATTATATGTTTTGTATAATATTATTTAATTGGTTACTATTAATTATTTCCTATCTTTAATTTTCAAATATTTGTTCATCGCCATTATAAATAAATAACTTCAAGTAATAAATAATAATAATGAATATATAAAGACACATATAATTATTAATAATTCATGTTGCATAGTATATTTTTATATGTATTTATTTACTTAATTATTTAAGTGCTTTCTACTCATTGTTTATTTACTGATGGTCGCTTCGCGTGGGAGTTTTGTTGCCGGCTCGAGTCGATAACGTTAATCGATAAATTAGTATCGTTGCAAGCGCACCTCTAGTTTGTGTCTTGTCGAATTTTGCTCACTGAAAAATTCACACAAATTGTGTTATAAATGCCGCCATTTAAACGCGTACGCCAACCAAAAATCACAACTCAGGCGCTGCTCGACTTTGACTTGGGCGAAAGTTCGTCGGACAGCGATTTCCTGCCCGACATCGACGACAACTGCTCCGATGGCTCAAAAGACGGCAGCGACGGCGACGGTGACAGCGACAGCGACGCCAGCAGCAGCAGCGACAGCGATTCAAATACAAATTCCGCGGGCGATGACAGCGAAGATTCAACGCTGCAGCTACGACAGCTGCTGGCCGAGAACACGGCAAACCAAGCGGAGTTGGCAGCAGTTTCCACTGTAGTTGCTGCACCCACCGCAGCCGCGGTCAATGGCTACAACTATGCAGCGCTGGCGGTGGCGCCACCAAAGCGCATGTGTTGCGTCTGCCTGGGCGAGCGCAGCGACGACGTCAACGAGATCGTGGAGTGCGATGCGTGCGGGGTCTCCGTGCACGAAGGCTGCTACGGCGTCAGCGACAACGTCAGCATCTCCAGCACCAATTCCACCTGCTCCACGGAGCCGTGGTTCTGTGAAGCGTGTCGCGCCGGCGTCTCGGAACCGGACTGCGAGCTGTGCCCCAACAAGGGCGGCATCTACAAGGAGACGGATGTGGGCAAGTGGGTGCACCTGATATGCGCACTCTACGTGCCCGGCGTGGCCTTTGGCGAGGTGGAGCAGCTCAGCTCCGTGACGCTCTTCGAGATGCAGTACAGCAAATGGGGCGCCAAGCTCTGCTCCCTGTGCGACAATGCGCTCTTCGCACGCACCGGCGTCTGCATTGGCTGCGATGCCGGCATGTGCAAGACCTACTTCCATGTCACCTGCGCCCAAGTGGCGGGCTATCTCATTGAGGCGCATCACGAGGACGATGCCGCTGATCCCTTTTATGCGCACTGCAAAGTGCACTCGGAGAAGGAGATGCTGAAGAAGCGGCGACGCAACTATCACACTCTGCGCCTCAACATGCTGCAGCAGTCGAAGCAACGCGCTCAGCAGCAACAGCAGCTCAACGTGGAAAACACGAGCGCTGCTCAAGCGAGGATTCAACGCAAGCTGTTGAAAATTCAACAGAAATATGCGCAGCACAAGCAGCTCAAGCCGACGCCTTGGGTGCCCACCCAGAAGATGTCCAGGCTGCTAACAAGTTCCGCCTCCGCCTGTCGCCGTCTGCTGGACAAGGCGGAGTTCATGGCAGTGGATGTGCAGCATCTGGAGCAGAGGGAGGCGCACATTCAAGCGTTGCAGGATATACGCAAAAAGTGGCACATAGCGCCTGCATTTAGCGTTGAGTTCACCGCCTACTACATGGATCGCATCGTGCGCATGTCGGAGTTCAAGCAGCAGCAGCAGCAGCTCATCCAGCACAACGCGCAGCTGAGTCAGCAGCAGGACGAGCTGCGTGCCAAATACGATAGTGCGCTGGAGGAGCGAAAGTTGGTCAAGAATACGCGAGACTCTCTCGCAGCCACCTTGCGATCCTTGCACAGCTGTTTGTCGCAACTTTGTCCCGTTCTGACGCTGCCCAGTGTGGAGGTCATTGCGCATCCGCCTGCCAAGCTGGCCACGCCTCCCCAGCGTCCCATCTCCGTGCCAACTGCGGCTGCCTTGAAGATGGGCGTCGGCTTTCCGCTCTCTCATCTCTCTACGCCCGGCTGCAAGCTCGACAACACGCGTCTGCTGAGCACACAGCAACAGGGGCAGCACAAGGCCACGCCCTCCATTGTGCCTGCTGTGAGCTGTGGCATCTGCAAGCGGCAGAACGATCAGCATCTCCTGGTCAAGTGCGACACTTGCAATTTACACTATCACTTGGGTTGCTTGAATCCTCCGCTCACGCGTCCGCCCAAGAAATCCAAGCAATACGGGTGGCAATGCTCCGAGTGCTGTGACAAGTCCGATGTCTCCGATGCTGTGACTGAAATCTCGCCGGGACCGCGCAAATCGCGCACACGGTTCAACAAGGAGGGCCACTTGGTTTATGTGGAACGCTATTCGTTGGACGAGCTGCCGCTCAAGGAACAGTCGCCACAGCAGAAGCGGCTGCTCAACAAATCTCTGCCAATTGCTGTAGATGTCATCGAGGACTTGACCAAGTCGCCCAAGCGCGCGAAGCTGCAATCTCCCAGCAAAACGCCCGTTAATGGTATATATGAAATTCTAACTATTTAAAATAGTCAATTAAAAAGGGGTTTTAAAACGTGTGTATTTCTTCCTTAAGTTAAGCAAAGACACAAACCGTAGCATGTACTTTACACAGTGTTTAGTGCATACATTGACAGACAGATTGTAGCGTTCTTATATTTCAACATTTTTAAATCTGGATTCTTGAGTATTATTTTGCTTAATTAATATTATAAGTCGAATTACTCTTGAAAAAGCAGTAGAGTATTGTTCGCATTCAATTGAAACTTAGACTAGTCTTAGACTTGAACTATATTGTCGTATTTATATTGTATTATCTACATTCACAGTTCCTGCTGCTGTAGCTAGCGCGAATTCGTTGGTTGTGCCCCCGGCCGCAACTGCCGGGCAGCTTTCGGGCTGCGAGGACTCCATAGACGACTCTATTGGCAAGCAATCCTCGCGCAAGGGCAAACGCAAGGATAAGCACAAGAGCAAGCATAATCTCTCCTCCGACACAGAGAAGTCCTTCAGCAAGGAGCATCACAAGCGCAAGCGCAAAAAGCGCGCACATAACGAAGACGCCACAACGGACAACGCCAACAACTTGGGCAGCACCATCAAGATTATCTTTAAAACGCTGCGTTTGCCAGGTGAAGATGCGCCCGAGTCGCGCAGCTTTTATGTGCCCGCCAATGCAGTGCGCTCCGTGGACGAGGCGTCGCGTCCCACCTCCGTGGAGACTGTTGAGGATGTGCAGCCACCGCTGCTCGAGCAGCAAGCGATTGCGGCGCCCCCAGCTATTGTGGTGGCAGTAGCAGCGCCTCCAATCGTACCACAAGCAGCGGCAACGCCGCACAAACTCAAGGAACCAAAGCTGGAGATAACAGCGTCAACGTCAACGCCTTCGCCGCAGCGTAAACAGAGTCCTCGCAAGGCGAGTCCACGCAAGCAACGCGTTGGACGGCCGCGTATCTCCACGCCCAAAGCGAGCGTGGAGATTAGCTGCTGCGTCTGCACTCAGACCGGCAAAACCAACCAGGTTGTGACCTGCGACGAGTGCCAGAAGCATTATCACTTCGCCTGCCTCGATCCGCCGCTGAAGAAGTCGCCAAAAATACGCGGCTACTCCTGGCACTGTGCCGACTGTGATCCCACGGACGAGGAGGCGTTGCTCAAAAAGTAGAGCGCAATCCATTTACTTTTTAACTACACTTTTAAAGCATCAACTGATCAACTAACTATTATTACATGTATTTCCCCTTTTTCGAACTATCTTTTATGACTAATGCAATTAATGTAAGCTATCAATAGTATTGTTTAAACTTATTGTAAATATGTTTGCTGTGACTGCCAAAAAAACACAAAACTAAAAAAACACTTTGACTTGCTGTCATATTAAACGCATTCTCTTTTAACTTCAATCCATTTGCATTATCTTAATTTCAAATTGTTTTAAAGAGTAAACACCAAATTTGTTCAGTATATTCTGTTAACATCAGCGAATCATTTGTAAAAATAATTTTATACGATTTTAACTTATTTTGCACTTTAATAAAAAAAGTATATTATATTATTTGTGCTGACTGAAACAGCAGAAGGCTGCAATTTTATATTTATTTGATGATTATTAATTGACAATCCAAATTTTTGTTTTCTACAATACACCTTCCAAAAAAAATGTAAGAAATTGTCTGGATCCTTTGTACACAAAATTTTGTATAATTTTTTAAATTATTTTAAACTAATTAAAACGTCCTTTTATAAAATTTTTTGTCATGAAGAACTGATGAAATTATAAACTCATTAACTCTTATTTTGTAATATTTTTGATAGAAATTATAATGTTTACAAAAGTGGATTTTCGCACAACATTGTCAGTGAGTCATTTCAGAGTAGAAATCGAGGTTATAAAAATTTGACTGTAAAAACAAGCATTTATTTATTTAGGTTTTAATTAGTTCACTGTATTATACATATTTATGCCTTATATAAAAACCCTTGATGGTGGCTTTTGTGTGATCGCCTTGGACATGTAGGGTCCATCCAGCTGATAGCCCAGTTTGCGATAATAGTTGCGCGTGCCGACACCTGAGATGACCGCCAGCTTGGAGCTGCCATGCTCATCGCGTGCAATGCGCTCTGCCTCCTCCATAAGCAGCATGCCGAAGCCCTGATGCTGAAATTTGGTGGGATCTCGTGAGCTAACGGGCACCACAGAACCATACACGTGCAATTCGCGTATGATGGAGCAGTTGCCCTGCAGCTCGGGCCGGAAAGTGTCCGGCGAACACTTCCGCAAGCGCAGTAGGCCCACAAGTATGTCCTGCTCGGGATCCTCGTATGACAAGAACGTTTCCCAGCCACCGTTGGCCACATAGTCGCGACGTATCAGCTCAATCTCATGTGGACGCACTTTGTTATGAATCTCCTGGATGCCAACTTCACGGGTGCGCACATCGCGACACACTGTGCCCAAATCCTTCATGCGTGCCAACGCCAATTCACGCAGATTTCCATGCTCCACACCCGAGCTACAGAGAAAGAGAAGTTATTTATTATATATAATAATTAGTGTTTTGTAACTCACCTAACCAGCGGCATGGGAATGTCGCGCTGAACGCGATAGACACGCGTCCAGGGCGGCACCAGGGCCAATATTTTGGCCACCAAATCCACCAGCATTGAGGGTGGATACGACTTGTAGCGTCCCGTCTTCCAGAGCTCGTAGAGACCCGTGCCGCGTATGACCAAAGTGGGATAGATTTTGAGGCCATCGGAACGAAAGGCGGGATTCTCAAAGTACTCGATGAACTGCTCAATGTCACGCTCAAAGTCCACGTTCGGCAGATCAGGCATCATGTGTGTGACAATCTTGTATCCAGCATCTTTGCCCATATTGAAAGTCTCGCAGACAGCTCGCACCGTGTGCCCGCGATTCGTATCTCTGGCGACATCTTCGTAGACGCTTTGCACGCCAATCTCCAGACGCGTGCAGCCATAATTCAACATGTCCGTAATGTGACGCTTCAAGCAGTAATCCGGACGTGTTTCGATGGTGATGCCAATGCACTTGGTGCGAGATTTCTCCGAATAGCGAACAGCTTCCGCCACATTGGCGCTGCTGTGCCCCGAGAGCGCATCGTGCAGATTGCGTATGAAGTAATCGCGATATTCCTCCGACAGCGCCATAAATGTGCCGCCCATCACAATGAATTCCACCTTGTCCACCGAGTGTCCCAGCTGCTTGAGCTGCTCGACGCGATGTCGCGTCTGCAGGAAGGGATCGTAGCGTGCGCGAATGGCACGCATCGAAGTGGGCTCGTAGCCCGTATATGATTGCGTGGAGTACTCGAAATCGCTGTCGGGTCCGCCGGGGCAATAGACGCAAATGTTGCCGGTGAAGTTGATGTGTGGACAACGATGTGGCTTGCACATGACAGCAACCACTGCGATCTGACGAAGAAGAAGAGATAAGAGAGATAAAGTCAATTTTACATTCAAAATCAATAAATGATCATTTTACTTACACCACTTGCGGTTCTCACGGGCTTCGCTCGCAGCTTGGGCAGCAGTATTTTCTTGGCATCCTGCGGCACAGCGGCGATGATGTCCACCAGCCTTGGCGAGCTGTCCAGTCCATACTTGGACGAGATTAACGACTTCATGCGATTCAGATTCACATCCTTTTTGGACTCGTGCGCTTTCAGCAGCTCCTGAATGATTTCACCAATAACCAGAACTTGTCGCTCCTCGCGACTGAGGCCCACAGCTGCAGTAAATAATTACATACGTTAATTATAATGCATATTTGTTGAACAAAACACACTTGTAACGCACCCAGCTTCTTTTTCTGCTTCATAATTTGTTTTCGTTGAAATATTACTAATATCACACGTGTGGCGTTGTTATTGCCAGCTGCGAGTGTAAACAAAACAAGGTTGCACTGCAAGTGCTCGCTGCTAACGACGCGATGACGTCCCAACTGGCAAGCCTTATGTTTTAGGCGAGTCAAGTGACAAAGTACATGCAACGCTACATATTATTTAATATATAGTTAATACAAGTTAACAAGTCGTAATTTATTTATTCTGTCGTCTGTCGTGTGATGTCACCATTGCAAATTGTACCTTTGTTTTTTTAGCTGCCTGCTAATGTTATCGACAATAGTTCAGTGTCGTCATCGATACCATTGGCATATCGATACACAATAGTTCTAGGCCACCTATCGATTGTCAGACGTGAAAGGCAGCGTTTTGCTAAAGTTACATTGTTTTAATTTTGCAGCACAACCAAAATAAAATGACTAGCTGCGTGCAGCAGCAAAAGGATCAGGAGCAATTGCTGGACCAGCTGAATGCCAGCGATGACGAATTAGATGACGACGGCGGCAACGGCGACATGGACGAGGACAAACAAATGCAGCTAACAGAAGCAACGTTCAGCTTTTCGGTGTGTATACAACAAAAATCGAAAGAAAAAACAAACTGATGAGTAATTTGTAATTGATATGGCCAACGGCAGAACAGCCATGCCTGCTGGGTGTGCAACGGCTACTATGGACCCAATTTCGGCGAACCGCTTTGCGGTGCTTGTCACGCATTTTTGTACAACGCACAAAGAGCCGAAGAGCTGCTGACGGAATTATCGGACGACGAGGATTCAGGCAACGATGAACCGCCGTTCAAGGACAAGCAGGAGGATGACGAGACAGAAAACGATGCAGACATCATGGGTTTTGAGGATCTAGAAGATGCGGCGCCAGAGCAGCAGCAGCAACAGCAGCTGCCACAACAACAGCAGATGAACCAAGAAGTGGAGCCGGAACAGCCGGAACAGGAGCAGCAACAGCCACCACAGCAACAACAGCAGCTGCCGCCGGATCAACAAATGGAAGCAGCGCCACCACGTCGCGGCACTCCGGAACGTGACTTTGAACACGAACGTGCTGTGAATCCGTTTCTGTTGCCGATCAAGCGACCACGCCCCGCCGCCCCGCTCGCTTTGCCACACTACATGCAAGAGCTGGCGGATGGACGAGCGCGTGCCCACGAATACAACAATGGACTCGACAACAGCAACAAGAGTATTACGCATATGATACCCGTGGAGGTGATGCTGAAGATCTTTGCGTATCTGGATGACATGTCGCTGTGGCTGGCCAGCGAGGTGTGCAAGCAATGGCACGACATCATTGCCAAGAACACAGCACAAAGCATGTGGAAATCGTACATTAAACAGCGCTGGCCGCTGTTCGAATCTCTGGCCGAGCAGCCCGATTGCTATAAGCTTTACGGCGCCCTAATGTCGTCGTGCTTCTGTCGCACCTGTCTCATCGAGCTGGGTAGCCAGTCGCATGCCATGGAGCATGGCGAGCATGGCAACGTGATACGCAACAACTTTTTACGCGGCGAAGCGAATCTGCTTAACAGCTACGAGTCCGAGGGTATTTCGGCCATTCCACTGGATCGTCTCAACAACTATTGGCAGGCAACCATACTTGGCCCACCTGGCAGTCCCTATGAAGGCGGCAAATTTTTTCTGTTTATCTACTTTCCCGAGCGTTATCCGATGGCGCCACCCACGGTGCGTTTCTTAACCAAAATACTGCATCCGAATGTGTCGCGTCACGGCGATGTTGGCATCGATATCTTTCAGCAGCAAAACTGGTCGTTGGCCCTGAATGTGGCCAAGGTGTTGCTGTCGGTTCAGAGTCTGCTCACCGATCCATACACTGACGTCTGCATGGAGCCCGAGCTGGGCTATATCTATGAGCATGAGCGCAGTCGCTTTGAGCAGCTTGTGCGCTCCTGGACCTGGAAGTATGCGATGTTGGAGCTGATGACCCCACGATAAAGAGAGAAAAGACGAGCAGAGGACATAAAATCGCATGTGTGCTTATCGGACTGAAAATGTTGGAAACAGAAACAGAATAGAAGACACCCCCTCTCGATTAAGTTTTGTTTTTTGTATATGCTTACTTAATTAATAACTCTACATATTACCATAAATGTATTTAGTTTAATGGTCTCTTTTACTCCCCCCTGAAGCACTCACAAATTAGTCAGAATTATGCTTAATATATATGATGTGATTTCATCCAAAAAAAAAAGATATTTGTTTTATTGAATAACAAAAATCATAATTTTAATAGTCTTGGCACGATATGAATAACACCAAAAGAATCATTTATATCGTCCATGTATTTTAAGTATTAAAAATAATATCTTTCAACTTTATATTGATTACTCAAAAATAATGATTACGGTGTCAACTTCATAAAATTACTAATCGTTCAAAGAAAATCGTGGAAATCTAAATATGTGTATACCCAACTGGCTTTTATAATAGAACTTATGACTACGATCCCAGATTAATTGAAAACTAAGTAACCTGTATCTACATTTATTTGATCTCCTCTACTTCGTCCAAGACACTTTGGGTATGTCAAAGTGTTCGGTCAGCGAGTCCAAATGCTCATTGAATTTCTCCACGCGTTGCTTGTGGGTGGTTTGTGCCTTGTCCATGATGCGCTTGTTCCGCATCTTCTCCTGCTGTTTCTTGCTGGCCAACTCCGCCATCGTCAGCTTTCGTTCATACCCGCCGCTGGTCGTTGTTGTTGCTGTGGTTGATGAAGGTGCTGCAAGCTCGCTGAGTTGTTGTTCTGCATATGATTTTTGGAGTGACTCCTTCTCTTTGTCCTTGCTCTTGTGCTTCTTCTTCTTTTTCTTCAGTTCCGAGTCGCTCTTCAATTTTAGCTTGCCTTTGGCAACACACGCGTAGGCGTCAGACATTGTTTTTTGACAAATATAAACAATTTGCTGCTTTGTTTTGCTTTATTTTGTTTAGGGAAAACAAGATAAGAGTGTGACCGAAGATTTAACTATAAATATACCATATATTTGCATTTTATTTACCAAAAGGAGAGTGGTCACACTGCTGACCAACAGTTGTGGCGTTATCGATAAGAATTGATGTTTTTAAAATCGTTGTGCGTATCGGAAATATTTAAATTAATATCGCTGACACCAATAAATATAATTCACAATTTTGCCGCGACCACTGCACTGCTGTAATGTATGCAAGCCAGTGTTGCCGTTTTATCCTTTTTCCGGACAGATCTGTCCGGTTTTTAACTGCGTCAGCCGGAAAAAATTTAAAACATCCCCTAGCTTTTTATCTGTCCTTTTTTAATTTTGGCCTGGCCTTTTTTATCCGCTTTTTATTTTTATGTAAAGTGCTGAAAAGTATTCCAAATATACATTACTTTTATATCGATAGCAGCACTTTCAAATTGATGCAACCCTGTTGTAATAGTAAATCGTATATATCGATATACAGTGCTATCAGTTGTTACTTTTATTGTGAAATTTGTGCGGGAAAGATGCCAAAAGAAGTTTATAAACAAAAGTTTCGTGATTCATGGCTAAATCAGCCGGATCTGGTGCAGTGGATGTGTCGCGATCAAAAAGGCATACTGCAAATACTGCAAATGCAGTATAAACTTTAAATGCGATTTTATCGATCAGGTAAATATTTTTATATTTTAATACTCTTTTGTTTCACACATTTATTGAAATTGTTTTTTCTTTTTTAGGTTTGGGCTACGCCGGAAAGGCGTATCTTGCCATAAATATTTAAAAATAATTGGAAGCAACCAATCTACAAAAAATCGAAGTTTAGAAGCTTGCAATGAGGACATTGACAATGGTCTAAATGAGTTGGCAACCAATAAAGAGTGATATTACATAAAATGTACAAAGAAAATATTTTGTCTTGTTTTTTGTCCTTTGTTTTAAATTTTTGTCCTTTTCTATCCTTTTTTTTTAATCAATCTAGCCTTTTTCTGTAACGAGCTGACGGCAACACTGATGCAAGCAACTGGTGATCAATGTACTGGACATGTTTCATATATAACATTATTGCCGGTTACTCTCTCTCTCTCTTGCTCTCACTTCATAATGAACACTGTTAAGTTGACAAACGACAAAACATAACAGGAATTGATATTTGCGCCCGGACCAATTTTGTTTATTTCCTGTGGAATAAGATATTTTTCACGTTCAGTGTCAGTTTCACGTAAAGTGCTCTCTGTTATTTCACTGTTAATTAGGATATCAGCTTAGCGGCAGGTGCAGGGTTAGCTTGAAACATTTATCGGCGGGATGAAATCGACTATCGGTGAAAAAAAGGAGCCAGTGCATGGACTCTTTATTAAATAATATTTTTACATAAAAGTGTCGTGTTTTAGTGAAGTATTTGTGTAGTGACTATATTACAATGGTCTGCAACGTAAACCAATTTGCTCTTCGGAGCTTTCGCTCTTTTGGGCCACCCACGCGTTCGTGGTCCATGCGAAAAGCTCCAAACGGTTACTGCAGATGTAGTTGTGCGTGGTTAGGCCGTCGTGTACTTGTTAGCATTCAGTTGAATCCCAACGAGCGACGGAACAACATCTCGTGTGTTGTGCACAAGCTCGAGGCGCGTTTGTAAATATTTAAAAAATTGTATTCATAAATAAAACTAAAAAAACTCAACAATGATCCCAGGCAGTTGTATTTAAAAAAAAATCATTTTAAATCAGTGCTGAATTGCTAGTGTGGTTCGAGTGCAAAACGAATTCGAGATTCCAACAACAAAAATTACAAAAAAAATTGTTAATTCAAAAATAAAAAAAAAATTCAATTGTACCAACAAAAAAAAAAACGAAAGAAAAACACAAAGTGCGAAGGTGAAAATTCAGCCCACTCTCTTTCCAGCACAAGTCTCTCAAAACTAACGGTTTAGACATTAGGTGGAAAAAGCTCGCTCACCTCGCACATGCGTGTGTTTATGTGTGTGTGTGTGTGTATGTGAGAGGCTGTTTTAGTATGTGTGTGGCTTGAATGCTGTGCGTGTCAGAGTTTGAGTGTGTGTGTGTTGGGTTTTTAGCATCCTGTGTAGCAAGTTCTTCACTCAAGGATAACAGTCGTAAAAGTACAACAATGTAATGAAAATATCAGAAAATATTATCATCATCATCATCTTCGTCGTCGTCATCGTCATCGTCGTCAGGCGAAAGTATTACATTTTTATGTGCATGTTCCGAGCATATACATATAGTATATAGTATTTGTAAGTGCGCGTATGTCTCTCAATGGATTTGTTTCTCATTTTTTCCGTATTTTTGTTTTCCGCTTTATTTATTTTCGTTAGCCCCGAAAGCCCACAAACTTTGATGTCCTTCTTATTTGGTTGTTTTTACGCCAACGAATTTGCATGTGTTCAATTTACGACTTTCAATTCCGTAGCCACTGGGGGCTGTTACCAACTGTAAGGTCTAGATAGACTCTAAGTCCTCCCCCACAGAAGTAGTGTCAGAATGACATGTAACAGGTACGAAAGTTCTCTCGCTCTCTTTCTGTCTCTCTTACTCGCTGCTTGGCAGGAACATCAACAGCGATTTCAATGTCATAAAAATAATGTTAAGTTCGTATTAAAAACAAAAAGCTGTTGTTGAGATTTCTCTCTTAAAAAAAGGGCTTAAAAAGAACACATAACAAAGTACGCTGACGGATTTTATTTGCTCACATTTCTTTTGAGTGGGCTAAAGTTAAGAGTTCAACGCTGTTAAAACGGATCTGTTTCGGCCATTTAAACGCTGAATTTCAACACGAATGTATGCTACAAAATTTCCATAATTTCGAAATAATTGCCATTATTTATAGTCTGTCGTTGTGAAAGCATAATAACTATAATTAAAATGCCAAAATTTCCTGTTAGTTATGCTAAGGATGCTAATGATTGCGGCTATAAGTAACAGCCTTGACTTCATGTCTGGCTTGTCGGAAAGCCCGAGAGGGCCAAGAGTAAACAGTTTGTGCTGCATGCAAATAACTAAACCACTTACCTCATGCCTTCGCTTTACTTTTTTTTCTTGTCGTATTTTGTTTGCAAATAAGTGTTGAAATCCTTTTGATGATTTTGTTCAAAGTTGGTGGCAAAGTGGACGCAAAACTTTTTCATTACCAAACTCGAACTGGTTCTCGACAAGTCGACCTTAAAATTCAGTCAGTATGCAAAATCGATTTGTTTCATTTTCTGTTTCAGTTTCAGTTTCAGTTACAATTTCAGTTTCAGAGGATGTGTCAGCTGTGTTTTTGAATAATTCAAAGGATGCTGTTAAATATTTAATGCGACACTTGCACACATGCGTGTAGCATTCGAATTCCGAATTCCAGAAATTTGTTATATAGTAAAAGGCCTGCGGTTGCAATGGCCACGTTATGCGTTATTAAAATGCCATTAGCGCACACACACACACACGCACAGGACAACGAGGCGTATGCGCAATCTGCTGTATGTCTATTCGGCTTTTGATAGGCTAAACTTCCGTTATTGTTTGGACACAAATATTGCGCTTAATGTGTGCACACTATAACAAATATTTGCACATGCAACCGAGCGTGCCACATTTTCTTGCCCTCCCCCCTCATTTCACATCCTCCCACACACACACTCTCGAAAAATAACAATGAAAAGTAATCACAGCTATTGTAAATAATTGCAGTGCGATTGAAGTGAAAGTTCTGTTCGATTCGGTTCGGTTCGGTTCAGTTTGGTTTTGCCATAATTAAAAAGTGCAAATACAACAAAGGGAGGAGAAAAATCAAAGCTCAAATCAAGCAAAGCACAGTTAATTGTACCTGTTTCATCAGCAACTATTGGCTTAATCAACAACAATTGCCACACAGCTTCATCTTCCTATTCCGTCTCCAACTTTGGCGCATCAGTATCTCGTTGGTGGTTCTCAGTGGAAGGTGAGTTTCGAAATGTATTCATTTGATTGATTAACGACACTTTAAAAGCTCATAAAATCATCACGGCAAATGAAAGCGCATTAAAAAAATTACGCGCATAATTAAGAATTGAAATGAATTCAACCGCAACCAATAAATGCGCGTTAAATTCAACAAACATTTGCATTATTATTTTCTTTTGGACCTCGTAAAGTGCTTTTTATAGCTAATCTCTGGATATTTTGTTACTTCTCTAAAAGTACACACAAACAAAAACTCGAGCACACAATTTCATGAATGAAAATAAATTTTGTTAGTTTTGTTGAAAGGCAACTAAAAATTGCCAAGCATAATGAGTACATAATTAAGTGCATTTTACTGAGAATCTTTAAATTTGTTGATGTGGAAAAGTGCTGCTTGGCAAAAGCAAAATATTTAAGTAGTTTCTAAAAATTAGCATTATATTTTATTTGATTATGTTTTGCTGAATAACGCGCATAATTTGCATAGTTTTGTTTTTGGAAAATATTTATAAAGCTTATAAAAATTGGCTTTATTTTTGGATCGATTATTTCAATGGGTATTTTGTGCTTTACTATTTGCATTATTCGTGCATAATTGTATATTTCTGTTGCCATTCAATCGTTTCGATTTGGAATATTCATTGGGCCACTGCGTGCTATTTATTATGAATCAATAATATACATTGCAGCTCCAATACAATTTTAATGTGTTGTATTTATAATTAGAATTTTTGATTATATTTGCAAGGAATTTGTAATGTGAGAGTATGCAAATGTATTTTATGCGTTTACACATAAAAGTCTTATGTGCGTGTCCATGAAATATGTCAATAAACTTGTGTTGCTTTTGTTATTGCTGATTTGTGGCAGAAACTGTGCCTTGTACGCAACACACGCAGCAAAAGCGAAAATTGTCATTACTCAGCAGTGGACGGCGACTGTGGTTTGTGTTGACTGAGGGGCGAGGCACATAATGGGCGTGTAATGGTCACGGATTGGCTATAATTAGCACTTCTCTCCGGGCTCTGTGCTCAGCAGTCTGCACACAACAACTAAATAACTGGCCATTAGAGTAAACTGGTTATTGCCTAATTGCAACTCACTGTTGCCTACTTTTGTGCGCATCAGACGAGCATTTGTCTCGTTTGTTGGCTAATAGAATTTATTTATTAATGGCCAAGAGCTTGCAGAGCTTAAGCGTGCCTGCATTGTGGTTAGACCAATTATCGATTTGACATGAATATTAATACTGCCTGCAATTTTGTTAAGCACTCGCATACCCTTTCAAAAGCTGCTCGAGGCTGGCGACGGTAATTTGGTTTACACAAAATAAAAACGAACGCACAAAGAAGCAAAGTCACATAAGGAAAACAGGAAAAACTCAATTTATAAGACGGTTGCCACTACTTTCGTGTGTGCCTCTAACCAAAGTCAAGCACAAAAGGATAAAGCGAAGGCAGTAAAGTGAAAAGTGGAACTGTTGTCAGATATGAGCAGTCATAAAATGCGAATAAATCAAAAGTGTTTTATAAAATATTCATGAAGATTGCGAAATTGTTTATTTGCTGAGAGGTTCGAGCATTTTTAAAATTTTTTAAATCTTGTCGACCTAGTTTTAAGCGAAAATCATTGAATAGCATGTGGATCTTTTTTTTCCTAGATACTTTTGACACTAAGACCTTTACTTAGTAATGAAGAATTACATACAATTTTAAACAGATCGAAACTACGACCTACACAGACTTTTAATTAAAGGCAGCCCCTGAGAATACGGCCTGAATGCTATTGCCCAAATTATCAGGCCAAAAGATACTTGTTGATGTTTTTATTACGAATAAAAATAATATAATTAGTTTTGTGAGTTCTTTTGTATCTA
The DNA here is from genome assembly GCA_035045625.1 of Drosophila formosana. Classification (NCBI taxonomy): domain Eukaryota; kingdom Metazoa; phylum Arthropoda; class Insecta; order Diptera; family Drosophilidae; genus Drosophila; species Drosophila formosana. Next base: position 76,320 of record JAWNOW010000030.1, read on the forward strand.
TTTCAAGTCTTACTCAATAACAGTCTAAATAAAAATAACTATTTAAAGCTCACAAAAAAAAAAACAAAATATGTAAATGTTAAACAAACTAACTAAGAAACGAGAAGTACAACTTTTATACAAAAAGCAAATCAGTTTTTACTTATTTTTTGTATTATAAAAAAAAAGTTATTTATTTGAAATAACTAGTTTGTTATTGCCTTCAGGCAACTTAACGCAACTATTATCGATAACAAATTGTTATCGGCATCACAATAAATGTTATTTGGCACGTTTTGAAGGTAACTTTAGTAACGAGCTCATCTCTGGGCTAAAAAAAAAAAGAAGCGCTCTCAGGCATGAAATGTAGCATCTTCTTGTGGGAAAGTGCGGCAAGGATTTCAATTTGTCTGTGTGTGTGTGTGTTTGTGTGTGTGAGTTTTCTGTGTGAATTGCGGCAGAGTGCGGCGACCATTTTATTCTTTCATTCTCGTTTTCTGTGTGTTATTCCTTCTTTATTTTTTGGCACTGCTGGGCACAGACAACGCGTGAAAAACAATGAATAAGTTATGTTGTGTGTGTGTGTGTGCGTTTGTGTGTAGTACAGTTAAAGGTTTCATTTCACTGCGTACACTATTTTGTTTGTTGCATATTTTAAGGCGCTTCCTTTGCACCTTTTACATATTATATATGCTAGTTTGTCTGTACACCGGGCAAATCTGAATTCGAGTGTTGCTTTTTTTTTGTTTCTCTGGCTGTCTTTCGACTGAGTTTTTTTGTGGGTTGGTTGATATTATTATTTTCAGCGCGTGCCTTGGCAAAGTTTCATTTCAGTTTATGCGGCAACTCGTGCTCGAATTTGCAGCCTGACCAACAACCAACATTACCTTCACCTTTTGTACGCACACACACACACTTTTACACTGACACGAGAGGTCACCCAAAGCAGTTGCCTGCCTGCCTGCCTGCCAATTTATAAATCTTGTATGTGTGTCAGTGTACACACACACACAGACACAGACACACACACACACGTAGTCGAGGCTTAAACTTTGCGGCATGCTAAAATTGTAATATTCAGTTTTTATGCTGAGACTGCCGTTTTGCTCTCGCATGCTACTAAAAAGTGGCTGCGGTCTTTCGTAGTTTCCTTTTTTCTTTTTTTGGCATACAACTCTCACTTCTTTAATTTTGGTTGGGGCTACTTTGTAGTTTCTTTTCATGGTTGAGGCTCGACAAAGTAACCGAAATGTATTCCATGGACTTTTCACTACAAGATTATTTATTTAATAAACGTCTGATTGAATTAATAAACATTTTAAATTATTACACAGAAATGAAAGACTATTTAATAAATAAGTGTTTTTAAATAAATACTGAATCTATGTCTAATGTCAGTCAAAAAATATAAAATATTTAACAAAACGAAATATTTTTTTACGTCTGATTGAATAAAAAAACATTTTAAATTATCACAAAAAAAGGAAAACTATTCAATAAATAATAAAATGAGTATTTTATCAATACAAAATATTTTTAAATATTTTATTTTATTTATCAAAATGAAATACTAATAAAAGTGTGATTGAATAAATAAAAATTCTAAAACTTTTGAATAACACAAAAAATGCTAATAAAGACAAATAAAATTACATCAGTCTATTTTGAAATAAATACTAAATCCATATTCAATGCTAATGTTATTTATTAAGTAATCAAAAATATATAATATTAATCAATATCAAGAACACATTTTACTGAGTATTGTTTCATTAATTTTATATACTTGAGATCTGGGTTCAATATGGTCTAGCTACGAATAGCGATTTTATAGCTATTCTTTTTCACTAGAAATTGTGTTCACTGAACAGGTTTTGAGTTGTTCATTTGAATATTTGAAAACATACGTGTATATGTAAACAATAATTTAATGGCTTTGCTAAGGTGATAATAAGCAGCTTGACTAGTTAAGTCATCACTTCAAGCAAGTTCGATGAGTGCGTTTGAAAGACAAGTTTGCTCACAGTGGGTATAAATTGAAAGCGACATTTTAATTAGCAACCAAATCCATTCGAACTGTCACGATGAGGGCTACGATTTCAGTGATCTGTCTATTGGCAATTGTGCTCAGCACAAGCGAAGTTTACGGAGCTCTTTCGATAGGCGTTTACAAGAATGATGGTGTGTATTGATTGAGAGATTCGCACAGCAGATCAATCAATTAATTTTGTTATGGCTTCTAGCTCATCCAGGCAAATGTTTTGTGGACGCAAAGACCATTTTGGATAAGGGCCAAACCGTAACGCGTAATTGCCAGCGTGTTTCTTGTGGCGATGGAAGCGTTGTAGAATTTGCAACGTGAGTATAGGCTATATAATTAAATATATTTGCAAATATATTTATTTATATGCTTTTGTATTTGTAGCTGTGGCGCTGTTGGTGTCGCACTGCCCTGCACTTTGGGAGAATACAAGTATCCCGATGCTGATTACCCCGAATGTTGCATCCGTGCGAAGCATTGTCCTGAAGGAGATAGTGAAATTTAAGTGCAAATTATGTGAATAAAAAACAAAATCAATTGCGAGACAGATTTACAAGAACTTTTGTGGCGTATACGTAATAAGTATACTGAATAACTTATGCGTTTGACTAGCAAACCGGATACAATTGTTTGCACTAGGCATTCACATCTAATTAAACGTGCGGTTTCTATTTGCCAGCTCATTAAAGCCAACGAAGCTTGGCTCTGGCAAATGTATGTACATAAGCATCTCATTAAAGCAGTACTTCATAAATGCTCTGTGGTTGCATCCACAAACAGTTACTCACACACACACACACACACTCAGACTCACACTCAGCTTTACAGTTAAACAGTCATAAATCTCATAAATGGGACGACACCAGGTTCAATTAGTTTCAGTTAAATGCACTCAACACGGTCACCAAATCAATTTGAATTTGCGGCTTAAGCTATAACTCTATGTGTGTGTGTGTCAGTGAGTATGTGTGTGAGCTTGCAATTGCGTGTGTGAGTGTGTTTGCTAGAGATGAGCCAAATTTAAAGGTGAATAAATTGAGCAGATGAATAACAGTAATAAAATTAAATTAAATTAAAATAATTTTAATATTTTAAATTAATAAAGTATTATGCTGAGGTGAATAATAGTTTAGATAGAAATTAGATAACTTATAAAAATTGTAGCTGAAGAATAAGAATATTAACGCAATTATTTCCCAAGCAATGACAACAATGAGGATTTAAAAGGTTGGCCCAAGAAAAGCACAATAACTCATTCTCAAACAATTAATTTTATTCATAGACTTTTTCATTCAAGACACTGCCTAGATTTATCAACTGTAACTAATCTAATACAATGTTAAATTTCAAACTAATGCTAACGATAACTTGCCTCTAGAGATTAACACATTCACCTTGTAATGTACAAAAACCGCACTCAAAGAATCTAATCGGTGTATTTCACTGTGGAATCATTTGTCCATCTCTATCTCTAACTGCCAAATAATCCTTTACCAATGCCAGGCACTGACGTCGCCGAGGGGGTTATGTAATTCATTTAGCAAATCCCTAAGAGTCAGATACAGATTTTGGCATTGATTTGGCTTGACCTCTGATCAAATTTGATAGACCTTTACTGCAATACGTGTACAATGCAAAGCAATGCAAATGTCAAATGCATGCGAAATAAGGTCAAAATGCAGTTAAAATAAAATGGCCTTAAAATGCGTTTGCGAGGTCGAAACGTTTAACGCATTCTAAGCTTTATTTAGCCAGCCAACCACTACACACACACACACACACACACACACACACACACACACACACAAACTCAGACAGATACGCACACATAGAGGGGCAATTAGTGCTGTGGGTTTGGTTTCAGTTTCAGTTTCAGATTCGACATGGCTGCCCTTTATCTTTCCGTTGCTGTGCTGTGGCGGTTGTTGTTGTCACAATTTTACGCTTATTGTTGTTGATGGCTTGTGGGTCCCCGATGATGGCAGGGGGACAGAAATATCGGTAGTCGTAACGCTATTTAAGCAGGCGTCCCGAGACAACGATTTAATGCCGAATAAATTTAATGCCAAAAGTATGTTACAAAAATAGCCAAAATACAGAAATCGGGTCAACTGGCAATAGCCGACAAACTCGTAAAAAATAACAAACAAACGCCAGTTGACCACGCCAAGCCAAGCTAAATGAATATATATAGTATGTGTGTTATATATATACAAGAGCGGGGTCGACAGAGCAGAGCTCATAAACAAAATAGCCCATCATGCTTACGACTGGTAATAAGTATTTATACGCTGAAGTATAGCAAGAAGGCGTTCGCCTCGACTCCATGAAAAAGCCATAAGTGAGACATTCTAGACTCAATAAATATGCACTTATGACTCCGCTTGGCTGTAATGAACTCGCTAGTAAACAGCCAATAGCTATGTATATTTATAATTGAATTGACTGAAATATGCATTTAACTTTGCTTTATTTAGAAACATACCTTTTTTTAGATTTTGTATTTACTTTTGTAATAATTCAAAGTAAATTTTTATTTAAGAAGAGTTGATTATTTCCACGTGATTACTTCAATAGTTTTTGTTTACTTAATGAAACAGTGTAAATTTAAAATTACTATTAGTTCTTTTGGAATCGCAAACTCAAACTGTGGCTTCTAACTTTTTTCAATTTATTGTAGTCACAGAATCAGTTGAGTAAAATTTAGTCATTAGGCCATTCTTAAAGTTATTACTAAATTATTTAATTTTAAGCTACAAAAACATTTATAATCATAATTATGACTAGAAGTCATAATTTTATATTATAATTTCTTCAATGTCGGTTGTTCATAGTCGACTTTAAATAAATAAATAAAAAACAAATAATAATAACAATAAAAGTATATGGCGTATAAAATAAAAAAAAAAAAAAAAAATACAATTCAATTAATTCGAATTACTTAAATTTTTGTAACACTTATAGTTTTTTTGGCTGGTCAAAAGATTCTGAAACATTGTATTTTTAAGTAAAATAAAAAAATAAATTATCCTTGTTTTCGGGTAGCCCAGTGGAGCAGCTTCAACTCTAGATGTTTAATTAACAAAGTACTATAAATTATGAGTTCGCTATCAATTTAACCCCACAATAGTGTCACGTTTGTATTTCTTTGGGCGGGATTCAAGATGAGATTCACTTTGACCACAATCTTTGCCGCACAGATTTGGTCAGATGGGAGAATAAACTTTGGGTTATAGGTCAGAAAGATTAGAGAGCTTTCTAAAACGAAAAGCTTTGAAATAAGTAGATTGTGACATTTTAATCAGCAACTATACCCATTTGAAGTGCCAAGATGAAGGCACTTCTGTTTTATTGATCTTTCTGTTGGGAAATGTACTTAGCATAAGTCAAGTCTACGGAGCAATTTCATCTGGAATCTACAAGGATGATGGTGCGTATTGAGAGAGTCATCAGGCATATCTATCAATTAGTTTAGTAATTGCTGTGGTTTTTAGCTCATCCAGGGAAATGTGCTGGATGCCAACACTATTTTAGATGAGAACCAAACTATAACGCGGTATTGCAATCGTGGTGGGTGCCTAATAAGAAAATATTAAACACACGCAACTGCCAGAGTATTACTTGTATAGTAGGAAGTACTGTGCACTTTGTAAGGTGGGTATTTAAATAATATATAATGAAATACTCATTTATATACTGTCGTACTTGCAGCAGTATAGAATTTGCCTTGCACTTTGGGAGACTTTAAGACTCCTGATGCTGAATTTCCCGATTGCTGTAATCAAGTGGTGCATTGTCCCCATTTTGATACTGATGTTTTCGGTGGAATAGATTCTGAAGAAAATTCCACTACACCCAACACGAACAATTAAATGTGTTTTAAATCAATTTCAATATATGACACATTTATTTTAATTTGTAAGTAAAACACAAGTAAAAAAATTGTTTAAAAATAAAACTCTCTCCTCTTTGATATGAGTTATTCGGGACTGTTTTAGTCAAAAGTTTTGGTAGCTTCATAATGTTTTATGGTCTTTTTCTTATGTGATATATATAATCTACATCGTCTTTTTACCAAAAACACGAAATATTACAACTTGACATATGGTTACACATAATTAATGATACGAAATATCAACCGACCTTAAACGAATGCGAATGTAAAAGCCATTTTTCTATAATCGAATTTCTGCGTAATAATTTCTTAATTCATTCAAAAAGCAAACTGAAAAACAAGCTCAATTATTTCTTAAAACAATATAAATTAAGTACATAACATATGCATGTACTTGTATGCATGTACTTGTATGTATGATATTGGATGGAACACAGATATTGGAATTTAGGCCAGCCAAAGCACTAAATAAATTTAATGTCGGGTTAGAATACGACATACATACAAAATAAAAACATAGAAGGGTTACGATTTGACTGAATTTTGCAAATAGTTTTTGATTATATAGAAACAACGTTTGTGGACAAGCAATACAATTTTTTTAAATCGTTTCATATAAATTGCTGAGACTAACCCCATTGAAGGAGAGTTGGTTGAAATAAGGAAGCACATCATCTGCTGCTAGGTAGTCTTTATTATTTTTTTTTTATTTACCATAATATTTTTCCACATTTTTTCCATTCACCTAAAGAAAATTGACATGCAAAATGTATTGTTAATCAGAGTCTGCAGCACGGATGTTCTATTTATAAGCACTGTACTCATTATCTGAGTGCTGATGGGCGCACGAAAGCTGCTGGAGGGGCGTGGCTTGAAAGTCGTCGATCTTCAGTCACTTGCAGAGAATTTCATGCTCGCAGCATTTGGGATAGTCGGCGTTGGGGAATTTTGGGGGACCCAAACGGCAGCCAGGTGGGGGAGCCTCAACGCCACAGCTGTCACATGAAAACCATAATGGAAATTATGAGTATGTGATTAGTTTGCATTCTCGAATCTCTACTGTCTACTCACGTGTGGATCTGGGCGTGACTATTGTCTCCGCAAATGATGCGAGCACATTCCATGGCTGGGTATTTGGCTGTTTGGCCGGGATTCAGGATGAGATTCGGCTTGACCACACACTTGCCAGGATGTGCGGGATCCGCAAAGACGCCGCGCATCACAGCTGCCTCAGTGTGGGCCAACAACAGAGCTGCCAGCACAAGCAGCAAAATTCCGTTCACGAACAGATTCATCTTATTGCGTCGCTCTAAAAAATATGACTGATTCACCACTCAGTTTCGGACAGATGGCAGACGATGTTTTCAATGGAATTGGGGCCATGGGTCGAACAGATTAGACAGAGAGAGAGTTTTGTAACTTAATGCGATACTTTAATTAGCAACTAAACCCATTGGAAGTGCCAAGATGAGAGCAATTTTTGTATTGATCTTCATACTGACAATTGTATTTGGCATAGGCGACGTCTACAGAGCACTTTCAGTTGGAACTTACAAAGTGCTTAGCTATTGTCTTGAGCGACCAAAACAATAAATGAAGTTTGCTTTAAATCTATTTCTATGTATTATACATTTATATTAATGTATATAGGTATACATTGATTAGGCCTATTTAAGCGTTCAGCTTTTTTTTAGATTTATAGTGTTTTAATACCTTTTTGGTATGTAATATATGTATGTACCTCTCTATATCATCAACGTTTGCACCAAAGACACGAAATAATACAAATTCTTATTAATTAATTAATTAATTAATTATAAATTAGCTGCTGAAGGGGCGTGGTTTGGCTGTCGTCGATCTTTAGTTATTTGCAGATTACTTTATGCTCGCAGCATTTGGGATAGTCGGCATTGGGGAATTTTGGGGGACCAAAACGGCAGCCAGGTTGTGGACCCTCAACTCCACAGCTTTCAAATAAAAACACCAAAGGAGACGATGAGTATATCATCAATATACGTTCGCTACTCTCTTCTATCTAGTCACGTTTGTATCTCGGCTTCGCTGTACGAGTATATTTCAAATTAAGAAGTGTTTCTTGCTGTTGCATAGTTTATTCATTTATTATTGTTTTGTTGTGAAAATAATAAAAGCAAATGATTTGCTGTAGTCTTGACAATTCATTTATTTACAATTTGTTCAAAGTAGTTTCAATAACATCTTCAGTTACTTGCATTTAAATGTCACCTCGCAGCAATCGGGATAGTCGGCCTTGGGGTGCGTTGTCTCAGTCACGCAGTTAGGAGGAGCACCAATAAGTCCACAGCTGTTGAATGTATTAAAAAATGTATCATCTATTTGTACGAGTATGTTCTACATTTTGTAGTGCACTCACGTTTGTATCTCGGCTTCGCTGTTGTTTCCGCAAATGATGCGAGCACAGTCCATGTCTGGGTATTTGGCTGATTGGCCGGGATTCAGAATGAGATTCGGCTTGACCACACACTTGCCAGGATGTGCGGGATCCGCAAAGACGCCGCGCATCACAGCTGCCTCAGTGTGGGCCAACAACAGAGCTGCCAGCACAAGCAGCAAAATTCCGTTCACGAACAGATTCATCTTATTGCGTCGCTCTAAAAAATATGACTGATTCACACTCAGATTCGGACAGATGGCAGACGATGTTTTCAATGGAATTGGGGCCATGGGTCGAACAGATTAGACAGAGAGAGAGTTTTGTAATTTAATGCGATACTTTAATTAGCAACTAAACCCATTGGAAGTGCCGAGATGAGAGCAATTTTTTTATTGATCTTCATACTGACAATTGTATTTGGCATAGGCGACGTCTACAGAGCACTCGCAGCACTTGGGATAGTCGGCATTGGGGAATTTCGGGGCACCCAAACGGCAGCCAGGTTGTGGACCCTCAACTCCACAGCTTTCGAATAAAAAACACCAAAGGAGACGACGAGTATATCATCAATATACGTTCGCTACTCTCTTCTATCTACTCACGTTTGTATCTCGGCTTCGCTGTATATTTAAAGTTAAGAAGTGTTTCTTGCTGTTGCATAGTTTATTCATTTATTATTGTTTTGTTGTGAAAATAATAAAAGCAAATGATTTGCTGTAGTCTTGACAATTCATTTATAATTTGTTCAAAGTAGTTTCAATAACATCTTCAGTTACTTGCATTTAAATGTCACCTCGCAGCAATCGGGATAGTCGGCCTTGGGGTGCGTTGTCTCAGTCACGCAGTTAGGAGGAGCACCAATAAGTCCACAGCTGTTGAATGAATTAAAAAATGTGTCATCCATTTGTATATTCAACATTTTGTAGTGCACTCACGTTTGTATCTCGGCTTCGCTGTTGTTTCCGCAAATGATGCGAGCACAGTCCATGTCTGGGTATTTGGCTGATTGGCCGGGATTCAGGATGAGATTCGGCTTGACCACACACTTTCCAGGATGTGCAGGATCCTTGAAAACGCCTTGCATCAGAGCTGCCTCAGTGGAGGGCAGCAACAGAGCTGCCAGCACAAGCAGCAAAATTCCGTTCACGAATAGTTTCATCTTCTTACGTCGCTCTCAAAAATATGACTGATTCACACTCAGTTTCGGACAGACGACAAACGATGCTTAAAGCGAAAATGGGGCTAAGGGCCAAACAGATTACAGAGAGAGACAGAGGACGGCAAGAATTAGAGATAGTCCGAGGTCGTAGAAAATCTAATGAGTTGACGTGAGAGACGAACAATTGCAAAATACATATTTTAGTTTCTGTTCAAATGAATTTACAATGTTTATCAAATTTATTTTCATTATATTTTCGGCACTGATATTCAAATATTAATGATTATTTTTATTGAAACCAAGTTGTCTATAACAATGAAGCATGCGTTTTAATCGGCATACCAACAACAAATTCTGATTAGGCAGTAAACTTTCAGTGTCAATTATTTTATATATTACAAGATTATATACATCATTTTCTCAGCTTAATATCTGCATTTAAATTAGTCGAATATGTTATATGTTTTTAGAAAATAATCAACAAGTCTGAAATTGCGATCAATGTATTTATTGATTTAAAAAAGATATTGAAAATTCTGAAAATATATTTAAAATTAGGAAGTGTTTCTTGCAGTTGCATACTTTATTTATTTATTATTGTTTTGTTGTGAAAATAATAAAAGCAATTGATTTGCTGTTTAGTAGTCTTGACAATTCATTTATTTATAATTTGTTCAAAGTAGTTTCAATAACATGTACATATCGATAATCGTGATTGATCCTCAGTTACTTGCATTTAAATGTCACCTCGCAGCAATCGGGATAGTTGGCCTTGGGATGTGTTGTCTCAGTCACGCAGTTAGGAGGAGCACCAACAAGTCCACAGCTGTTGAATGAATTAAAAAATGTGTCATCCATTTGTATATTCTACATTTTGTAGTGCACTCACGTGTGTATCTGAGCAACACTGTTTTCTCCGCAAATGATGCGAGCACAGTCCATGTCTGGGTATTTGGCTGATTGGCCGGGGTTCAGGATGAGATTCGGCTTGACCACACACTTGCCAGGATGTGCGGGGTCCTTGTAGACGCCTTGCATCATTGCTGCCTCGGTATGGGGCAGCAACAGAGCTGCCAGCACAACCAGCACAATTCCGTTCACCAATAGATTCATCTTATTGTCTCGCTCTCAAAATTATGACTGATTTACACCCAATTTCGGACAGATGGCAGACGGTGTTTAAAGCGAAACTGGGGCTATGGGTCAAAGAGATTAGAGAGAGAGGGAGAGCATCATAGAACGGAAAGCATTAGAGATAGTCCGAGGTCGTAGAAAGGCTAATGAGTTGACGTGAGAGACGAACAAATGCATAAGTCATAGTTTACTTCATTTTTAAGTGAATTTACAATATTTTAGAAAGTAAAATATTAATAATTATTTAATTGAAATCAAGTTTTCTGGTAGAAAAGTGCATTCATTCATTAATTTTAATTAAAACTTTCAGTATCAATTATTGTGTATATTCTTAGATTATATACATCATTTTCATTTTTTTCATATTTTTAATTTTAATTAGTCGAATATATTATATATTTATATAAAATAATCAAGTCTTAAATTGCGATAAATATTTTTTTTATTTAAAATAATATTGAAATATGCAAATATGTTTGCTATTTGGAACCATTAATTTTATTAAACTATATTTACATGAATATCTATTTTTTTGTTTTTTTTTTTCAATATTCTTTTATTTATTATTTGTACAAATTAGTTTCAACAGCATTTACATATCGATAATCAGCCTAATCGTGGTTGATCTTCAGCTACTTGCATTTAAATGTCACCTCGCAGCATTTGGGATAGTCGGCCTTGGGATGTGTTGTCTCAGTCACGCAGTTGGGTGGAACACCCACAGCTCCACAGCTGTTAAATTAAATGTGTCATCAATTTGCATTCTCTACATTTTGTAGTGCACTTACGTGTGTATCTGAGCAAAACTGTTCTCGCCGCAAATGATGCGAGCGCAGTCCATGTCTGGGTATTTCGCTATTTGGCCGGGATTTAAGATGACATTCGGCTTGAGCACACACTTGCCAGGATGTGCGGGATCCTTGAAGACACCGCTTGCCGCTCCTGCCTCAGTCTGGGGCAACAGCATCGCGGCCAGCAGCGCCATTAAAATTCGGTTAAAAAAAAGTATCATCTTATTGCATTGGACTCAAAAGTGCGACTGATTCGAACAGTTGCGAGAGCGGTGCTTCTAGTTATGGGTAAACAAAATGAACATAAAATCACAGCTGACGAGAGATTAGAAGATTTAGATAGATTTGATTAGATTATTAGAGAAATTAAAATAGGAATCGAGAGTGCATTAAGCAACGATTGATTGGCAATAGATTCAATAGAATTCTCAGTTCAGATACATTTTTAAATTATTTGAAATACGAATATGTTATATTTATTTATTTAAATGAAATAGAGTAGTATTTGTAGTTAATTGTCATTAATGAGTACGTCACATGGTTGCTTTGTTTTAAAACTAAAATGTTTGATATGGAATCGAGGTTAACTTTAAATTTGAATGTCAATCACAAATAACACGACGATTGCAACACTTTGGATAGTCGGCATCCCAGTCAAAGTTGGAGTAACGACAATCATCCGGCGGGGGATCGTGGGTGCAACTACGATATTAAAAGATAAATATTAATAAGTTAATTTAGAATATAGAAAGTAATTTATATATGTAACTTACGTTTGCATCATGCCCCAGCCATCGCCTGCGCAAAAGATCGAGGTGCACGGCAGATTATCCAACTTGATCGATTCGCCCAACTTGAGCATGACTAAAGTGTTGCCCATATCCAAAACACAGCGATCCGGATAGGCTGCAAACGAAAGAAATATTTTAAATTAATTATAATTAACTCAACTTTCTACTCACTGGAGTCCGCATAATTGTTTAGCGAATTTAATTGTTCAGCTCTGCAAATGCCCGCGAATGTCAGCCAAATAATGACAGCTTTAAGCATTAACATCTTGTGTTTGAGTAATTTATAGTTGTGCATATTTTGACTGAAGAGAGCAGACTTTTTCACAGCCTGCTTTTTGTCATTTTCCAGTGCGATACTGTTGGCTACAGACGACAGTTCGTTCGCAGCAGTTCGGATAGGGTTCATCAACATTGACATAGTCTCCGAAGCGACAATACTTCGGTAGTCCACTGATAGCTCCACAACTTAGACAGCAATATTAATTGACCAACTAATTTACTAAATAACTAATCGTAATTACCTTTGGAATATCGCAATACTCCTTGCGCCGCACACAATTTGACGGCATTCGTGCGTGGGATCCTTAATGCTGACTCCTTTGTCGATTATTATTTCCGGTGTAATGACGCATTTTCCAGGAAATTCTAGCCGGCAATTTGATAGGAAATTAGCTCATTAGAAACTGCTTACCAATACTTACTGTCGTCACGATAAATGCCCATGAATTCGGCTGCGTGGCAGCCGAGTGTAAAACATACTAAAATAATGTATAAAACCTCCAATCGCATTTTTATTGCTATAAAGTTTACTTTCCAAAAAAAAAATATTTATTTAGAATTTATTTAAAGGATGTTGTGACTGATTTAAATTTCGAAACACATGTTTCAAAGTACGTTTTAGTTTGTATAAATTTCAGAAAACCTAATGTTTTTGACAGCTGGCAATTATTGTATGTGAAATTATCATAACAATAATTTGCATTCTTTCATATAATAATTTAATTTAGTTTTGATCAATGAAGTTAACATATTGATTAAACTTCCAGATATTTTTTACTTTTTTTAATTTTTTAATTTTTAACAACTTCAAATCTTTAGATGATTTCCGATTCGTTTTGTTTTTCCATCATTAGGTCTTTTCAAAGAAGTTATCATTTTTATTTCACTTTTTTAATAATTTGTAAACATTACAACAAGTTATGTACAATAAAATTTGCAAAGTTACTTTTCAACTTTAAAGCTGTTGATCAATTTGAAATTAAACTTTTTTCTTTTCTTACACCATCTACTCTATAATTTAATTTTTTCATATCAAACAAGATAACAGTTTTGTAGCACTTTCAGATCATTTTAAATATCTTTCTTCAAATATTAATATATTTTAATAGATGTAACACTTATTTATCCGTAACTTAAAATTTAAAAGGGAAAACGCAGATTCATTCGTATCTATACAACGTCATTGCAAACCCAGTCACGTTCACAGCATTCGGGATAGTCGGCTTCGATGTCTATATAATCCGTAACCACACAACCTTGGGGAAGACTTCTTCGAGAGCAACTGTATATCATAATTAAAAGTCAAAATGCAGTTAATTTTTAGGGCAAGTTCCCGAAACTTACGTGAAAATCAAAGCCCAACTCTCGCGTCCACAATAGATGCTTGCACATTTCGTAGGATGCCGCGCACTCTGTTCGCTCTCAATGATCAAAGGACCTTTGTCCGTGTCCACATAACACTTGCCGGGCTGGCCTGCAAAAAGTAAACGAAAGCGTTAAATGTGTGCCAACAATAAGACTTTTTAGAGAGTAACTCTTGTTATCCAAAATGGCAAAATCGACGTCGCCACAAACTCGATTGTCGAGCAACAGCCAAAAGACAAGGATCAGGTGACAAGCATTAAAATACGCCATTATGGTTCAGGAAATTTTACTAAAAGATTCAATTTACTTGAACTTCGTTCGTGTGTGCCTGAAAAGGCCTGCTTCGATATACTATATTTTATAATATATACATGCATAGACAGTCTGTCGATTTCGTATGCACATTTTAATTAAAGCAGCGCCAGACACAGAGTCAAATTCACAGTTACAGATGCAGCTCACAGATACAGATACAACTGCCAGATACTGTTGATGGTTGTGCAAATTTATCGAATATGTTAATCCCGTTATGCATGTGTGTGTGTGCCCATCTGTCGTTGTCGTTGTCGTTGCATAATTCGATTAAACAACGTTGTCGCCCCGCCTGCAAGTTGCCCCCCTGTCACCCTTTGGGGCAATGTAAATATTTGTGTGTTTGTCTGTCGGATTTTGATTGCTGCTGTGTTTGGCACTCGAAACAAGCATTCTTCCTGCCCCCCTCTTGCCCTTCCCCGTCACGCAGTTGTCTGCAATTATTTAGGTACCCCAACAAGTCAAATGTAGACAAATTAGTGGCCATATAATTGATGCATCTAACGTTCTCTTTCTCTGTCTATGTATTTCTCTGCTTTGTTTGTTTGCCTCGGTTGTTATTGAGTGTTTAGTTGTGTTGTGCCCAAGTAAATGTAAATCTATTTTGCTGGTGTTTTTGCTTCAGCTGCCATTGTTGATCTGCTCTCAGCTCGACTTCAGTTCACTTCGCTCCTCATTGGCCTGTCTTGATTACATTTGGCCATGCGGCCAATTAGGAGACGGCCTTCATTGTTTGCCAGCTGAAATTAATTGAATTGAGTGGCCTCAGCTGAGATTGAAATATATGCAATTCCCTCCATCAAGACGTAGACACACAGCACAACACCAACATGTGTGTGTTTTTCTCGTTTTTCTTGTTTTTCCCTCGGCAGCAGCCAAAATTTGTTGCTGCCCATATAAACAAAGGAAAATAATTTAACGAATACCAATCCAAAACCATTGAAGAAATGCATCGTTCAAGACTACAAGATATGCTGGGAAAAAAAAAACTATTTTAAATCTGAATTTTCGCTGAGATTTTTGCACATTTTAAAGTGACAGCAAAAAGCTATTCTTGAAAATTTCACCTACCTCGGATAGCTGCTTCCTGCAGCCAGAGATTCTTAGAAATCCAAAAGCTTGCTTGCTAGAAATTCCATTAATAAAATTCCATTCACAAACACATTCCACCAGGGTTGATAATTGGCAGAAAAGGAGCTGGGAGGTTAATTAAATTGCTCAGAGCAAGTTTAAGGTTTGGCGAAAAGCAATCGTGGGCAATGTTAAATATTTAAAAAACAAATTAGGTAAATTACATATGTTTAAAAAGAAGTGCATTGAATAATTCAATATTGAGAGATTTAGTATATGACTAATTTATTTTGCGTATGTTTTCAGCGAAATGCAATTTGAAATTTGTTGAATATGTTAATCGATTTAATTAAAGCCAAATTGATGGCCAACGAAATTTGTTAGACTTATACATAGATAATGAGGCACCGATGTGGCCCAAAGTGGATAACAAAGGAGCTGGCAGCCATAACTTAGAGGCGCCCAACTGAGAAGCATAAATTTCCAGGCCGGATCGATACGAATAGAGATACAGATACAGATACAGCTAAACAGATATAGGGAATAATTTGGAAGTATATTTGCATATATAAGCAATCAACACGTAAACATAGCATAAATAACAAATTGGCAAGCAAATAGAGGCCAAAAGGGGAGACGAAGGCAGGGGAAGATTAGTGTTGACCCTACAGCGAGCGTTTGGTCAATGGCAACTTTTGTGTGTGCGTCGTTTTATCCAAAATGAAAATGTTGTGGGCGGCTCTCAGCTGCCCCAAAGCGACCCAAAGGTAAGACTATATGTACACTATATACACTTATATGTATATACGGGACTCGTATGTGTATGTGGCAACTGAGCTGGGCAGAGAGAGGTTGTCCAGGTGCCGCTCGGGGCCCCTGTCTGGGTGCGTTCGTTGTCTGCTTTCCTTTTTTATGGTCGCACATAAAACACACATAATTATAATTTCAATGATATTAGAGTTCATATCAAAGTGAATGAGATACAAGCGAAATGCTTTATTTTTATTGCCATTTGTTCTGCTCTGTTGTGTTGTGTTGTTTTGTGTTGTGTTCGCTGACCTCACCTGGGGGCGGCTGCCTCTGGACCCGTCATCCCTCTTCCTCTTCCTCTCCCTCGCCTTTCCCTCTCTCTATCATTCGCATTCTTCTTGTGTTTATTTTTTATTCAGCATTATATATTCTGCGCTTTTAATTTTTGTATGACGCCTAAGCTGAGGCCACGGGCAGTAAAAGCCCAGCTTCATATGTGTGTGTGTGCATATGTGTGTTTTGTGCGTCTGTGTGTGTGTGTGTTTATGGGCACGCCGTGAATTTGTGAAAAACATGCTAAATGCACTAAACACATTTTTAAAGACAGTTAAATGTTTTTAAACAACTATTTAATTTTTATTGTTTTAAATAAAATAATAAAACGGCAACAATTATAATTTAATATTTATACTACACGTAAATATATACTGAATATTTTGCAGTTTATTTTATGTTTTAGTAAACTTACATACATATATACTATTCCGCATTTTAAATACTTTTATTATTTCAATTCAATTCAACAAATTTGTTTTTTTTTTTTTAAACATAAAAAGATAAAATGTAAATTGGTGAAATAAACTCATCGAATTCATTTTTAAAACAATTAAATCCTTTTGAGAATTACATATTTCAACATTGTTTAATAATTCGGAATAATTCCATTGTATTTTAATCGACTTTATTTAAATGCATTTTTTGCAGAAAATAACATATTGTGGCAAATGCGCTTTGCAGTGGCATTGCATGATGCACACATCAGTTATTTCTGTGTGTGCCATAATATACATTGTTGCGTTGTGTTCGCATATAAGTAGTATAAAATATTCAACAACATTACGCTTCTCTAAATATTTGATAGACCGAAAAATAAGCGAAGGCAAGCAAAAACAACAACGACGACGACGACACCGACAACAACACAATAAAGTGCAGTAAACAAAATTCTCACTGTGATTTTTATGTTCAAAAGCTGTGGGGAAAAGAAATGGGAAAAATCCAATAAGAGAGCTATCCAACCAACTAACTCGGTCACTCTCGCACTTTGCTTCAACTGCAGCCATTTCACTCTTTTTTTTTTTTGCATTGTTTGCGCGCTTCTTCCGCTGTTTTCTAGTGCACTCAAAAGTAACAGCAGCAGCAACAACAAAAACAACAACAACTACATAGTTACTCTGACCTTCAAATGCACAAATTGACTCAACTGTTATTGTTGCTGTGGTTGCTACTCGTTCTTGTTGTTGTTGTTGCTGCTGCTCCTGGTGCCCTTGTTGCTGGTACTGTTACTGTTGTTGTTGGTTCGCCTTATGACAGCGCTGCGCTGAGTTATTAAAATTTGTTTTTGGCAATGCATTTTGGCTGGCATTGTGTATAATCTACTCGCATTCTTCCCTTGCTTTTCTCTTCATTCCATTTCTTGCGTTTTCTATTGTTTGCTTTTTGTGCACTGTAAACGTTTCTGTTTTGTGTCAGAGCTACTCAAAAACACAATAATGATTTAGTAAGAATTACAATTACAAAAGTTTCTAAACAATTGCCCAATGACGCGTTTTATCGCATACATGCGCTCTCTCAAAAGTTTCATTCAAAAACAACAAATATTCTAAAATAATAATTCGATTAAGTGAACACGTGGCACATCAGTGTGCCAGATTCTAATATAACTTATGGTATTTCAAATCTGTACACATTAATCTTTAACCCAAGAAAGCTTTTAGCTTAATTTAAACGGGAACTGCAGTGTCTTCAATTGCAACAGCGGACTTTAACATTTTTATGTTAGCATAACAGCTGTTAAGACTGCTGGTGCAATTGAAACGTTAATAGTTTACATTTTTATGTTAGCATTTTATTTTCGTTTTTCAACATGGCGTATAAACAATATGTTTTAAGCAAATACATAAAAGTCATGTAATAATAATTATAATTTATGTTTGATCTATTGTTTTATGAAACTAATTTTGTAATTGTTAGTTTTTCTATGGAAATAAAGCTAAGACATAGAAGT
The DNA here is from genome assembly GCA_035045625.1 of Drosophila formosana. Taxonomy (NCBI): domain Eukaryota; kingdom Metazoa; phylum Arthropoda; class Insecta; order Diptera; family Drosophilidae; genus Drosophila; species Drosophila formosana. The sequence continues at coordinate 94,587 of JAWNOW010000030.1, forward strand.
TTATGATTTTTTGCTTGAATAAAATAATTTGGGGCAGTATTAAAGATTAATAGTATTGTTTTCACTTTCGTATAGTTTTTAAGCTTGGAATTCTAAATTATTTACAAGTGTAAACTTGTATACAAACAACTTTATAAAACCATTTAAAATACTGTTTCCAAAAATAAAAAAGAATTTGACTATATTGTATTCGATATCTTTTGGTTTAAGTTTAAGCATTTTATTAAATGAAACTAAATCTAATTTCTTTTTTATTGCAGGTAAGACAACAGTTAACAGTTCTTGTGCGATATTTGGCTTGAGGATATATTTTGTAGATTTAATTATACATATTTGTGTAAGTATTTAAACAATTCTTATCTATATTGCATAACAAGCATTTATGGATCAGTTTACCATAAAAAAGATTAAGATTTAAGCTTTCGCTTTTGTAGGCAATCCATTATGCTTGTCTAATAGGCTTAACTTGGCTTGTATTTATTGCAGAATAAATTTAATATTTTTTGGGAGAATTTGAAATGATGTAAGCGTAAGCTTATTGTTGTTAGAATATAAACCTAAGAGAAATCCGTATTAACCATTTGCGACGCGCATTATCCTTGGCATTTAAAGGTGCGCACTGCAGATGAGTTGTTTTTCATGTTGTTCTTCCCCCCGCTGTTGTTGCTGTTGATTTTGGTTGGCACAAGACCGCGCTTGTTGAATTATTTAAAAGACAAGTGCGCAACCCGCAGCCAAACCCCTCTCCCCCCCTTTGGCTGTCGGGGCACAAACAACAAACAACGTGCAAGGATAACGGCAGGCAGGCAGAGATAAAAGTGTAGCATACTTTAAGGCGTCGACAGCGACAAAAGCAGCGGCAAAGGAAAAAAGGGGGGGGGGACAGAGCGGCAGCTTGATTATGTCTCAAGTCACTTCACGTAGCCCGGCCACAAAAAAGAAATTAATTAATTTTTAAGCGTAATTAAATGCAAAGCAGCACTTGGGCTCAAGCCCAGGCAGGCAGGCAGGCAGCCAGACTTCGGCCGGGTCCTTCGGTCCTGGCAGCGGCAAGGACCTCTCGCAGTCGCGCTTTGTTTTGTTTGCCTGCGTCCGTGAAGGCAAGGCTATGGCCCAAGGACGCGAAGAAACCCAACCGAAAAAAAAACAACACACAACAAAAAAAATAAGAACACAGCTCACCAAATAACTTTGGGTCCAAGTTGAGACGAAGCAACTGATTCCTTTCAAATGAATCTCATTCGCATTCGCATTCGCATTTTTCGCTGGCAATTACAAAATGTGAAAAAAGAAAGCAGAACAAAACTAAAAAAAAAAACTCATACAAAATTGTTATCCACTCGAGCGCTGTTAATGGGCTTCAATTTCGTGTTGAACTTTTTGTTTTGTTTGCCAGTCGGTTTGGGTTGCAGCTTTGAGTTGGGACTGCAAATGATTGGCAAAGGTTGAATTGCCCCAAAAGGCGACAGCCAAACTTGAAATCAAGTTGACAGTTGCCCTAAGACCTCAGACCGGTTCAGTGTGTATCTGCTATTGACTTTTGAGTTCGGCATTGGCAATCAACACCCCCAAAAAGCAAGAGCCTGCCCTTTTCCATTTCCATTTCCATTCCGATTCGCATTTCCAATTCTCACTCCAAGGCAACAGCTACAACAAATAATGCTTCCTAAAATTCACATTCAATTTTTATGGCTCGTTTCGTTTGGCGCTGTCCGTTTGCTTTTCTGGTCAATTTCACTTTTATGCTTGCAGTCATCAGCTAAATGCTTTTACTTCTCTCTACACACACTATATACACATATAACATCTACTCAGATATACTATATGTATGCACAGCTATATACTCCCCGCTATACTGTGTACAGATGTATACATATATATCCACGGAGTATGTTTGTGTATCTGGACAACATTTACGTGTTGGTTATTTTTAGGCGCGTGTACACAAAACAATTACGTCGACAGCGACGTTGGCAGCACAACAACTACAACAGCAACGATAACAACAGCAACACCAACAGCAACAGCAACAGCAACAACGACAACGACGCGTCGCTTTAATTGCGCGCCGGCTCATGAATATTCAACAGAATATTCAGTTCCATTTGAACATGAAAACCAAATGATTTGACTAAGAACACTGAATAATAAGCTGAGGCAGATTATACGCCTACTACAGGCTACTGTGTATCTAGCAGATACAATATCTAAGCCCTTTTTGATTACATATAAATTAAGTTCAAGTTGTTGGACAGAATAGCAAAACAGCTCATTGAAGTATATTTAATGTTGAAGTCACTTTTGAAATATGTATTCGATTTATATAATGGTAAATGCTATTAATTTATTATGCGAAAATGTTTAAAATTGATTTTAACTTAAACCCATTTTTGAATTATTCATAAAATATTTGCACTATATTAAATTATTTTAGCTTTTATAAAATTTATTAAACTATTTAAAAATTTGCAACTATTGTATATTGCGTATACGTAATATGTGCCAAAACGTTTAAATAGGAGATGAAATGAATCGTTGATTTTTCTATAGTAGCGATACAATAAACAACTTTAAATAGTTGGACTTTACTCGAAGTCACTTGTGATTGAACATTTAGATGGTAAATCTCTCTCCTCATATATTAAATGAAAATACTCTCGAATCTTTTTAAATATTTACGGATTGTTTTATGCAATTATTTTGAAAATTAAAAAAATATTAATAAACTCCGAAATGGCAATCACCTTTTTTTCTAAATATTTGCGAGTAATTATATTTAATAATGTCATAATTTATTAAAATGTATCTCATGATAATGGAAACGAAATACATTTGCGTTGATATCTGACATGAATAAATTTAATGTGCTTTACACATAAAAATAAAGTTGAAATTAATTGAATTTTCGTCATCGAAGAGTAATCGAGTTTTTTATTGCACCTAAAACGACGTCTGCTTTTAGTCACTTCGTGTATGTAGAAGTTTATTAATGGCCATGCAATGGCAAACGTGCCACATGCCACACAATTCAATTAAATTTATGCCAATGTCATTCACTGTGTCTCTGCATGTGTGAGTGCTTCGTTCGGTATGTGTGTGTGTGTGTGTCAGTTGCTGTTTTAAGTTAATTAATCAAAGCCGAAGCAATTTTTGCAAACGTTGCGGTCGCTTTGCAGCCGCCGTTTCGAGCAGCAAACAGAAGCCTGCTCTATGGTGTGTTGCATGTGGTTGTGGCTCTGGTCGGTCTTGTTGATGCCACAATTTGGCGTTTGACACGTCTCGGGCGGAAACGAAACGAAAAATGTCTGGCAGGTGATTTGGTCTGCAACAATTTTACACAACTATTTTGTACAGTTTTTGTGTAATTTAAACACAATTAGTTTCGACCGATTTGTAAACAAATTGTGCATTGTTTTCGCTTTGCGTTTTGCTGCTTTAAACATTTCTCCCATTGGCCGCGTATATTTGGCCACAGCTTTGTTGATATTTCTCTGGCGCGTTTGTCGGTTGTATGTGTGTTCGCTCAAGGTAAAATGGCGCCGCATTTTCTCAATTGGCATTATCAAGTTAATTTTCCAGCCACACACAACAGAGGGGAAAATGAGGTGAGGTTTGTGCTGATTGGCTGCGATTTTTGGTGCACGCTGCTAATTGGCACTTGAATGCCGTGTTTGGTCTGCGTGGCTGCGAAATGTTTGTGCAGCTGATTTCACTGGGGTCAAGTTGCAAAGGTGCGAGAAGAAAAGTCTGGCCACCGCAGAAGTGTGTGCACGACGGCAAACAGTAACAATGCCACACAATTGTCCTTGCAAGGACACACAGCTGCCACGTCAACGTCTTGGCTGCTGGAAAATATTGATCCACTTTTTTAAAAAGCGTTCAACTTGTCCAGGTGCGACGACGCTGCCTCTCTCTCTCTCCCTTTTCTCGACTGTCCTTTGCTCGAATTTATGAATTGTGCGCCGCCTGCGTCTGCGTCTTTGCAGCCAATCGCACGTTGCGTATACGCGATGTTTATTGATTGGGCTCATTTTTTGTTGCCGCTGCTGCTGCTGCTGCTGCCTTCAAGGATTAGTTTGGAGCACCCAAGAAATGTGGTCGCATTTGCGGCACATTATCCACAAGAAATCTTAATTGAAGAGCAACAACAGCGAGAACTCGACATGATTATGCTGCGGCTGTGAAGTTGGCTCAACTTTGCATGCGACACGTGCCAATAATAATAATGTTTAATTTGCATGTGCGGCAGACGTGGCGTATGCGCAATGCTTATGCTCCGCTCAAACAGCAGTTGTAAATGTTTATTGGACTCGCACCGCTCGTCACGCAGCGACTTTCATTAACTTTTTCTTTTGCACTCTCTTGCTGTTTTACTGCTTCTTTTATTTTGATTTATTTTGGCTGCGAGAGAGCAGTGCAGAGCAGAAATGGGAGCAACAGTTTCCGGCGTTTCCATGTCATCGACAGCGACACAATTATACTAAATTTCCCGTGCGGAAATGTAGCGCACCTTTGCAGCCAACTTTCGCCAACCGATCAGCACATTTTAGCTGGCGAAAGTTCAATTTCGCATTCAATTTGCCATTTCCACAAAATGTTGCACACACACACACACGAAATTCAAACAATTTGAATGTTGTACGAGGTACGAGTGGCAGTCACAGTGTGTGAGTGTATGAGTGTGAGTGTATGAGTACTCATGCCCCTATGAATGTTACAGCGAATGTGTGTTTTGCGCTTTTATCGCAAAACGACTTTGACTTTGCCGCCGCCGTCGACGTCGACGTCGACGCCAAATGCCGCTGAGAACGCTTGCGGGCGAGCCACGAGTGTGGCAGTTATATAGACAGTTAAACGATAACACACACACACACGCACACACTGACACTCATATATACTGTCACGCTTCGGCTGCAGCGGCAAATGTGCGATGGCAATGGCAACGTGTCGAGCATAAGTAATGTTTATTTTTTCGCTTTTTTCTCCTTTTTTTTTTTTGGTTGGTTGTTAGGCTACATGCATGTAAAACATGGCTAAAGGGGAGACACGCCCCCTTCTACTACACTTACTCGCCGCCCTAAATCGACGCAACGTCATACACACAAAATTTGACAAACACTCGACGGTTTTACAGTGACTCGTTTTTATTGCAATCGAACCCAAAAACAATAAAATTAACAAAGAAATCCTGTCGTTTTTTTAAAGCAATTAATTAAATATTTAAATAAGAAACAGTTTGTATTGTCTGCTAACAAAAAAAAAAAAATTCCAAATATAAATATATACATAAATTTTTTCGATAGCTCAGCAATTTTTTCACGGTCAATCATATTTACATTATTTTAAATTTGTCAACAAAATTGAAACGAATTTAATTCTTACAAATATTAAATATACTCATATGCATAGTTTTTTCCAAATAGCAGTAAAACAATTTGTATAATAATTAAAAATATTTCACAAAATACTCCGTTTGTGCTCTAAAAATTGAAAAATGAATAACATTTTCGATTTATGTTTTAGATATAAAAATATCAGTTATGACCCAAATGAAAATATAATTAATGTTAATATTTTTATTAAATTGATCTTCAATAAATACAAAATATATATAATTCTTATTCTATAAGTTTTATCCTTTAGTCATGAAATGACTTGCATGTTTCATTTTATATTTGACCAATGAAGTTTATTTATAATTCTGTGGGACACAATTTAAAATTCTTGGATTGAGTTGATGCAAATTTGAAACGAATTGTTTAAGAATGTTTATTTTCCATGTCCTTTTCATTGCACCTTGCTTAGCTTGAAACCACTGTGCATTTGGCAGGCGCTCTGCCACTGACAATGCCAATGTCAAAGCTCAAAAATAGCTCTGAGCTGCTGCCCTTTATTTCTTGTTGCCGCATTGTAGTTGTAGTTGTTGACGTTGCTTTTGTTGCCGCCACTGTTGTTGTCATATTATTGACCCGCATTCAATTTTGCAAAATGTTCACAAGCTGCCGCCGTCTGCACCAGAAGCTCACTAAAGGAGGAAGTGTGTGGCGAGGGGAGAGCGGAGAGGGGGGCAGAGTTCGGGATGTTGGCTTCTGGCAGTTGTTGAATTTCTGATACAAAAGTTGTTCAGTAATTACGTTCCATTTGCTGTTGCCGCTTTTGGGGCCAATTTCATTTCATTTTGAAACTGTAGCCTCGTCCCCCTCCAGACACCGAGTTGCCCCGTGCCGCAGCACATTATCTGTGGCACGTACAATGACCGGATGTGTGCATGCATGCAACTGCCGGACGGACGGACGGACGGACGGACAAAGTTGAAATCGAACATGGAAACGAATTCAAAAAACTCGAACTGAAGGTGACCGTAAATGAAAACCGAAACAGAGCAAAAGTTTTTTCACATTTCGCATTCCAGCAATCGGTTTAAAAAGCGACATTTAAATAATTAATGTCCGCATTTAATTGGCTGCTTAAGAACAGCTCATTTTTAATATGTAACACAAAAAAAAGAACTGCAAACAATGAAGAAGTAATACAACAAAAGCCAGTTGCACACACACACACATACAGAGACGTGCAGACAAAGACATCACTCATACGCCACGTGCAGCAGATGCCATAGACCGAAAGAAGTGCTTCGGTCTGACAACCCGACGTATTTTTAATTAAAATATGTTAATGTAGCTGCGAATACACACACACGTACGCAAAGCTGCTTAAAACTCGCTGCACGTTGAAAAAGTTTTCAATTTTTAAGGTCGCGCAACAACAACTGGAATATTGCAGGGATGTACTCGTATGTTGTGTGTATAACTTTATAGTTGTGTAAACATGACGGTCATGTGACAGCAACAACTTTAACAACTTGAACTGCTCTTAAATAAAAAACGAAATCATTTCGCAACAAGTTCACTTTTTGTTTTAAAAAATTTTTATTTAATTTGCCAGTTGTGATATTTATTTCGTGACTCAAAACTTTTAATGAGAAGAAATTATTCCAATCTAATGTCAGAGTAACTTGAACTAATTAATTGGTAAATTAATGCTAGGATACAGACTATATTTCTAGTAGTAAAGACAGATGCAGTATATTTTTTGAGCTTCCTGAAACTCCAATTTAAATGCTTACAACCAATAATAAATTTAATAGTATTAAAATAAAATAAAAAAAAAACTGTTCACTTGTGATTTCTGTGGCGTTCCTGTATATTTTTTTGTCAATTTGCATAGTTGGAATCAAAATAATTGATATTATAGTTTTAATCTTGTAACTGCTCTGCGTCTTTTAAACTGCAATTGTATAAATATAAAATGATTTCCCAACATTAATAATACATATTTTTGTTGTTTATACCATTTATCGTACACATAAAACACAAAATAAATATACATACGTTCCTATTGAACTGCAAGTTACTCACCACCTGATTGTTATATTTGGGGACTTGTTAGTAACTGAGGCCCACACAAACACAGACATTCCAATTCACGCTTCACTTAATTCACTTTTGTTAGCAAGTACTTACACTAGAGAGCACACAGGATACAGGATACAAGAGCTCACATAATGCGCTGCAGCAAATAAGCTGGTGCAAGCATTACAAGCGAACACAACCGAAAAAACAGGGAGAACTTGAGCTAAAGACTGCCTGGAGACTTGACTGCGAATCAGTTTTCGCACTGTAGATAGTTTACGAGTGGCTTACAAACACACACACACAGACACACACATGCACTCGCATTTGGCAGAGATTTGGCAAGTCATGCTCCATTTAAGGTCAGGCTAGGCTGACAATGCGAATCGGGCTCCCAAAAGTATGCAATGAAAAATTGCAAGCCGAAAAATTGTTACACACAAGGACGCAGCCAAGACGCAAGGCATGAGGACGACACCAATCGAGCGTTAAAGCCACAGACACAGACACAGCATCTGCTTGAGTGTGTGTGTGTGTGTGTGTGCGCAACAAATCAAATTAAGTTAGATGATAGCCATGTAAACGAAGGCAAAGAACAGCAGTTACCTTGGCACATTCGAGTATCAATGCTGCAACAAAACGCAAGAAATTGCATCAAAATTGTGGCTCAATGAAAATAAGTTAAAAGGGAGAAAACTGCAAAATGAAATACGAGATGAATGTCTATTTTCATGTGTGTGTGTGTGTGTGTGTGTGTAATCGATGGGAACTTTTTTGTCCGAGTTTTGTGTTTCATTGCCAGCGAACAAAGGCAGCTGCTACATTGCGTTTGTTGAGCGTTTTAGATTTCAGATTATTTGTCGATTTTGCGCGATGAATTCAAATAGCAATGATGAATTTGCAAATGTCGAGTATTTATTTAGTTTCATTTTGCAAAGAGTTGAAATTTGAATCAATCAAATGGAATTGGTGGGAGTTGAACAACAGTTGGAAAGTTAAACCTTAGAATTAATAAGAGAAAATTCACTATATAAGCGGAGAGTTATATTTATTGGAAATATATTTATTTATTTATACCAGACTAATTGGAGTAAACTGTAGTCAATTTACGCTAGTATATAGCACAGCTAAATTTAATTATTCCGCTTTTCTTTTAGCAAAGATTATATGTACAATACAGCAATAAATTTCATTTGATGGCAACAGATGAAAAGTTAAACATAAAAATGCATAATGGAAAATTAACTATGTAAGCGAAGATAAATATTTAGTGGAAATATATTTATTTATTCATCCCAAACTTATGTAAACTTAGATTTTATTGAATTATAATGATACAGATAAATTTAATCATATTCCAATTTTCTGCCAACAAAGTGTTGAAATATGAAGCAATAAATTTTAATTTATGCCAGCAACAGTTGAAAAGCTACACCTACAATATTTATTGGTAATATGTTTTTGTACTTGTCGTCGATTAAATGGACTAAACTAAAAGTGAATGAATAGAAACATGCCATACAGAAATATTTAATTATATTCACTCTATCTGCTAGCAAATATTTTGGCAATTTAAACCGCTGCCAGTGCCAAATGCATTTATATGTTTCGGTTTGTATAGGCTTTGCATGTGGCATGTGCAACAATTACACTCAGGGCCACAGTCATGTATTCACCGATTTTTATTCGCTCGAGTCCTTGCCGTCGATTGCCAAAGTGTCAAAGGTTGTTTTGCATTCCCATCGAAGGCCGCGCGGACTCGCAAATGCGTTTATCCGAAACGGGAAACGAGAAATCTGTAGAATACAAAAAGGCACAAAAAAAAGAGAACAGTAAAATGCCGCCAAGGTTAGTGGAAATGGCAAAGCCTTAAAGTGCGCAAAGCTCAGTAAAGTGTGTGTGTGTGTGTGGGGAAGGACAAAAGGACGAAGGGGCGGCTACTTAATGTCAGTTCCATTCGCTCTTCAGTTAATGATACTTATCATTATCGGCACGCGGTTGTCGCTGTTGCTGTCTTATCAGTGCGACATTGAGTTGCTTTAGCGTTATATTCATTAAAGCACGCACACGCCCACACATAAACACACACACACACCCACACATACACGAGGCGGGATTACGTATACGCCCTGGGCTGCTTTTAAGTGTTTGTGTCGCTGCGTGTCTAACTTAATGTGGCAAAGTCTTCGACGCTGCCCCCCACGTTAAGTGATAAAAATATCGCAACAAGAGCGCGCGGCAACCTTCACAGCAGCCACGCCCCTCCCGCCCTCGCGATGGGGGGCGGCTCTGCACTTAAATCTGTTCTCTGTTCTGTTTCAAGTATGCATGGCGCACATTTTAGCAACGACGACGACTTCGGCTTTGACTCGTTTTAAGTGACTGTTACTTGGCACGACATCTTCGACTCATGCTCATCCCCATCCCCATCCTCGTCATCCTCATCAACATCCTCATCATCATCACTGACAGTGCAGTTCCCCTCCAGCTCTTCTTGGCGATGGCTTCGCCCAACTTGTTGCTCTGCTTAACTTTGCTCTCAATGAATTTTAGAGTTTCGGTTTCGCTTGACAACGTCGCTTCTTTCCTACCTTAAGTACGAAATTATCTCCGTCTTTTCACCAGCTGCTTGCTTGTCTGCTCGCCTGTCCGCCTGTTCACCATTCTGTCTCTCTCTCTCTCTCTTTCTCTCTCTGTCTCTCTCTCTCTCTCTCTCTCTCTCTCTGTGTGACACTGATTTAGGGCCTGGCCAATGTCTCTTGGCTCAGTGCCCGCCAAATGTTGTGTGCATTCTGGAGCAGCAAAGTTTGCTTTTAATATTTAACAAGCGCAATTATTGAGATGACTATCCAAGTAAGTTTGTATTAATTTATGAAATATCTCTAATAAATATTATGTAAAATTCTCTTTGCTCTCTCTCTCTCGATGTCTGTCCGCCCAAACTTTTAGCCAAAGTTAATTTTAATGGCCGCCTTAGTTAAATGCCAAATGTTTGTTTTGTTCGTCAAACTTTTTCAACGACGAAAACTCTAAATTTTCAGCTAAATTTGTGTTTCCGTCAAAGCAACCCAATTTTAATTGCGAAACTTTGTAACTAGTTGATAGAAACATATCAAAGTCATTTATTGATTAGTCTTTAACTTTGTAGACAGCTTTTGCAGTATTTTATTTCCCTTCTCAAATAAGCTTGTAATTTATATTTTATTACAACAAATTAAAGTAGTAAAGTAGTTATTCATTTAGATTGTTTGCTTTTAAATGTGATTGTAATGTATATTTAATATACGCTTCAAGTAAATATTTTCATTAAACATTTTCCATTCACCTCAATCGTTAATTAAGACGTTTCAATTTATGAGAATACTCGTACATCAAACAAATTTCCTATTAATCCACAATTATTTTGTTTTGCAATGAACTTTATTTCTTAATTGATTTCACACTCATTAGACTGTATGTTATTTCCGAGTATAATTATATTTGTGCCAGGTACTATGTATAATTATTATTATTACTCAACTGAATTCCAAGCATCAGCAGATCTTATGACTAATGTTGCTAATTGATAAACAATATTTTAGTTCAAAGATATTTAACGAGGCTGCTGCACATCAAATAAACACAAAATTTGAGCGCCGACAGCGGGTCGTATACGTTATGCACACGAACTCAAATGAGGCATTGTCTGATTAATATAAACTCTCGCACATCATGTGAATTATGTACACACGGCTAATAGGAAAATTTTCACACCTTTTCAACTACAAATACGCGAGTATATATGTTTGCTATATAGAGTATTTGATTTGAATGGCCAGACATTAATTTGCTGCGATATTAGTCGGAGTTGCTGTTGCTGCAGCTGTTTGCCAAATCGAACATAATTTGCCAGAGCGTTTTTCTCGCACAGCCAACGCCCTGTTGACCTCTCTTGGCCAGCTGGCGTTGTTGTTGTTGTTGTTGATTCGACATCAATTTTCAGCCGCTCTGTCAATCAGGCACTGGATCGTGTGCGATAGCCAAACCTCAAACAAGCACGATACGCCATCCAGGCAGCAGGGGACTTCCCCCATTTTGACAATTTGGAGCTGGCAAAGCCGCGCCGTCAATGGGCAACGTTGAGATTTGAGAGGACTTGATGGTTTTGGTTTCAGTTCAGGGTTGACGTTGTGTTTGGCATTGTAACTGCTGCTGCTGCTGCTGCTGCTGTCGTTGTTACTGCCAATTAATCATATTAATTTGTTGCAGCTCTATCGATTTTTGTACACCGTGTGCTGTGAGTTTGCAATGCTTCCTGCTTTCGCTGCTGTCATAATTTATGCAAATTTATGCTGGCTAGAATTGCGGACCAGCACGCACCCGCAGGCCATAAAACATAACTGCAATGCATCTGTTTTTCTGGGCCAACTTGGGCCGAAAATTGGCCAGGTGGCAACTGGCAATAATAACAACAACAACGACGACGACGACGACAATCGCAAACATCGACGAGGCGGCGCTTTAAAAAAATCTAATTATCTGCTTCAATGGCAAAATTTAATTAAATAAGTTTATACAACTGTCGTCGTTGTTGTTGTTCTTATTGGTGCTGCTGTCGATGCCGTAAAGTTAATTAAAAAGGAAACGTTAACACACACACACAAACACACACACACACACTCGCTCCATCCTTTTTGTCACGTTCTTTTGCACTTTCTTATTTGTGAATGTGCAAGCGATCAACTTGTGCCAACTTCCTTGACCAAAGTTTCTGCCAAGAATATTTTCAGGATATATCAGAGACGTTTAGCTAGGGATTTACTTGTATAAATTTGATTGCAATAAAACTAAAAGGAAATCAGCTTTGAAATTAAATTGTACGATTATTTTGTTTGCAACTCAATGCAAACATTTTTGACCAAGCTATATTTAATTATTAATATAATTTTCATACTATTATTGTGTTTGCTATTTTATATAATAGTTTCCGAACAAGAATATTTTGTTTATTAAAAATAAATTTGGGTTGAGTTTGAATTTTTGTACACTTATTTTAGGCCAAGATTTTGAAACAATTGTTTCTTGAAGTTATTCACTCTATGAAAAAACTCGATTAAATTAAAAAGATTATTAAAATAAATTAGCAAGATAATTTGAATTTATGTTTTCATATTATCTTAAAATTCTGCGTGAATTACGGAATAATTTGTTCAATTTCTCAGTTGCGTTTTCGCCTTTCTATGAGCTTCTCAAGTTGCATTTAAGCCAACGCCTAAATCTCTGCCCATCCACTTGGTCCTTAGTTTTAACTATCGTTTTTAGTGTGCTGTCAAGTTATCTTTCAAGTTTGCAAATAGAATAGAACTTGAATAGGTTCAAAGTTTTCTGTCGCATTTTTGCGCATTCGCTTTTCGCTTTCATGTGCCGCTTGTGGCTCTCGCTTTGCCTGCAGAGCAAAGCGGCTTGCGTTTTTTTTTCTAAGCGAATTAAGTGGAGCTTATGATGCGCCTCTGCCCCTATTCCATCCCCTCCCCTCTGCAACCCACCACACGACAAGCAAACGACCCGAAAATAGAACAAAACAGCAAGACGGCAAAGCAGAAGTACTTAACTACTTGCCAGGGGTGAAGTATAAAAGTTCTTTACTTGCCAGAGCGGAGAAGAATGCGGGGGGAAGGCGGGAGAGTAAAAGTGAGAATAGAGATGACATCCATTAACTTTCAGAGATATCATGTGAGCTTTGCGGGCATCCCTATGACAATTTTAGTTCCAGTTTCGGCTGCGGATTCAAATGCAGTTTGCGCTCAGCGCCCTACGTGTGTGTATGTGTGTGTGTGTGTGTGTGTGTGCGATGTGTTTAAGTATTAATAAGCAAACACTCTTTCTCTCTCTTACACACACACACAGTGAATTTTGGCCGCGACTTCGCAGTCGACTCTTGTCTAACTGCGATTTCTGGGCGCCTGCTTGGCAATTTCATGAAAATCGCACATACATAAACTCACACACACACACACAGACACAGATACACAGCCTATGTCTCATGTACACGCAGTTGTTGTTTGTTGGGTCTGAATTGAAAAAATAGCGTAAAAAGGAATATGAAATCTCTTGTCTTGCCCTCTTCCTTTTGCGTTCGCTTTTTATCTCTCACTTTTGTGTATTTTTAGCTTTATGGTCCTTTTTTTTACACATTTTCAAATGTGCAACTGTTGAGTATTTATTACACTGCGCTATCTCGTCCTCTATGCGAACGTGAGCCTGATTCGGCTTCTGCTTCGGTTTCTGTTTCAGTTTGAGGTTTAGTGGCATGTGGCAAGTGGCAAGTGGCAAGTGGCTACTTCGTGTGGCACTCGGGGGATTCGCGCTTGAATACAATTCGATATGTGTAAGATGTGTGTGAGGTATCAGGTGAATGCAGGAACCTAATCAGATAGCTATAAATAGCGCTTGCTGGAGCTAATCAGATACATGATTTGTGAGATGCGCAGATACTTAGATAGTTGAGTTTACATTTGAGCTACATAATAACATAAGATAGTTAAGCTACTACTATTGGATTGTGCGTATTTTCTACTTTAATAAATAAATTATACTTTACTTTTAGATAAGTTAGGGAAAGTTATTACAACATTTTGCTAGGCATAAATGATGGAAGGCATATTGAGGGATAAAATGAAAATATTTAAAAATAATCGACTTAAATTACAATTAATACATAATAACTTAAAGTGACTATATTAAATGAAAGTGAACTGAAAACCTACAATTTGTATGTCAAATTAAATATAATTCCATATTATTTTCTAAACTATTGATGAGTCAAACTATCTGACAATGTTAATATTTAAAAAATTTAATTGAAAAAGTAGAATCTGTAATGCTACGAATTCAATTCCTTAAACCATTTTATTTCAGCTTACCTAAATGTATCTGAATTCCTATTTACCTATCGATTTGGCTGTAAAGCTCTTCATCATAGAGCGGCATTAACATGGCTTTGTTCATGTAAATTGCACTCAGTTCAATTGTCACATTATCATTGTTTGTTCATCGGCAATGACGCTCGTGTTTTATCTAATCTACGCATAGTACAACAAACACGCTTTTCACTGGTACCTGTGTCGTGTTTTAAATGTCTGTAAACTATATTTAGCCATGGCCAGCAACAGCACAAAAACAATTGCAACAATCAACAGCGAACAATCAGCAACTGCGATATGGCTTATTCAAATGGTTAAATTAAACAAAAAGCGTGAGCTGACTGTGAAAATAAACAGAGCAAAGTTGTGGTACATTATTTAGTGGCATTATTTTTAGGCACGCGAGTAAACACAAGAACTATAGCAACAAAAATAACAAAAGCTGAAACTAAAATAAAATTACTTTCTTGTGCGCTGTGTGGAAAAATGTTTCAAGAACAAGTTGAACAAATTAATTGAATCAAATCCAATATAATGAAATTTTAGTTAAATATAAATGAAAAATCAATATTTGATAAGAGTATTCATAAATAAAGTTAGTCAAAAAAATATTGCAGAAAATTGATTTAAATTGAGCAAAACAACTTGCACTTTGCATGGATAACATGGCAAAATTAAAATTGCAAAACAAGATGCAGTTTTGCATTTTACTATATTATGTTTACTCGCATTAAACATAAACAGCAAATGCTTTTAAGCATCGTAAACAAATGAAGAAACGTACATAGATAGAACAAAAGAACGATGTAAATCTCGGCGCACTTAGTCGCAGTTTTGTCAATTAACTAGCAACAATAAAAAGTCAAAGTGAAAATCACTTAAAATATTCAATTACAAAGTCTAAAACGAGATAGCGTTAGCTAAAAAGAGAGAGAAACGCGAGAGATAGAGCGGACAAAAGGCGAATGCGGAGACAAAGCGACTGGCAAAGCGAAATAAAATCAAATTGCGAGACAAAATGAAAGTCTGCGACAGCTGGCGAAGGGGAGAGCGAAGCAAACACACAAAGTGCGAGTGAGAAGTGTAAGGGGAAAATAACGGGGACGTCGATAGAGGCGACGGAAATAGCGTGTAAAAAGTGCAGCAGCAACAACAACAGGTGGCAGCAATAGCGCACACTGATCCATCAAATAGATAATGTAATTTATTCTATTCCTTGCTTACTGAATGAAGCTATAAAGAAATACTATTTTTTTTTTTAATTTTAAATGTATTTATTTGAACACCTATTTAATAATAATAATAATAAGTCATTGTTATTGCAGTAATTATTAGTGTTATGTTCGGTTGCCAATATTACGTTTTCTAATTTGTCGCAATACGATGGTTATAAGTAAACTCTGTGCAGAAAACTAGACTGAACTATGCTGTTAGTTGTTACCCCTTAAAATAAATAATCTTATGCAAGATTTATATTTAAATGCTGTAAATATTTAAATCGGCGATCACAAATTAGAGGCATCACATAAAAATTGAATCCAAAAATTAGTATTATTTTTTAATTAAAATAAAAAAGTTATGAAAATAAAAATAATAAAAATAATTTAAATAAAATAAAAGAATTCAAATTGCTGTCCAACTTTTTAATCCATAGCAAATTATAATATTCGGGGTGTTTAAATGAAATCAAAGAATAGCCGTTATTCTACCATTGAATGTAAAAATGAATAAATTTAATTTGTCTTCCAAAAATGCTTAATAATCATCTGCTCCTGCTTGCCCCACTGTGCAGCACAGTCAAGCTGCAGATAAAACTGACTGTCGTTAGATGGCGCTTTGCTGGCATTTTGTCGCTTGAATTTATTCCATCAAAGTTGTGCTTTGTTTTTGCATATTGCTGTCATAGTGTGTGTGTGTGTTTAATCTGTGCATGCGACAGTCTATCTTTATATATAAGTGTGTGTGTGTGTGTGTGTGTGCCTTTGGCTTTAGAGTAAATATTAAGTATGCTCACTCAGTGCACGTATTTATGCAAATAATTGTTTTTAGTCGAGTCACGACGCAAACTACCGAGCTCGCGGTAAAGTGAAAGCTGTTGCTGCACTTTTAATCTGGCTGCGGCAGCTGAGGCCAAGGCAAACAACGTTGCAACGTTGCGACGTTGCAACGTGAGCGGGAGGATGGGGGAGGAGGAACCGGAAACCAGCAGTTGTTAACTCTGATTTAATGGCAATGGCGCTGGCTAACTGAAGCAACCTGAGGCTGCTGCTCACTCGACCATAGCTTACCGTGATGCCCTCCCCGGCAGGCATTTCCACTCTGTTGCCATCGTTGTTGCATCTTCAGGCTGCCAGTCTGTCCGTCCGTCCGTCCGTCCGTCCGTCCGCCTTTCCGTCCGCCTGCCAACCTGTCCACCTATCCGCGAGCCATGCTCCAACGGAAGTGGCTACGTGCTGTGTGCTGCAGCTGCATGGCGCTCCGGTTACGGCTACGTGCTGCGGACGTTGTTGAGCAGATTTAATAGGTTAATGGCAGCATCTGCTGACTGCAGCATTTCTCACAATTTCTCCTCCTCTGGCATTATGATAAACACACATTTGGGAGTTCGGGCGAATGCACTTTTGAATTACTTGGCTCGTCGAAACAAGTTAAAGAAATAAAACAACGACGACGACGACGACGAGGTCACTGCTGGCAGCCTTGTTGACCGTTGAATCAAAGCGCCTTTTCCGGCAGCAATTTGCTCAATTGTGGCCAGAAGTTTGCCTTGCCGAGCGTAGTTTGCATGAACTGTTGCTGAGGTTGTCACAGCAAAAATCCTCCTTAGCCCCCCAGACTAATGGACAATTTCATTTGCAAAGAGAATGCGCGATAAGCAGATACTCTGTAAATGCAGTCAGCGAGAATATTTCACATTGACTAAAACCAGGCAATAGTTTAGTTTTATGGCTTAAAGTTTAAACGGCGTTGTTAAGTGCAATTCATCAGGTCCTGAGACAACCTTGCTGCCAGTCATGAGAGTGCAAGAAAGGACAACCAAGCCACACATATAAAATATATGTGGCGAGCTGGCGGACAATGTGCAATCTGTGCCAGGCACATGTCACCCACACACACACACACAGACACACCCAAACACGACAGAGACAAAGGCGAGATGTCAGCAACAATGACAACGACAGCAGCTGTGGCAGAAGCAGAAGCAGAAGCGGCACAAGAATGGAGAGCAAAACTATAATGACAGCCTCTAGACAAAGCCAGCTGGGTGAGCCGAGCTGCTGACTTGGCTCTGGGTGGTGTGGAAGGTGTGGCAAGGTGGCAAGGGCTTTGCAGCAACGCCAGCAAAACTTTAATGGTGTCAGTAATTGTTAACTCAAGCGACGTTTATTTCCTGCCTGCCAGCCAGCCTCTCTCTCTGTGTGTGTGTGCATTGCAAAAACATTGCATACTTTGTGGCGCTTTTATTACACAAAACTGTACATCTTTGCTTGGCACTTTTACGCCGCTGTTGAGGATATAAAAACAAAAGTCAAGTGTCGCCAGGCAGCTGCCACACGCCCACAAAGACAAAGAGTGTGAGTGCCAGCTTGGCAGCAAATGCAAGTAAATTACGTATACGCCATGTGGCTGTCATTCTTTTTAGTGAAAATAAACGTGCGCAAATTAACTGGCAGTGGCATAACATTTAATTAACACTCGACACTGAGGCCACTGACTTTCACACACAAACGGACAACAAAGAAAAGCCAGCAACAATTTTACAACATTGGCCACATTTGTCAATTTCATGTCAAAATGTGAACGCCACCGAAAATAATAAAAAGGAATGCGAGGAATGCCAGCGACAGCCACAACTACAGCCACAGCCACAGCCACACTTCCAGCCTCAGCTCCAGCTCCAAGGATAACAAAGTCGTTATAAATTTGTCTAGACGCCTTTTGTCTAGCAAAACATGACGGGCAGCAAACTGAAAGACGGCCAACTAGCGAGCCAAGCTGTCCATTGCCCGTTGACTGACATTATTGTCCATTGAATCCAATTCGGGTGGACTCTGTCTGTCTGTGTGTGGCACCAATTTGTCTGCGCTGCCACATAAAAATTGTTTTAAATTAGTTGTTAATTTGAGTGTTTTTTGCTGTGCGCCTTCCGCCCTGTTCATTTTGTGTAATTTGTGGGCTACGCTTCAGCGAAATTGCCGCTTACTTTGGCTGTCTTTAATATCTGTATTTGCTGCATAATTTATTGGGCATTTCGTGGGACTTTATGGCGTTTTGCGTTAACGCAAAGTTAACTACACCGACATGCTAGACACACAATTACGCATTAATACTTAATGCTGCAAATTTCCTTCTTAACACACAAAATCCAAATTGTATTTGACTTCAAGTTCATGTATTGATTTTTTTTTCTTCTTGCGGAGTTCAATTTTTTTGGTCGTCTTATTCGCTCCCTTTGAAGATTTCGTAAAAATAATGTTAGGCGGAAATTACTTAATAAATTATGCAGCTGCTGATGTAATATTGCCAGCGTTACGCTTTTAGACGACTTTAATAAATTTTAAATTACACAAATTGTTGTTGTAAAAAAAAGGTGTAAAAAACGAAATGTGCAAACAAATTGCTGTCGAGTTATTGTCGAATTTTTATGCAAATTGAACGGCTACAATTACAGCGAATGCAATTTATCATAAAATATTATTGAACTCGACTGTGGCACACAGACATATATCTACATATATACAGTTCTATTATGGTAGATTTGTGCTTTGATTTATAGACTGCGAGCATCGACAATCAAACATCGAACTTTATCTGTGGTCTTCCAAGTGATTAAGCAATAAATCCATATACGAGTTGACAGTGAATTATTAACTGAGGCAGGCGAAAATGCGAAGTGAAAATGTGGAAATAGGAAAATGTGAAAAGTAAGCAAAAGTAAAGCTATTTGCCATATGGCATTTGACAGGCTGGCAGGCTGGCTGGATGGCAGGCTGGCAGGCAAAGTCATTTCGAGCTTACGCAAATGGACTTTGACTGCTGTCCTCGTCGAAAGTAATACCTTGAGCAGTATCCTTTCTAGTCATTGGCAAACCAGAGCACGTCCTGCTGTTAAATATTTGAGCAAAATATTAAAAGTAGGCAAAATGCAGGAGACGTGACACATTTTTCGCACGACTTCGAATCGAATTTCAAGAGCATCATTTGCGCCTTAGCCGAATGCAATTTAAAAGATATTTCAGCTTATAAGTATTTTGAGGGCAAACAAACGAACGTTTCCAAATGAGATAAATGTGTGGATGGGCGTGTAGAATTCTCTTTGCCTCCCTGCTGGCTGTCTCATAAACGTAAAACGCTTAGCATTAAAGGCAAAAACAAAGCAAACAAAAAAATGTATAAAAAGCTCAGGCAGGACATGCAGAATGTGGGCAGGAAGGGGCCTGGGGAAGGTGAAAGGCGGGGCGTTAACAATGCCGCCAAATGAAACAACAAAAAACATGGCCATAACAATAAAAGCACAACAATAAGCAGTAACAACGAGCAAGGATGAGCAGCCAAGGCAAGGACGCCAGCGGAGAGCGGAACAGTCAAGAGAGCTAAAGCCATAGACAGAGATAGCGATAGAACAACAGAGAGAGAGAGAGACAGAAACAGAAACAGAGGCAGTTCTCCTCATGGCCGTGTGGCTGCCAAGTGTAGCAGATTAACGGAATGTTTGTTAAATGGCACACGGAGCAGCAGAGAGGTGGAAGGGAACTAGAAGGAGGGAAGGAGGGAAGAGCTTGCCTCATAATTTGACTAAAGCTGCGGGGGAAACTGCCTGTGGGCGCAATGTCCCGGCAGGGCATAGACAAAACACACGCTAATAAGCCACCGAATAAGACAGCACGAAGGCAAGTGACAGCAGCAGTGGAAGGAGAAATGTACTGAAAGAGAGAGAGAGAGAGTTCTCCTCCTGAAATGTTTTGTCGCCTTAAAGCACAAGTATTAGCCGAAAAACCTTGGGCCTTTAATTTCTATAATTTCCAACAGCTTAGCAGACATTTTAATTAATTAAAATAAAGGAGAAGCAAACAAGAAGGAGCTGCCGAGAGATTGGTTAGCATATCGAAGTGAAAGCGGCCAAAATTATGCGGCAAGAAGAATATTTTCATTTTCGTTTCATTTTCCTAATGCTTTTTAAAAGCGGCTTATAACATAACGTAAGTATGTCCGTGGTTATGCGGTCTTATTTTAAAGTACAATGCGGCTCATTTCGGTAGAAATTAGGCCGAGTCAATAATATACAAAAATAATTGAAATGAATCAGAAAAAAATATATTTTTAGATAAAAACATTTTTATTATAGATTTTGTTGTTTATTAATTAATGTAAAGCTGAGTTCTGTTATATCTAAATTAAATTATTTCACAAATATTTAAAAAAATATTAAGTACTTTAAGAAAGTGTTTAATTTTTTTTTTTTTTAATTTGTTATAAAAATAATGTATAATAATTGGGAATTTCATATTTCAAAATAATTCATATTTATACATTTAATTAATATTTAAATGAAATTTTTTTATATTTCAATAGATATATATTTTTTCATTTCCGCCCGTCAATCAAATTGTAAAATACTAAAATAGTCAATTCAATTAATTGCAAATATATTTGTTATGCGGTAAGTCATTTCAGCCTGATCCTAAGCAAATGCCCCGCGGTGTGCGAATTCGCTTTTTGTATTATGCCTCAATACACATGAATGATTTCTTTGTCGAGGCAAGGCTCGAAGCACAACTCAATTTGAAGTGGCAAATGTGCAACACACACACACATACACACGCTGAGTACAAATACATTGTTCGCCGTGCTATATATAAATATGTACATACCCTCTTATATGGATATATTCAATATATGTATATATAATTTCAATTGATTTGCCGTCAATTTCATTTTGGGCCGAATTCAAAGCGTTAAAAGGCAAAAATGGCCTGCAGAAAGAACGCACACACACTCACACAGATACTCGTATACATAAGAAACATGACGCTAACATTGATGAATTATTATTTGAGACACACACACAAACACACACACGCACACACAGGCACACACTCTGTTGCTATAGATATACACAACAAATAAATACATTACGCATACGCACCGTGGCGTCGAGTCAAGTTGAGGCCGCCTGTCAGCAATGTTTGCCGTTGTTGTTGCCGTTCTTCCTGTGGCTGCCTTTGCCCAGTTAGTCTAACCGCAATCATTCATCATGCTGCACAACAACAATAACATGTTGCTCCTCCCCTTCTCTCCTCCTCTCTCCTCTCGCTGACCATTTTCCGCTCATTTTGCTTCCCTTCACATCGCCTTGACATCGATATTGGTGTTGATATACACTCTGAATGCGCCGACATCGTTAATGCTGTTAGACTGTATGTATTCGCTATACGCCTGCCTTTGTTAAACTTTGGCTTAGGCCGCCGCTAAACGCAATTATCAGTTTGCTTGCTACCGAGAATCCCCCACGTGCCTTCTCCTTGGCAATCCATCAATGTGGTCAGCAGCACTTTGTCTTCTCGGCCCACACCTGGTGAAGCAGCTAAAAATTGAATTACAACGAACAAATTTAACAACTAGAAATGTATTTTATTGCCCAATTTTTTGTTCGGCCAACAAATTATCCAATCAAGTAGAGCGGGCAAATAGAAGAGCAGAGAAAAGAACTGTCGAAAGTCATTAAAAATCACTTGAAAGTGCTTCGACTGCAATTTGAGTTAACAATTTCGTCTCATTATGCGCCGAGCGAACACGGACACGAATTATGGCCAATGCCATAATGGCCATTAAAACTTTTTTTCTTCTTCTCTGCTGCAAATGGAAAATGGAGAGAGCAGAAAAAAATGTTGAAAAAGGAATGGAAAGCAGAGTCAAGGTGCCTGAGACACATTAGACCAAAACTTTTACAATAATCATTTGGCAACGACTGATGGCCAGTCTCGTTGTCCTTGCTCAGCAGCACACACACAAAAAAAGGAAGAAAGTGATGTGCAGCACACACACACCCAGAAAACGGCATAACTGTGTACATAAAACAAAAAAAAAAAAAGAAAATCGAAACGAAACGAAACGTAACGAAAAAAGGGCAAATTGAAGGAGGAAAAGAAAAAAACGACAACTCAGATAGAAAATTCAGTAGAGCGCAGCTCCGCAAACTGCGCGGCTGTCAATACAAAAACGAACAATTAGATGGTTGGCCAAGAGCCTGGCAACCGGGGAGGGGAGGGAGACCTGCCAATGACAATGAGCCAAGGGGACGGACACACAAAACGGCAACAGGCGAGTCGTCCTTCTGAATTATTGAGCGTGCTACTTGTTGAAAATCCAAGGATGTAATGGAGCCTCGACTACCTTCCCTACACACCTAAAGCATACACAAAAACACATACATATATATATAGTATATATATGTATGAGTGTAACTTTAATTTACTCATTTCAACAAAACGTTAAAAATTTACCAAGTTATTTCCCAAAGGGAATGTCGGCCGTGGCGTGAGCGTGAAAAAAGTCCTCGCCAAGAAATGCGAAATGAAAAGCGCTAAAAACAATTAAAAACTTTGCGGCGCACTTGAAGAATGTGCTCTGCTCAGCTTTCAGTTCTCAGCTCTCAGCTCCCAGCTCCGCCCCAGCAAAGCGGAACGTGGCCGAGTTTATGGCTTTTTAATTGCTTTGCTTGGGCGGACGAAGGTGCTAAATTGGAAATAGAACCTAAGCGCTTTCGCTTTATTTATCTATACGCGTTAAAGCATAGCATACTTTTCAGCGCACACAAAACCAATCGACTTAAAAGCAAATAAACTCGCCTGCAAACAATTTGCTTGTGTCAATAACCGCTCATAACCATAATGATTGTGTTAATTCAATATGTAATTATTCTTTTGCATATTATTTAAAATACAATTATCAATGGCGCAATCGCTGCGAGCAAATATTATATCAAAATAGACAGCAAACAATGCATTAATTTAATTCAATTTAAAACAGTTTTTGTGATTGCTTGGCAAATATTTGGTAAGCAATATAAATCAAAAATCAATTACTTTGCAAATAAAATTAAAAAAAATTAAAATAGCAAATAAAGCTATATGAATATTTATATATCAATGAAATGAAATTAAAGAAAATTTAAATGTTACGCTGCAAACAAAATTAAATAAGAATTAAAATAAGCGTACAAAAGATTGAATGTACCAAAAAAGCTATTTATATATTGATTTATCAATGACGTAAGAAATAGAATGGAAAAAGGACAAGAGAATGGAATGAACTGTTTATTTAAATTTAAAAATAAAAAAAAGTTAATGTTGACGGTGATTTGAAATATAATATGTTTTGGACATATTTAAAGTCACAAGTCATTTAAATTAATTTTCACGCCAAAGTTGACACAAAACAAAAAAAAGAGTAACTTTTGTCTTTATAATTGTAGAGCTTATTTTTAATGCCCTTTCGACTGGTTAATTAATGTACTTTTTGTTTTATTGCGTTGCAGACAATGTTTCAATAGAGATGGCCAAACTTTCGCGACGTGCTCCGTCGTCTGCAACAACGCCGTCAACAGCAACCGCAACAACAACGACAACAACAACAACTGCAACTGCAACTGGCACAACAACAAAAACAGCCACAGTTCGTCATGCTCGCGGATCAAATCAGCAGCAGCAGCAACCGCAGCAGCAACCGCAGCAGCAACAAGTGCAACAACTGCAACGCAACACGCGTGCCTCGGGCAGCAATCAGCGCAATGCTCAAACGGCCAGCTTCATTGATCCCGATGCCAGCGTTGCCCACGAGCTGTCTGCTGCAGCAGCCGCCGCCGCAGCAGCAACGTCCTCTTCCTCCTCAGCAGCGGCGGCGGCAGCGGCTGCATCGTCAGCACCGACGTACGCCAGTCCGAGTCACCACAACACTGCCATCAATCCCTCGCCTGCAACCACACACGTACCCGTCTCGGCCACGCCATATATGCCGCTGCTGCCCCCCGGCGAACGCAATCTGACCGAGGCGGAAAACGCGGCCGAGCGAGCGCGGATCCGGGAGGAATTCTTCGCCACCTATGACGTGATGACGGGCGTGCGCATCGCCGCCACGTTGGGCGGCTTCTTCGGCCTAATGGTCTTTCTGATTGTGTGGAAGAGTCGCAGCAGCAGCAACGAAACGCTCAAGGTGCTCAAGGATCCCAAAATGGCGGCGGTCGCCGCCGTTTGCATGCAGGAGGAGGAGGAACGCGAGCTGCAGGAGGCAATCGTGGCCACCGGCATGTCCATCTATCCGGACGAGTACGACGCTCTCGTGTATCGCCGCCAGCGCATGTTGTCGCTGGGCAACGTGAGTGCGCCGCCGCTGCTCAATCGCGGCTATCGCTGCGCATCCGTGGGTAAGCCAATGCGTATACGTAATATTCGCATCAAATATTATTTGTGTTAAAAGAAATATTTTTCAAAGTTTTTTTCTGATTTATTTTAAACTGAAAAATAACTTTGCCTTATAATAAAAAACACAAAATGTTGAAATAATTATTATACCCGCTACCCATAGGGTAGAAGGGTATTATAACTTAGTGCCAACAGAAAGTGTATGTAACAGGCAGAAGTAGGCATCTCCGACCCCATAAAGTATATATATTCTTGATCAGTGTCAACAGCCGAGACGATATAGCCATGTCCGTCTATCCGTCTGTCCGTCTGTATGAACATCTAGATCTCAGAGATTATAAGAGCCAGAGCTACCAGCTAGAGTTTGGCCGGTTGAGCACGCTCGACTGTAGCTTTCTTACTTGTTTAAATTAAATTTATATTTAAAGCAAACCCCTAACTCTTTTTTTTGTTATACAAGTTGAACTAGAGAATAGATTCTGAATTAAAAATATGAAGTTAAAGAAACTGAGAAAAGGCGTTTCAATAAATATTAGAAAATATTCGTTTTATAAATAAATATTCGAGTTTTTCAATTTAAACATACAAATAAAATAAACTTTAAACATCAAATAAAAGTTAACATAAAAAACATATTTTTCAATTTATATTGTATACTTTGAAAAACAAGTTATGTGGATTATATAAAATATATATGTATGTATATATATACAAACAAAAGTTTGTCTATTCTTTATAATACAAAATCGGAGTTTTGGTAACTTTCAAATATAAATTCAAATTAAACAATTAGTTAGTTATGAAAATTCAAAAAAAGATTCCAGGATGCTCTATCTATGATAAATTTTATGATTATCCTTGTTCTTTTGTTTTTTTTTTAACTTTTATTATTATTAACAAATATTATTATTATTTTATAGGCGGTGTGGGCGTGCCCGGGCCTGTGGGCTATAGCTATCTGCTGGAGCCGCCGCGTCGCTTCTCCTACTCGGCCATGTCGGCGGGTGGCGGTGCTCCTGGCGCGCCAGGACGACGCAAGAGCGGCTCCGAATCCTCACGTATTTTTAGCAATTATCCAATGGGCGGCAGCTTTGGCACGGACGATTACTTTATGGAAACGGAAGATGAACTCGAGCACGAGGAGTACATGCAGCAGGATGCCCACGAGGAGGAGGACGAAGAGCAGGAGCAGCGACATCAGCGCACAGATTCGACGCGCAGCAAACAGGGATTTCTCTCCGTGCCATTGGCGGTGAGTGGCAGACGAATGAAGTCGTCGCTATCCACTAGGTTAGCTGGCTAACCAAGCGAGATGACCTTAAAGAAATCAAGAATGAAATCTTGAATCAAAGTTCAACAAATAATCATTATTTTATCTATTGCTTTTCATTATTTCTTAACACAAAACAAATTTGATTTATTTGTGAAACATACAAGTTATCCATATACTTAATACTTTGTACTGACTGACTTACTCATTGGTTGAACTAATTTATCGAAATTTCTAATCCCACTATTTTAAATAAAGTTGGAATGAAAAGGGTTTCATACTTAGCGGTGTTATGTGGTACCTCTAAGCTTTAGCTCGCAATATTGTACTTTTCTTATAATTGTATTGTTATTATATTGGAATATGATAACCACGAATGAAATATAAATATTAAATATTCTAGAATTCCTATAAAAGAAATGATAATCCAATTCAGATAAAAATTTTTTTTTGTTTTTAAAAGCAAAACTCTTCAATTCAAGAATTTAATTTAAATTTAAATAGAGTTTAGTTGAAACTTCTCAGTTAATGAAATTGTTTTTGGAAACACACAATTTTTAGATGAAAGAATTTACATTCTCTCTAACTCACTGGGGACTAATTCATAATCCTTCCGTTCCATTCCGATTATTTGTAGGGCCACGATTCGCGTCGCAGCAGCGCCATGACCTGCTGCAGCACGGACAGCTCCTACTTGGAGCGTCGCACCTCGGCCTACACGCTGGGCATGAGCAACCTGCCGCCGACGCTGCAGCGCAAGTTGTCGACAGCGTCGCGCACCTCGAGCATCGACAACTGGGACTATTACTATCCGGACATCCAAGTGATACAGCCGACGCCCAAGGCCTCTCCCTGTCCCTCGGAGCGCAGCATTCACGAGACGACGCCCAAGTCAACGACGACGACGGCGACGGCGACGGCGACGGCTCTAAGTGTGGTGGGGCAGCCGAGCATTAAGCGGAAGCACAGCATCGTGTCGTACGATCCGGAGAGCAATCAGGCGGGACGCAAACAGCAGATACACTCGATCAGCGCGGACACCGTGGACGTTTATCCGTACAACCAAACGGACGTGAGTTTGCCGCTGAAGTCGACGCCACAGCAGCAGCAGCAGCTGCCTTTCGGCGACTCGCCGTCGGAGGAGCTGCGTCTGGGCGTGCGACGCAAGCTGACGCTGGTGGAGCTGCAGCGCAACGTGGAGAGCAACAACAACAGCTTTCCCTACACGCCAAATGCCGCCGCGCCCGCCGCCACCAACAACGCCACGTCGAGCAGCATCAGCGTGGACAGCACTCCGGTGAGTCTGGACCGGCTCAATGGCAGCATCAGTCTGGGCACCGTGTCGACCAAGGCGGCGCCAGCGAATGTTGTGCCCGCCGTGGATGGCAAACGTGCGCCGCTCGCCTCTCTAAGTTCCTTCAAGATCTCCTCGCTGGAGTGCGCCGACTCCGAGCTGCGTTCCCTGGAGGAGGATTCGGTGTTTGGGCTGGAGGAGAGCGCCGCCGACACAGACGACGATATGCAGCAGCTGAGCAGCGACAGCGAGGAGCAGAATCTGGCGCTGGCTGCTGCTGTTGCGGCTGCGGCTCAAGTGGCGCCCAACTTGGCCAAGTCGGGTCCGGTGGCGTTGCCCAACAAAAGGCTGAGTTTGTGCTCGATGCCCATGGCGGGCGCCAGGCCACGTCGTCCGCTGCTGCAGCGGCATCGCACGATTAGTGCCTCCACAATGGCAGCTGTGCCGCCGCCGCTGGAAACTCATTTTGGCGCCGTCATCAGCAGTCCGTCGCAGTCGCAGTCGCAGTCGCAGTCGAGGCGTGGACAGCTGCTGCAGCAGCACAGCGATCCGCAGACGACAACGACAACCACAACGACAACGACGACGACGACAACCACAGAGGACGACACCTGCTCCACTCTGAACACCGAGCTGGGACTGCTCGAGGCGGTGGCCACAGCCGGGACAAGTCCATCGGGAGGCGGTGGCGGGGAGTCGACAACGCATACGCAGTACAGCAGTCTCAATACGGTCATCAGTGTGGGACACTCGACTCCAAGTCCGCAGCTGGACAATAATTATGTGTGCGCCAGCGGATCGACAGCCCAGCGAGCAGCACAGCAACAACAACTGCCATCCAATAGCAACAACAGCAACAGCAACATTAGACTGGGCCACGATCCGTGCGCGTCGTCGATATCGGACTCGGTGATTGCCACACAGCGTCCACAAAGCATTTGCATGCCCTCCTCGCTCAAGGAGCTGATACTGCGCGGCGGCGGCGCCACCAGCAAAAGTGCCCACCAGCTGAGCTTGCCGCACAGCGAGACGTCGAGTGCCACGCCAGCTGTGATGCTCGAGTTGCCGCTGATACGGCTGCCCACAGACGATGATGACGATGAGGACGATGACGGGGATAATGACGAGGCTGGGCCTCATCGTGCTGTTGGCCATGCGAATGGCGGCCAGGATACCGTGGAGGATCCCAGTCTGCCCGGCAGTTCCAGAAAGTGGTCGAAGGAGACGCTCTTCTAGCCCAGCGAGCTGCAGTTCCAAACAAGATCAAGAGCTTAACGAGTATTGTTGGGGGTCTACCAAGCAAAATTAGCATATAACATATAGTATTTGTAGTAAGGAATTCAAGGAGCAGCTGAAGAGGAACCAGATGCAGAAGCAGAACAACAACGTATTCGTACTTAGAGACTGTTGTCTATTATTGTTAATAGAACTCTTAAAGGTTAAGTAGTGATACTCGGATTTATTTTTCACACTATCTATTAACAGGACATACATACATACATGCGAAATGTATATTTATATACCTATACAGATACAGATACAGATACAGATACAGATACATATAGTATATACATATATATTTCTATATAGTACTCGTAGTATTTTGCCAGCAGCCAGCCAGCAGCAAAATCAGCAGATATCAGTCTCCCTCACATACAAGTATAATATCATATTTATTTATTTATATTTTTTCTATAACGAAATACATTCTTCTAGTGTCTTAAACAGCAGCAGCAGCCAAAACAAACAAATTACGAGTACTTCAAGTATTGTACATTAGAAATTTTTATAGATTGCACACACAACAACTTTAACAAACAGATATAATACTGATGTACACTGACAGTAAAACCAGAAGCCTAAACAAAACACAAGAGTATGAGCCATAATATTATACTTACAATTAGATGAGAACTTAAAGACCTCGATAAGCATTAGTCGAACACTACTATTCTACTATTCGTCTACTTTCTAATTTTGATAACTTTCATAGCATCTCTTTTTACCAACTTCATGTAATTTCTGGAAATTCTTCTAAATAAATTGAAAACACTTTTTGGAAATGCGACAAATTCAAGGCAATTCGAATGATAGTTGTTAAAATTAAAAAGAACCCAAAAATAATAACGAAAAACAAAAATTCTATGATATATAATTAGTTGTTGTCGAAAAGAAAATGAAATTATAGCGTTACTTTTAAACAAGTGTTAATATAGTATGAACAATTTCCTAACTCATCCCACCTACGCATCTCTATTTTTCTATGAAAATGCATTTGCTCCACAAGTGAGAACAAAAGTTATAGCAAATAATTATGAACAAATAATTAAATAATATAGATAAAAATGAATAACTTGTATTTTTCAAAAAGAAAGCAAATCAAAATACATATAAAAATACAGCCATAAATCTATATTATAATATGATAGAAAAGATAAAAAACTAGAGCTGCATTTTGTCGTTTTTGTGTGGGAGAATCAACGAAACCTATTAGAGACTTTCTCACATGCCTGAGCCTAATTTGTACCTATCCTATTGCATAAGTGTAAAAACTAAATCAAGCCCTATTTAAAAATATTTTTGAATACTAATAAGGTATTTTATACGATGAACAAATCAACTCAAATGGCGCCTAGGAAATGGTATATCAAAAGCAAAGAAAACTAGTAATACTTGCAAGTATAAACATATAAATAAATATTTAATTGTTGGTTATATGCTGAAGTCAATGGAAAAAAAAACAAATCTCAAAAAAACGATCGTAGCGTTAAATTTGTTTCACAACAAAATAAAAACAAAAATATATATTAACTAATAATGTAGCTAATATACATATATATATATTTAAATGCAAGAAACGATGAAAAATAATATGAGAAAATCGTAAGTTGTACAAGTCGAAAGTAAAAAGTAGAAGAACCAATTGTTAAACCTAAGCTTATTACAAATATAAGAGATCCAAATAAACAAAAATCGAGCTGTTGTATTAAATGAACAATAATAAAAATGTATTGGAAATGGTTCAACTTGTACACACACATTGCAAGTGTGTGAGGAAAATGCGAAAGCGCTTTTCAAATGTCTTTTTTTATTTGTACACAAATCTTTTTCAAAGAAAAACGGGGAATACTCTGTGAACTGTTTTGTTGTGCCGTTTTCTTTTATACTTTTGTACTAATACTATTTCCTATAAGTATTTCACACAATCCAATCTTCTAATTTCCATAATCATGTATGTACCTTTAGCTAAATTTTATTCACAATTGGTAAAAATAAACACAAAAAGAAACTGACACGAGGTGGAGCATGGAAAATGAAAGCAATTGACAAAAAGAAATATACTATTAAATACAGTTATAAAGCCAAAGAGCTATTAAAAACACTTAGTTAAATGTTATACATATATAATGAAAACAAATGAAAAACCAAAATTGATGTAAATGTTAGCGATATTATTGAGAAATGTGACAAAAATGAAAAAGAAATAAACCAAATGAACAAAAAAAATAAACAAAAATATACACAAAAGTTGCTAGACAAACTCGTTTCACTTTCGAGATACTTAGCAGAACGCTTTTTATACAGCCTAAATTATGTACAATATATATGGAAGCAAGTCTTAGTATCTATATTTGGTGGAGTAATCCTTTGGAGATACAACTAAACCGCGTCCTTTTCTCGCTCCGCGATACACCGTCTCCACAATATCGATCATTTCCTGTTTATCCTCCAGTGGCCAGTTGATTTTGTTGTTGTTACCCGTGCCCAAATCAATCATAATGTGTTTGTTGCGAAAGAAGAACATTACGGTGCAGGGATCGTACAATTCGTACATTTTGTTAAAGTCCGGGACCTCGGTGATGTCGACCAAATAGATGACGGCAAAGTTCTTCACCTTCTCGGCAATGCTGTACATCACCTCGTCCATTTTCATGCACGCGGGATCCCAATCGTGGCCGAAACGTATGACCTAGAATAAAAAGCATGGTCAAATAATTTAATTGGGATTTCTCTATTTACGTACCACAACGCGATCCTCCTCTGAGAGTATGGCCTGATCGACTTGCCACCCATTGTGTAAATGCGGTAACATATACGACATCTTGAAGGGTGTGTTTTTATTATTATTCCCACGAAATTATTAAACGTAAACAACAAATCGCCAAGCCGATTGGCGAATCAGTATGACCGCAGATCTGATTTCCAAAGATACTTTTACTTCGACAAAAATATACCACTATCGTAATTACTAGCTGGTCACACTTCACAGCATATATTGGTATATTGCAATAATCGTTGTTATCGATAACCGAATTAAACGAAAGTTTCAAGCGCAGCCAACTTCACTGCGCGCCAAAAAAAGTCAAACTTTTAAATAATGTGTGTTTATTTTGTAGCGTCGATCGTCAGTTATAAATACTTTTGCTTAAAGTTATCTATTTGCTGCAGCACCTGCACTGTCATCTCATTAATAAACTCGTTCCTGCTTTGCTCCGAATAATCGGGTAAACTACGTCGGGTCACATAGTGATTCGGTAAATTGACCTTATGACGGCCAATCGACTTGATGATCAGCCACAGAATGTAGAAACTGAACCACACGGTAAAGTACAGAGGTATGTACCAAAGCTTGCGGCCAATGTAGAAGTAACTGTACTTTTTGACACGAGGCTCTGGTGGCGGAGGAGGGGGTGGAGGAGGCGTGGTTGGCGGTGGTGGTGGTGGTGGAGGGGGAGGAGGAGGTGGCGGGGGTTCCACATGATGATGATAATGATGTGGATGATGATCGTCGTAGATAAGCTCGGGATATGAGACTTCAGGAAACGAGGGATAGGCATAATCGTGATGATCTGGATAGTGCTCGTGGTGCTCGTGATGATGCTCAGGATAGTGCAGTGGCTCAGAATAGTCGTGATCGTGATCATGATGATGGTCATGATCATGATCGTGATCGTGATCATGGTCTGCAGGCTTGGGCGCCGCTGATTCTGGATGGGATTCAAGCCAACCAGGCGGCGGCGTCGCATACTCCATGCTGGGATCGTATTTATTATCATCGCTGGGCTTCGTTTGGCCGCCAGTCTGCAAAGCGGGCAACGCGCCATCGTTGCCACCCGCATCGCCGTCGCCGTCATCGCCACCGTCTCCACCCATATCGCCGCCAGCATCGCCACCGTCTGCGCCGCCAGCATCCCCCGCATCTCCTGCATCTTTAGGCGCCTGATCCTTGGCAGGAGCAGGATTATCTTGCGCACTCGCTGGCAGCACACCAATCACATCATCGTTCTCTGGATCGTCATCCGCTGGCGCTGCTGGCATCGCGTTCGCTGTACTCGCTGCTGGCTGCTTATCAGTGTTAGTTGGCAACACAGGACCCGGATACTGATAGCCCGAGCTGGGACTGTTGTAAGCATAGCCGGCAGTGCTCAACGCATTGCCAGAAGCTGGTGGCAAATAGCTGGAAATAGTATCCGAGGGCTGAGCAGCCTTGGGATCCTGCGATGGCGATGGATATTTGGTATTCAGAGGGGGAAAAGAGTAAGCATCCTTGGGCGGCACATAAGAAGAGATCACATTGGAGCCAGCTGCCAGCTTGCCATCATGCTGATGATGATGATGATCATGGTCCTTGAATATATTCGAAGCGACCGCTTGCCCAGGAGCAAAACGATCTTGAAATTGACCTAAGAAGTGTTGAGAATTAAGCACAACACTAAGAATAATAGTTAATCACACTCACCTCGATTGTAGCCGCGCTGTGGATTCCGATAGCGAGTGCCCTGGTTCTTGGAATACTTGTTGTTTTGTGAGGGACGCGCTGACTTGATGAGCGGCGTGATGAGCTGGCCAAATGGATACGAGGTGCGATAATCGACGGCACGTCCGGTGGACGCAGCTTCAATCATGCCCGCTGGCGGGACTTCGCTGGATGCTTCTGGTTGCTGCTCCTCTTGCGTTAAGCTCAAGGGCGTCACGAACACAGTTGGCTCCTGCTCTGCCTCGGGCTTCGTTTCCACCGCCGCCTGATGATTGTATGGTATGGGCAAGGGCAGTGAAGTTGTGGTCGTCGTCGGCGTTGTAGCGCTCGTTGTGGACAACACATTCTCACTCGTGTTGAAGCTGCAGATTACGCATACGTAAAGCAAACCTTTGCACTATGCGGCACTTTAAATGAACTCACATTTTTGGAAATATTAAATCCGTATTCAGCGCCTTGTAGATGCGTGGTCCCTGATCCCCTGCAGCGCCATTGCCGCTCACCAAGACCTGTGAATAGGCCTCGATCTGCATGGGCAGCAGCAGCGATCCAAGCACAAGGCTCACGACCAAAAGCAGCGCACACTTTGCGCCGACTCCTGGCATTATTATGCGATAAGTTAATTATAATAGTCTTTCTCACAGGACACTCTTGATATTATGTTATTTAATTTTTGTATAATCCTTTTTATATTGTGCTACACACTCGTCATAATCCGCTTGAGCCACGCGTAGCTCGTCTGCACCGCACCGCGCGAAATTCTCGAATCCACTGAGAAACTGTAGCTGGAATGGTTTTATTCCGAGTGTGCGCTGAGCAGTGTCGTGTATTTGATTTCGATTTTTTCATGACCCAGAAAAAGGTGCTACTAGAAGTGATCTATATAGACTTAGCATTTGTAGCTTGGTCTGCTCCACTGGACAGCACTTTCATTTCGCTGTCGTCGCCCAGGTGCTAATTAATTGTTACTCCACATATTCAATCGCTGCTCAGCGCATCTGCCGTTATGTTCTTTAGCATCCCAGCCGAGACCAAAATTCCTCAATCCGTTAGAGCACGGCTCTCTTGAACCAGGCGTGTGGCTGTAATTTTGCAACCAATTAGAAAGCTACACTAATTCATTGTCTTTAATACTATTTGAGTTTAAGGCAAGGCCTACGAATAATTTCAATAATTTTTGAAAATTTCAACTTAAGAAATTCCTCAGCAATTTGACTTGGATAATTAAAAACATGTTCTTTTAGCTAAAGCATAAAAGATTTAAGCAAATTTGTAATTCGAAAGGAATTTGAGATATTTAGGAATTCATTATTAGTTGCAATAACGTATGCAAAAATATTGTTGTTGTCTGTCAAATTATGTCTGCATAATCTATAAATCTGGAAATTCACTAGAAAAACATTATAAATATAAAAACCTAATTTAAAAACTTAGTTCATAGTTTGATATATTCAAATCGAGATATACGAGTATTTTGTTTTCAAAAAGCTCCCAATATTCCAAACAATCTTCAGGCTTATTAGTCAGTCGCAAGCACCACAATCGATTATATTTATTTGTTACTTCCCCACCCTTTAGTTCCTAATATCGACTTTTTTCTATGAAATAATTTTTGAATGAAATTGTCTTTAGATCGCACTTCGCATAGATAAAGAAGGTGCTAATTAAAACGAATTCCAGCAGATATTTTGATAATCCCAGCAAGGTCTAAAGCAACCCAAATTAAATGAAAAAACTATGCCAGATTAAAATAAAGGAATTAGGTGATTGTCAACAAAACTGCTTCCGAGCTGGAAATGCGACTTATAGTTGGATGTGGGTCAATAGATCGCTCCGGCAACTGCGTGTCTGCTCCGATTAACACCTGGTGAGGCGTGCTACAACTTGTTGACGCCACTCATTGGCAGGTGCCGCAGATAGAACGGAAACCAGTTCTGCAATCACATTTCAATTGCTCGCTTTTATAACTTTTACTTATTTACATGCACATGAAGTATATAGTATTGTCTGTTTGTTTTTTATTCTTGTGAAATAGTATATTTCATATAATAATTGCAAGTCTTTTTAAATGTTAGTACACAAAAGTTCTGTCATTGAAACAAGGAACACAAATTCTCAAACGATTTTACAAACTAACTAAACATTTTGGTTTCTTTCTCTTTCCAGTTTTTCTTCATGATGTTACAGATTAATGAAAATGTTGCAAATGTGAAAAAATAATAGGATTAATTAATTATTCACAAACATAAAACAATAAAAAAATACTTGTATAATAAATCGGGTGCCCTTTACGAGCATTTGTAAGTGTAATATAAAAAAGCGTGACATTTTTACGAATATATATATATATGATATATACAGCCTTGGCACAAAACGCTGGCGTCTTTGATTTGGTAACAGCGCAGCCCTTTAGAACGGCGAATTCATTCCCAGCTTGGTGCCAAAATCAAGACGTGCTCGACGCTGATAGCGCGCATTAACTCTGTAATTGAACGAAATGAGATTGTTGAGTAAACTTGCAAATTAGAATTGCAGGAACACCCTTACTTGTTCTCCTGAAACTTTGCCAGCTCGCTGACAAAGAGACTTAGCAGACTGCTGGTAAATAGCACCAGCAAGGGCAACCAAAGTTGTGGCAGCAGTTCCGACAACGACTCATCTAACATCATTTGAAGGCCACAGATGAAGCCGTGGAGCAGCAATAAAGCCAGGCAGGTGAGTGACCAAATGTGATTGGTCAAGGGATTGCGCTGCCAGAGCGCATGATCGCGATGTACAAATGTAATGGAGACAAGAACTAGGCAAAAAAGGAATATATGAATAAAGGAAGTTTAAACTAGACATTCAAAGGGACTTACCAAAGTGCAACAGCACCGTAAAGAGAGCACAACATCGCACTATGTATAGACTTTGATAAAAATTCAATGAATTTGCAATTTCGAGATCGTCATCCTCCTTCTCCTCCTCGCTGATAGCCGATGTTGTCATGCACATCCAGTAGGCAATGAGCTGCAATGTTAAAACGATTTTAGCTACATATATTTTAAATTGTTTGCTTCCTTCTCTAATTGAACTATCAACTAACTATTTTAAATAACTAATTACAATTGGCTTAACCCAGTATGTACTTTAAGCAATATTCAGCACGGACGCGAACCATTTGCATTAATATAAACAAGCAAAGCATATTGAAAACAGGCATATTTTGTATATCAAAATCCAAATATAGCAATGGTTTAATCTGACTAGATTGTAATAAATTGGAAAAGAGAACTTACCGTGGCAATGACAGGTACAAGAAACTTGCAGCCGTAGCACCACATGACAAAGGCAAAGGCACGCGAATCGTATTCGGTTTGCTTCTTGCTGGTGGCACGACTCATGATCTTTGGATCGAGATCGATGTGCGCCAGCGAGATGCCAATTAACGGCACTGGCACACACATCAAATAAATGGCCAGTAGCGGTGTGATCAACGGCGGCAGAGAGAGGCACGCGCACAGCACATTCAAAATGGATATGGAGCCGGCACAGCACGCCCAGAACTGTATACAGTTCCAGAGGCCGAGCGAGAAGCGGCGTGACAGCTCAATTATGGCCACCAGCGAAAGTGGGTCGTCGCGACAAATGGCTATGGAGCACGGCAGCGAATTGAGCAGACGACTCAGATAAATGGGTGAGACGGTGTGCGCTGGCGATTGCATGGCACGAGCACCACTGCCATTTGTGCCACACTCCAGCAGCTGTTCGCTGACCAACGATTCATCTGCGTTGGCTTTGCCGCCTTTCTGCTTTTGTTGCTGACGCTGCCAGTTGAGTTTGTTGTGCAGAATGTTCGACTCCGTGTAGGCATCGACATCCTGACACACCTGCGGATACAGCGGCTCCACAGCAATGCTGCAGTCGGCCTGCAGAAATATGTTTGCATTATCGTTGCTCGCCGAGCTGCCCAGGCAGACAACAATCTCGCCATACGACTGCATAATGTCGAGCATTTGGCGTGTCGCCTCCGCTGAGCAGTCGGTGAACAGCGACACCTGCAGCGGCACATTGTCCACCTGCTCCAGATGCGGCCGAATGTTCTCAATGCCGCGCGGCAACTTGGCCCGATTCGACATGTCAAAGTTGATGGGCGCACTCTGATCTGTGCTCTCGGTGAGCGTGCTGAGCGAGCGACAATTCTCATCCATGGCGGAGTCTAGCGAATGTCGCTGCTTATGGCGCTCGGGATCTGGCTCTGCATCCATGTTTAATGCCACATTCTCCATGCTTTCTTTGCTGCCATCCTCATCGTCGTCTTGCTCATTTGCGGGAGCAATGCATTCATCGGGATTGGATATGGCACCGGGTGCTGAACAACTCAACGTTTTCGACGACTCCAAGTTGTTGGGCGGACTGAGCAAATAGCTCAGCTTGGGGCCATCGTCCGGGTCACCTATAATATCAGTGTGAGAATCAATGGGCGTGGCTGTTGTCGTGGCGGCTTCAACGTGAATGACTTGGTCACTTGATGGTGGTGGATGAATGGCAACAGTATCTGTGATAGTGCTGGTGGTTGTGGTTGTATTGTGCTCATTAAGTTTACCCGACTTGCAGTTGCCCAACGTTGTGGTCGCATTTTCTGTGTCCTTTGTCCTGCTCAGCGAGACCTTTTCACGGTCTTTTTCCGGTTCCGGTTCGCTCAGCAGCGAGATGTGACAATTCCAGCCGGACTCAAGGCCCATCTTCTCGGAGAAGACACGCGAACGCAACTCGTTCTCCTTGCTGAAGTGCACGAAGCGAATGCAGGCGCGTTCCAGACGCTCCACCAGATGCACAATGTCATTTTGGGCCTGATACTGCATAGTCACCATGCCAATGAACACCTGATGGCACTGCATCTCGAAGCAGCCCTCCACGTCGTTGCAGTCCTCGTCCTTGCTCTCCGAGAACAGCAGCGAGTCCGTGCTGATGCTGTGACTCAGCTTCACATGATGACCGCCCTCAAAGTCGCAATGCGACTTATCTACATGCTGCATTCGCAACTTGGACTCTGGCGGCAACTCCAAGTAGGCAATCTGACCATTGCTATGCAGTGGTCCACTAAGTGCACCATGGATGCCATGACGCAGCGGTCGATATGCAAATGCAGTGCAGTAAGAGGTCAATGCACTGCGCTGATAAAAGTCCAGTGCACGCTTGCGGTCCTGCGGCGACAGCGGTCGCAAATCCTTGCCATCCCAGAAGTCGTCGCAGCAGTCCAGTATTATGTCCGCCGTGCCCTGGGTGAAGAGCGACAGATAGCCACCGGGATTCTCGCGCATCACCACCGACAACGAGTGCGGAAACGGCACCTTCACCTTGGTCGACAGCTGCAGCTGTCTCGCAAAGCGAATGTCCCGACGCACCACATCCGGTTGCTGAGGAGGAAACGAAGAAATGTGGCATGAGTAAAGTGTGAAAGGAGATAATACTGTTAACTCTGGTAAGTGAATTTAACTTATTTATTTGGATACGTCTCAGCTATTTACTTATTGGTTACTATTGAACATTAATGTTTAATAAATAAGTAAATAAAAATGCCGTACGCAACTAAGAAATATATAATAGTGACTCTTTGTATATCTTTTTATTATGAATTGACGTTCCGTATCAAACTTATCAATTTGTATAATTCATTATAAAAATTGAAAGATACGAGTTATGATCGAATTTTAAAATGAAAATTAAAAAACCGATTTTTATTTTTAAAAATACGATTTACTCTTCAATAAATGTAAATAAATGATTTAATAACTATTTTTGTAATGAAAATAATATCACTGATCTAAACTTGAACTTTAATCCGAGTTGAAATGAATACATCTTGCACTAATCTCAATTAGTTTAACGAGCAAAACTATAGGGGCCTTGAGTTCATAAGAGTTTTGCTTGGCTGTTAAGATAATTTGCCAAAATATTTAAAATAAACAGTGCCGAGGCATTAAAACAAATTAAAATAAATAAACTAAGATACTCGTATATAGGGAAATCCGCATCGATCGTTAAATGATTGCCAATACACGCGTAGCACATATGTCTGAAGGTCACTCACCAGATGCCTATAGCTGGCCAGCTGTCCCTCCAACGCAAAGCGATCGGTGGCATGGTTGGTGAAGCCAATCTGCTTGGCTAGCTCGCACAGACAGCGTCTGGGGTGGCAGCAGCAACAGCAGCAACAACAACAACAACAAATCGAATAGAAAGAAACCGATTAGAACTGGTAACGACAAACACGCTGGACGTGCGAAGGTGGTTGTATTATGAGCATGCAGGCAGTCAAGCGTAATGGGGCACATGGGTGGACGAATAGTTGGATAGATGGATGGACGGATGGGGGCCAGACTATATTTAAGCATTCTTGGCAACATAATAATTTCTGTGTTACTTAAAATAGCATGCCAATTAAGTATAGATGAATGTGGTGCTAGTGCTTGGCATGGGGGCGTTGCGTTGGAAAGTGGGTTCCATACAAATGCTATATAAGTATTACATATAGTAGATACCAAAAAAAACAAAACAAATAGGACAAAACAAAATATTATGTCAAAATACATGTACAAATAAAAATGAAAAATGTGTAGTGCAAACTGCAACAAAAAAATTGGACTAAACTGCAAGATTAGTGTAACGATAAAATGTTTTTATTGTATGAATGTATTTACATTGTTAATTTTTAATGCTGATATAGGAGGGAAGGTTAAATAATTTGCTCACAATTAATTAAATGAAAAAGTATTTCATGGAAGCCAATTAAACTGAATGTTTACAAATTATTCGACTGATTTTATTTTAATTTGTACAATATTTATTGATTTCGATTGTTTACTGCAAAAATGAAATAATACTTTAAGTATGATTTGTATAACTTTACCAATTGCATGTTTATTAATTTGTTTTATATATATTTGGGGTAGAGATCGGTTTATCGGTCCAATTCAAGTGTCGGAAGTGTTTTCAATTCAAAACAAAAATCAAAAATGCACCAAAAACGTTGTTTTGGGCATCAATCACATTACGCATATGCAACGAGGATGCGCAAATGCTTTAAAAAATCATTAGACTAAATATATATTTATAATTGATATAAGAGTACAAGTATTTGTATTGGTTATGCAACAAATGCTAAGAATGAGTATGGCAAATGAACTACGTACCCATGCAATAGGCTTTTCATACTGGATTCAAACATCGCATACCGATTTGTCACGGGCACCAAATCTTTGTCGAGCATGGCCACGGCACTGACATGCCCACAAAACTGGGCGTAATGCTCATGCGTAAGCGGCGAACAGGTGTTTAATAAAATGGCTAGACCTAAAAGGGATTTGAAGTGAGTTAGAAACTAAACTCTCAAGAAATGCTGAAGAACATTAACAAACCCAACGGCTTCAGTGATTTGATGTGCGCTTTCCACTCGTGATCGTCAAACTCCAGCCGAAACGGACAGTGCTGATCGTGTGTGAGATCCAATACCTCTGCAACAATTCCTCGTTCCTTGTTCTCTTCGTCGTCCACATTGTCGCTCTCCGTTGACATTGACATCTGGCTGCCATCGTCCTGCGGCTCCTCCTCAGTGTTGTGCAGAAAGAACACCTTCTCGGCCGTGGGATTCGGCCACGATAGTATGCCCTTCTTGTCCACACAACACAACGCCGAGATGGATCCCAGCACCTGCACCAAATTAGCTGAACGTGGCAGCAATTCACTGTCGCCTTGCCAGAGCTGCGTCCAAATGCGCAGCACATTGGAGCGCAACAATGAGATGCTGTCATAGTCATAACCAGGCGTATCCAGATCCAGATCCTCAAATGACTTGCTGGTGGCCTTTTCGAGGATGGCCTGTGGTGTCTTTAGGAAGCACTGCAGCCGCGCAACGCCCCACAGATTCATAGAGATCCACAAGAGTGGAAATATGAGTGGCAGCAATGGAATAACTGCTGCTGCAGGTGAAGCTATCAGCACATGGCGCCAATTGTGCTTCTCATCGGTGGCCACTCCATAGCCATGCAGACGCAGCAGGCCCGCAAATAATGTGATGACCAAGGCAGTGATGAAGCCCCATTGCTGGATGTATTTTGTTACCAGCTGCGAGGAGGAATATATATATTAAACTTGGATTTAGAGTCGTAATAATTAAACTTACCAAATAGCGCTGTTGATTGTAAATTGTCGGAGGACGGTTGAGCGAGTTGCGCAGACATAAACGCAAGTTATCCAGATACGGCGTAGTCTCCAGGCAGCACACCAGATCCGGAATGGGAGCACGCGCCATGGGCTTAACTGGGGGATCGCCCAGCTGCGCAGCGGAGGCGCCATAGATTTCGCTGGCGCTAAAATGTCGCTGCGATTTCAGTTCATGACATGGCCCCGGCGATATGTGCCCAGGACGCAGAACAATGCAATCGCCGCGCACCAATAAAGCCCACGGCAGATTGACAATATGGCCATCACGATAGGTCCATTGCAGCGAGACACATGGCGACATGGGATTGCTTAAGTGCGGATAATTTGTCGCCTGCCACTTATCACTCAAATGCTGTTCCGCTAGACGCAGTTCGTTCAGTGCGTGTCTCGTCTTGCGAAAGATTTCCGTGCGCCTCAAATTACTCTCTCGTATGACCACGCACAAGTCGAGCAGGAGTATTGCTAGCAAGCAGATGGCTGGCCAGCACATGCCAGTGATGAGCAGAGCGCCGCTCGTGACCAAAGTGGCACCAATGGAAAGCCAGCCCAAGGGGCTATTATATTGATTCACAAATGCGGCACGCAATTTGCAATAACAGCTGCAAAAGGGCGGCAAATTAAGTGTTATTAGCCTCAAAGGTCATTGACTACTATAAATAGAAAATCCTGTCTACTGACTCATTGACTTACTGAACTTTGAACGCACAGCCCAAATGTTAAGAGCTTAAAGGCTACAATTTTTGTACATCATAGTTTGCGATCATATTGATCCTATAAACTTATTCTATTTAAAGTTCTAAACTCATTCTGTGTGTATTTCCTCGCTAAGTTAACCTTAGACACAAACCAGAGCATGTAATTCATCCAGTGCTTACTAAAGTTACTACCGTTAAGTACTATTAACCACATAGGTAATTAAGCATATCTAAAATGCTTTGCCCAATTTTTACATGAGATAGTTTATGACAATTTTGATCGTGAAATAAGAATGGATTGTTTTAAATTCAATTTCTATTTTCTTCGTTAAGTTAAGAAACAAACCATAGCATGTATTTCAACCAGTGCTTAACGAAGATTCGAACCAGTTGTAGCTTTGAAAACACATTTAAATAATATTAAATGCTGACTAGTCAAATATATATGTATGTACATAATTTTTACCTTTCCGCGCTATGTTGCTTCTCATGCTCCAGCAGCACCTTTTGAACTTCTTCATGGAGACGCGACAGCGCCACTTTGGTGCTCAGACCGCGCTGTAGATTCTCCTTTGGCGCGGCAGACGATGCATGTGAGTGTGAGTGCGAGTGTGTGCGTGCGTGTGCGGGCTCCGCTGTCTGTGGCAAGGTTGCAGGCAACGACGCCGCCGTCTCAGTCTCTTTGTCATTGCTGCTACATTTTGATGCTTCTACTGTTGCTTCGCTCAGCTGAGGCATTTTTCGCTGTTCACGCGCCACAAATCAATGAATATTCACACTACGCACACCAGTTTAACACATAGTTTGTTCAATATTATTATTATTATGCACGGCTGCTGCGAGTGGCGTGTGTGTTTATTTGTTGCTGCTCGCTTTAGTTGTGCGAAATGTACAAATGTGTGTGCGCGTTGCCAAGTGCCAGCATTTGTATGCAGTTGGCAACGCCGTTTACTGATAACAGTACAGCACAAACATTCGTGTCACAGATGGGATGAGTTCGCGATAGTTGACAATTGCACTATCGATGTGGACCACCTGCTGCGAACTATGCACGATAGTGCTGCACTATCGATATGCACCAGCTGCTGCAGTGTTTACAGATTTGCGATATTTCGATTCTTTACACATAGACCATCACTTGTTATTGTTAGACTAAAATTAGTAATTTGTATTAAATATAAGAATAAACTATTAATTAAAAGTCGGTTGCGTTATGGAGCAAGTTTGCCGCGCTTGCATGACCAGCTCTGTGGCATTACTGGATATATTCGCCGACCAACGAGAACCCAGTCTGGCAGAGATGCTCAACGAATGCGTTGCCTGCGAAATAAAACTGGACGACGAATTGCCAAAAAAGATCTGCTTATCCTGCATTTGTGATGTTCAGACGGCATTTGGATTCAAGCGAAAGTGCGAGTCAAGTCATGAGATCCTGAGCGCCAGGCTACAGGAAAATAAAATAGAAGTGGAATGCGATTTACACGTAAAATTAGAAGCGACAGAGGAAGACATCGATCTCAGTTGTGTGAAGTTGGAAGAGCAACAACAGGAACTGAGATCCTACAATGACGTGCCCCCAGAATCCAATGCAAGTGTGACAATAAGCGCAGTGAATATTCACTCTGAACTGCTGACTACAGAAAACTGGGAGCTGGCCGAGGGAAACATTGATCTGGGCTGCGTCAAGATTGAAAATAATGCAGCTGCGTCCACAGAAGACCAGCACAATGAAGCAGCAGAGGTTGCCAAGTCGCCTGAGGTCAATGAGGAGCAGAACAATGAAGCGCCAGCATTTGCCGACTCGCCTCAAATTCGAACTGAGCCTATTGCCAAACGAAATCAATTCCAATGCCCACACTGCCCGAAAGACTTCAGCCAAAGCTCGCATCTCAACGCACACATTCGCACACACACGGGTGAAAGACCCTATCAGTGTCCACACTGTCCCCGCGCCTTTAGTCAAGCCTCGAATCTGCGCAAGCATCTCTGCATTCATTCTGGCGAACGTCCGTTCAAGTGTCCACACTGCCCGAAAGCTTTTACGCGACAAACTGATTTGCAGTATCACGTCTCCACTCATCCTGGCCAGCAGATACACAAGTGTCCGCAATGTACGCGGTACTTTATAGAGCTCTCCCAGCTGGAGGAGCACATCAGCTATCATCGTGGAGAGCGCACCTTTCCCTGCACTGTGTGTGACAAGGAATTCACCTATGCCTGGCAACAGCAGCGACACATTCGCACCCACACCGGGGAGCATCCGTTCAAGTGTCCGCACTGCTCGAAAACCTGT
Organism: Drosophila formosana; assembly: GCA_035045625.1. Lineage (NCBI taxonomy): Eukaryota > Metazoa > Arthropoda > Insecta > Diptera > Drosophilidae > Drosophila > Drosophila formosana. The sequence continues at coordinate 138,837 of JAWNOW010000030.1, forward strand.
GTGGACAAAGGGGAGCTCGGAAGGCATATTCGATCGCACACTGGTGAACGTCCGCACAAATGTCCGCATTGCCCGAAAGCATTTACACGAGCAGCTTATCTTAAGACGCACATCAACACGCACAGCAACTTGTCGCAATCTGTTTAGGTTTTAATTTTATGCATTTGAATTCGGCGGCTATACGCTGATAGCACAACTATCGATTGAAAATACTGAGTACTATTTGTTAAGGTCGAAATGGGAAAAGTGCAATAGCAAAATAAATACTAATACCTATGTGTACTTACTATTAAAAATATATGTACATATAAAAACGCAATCATTTTATTTTTATTACACACTTATTTAGTTATTAATCATTTGAATTTGGCGGCAATGATAGTCCAACTAAAATGCGACAAACAGATTAGAAATAAGAAGTAACACAATATAAATAATAGGTATCTTTGCTATATACTATAAAAATATTCATTAATTTACGAATTTTAAATTATATTACTAAGCAATAGGCATGTTGCTGTGCCGAGTAAACTTATCGATAGTTGAACATTCTTCTATCGATTGTGCTCATGCGATAACATATGACGAAAAAGTGTTGTTGCATTTAGGATTTGCATTTTATGTGTATGACGACTGCTTGCCTAAACAAATAAACCACTGCTGCAGAATGGATGCAAAATTGGATGTAAGTATTCCCTGCAACCACTACAACTGACTCTAAGGTGTGGGTTTAACGTGTAAATGTGTTTTGCTAGATGTTTGAGGACGTCAACACATCGCCCTCGCTGGAGGGTGACATGTCGATACCCGGCAGACGAACGACGACAACCACATCACAGAACGGCGTGCCCGACTACAATACACTGGACGAGCCTATTCGCGAGACGGTGCTGCGGGATATACGCGCTGTGGGCGTCAAGTTCTATCATGTGCTCTATCCCAAGGAGAAGTCGAGTCTGCTGCGCGATTGTACGTCATCATTCTGTTATGCTTAATGCATTGTCTGCGTCAGCAGTTTTATCTAATGATATCTGTCTCTATGTTTGTTACAGGGGATCTGTGGGGTCCACTGGTGCTGTGCACCTTCATGGCCACCATACTGCAGGGTTCCTCGTCAGCTGACAGCATGTCCGACAACGGGCCCGAGTTTGCTCAGGTCTTTGTTATTGTTTGGATAGGTGCTGCAATTGTGACGCTCAACTCCAAGCTGCTTGGTGGCAATATGTAAGTAAAACACGCGCACTTTCGTTGATTAAGTATGATAGAAAAGTATTTTAACTTGGTGCTCGGCACTCGGCACAGCTTAGAAGTTATTGGAGGAACAATTCAGTATTAAGGCTAAATTTTAGATATTTTTTTATAGGATATGACTTTTATCATACTATTAGAATATTTATATAACTCTTATAAACACAGTTTTAAATACTGATGTATAAGTAGGAAGACGTTGACACCACATAATCGTTCGTTGATTATTTAGATTGTACTCTAAATATGGCTAACGGGTATTTCACAGTCGCGCGCTTTCCACTGTAACTTTCCTGTTTATTTACTCCCAATTACAGCTCATTCTTCCAATCGGTTTGCGTGCTTGGCTATTGCCTGACACCCGTGGCGTTGGCCTTGATCATCTGTCGTGTCATCTTACTCTCGAAGCAGACACGTTTTCTATTCTTCTTGCGCTTCGTTACCACCACGCTGGGCTTCACTTGGGCCACTTATGGTCAGTATACATAGCTCTATTGACAACTAATCAGAAAGATTTATATTTTTTTTAAATTTTATTCATTCTTGTGTTTACTCTTCGACAGCTTCTTTTATATTTCTGGGACAGAGTCAACCGCCACATCGCAAGCCGCTCGCCGTCTATCCCATATTCTTATTCTTCTTCGTCATATCATGGCTGGTGTTGTCACATAATTAGTAACACTGCCGCCATCTCTATGTTTAGTTGCTATACTTACTGTTTGTACTTTCCATAGCATATAACCAAATCGATTGTAAATTGTCTAAGCTAGAATTGTTGACTTTTTTGTTGGTTTAGTTTATTCTTAAATCTTAGAAATTACATGTGTATGTGTGTTGCGTATGCGTGTGTGGATGGCTGACTGTTGGCTTAGACATCGAGACTGTTGGCCGACGAGGCCACCTCGAGGGACATTTGCATTTGGACGCCATCGCCTTTAGTGGGGCGATAAGTCAACGAATTGGCGCGCGCCTTGCGCCCCATAAAGTGTCGTTCCACCCACTTGAGCAGCGTGTAAACGGAATCTGTAGAGGGCAAACGATGATCGGCGGCGGTCTTCACGATGTCCGACGATGTCACACGGAACGTGCGCGCCATACCCTTGAGAGCCTGTTTACAAGATAAGAGATGTCAACTGCCAGCCTAGCACTTTAAGTTACCTTTACTTACCACCATGGCGTCCTCGTCGGTTAAATCGTCACCCACATAGATGATCTTGATGCGTTCGTTCCAGTCGACGCCAAAGGATGTGCGCAATATGTAGATCGAAGCACGACCCTTGTTCCACTGCACCGGCGGACGCGCCTCGAGCGCACAATGCGCCTCCGTTGCCCGGAAGCCATACTTCTCGATCAGGCTGCGCGCCTTGTCCACCATATCGGGACGCAGCTGGACGGGTGTCTCGCGATAATGGAAGGTGAGCAGCGAACCTTTGTTCTCCACCCAGGCGCCGTCGCGGCACACGGAATCCTGGAGCGCCTTGAGCAGATGGCTCACCTTGTCCTCGTACTCGATGGGCATGGGATGCACAAACTTGCTGCCGTCGGGATGCAGAATCTCTAGACCATGATTACCAGCATATGTGATGCCCTCGATGCCAACCATTTTCTTGACATTATCGACGTTACGACCGGAGATGACAGCCACATAGACATCGGAGTGATTGGAGAGCTTAAAGAGCACGTTCTTGATCTCGGGCGAGAGTGTGGCCAGATCAGGATGCGGAGCAATGGGCGCCAAGGTGCCGTCGTAGTCCAGCAGCAAAGCCAGCTTGTGATTGTAGCCGATGTATCTGAAAGAGTAAATTGCATTGAGAACTGCGGAGTTGGTTGCTTGAAGAGCTGCTCACTTGAGTAAGTAGTCATCGAAGTCGTCCACAGAGACGGGTTGCATGATGGTGGTGCCCACATCGTCCATCTCCAGAGCACCCACAGCCTTGAGGAAGCAACGCATCCAGTGGCTGACGTCGCACTCGGCCTCGCGACGTCTCAGACGCGCCATGCGCAGCACACGCTCATCCTCGGGCATGGTGAGCGCACGATGAATTACCTCGGCGGCCTCGTTTACCTCGTACGGATTGCAGAGCAGCGCCTCGTGCATCATTTCACCAGCACCCGCAAACGGGGAGATGACCAGCACACCGGGCACCTCGTTGATCTGGCAGGCCACAAACTCCTTGGCCACCAGATTCATGCCGTCGCGCAGAGGCGTCACCAGACACACGGCGGCATCCCGATACAGCGCGGCCAACTCATCCTGGCTGACATAGTCGTAGATGTAGCGTATGGGCGCCCAGTTGGCGGTGGTAAAGCGTCCGTTGATGCGTCCCACCAGCTGATCCACCTCCTCCTTCAGCTCGCGATACTCCTTGACGTCGGTGCGCGACGGCACCGAGATCTGCAGCAGACTGACCTTCTCCTTGTGCTGCGGATACTTGAGCAGCAGCGACTCGAAGGCCATCAGGCGGTGCACCAGACCCTTGGTGTAGTCCAAGCGATCCACACCGAGTATAATCTGCTGCTTTGAGGTCTTCAACACTTTGGGTGCATTCTGTGCCAGGTTAACGAAGCGCTCATAGGGAATGCCAATGGGCAGAGGACGAATGCGCACAGTGCGTCCACCGTGCTCCACCAGCAGATTGTTACGATCTACACGGCAGCCAAGATTGCGCTGACAGCAGTCCACGAAGTTGAGGCAATAGTCCTGGATGTGGAAGCCAACCAGATCACAGCCCAGCATGCCCTGCAGTATCTCATCGGACCAGGGCAGCAGCCGGAAGATGTCCCATGGCGGAAAGGGAATGTGCAAGAAGAAGGCCAAGCGACAAGGCAGATTCTTCTCCTCGGCATGCTCACGCACCCAATTGGCAGCCAGCATCAGATGATAATCGTGTATCCAGACAATGGGCGGATTCTTATCGCTGCCATTGTTCTTGGCCAGGCACTTCTCCAGTGCCTCAATGGTGCGCACAGCAAAATGTTTGTTCACGGTCACATAATCATGCCAATGCTCGCCTCCAAAGTTGGCGCGTCCTGGCATCGAGTGGAAGAGCGGCCAGAAGATCTTGTTGCAGCAGCCATTGTAGTAGCTATCGAAGATATTGGCATCGATATTCACGGAGACAACTTGATCGGACTTGAGGCCAGCGGTGGGCGTTTGATCGTAAGGATTCGATTCGGGTATGGCCTCGTTGGGATCCTCCAGGTGAATGCCGGACCAGCCCACCCAGAGACCGCTGCCCTTGATGACCACCGGACAGACAGCAGTCACAAGACCGCCAGCGCTGCAATCACAGATATGTATATTATATATAGAGTATATAGTATATGTGTACGTAGAGTGCAGCCCATTTTTATGCAGGGTGCATCACAATGACACTGACACTAGCTGATAAGGCGCAACCATAAAAAACACAGCGACTGCCCCTGATACCTTGATACGACGTTCGACGCAAGTGTAAACAACCTCGACTCTGGCTCAGAGGCCAATACCAAACCTTCCCCCAACAAAATGATATAGTAGACAGCCCAACTTGCTTTGGGTAGGGTCAGTGCGAGTCTAGTTCTAGTTTGGACTAGGTCAGAGCCTCCGCGGGTTGAGCACGTGATGCTCGCTTTTCAGTGTCAGGTTCGCAGCTAGACACAGCTTATGAAAGCTTTTGACGCCTCTATGTATTATGAACCCCTTTTTGAGACAACACTTCTCAATCATCACCGACGTTGTCTTCGTCGTGTCGTCGTCTCTGGGCAGCAAGGGTCAAAAACGCGTAATGGGCCGAACGCTGATAAGCACCGCCTGCCATTATTATTGAATTTGTTTTCTAATTCCATCTAAGTTCGCCAGACTTTGCATTCCGTTTGCTCATCTTTCCCTCGCTCGCTCTCTCCCACTTGCTCTCTGTGTATTTTGCGCTGATAAGCTGAGAGTAATCACAAGAAGCGTGTGGAAACAAGATCATGAGTATGCGCTTCGAGAGGCATAGGTGGTTCAGTTCCCCTATCGGGCTCTATCGGGGGGTTGCGGTCCACTCCGCTACTAGGCGAGAGCTTATCTCCAAATGCAAATTGAATGCCCGTGATTCCAATTGGGTTAGTTTTCAAAATTGATTTCTATATTTTGTCTTTCATTTAGGTTTACATTTGCTTAGCTGCGAACAGCTCGTCTTGTTCTTGGTGTCACGAGACCTTCTTGATAAGATGATCCATGGAAAAATTAACCGAATAATATAGAATTTATTGTTATTGCACACATAGTATATATACTATGAGGATTATGGCTTTGTTTTCGGCTAAGCCGATTAATTGTCAACTGAAGACTGTACTCGTTCAATGAACTTTTGCTATTTGCTTAGTAGTTGCTTTGTTCACAATTTGAAAGTCAAACACTTTAAGATTGATAGAATCAACTGAGATTGATAGCGAACCCTTTATAAGAGGCAACTAATTTAATTAAAAACACTTTAAGCCACTGGTTTTTGTCTGTTACGCGCTTTTCGACATACTTAATAGACTTATTGTTTTTTAAAGCAAAGGGTTTGCAAAAGGATTAAGTATAGAATAAACTAGTTTTCACATACTCATTAAGTTTACATAATACAATCATCACACATCATTATTTTCAATAATTCGGATTATTATTCTTTATCACTAATTTATTCAACAAACATTTTTTGCAAGCGATGTTGAGTATTTTTTCGAAAATATGTTATATAATATCTACAGAAAACTTTTAAACAGATGTTTATCTAAATTTTAAAAAACTTAATCGTTTTTTTTTAAATTATTAGGTATTTTCAATAGATATACATTTTTGAACTACACTTCAATTTTCACAGGCTAAGAAAGTTTGTATTTTTGAAGACACTATGATAATAAAATGAATTTCACTAGTTCCTTATTATTCGGTTTGCTTTTCTTATTGGTGATTTATTGAGCTAGCTTTTGTTATAAAGAAAAGCCAATTAATCTGGTTTTACCCTTAGACGAAAAACCAAAATATAAAGGATTGCGAAAAATACACTATTGACTTAAAGTAATTATGTAATATGTGAAACTATTTGTTCCTTTATCAAAAACGGACACTACACAAACACACACTTCCCTAAAAATATTAAATATTTAACTTGATAAAATTTCTCACCTGGCTTTGCGTTCAAGTTCCTTAGTCTTGGCATTGCGCGTCAGGACGAAGGGCAAACGATTCGAAACCACAATGAGGCTGGCCTTGGTCGATGGCTCCCCGGCATTGGTCACAATGATCTCCGTGTCGGCCATATTGAAACGATCGTTTCAGTTAAATAGTTTATAGAGCGAGAACTGTTTTGAAACGTGGAATGAAGCAATGCACACTGATGAACAATTGGACACTTGTCTCGCTTTTTGGTTTGTTTTGTTGTATTAATCAGAAGCGCGAGTCGTAAACTCAACAGGATCTTGATAATGGGAAGTCACCTAGCGTATTAGCCCCCGGGACTTGTGTACGCTGCGCTGTGTGGCTCACAACTAATTGCACACAACAATGCAATGGCTGAGATTGGGATTGGATGTTGGGTGTTGTCGGCAGATGCAACGATCTTGACGTCTGTGGACTGCGCTTATCAATCGCCTATATATACGCCGGACAAAGCGAACGCTTACCGTGCGAGAACCGTTGAGGAGGTGTGAGAGAAGAAAGCTCGTCGCGTTGCCGAAAAAAAACCTTAGCCGAAGAATTCGAGAGTTCTTCGTAATCGTTCCGGGTGCTCAGACTTATCTTTTCAACGAAAAAAACTGCACTTCGCGTGTGAATGCAATAATAATAATAGTTTTATTCTCGCTCTTCTTGTCTGGCTGGCGATGGAGATGACAATGCCGGAATTGTCGCGGGTGCCAGCAGCTCCGTACCCTGCCAAAAATAGACAAGCACTAATGCCAAAGTCTCGCTCAACTCGCACTTTTCTTCAAAAAATTAATGATCTGCTCGGCTCAGGTTCCACAAACAACGATCCACACATCGAGCCCACCTTATCAGAAAATCCGTTCTATACAAAATAATACTTATTAATAGAGTCACAGCTCGTTATGTATGTGCGAAAGCGTGCCACAACAACGACAAGATTCCAGAACAGCTGGACGGGCAATATATTTTGGAGCCACCGTTGACGAAGTGAATTCAAGGAGTTTCTACAATGCTACAGAGTTTTTTTTTCACCCATCAGCTACTTACAACAACCCCCAAGATGAGCTTAGTTTTCTGGTTATCACCGGCTCTGTCTGGTTTTATCAGCATCTCAGGCGTATGTGTCTATGAAGGCGATAAGTCAACATGTTGTTATTTACGTAGTTGTCATTTAATGGGCAAGAAGCAGCAGATCCGTCCGAATTGTACACAGAAATGGTTCTATTTTTAGAGACAATCGCGGGTTGCAATTTGTAAACAATCCCGGTTTGACCCGAATTCTAACCTTGTAATGACCGTAATTGATGGTGTGCATGGATGCAGTTATAGTCTCCTTTGTGGCCAAGTGTGAGATAAGAGATTCCCACACACACTGTGCAATATCTCGGTAGCAAAATGTGTTTATGCAATGCATTGAAGATTTAGATTTGGTTAATTGCTTGGGTGGAAGTAGTGCAGGGATTAGCTATAATCACACAGCTGTGTATGTGTGTGAGTGTGTGTGATTGCGTCTAAACAAAATATTGGTGAACTTGAATGCTTGATCATGTCTAGCATTCATGCGCTTATCATGACGCTGGACGCTTCGGCTTACGTGATGATAATGTCTGGAATTTGCAATAGCATCATAGACAGCGGCAATTCAACACTACAATCTAACCAACCAGTCAGTTGAGTCATGTTCGATGTTTGCACCTGATAACCCGAACAAGGTTCACTGCATTTTTCCTATACTAATTACCAATTGACGTAAGTTAAACTTGGTTAAGCTGCGAATTTCAAATGCCAAAACATGTAACGGCTACTGGCATAGCATTCAGCTTTTGTCAGTAACGTTTCAAAAACATCGATTTCGCCGGCGATGTTTCTTCACCTCTATTGTTTACAATATCGGCGACGATCGAATTTATCGGCGGGATAGTAGATCTATCGATAAATTTGCTTTTCACATTGTTTACAAACTCAGCGACATGGATCCAGCAACAATTGAATTTATTGGCGAGAAATGCATGATAAGCATTATACCAAATTTCTCCAATGAGCCGCTGCATCTAATCTACGGCTCTGTGGGCCCATTTCGTGCAGGTTTTCCTGTTTTTGTGCCCTTGTGGCTGGCGGCGCATCTGCGAAAACAACAAAAGTGCCGCATTGTGCCGCCCGAGTGGATGGAGCTGGAAACACTGGAGGAAATCAAGGAGGAGGAGAAGCGTTCCAAGTGAGTCGACAAGCATATACAATATGCTTTAATTTCTGACTTTGCATCACTTTCCAGATTCTTCACAAAGATGCCCAGCGAGCATTACATGGTGGTGGCTCAGCTGGTCATGAGCACAGCTCCTGACGATGTGCCGCGTTGCGAGGAGCTGCGCACGGTCATTAAAGACATCTTCGACATACGTGAATCGAAGCTGCGCACTTCGATCGATGCATTCATTAAGGGCGAAGGCACCTACGCCAAACTGGACAACTTGACGCTGCTGGAGATGCACAGTGTGCGTCCCATTCTTCCCTATTCGTTGGATCACATTGCGCGCTATCAGAGAATGGCCACCGCATCGCAGCGCGACACTTCCATGCTGGGCATGAGCACCCCACTTAGCGGCAGTGGCAGCGGAAGCGGCTCTATGAGCAACTCTTACCTCACGCAGTAATTAAATGGTTAGTGATATTTACAATTGTAGTTAATAAGATGTACTTTATTACTATATATTATTAAAACCCCGCAGCGAGAGTAATATTTATTTTTGAAAATGAATTAAATAATGTATTCAAACTTGGACCAACATCAATTTTGTTGGAGATTAGGATTATTTCATATAAAAGGATCTCGAAGCAGCAGTTACATTTACAATTTTAAAACATATTTATTTTTATTGTAGAAGCGATTTTAACATGCATTTAGGTTACATATTTCAACCTTATTGACATATTTACAAGCTTGACTTATAATATAAGTCAACTGGCTAACCAGTTGTTAGGTTGGTGCTGCTCATGACAATTAATGCCTAGTGATAAATAAATTGTAGCTAAGGGAGACATAATTATAATGTTACAACTTAAAAACGCGTCTATTTCTATTGTCAGTTGAAAATGTGGATTACATATTTCATGCTTACTCCAATATTTCTAATCTTATTTCGTCCTTACTCGTGTATTTACAATAATTACTCTCCTCATAAATTAACAACAATTTTCGGGATCACCAATTGTCGGGTTGAGGCTTCTCATGCTCGGAATGGACCCTTTTGACATGTCTGCATAGATTATCCCAACGCGGCGTTGAAAATCCGCAGCCAGCGATGACACAGACGTGCAACAAGAGTTCGGTTCCATTATTGGCTTTATGCTTGGCAATGTGTCGCTTAATGTTGTAGCCTCGATTGGTGCGATATTCGCAGGTTGTGCACTCGTAGTATTTGGTCTTGCCGCTCTTTTTTCTATATAATTTAAAATGAACTTTGATTAGAATTTAATATTGTTCAAATGGGGTTTGAAAAATTTACCTTGGTCTGCCCATTTTCTTTTTGGGTTTTTGCGGGACTTCCTTTGGACTTTGATCAGTGACAGTCTGAATTTCAGGTGGAGGCTGCTCTTCAATTTCAGGAGGAATCTCGTCTATAAACATGGACGCCAGTTCTTCATCGCTGGGCATTAAATCTGTGTCCCTTTCGATGGGCGCTATTTCGATATCTTCATCGGGTTCCGTAATTGTGGGCTTTCGATCGTGTACTCTTTGCATGTGCCTTTGTAAGTTGTCCCAGCGCAGTGTGGCAAACGAGCAGCCGGATGTGGGACATATGTGTTGCAGTTCCTTTGGCGGTTTCTCGAAGTGATTCGCCAGATGCCGTTGCACGTTGTAGGCGCGATTGGCCTTGTAGCTGCAATGTGGACAGCTGTACAATATTCCCGTTTTAACGGTCTTTTTTGGACCTATTCGTATCACTTTATCGCTCATATTGTAAATACAAGTTATGTTTCTACGTTGGGAATGCAAAAATTATTAGATTTTGGAGTGAACAGTGAAAGTGTTGACGAACCTTTGGTTAAAGCTGATTGCCAGCCATAGAGGGCCAGCAAATTAATCCGTCTTGTCTTATTGTACTCGAAAAATCACCTTATTTGGCACTAATTAGCTAAAATTGCACATTTTTTCAAAAATATTTTCAGAAAACAAGCAGCAGCAAGTATTCAAACAGCTGTAAACAACATGAGCGTGACCGTATTCAGAATTAATTTTTATCCACTAACCAGGGCTGCCAGCTCGCTTAAGTTAAGCGCCAAAATTAAAACTTGTCCAGCTGTAAACAAAACTGTATACTTGAATTCGGCGAGTTTACAAACTTTATGTAAATTGGTGAATATTCATATAATACAAAAATTTCGCATTACGATACCCGCACTTTTGAAAATTACGGCTCAGCTGTGCGCAGTGTGACCGCATACAGTGTGGTGCTCACAGCTGATTGAAAATACTATTGTGCGAGCGTTTCGCGGTGAATGACAAAAGTGACGCGAAAAGCGAAAAGTGTCGACAAAACTTGTGAAAACATAAAAAGCTGAAGAATAAGGAAAAACTACACAATGAGCGAGTCTGTGGTGGCAGCTGAGACCGATGCCACAGCCGGTCAGATGATGGGCACCAATAAAATACAGTTTTCCAAGGAAGTAAAGCAAGTCATCGACAAGGTATGCCAAAAAAAAAGCTGCACCCCGCATATGCCACGAACTTTAAAGCTATTTCACAGTCTGTTAACCGCAAATTCGAATGTTTCGCAGGTGCTGAAAACAGACGAACAAGATCCCATGGACGCACCCGACTTCAACACTGTAGACTACATCAACCAGCTGTTTCCCAACGAACAATCGCTGGCGACCATCGATGAAACCATTCAACGGATGCAGTGCGAAGTCTCGTTGATCGATGACAACATACGTTCAGTGGTGCGTGGACAGACGAACACGGGGCAGGATGGTCAGTTGGCGCTGTGCGAGGCGCAGAAGGTCATCAGTTCACTATTCAGTCACATTATCGATGTGAAGACACGAGCCGAACGCACCGAGGAAATGGTTAAGGAAATCACCCGCGACATTAAACAATTGGATTGCGCCAAACGGAATCTGACGTCGGCGATCACAACGCTGAATCATCTGCATATGCTGGTGGGTGGCATCGAGAGCCTGAACGAGCTCATCGAGCGACGATCGTACGGCGAGATCTTGAATCCGTTGCAGGCCATCACCGAAGTCAATCAGCATTTTCAGCAGTACTCGGACATTGAAGAAATCAAGGTTAGTGTTGAGTTTATCAGCTTAAAAACGTACTTAAAATAAAGATTTCGTTCCGTAGAATCTCTCGCAGAGCGTGGACAAAATTCAGGTGACTCTGGCACAACAAATTACGGAGGATTTCAAGGAGGCTTTTGCCAGCAAACCATCGGGACAACATCGCTTGGGCTTGAATCAGCTGGGCGACGCCTGCAAGGTGCTGTCCGTGCTGGACGCCAAGGTGAAGAAGGAGCTGCTCAAGTGGTTCATTGCCCAGCAGCTCGAGGAGTATATGCATCTGTTTCACGAGAACCAAGACATTGCCTGGTTGGATAAAATAGATAAACGTTACGCCTGGCTAAAGCGTCATCTGCTCGACTTTGAGGACAAATATGGCGCAGTGTTTCCGCTGGATTGGGAAGTCTCCGAACGCATCACGGTGGAGTTTTGCCGGCAGACGCGCCAGCAGCTGTCGCAGATTATGGCCAAGCGCACCAATGAGATTGATGTGCGGCTGTTGCTGTTCGCCATCAACAAGACGCAAGCCTTTGAGCAGCTGCTCGCCAAGCGCTTCACGGGCGTCACTTTGGGTGCCACAACAACTGATCAAACACGCGTCTTGACAACTGAAGTGCCGCTAACTGTTACCGTATTCCATGACCAGATTGGACAGTGCTTTAAGCCGCATCTGGATATCTATATACGCAGCATTGATCGCAATCTGGCGGAGCTGCTCGAGAAGTTCGTGGAGATGTCCAAGGAGCCGTACAAGTTCGCGGAGGCCAAGACCCCCGTTTATCCCAGCTCTGGCGATCTCTTTGTCTTCTACAAAAAGTGCATGGTGCAGTGCAATCAGCTAAGCAACGAGCAGCCCATGTATGACTTGGCCTTGGTCTTCAAGAAGTATCTGCGGGAATATGCCGCTAAGGTGCTCGAGGGCAGCACGCCCAAGTTGGTGCCCAACAGCACCAGCAGCTCCATAGGTAAGAGCGTCTCGCTGTTGACGCGCGACATGCAAAACTTGTCGACGGCAGCTGGACAAGTGTTTCACAACTTCCTCAAGGAAGGCGACACGCAGCGCTTTGGACGCGATGATCTAGTGCGCATCTGTTGTGTGCTGACGACGGGCGAGTATTGCTTGGAGACGGTGCAGCAGCTGGAGGAGAAGCTGAAGGAGAAAGTGACTGCCGCCTATGTGACCAAAATTGACATGAGCGAGGAGAAGGATGTGTTTCATCGGTGAGTGAACTATATATTTATATTGACTTGAATTTAATAGTTTTTTTTGTTTAGCATCATTTCGAATTGCATCCAACTGCTGGTGCAGGATCTGGAGGCGGGTTGTGAGGCATCGCTGCAGGCGATGGCAAAGGTGCAGTGGCAGCACATCAGTAATGTAGGCGATCAGAGCTCGTTCATCAGCAGCATCTGCGGCAACTTTAAGCAGACGGTGCCCACCATCCGCGACACTCTCGCTAGTTCTCGAAAATACTTTACACAGTTCTGTCATCGCTTTGTCGCCGCCTTTATACCCAAGTTCATCAATGTGCTATACAGATGCAAACTAACGCTGTCGGATGGGTCCAACAATGTGCTGGGCTGCGAGCAGTTGCTGCTCGATACACATTCGCTGAAGACGGCGCTGCTCGAACTGCCCTCGGTGGGTTCGAATGTTAATCGCAAGGCGCCTACCAGCTACACAAAGGTGGTGGTCAAGGACATGACTCGCGCTGAAATGATTATTAAAGTAGTCATGACACCGGTACAGCCGCCGGCTCATTTCACGCAGCAAGTGCTGAAGTTACTGCCGGACATTACGATAGCCGAGTACCAAAAGATACTAGACATGAAGGCGGTTAAGCGTGTGGATCAGCTGCAGTTGATTGATCTCTTCAAGCACACGGCATCGGCGGCTGCGGTTAGCGGTCTGATTGAGCCGTCCGGCAATAGTGAGGAGGAGCTGCCGCCTGCAGCTAGTGAAGCGCCAGCCATTGTCCCAGAGGATACCGACAACACTGTGGTCTCATCAACGGATTCCACGACAACAAGTGCAACCGCATCGACTTCCACACCCAAGCGTGCCTTCATCTTCAGCGTAGGCAGTTTCACGGGTAGTGCGGATAAGAATGCCGATGGCAGTTCGCAGACGGGCATTCGAAAGCTGGAGAATCTACTTAAGAAACGATTTCCCTAGTCAAACACACTTATTAGCAAATAAATCGAAACACACACATTCCATCATAGATCCATTCACCATTCATTCACTGTTTCAGGTCAGTTCCATTTCATTTTTAATTTACTATAAGTTAAGCAATCCTTGTTTTCCGAAATCGCTAAGAACACAACTTGGTTTTGATGGGTATTGTAATTGATTTTTTATTATTATCATAAACTTGACTTACACTTATGTGACTATATTGAAAGTTGTTTGTTAATTGTTCATAATGGTAATAATGACTAATGCAGTTTAATGATTAACGTTTATGCTATGTACATGCAAGTTAAGAATCAATATGAAAAATGAAAACAGAATGTCTGTTTTATTTTTGTAATATTTCCCATTAACGTACGATCTAATTTGAAGATCTTTTGAAAGTGTTGACGACGTGAAACGAGCGCACAAAAAATACAAATACAAAATCTCTATAACGAAAGACTTAAGACACGAACTTGCTTACAGGCTAAGCTATCTGTTAATTTATTTACTATAGCTCTAATCACTATTATTATTATTAGTTGTTTAGTACGACTGTGGGGTGTGTCAAATGTGTGTTTACTGTAGAGATATGCTTTGGTTTAATTCCAGCACTGCAAATGACCCTTAATCGAAATAGTTCCTATCTATGTGCTTATACTTTTAGTGGTATAGAGTATGACTATTACGCACAGTGGGCGTGGCAGTCGGCATTCAAAGGCCAGTTAGAACCAGGTGGCTAACAACGCCCGAAGCCGACGGTGCTACTTACTATATACACGACGCTAAGACTATAGTCTAGTCTAGGGTTTAAATCTACTCGCACAATTTAAATACACAGTATTTACGGCAGTCGAGTAAATATGCTTAAACTACGATCTGATCATCCATTTAGACGGCCACAATCTTGCTGGGATCGACTTTGACGCGCAGAAAGACGGTGTCGCCCTTGATGAAGGGACGACTGTGCAGCAGCTCGTGGGAGATGAAGCGAGGGAAGCCGAAGCCCAGTTGGTCCGGTTCGTTCGATGGCCGCTGGAAGTTCTCCCAGGTGGGATCGGGCACAAACGATTCGGCTACGCCGCCCTGACCGCTCTGGGCGCCCTGCTCGAACAGCGTAAACGTGATGGAGTGCGAGAAGGGCCACTTGAGCAGCGCATCGTACTCTCCGGGCAGCACTTTGATGTACACGGAGACATGCGTGTTCTCGCCGGGACCGTTGCCGTTGAGGAACATCGATGCCTGCAGCTTGTAGCCGTATTGAGAGGTGTAGAAAGGCGGCGAAACCAACTCGAGTCCGTCCTTGCCGCGTGCCTCCGACATCTTGGCCGACCAATCCGTGATCTTCCACAGCAGCGTGCCTGTGTAGTTAATGGACAGCTTGGACACCGCCGACTTGAGCATCTGTATCTGCTGGCCTTGGCGACTGCTCAGCGCCACCATCATGGACAAATGCGCTGCGGCGCTGTTCTCCAGATGCGCGTCGAGCAGCTGTCGCGGTCCCTTGAAACGGCAGCCGGCTTCCTTGAAGCTGCACGAGACCGCCAGCGATTGGCATTCGTCGCGCAGATGCGCCTCCAGCTCTCCGCGAGCAATGGGACCCGCATCGCAGCGCTGCGGGCAGGCGAGTGGCGTGCGCGGACATTGTGCCGCATGCAGCTGCAACGTGTCCGCAGAGAACTCGCGCTGGCAGTGGGTGCAACGCCGCAGACGCTTGGCGCAGTCCTTGGACTTGTGGAGGGTCATGCGACCTCGCAGCACACGCTGTCCGCACTTGGCCTCGCAGTAGACCGGCTCCTGGCCACAGCTGCCGTTGTGCTCCTCCAATCCAGCGCCCGAGAATTCGCTCTGGCAGAACTCGCAGCGCGTGCGGCGCATGGTGCAAGTGTATTGCAAGTGATCGGTCATCATGATGCGCGGTATCTGGGCGCCACACTTGTTGGGGCATTGTGTGGCGTCGTGCTTGCAAGTGTTGAGATGTGCCTTGAGCTTGCGCAGCTCATCGGACCACTTGCAGCCCTGCTTGTGGTGTATGCAAAAGACCAGCGAGCCCATGATGTTCTGCTTCGGATCTGGACCGGGATAGATCTGCAAGTGGTAAGTGCAAAAAGTTTGAGTTAATAATGTAGGCAGTTAAAGTAGTCATTCGAATAGAAGACGTTAAGTTTTAAGTGATGAGGAAAGTTATTTGTAGAGACGTAATAATTGCGATTCTTTACGCAGATTAATTAATGTATTATAGTTGACTCTATGACTTTCTTTGTCTTTTCATTACAACTGCAATTATAGCATAATTACTGATTTATTATAGTGGACACTTTAGCTTTCTTTGGTGAACATTTTCTTTCAAACTCTCCCTGTTTATTTATAGAATTGTTGTCGCCAACTCTCACTTATTTTGCTTTACATTTGAATTCTATAAATCAACTCTATTATTCATCTACATAATACTTGTTTCTCAATGTTGGCACTTTGCCATTCCTTAACTCTAGTTCTCCTGCACTTACTTTGGTTATAAATACTCTTTATAAGATACTTTAACTTCCTTAGAACTGTTCACAGTTTGTCTGCAAGATACTTTTCTCTAACTGCACTTACTTTACTCTTGACTTTATTGAGACGTTGCCAAAAACCCATAACAACTTGGCAACTGCAATCGCGGTTGTTGACTGTTTGAATCTTTCAGTTCGCACTGCACTTTTATAGGTGACAGCAATGACACTAGTTCTGAGCCGATAAGCAGATATATATGTTGAGGGATTACTTTTGGGCTTATCTGTTGAGGCAAGCCAACCTGTTGTTTGTGTACCTCATCAGTGCTATCGCCTTTAGCTGGCTACCTAAGACATTCGCTACCTGCAACTCACACCTTTGCTTCCCATTTTTACCAATCGAAGCCCTCAACTATTTACACATGAATGCACATGTTCTTAGACACACACACACACACACACACAGACAGTCTCTTCTATACACTCCCAGTTCTTGAGGCATGCACTTCCTGTCTTCCATTTTGGGCCTGCAGTTCGCTTGACTGCATTTTGTGCCGCTGCCTCTGGAAAAACTGGAAAATTTCTCTCTGCGCTCCCGCATTAATTACTAATGGGAAATGGGCGGGTGTGTTCTGGAGGCGTGCGCTGGTTATGAAGCGCAGCCAGATTAATATTATAAATTGTGCGAAAATATTTACGATGCACCATAAATCTAATTACCAGACAACGCTGGAGAATTTTCAAGCACTTTGCACCCTCATCGCCTGACAAATTTATTGGGAAAACTATTAAAATATGCCATGGATAATTTGATAGACTCGCAAAGAGGCCAAAGTGATCGGTCTTCTATGGACACATGTGCACCCCCAACTCCCTATTCTCTTTTTGTTGAGCTGCTGGAATGGGCTCCTAACCGAGCGTCGCGACATTTCCGGTTGACTCTTTTAATTGACCTTATCTGCAGTTCGGTTTGCAACTGTCGTCGTCGTCGTAGTCGGCGCCCGGGATGGAGCGTGGCTTGACTTTTGATAAATGAACATGTTGCCTACTGCTTCTGCGTCCCCTTCAGCTGGGCTTAGGGCAGACAGACAGCTATATATATTTGTATATGTATGATTCCGGCTACCATCTCCAGCTCCCAGCATTGTAGAAAGATATAATAAGCAATTAACACATGAGCCGGGCTCGGGTTGATTCTCAGCTGGAATGGGCGTAAAGCATGAAGCAGACACAGAAACAGAAACAGAATTAAAGTATAAATACTCATACTCATTCTCATATATGGTATGTTACAAACACATATTTCTGTGGAATTGCCTTTTGCTGGTAATTTAATTTAACGTGAAAACAAGTTTCTGCTGTTTTATGTCAACTTCAAATGACAAAAAAGAGCACTAAAAATACTATATTAAGTTGAACTGCGGCCATCCAATGCTGAACTCTTCAAGTGAAGCCATCAGGTCATGGACCAATTTGCAGTTATGAAATGGGTGCTACTTTTGGGTAGTCGAAGGCAATATTACTCTTGTTCTTGCCACTCGAATGTGCTGGCAATCTAAACATACGCAGAATGTTTACACTGCAGCCAAATGATGAGCAGCAGCAGGAAGTAAGCCAAAGAGGCTCCAACTTCATCTCCATCTCCATCTCCAACTCCAACTCCGAAGATCAAAGCCGCCTGCCAACTGTTTGTCAACGTTGTTTACAAGGAAATCAAACAGCAGACCGAGGAGAGAGGAGGAGAGCATAAAGATCATTGACTTTTTATTATGGCGATTATTAAAAATGATTCCGAGGTTCATTTGGACCACACAGCGTGGGTCGATTTATTATATAATTATCCAAGTTTAGTTGCTAAAACTGAGTCTGGAAAATGAAGAAATCACTCAAGTCTGTCAATGTGAATTGCCTTGAGCAATTGTTTGGGTGTTTTTTTTGATTATTGTGTTAACGACTTTGAACTCCAAACCGAAAGCAAAAGTTTGCCAAAAATAAAAAGCTGGGGAAAATAAATAAATAAATACAATCAAATATTCAATGAACTGCACTGAAAGACGCGTGATTTTAGTGCTTTGTTATACAATAACAAACGATTTAAAATTCAATTTGTGCGTGCCAGGCATGAAAACGAAAGCGTGGCCAAAACACAAACACAAAGCACAACAAGCCAAACTAAAAAAAATATCCATCAAAAGTTCAAATTAAAAAAAAAAACTGATATAATTAAAGGAGAAAAAACCCAGCGATGTTGTGGCAAATGTGGCAACAGTTGCTGCATTTAGGTTTTCATCTTTTTAAGGCCACTTGGCTGTACTTGGTACCTCATAAAAATCATCTCAAACACATTTCTCAAGCATTCTCTGCGCTGCTCTGCTCCGCTCTGCTCTTGGCATGGGTCTCTAACTCGCTGCAAAGTATTTCCATAAAGTTCAAGGCGCTCATAGATGTTGTTTTTGGAACTGGAGCTGGGGATGCTGCGCTGACATGTCTGTTTTATTTTCGTTGTTGGCTTTTTATGGCTTCTGTCGGGGAGGTTTTGGCCCCAATCAGCCAACAATTTAATCTTACATATTTCCCTCATGCCAACGCATTGTTTATGCTTTTCTTGAAAGTTTGCTGGAAACACCACACAGCATTTTATTACAACTTTTTTTGTTGGGCATGTTTCTTTATTAATAGACAATTGATGCGTTTGCCTCCATCAGGGAGGGAGGAAGTGCATTTTAGGGGGCAATCTGTTTAGGTTTTGATGGACGAATACGCAGTTAATAATAGAATAGCTTTATTTACTAATAGTTAGTCATGACATCATTACTAGTATGCGTTTTATTGTGATTTCTTGATTGAATCATTGTGACGGCCAGATAGAAGTATTCCATTCTATTACTATAAATCTCCTTCACTTCAGTTTTGGATTGTCACGATCTGTCAACATGTTAACTGAAAGATCATCAATGCAGTTGCAGCTCGTCGAACAATCGACTGTCTTTGATGGGGTCGCTTAGCACCTTGCTTGCTCACACCATTACCGCGCATTACAACTGCACCACGGGCCACTTCCGTTTGTTGCTTTGTGTCGAGTTTGTTTAACCAAAATAGTTTTTAGAGCCCAACACAGTGGACTGTGAGTGGAACTCTGACTGGGACAGTGACACCACATGGCTCCACGCACCAAAATTTCCAAACTCTCCGATATAGTATATGAAATGGGAGACAAACAAAACTTGGCATGGGTCTCGGGTCTCGGGTCTCTGACTCTGGCATGCTTTTAATGGTGGTACGTGAGCATTGAAATTAGCTTCAATTCTTCTATATATCATATAGTGTTTGCTCAACGCATTTGCAGCGTTCTGTGTCATGCTGATGAGCTCGCTCGCATTTGGAAATTGTGCTAAATGTTTTCATATCAAATTAGAGCGCTTTTGCGTATTTGCTCAGTCCGAAAACTTCCCACAGTCTTCACACACACTTCAGAAGCAGAAACAGAAACAGCTGTGCGACAGGTTTTGTTTGACGATTATGATGAAATAATACGCCCCACAAAACATGGGCGTAAGACTCGGGGCTTCAGCTGACCCAATAAAATGCAGCAAACTTCCCAGCTCACAAAGTGCAGCGTTGGCGAATTTCAAATCGCCACAGAAAACAGCTGATGCGCACTTTTATGATTTTCACAAAGAGCTGCAAATGCGGCTACAACAAGTACGGTATTTATAGCGATGGTATAGATGATAATACATAGTATGTCTTATGTGTATCTCGAAGCGAGCTCTCGAGACAGCTGCAAAAATGAAAACAAAACATGGTCAGAAGCCAGAAACGAGTTTTCAGTGCGAAAGAGAGTGCAAAAGAGACACGGCAAACGAGAGCGTGAATGGGAGAGCAGCTGATCTGCCAAACAGGTAAATTGCTCTGCACCTGCACGCACACAACAATAATAATATAGAAAAACTCGCACATAGATACATGTTATTATTGCTGCTGAATTTGCATTAATTTTTGGCCTGAAAACAGCTAAATTAATGTTCTAAATTGTGTGCAGCATTGCCAAACTGCAAAAGCGCTGTTGCCTAATTTCACACAGCAGTTGCAGCATCTCATTCGTCTCGCCGCGCGACGTGTTGCAATTTTTGGTGTGTTGCAGGTGAACTTTGTGCTGCGTTAGCTTGTTTTGGTTGTGTTTTCGTTGTGTTTTCGGGGAGCAGCAGCAGCTGCTGTTTTGTAACATTTTTGTGAATGGGGAGAAGCGAGCTGACGGTGACGGTGACGGCGACGGTGCCAACAACAGCTGCCTGGGGAAGAGGCGGAGCAGCGACAGGAAATAAAACAACTGCTGACACTTTATGCTGTGTGTGTTGTTGGCCAAGTTTATAAGCCAGCGCATTTTTTGGGGTTCGTTGGCTGCTCACCACTTCACCACTAAAATGTGTTTAGTGCTGTTCGCGGCAATAATTTGCTTTATGCGCTGGTATTTGCCACGTTCTTGACCAGGTCCAAGAGAAAACAGTTGACTCAGCTCGCAGTCTCCACGCTCGCATACACAATTTGTGTCATTAGCAGCAAGGTGTGAAATGCTAATCAAAGTCAATTTCTAAAGCACGTTTCGCGTCGATCCTCCTTCGACTGGCGACTGTGGGAAAAACAGGAAAACTCTTCAAGCTCTCCAATTGGAGCAGGTCCATTTTCTTTTTTAATTTGTGGGAAAAGCTGTGGCGGAAACGCTTCAATCGCGCATCCGCCGCTCAGCTTTGCCAGGCAGCCAGTTAAACAGTTAGTTGCAATGCGTGGCATGTGGCAAGTGGTTTGAATTCCTTTGCTGTTTATTATTTTGGTGGCAGACACCTACGCAAAACCGGTTGAGTGGTTTACCTTTGGCCAAGGATGTTGGCTGCAACTGGAAAAGCCGCTGGCAAACAACTTTTCCAGCGCTCGCTTGCGAAAAATCAAAACAAGCAAACTCGTTTTCGTTTCGCCTGGCAAATGGCAAACAAGCTCCGGTTGCTATTTCTTTTTGTTGCCAATTTGTTGACTTATATAAGCGCATTTTTCTAACGGTTTCGCTGGCCAGTTCCATTGGGCAGACGACGCCTTTCAACTTTGGCATTTTGCTTGGCGCGTCGCTCGTCGCTCGAGGGGATGCGCTGGACTGGAAGAGTGGGGCACCAGTTGCTGTGGCTGTTGTGGATGCAACAAACGACGCCTCGGTAGCGGCGCCAAAGTTGTTGGTCACGATTTTGTTTGAAAAGTGTGGCATGTTGTTGTGGCTGTTCTTGTGGCACGTAGTGCGCCAGTTGCCAACTGTTGTTGTCGTGGTCTGCGGGTGTGGCACCACATGCCTTTGAACATGGCTAACTATGCGAACTCGGCTCGGACAGCGGAGCTCGAGTAGAAGCTATGCAATTGATCCTCTGCACTGGGATACTACGATGACCTTTTCTACAAATTGTGGCTAATAGAATTTGTTGTTGCCTTAAGCTATTTTCTTGGCTCGCAATTGTGTAAATAATCTTTGGGATGATGTGTATCGATTTGCATGAATGATTCAGAACTCTGCTCTCATGATTCAGCAGCCATAATTGGTGACGTTATTACTTCTACTTATGTTGATTGACAGTTTTCGATAATGCTTGAAAACTTATACTTTTTCAATAGCCTACAATTATTTTTGTATAACTGGTATTCGAGTTGAAATATTTTAGATATTCTATTGCATTTAATTTGACTCTAATTTGTATTTAAATATTAACTGGTTTCAGAAATATTAAAGTACGTTATTTGTTAAATATTTTGATAATTTATCTACTATTGAAATCAACTATAAAATTATACAAATATTAAGTACTCATATTTTAAAGGAGATAGCATTGCAAAATTGTTTAGCTTTCATATTGATCTTTTTATTACAAATCTTTGTGAGATATTCGATTGTTGGAACTTCTCACACTATTCACATCTTATCTACAATTCTATTTACATCATATCCATATGCATGTTTACAACTGTGGCATTCCTTTCGCCTAGTTAAACATTGGCTATCAAATGCGACAACGCGACCTTTAATTGCTTCATGTCTTTTTCCATTAATTTTCCCAGGCTTCGGCTGCTGTCCTAACACTTTCAAGAGTTTCCCTTGCCGCATGTGGCAGCGACAATTGTCGGCCACGTTGTGCACATGTGTCGCAAACTGGGCGCCCTCAACGATGTCCCGAACTCAAATCGTCGCACATTCAAGTATTCCCAGCGCAGTTCAAGCGTGGCGACATCCTGTTTGTTTTCAAGATTTCAGATTCTTTTTTTTATGCCTATTTGCCGCACATGTGTGCGCCTCTTTCTCTGTGTTAATGTGTGTGTGGCTTAGGTCTGGCGATTTGAATGGATCGGCATTTAAGCAAACGCGCATTTGGCCAAATTGCTCTCAACTTGACCATCTACTATTGGTCGCAGTAATTGCAACAGTCGGTGCCTCGAATGGAGGTCGCCATCGCCATCGTTTGTGACAAAGCTGGCGGTGTGTGTCGATCGATAATCGATCAAGCGATCAAGCGATTCGATAGTTGTTTTTGTCGTGGGCTGCGAAACAAAACCCGCTTATCTAGCCTAGAAATCATGGCGTTTGGTTATCAATTATCGCTGCTGTTTTACTTTCCCATCGCCCAAACAGTCGAGCTGCGCTACGACGAACTGCATTTCAGATAATTATATATTGAGTACTATATAGTATCGTAAAAGATAACTCTAGTGTTCTTTGTTCTGCAGTTTGCCTGTACTTTTCACGCTGTGCTATTTGCTCTGGGACTCTGATTGATTGCTAATGATAAGTGGGGGCTTTAGTCGAACGTCATTCAGTTCCAATAGCGCTTCCAATTGCAAATGGGTCAACGAGCTTTATCTCTGTCGGGGCAAACTGTTTGCACAGCTGTCGAGCGCGAAGCAGGAAGTTCCTTAACAAAAAACTATAGAGCAGAGGGTCACACTTACGATCTGTTCCAGTTCCGTTATGGGCATGTTGTTGTTGTTGTTGTTGTTGCTGCCCGGCGTGGGGGAATTGTGCGAGGCGGCCGACGAATGGGAGGAGGACACCGTCGACGAGGAGGAGCGCGACGTGGCGCAGTTGCTGTGGCCTTTGGTTTTGTTGCGCGGTGGCGTCGGCGGTGGCACTGGACTGGCCAGTGTGGAGCAATCCTTGGAGTTGCGGTTGGGCGACAGACGTGAGGGGAAGCTCAGCGTCTTGGTCCACTGGGCCAGGCTGCGTACCATTTTGCAAGCGTTTGTTTCGTGATTGAAACTAATCCCAAAGTGTTTCAATTTATGAGTTTTGTCAACTTTTTGTTTATTTGCTTAATTTATGATCGGTTTGTTTGTTTATTAAGCACTCGTCATCATTTGGTTTAGTTTCGGGTATTTCACAATGTTGTTCAACTATTTCGAAACTGCACTAAACTCTCGCACAACGCACGCGCGACTTTCTTGAATATTTGTGTATCTTGGATTTATGTATTTTGTGGGAATATTTCGCAAAGAGCGCACGAATTTCGAACCGTTTGCGTCGCTTGCTCGAAAGCAACTGAAATGACGCAGTCGCTGTGCCTCGCGAGTCGCAACCAACCCAGAGACAGCGGCAGCGGCAGAGACCCGGTCTCACACACACAGGCACACAGACAGGCACTGCGCACAGCGACACTCACGCACACATGCGCAACGCGACGAGTTGTGCGAACGAGATAGCATGCGCACGCCTCGTATTCCATTGCACTTTAGAGCGAGACAAAAGCAACAACAAAGGCAGCCACGACTGCGCTGCGACTGCGACTGCAGCAGCAGCAGAGAAGAGTTTCTCATACGATGTGGAGTCGCAGTCAGTCAGTCATTTGGTCCGTCTCTCAATTATTTTGCTAAACTGATGAAATTGGCACTGGGCCCAAACAATGTAAACTATTGAGAACAGTTGCTAAATCGTCGCTAATTCTGTGGAGCGCGCCTCAAATTGTATTCGAAGAGATCGGCAGAGTTTCAGCGCAAATAATTCCATCTACATATTTTGTACATAACAACTGCATTCATAATTAATGCTTCAGTTGGTTGGAATATTAACATGTATGTAATTTCAAACATTTTAACATGTTTTTATAGAATTACTAATTTTATTTTAAATTCTTTTTTTTATTGGTTTGCTGATTTTCAAGGCTTTGGCTGACAGATTTTTAATTGTTTTATTTTGGTTCTTGTGAGAATGGAAAAGATTTGTAATAGCATTTTTAATCTTTTGGAATTTTTTAAGTGCTAAGAGATACTAAATATATTCTAAATTTATCAAAAATTAATGTTGTCATTGTTTTTGAAATGACAAAAAAGGAAAACATAGTGTTATTTACAAAATATTTTTACAAAAATATAAATATGGAAATGACAAAAAAAATATATATCTATTTTTATAAATTACAAATTAACATAACTATTTTATAAATATCTATAAATTAGAATTACAACACAAGCTTTATTCAACATAGTTTTTCAGTGAAAATATATTACAACGAAAACTAAATTCCTTCGCAATATATTTTTTTGTAAGTTTAAAACTTTTAAATTAATAGAGCTGTTTGTGTGAAATGACTTTTCGAATAGCTGGCTTAAATATCAGTTTTAATGGGCAGATTGAAAGCAACGAATTGATAGGCATACCCTGTAATTTGGCAGGAGCAACCACCCCAAACACTTTCCGCACAATTTGGCAACAGGACACTCTTGAGGGACACAGTAATTACCGAGTGTTCGCTGCCATGTTTACCCACTGGCATCAACACCAAACGTGCTCTAATGATGGCAACAAGCCATTTGCGCAGCAATTACGCAAACGGATCCGGGAAGAGAAGAAAAAGGGAGTAGCAGCTGTCTGAGGGAGCGGGAGGGGAGCACAAGGGGATGCCAATTATAACGAACGCACTTCCGCTGGCCACATACCAAAGGCCCACGCAGACAACAATCCACACACACACACACAGACAGACAGACAGAGCGAGAGAGAGAGAGAGAAAGATAGCACGCATAAAAAAACCGGCAACAACGGCCTTGCCAAGGTTGACTGAACATGTTGAGTTGGCCCGATGCCGTTGCCGAAAAAGAGCCATAAAATAAAAGCGGCAACAAGAAAAGTTGCTGCTGCTGCTGCTGCTTCTGCCAAGACCAAGAAAAGAGAGTAGAGAAAGAGAGCGCAGCCCGAACAGAGAGCGAGATCTGTAGACTGGGCCAACAACAATCTTGGCCATCTCGCGCTCTCTCTCTCTTTACACTCGCTCTTGGCTCGAAAAGCCGCTTAGAAGCTCAGCATTGACAGCGATTTCATCTGGTTAGGAAATGGGCTCAGCCTCATATTTCTTTCGTTGGGCTCTGAAAGTTTCTTCCGATACGCTTGGCCCGTCTGCTAATTAGTTGGCATTTGTAGTTATTATTCTTTGTTTTCCCTCAATTTTCAGTTTTTTTTGCCGCCAAATTCGAAATTCCAGAGCATCTTGCCATCATGTGTCGGCCATGACAGTTGCAGATGCAGATGCAGATGCAGATACTGTTCTTACCAATCAGCCGCTGCTGCCGTTGCCATTGTCCTGCGCAGAGAAATAGGAACAGCAACAGGACATTGTGTGGTCTAGCAAAAATGTGTGTTGCCTGGCAGCTGTTTTATTCGATCGAACAATGCGCTGCTTATTGACAGTTTTTCCGAAGGTGTCGCTTGGGGTGACACAAAGGATCAGGCAGGGATCGTGTTTGGAAATATGCCAGCTTGTGTCTCTTTCTTTCCGTTCTCTGTCCTCGCATTTCTCTACGAAAAGTATTGGAAATCATTTTACATTATACTCAAAGGAATTTCCTTTAGTTACAAACTCTCTCTCTCTGAACGTTACTCATTTCACTAGTAGTTTTGTATTAGCATAATAATGATATCATGGCTGATTCACGATGCAAATAACTCGACTTAGAATTAGCACAGCCGGTTACAAGAAAAAAAACGATCATTCTTGCGGAAACTCATTAAAATAACTTGCAACATTTTTTTTTTACATAATAACAATTTTTTATATCGAATCATTAATTATGAGCACAAAAAAATTGTGAATGTTAATTGGTTTCTCAATGAAATTGACCATAACAAATATTGTAATATT
Organism: Drosophila formosana; assembly: GCA_035045625.1. Taxonomy (NCBI): domain Eukaryota; kingdom Metazoa; phylum Arthropoda; class Insecta; order Diptera; family Drosophilidae; genus Drosophila; species Drosophila formosana. Next base: position 165,348 of record JAWNOW010000030.1, read on the forward strand.
TTCCCCTCAACAGTTTTTCCTCTCCATTGAACATTAATGACTTATAAACAGTTAACAACAAGCTCTAAGCCAAGGTCAATAATAACTGAAAGATTAACAATTTTCACTTTTGTGATCGCATTTATCGAGCATATCCGCTACCAATAAAACGCTTCCTCTGGCACTTGCAATCAAAAGCTGATTTGCCTAATTAACAGCTCAAGTTTGAACAGCAGAGAAAGAAACAACAAGACGCTGTGGTAATTTTATTTGAAATCCAGTATTGTGGGATTTGGTTTTCTAAACAAATTGGAAGGCGTGCGCCTAACCATTAATCTCATGCATAAACATTTGGCGTTTAAGCACAAGACTGAGGCGGAGGAAGCTGAGGGAAAAGATCAAATATTTGTGGGCATTGCTGATAAGCTGGCGAGGGTCTTATCAAAGGGCAGTTGAAGCCCGCAATCTGGCTGTCAGTCGGGAACCCGGGAAGTCATTCCGTCAGCCAGACATTGGACCCACATCAGATGGGGCAGCTCTCTGTCTCTCTCGATCGATTTGCATGGTTGCTGTATTTTATCTGAGGCTACATTTTGCTTCTATTTCCACTGTTTCCTCTTGCTCGTCAGTCTGAAATATTCTGCGGCTTATCTAAATTCCCGAAAAATGCAGTTGTTGTTTATTGTTGTGCTGTGTGCGGCATAACAAGCGCTTTTGTTTACAAGCAAACAGTTTTTTTTTTTTTTTTGTTTCTCAAATCAACACCTCGGGTATCAATTACCCCAGAGCGAGACAGACACAGCGAGTAGTTGTTCAAGGCAGAAAGAGAGCGCTAGTCAGACTCTGACTCTGCACTGTGTACATTTCTCAGATGCGCTCAGACTCGCTTTATCTACACTAATTAAAGTGTGACCGACCAACCGTTCTGTCCGTCTGTCTGTCTGTCCGTCCGTCTGTCTGTCTGTCCGCCTGACTGCGACTGCATTCCTTCAATGCTATTTGTTTATGATCTTTTATTATTTAACTGATGACAAGGAAGCACAGTGCAAACAACGTTCAGCCTTAAAAGAGCCTGGCCAACCGCACACGCCGAGTCCCGAGTCTCGAGTCCCTGGAAAGATCTTGCCCATGGCATGCAAAGTCTCGTCGAGCATTAGTTTCGCATGCTTAGCGTTGCTAAAGATGCCCCAGACTGCAAGGAGGTGAGCACTTTATTTCTGGGAATGCAAATACCCGGCGGCAATGCTGATAAAGTAGCTCACTGTGGGAACTACAGCCTCAAGTTATTATGAGATTATGTTTTGTTGTGCTCCCTTTGAGCATGACGTCTGCAGGATTATACCGAAATCCTATTGCAAAAATCAATATTTGCTTAAAATATTAAAATGCTTTTGATGAAATCTGTAAAATCTATTCAGAAATGCAAATTAAATGCTTAAATTGAATTTGAGGATTACTCTAAAAATGTATATGGTCATCAATGCAAATTTCATATTTGTCCCATATTTTAATTACTCTAATTATACATTTTTATATTAATATTATACTAATAGTAATCAATTTTAATTTTCCATTTTCTCTGTTTTCCTTAATTAAGTAATGAATAGTTTTTGTTTTAAATTTTATCCACGTCCGTTTTTCATTACTCACGTTACAATTAAGAGCGATAATCTGCGATCTAGATTCCAAAACTACCCTAAGACATTATTCCTGGTCTATTTCTTGATCTCATTAGTCGCTGAGTTATGCCTCGAATGTCCAAATAATTGGACTACGAACCGGCTTCATTTGTGGCACATAGTTTGCTGCATATGAGCCGAAACTGAAACTGACGTCCACCTGCCACGTTCCCTTTGAATCTTGCAACTTCATTAGAATTAGCGCCTCGGTTTACAGTGAGCTACATGTAAATATTATCTATCTTTCGTATTCTTCGTCTTTGGGTCTGTCTGAGGCTATCGAAGCGCCGCTCGGTGGCAGTGGCAACGGAAACAGGTGCGCGCGGAGGCATGTGGCAGCCACATCGATACAAGTGACACCAAGTAAACCCGAAACACGCTCAAATTATTGTCAAAGGAGCGCGGGAAATGCGTCGCGGTTGCTTGGAAAATTTGAGTGGACTTTGTGCGAGTCGAAAAACATTCTTGTGCAACACGCAGCTGACTGACTAATCACCCATGACTCACAGTGTGGCAATTAGAGAATGTTACACATTTATTATGACCGGCCATGGCGGCTATTAAAGTGGAGCACGGACATCAAGTGCTTGCGGCACGTCCATGTTGCAGTGTGGGAAATAACGCACCAAATGCCTCCCCTTGCAGGTTGCACTCGAAATGCAGCGCAAAGAAAAACAATTTTCTCCTGCGCTGACTTTAATGCTTCTCTTGCGCTTGGTGTTGTTGCGTCTGGCTTTGTTTTTGCAACACTTTCACCTGCAGATTTGGCACGTAAATGGGCAGATAAGCAGCAAACAGAGTGAAGCCAACAGCACAGCAACAACACAACAACAACAACAATTCAACACCATTAGCTGGCGGCGGCAAGTTAAGTTAAGTATCTAATAGATTTTTTGTTGCCTTTGGAGATTGGGAAATCATTCAAAGCTTTTGCTTAGTCTTCAAGTCGCTGCGAGTCTTTGAGTCTTTGAGTCGTTGAGTCTTTTGTTATTGCCTCTTGGGTTCTGCCCACTGACGGCAGTTGTCAACGTTTGCTTTTGGCCTTTTCCTTGCGCGTTTCGACCATGTTCGTTGACCTCATTTACAGCTATATGTGTGTATTGTTTTTGTTCAGATTTTCGACTGCCAGTTAATTCACTTTCATTACTATCTTATATTCGTTGTCTTTTTTTTTAGACTTTACTTTGTTGTGTTGTCTTTTTTTTTTGTTTGTTGTTGATGGCACGGCTCAGTTTTGATTAAGTTGTGTCATGCAACGCTGATTTAATTATCATCATCAGCTTATTTCCATTGTGAGCAGCCCCAAAACTAATGAGGAAGTCTCTCTCTCACTCACTCTCTCGCTGAGTGAAAAGCCAGCATGTAATATGACAATAATAGAAAGCTGAAAACATCTTCGACTCGGCAACTTTGTAACCAGCCAACCTCCAAATGGGTGAGTAGGTTGTGCACACTCGCAGATCTGCCAACAGATTGCAGATGCCATCGGTTGATGAGCTTAAAAGTGAAGCGAATAGACGTAAGAGTTTTTAAAAAGCAGTTAAACAGGCCACAGAATGTTCTAATATTAATAGGTGAAACTATTTTCTAGCCATCTGTATATATAATCAATACTGAAAGTATTTTGTCAAATTTCTAAAAATAAATTCCATTCTACCTTTTGAATTTTTTAAAGCAGAAACTGCAAGTTACATTTTGAAACTTTACAAATTCAAATATTTATTACTATTTGATATTCTTAATCCATAAAGCTCTCGCACATAAAACTGTCATGGTTTCTTTTGGCTTTCATAAATTTTCGATTATAAAGCTGTCATCTCTCATAAAAATACTCAAGGCTTCTCATATCCAAATCATGGAATAGCAAGTTTTATATTTTGTTTATTGATTTTAGTTCGTAAATGCACAACATAAAGTTGTCACTTGCCTTATAAGTACTAAACACTTTTGATGTCAAAGTCTTTTAATTTGGACAATATTTTTAACGACGTTTCAAGAAGATCTTTTTGATAATATTGCCACGCATATTACTCATATTTTGCAAAATGAACTTGTCAACTTCTAGTCGAATAGGACTCCATTTAGGTGCTGTGAAGACCTCATGCCGGGCACAGCACATGCCACAGGACTAACCCAAAATGTGTGTGCAGAACATGTGATCACTTGGCTAGGATATTCGGCAGGACTTTCCATAATCACACGCTGCGTGGCGATAAAGTCAAGTGCGGCCCACAAACTAATTCCGGCTAAAAAGCTGCTAATGGCCAACAAACATTTTGAGAGAAAAACCCAACAGATTGGATTACAGTTGCGATGAGTTCATTCAGGTAGAGATTTCATTAGGTAGACAGACACAGACTTGTCTCTAACACTCCTTACTCTTTCTTTATTCTTTTTTATTTCGTTGTATATTTTCGTTGTCTTCTTTTTCTTGAATGATTTCCGCTGTATGTGATTATGATAAACAGCGAGAGGCAACAACAACAACAACAGACAACTGATAAACGTGGCCCTAAGAAATGCGCAAAAGTTCACGCGAACAAAAGTTGATTCTCGTTGTTGTTGTTGTTTTATTCAACGTTTTGTTATAATGAATGAAGCTGATAGCAGTGTGTGTGTGAGTGTTTGTGTGTCTGAGTGTTTGAGTATCTCATTTCGAATGCAATTTTCGCATATAAATTTTACAATAACATTTTGAACAAATAATCAACCTGACTTCGCTGTGTGTTGTGTGGGCTGGCATCGAAAAATTATTTAAATGCCGCAGATTTCCTTTTGTTGTGCGTCTCTCCCAAAGCGTGGGATCTTCGAAAGCCGAGCTCCAGCTCCTCCTCTTTTAATTGTCTCGAAAACCAGTCCCAAGATTGTTGTAACTGCCTCTCGAAAAGTGCTCGGTGCGTGCTGCCAGAAGCGGCAATTTTATTGACAATTTTTGTGTGTTGCGTCCTCTGTGAGAGGAGCAGAGAAATAAAAAACAAAATATATACTATATACTATACCAGCTACTCGTGCTTGGCATGCTAATGAGTGAGTGTGGAGCGAGAGAGAGAGAGAGAGAGCTATAAAACATAAAGTCAACAATTCACAGAGGGCCTAGTTGCTGCTGCTGCAACTGGCGATCTGCCGATCTGCCCCTGATTCCAGTTGTAGCTCCAATATTATTCGTGGGGGCCGTCGTCACGTTGTTTGTGTTGTGAATTCGCAGCCCGAAAAAGCAGCAGTATAACAACAAAGCCGCTTATTATTAGTGTAGAAATATGTTTGGCTATCGGAGCTCACGTTTTAATTTTTTTATAATGTCACTAATTTATTGTACGTGCTGCACTACAAAGCACACACAAAGCTCGAAGACGAACCTCAGACCCCGAACTGAACCCGAGTTCGACTTCTGTGGCGACCCATTTAGGTGTTTTTAATAATAACATGAAAAAGAGGAGGTCTCCAAAGTGGAAAGAGGGGGAGAAGTGCTTGGATTGTGAGGAGGGCGTATCGCAACTGTTTGCATTTCAATGAGATACTTTTTTTGGGCGCGGGATAATTTCTTCTATGTCTGCGGCTGTCTTGAGTTTGACATATTTTCGGGTACTTTGTCACTATTGGAAATTAGACAGTTGTTGACTTGAAGCTGGCATTTATTTGGTCTATTGAAATGGGACAGTTTTATGGCCCGACAATCGCCAGAAATAATAATATTACTTAAATACTCGTATGCAGCTTATTTTTCACACGCTAATGCAAAGTATCGTTCTCGAAGAGTTCTCCAAGAGTCTGACACACTCCATGGGCTTGCTTCGAGTATTCCAATGGAATCCATAATTCAAAAGTCTTTGATCTAATGCGGGTCTTGTGTTTGTTTGTTTTTTGGCCAACAAACTGATATTGCATGATTAGCAAGTGGTGAGTGGTCTCTAAAAGATAAACAAACACGATATGCCCTGGATTAAAATGTTGTCGGCAACGGAATTATTTACAGAAAATCTGTTGATCAAGCTGAAGGTACAAAGAAAACTTCTGTTAAGGTCTGGCCAAATGTTACCCTGTAAAGCACGTAATTATTAAACTTAAAATTTGTAATATAATTACATACAGATATGACACTATTAAGTCAATTATCTTCTATAAACAGTATTTTCAGAATTCAAGTTTTTTTAAAACTTATCGAAAATTAAGATAAATAATAGCAATCCACATAATGAGCATTTATCATAATTTGTTTGGAGTATAAATTACGAGGAATACAAACTGTCTATAAATTGTTGGAACATCAACTCGTAAATCTCCTACAGGGTATCGCATAGTTAAATACTCTTTTCACTCACCTCTCAGCCCTTTGAGGTATGTGCAGTCACTATCTTTCCCAGGCGTAAATCAAATAATAAAACTCAAATTCAAATTCCGAGTCCAATTCCAATTATGCGATCGTTTGGTTAGGTTCTGCCACATGACCCAGGCTAGGAAATTTATGAACCTTTACTGGAGGGCAGTTGTCAAACATGTGCGTTGATTAGTGTCTTATCATTAGCCACTGTTTGGCTCTGTCATGTCAGTTGTCTTCTCATCTCGCGGTTGTCAAATATTTGTGAGCAGCCGAAACTGAATTTGTTATTAGAATTGGAGTTTGATTTGAAAGGCAATTGCGATCGTTGCAGGCGAATGAACTTCGCCTAGACAGAGGCAGCGCCATAAAACCCAAGAAGCGTATAAAAATATTTGATTTGTGATTAGGTTGTGGCAATAAACAGTCGGAGAGTCGGACAGACGGACGGACGGACGGTCAGACGAATGTTTGACTTGAGTGCACTCACTTGCACTTTCCACACGAGATTAGCGCGATCATGGACTCGAAATGAAATGCGTAGGGTTCACTAACTTCTCGTCGTCTCTCACTTGCCACAGCTACTATAATTGCAACATGAGACGGACTGTCAATGCGGCAGCCCATTAGAGATCGTCTGCTTGCCACACGCTCAGCTCAGCTCAGCTCAGCTCGGTTCATCTTGTGTTGGCTTAGTCGAGTGATCTTCGCTGCGGTTGCCGCAAATGAAATCGAATCAAAGCTTGGGCTGCAGTTGATGCCACCTCGCTCTCATGTGGCACGCATTCGAGCGTGGTAATTTGCAATTTTATGCGTTTTACACGCGCTCGCCGCATCTGTATCTATGTATCTGTATCTATGACAAGCGCAGCAGCAAGCAGCGGCCAATGCACGCTGCGGCATCGACAGACAGCTGTGTGGCAGCATCGCAGCCCTGCCACATGGCAAGACAACATATTTGCAGTCTTTGCGGTTGCCCAGTCTCAGATGTCGCGTCTGCCTTAAATGTATCTTGCTGAAGAATAGATCTCAATGCTGGCATAATGATCTCGAGATGGAGTTGCAAATCTAAGGCAAATTGCCGCAGAGATTAGACGACGATTTGAGCTGAATTTAACTACTTTTTAACTGTACCCAGGGACATCGTCTGCCAGCCGGAAACTGCTTCAATAATAAACCTTACAACACGCCAACAATGCTGCTCGCTTATCGCCTTGCAGGCATCGCACCAAGAATTACATTCGATTAACGCAGGACTCGAAGCCGAGGCAGATGTTTCAAAAGGGAGAATAGGAGAGAGAGAGAGAGAAACCTGTGCTGGCTCCAACGAGAGACGTCGCCTGTAATAACAGAGCCCAGGACCTCGGTAAAGACGCGCCAATATCCTTCAAGATGCGGCCTGCACCTTTTGTGCAGAGAAAAGGGCGACAGATGTTTTCCATCGACATTCCAAAGCAGGTCAATGCCTGCTGGTTCAGCAAGGATGCGTTGCGTTGGTCCTTGCCGGCGGTAGCAAAAGTATCTGAAAGATACTCGTGCGCCAGGCAGCTGCCTCACTTGAAGACGAGCCTGTTTACAGATCTCTCTTTCTGGGTGCGTCTCTCGTTTGCTTTCGTCTCGAGCCAGCGAGCAGTCGCTGAAAGTGGTTGCCACTGGCTCGGATTACATGCTGCGCACTTCTAGCTGCAGATACATCTACAGCTACAGCTACAGCTACAGCTACAGATACAGATACAGATGCGCAGAGACACCCCAGTGCAGACATAATCGAGTATGTTTATACTTGTATGTGTTCCTGTTTTGTTTATAAATAGTTGGCCGTGAATTGCGTTCCTTTGATGTGTTTGATGCGCAGCGCTTGCTAAAAGATTTCTTGAGATTGAGAACGTGAAAAACTACAGCTTGAAATCAACAGCAGCGATCGACGATCGTTTTGGTAATTTGAGTAGTTTTTCCATTTTCCCCTTTTCCGAATCGAAAAATGCCATTTGATTTGATTAATTAGTTGAATGTTGATGGACGTTTTACAAAACATATATAGTATTATATTCTCGTATGCAGGTAGCGTTGATCTACATATCTATTTATCAGCGGGGTTGCGCTTCGCTGTTCGGTTTTACATTTCCCCAAGTTCATTTGAGATCATACGCTTCTACGAATTGCGTAAATTCGATGCTTCATTTACAATTTAAATATCGGCATGTTAATAATTACTTTACATCTAGGCTTAGCTGAAATGCATCATTAGCTCACCTCCTCGTAGGTATTTTCCCGGGAACTCGATTGAGTGCTGCTCGCAATCGAACGACGAAGCATTTCGCTGTTTTGCAATGAGAAAAACCAAAGAATTCAATTAGATTACAATCGAGATGGATGCAAATGCGACAGGAAAATAGAATAAATTAAAGTTGTAAATTCAAAGTAGTGGAATACAATTGAGCAAAAGTGTAATTGTAAACTAGTGGGAAATATAGTTGAGTTTGAGAATAAAATACAAAAAAAAAAATGAGAAAGTATTGGACATAGCATTGATTTTGTTCTAATAAAATACAATTCTAAAGCTGGTCATTATGATAGTAAAAATATACTGAATAAATTATACTTTAAATGGAAAACAAAGTAAAATAGAAAATCAGTTTAAAAATATTATGAGAATTCTTTAATGAATAGTGAAGAATTCAAAATATGAATTAAAGAAAATATGCATTTTCAATTAATAAAAAGAAGATTAAAATTGCATCAACTTAAATTTGAATTTGTATTTATATTGAAATTCGTATTATTTAATAAATTAAATTATTATTTATGCCAAAAAACAACTGAAGTTGGTGAATAACATAAAAACAAAAAATTAAAAGAATTGAATATTTAAAATGGAAAAGACTGAATTACATATATTTTACATTTAAATAAATCGAAGAATTCCTTGTAGATTTCAAATCAGCAGAAGTCGGCAAACGTAGAAGAAGAACGTTGATTGTTGACAAATTAATAGCAATATTTATATGGCAATTATGAGGCCATTTGGCTTCCCTTTCACGATTCAATCTCGATCTGCACGACAAATGGGCTTTGACCCGTTCTAATGCGACACGTTTAAGTCCCATAAATATCAATTAGTCGGCCGTTGTACTGTCCGATCGGAGGGGCCGAGATCCATTCCTTATGAATACCGTCCGTATCCATGTCGAATGTAATGCCAAAAGCCAAAAGCAACCCACACACGAAACGCACGCGGACAATTAGCATAATTTATTAATATGGCCAACACAGAACGCCCAATTGTGAAACCGCAACGACAAAAAACAATAACAAATACCTCAAATAAACTTGTTTCATTTGCTATCAAGAAATTAAACAAATAAACGAAATCGGAATCGGAATCGAAGCTGTTAAATTGCTTACCTTAAACGCTGGCAGGCTGTGGGCGTGTTGACAGTGAGATTGGTCCTTGAATCGCTTAGATGGGCGATCGAGTTGCATAAGCTGTTGTTCATGTTGTTGTTGTTGTTGTTGCTGTTGCTGTTGTTGTTCAGCATGATAATGTTGTTATTGTGGATGTTGTTGTTGTGATGTGTTGTGCTGAGCTTGCTGGTCGTGTGACCGGAGGCAGCTGGCAACACTGTGGCGGGCATCTTGCGTGCTTCAATCTGACCAAATAAGGCGCCTCTCATTAACTTGTATTTTTGGGGTTGGCTGTAGTGTTGGTTTATTTGTTTTCTTTTGTTAGTCTCAGTTTGTTAGATCGTCCCACACACTCACACACTCACACACACATGCGACACCGCGACGGCACACGAACGTCTTGCCCGATTTGGTAAGTTTAGCAAGTTTTCAGTTTCAGTTTTTTCTTATTTATGTGCATTAACTAAAATGTCGCTAATTTTTCGTTTGTCTGCGCACCTTGTATGGCCAAAGAATGGCGCTGATAAATCACAAAAAGCGTCCCCAAAGCACACGTCGTCTAATTAACTCGTTTGCCTCCTGTCCCCGAAAAATCGAGTCTCAGAATTCAATATCCAATGGAGCCTTTTAAGGTGTGCGCTCGCACTCGTTTTCAATTATGACGCAACTTCACATAGAGAGAGAGATGGAGAGCGGGGAACGCGACACAGGTGCTAGACAGCATGTGGCAAGTTTGACAACGATTTCTTGACTTCTTGCTGCGCCGATTACTAAAACAAAACTGATTTATGTCTGTCACAAGGCGCAAGTGCAGTGCAGGCAATTGACTGAATCGCTGCCGCAGTTTGCCTCAGCTGCTGCTGCTTCTGTTGCTGCTCTTGCCGCTCCCCAACCCGAGCACTGGACGACAATTAGTTCTACATGTCGTCACACGTCGTAAGCCACAGGAAGCCACAACAGCAGCAGCAGCAGCAACAACAACAACAGCAGCAACAACAAACAACAGTCTTTAGCTTTCAGTTGGGGGACCCAAGCAGCGCTTTGTCTGCACTTTCATCTCGTGTCTTTCTGCCTCGCTTTACTCTGCTTTGGTTTTGCTTCTCTGCTGCTCATACTCATACTTGTACTCATACTGATACTCATACTCATTCTTGTACTCATACTCGTATTCATGCTCGTGCTTATATCCATAGCCATTACCTCCCTTCGCACTTGCGGTTGTGTAATGCAACAACACAACTGCTCAGCTCAACAAAAAGCGATCAGATGTCCTTCTACGGATGTTCGCTCCGCTCTTTCTTAATGATCTTCGCTCAAAGAAAAAGAAAACAACTGCGAAACTGAAAAAGTAAACAACAACAAAGTCAAAGCGGTTACTGCCCCAAGAGTTCGACCATTGATCGTTGATTGCCAGACTGATAGATACCTCACAATATTTGGACCAACTTATTATCATTTAATTCGAAATTTTGAAAACGTTGTAGAACTTAAATAGATTTTGGACGGGTCTTTCTATAAACACAAAAAATAATGTAATTCTTGAATTAAAGCATTTTTAAATCTGAAAAACAAAATGAAAACCAAGATTTGAATCTTAAGAAAATTATTGATACAAGATGTTAATCTTCTTTTATTTTTATTCATTTCAAAATGAAAACACTGCCCTTTAAGATTGAACTTTTTTTTTTATATCTGTGCATCTATCAAGTATTTAGTAATTCTATTTTATTTCATACAAATATCTTTTAACTTATCGTAAATTTATTCATCTCCAAACGTAATTATTTATCTATTGATAAGGAATTTCTATCTTTTTGCTGAAAGAATTTTGTGAGATGGCAACTTATAGTATTGAATAGAATTGCGCAGATATAAATTACTGCAGTTGAATATCAACTCGCAAATCTTTGAGACTTCCCTTGAGACACTTTAGTTTAATCTTATTTTTAACCATTGCCATTTATTTGTCTTAGATGGTTTAATTTCCTTGAGGATGAACAAATGTTTTTAAATTTAGTTTTTCCCTTTTTATTTCTGTGTTTATTTCACCAAATTAAAGTCAGTTACTTAATGATAGGCAGTGTAATAAATTGATGAGAAATATTTGCCATTTACGGGAACATATCCCAGCTGTAATTATCTATCATTTATCGGCCAGTTCAGCCAGTTTGATCAGTTTGCAATTGACCATTTGGCAACTCGAATGCGACAACAGAATGTACAATCGCTGTGTGCGGCGCTGCAACTAATCAACAACAATCGGTGCTCATCATAACTTGGACTATTTACTCCGAGTCGCAGTTGTAGTTGAAGTTGTAGTCGCATCTTCCTCGAACGTGGATGACAAACTACATTAATGCCCCTTAAGTATGACCATGTTTGCTGGCTACCAAATACGTGACAAGGGCTACCGACTAGTCTATCTGCTGCTGCTGCTCCCCCGTCCGCTCTTGCTTCCACTTGGAACCAGCAGCCAGCTACCAGCAGCTGTTGGCCATGTAATTGCAGTTGCTCACACTGCCATTTACCACTCAAAGCTGCCTTTTTGCAACTAGCAAATGAGCAGCAGAAGCTGCAGCGAAAAACTGGCGTTGCAAGTTGCTGCTGCCGTGGCTGTTGTTGTCTGGCTGCTGCTGAGCGCATTGCTTTGGTTTCTGTGCCAACAGATTCTAAAGGTCATTGCTAATAGTCGCAGGGCTGTCTACCTGGCTGTCCGGCAACACTTCCGTTTCCACTTTGCGGTGGCCACTCGCTGCCACCAGATTCCCGATTCTGACAATCTGTCCTAAAAGTTGTTGCTGCTGTTGCTGCTGCTGCTGTTGAAACTCGATAGGCTGCAACAGGATGAGTTCGCTTGATGTGACAAGCTTCGACGGAAGTCAAACACTTTGTGCATTTTTTCATAATTGTATCCACTCGCAGGTATCATAAAAATAATTCCAAAATATTAAACTTTATACCCGTGAGCCGAAGCGAATTTGCAGTGTGGCAACATGTGGCTTCAAATTTGGCTGCCCAAAAGCGAATGATTGTTAGTTGCAGCCTGACATTTCTGGAGACTCTTTACTCAACCAAATTAGTTGGTTGCAGCCATTTCTTTGGAGTCTAGGTTCTAGGCGACACGCTCGGTTGCAGCCACAGACAGCGAGAGGAGACAGAACTTAGCCAAGTGCGTCCGCGCTGCCAAAGATATGGAAATGAGGCAAGTTGCGGCGGCCTGTGACACGTGTTGTTGCTGTTGCTGCTGTTGCTGGGTTCAACGGAGTTCAGTCTATTAATCGATATACTACTTAGTTATGCCCACTAGAAGCTAGTCGCTTGGACTAGCCCTTGTTGACGCCCAGTTAAATGCAACATAATTTTTTATATGCCTGCATTTCTCTTGCCTTCTTTTTGCAACAGACGCGACGCGACGTTGGCTGCGTCTCTGCGCACAAACAACGCATTTTTGTGCTTGTCATGCCGGTAATGACTGCAACAACAACAACAACAACAACAAGCAGCAGCAGCAACGGCAAGCCAACAACAACAACAACTGCAAAACAAAACATGTTACTACTTTGGAGCTGGCCTAACTGCCCCAACTGAGCCATGAAACTCAACCGTGCGCGTCCATTTCCAAGTTCTACTTGCCGACTGCGACGCCGACTGCGAAGTCGACTGCGACTGCGACGGCTTTTCCTTATTGTAGTTTTTGTTATATTTTTCAAATTCTTGCGCGGCATTAAATGTAATGAAAAGCGGGCTGAAAAATGCCCGATAAGTAAAAAGTTATCACGTGATAATTATAATGACTGCAAGACACGAACTCTCTCAACGTGTGTGTGTGTGTGTGTGTGTGTGTGTGTGTGTGTGTGTGTGTGTGTGTGTTGTGGTGTTGTTGGGTGGTGTTTATCTCAAAATTAGTTATTTGTTAATTTCACCTCATTACAAATTAATAATAACCTGCGACAAATTAAAAGACATTATATAAAAACGAATTTAAATTAATTTTTAACTTCAATCTATTTTATATAATAACGAAACGACTTTTAAGTTAATAATTGGCATATAATTAAAGCCAACTTTCAAAGCGTTTACAGCAATTTAGTATTGCCAAGAAACTGTCAAAACTTAATGAGCCACGGCGAAGTTCTGTATCATCTAGGCAACAATTATGATTCGTTATAACATTTTTTTTCGCTGAGCATTTGCATTTCTAATTGACACGTCTTCTCGCCGATTCTCCTGATCACTGATCATTTATCATTTATGATGTGATTTGATTTGATTGATTTGCAAAGGTGTTGTTGCTTGAAATCAGCTTACACAAAATTACAACAGCTCATTGTATTTAATAGGCGAAAAAGAGACAACAATTTACAATTTACAATGTCTGCTTGATTTTTCGGGAGGTTACATAACATAACTCAGCTGGGAGCTGTTCCCACGCTACTCTTAGAACTTATCACCTCACTTTTCAGAGTCGCCTTCGAAGCCTGCTGTATGTAATTGAAAGCGGCTACTGGTATTTTGATGTATAAACAAATATTTTACCTAAGCTTCTGGCCAGCTCAAAGGGCCAAAAGACAAATCATCTGTCTCTCGATAGGGTTGCGTTCTAGCCAAATGAGTTTCTGCTGTTTCATCGTAATTATCAACTCGAAAAGGTGCTCGTTACACAGTAGCGCAGCTCTTCAGCTGCTCATGAAAGTGAAGAAAGCAAAGGGGCAGAGAGAAGTTGAGAGTTCGTTAATGAGCGGGTTTCACTTTGAGTGCAGCTAGTTTTTGGCTGTGGTCAGGGATGTTCGATGTCTTACCAATAATATTTATTTCCTCAATATCCACTTTAAGCCCACATGGATTTCCAAACCCGCCCCGATAATTCCGATGTATTTGCATAGCATCTCTCTGGAGGCGCATAAATTGGATGTCGAATCCCATTAAAGCCCAGCCAGCGCACTTGTCCGCCGTAAATCAAAATCAATTTAATTTTTGGCAACATTTCAACCCTCTGTTAATCCACTTTAAAAAACGAAATCAATTGAAAACCCGCAGACAGACTTTCTCACAGCTCGGCATAAATCAATGCAGCTTAAGCTGCAGCCCATTGAAATGTTAAATTGTCAAAGTCGCTCCCACGCTCGGTTTATGCCTCTGCCACAGAGAGAGTGAGGGGCAAGGCCAAGCTCTCGGGGGATACAGGACAGGAAGCGACGACGGTCAGTTATGAGAACGTGCAACGTGCGGAGTCTATTAAAAAAGGACACAAACACAAATATGGGTTGAGTTGCATGTCACGTGTGCTTTTAATTGATTTCCTCGTTTACAGCTGGCGATTTGCATGGGAAATTGAAGTGTGGAAGCTTTTCAGGGAAAAGGCTTGCCAACGCTGCCCGTTAATTAAGCGACGCACCCAACAAACATTGTGTTAATATCCATAAATTCAGCCCAAACCTGGGCAAACATTAACTCTTTAGTCGCCAGTCCAAAGTCTGTGTGCAATTTGCATAGAATGCTTCTCAAAAGCAAACCCGCCCCATTGTCTGCGACATTCCTTGGACGCGCTGGAGCGTAACCCAAGCCAAGTCCAGGTCCAAGTGGCCGTCGGAGAGGAGAGAGCGGCGCTCAATGTAAATAAAAATGTATTTATTTCTATATGTATTCGTTTACGTGTTCGTATTTGTATTTGTATTTGTATTTGTATTTTTATTTAGCTGCACGCGTTAATTTATGCCACAGAACATCAGCGTCTTTTCTGACATTCTGCCCGTAAAACCACATCCGAAAATTATACAATAAAATGTAAAATAAACTCGTTGCTTGCCTTTCGAAATGGTTATTGCTATTGTTGCTATTTGCTGGAAATTTATACAAACAGCTGCGCTGCCCTGCGCTGCGCTGACGTTGGCCTAACCGCAAGCCGACTGCAGCGCCAATCGAGGCCTCAATTCAGCAATGCTCAGTGTATTGTCTCTTCTCTGCCATCAGCACCATCGTGGAACCTTGTCAAACTGCCAGCCAATTTCTGAGTGTCCATTCCCTCGATCCATGCCGTCAATCGGACTGCCAATCAGACACTCCATCCAACACTCGCCCAAAAACGGAAGCAGTTAGGCTTTGAATAATTTATGAAAATCGCTTTTGTTCCTTGGCTCGCTTACAACTGCGAGTTTAGTGCCAAAGTTGCATATCAATTTTTGACGGCTTCTGCTGAAACTTTAAATCGTCGAGCTCTTCATTTTCACACCGTTTTTCTTTCATTTTATTCGTGCATCGATTGAATAATGTATTTTATCGTTGGGTTGCAAGTTTTATTCGATAATTTTAATATTGCGAATTGAAAGATCTTGGTTGTTAAGAAATCTTTATTAATCTTACACAAATTTGGTTGTTTATTATTGATCCTTGACTTTAGTTTGTTTTTAAACAGACGCCCAAGGAAAATATTTGTTATTTTGTACGCGACAACAATTTTGTTGAAAATATTGAATAATAAAATTCAATAATACTACGCAAATTATTTTTTTTTATTTTTTTAACTCTTCAATTTATAATTTAAATATTCACTTAACTCTAAATTTTTAAATATTGAACATTTTTTAGAGAACATTATTAAAATAAATCGGAAATCTTACAAATTATTTAACTCTTCATTTCAGATTGTGTATGAAACAGATGAGAAATCTACTTAATTTCAATGGAAACAAGGTGCTTACAAAAATTTAAAAATGTTTTTTTTTAGCAAATGAATTTATTAGAGTACAGCAATCTTTATAATCACATTTTATTTGAGAACAATTTCTTAGAAGTTGTTGAACATTTTATTGTATTAATGCCTTTTTTTTGTAGACATTGCTTCATAGTTTATTAATAACTCTGTTTACATTCACAGAAAATTCCCAGGCGTGCTTAATGCCGTGATTAATGCGGTAGATATCCCTATACGGAAGCTAAGGTCAGTAATAGAGCTATCTTTCATACTTTATCCACTCCGTAGCGTAACTGTGTAACTCAAACAAGCCGAAACCGAAACCCCTCCCAAAAATGTAAACCCATGTGGCAGCTGGGCTGCTCACTATGTTACGTAGGCACTGAGCTTAACACTTCCCATCGCTGATTTAATATGCCAATGACAACGTTTATGTTCCTAACCGCACAAATATCCACATTGACGTTGGTCACCTAATATGGCCGGACAGGCATGCAGTCAGGTAGTTGGACTGCGGCTTGGGGCCAGTTGGGGCATTTTGTGGTGTGGCCACTTCCTAATTTGGTTCCGCTTTTTATTGTCGCATGCTGTTTATTTATTATTTAATTTGCCATGGCTCGTGTTGAATGCCAAATGCAAAGAACCTCAGCATGTTTTGTATGCCAAATGCAAATGCCGGTGGAAGTTGGCAGCACTTGGCCAAATAATATTCGTTTCAACCACAAACATATTGTTGGTTAAAGAAAATGAAATTGACATGGATGACCATAACGGAAGTACTAGTCTGTGGCATGCCACAGCCTGCCGCATTTGGCAGCAGCCACTGGGAACGGCTTCCTTATGGCCAAGCGCCGTTGTGTTGACCTTCAAGCCAAATATTTGGTTGCTTTCTATTTCAAAGCCAAAGCTTCTTCCCAGTCTCCCCCACTTGTTGGTATCGGCAACAAGAGCATTGTCTATGGAGAGCTAAGCGCTAAATTAGTGCGCTTTAGTTGCTATAAATTCCCACTGGAGCTAGTAAATGGCAACTGCCTTGTGCTTTTGCCCGCATACCAGAGACGACGCTCGACTTCCGGGCCGAGAGGCTTTTGCTTTGGAAAAGAATGTGAGCGTCTTAGAATTTATCTCAGCTTTTGCTACGCGTAGCTCAGCCTGTGAGAATAGGTCATGGCTGCTAGATTGTTGTTGTTCTTGGCCGCATACCAAAGCATTAGTTGCATTAGGTGCTGGTAAAATCTGAAGTGGGTTAGTTGTAGGTGCCCAGATCTCGTAGCACCTCAGCGAATTCTCACTGCAGAATTCGAATTTATGAAGAGCATCTTCAACACAACATAACATTTATATTATTGCCAGCAAATGTGCCCTAGATTGAAGAGTTGTAAATAAGTTGTGGGCAAAAAGTTTTATTGCTTGCAAATAATTTGTGATTTTTTTCTCTTCGATAAACTTGAAGCTAAGATTTAAAAGTTGTTCAGAATGTTCCTTAGCCATTTCAACTAAAAAATATGTAAATTATTATTTTCAATCATAAGCATATATATAAACGATTAATGGAGGTAAAATATTGGCAGAAGTTTTCTTTTTATATTAATTTCATTTATGGTAATTCAATTCTAAAAATAACTTTTGAAATTGAAACAATGATTGCGAGCAAATAATTAAATATCTAATTTAAATACATCTTGCAAAAAATAACAATTAACATATTCAAAATAAAATATATATTTGAGTGGAAATATTTAAATGTTCAATTTAATAATTACTTTCAACTTTCGCAATATTAAAAAATTAATTTAAAACATTTTGAGTTGACTTTTATTCAACATTTTATTTTTAGTCCATTTCATATATTTTCACCAATTAATTGTTGTTATTATTGGTGGAGACACTTTAAACATAATTATTATTTATTGCCAAGTGTTGCAATTAATTTGAAGGAATTCCGATAAAAACAATAGTTAAGTTTAATGAGGGTGATTATTTCTCTTTATCTAACTGTTCGTTGGTTATAACATATTGAATCAAATGTGCAGTAAAAATCATATAACTATTTGTGTTATACACGAATGCTGCCTACTTATTTTCCTATCTAGCTGCAGAGATATCTTTTGGCCATATTGAGCGCAGTTTATTGATCATTAAATGCGAGTACTTAAAAATGCCTATAAATGTCACAGATGACGACGATGTCTCGAGCAAGTGTGTGTGTTTGTATCTATGTGTTTGCAGGCAATGAACTCTATGATTGAATCTCAAATAGCAGGCAGCAAACAAAAGACTTAGGCAACGAACTTGCTGCGCTAAGCGCATGCCAAAAAACTGGTTTTGGCCCAAAGCTAAAGTCAAACGCATTTTCGCTTGCCCGCACACACATTGGCTGGCTAGTGCAACGGTTGTTTAAATCTATATGTGTATATATATATATATACTCCCCCAACTGCCGAGAACAACGCTCCCTTCGGGCCCACAAGTGAGGCGAGTGTTTTTATAGGCGCATTGCCTTTCAAGTGAACCAAGTCCGTGTCTTCCTATTGCCTTTGCTACGCATTTGCTCCCTTTTTCCCATGGCCAAGACAGGCGCAAACTTGTTCGTCCCGAGCCGAAGCATGAGTCATGCCTTGGACCGGTGCCATTTGGTGCCTGGCACAAAGCACCAGCAGCAGCAGAATCACAAGAAGTAGAAGCAAAGGGAGACGAATCTGTTCAATCGTTGAACAGGTACGCGCATGTATTTCACAAGTTTGTGCATGTCTTGCCTCAAAGATCTTCTTCTGCTGTCTGCCTTTTTGGGCCTTTGCCCTGCCCTGCTCTGCCCTTTTGTCTCTCGCCGTGTTAATTTGTTGCTGCGTGGGAATGGCTATAGCTGAGGTTGTATCTATATCCTACACACAGATTAGTTGAAATATTTCACAACATTTCAAGTGCAAATTACGCTGGTATTTTGTATAGGTTTTTTTTTAGCCCGCTTGTCACACGTCGCTTGTTTAATGTAAATTAAGAACGCGGCGCCATTTATGGACGGAACTTGGACCGGACCCCAAGACAAGAACTGGTTTACAATTAAAAAAATGTGCTTTTATTTTTCAGATTTTTCAGTCGCTTTTATTAAAAAGAATGAGGCTGAAATTAATTATTTATGCGCTCAAGATAACCACACCACAAGCTGGGACAATGGGCGGCTGGAGTCGGCTCCTCTACCCGGTAAGTACTTACCGAGAATCCATGCCATAACTTATGGCCAGCATACGCAGACGAAAGACTCAGGCCACAAACTTGGCATAGCTCACTCGACTCTCGAAAATAAAAAACAGTCTTCACAGTTCAGTTGGCACCCCCAGCGGCAGTAGGGAGCGAAAGAGAGAGAGAGAGCGAGAGAGAGGGATACGAGTCCGTTGAACGCGTGCCAGCGTCACCTAGCGAGGGGTAGCCGATGGGCAACTGGCAACTGGGCAGCTGCAGGCGCTGCCAGATCGGCATACACGAGTTGGCAGGCCGTTCTCCTCCCCCGAAGCAGACCCGCATAAATTATGCAAGCAGCAGCAATAAAGCACCACATTTAGAACTCTGAATGCACTGCAAGAAACGCTCGGAATTTCAAACTTTTCATAGTACGACTCGCTGCCCCAAAATATTGCGAGTGTAGCCGGCCCTGAAAGAGAGCGCTGCACTTTGGGCTTGTTATTATTAGCGGCGCATGTCGACCATGACATTTGCTTAAACGAAAATAAATGAATAAATGCCAGACCTAGACCTATGGCTCTATGGGCACCAAACTGTCCCTACGCCGAGCGAATGTGATGCCTTTTAGAGCCGAACGCAGTGTAGCTTGAAATACGCTTTACTCGCAACGTGCACAACAAATTTTCCAATAATACTGAATAATTGGCAATCAGGCAATGGTCAAGTCATCGGTGTAGTACAGCCAGATGGAGGGCGGCGGCAACTCCACGTCGCAATCCTCAGCATCTGTCAGCCCGTTGTCGTCCAGGGTGTCGTTCAGGTTCAAGACGCCGCAGGACTTGGCCTGTCCATCGAGTAGCAATTAAACAAACATCCAATAGAATTACCTAATTTACACTTACGCCATTGGAGAACTTGCGCCACTCGTAGCTGCCAGCGTGATGATTGTAGCGCGCTTTGTACTTCTGCTGGATGTCATAGATGCTGTCCTCGTCGCAGACGTTCATGAACTGCACCTTGGCCGTCAGCGTGTTGATGATGCGCAGGCGACGTGCTCGCCGTGTGATCCTGCCAATGTGGTAGAGCGGATCCTGGCTCCACATGGCGTGCTTGGTGCGTGCAAATTCGCTGACCGCCACCTCGAGGATGGGCGGAAAGAGCACTCGAGGATGCCCGGAGCTGGCCGAGATCTCGCAGCGGGGCTCGCCGTCCTCGTGAAAGAAATGCGTGAGATCCTTGCCAGCATGCGCCATCAGATAGTCCATGTTCTGCAGCAGAGATTACAAATTGCGTACAGAAGTGTTTAATTTAAGAACCTACGCGATTCCAGTGATCGGTGCGATCCTTGATCATGGGCGTCAGGTCGAGGACGTTCTTGTGTATGACCACCCAGCAGTCGTTCTTGCGATTGTGCGTCACAATCTCGTCCATGAGGAAGTAGCGCATTTGCTTCTTCACCAACACCATCTTTTCTCTCGATTATAAATTCAAATTCAAAGTATAATTCTATGCTATGATAAGGCTTCACAAATGCTTCACAAAACGTTGCCTACTGCAAGCACAGCAATTAATCTCGAGTTCAGCTGCATCGAAAGGAATTCTAATTTCTAATTTCATCTGGTTTTCCAGCTGCATAATTAGCCGCCAATTGTCAAGTCATCAGCGCCTCTCGCAGCCATCAATCGCTGGTTATAAATAGAGAAGAAGTAGATTAATGATTGCTTGCATTTCGGGTCTAGCCACAGCGAGGTTAAAGACTCCGCAAAGA
Source organism: Drosophila formosana (assembly GCA_035045625.1). Classification (NCBI taxonomy): domain Eukaryota; kingdom Metazoa; phylum Arthropoda; class Insecta; order Diptera; family Drosophilidae; genus Drosophila; species Drosophila formosana. The sequence goes on from JAWNOW010000030.1 coordinate 186,365, forward strand.
CAGTTTTATTGATGGGCTCTCAAACGATGAGATGGAAGTCCACGCCATCTAATGTAATGTTATTTATGGCTAGAAGAAGTTGCTTCAAGAGTTTGCCCATCTCTAAGGTATGATAATGAAATATTTTCTAGGAATTTCATAAAGTTCAACTCGGAAAGAGCTTCTGGAACGTGTCGACAACGTGGGAAAATCTGTGCACGCTTCATCTGCCTTTGGGCTAAAACTTAAACTTAAGAGTAGTTAGAGCTAGAACAGATGTTAATGCTGAATAAGCATACGTATAATTCCCTTTAACTTCTGCCACATATGTTGGCAAATTCTCTCGTTTATTTAACATATTAACAGTTGTGGAGGATCTGCAACCCCTCGTTTCGAATAGGAAAACCGCCCTCTAATTGTAGGCGTAGATTTCCAACAGTTGGCCAACGCCATCGTATCGTTTCTCGTATCTCCATAGATCTGACGTGAGTCTGCTCTTCTCATGAATTATGCCACACTTTCACAATTCACAATTGTTTACGTAATAGTTTCGGTGATCTAACAGCGTTTGTTGCACCCTCCGCGTCATATGCAACATGCTGGGTTATGAGTTGGTTCTATGTTATTCCTCTTTCATCTCCCCGTATTCACCTCTCTGACATGTGAGCACGTCAGCTGCACTTTCAGCTACCCGATGAATTGCTGAAAGTGATCACAGTCTGTGGGCCGCCGCCCTGTGGTTAGTTCTAATTGTTTGATTGAGAGCCACGCTCGAGGGTGTCGCATTAGAGCTAGATAAACAGTTCTGATATAGAGTTACCTTTGGCGATTATATCTGCTTCTGGCAGACAATGACTGCGAGGGTTACAAAAAATAGAGTTAGGCAACACTATTTTATTAATGCGCTCAGCATCCACTTAGATTATGTACTTATTCAGTTTCGTATGCTGAGTCTTAATCGCTCTCGTTTTATTTTTATTATAATTAGTCTGATTTTCACGGTGTCGTCTCAATTACTTCATTTATTTGTGCCAAGCTATTAATGCATTAATAATTTACTGTTTCCAACTTTTTTAATTCCTCTTAATTCATTAGTATTGTTTTAAATAATCTTTTATGTCGTCTAAATGAAATATTGTATCCTACGTTCTTATTTTTTTTAGTTGTAATTTGTACTAAAATATTTCTGTTTATTTTCTTTGCTTATGCTTACTTTTTTAATTCCTATAGATAGTAAACGTCGCAATCTATATTTTGTATGTCTTCTACAATAAGGTCTTTTTTAGTTTGTTTATTTGTCTTGTCTTCAACAATTTTGGGTAGGCTCAATTTCTTGGGGAATAATTGCAAGTATTTCGTAGTTGCGCACTCCCAACAACAATTTTTTCATTAGTTGTTCATTAGTTTTTAACTAGTTTTTGCGTTATGAAACTGGCGCCGCACTTTGTCTATGTGTCAAGGCGATGCAAAGCGGAGACAAGATCTCAAATCTCACAACTCGAGTCTCTCAAATGTCTCTCGACATGGACGACAACTCGTTTGGCCTACGCGCAGCGCTTTATGGCGATTGCAATGCAATTTTAATTATTGCAGAATACAGAAAAAAGCAATGCTACTAAAATTAAATATGTAATAAGTAATAAATGAAAAAATGCAGCTGCTGTTTTTTCGCTGCATCCAATCGAATCGTACAAAAAATTTTTGCATTGCTTTTTTGTTTAATTTGTAAGCAGCAATAATTGCTGTCGTTTTGCTGTTGCTCTTGTTGTTAGTTGATGTTGTTGCTGTTGTTGTTGCTGATGCTGGGCACTCAAGTGCACATTTCCTGCCACTTACAACAAAGTGTATTTGCTGCTAGTTTTCATTATTACTATATTGTGAATGCTTAATGGGTTTCTGAAAAGCGCTGCCATTGTTCGATTTGTAACGGGAATGTGAATGGGGACTCTGCCCGGATCCCTCTGCCTCGATCCGCTCCCGTTGCGTGCTTGTTGCAAGTGGCTGCGTCTGCGCGTGACGCACGTGGTGCCTGCCCCCTCCCCTGCCCCTGCCCCTGTCCCTGTCCCTGTAGGGGTTGCATTTGGAGTGGGGGTAGGGCTCACTTTTTGGGGTTGCTTATGCAGCCAAGTGACCCGCAGCATTTTTTGTGTGTGTGTGCTCCGAGTGCATTTATTGTGCCTGCATTGTTCTTGAGTTGCCGCTTGTGCCTGCCACACGCAGTCAACGCCTTGACCCCGCAGCAGCAGCAGCAACGGCAGCAGCAACAACTGCGAGTGGCAGCTGCAAGCAACTCCTTGGCCAGAGAGATCAACACAATTTGGCGTATCAAATGGCCAACCAGCTGTTGCCAGCCATTGGCCGTAAATCAAAACACGGCGACGAGCAAACAAATTGAAGCCTTGGCCATCGGAAAACTCAATTCATTGTTTTCCCTGGCACAGTTTTCCAGCAATGACTCAAACATATGCGCAGCTTCACAGTTGAGCTCAGCAATTAACGGACTCACACCCTCAGTTTGAGTAGTCGATGGCAGCGAGAAGCAGAAGGACGAGGAGTAGGAGGATTGCCCACAAGTGGTTACATTTAAACTAACAACCAAATGCAAATGAGCTGAAATGCGACGAATGTCAGCTTTGAACTCCACACAAGCCATAGTTCAGACTCTGACAAACCAAATTGCAGCTGCCTCTATTCTATGCATAGTTTTTAAGGGTTGACAATTGTTATACCCAGCATTAGACCTATAGAAAGGGTATACTAGAAGTATAGGAAGCGAGAAAGAGAGTTACAAAATTTTATTTTCTTATTAAGTATTAATATAAGTCCACAATTCGTTAGAGCTGTTTATACAACTTACTATTATTATTATGATACTAACAATTCGTCATTATTCATTTTATATTTTAATATGATATATTCGTTAAAAGATGTCATATAGAAAAGTAAATTTTATATTATTATTTGCATTTATTATTTTAAATTACAATCAATTTTAGTCACATTATTTGGTAAACATAAATTATTGATTTAAAAAACAGAATTTTTAGTATGAAATATATTCTTATTTTATTTTACAATGAATAGTTAACACAAAGAAAGCATTTATATTTTCTTTAATATTTATTTACTTTTTAGAATTGTTCATTTAATATAGAAAATTATATTTCAATGTTATTCATTCGGAATTATTCCTTAAAATTGGGTAAACATATGATTAATCAATTTTGGATCTCAAAATTGCATTTAAACATAAAATGTAGTTAATTAACAATATTTTGTTTTGTCCAGAGTATCACCAAGTCGATCAAGTTCTGCAGTTATGGGCTATACAATGTTGCTGGTGATTAATTATGTCGGTCGTGTCTGCTGGTTTGACAGCTATTTTCGTCCTGCTGTTGCGCTGTGGTTTTGTGGTGAATGTAACAGTTGTTGTCGTTTTCGGCAAGGATATTCGCAAGGCTAGTCGCCAAATAATTGCCAGTTGCATCCCCGACAGCTGCCTCAATCACACGACGGCGTCGCAAGTTAAACAACACTCGAAAGCATCACCATCACATTAAAACCGACTTATAGAGCGACGCGTGCCGCGTTGCCAGACAAAACCAATTAAAGTAAACATAAAGTGTGTGTAAATCCTTTTAGTGCGGCATCCTGTCTATGCATATAGACACAAGCAGGCAACACGATCACCCTCAACCGGACACATTATCCTTTCGCTGTCTCTGCCCCTGCTCCTTCCAGTGCCCCGCCCCCGTTGTTTGTTGTGCTCTTTGGTTGTTGGTTGTTGCCATGGCAAAGCCAAATCCATCAGCCTCGTTGTCCGCGCATGCGCAACGCCAGCTGCCACTCAAAGCGCAGACCGACGGTGACCTCAAGACCCTAACTCTATGACCCTAGCATTTGGTAGGGCGCTGGCTTTGTAATCCTGCGGAAGTTGTTCCTATCACGTGTATCCATTAGTTACATTTACTTACTTCTTTCTGCTCACAATTTCCATAAAGCGGCCACAACAAACCAAATGTGTTCCCTGGAAGTATAACAGGGATATCTGAAAAAACTCTTGGAAAATTTACATTTATTTTCAATTATTTTACTTTGCTTAAAGTATTAAAGAGGCTGTTTGAAGAGTTTCAAAAGCATCAGAAATAATTTGTATTGATTTAGCAGTCTATTCGGAAAATTTGAATGAAGTAAATGTTGATGAATATACTTTTTAAAAATTAATAATACAAGTATTTTGGATAAAGTTTTTATACATTTCAAAATGTATTCAATGAACCTCTACTTCAGTTAATTTTCGAATATGTAATTTTTGTTTTTATGTTGGTTTGCAAAACTAGTTAAACATTCAATGCATTTCAGAATGTGATAAATTACAAAATTTTATATTATTTGCAATTACTTGAATGCATTAATTCAATTATTTAGTTGAGATAATTTTGTACCTCACCTACTCACTCTTTAATGGTGACTTTAAAGCTGGTCCACACCTTTGGTTTTATGGCCGAGTCAATTAGGGTGGCAAGTTGGCCGACACCTTGCCACAAATGGCAGCAAATTGGGCTGGCAATGCAAATGTCAGTCAGTTATGTATGAAAAGCGGCTCCAAATTGCATTATTATTAGCAATAATTTAATGACCCTGCAGCAGCAGCAATAGTCATTGTTGTGGCATGCAACATGCAGTTAGATTACTTTTTTCACATTTTTGCCTTAGCGTGCTGGAATGCAGTTGGGGGCGGCCGAGAGTCGACTTAACAGTTAAGCCGCAGTCGCAGACAAATGGCGGCAAACTTTAACAAGCTGCAGCAAGAGCAACTACAATGATAACAACAACAGCAGCAGCAACATTATCATCATTATCGTCATGAGCAACAACATCATTATTTGCCTGCTGCATTGCGACATTGCAAGGTCGCCTCTCGTGCAGCTCCCCGAACTTCCTGCCTGCCATTCATTGCAGTTAATTGCCGGCATTGTTGTTATCGTTGTAGTTGTTGTTGTTGTTGCTGTTGTTGTCATTAAGTAAATTCCTTTTTGGCATCTTTTTCACATTGTCGTCAGCAAACTTCGCATATTTTAATAATATTTAAGCGCATTCGTCAGCCTCAGTCTGCGCCTCAATTGCAACGGCAACAACAAAAACTTGTCTTGCCTCGTCGGCACTTCTTTTTTTGGGCAATTTAATTAAATTTCGCGCTCGCTTAGTAAATATGATTACCGTTACGAGCTGTTCCCAGTTGTCGCTTTGTTTTTATTGCCGCAAGATTTGCTTATTGGCTCCACTTTGACTTCAGCTTTAAAATAATAAATTGCAACTCGTCGCCTCGTCGGCTTTCGTGGCTTTTGATTATGAAGTTGCCGGCAATTGGCTGCTTAAATATTTTTAATTGATATTTATTGAATTGTCTTCGGCTTAATACAAGTGTTAAGCTTTTATTTGTTTATTTGTATTACTTAACCCGATAAGACAACTGTTTAATGCTCTTCTTTTGTCTGCTCTCTTTTCAGCTGTTCGGTGTGGATGGAATGGAAGACAATCTGAAGGAATGCTCTAGACGCGATTTGCAGCCCTCGATTAATGCGAAACTATTCTAAAAATTGTATATAAAAACTATTATGCAATTTAAGTTTTAAAGCAAATTAACCAACATTGTTTTTGTTTGCCATAATTTATGTCGCTATAAATTGTTATTATTCTAATGGAGATAATATATAATAATAAACGTTATATTTAAAGATACGATCGCAAAAAGAAAATAAATTTAAAAGAAACAACATGATTTGTAATAATTATATAAGAAACTATAAAGAACTTAAAAAAGAAGAAGCAAAAATGTAATAATATTTTTCAGATGCATGTATTAAAAAGAATAAACATATATTTTAAATGTAGGATAATTATTTAACAAATAATTAAGTATTTAATGGTATTTCAATTCTTGTAATAATTAATGCACAATAAAGAAAACTAAAAACTCAATTAATAATGCTGTGTTATCATTTGCATTATTTAAATGAAGAGGGGGAATTAAATAATGTTGCATACTTTTGGGGATGCATTTTAAAATGTAGTAGAAAACACAAACTTTTGGATATCTCAGAAACTACGAGGACGATTTTGATGGCCTTCATAGAGAAGTAGGCTCTGTTGAATACGATGTAAAATAACTATCGATTGTTAATCCATGAATTCAAGCAAATTAAAAAAAATAATAAAAAATTTGGTCAGAAAACTTACAAGGGGGGAGCATGGAAAATTGCACAAAAATTCAAAAATCCTTCGTAACTTCGTCATTTGAAGGACGATTGGGATGTCCTTTGGCATGTACATAGTGGCGGATGCATGGTGGATGACTATGCAATCCAAAGGACGAATATCCTTTTACGAACAAAGTTAGAAGGACATTTTTGTTTAGAGAAAACAAGCCATATCTCGGCCATATCCTTGCTGATCCTTATGAGTCCTGTGTCAATCAACTCGTCTTAACAAGGACTATCAGCTCTCCAAAGGACATTTGGGTAGTCCTTTTAATTTTAGAGATATTCAGGATTTTCACATTTTGCTGTGATTTCTTACATTTTTTTTGGTCTCAGCGACAAAAATTTTGCAAGTGCAAAAATTGAAGAAATGTGCATACTTTTGGGGATTGAATTTAAATGTTTGTCGAAAACACAAAATCGCTCAGAAACCACAAGGAAAATTTGCTTGGCTGGTGACAACATAAAAGTATATAAATGATATACTTACCTTACTTACCTTTTTAAGCTACTAACTAATTAGAGTGTCCAAGGTTGCATTTGATTTATTTATGAAATAAATAGCTCAATATCCTTAAGACATTCAACTATTCATTTCAGTTTAGACTGTGATTTGATTGTTAAATCAGTTAGCACAGAAGTTTATTTGTAGACGCTAAGCGGTCATCTGCTTTAATATTATGAATTGAGCAGAATTTTACTTGTCCATTAATTAATGTTAAAGCAGCTGAGGCACAAATTGGTAGCGTACTCCAAAATATGTGAGTTAAACTAACTTAAGCTCTAATAAACTAGCTTAATATGATATAATTCAACTTTGTAGTAAGAATTTGTGCTTAATAAAGACCACTTAATTTTGCCAGAACCACAGTTCAATTTTTGCAGACATAAATCAGATTATTTCATGTTTAGCATCAATCAACGGACTTCCTTATTTCCGTTTTGCAGCTGCAGCTATTTGTGGAACTTGCCAGTCACGATTTTGCAATCTCTCCCCTGTACCGAATCTTGGCAGACGCAGCGACGCCTCTTGGCGAATGCTAAAAATAAAACGGAATTATGTTGCGTCTTTCGCGTTGTTCGATGTGTGTTGCACAAACAAACATCGAAGCATTATTTAAAATGTCAAAATGGCATCGCACACTCAACGTCTGCCCTCAGCCCTGCCTCCGACAGAATGCAGACGCTGAGGCAGACTAAACAATGCCAAGAGATTGGCCAATGCTGTGAGTGTTTTGTTGGGGCACGCGCCAAGTTGAAGAGAGCGTCTCCATCTCGTCTCGTATAATGACCATGTTGCCCATGCTCTTTTGGACTGGTCCAGCTGCTGCTCTTGGTGTTGCCTCATACGTGCCGAAAATACGCGTTGAACTCTTTGAGTTATGCGGAGCTGACACTGACATTAATGCCACACAATTGCCAGCTGTCGTTGTTGATTCCGTGGGGCAAGCACGTGCTCTACTTAATATATCAATTAATCGACCATATTTCATTTATTGACTGAACACCCACTCTTCTCTCTCCTCTTCTCCCTTCGATTGGTTTTTTTCTAATCGTTGTCATTTATGCCATTTGGTGTCTTTGACAAAAAATAAAATATTGTAAATTGGTTTATGTTTATTTCGCCATTCCATTTCTGCTGGCCATTCAAATGAGTATTTTTTATACGCTACCAAATTGGGTAGCGACGAGGTTTAGCGGCTCATAAAAACTAAGTTTTTTACGATTATTATGCTGAATATTTTATGTTTTATAGCAATCAAATGAAAAGCTCAACATAAATTGGTCGTTTCACTTGTCGAGTGGGTTTTTCCTTCGTCGCTCGCTGGTGACATCACTGAGGAAAACGTGAGGAAAACTACGTGCTCGCTCTGCAAATGGATCGACGTCAGCATTGACGTCGCAGCATCTCATCGATAACTCAGCGTCGCGCGTGTGTTTGTATGTGTTTGGCTAGCACACATGAAAAGCGAATTTTCTCCCCAAGCGAAATACAAAAAAAAATACATATCGTCGGAAAATTCATTGGCGTGTTGAGGTCGAATGCGAGTGAGAGTGCGAGTGAGAGCGAAGAGTGTGAGTGTGTAAGAGTGTGTGTGTGTTCATGTGTGTTTTGTGGCTTTTCTTGGTCAACTTTGCCAGCTGGCGCTTGCTGTGCGCCTGCTACGAATATCGGAAAATTCCTTTGAGGATTTTGGCACAAAGGCGAGATGCCGCTGCGGCAACCTTTGATGATTTTCCATGCACTCTCTCGCCCCAGCCGCCATCTCGCTCGCACTCGCCGCCACTGTCGAGCGCACATTAATTTTCCAGATAGTGGCATCGAGACATTTGCAACCCCCTCGCAACCCTGCCTCTGAGGCGAATCGGCGTTGAAAAATGTTTTATGGCCAACATCCAGACAGAGAAGTCGCCGCTGCCGCTGCCGCTGCTGCCACAAGAGCAGCAGCTGCCCCTCAAGTGTTGCTTGCCGCCTGCTGCTGCCGCTGCTGCTGTTGTTGCTTCCTCTTCTTTCATGTACTTATTACTTTTGACTTTTTGGAGGAAAAGCATTTTCCGGGCGAGAGTGTGCTCGCCTTCTGTGTGTGTGTGCGTGTGTGCGAGTGTGAGTGTGAGTGCTCCTAAACGATTCTCAACAGCTGCGGTGGCTGCTTTGCCGTTGCCACTGTTGCTGCTGCTGTCACTGCTTCTGCCCCTTGGCATCGATTTCTGTTCGCCTGTTACATAATTCGCGTAATTTATTCAATTTTCAGAATTAATTTTTTACTATCCGCGAGTTTTGGGCTCTGCATATGAATTATTTGTTATTCTCGCCCACACAATCAATTTCATGCACATAAACATTTCAAGATTTGTGTTCCAACAAGTACATTTTATATCATTATTTTCCAAAGCAAAAATAAGCTTAGCAATTGACCAAAATGTTTTGTTTTTATTTTAACTTTGATTAATTTAATGAATTGCTTTAAATAGAATTTACTTAGAACTTTGCTGTTGTGACAAATTTGAAATATATCGAAATTGTTCTTTTGCTTTTTATTTTGTAGTGGCTCGTTGATGAAGATGGCGCCATCTATGTGCAGGCGGCGGTAGCTAGTGACTTACTTGGCCACATTAGTGGAGACAGCAACCCGCCTAGGTGTGCTAAGCGAATTTAAGATTTTTTATGGCACCTCCCTAATTGTTAACGAGCTATAAAAATAGAAGAGAAAAAACATTAACTTTTATATAATGCAACTAATAAAATATTATATTTTTAATAAATTAATATTTTTCGAAATATGTTTTGTTCAATAAATGATTGGGGTTTTTGCTTAAGTTCGCATTGGACACTTCATCATATGCACAAACCTTTATTTACTCAGCCATTTAAAGAACCTTTGAAAAAAAACATCTACTTATGAACACAGTGGGAAAACTATGATGAGAATTGAGAAACAATAATCTAAGTAATTAAAAACCGAAGCTGTACAAAAATGTAATTATTTACGAAAACACTACTCTCAAAATGCAGTAAAATATTAACATAAAACAAACAAAATATCCATTAAGCTATATACAGGCTAAATACTACAGATCAATTATTATTACTTTATTATGTAGCAGTTAAAAATTGGTAAGAAATAAAATATATTTGTTAAGCAGTGATTGAGCAATTATTACCAATTCACTACAAAGCAATACGCTGCGGAGAGGAAAGCATTAATGAACATGGTGTCTTATTTATACGGCGTTGATGAGTTCAGAAATAATAAAATCAAGAATAAATTATGTCGGCTAAGTCAAGCGAATAAAAAGCAGGCGTTTAATATGTGTGGTGATATTGTGATAGCTGCAGTTGCTTTTGGTGCTTGTTGATGTTGGGAATCTACCTAAAAGTCTGCTGCTCCTGTTTCTGTGCTGCGTGCTCCTGTTACGGCAACGCCCCAGCTGCACTTTAAAGAACTACAAAGAACTTGCCGCACTCAACGGTTGGAAACTGGCTGTGTGGGACCACAGAGTGCAGGGGCATGGACTTGGGCTTGTGGCTTGTGGCTCTGTGTGGCTCTGTGTGGCTCTGTGTCCGAGGTCTAAAGCGATTGCCGGCTGGGAGTGCGAGAAGACTCTATAATCTCGTTCAGTTAAGCGTCACGCATGCCACTCCCCTAAATTGATATGCCCGCCATGGCGAACTCAAACGCAAACACCAACAAACATCATTATTACCATCATCATCGTCGTCATCGTCGTCATCAGGCAAAAGCGGTCATCAAAATGTTCCTTGTCGCTGCTGTCGTTGCTATAAGTGTTGTTGTTGTTGGTGTTGTTGCTGTTGCTGTTGCTGCAGTGGCTGTTGCCGTTGCCGTTGGTGGTGGTGCTGGGAATGGTGGTGGCAACGACGGCATGCGGAAAATCATCAAAGCGTTTGCACGGCGGCTTTTTGCCTTTCATTTCGGCATTTCAAAGAAATGTTCCGACATTCGTACCAGGCGAACAGAAACCGGGCGAACGCTGAAATTGTGCCAAAAACCGAACGAAATCGAAAACTCAAAAACATACACACAAGGCCACCACCATTCACTGGCACACTCGCACACACGCACACACGCACACACACCACGACAGCTGCTGGCGTATAAAAATTGGCTCTGACCCGATTTTATACTAGGTTTATTGTTCTCATTTTATTTATTTTTCTTTTTCATTTCTTTTTTCATTTTTTTTGGGCGCGCTATTTTTCGCTTTGTTCTGGCTTTCAGGTTGGGTGGCAATAGCGAAAATGATGCACATGTTGCTAAAAGCGGCAAGCGAGCGAAAAAGAGTCGAGGGAGGAGGGCAAGGGTTGGCAATTGGCAGACTGATGATGGCTAGAAGCGCGACGAGAACTGCCGTCTGAGTGTTTGTCATGCTAGGGCGTGTCTGTCTGTCTGTCTGTCTGACGGTCTACTGATGATGATGATGATGGGAGGGGCAGGGTGTGAAACGTGTAATAAGAACACATTGTGTCAGGTCAGGAAGTGCTGATGGTGATGCCGTTGATGCCCTCAGCCATGTATTGTATCAGTATCTACATTGGTGCTTGGTATATGTATTGTGAACTGTGTGATAATTGATCGCTGATTTGTGAAGCGCATAACATTTAAATAAAAGCGATTGCCAAATGTTTTCCTTTGTTCCAAAGGGGATTTTCTTATTTTTCGTTTTCTCATTTTTTTTGGTTGAATTTTTTTAATGCTTGCTTTACACACATGGATTAAATATGTACGTACACATTATATAACATATACGAGTAATTCAAGTATTTGTATTTTATGACTGTGATTTAATTTCACCCATCCCTATTTATTTCAGTTCTCAAGTGCGGGGCTGCTCTACGCATACTCGACGCCAATCAGAGACCCAAAAAAACACCAATCAAAATCCTGGCTGGCAACCTCTTAGGGTTTTATATCCTAGCCGAGTGCACAATTTTTATATTGTATTCAATGCGGATGAAAAAATGACATTTTAGGCCCGCGGTGCACTTTATAATTAATTGTTTCAATTGGATATTATAGACGAATATATACGTTAATTGTAGATACATCTTGTACGAGTATGTTTACACGGATACTAGTTGCAGAAAAGACCATCAATTAAGCGAACTCAACAACAAATTTGTGCCTTTTATGCTGCGCTTTCTTTCATTTCATTGGAAGCGTTAATTGATTCATTTGATGCAATTTGACAAATGTTGCATATGGTTAACAGACGTTTCGAAATAACCCTCAGTATACATATACCCAGGCCAAAATATTTAAGCCATATTGTCTGCTGATGTGTGTGTGCTTTTCTTCTTGCTGTGTGACAAAAAATATACGAAATTTCACTAGTGCCAATTGGAGAGAATAAAAAATGTAGATCGATGTTTATCCAGAATTCTTGCCAATTTTAAAGCTGAAAAGTAAAGTTTGATATCTAATAATTTGGAATAAATTGAAATAAGTTTGTAAAGTGTATCGTGAAGATGATTCGTGCTATAAAATTATAGATATTATCATGGTGCAATAATTGTGGCTGTTACTGTTATTGTTACTTGTACTGTGAGTGTTGTGGATATTGTTATTTGTACAATACGAGTATGAGAGTATGTGTGTTCAAGATGCATAATCACTACAGAGTTATTCTACAGAGCATTTTCAGTACATTTACCTTGTATGCCATTTATGTTTTTCTTGAGGGAAATGATGTTATGGTGTTATGTTTACAGTTTGTTCGACCGATCGGAATTCAATCCGAAGTCTGATATATTTAGTTTAATTCTATGTAATAAGTGTTCGCAGCTTTTCATTTAGATAAGTGCTGTTCACGTCGATTGAATTTGATTTGATTCGATTGAATTTTCAGGGTGCAAGACTTCCTTGTGATAGTGAAATTTTTGATAACCTGTTTGTTTTAAGGGTTTCTCTTTATTATTGTTTTGTTGTTTTGTTCGTATTATAATAATAATCGTAATTATTACCGGTTCTACATAATTGAGATGACATTATCATTATCATTATCTTTAGACTTTTATCTTTATCTTCCATCTGCATCGTTTCCTTGCTCTGCTATCATCCTGAATATTGTTCGCTTTAGATTTGGATCATTGTCGCATGTTGTTCATTATTCATTATTCATTTTGATAGTTTTCTCGTTTTTAATTGTTTTTTTTTTTGTTTAGATTTACATTTATATAATTTACATATTTAGTGAATCATACGCGTTGTTAAACGAGTATAAATATATTGTATGATTATATATATGTAGCGCATATTACACAATGGCGCGATACATTCAGATATAACATCGATATATCCTCATATATAGTATGTGACGTCTGATCGCGATAGTTATATCAATTCAATCAATGTCTGTTTTGTTTTGTTCTGCAGAATAATAACATTTATATTTATGTCTGTATATATTGTGGTAAATAATTGAAGTATACATTTATATATATAGTTTTTGTTTTGTTTTGCAAATATTTAAATTGCATAGCGAATTCAAATATTTTAATGCCTTAATTATTTAGTATGCTTGCACAAAAAACCTTTAATAGGTATGACCATAAACATGTTCTTGATCTGTTTATCTGCATCTTTTACACCTTATCTTTGTGTGTGTTTTTGTCTGTTTCAGTGTAGTTTGTTTTGTTTTTCGAATAAATTGTTATACATATAAATTATTAAGTGGCCTCAGCCAGCATAATTTTTTCTGCTGGTTTTTACGATTTTTTTGTGAATATTTTTTCGATATTTTTTTGCATTTTGTTTAATTGTTTTAAACACAAAACGTTTGCCAAGTGGCTTAACAGATATATATATATATATATGTATATATATATTGTTGTAGGTACATACATATATATTTGTTCATATGTTATATCATATCATAAACACATCGATAGTTTGAAATGTTTCCACTTAGCTTACGATTTTCTCATTTGCTTTTTAAATTTTATATTTTGTTTTTCCAAAAATGTATGAAAGCCTGCGCTTAGTATTTGATTTCGCTTATTTATTATATTATATTTGCATTCAGTAGATGTTACGCATAATTATTTATCTGGGTTTGTTTTGTTCCGTTATCATAAGTACACATATATGTATATGTTTGATGATACGATACTTGCCATACCATTTTCTTTGCGATATATTTTCCATTGTATTTATTTGTATTTGTATATCATTTGATTTGAATCAACCCAAACAATTACATAATATACGTATATATGTATTCATATAAGTATATGTAGTGTATTAGTAATTTCTCATATATGTTTTATATAGTATATATTATGTATATGTCATGTTGAACGTCATATGTATGCTGATTTCACATTAACTCTATTAACAATGCCGCCCCAAAGCCGGAACTTCGATCGGATCGAGGCGTCTTCTGCAGGACGAACTGCGACGGCGACTGCTTTAATCTCATTATGTAGGCCTATAACTAGGGTCGTCGGTCTGTGTTGTCTGTAGCATGTCCAGGGTCAGGTAAATATATCGTAGTAGCTGTTTGTCCGAGAGTTGAGATGTGCGTATTTACAGCCTGTCCAGTAATTCGTCAGCTTGCGTTTATCTAGGAACTCAAACCATATTGTATTCGGTTCGTCATGCCGTCAGTCAGTCAGTCAGTCTGTCAGTCAGTCGGTCAATCATTAGGTCTGTCCCACTCCTCTTCTTTTAGCTGCAATTCGTCCTGTTCGAGTCCCTCCATCCCGATCGAGTGCCGACCAGGGCAAGATGTTTGCTTTTACACTTAATAAACACACAGATCATCTCTAAGGCGAGGATCTGCGTGATCTCCCGTTGAGGAGCTCTGCTCTTCATGGTTCCCCATGTCTGAGGAGCTACGTTGGAAAAGCTGGACTCCTGGGTCATATATTGTATTACCGTTCCGTCGTTTCTTTCGTACGTTCGGGTTTAAAGTTTAAATTACTTTATCCTCTTGTTGTCTATGGATCTTTTTGTATATCTATGTTACACCATCAATGAAAATAGATTTTTTGAAAATGATAAACTGTGCCTGTAATACGCACATATTATATATATATGTGTATATATGTTTCGATTATAATATGTAGTATAAGTATATTAATATAATTTATGCCTTTCATAATATTATATCATTTATTATGATTTGTTATGTGTAAGTTCCGTTCAATTATCTACGCATGGTTGTTGTGTTTCTTCGATATAAGTATTATTATCATTATTATACCTCAAATATACATCAATAAGTTTTGGGTTTTTACTACAATACATTTAGAGTTTTATTTGCCTTTCTCTTCCTTATCATCCTTTCACTTTCTCATTATTTGAATTTTTTTTTGGTTTTTTTAGTACACTTATTTAATTTGTTTTGTCGAAGAACAATTGGAAATATTTGTTTAGTAATTAATTAATTAACACTGGAAAAAACTCTGTTTGAATTTATCGTTAAATTATTGAAAAACTCACTACTACATATTTTTTGGTTTTTGCTTATGTTAATCTGTTTATGTTTTTGCTTTTATTTAACTTTCTACCACGTTAGTAAATTTTATTTAAATTTTTGGGAATTTTCGCAAGCCCGAAGTTGTTGTTGGGCTCGCCACAGTTATTGTAATATTGTTTTTCATTTGCTTTAGTGTTTGTCGTGTTTTCATTTAAAATGTTCGATAACGAAGGAAATGCTAACAAATAAATATTGCGTCTAGTTAAATTTGTTTAGTGTTTTGTGGTATTTACTTAACATTATTATTTGTTCAAAAATCTTCAAACTACATTTAACTCATTTTGCAATATGTTTTTCTTTAACACCAACTGCTACATAAAACTGTTAATTACTTGTAATTTATTTTTAAATTATGAGATATTTTTTTCTGTAATTTTGTTGCTAACTTGCAGCATTTGCATTTCGACTGCTTTCCACTTTCCACTTTCCTTTCACCGTTCTCGCTTTCATCTTCAACTTTCCACTTTCCACTTTTTTTGTGTTTTTCTGTTATTTTTATTTTTTGAATAATTTGCGCTTACGTTACTAGAATTGTTTTGTTTATTTTCAGTTTGTAGCTTTAGTCAGTTTGTATCTTTGAGAGTCATTTGTATCTTTGTGGCTGCTCCTTGTGCTGTGTTGAGTGTACTGTGTTGTGTTGGTGTTGTGGCGCCGCCTTTGAGACTGCAACCACATTAAACCGAGTGCTATCTGGTTATTAATCCTGTTTAACGTTTGCTATTTGTCCTTCTGAAACATTCAAAGGGTCATGCCTGAGTGGGGAATTGTTTTAGTTTTAGTTTTCGTTTCGCGTTTTCGTCTTCGATTTGTGTATCTTTTGTGTGTGTGTAGTTTGTTTTCTGTTTCGTGTATTTCTTCTGTTCTCTTTTTAGCCGGCAATAATGTACAATTTTTTAGCATTTGCCATGCCTGGGGCTATCTCTGGGATACCTCGGCATGATTATGTGTGTGGCACATCCTCCAATTCAACACATTCTTGATGCCTCCCGAGCAATCTGCAGTCGCAGCTTTTAGCTGCCTCAATTTGGTTGCTGTTCAGATGATAGATCGAGTTTTGTTTTGTATCGTGTGTTTTGTAAAACTGTGCTACAAATTGATCGGGAGTGCTTCCTGCATTCTTCTTCTTAATACTTATACATAAGTATGTTAAATAATATTATGGATCGATTTCTCGTTTTTGAGTGAAGTAGAAGATTCTTGTAGTACAATTAAATAACTCAATAAATTCGCACACATATGGTTTGGTAAAACAATATTCGAAATATTTTCGAAAATACTTGTACACACAGATATATAGTAGTTAAAGTCGTTAGTAATACACACAAATATATGTAAGTATTGACATTCACAATATTGTATATGAATAATGTATATATTGTATACATATATATATATATGCTTTTATTTATATATTTTTAAATATAAATATATATATATATGTAGTAAACTTGTATAATTAATTGTCATACACATCAATAGCGTCTTTTGTCTTTTGTTGTTGTATCTGCTTGTAAATAGAAATATTTATCTTTTATCTTTTGTTTTTTGTTTTTCTTCTCATATTCCCTCAATACTTTCCATACGTTCCATCTATTAGTTTTAGGTACAAATTTTGCATCCTTCTGCGGTTTAAATATGTATGTGTAGAATATGTCTTCAGTATATAGGTGTAGGTGTAAGTGTGTGTTTGTGTTCGTGTGTGTGTGTGTGTGTGTGTGTGTGTGTGTTGGGCTTGTTATAGATGTTAGTTGTTGTTTTTAGACGGCATATGTATACCATTTAGCTCGATTGTTTCTTCGTCTATTCGTCTGGTTATTTCAAGCACATCAATCATTCGGTTTTAATTTTCAAGTTGGATATTCATATGGATATATTCATATTATGGGGTACTCGTATTTTGCTTGAATAATATGTATGTATCTTTTGCCATCAACATCGATATAAACGCGTAAGTAAAATGCATTCATAATTGAATTAAATGCTTAACAGCTACACATGTATATAATGCTCATAAATATATATTTTTATGTATTTTTCTTTGTTGTTGTTGCAAGAGTAAGAAACACTCAAATATGTAATATGGTTTTTGCTTGATTTAGGTATTACGAGTAGTAGAAATACAAGTGCATTTTTGTTTTCATATTCATGTTGCATAGTGCTGGACACCGACGACACCGAAGTGCTTTGTCTTCGCCTCAAGTGCCACATGTGCCACATGCAACGCCAGCGACGAACGCTTTTCGAATGAACCTTGCGCCAGAGATGCGCTCCAGCTGCCACGGGCTGGTGTGTTCACCTGGAGCCGCATGCCGACCGTTGGCAAGCGCTTGCCACAGCGCGTTGCACGGACACAACTTCGCGCTCTCATTTATATTCATAATATGGTGCATTTTTGTGGGTGCAAAACTTAAGCTTAGTTTGTGGTTTTTTCGCTTCAACTGAATGTGTAATGTTGTGTTGTAGTTTGTTTTTGTATCCAACGCTAGCCGACCATGTTGAGCCCGTTTCGAACCTGCCAAGTGCTTATGCCAAATCATACGTGTATCTTTTGTGTTCTGTGTTCGGTGTTCTGGAAACGTATATCGATTAAATCTAGCTACAACAACAACTAATATATATTTAAGTTTATAATATAAGACATAAAAAGGACCCCCGAAACGCTGCAACAAACAGATTTTTTAACTAAAAAATGGTTGTTGTTGTTCGACGTCGCTTCACTTCTTGGCCGTTGTTTGTTGCTGCTGTTGTTGTTGTTGCTTGGCCGACGTCGTCTTCGCTGGCGTCTTCTGCTCAGCGGCCGCCTTTGTCTGCTCCTTCTCCTTCTCCTTGCCCTTCTCCTTGACCTTCTCCTTCTCCTTTTCCTTCTCCTTGGCTGCCGCTTTGCTGCTGCTGGTGGGCGCCTCCTCCTCGGCTGCCTCCTGCGCCTTGTCCTCCTTCAGCGGCTCCTTGGTCGTGCTGCCAGTATCCTTGTCCAGTTCGCGCTTCTCGCCCGAGGTATTCGCCGGCAGCGCCTTCAGTATGGCATGCACCTCCTCGGCGACGGCCATCAGCACGAACTCGAACTGCAGCCGAGTGGCCACGACGCCAGCTCGCTGGTCTCGCAGATGCTCCAGCGTGGCGGCAATGTCGATTTCGCGAGCGCCCTTATTCATGCGTCCCAGCACCAGATCCAACAGGATGTAGGAGCCAGTGCGTCCGGCGCCAGCGCTGCCGTGCACCACAATGGGGCACGAGCGGCCGCGATACGATTTGTTCACCTTGCTGCAAGTGGCAGCGCAAATTAGTCGATGAGTAGATACGAAGAATTAAGTTCACTTACCGTCGGAAGTCGAGCAGCGCCTTGGCCTGGGGCGGCACACCATTCTGGGGCCAGGAGAGGAAGTGGAACTGGGTGACGGTGCGGGTTTCGCTGGTGCGCAGATTCTTCAGGTAGAAAGAACGTACGAGGTAATCGTCACACCAAATGTGTTCGCTAACCAAGTGAACCTAGCAACAGATTGAAATCACAAATTAGATTGGATTTACTTGGAAGTTAAGGGTTACTTCTCACCTCATAGATGTGATAGACCTCGGCACCTTCTTCCGGCCAGTAGCGCGCACAGGCGACGTCGCCATTCTCCTGGAGGCGGCAAAGGGCCACGATGACAACGGCGCCCTGCTCCCAAATCATTTGCCAGAAATGCGCCAGGGTCGAGGGCAGCGGTCCCTGGGCTGCCACATAGGCGGGAGCGCGGGGATCATGATCGGTCTAAGATGGAGAGCAAATTAATTTTGTTTAAATTGAAGTGCCAAAATAATAGTTGTGAATATTATTAAACTAACTCAATTAAATAATGGTATACTAAAGTGTGAAATTAATTAATCAAATAATACAAATACATATATTACATTATTGGCTCAAATAATGAAATAAAAATTATTATTATACTAAATTAAATAATGAAGTAATACATATTTTTTAATTGGTTAAATTAAATGTCAAAATGTCTTATAATTATACATTTTAAATCGTCAATGAATTTTGGTGATTTAAATGTATACTTTTTCACTATTATATTTCTTTAAGTAAATTCCTTTACATACAACAATTAATAAATGTTTTTAAGAAGAACATTTCTAATGCATGATCTCCCGTTCTCACACTTGACAAGTGTTAATTTAATTTTCTTCCTAGCATCAACACATTAAAGGCGGTAAATACAAATAATATATGTGAAATACTCACAATCGTCGAGGCATTCACATAGTCCAGTCCCTCGGCATTGGCCAGATGGTTGAGCACCACGCGCGAGTGGTCGTAGGGCAAAGGTGCGCCAGGTCGGTTCAGATTGGCGCACTGCGGCTGGGAGGCGGCATCCCGAGCACTTGGCTCCGCTTCATAGCGGCACAAAGCCTCCCACTCCCGCTGCAGTCGTCCCTTGTTGCGCAGATGATCCTCCATATAAGACTGCAAGCGAAGAGCGAATCATTTATAAATAGTACTCAATATATTGCTGATCATAATATGAATTCAAGCGGACTCGTGAAATATTTAAATGAATTAAAAATAAATTAAAATTCAAAATAATTGCGAGGAGAGAGCCATAAACGCCCCTAGAATAATTGCTTGTCTATAAACCTTTCTGTCCCAGTTAGACATACACGTAACTTCACACCTCTATCCTATAACTAACTTTTCTAAGCATGAACCTTTTCGAGATCTCTGTGTTGACTACTACAGACTCTACTGTGTTCTCAACGCCAATGCATCTCTTCTAAATATTAAAAATTGTATTATATCATTACTAGCTAACAATAATTAGCAACTAACATGGTGTTGGAAATTAAAACCATCTGACCTGATTGGCTTTTTCCTGGGTTTTCCCCAATCCATGCAGCGAATGCTGGGTTAGATTAATATGGCTTCAACACCCCCAGAGATTTCAGATTTTAATTTTAATTGAATTATTTTAAATAATTTTAAACTATAAAAATATTTTTAATCATAATTTTGCTCTTTTAGTCATAATTTTATTAATTTCTTCAATGTCGACTGTTCATAGTCGACTTTAAATAAAATGAAATAAATAAAAAATATAACTCGGAATACAGGAAGAGGGCACAATATTGCCTATTCAGGCATCCTCTAAATATAATAATGAATAATGATAATTGCGAGGCGACTCACCAGCACCATGTGTCCGGTTGAGATGTCCATGTTCGTCAGCGCCGGCTCCTCGCTCCAGGATGACGTGCTCGATCGCGAGGATGGCGGGCGACCCTCGTTCTCCTTGCTGAGCGACGTGATGCGACCGCTGTGCGCCGTGTCCGATGCAGTTGCTCCGCCATTGCCGCCGCTGCCGTTGCCGTTGCCTGGGGTGGCGCTGCCGTTCTTGCCCGCCATGCGAGCACGACACAGCTCCTGGTAGTCCTTGCTGCAGCTCTCGGCGCCCGAGACGCCCGACTGCAGGCCGCCCAGTTTGTCGCGCTTGCGATCGTGCCGTTTGATCAGAATCAGGGTGACAAAGATCACAATCACAGCCGCTGCGCCGGCTCCGGCGAACATGTAGGCCATAATGTGGGTGACGTCCGGACCCTGCTCGGCCAGCTCCATGCGTGAGGCCGACACGCTGGGATCCCGCAGATCCTTGACCCTGTCGCCGACGCCAGCGTGCAGAACGTAGAAGCCAACCCGTCGCTGGATGTTGTTCTTGACGCCGCGGTTCTCGTTGATGTAGCGTGCCACATCGGCGGCCGTCTTGCGCTCGGGGTTGTTTGAGTCAACCCGGAAGCTGACTTGGTGTGGTTGAACGCTGTGAAATATCGAAAAAAGACTTATTGAGAGAGCTGCCTTCATCAGGGATTCTTTACTTTGAGCGAATATTGATTAAGTTGTCGACACCTACGTTAAATAAGAAAAGTATCCCTGCATGTGAAGTATTTGCGCCAGCTCATTCATGATGCGCTGCCCATCGTACCAACTGTCGATTCTGCAAGACACAAGGATCAGATCAGACTGTGATTGAGATTGAGATGTCGCTGCCACTTACGGGTTCTTCACGAACACATGCGCATACTCAGTGTCTACGGTGTGCGGCGCATGATCCTCGTCCGAGTGCTGCTCCTTGATGACCTTCTTCTTCTTGAAGGGCTCGTTGACATCGCCGCCCTTGATGTGCGCGGGCAGCACCTCCTTGTTGCCATCGTCGCTCCTCGGTCGCGGCTTCTCCGTGCCCAGCTCGTTGCTCAGCTCCGCTGGCGGCCCCAGCTGCGGTCCCGGCTTCTTCACGTCGAGTCGCTCGTGTCGGGCGAAGCCCAGCATGTTGGCGAGCAGCGACTGCTTGATGTCGACGGGCTCGTCCGCTTGGGGGGCATCGAGCAGCTCGTCCTGTGGCATCGTCAGCAGCCCGCCCTCCGTGTAGAGGCGTTGGTTGTGCAGCGAGCGCGGATAGCTGTTGGAGGCCAGCATGGCCTCCTCCTCGAGCGGGGTCAGCGAGTTGCGACGCAGACTGGACTCGAAGGCCAGCTCCTGCTCTTGGGCATTGACGTCGCTGTCGCTGGGCCGCCGCTTCGTCAGCTCCGGCTGCGCCTGCAGCTCGGCCAGTGGCTCCTGCTCGTTGGCCAGCTCACGGAAGAACGAATGCTTGGGCGGCACCATGGCGCGGGCACGCTTGAAGGGCGCATAGTTGTCGGGGAAGTAGAGCTCACTCGACTCGTTCACCTCGCCGGGCACAAAGATCTGCGTCTGCGGCTGATCTGCATCCGGCGGCAACTGCTGCTGCTGCTGTTGTTGCTGCTGCTGCTTGTCCAGCTGCTGTTGCTGCTTCTGCTGCTGCTCCACAATGGCCTCCAGCTGGTCCATGGCATTGGCGGGCTGCTGCTTGCGCTGATACGGCTGCGGGTCGGGCTCGGATGCGGCGAGTATCTGATAGAGTTCCAATTGATTCTGCTGCTCTGCCTTCTGGTTGGCATCCTGCTCGGCCAGCCGCAGCTGCTGCTCGCGCTCAATGCGCTGCCGCTCGGTGTCCAGGAACGCGTCCATCACGCTGGGCAGCTCCATTTGCGTGCTCTTCGTGTGCCCGTCCAGCTTGCCAAAGTGCTCCAGCTCGAGCGGATCGTGACGCAGCCGCCGGCGATCCTGCAGCTGCAGCTCGTGCAGTATGCTGTTGAAGCCGCCGCTCTCATGCGGCTGCTTCTTGCGCAACATCGGATAGAACTCGGCCGCTCTCGGCGCCTGCTGCGGCTCCTCGAAGTAGTCCACGTTGCCGCCCTGCAGCTGCTGCTGCTCGGGCGACGTGAAGCGCACATAGGCCAAAGCACTGGCCGGATCGGCATCGTATTCGACGGGCATCGGCGCCAGGTTGGCGCACAGGTTCGGCGGCAGCTGCTGTTGGCGTTGCAGCGAGAAGAGCGCTCCCTGGATGCGGCACTGGACGTAATGATGGTCCCAGCCTAGGCCGGCGCCCTGCAGCTCCTCCAGCATTGTGGCCAGCAGACGTGATTGCTCCTCGGTGAGTGGTGTCCTGCAAGCAAACGCACAATTAAGGCTGCCCAATTGACAAGCATATTAAACTGCATGGATAATTACTTCTCAATGTCCTCAACGTCGACGCCGGTGGTGGGAATGCACTTGCCAAAGATGTTGTCTGCGGGAAGAGGGAAATCAAATGCAAATGATGCTCCACTTTAATAGGCCATGTAACTGCATTAATAGCGCGTGTCTTACAATACCCTCCCGGCTCCCTTCGCCCCTCCTCTGGTGCTGCACCTTTTGTTTCCATTGTGATTTACGAGCGTTTAAACGCATATCCTTGCGGCCTGTCTCGACCGTAATTTGCATAATGCAAATGCGGATAGGGACGAAAAACTGCGACGCCGACAACTGCAATGGCAGTTCGCTTCCCTGCGATAACTACATATGAGTCTGTGCGGCTACACTGGGAGAAATGTGCATCAAGCGAGATGAAACTTGCAGCATTTCTTACTTTTACTACACTGCAACATTATGCACTCCTTGCTGTATAACTTTTCAATTGCAAATAGTCAAAATAAAGCAGAAACTTTTCTTTAAATAGCATAAAAATATCTAGAATTCTAATTTAGTAAATTTAACTATTTCTCAAAAAGCTGTTTGCAATAAAAGTGAAGCCAATAATTACTATAAATTACTGTGTAATGGCACTTTTAATATTCTAAGGAAATAAATAAAAATGATATTCCAAAATATTGCAATAGTTTTCAATTGAAAAGATAACATATAAAGTTGAAGTTTTGCATTTAAAATTATGCAACAAATTTAATCTCATCTCAATGTGTTACTGTCATTTTTAGACGAATTCCCTTCACAATGAAAAGTTTAGTCTAAATTTTAAAAGCTTTATAATCCTTTTTAATCCACACAGAATTCAAAAAGCTTTTCGGTTTTATTTTGGCGCATGTTTTTCGGAAAAATATTCATCATTTCGCAAATAAATGTTCCCCACAATAATGTGTGAACTGCGCTTTTTAATCTCTTAATTTTCCGCAGTGCAGCGCGACTTTATTTTCATTTTCATGTAGCGACGCGTACGTTTTTCCCCCTTTTGAGGTCAACTATTTTTCCGCAATTTACCACAATTTTTCGCCGGTTTTCTCCAGCAGCTGCCGCAGCTGCTGTGGCAATTGTTCTCAGCACACAGGCACACACATCCACTGCCAAGCTCCCCCCTTCGGCCGTCACTGCAATTCCCCTCTCCGAAAATTGCACAGAGCTTACATAAGTAATTGAGTGTGTTCTCGATAATGCACTGCTGCTAGTCAACGCCTGGTCTCCGGTTCTCCGACTAACCCCCTGACCTCCCTCCATTTGTTTTGTTGCCGCTTTTTGAATGCGAGTGGCATTGAAGTGCTTGGCAAATACGAAAATATAGTGCTTCAGGCCAGAGTCAGAGCCAGAGAGAGAGCCAGAGGCTGACAGTGACTGTGGACTAAACTAAACTCAACTAAACTTGCGTCCGATGGCCGATGTTGACCCACAAAATGGGGTTTTTCGGTTGCAATCGCAATCGCAGCTCAAACGCCTCTTTTGGTTGCCATTTGGCAATTGGACTGCAGGCAAATGAACATTGTCATTAGTTGCAATAAAACGACAGCTTAACATGCTATATACGAGTAGACGGAACAATCGCCATAAATTCCCCTCTTTTGAGTCACACTCAAAAGCATGCTATGCAAATTTGCAACTTTGTCGGTATAAACGAGGATTTAAAAAACATCACCTCGTCTGAAATCATTTGTTAGACATTAATTTGATGGTATTGTATAACTTTAATGCAAAAGTCTTGCCACATCTTGTTAAATAACATATACATATAAAAAACATGTTTTTGTTCATTTATAAATTAGTGTTTTATGTTTTTATGTTGCTCTCTAGTGCAAAGAGTATCAAACTGCCAATATTGGGCAATAATTATATTATTAAAAAAAAAAATGAAATCAACACTGTGTAACACTTATTTATATTATTCTACCCCTGCTGATACTTTAAGCCATTACAGCCAAGAGATATGTATCAATTACAACTCCTTCCACACCGTTTGTCTGCCTGTTTTGTGTTTTGTGTATCGCAAAAGATTTAGAGAGCCTGAGCAGTCGGTAAACAGGCCCGACCCTTTTTAGCAGTTCATAACACACAATCTGGCAGTTGTATCGGCTTAATCGAGTGTTTTCGTCACTTACCATCGTAGCAGACCTCGGAGTGGGGTATGCAAAGCGTCCTAACAAACTGGCAGCCTGCAAGGAAGAGACATGAAAGAGTTGTTAACAATCGCAAAAGGGAAAGATGAACAACAAAAAAAAGAAACAGAAAGAGTAGAGCGAGCGACAAGTTTCAGTTAAGACATAATGATGTGGTAAAAGCCAAATCAGCATTACCACACTAAGCAAACTAAGGACGGGCCCAAGCCACCGAAAAGCAACAGCAGTTCCCATTTCCCTGCCCCTTTCCCCCCATCGACCATCAGCAGCATTCCAGATCGAGTTTTGGCACGTCGCCATTTTGTCGTGCCTCTGTTGTTGTTGTTGGTGTTGCTGTTGTTGTTGGTGTCATGTGCCACTTGCTTTGCTCTTGGCTAAATAAACGCTTTTTATGAGCATGTCGCACATGACACACACACACACACACACACACACACACACACACAGACAGGGACAGGAGCAACATGTCCCGACGACAGACACTGCAAAATATCCCCCGGAGAGCCAGGCCCTAAACTTGGCTCCCCCCGAAAAAAGTATGTGCTCCATCTTTAGTCCTTAGTCAAATGTCGGTTTTTGTGCCCTACGTTCGTTCCTCATGTTGCTGTTGCTGTTGCTGTCGTTGTTGTTGCTGCTGCTGCTGCCTGTGACGTCAAGACCCGCAGCCGTTGGCCGTTTTGTTTGGGATTTGCGTGAAACACAGCCTGGTCTCCGCCTTGGTATTTGCTACTGAAAAATGTGGCACTTTCCTGCAACACATGAGCACGAGGCACGCACGTAGACCACGTCACCGCCTGTCATTACCACCCCGCTGCCTCCTCCATTGTTGCTGCTGCTGCTTTGGCAGTCGCGTTAAACCATTTCGACAGAAACTTTGTTGTCAACAGTTTTCGTGGTCTCTTTGGCCGGGCTTTAACTTTTGCCTGTTGACGCACACCAAAGCATTTCTTGGCCATTAATTAAGCCAAGAGTAATTTCAATGTGGGCTGACAATTCTCATTTCCCCTCTCAACGCCCCCCCAACCACCACACTTCTATCTCAGACCCTACTCCAGCGGCAGCTTGAGCTCCCTCAGCGTGCCCGGGCATTTGTTTTTTAATTGTTGAATAATTGCAGCCAGGCCATAGCTGAAAATTAATCTCTGGAGAGTGGCTCGTTTGGCGCTGCACTCAGCGAATAGAAGCGGGTATGATGGACTACAAATACAAATAACCCAATCACAGACACGGAAAAATATAATAATTCTCAACTGTCATTTCCTGTGACCACAGTCATTAATAAGCTGTATTTCAATAAATACATTTTATCTAATAACATGAACCATAATTTGAAAGTGAGTTGCATAACCACAAATAGTAATTATTCTCGAGTCATATTTTTTGCTTTAATATGTATAATTAAAAGATAAAAGTTGTGTTGTTTTCGTACTCAATAGAAGTCAGTGATTTCTTCATTACAAAATATATATACAGGGTATTGTTTAGACATGCTTCGGCTGTAAACATTAAAGTTTTTCACTTTTTATGCCTTCGGGCCTGGACCCTTTTTGATAAGCATTTTATGAAGGCACCGCAACAACAACAACCAGAAATTAACTCGGCTTTCTTTGCCCCTGTGGTTTGCTCGAAAGAAAAGGAAAAGTGTTGCCCAACTTGAGGCGCCGCGAAATGACTTCATCCGACAGCCAAGTGAGACGTGAACGAGTGGCAAGTGGCAGCTAAGAGCTGCAAATGCAGCCATCCTGCGTGCTCCTCGAGGACATCAAAAGTCAATCTTGTCCACTCATCTGGTCGTCATTGTCGCCGTCATTTGATCGCCGTGTCACGTCAGTGGTCAACATTATGACACCATGACTCTGATGGCCACAACTTCATGGTACTTTAGAGTCGCTCGTTTTGTTTATCGTTTCTGTACAGTATTGTCAAGTTGACAGATTGAAGTGCACTTGGCTAGTTCGGTGCCCCTTGAAATTGTCAATAAATGTGAAAAGTGGATATCCATCTGTCAATGGAGCGAATGGCACGTGCCTGGCATGCAAAAGAGCGCCGCGCCAGAAGCTGGCAATCAACAGACTCTCAAACAAATTGCCAGCCAGCTGAAAAGGCAATTTTGTTGCTGCTGTCTAATTGCTCATGTTTGCAGCACAAAGGTGCGAAAGCGTCAACAGCGATGCGCAAGCATGGCAGCATCAAAGCCAAAGCCAAAGCCAAAGCTATCCTCATAGCCAAAGCCCATAAGCAGTGTCCTTAGAGCAGACTCATAAATATGCATGCTCATGTCCCGTGCCGTGAGACGGTTGGGTGTCGTTGCTTCTTTCGACTCTGACGCGTTGCAACTGCCACAGATAAGGCAATACAGCAGCAAAGTGCGCCACACAATGTGCCACATTTTCGGGCGATTTTCTCTTTGAACGCGGTCAGCGTGGAATGGCCGGAAAATGGCATCGACAGCCCGAATCGATGCAAAAAGCCTTAAATTCCAATGGCAGCCACTTTGCAACTTCTATCGAGACAGCATCCCCCCCCTCAAAAACACACCGCAACGCTGTCCGCTTCCGGTAGTTTTTTCTGCGAGTATGCTGCAACATTTATTTATGGTGCTTTCGATTTGCTGCCAAAATGCGCTTATCCCGAAGCAGAATGTGCTGCACTTCGATGCAACTCTTGGCCCCCAGACAGCTGTCAGAATAAAAAGCTGGCGATGCTGCTGCCCGTGACTTGATCGAGATAAACATACCCATTACTCAGCGAGATTTATTTGTAGTTCTATGTCAGATTATGATGGATATGCCAGCATTATCAATGGCAATTGCAGTTGCGGCAACGAGTTGCATTCATGTGTCATTGCTCGATGATTTGCCGTTTGCCAAAGCAACAAATCAAAATCACTTGAGGTCAATTCGCAAGGCCAGACCACAGTAGCTTCTGGCAAGGATCTTCTGCTCTCCGCTCTGCCTGCGGTTGCAGTTTTCAGTTGATTGATACGTAACGCGGTCCCTTTTCAAATGCTGCTGTCAACAAGCTGTGCGGCATGAGAAACTAGAGCTCTGACTGCTTAACTGTAGTCGAAACTGGGAGCAGTGGGAGCAAGGACGTCCCTGAGGAGCAAGCTCCGACATTATTTCATTTTCTACACATAAATTATGCCACAGGCGGTGGCCACTTGGCAAACAGTGAAGCGACCGCAACAATTTAATAAATTCTGCCGCAAGGCAAAATTGAAAATTCCTCCCATAAATTGTGCGACGTTGCGCGTCAATTGAGGCAGCAGCAACAGCAACAGGACCCCCGCATTTTTGATTGATGTCCACGGCCATGCATATTTCAGAGCAATCCCTGTTGCTCGGAGCTGGTCCTGGCCACAGGTTCCAACCATTCGGGGAGGGACCAAATGTTGTTTACTTTCCCAAGCGCAACCGTTGTTCTTCTGGTGTGCTGTTGCTCTGTTGCCGTGGCTCCTTTTGCTATTTGCTTTCGGGTCAAGGAATTTTAAAAAGATTTTCATTTCATAACAACATTTTTTGCTGGCCACATCGACACGTGAGGATGCGTGTGTGTGGGCGGGAGATCCGGATACGGTAGCGCATTGGGCCAACGTGTGGTATGTGTAATACGCAACAAGAACAAAGCATTAAAAATCGTAGCATATCTTGCGGCTGTTGCACACTGCACACCGCACACTTTTGTTCTCGATTGTGGACTTTTCAAGTAATTATTTGCTGAGTTCAAAAACGTGTGTTTGTCTTTAAATAATTCACAAATTGAAGAAGACTTTCAAATATCATGAGCCAAATAACTAAATCATTCATGACCAGAGATATTTAAAACATAAAACTTTGCTTGCTATAAACATTTATTTTTAATGTAATGCTAGAAAATAAATATCGTTAGTCGTCTTTATTTATCGCTAAAGTCTCCTCGAAAGTATTAAAAAGTGGTAAAAGTTGTTTACCATTTTTAAATGTTGCCAGCTTAACATAAATAATATTGTAATTGAATGCTACTAAATTAGCAGTAAATAAATACTTTAAAGCCTTTACTTTTTATGCTGAAGCCTTCTCGCCGCTTGCCTTTCATGTTCACATGCTAAAAATAAGCTTTTATTAAAATTGAAATAATTAAAAGTTTTCAACTTGTAGCTTGTTAATAGCTTTTGCACCAGTGTGCAGCAGGGCGTGGCACTGGAGACCTTAATGCGAGAGCTGTTGCTGTTATATGTATGCTTTAATGATGTTGTTTCAGGCATTCGCATAAAAAATATTTCGCTGACAACGTGTGCCAATGGCTGGCGGACAGGAGCGAAACAAGGATAACAGGGTCGCTCGCTGGCTGCAACAACTGTCAGGGGCACGCACACACACACACAAACACACACAGAGAAAGCGAAATAAATAATAAGAGGCGACCATTAATCGTGACATAGACAAGGCAGACAAGACAGAGCAGAGGACCAAAGAGGCACATCAAATCACAGCAGAGCCACTGGCGACGCCAAAGCGGAGATGTTGGGAAAGGGGGGCAAGAGGAGGCGCCTGCAACACGAGAAGCGATAGACACAAAGCAAGGCAAGGCAAAGCAAAGCGACGCAGCTCGTTAAAGCCAAGCATAACAAGGCACACGAGCCTGGCTTTCCCCTCCCTCGTTCCCTACTCTTTCCCTCTCTTTATGCTTTATGCTCCCCACACCTCTGTGTGTGATGCTAAGCATTTAATGCTGTGCCACACGCGGCAACACATATGCCACATTGCGCGCGGCGCCAGGCAAAGCAAACAACAAATAAAACATAATGAAGGCGTGGCACACACACACACACACGCACACACACACACAGCTGCATCGCCGCAACGTTGCAGTTGTTTATGGGCTTAGCTGCAGCTGTAGGAAAACAACAGCGGCGCAAGAAAAACTTTCGCACAGCGCTCTCGACTCGGCTTTTACGACGGCTTTTTGTTTCAGCTTTATGAAGTGTAAATAAGCGGCGGCATTTCACAGCAGCATCCAGCCACAGCCCTCCTCGCGGCTCCTCTCCCCTCTGTTCTTTGGGACTCGACTTGTCTTCATGACTTTCAGCTTTAAGCATTTTGTCAGTCCAGACGCAGCGCTTTTTCATTTTGTATGCTGATTTATGCACACTCATTTTATTCATAAATTTTTGAAATACGCTCGACGTTTTTAGGATTTCCTAACTGTCCCGACGCTTCCGAGCTGCCGAGCCTGTCGGGGCTTGTGTGTCCTGGACGTGTCCTGACCCTGCTGCGAGCCACTCTGATTTATCTTTGCCACATTTGTAAGCACAATTTGTTGGCCTATGCTTGCCACAAATTTGGTACGCAATTAAGCGGCCTCCCTGCCCCTTGCTTCTCTTCACTTCACTCCACACACACTTACAACAAATAAGCGTTCGGCATAAATTCGAGTATAAACCGTTTTTTATGTCCAGCCCGCTTTTGTCTGTGAGTCCATAAACCAGAGCAGAGCAGAGCCGAGCCGAGCAGGCCAGCAACAAGCGGAAGATTAAGCACATAAAGCTCTAACCTCGGACTAGTCCCAACACACAACACAACACAACACAACACAACACAAACGCAGCAGTGAAGTAACCACAACGCACTGAAGGATAAACACCAGGGGACCGCACTTGGCCATGATGGCCATGGTTCTGGCCTGTTTGTCTTCTGGCCACCCAACAAAGCTGATTAACATCCCTGGGAAAATGGGAAATGGGATATGGACACAGTCGTCGTCCAACAAATACTGTTGAGCCTATAATTGAATGAATCAACGGCACTGAATAGTTGAGTGTATTTGGCCATATGCAAAATGCCGACAGAGTCTGTTCAGTATTTCATGGAATTTTATTAGCTCTCTTAAAACTGCCATAAATAGAATTTATTGCTTCCAACTAAATGCTAATAGGCCAAATAATTTTCACAAACTCCCGAACATTTCGACTCTTCCTAAATATAGTATTTGTTATTGATATTTACATTTTACATTACATAAATTGCTTTTATTGCTTTTATATGGAATACTCAAAGCCGCATTAATTTCAATTATTTGTCGTATTTATCTGATGTAACATTTTCAAAAATTTGCCCTTATTATTCGTTTTTTTGTAAGCAATTTATTATTGCCAATTTAATTAAAGTTTCCTTGAAACAAATTTATTATTTCCCTTTTCTCAAATAAAGTTTAGTTGCAAGACATTTATTATTTCCCTTTCTTAAGTAAAGTTTCCTTGCACGAAATTTATTAGTTCCTACGTTAAGCAAGATTTTATTGTGCGAAATTCCACAATTGAAACTTAATCAACTTCCTTTGAGCACTTCCTTCCATTATCTCCTGACACACAAGCAAATGCAATTCGTTTCTTAACATCGCATAATGAACTGATATCCACCTGAATTCCTGTCATTTCATTGATTGTACCAGCTGCTTGATTAGAAATTCCTCTTTGACTACTGACCAAAAAAAAAAGAAAGAAAATATAAAAAAAGGAAAACAGGCTGCCGGCCATGGCAAAGGTTGCATGGAAATTGAAATTGAAGCGAGTCACATGCGATGCCTGCAATTGAGAACGCATCTCAATTGAAATTGGCATCGATGGAAATGCAAATCAAAATCAAAATTCTAATATAATGGCTGATTGCTGGCCCCAGGCGAACCTGGTTGCCTGCAGACCCAAAAGGACGGTGCGTTCTGCAAGTCAGCAAGAGCAAAGGCAAAGCCAAAGGCTCCTCCCAGTTGCACATACACAGAGATTTATGCCACACTGACTACCTGCCTCACTGCCAGACGACTCTACTTATCTGGCTGGCTGCATAACCAGCAGCAGCCACAACCCCTTACACTGCTGGCTTGGCAGGCAAATTCCCGGCAATTGGCTTTATGAGGCTTTTAGCCAAAATTTGTGCATGCACAACCGAATAAATCCCTGAAATGCCTACCATAAACCTACTTAAAACCCAGTTCCAGAGTCTAACTCAGAGACTCAGAATGTGCGTAGCATTCTAAGCAAGTGATTTAATTAAATGCGAAACACTTTCGACTGAGCTTTAACGTGCAATTAGGTAGTTTACCAATTTGCCATAAAATAATACACAAATCTAGATTGCTTATTATGATTTCGGGAACATTCCTCACTCACAGCATTTTTTGCGCCTTGCGCCTTTCATTAATGTTTAGGCAGCTTTTAATTTTGGGACTCGTTAATGGGCTTCCCCACTCCTAACTGAGACAAAGAATTGTTCATGAATTTTCATTAATTTGCAGACTGCGCAGTCTCTCCATCCACCTCCACCTCTACCATCTTAACAGTCTTCACGTCAGCAGCTGGCTTGTATACTTGCTATTCTTTTCCTTTGCCTTGGTTTGGCATAAAAATTCATTTGGTTTTTTGCATAAATTATGAGCAGAAAAATCAAACAACTTAAAGACGGAACGCGACGAGTGCAGGGCTCTTTTCTCATTTACATACTTTATTAAAAGGGACTATCGAACATTAATAACTAAACAGCAACAGCAACAGCAACAGCAACAGAAATCCACGTTCCAAACAAACATTTAATTAATTGGCGTGAAAAGCATTTTAGTAAATTGGAATGCGAATCAAATTGCGGAAATCTCATTTCAGTATCTATTTTAATTATGCGTCGCATTTCTGAGTGCGTTTGTTGTTGTTGGTCAAAGGTTCTAATTACTTTCTATTAACCTTAATTTGTGGACATTAAAATCAATGGAAACAATTTACCTGAAGCCCATAAAATATGCATTGCTTTTTGGTTTCTGTTTTGCTCGCATTTCGATATTTCACGGGCTCTAGTATAATTTATTTATTCCTGCGGCTGTGCAAATAATGGCATTTGCATGGCCGCAGATAAATCAAATCATTAGCACAAAAGGTTAAGGTCGCATTCTGGCCGACAGGAATGGGGCCGCTGAGTCGGGGCTATAAGAAGGGTATTAATGCCAAATTAAGAACGCCCCATGGCACATATATTTAGCTCATATATACGGAAATACATACACATATATGTATGCATGCCACATAAACACGCCAAACATAAAAATCCAATTCTTATTAAATTTCCGCACGCCCACGCATTGCTCCCAGGCCCAAGGCAAACATCAAGGGGTGCACACACACACACATACACTCGTCACACACATGCTTGCTCTTAGAGCAGGGCTAGCCACGCCCTCGCTCGCCCCTCAACTGTCCCTTGCAGCAATCTCGACACAGCTGTTGGTTCCTTCAATGAATTTTACATGTTTTCTGCCTTAGCGCTTTGTTTTTTTATGCACGCCCTCTGGCGACGGCGCCGGGAAGTAGGCAGCATGCAAATACCAGTCAAAGTATTTGCGTTTACACCCCACACACACACACACACACACACACCCACACACGTAGGCTCACACAGGAAGGCAAGCAGGCATGTGTATAATGTACATCAATACACATTTAGTTGACTTTTGGTTTCTTGTTTGCTTTTTTTGCCCCCCTTCCCGACACACAAACTTGTTGTTTATGATAAGAAACAGGCAAGCGAAGGGGTCGGGGGCGTGGCCATGTGGAGGCTGTCGTCCGAGGATTGTAAGTCTGTTTTCTGTTTTCTGTTTTTTGTTACACCTGGCAAGTGAGGCAAACGTTATTACCATGAAATTAACATTTATTTGCTTTGGCAAAAGCATGTTGAGCTCCCTGTTCCCAGTTCCCTGCTCCCACATTTATGTTGCCTACTTTGCGGCGCTGCAATAAATACATTTGCATAAATTACACTGGCTGGCTGGGCTATATGAAAAAGCGCCAGAATTGTTATTGTTAATATTGTGTGGTCGTTAGTTGCTTTTAGTTGCTGGCCGGGACCCAAACCCAAACCCAGACCCAATGCCAATGCCAATGCCTCTGATCCTAATCCTGCTCCATGACCAGTTTGCCAGCCCGCCGGCGAATAGGGAAACAGCCACAAAAACAGAGCGAAAAAAATGAAAGGAAAAAAATACACTTCAAAAGCCAAACCCAAAACAAAGTGCCAACAAAGTAATTGCCAGCATTTGCCTCACGGCCAATCTGTAGATGTGCAAATGTATTTATGTCTGAATGTGTGCGAGTGTGTGTGTGTGTGTGTGAGAGTGCCACGCCCATAGCCATATGCTAAATATAAACAAGTGCGCAGAGCAACAGCCCACACAAAAGCCTGACAGCTGCCCAGCCTAGTCTTTTGTCTTAATACCCTGTAATTGGCAGCTCTAACGAATGGCAGTCCAAATGAATATTAATAACGAAATAAATGAAATATAATGGAATGCTCTTCCAATTAACCACTAGTTTAAATTCCCAGGGAATAGTAATAGAACATAATCTTCATTGGTTTTTTGAATTATATAATTATTTTTGTAATTAAGTAAAGAAGGATTGTAAATGGTACATTAATTAGAATCCTGATCTCAATAATATATATTATTAACTGGTATTAGGTTGTTAATTTAAAACAAAACCAAATCTTTAAACCTTAAATAACTATTTCGAGCAGCAAACATAGAAACAGGCTATTGTAAAATATAGATTGCAAAATATTAAAAAAAAACAGAAAACAAATTAAGCGAATATTAAAAACTGTTGCGTACTCTGGGGCTGCGTTTTTAAATCTCAGAGGAAATTTGCTGGCGCACAATTTTAGCCTCATTTATATTTATGAAAACTATCTGTAATAAGAATTTGGTATACTTCCATCGCCAGGCTAGAATTCCCCTGGACTCCTCACAATTGATTCGTTAGCATTTGCCAAATTCTTTCTTCCTACTGCTTTCTGCTTATTCTCATTATATTCCTTTCTGTTGGTCGCGACATTTTTGTTTTTAATATGCCAAATGTGTGTGTGTGCGTGTGTGTGTGGTTCCGAAATATATGCGCAATTTTACGCATATTTGCACTTCAGTGTAGCATTTCTCAAATACTTATGTACATATGGATCCATATGTGGAATTTGGAGGGAATCCTTGCTGCAAATATTTACGATGGCACGTTAATTTTTATGGCATGCCCGTCGGCAATTTGAACGTTGAAAGCAGCCGCAGCCTCAGCCGCACTCGTACTCGTACTTATTATTATATATATTTTATTTTATATGAATCTTTATGATGATTACAGTTATTAGTCATTAGCAACGCTTTGTGTCGCCATCGCCATCGTCGTTGTCTCTCGGTTGATTATCTTTCAATTTTGATTAGCTCTCGATTGATTGAATTCAGACAATGAATGTGTGTCATCATCTACAGGCCATGAGTGTGAGTGTGAGTGCGAGTATGAATACGAATACGAGTACTCGTTTGGCTATTGGCCTCTAAAATTAGCTCATTGTGAATTCAATGCGCGGCTGGCAGCTTAAGCGTATTTATCTCCATCAAATTTTGCTCAATAATAGTTCCGAGAATGACCCCATATAATACAGGTGGGCGGGGCCTCACACACACAAACACACACACACACAGACACTCGCTATTGCTTCATTTTTATCTCTTAATTACATTTTCATCTTGACGTTGGGCTGGCATTCTCAAAGTTTAATTAACTTGGCAGCCAATGTCTGAGTAGCTCCTCATGAAATCCTCACTCGTCTACAAATAGAAGAGCAGACCAAGGAGCATGTCCTTCCAGCCTAGGCTGCTCTAATGCTCAGCTTTATGAAGCCACATAATTGAATTGTTATGGCTTTCAACAGACACGAGTTCGAATCGCCAATATTAACTGCAATGATATCACTTTAATATCAACTTACAACTTCATCAATTAAATTGATTCGACCTTATTTAGAGTTCATGTTTACTAAAATATTTGTTGTGAAAAATGAATATTGCTGACAATACAAACAAGCAGACAACAACAACAACAAAGCTGTCCAAACTTTGGCAAACAATCTATGGAAATTGAAATAGTCACAAGGGCAATAAAGCCCAGTTGACATTTACCATATGCTTTATGCTGAGTTATTTATTACACTCCAGATATTTTAGCTTCAACTTCAGCCAAAACTTTGGACATTTGTTCCACGTCGAAAGACTTAACCAAACTTTGCTGTCAAATGCTTGGCTTCGACCCCAAACTCTTGTTCGCTTCGTATTCATAGCATGCGTTTGTCATCTGCCGATGTGCAACAAAGTTTTGGGACGACACGAAAGCCATGATTGCACTTTTCATAGTTACAAATTTGACCCATTAAATATTTGCTTGGCACAAAAAGATAAAATAGCAGATTTCGTATGTTACTTTTAATTAGAGAATTCGAACATATTTTCGGGCCTGAACAGGTACATAAACTTTGCATCTGCCCTAAGCATAAGGCACGGATGACTGGTTGCACCCACAGCACTTGCCACAGCTGCCTCTGTGGAGTGTGTGTGTGTGTGTTTGAGTTTGTATCTTGTGAAGTGCTTTGGATGATGGCCGCTGGGTAACATGGTCGAAAAAAGTTTCCATTTCAGCTGTTCATGCGGACAAGGCTAACTGCAAAAGTGTGCGAGCGAGCAATGAAAAATAATTGCAGCTGAAACAAGCTGAGGCGCCTCGAGTTGCTGCTGCTGCTGCATGCCACGGCAATTTAATTTATTAAATGTAACAACTTGTAACTAATGAAAATGCACTTAATTTGCGCCCCACGCTCAAATGACTTGGAACAAATTGTTCCGTCTGTTGTTTGCCTCTTCTCAGCGCTTCTTCTCCTTACGGTCTTCTCTTATTTCGCAGAAAATACAAATACACTGCATACCCCAAGGCACAAGCTTGGCAGCTGCTGCTGCTGCATTGTGTTGAGGAAGTGTGCAAGTAAACATATTGCTATCCAGCTGATACAATCGACGTCGGAAAAGCGTCGTTTTCCCATTCGCAGACATTTGCACTCGAGTGCACCTTAAGAAGTAAACACAGAATTCACCGAAAATAGCGAGAAAACTGCAAAACTGCACATAGTCACGGCTTTTTGTCATTGCTTTCGCTTTTGGGCCTGCCCGCTCAATTCACTCGCAAAGTGGGGCAAAAGAGTGCCCGAAAAAAAGACGTGGCGTTGCATGCCCCAAAACTTGCCACGTCTTTCGCTCTTCAGGTGCAACCGCATAGCGCACAATTTAAGTGCCGCAATTACCGACAATGGACGCGGCAACTTTGCCACAAAACTGTTGCATTTGCACGGCACAAAGTTGCGGCGCTTAGGAGGCAACAACAATTGCAACGCCCAGATAATGCGGCACTCATCCAACTATTAAACAGACTTTTAACTAGCTTTTCACTCTGCCAACAGAACAGAAAAGAACAGAACAGAACAGCACAAAACAGAACTTTTCAAATAGCGCCAAGTACACTTGGCCAAAAGTTAAACTTGGCCTGCATTTCGAATTATGCGAAAGAGCAAATGCAATTTCAACAAAAGCTAGCATCAAAATTGGGCCACATTTAATTAAACTATCGATTGGGAAATTGCAATAAAGGAAGCTAGATTAATTGATACAAACTTTGCCTTACATTAAAAATATTTGCCAGCACTAAAATAATCTTAAAGCTGCAAGAGCTTCATTAATCTTACTCAAACCATAAGCTGATGAAGTTTAGCACAACGCTTTTCCTTGAAGAAGAATTAAAATCTTTTCTTTTAAAACTAGAATTCAAAATCAACCGCATAAAGCAGGCATTGCAGCTGAGACTAACATGAATAAGAAAATAATGCTGCTGTTTTAATTTGAATTTCCACTTAGATGCACAGCGCACTTTGCAAAACTTGCCAGTGATTTGCAGCAAATGCTTTTTGACTTAACATCTACTCGAATTTAAGCTGTAATATTCAAAAAATCAATCAGACTACAGGAAAAGAGCTCTTAGCACAATAAAAACTGCAACAATGCAACGTTCTAAATTACTTTGGTGCGGCAGTTTGCTAATCTCTTTGCCCAAAAAGCTGCAACAAAAACCAAACCCAAACACACAAAGACTCCTAAAAGAGTTTTAAATCCGTAACTGGTTTTTCGGGGCTAAGCGTTCGATTTGTAGTAGCAGGGTAAAGTTTTGCATGGCGTATACGTAATGCGATAAATGCAGAACATGCGAATTCCATTAACGCTGCATTTATTGTAAAACGTTTTGCGACTTTGCTAATTAATAATTCATGACTAAATCATTTTGTATTGTGAAAATGTGCAACAGACAAATGTGGAAATATATCTAAAATGAAAAGCGAACACGTGGCAGCCAAATGCAAATGGAAATGGAAATGCAGTTTTTGTGCTTTTCGATTACAATTTGCTGGATTTGAATTCGAATTTGAATTTAGATTTGGGTTTCAATTTGCGTGGCCCATTGGATGGAATTTCATTAAATGTACCGCATTGCAAAATATGGAAAACTCGCAGCACCGTAACAACAACAACTAGCTGTTGGTGAAATGCTTTCAAACTGTGCGCAAATATTTGTTTTTCAAATGAAATGAATAAATGCAGCAGGAATATGAGAGAACGATGACAGATAGATAAAGTTTTGGCCTTTGAATGGCGTCAGTTTAACAAAGTTGTCGTTGTTGTTGCTGTTATGCGTTTGGCCCGAAGCAAAGTTCAATGTGAGCAGAGACTAACTCGAAGACTGAACAATGTATATTAGGGAGAGAGAGAGTCAGCTTCACATGCAGCTGTTAATTAAATTTTATGATGCAACCCGTAAAAGTTGCAACTTGAGTGCTGCTTTGAGGCAGTTACAGCTGCTAATGATGATGTTGCTGCTGCTGCTGCTGCTGCTGTCCTGATAATGCAGTCTGCTTACTAATTTATACATGACACGGCCAGCAGCAACAACAATGTGTGCTGTGCCCCATTGTGCGACACACAGAGTCGAACAGCAACAGCGACAGCATGCAATGTCATGCCATTTATCTATGTGGCAGCGTGTGTGCGAATGTGCACACTCGAGGAGTGGCAGCAACAGCAACAGGATGCGTGGGCAACATGCAGACTGGCGACGGCAGCTGGCAATCAATAAATCCCAGGACCCAGCTCCTGTTGATATTTGCACAAGGCAATGCATAAATGCGCAAATACACACACACACACAGCCATCTACGCAGAGTGTGTGAGTTGGGTTGATTGCTGACGTCCATCGCATCGCATCGCAACGTTCGCTGCAAATTTCAATCAGCAACTGTGGCACAGGAGCAACAGTTGTTGCCATGACTCCGGCGAGCTGTCCAACTGGCCAAGGAGGCGTTGTCTCTTTGGGGAGCGCAGTTGCAGCTCCAGTTTCACTTACATTCGCTTGTTTGCTGCTAATGGCAGAAAAGTACAGTTGGGCACAAGAACTGCTCAGCACAGGTGACACACTGTCCTCCCTTTTAAGCACTCTGTGCTGGCTATGAATAATAAACCAAAAACCTGCAAAATGTGCATAAATCTAGAGCAATATAAAGACGCTGCTCTCTGCTCTAAAAGTATTTCATCATGTGTTTCGCAAACATTTATTAATAATTAAGGTGATATTTAGAGCGATGTCTGCATGAAGACGCTGCTCTCTGCTCTAAATGTATTTCATCATGTGTTTTTGTATTTGCAAACATTTATTAATAATTAAGGTGATATTTAGAGCGATATCTGCAGTATTTATTCTAATATTCAAAATAATAGCTAGAACTGCCTTGAATTAAATGATTTGCATCCCACATTAATATAAATAACGCAATAAGATGTTTAATATGTAAAGAAAGCAAACACATATCTATGAATAAGAAATGTTTGCATATGAAATCAAATAGCAAAATGTATGTATCGAAAAGGTAATTTCTTATCATAAATATATATTATTGCAACTGGCAGCACTGAGAATGTATCTTTAAAACAAATAACTAAATCTGCAATATGATTGAGCGAATGCCAACAAATAATACTATTAAATCGAAACTAAAACACAATTGTTAAAAGTTTGGTTTAACAATAGACTCGTATGTAATTGCATTATGAGTTGGCAGCCCTTGGCGTTTGCCAGCCCTGGCTAATACTTTCGATGGCGCTGTGTCAAATTTATGGGCATTTTGCAGGGCATGGCCATTTGGATTTACCAGCGGTAACTCGTTTAGCTCGTCGCAGTTTGTTGTTTCCGGTCAAAACACGAGGCGGCCATTTTGTGACATAACAGAAAAACAACCTATATCCGTGTGTGTGTGTGTGTGTGTGTGTGTGTGTGTGTGTGTGTGTGGGTGTGTGTGTGTGAGTGGTAAAATTGGCTTATGCACGACATGCACATAAACTAGTTAAAAACATATTTGCACTTGTAAATCTTGTTAAGGTGGGAATTGGCCAAGTGCGCAGGGGGCGTCAACTGAACTGAGTTGAAAGGGACTCTCGATTTGGTTGAGGTTCTGTTGCTGGCTTCGGTTTTGGTTTCGGTTTTGGTTTCTATAGCTGTTGCTGTTGCTGATGTTGTGTTGCGGCTTCTGCCGCCTGCGTCAAAGTTTTAATTAAACTTGTACATGTTGTTTGCCACAAGACCAAAACAATAACGAGAACATGCAACGTGTGTTGTCGTATCAGGGGACTCGCAACCCCAGAGAATGTCGGTAGAGAGTAGATTCGACTTACCAACATTGCCCTCCGCCTCCACAGAATCTCCATGTGTGGCCAGCAACAGCAGCAACAGTAGCACCGCCAGAGAACCGAACTGCAGCTGCCTCAACGGTTGCTTCAGTGCATCCAGGTTGCAGCATGTGCGGCCGGAGCCACCGCTTGCTTCCGCTTCCGCTTCCGCTCGCCTCGATCTCTCGATCAGTAGACGACGACGTTGCTGCTGCGACGTCGATGGCGTCGCCTCAAATTGTTGCTGCTGCCTGCGTAGATTGCGTTGTTGTTGAGGCTGCTGATGTTGTTGTTGCAGTCGCTGCTTAGACCATTCTCTTTGTTGCCGTCGCTGCACCACTGTTGCTGCTGCCTTCCACTGTTGCTGCTGTTGC
This sequence comes from Drosophila formosana, assembly GCA_035045625.1. Taxonomy (NCBI): domain Eukaryota; kingdom Metazoa; phylum Arthropoda; class Insecta; order Diptera; family Drosophilidae; genus Drosophila; species Drosophila formosana. The sequence goes on from JAWNOW010000030.1 coordinate 227,289, forward strand.
ACTTCAGTTGCTGTTGTGTGTTGCCGCCGCTGTTGTTGCTGTTGTTGTACATTGCTTGCCATGATAATCGGCCCACCTGCAAGTAAGCAACAAACAAGCATAAATTACTAAAATGCCGATTGGGAAGTTGTCCACAAAAATAAAGGACAGTGGAACGAACTAAAAAAATTTCATTAAATTTATATTAATGGATGAAAACTATACAAAATTAGATAACTACTTGCACAATAAAGTCTCTAAGAAATCTCAAGTGGTTGAGAGAAGAATTTCCTTTCATTCACAAATTTAATGAGATTGTCTATAAATTTATGTTCTACACTTTGAAATTAATTGAATTTAAAATTAAGTTTAGAAAATGAAATTCAATGACTTTCATTCAATTCAACCCTCTCAAGTTTTTTATTGAAATTTTTCTCTTTGCGCTCCATCTAAATATGACCCCATTCGTGATCTAAAAAACGACAACAATCTCAATGACTTTGCAAGCAGCTAAAGTAAATACATTTATGTAAATGCCCTACTTCAGCTTGTATAATACATAGCATTTCTATAGATGCGATGCTGAAGATGCTTATCATTAGCATTAGCCGCGTTTATCATTTCATCACATTTATGGCATAATTTGTAAACAGGATCTCAGCTGTCTCAAACAAGATAAATGCATGTTGAGAAAAAAATGTAACAGAAAACTTTATAATTTTAATCATTTATCACATTTTTTTCCAAGTTGGCCAAAACCTGGCGACAGCAAGAAATCAATTCAATAAACTTGAGCTGCCTGTCTGTGCAGTTTTTGGACCAGTGTGCACTGTGTTCTGTCTGCTGCCTTTTGTGTGTAAAATTGCATTTACGCTTATTGTGACGGCAGCAACTTTTGGCTTTCCGGCGCACACAAATACTCATTATATTTCATACAGATATGCACAATACACAGAATCAGCTCATATCCTGCAAGTCGGATAGCAGCGAAAGGAGCAGCGAGGAGAAGGACTGAGAGCGGATGGTAAAGTTTACAGTATTGTTGTGCTGCAGTTTCCTGGCTTTTAGTGCGGCTCCTTTGTGCGCTTCTTACAAATAATTCTTGCTGTTTATATGGTAATAAATGTCAGGCTTCATTTCGCCAGTGCGCCACCAGGTCTCTGGCAGAGGAAATTGATTTTCCTTGCCGCTTCAATGGCTTTGCTGCGGCAACGGCGGCAACTGCGGCAGGTGGTCTTGCGTCTTGTAGCCGACGTCGTCGTCGTCGTCGTCATTCCCCAACTCCCTGCTAGGTTCGCTTCCAATTTCAATGCTCCTCTGGGGTCCTTTTTTCTGTTTGTCATGTGCTTAGCCAAGGCTGACATATTTTCGACTGGGGTCTCGAACTACGCATTGTATTTCTTATTACTGCTAAGCACAGGACTGGGCAATATCCTGACGCCTACAGCTCATCAACTGTCGCCCAGTTACGCACACAAATCTGCTCCGAGCTTAAGGACAATGTGCCCCAATGTGTCCAAATATTGAGCAAGGTGTGATGAGGGCAAAAAACAAAAGCAAAATAAAATGCAATTACCTGTCAACAGGCGAAATACCCAAAGCACAACGACAACAAATACAAAATAAAAAGAAACAAAACAACACTAGTCAATAAACAAAAGAGACATTTCTATAGTTGGCACTAAGTGAGGCAGAATGCGAAGGATTTTAAATGTAATAACGCAGAACACAACTCTTTTAAATATAATAAAATTAATTTAAATAGCGGGGAATCACCATCAAATTTAATTATTTATACATGTTTTTATCACTTTCACAATAAGTTAACCCGATTAATTGTATATTCAAAATACATATAATATAATAGAGGAAAATCTTCATCAGTTATCATTTCACATCATTTTTTATTGCATCAATCAATTGGAAAATACAATACAACAAAAAATGTTTGAGTTGTGAGAAAAAAGCAACCAGGGAATTTTCATCGTTTTTATTATTTAAAAATGATTTTTGCATTTTGCAATTATTTTTCATTGCAGTTGAACAATTAAAAAAACAAGTGAGAAAGCTACAGTCGAGAGTGCTCGACCGTATGATACCCGCAACCCATTTCGAGAGAAAAAACAAATTTTAATGGTATTTTAACAACAAATATACCAAAAATATACTGAATTTTGTGTTTTGTTTGTAAATATTTGAAAATAACGGTTACGAATCCACAACACCGACATGGTCACACTGTCAACTAAACAAACAAAGCGCGAGCAGCTGCAACTGAATTTTGCATATAAAATTGATTCTTTAATAACTTCCATGTTTTTCATTCGATCTCAACCAAATTCACAGGAGTCATTGAGAATATAATTATTATTATGCATACCAAAATTCAATGCTCTAGGTCTATTATTACGGCTTTTACAGTTTTTGGGGGCGGAAAGGGGCGTGGCAAAAATCTAAAACAATCTTGATCTGCGTAAGACCTACACGAATACTGTCACCAAATTTGATATCTCTAGGTCATTCACACACTTAATACGTCCATATGCACTGGGCACAAAAATTTTGACAAATAGTTTCACGAATAACTTTTGTTCTACTTATCCGATTTGTACCAAAATTACAGGGTATATTAAGAGTGTCAAGCGCAAATGGGTTACCAAATTACACATCATTACACAAAGAACTTTTGGAGTTATACGCGATTTACTAAAAAAAAACTTGACTTTTTCTAGATTAATGCTTATTGTGGGCGAAGGGGGCGTGGCATCCAACTTTTGAAATAAACTTGATCTGCGTAGGGTATGAAGGAAACTTTTTGCCAAATTTGGTGTCTCTATGTCTTATAGTCTCTGAGATCCAGGTGTTCATACGGACAGACAGACGGACAGACGGACAGACGGACATGGCTATATCATCTCGGCTGTTGACGCTGATCAAGAATATATATACTTTATGGGGTCGGAGATGCCTCCTTCTGCCTGTTACATACATTTTCTGTTGGCACTAAGTCATAATACCCTTCTACCCTATGGGTAGCGGGTATAAAAAAAAATAGCAAATATAAGAAAATTAAAGGAGTGGAAATGCAACTGGGGAATCTTCATCAATTCTCATTATTTATGCATGCTTTTTATACCCGCTACCCATAGGGTAGAAGGGTATTATGACTTAGTGCCAACAGAAAATGTATGTAACAGGCAGAAGGAGGCATCTCCGACCCCATAAAGTATATATATTCTTGATCAGCGTCAATAGCCGAGATGATATAGCCATGTCCGTCTGTCCGTCTGTCCGTCTGTCTGTCCGTATGAACACCTGGATCTCAGAGACTATAAGACATAGAGACACCAAATTTGGCAAAAAGTTTCCTTCATACCCTACGCAGATCAAGTTTATTTCAAAAGTTGGATGCCACGCCCCCTTTGCCCACAATAAGCATTAATCTAGAAAAAGTCAAGTTTTTTTTTTAGTAAATCGCGTATAACTCCAAAAATTCTTGGTGTAATGATGTGTAATTTGGTAGCCCATCTGCGCTTGACACTCTTAATATACCCTGTAATTTTGGTACAAATCGGATAAGTAGAACAAAAGGTATTCGTTAAATTATTTATCAAAATTTTTGTGCCCAGTGCATATGGACGTATTAAGTGTGTGAATGACCTAGAGATATCAAATTTGGTGACAGTATTCGTGTAGGTCTTACGCAGATCAAGTTTGTTTTAGATTTTTGCCACGCCCCTTTCCGCCCCCAGAAACTGTAAAAGCCGTAATAGACCTAGAGCATTGAATTTTGGTATGCATAATAACAATTATATTCTCAATAATTCCTGTGAATTTGGTTGAGATCGAGTGAAAAACAAGGAAGTTATTGAAGAATCAAGTTTATATGTAAAATTCACTTGCAGCTGCCCGCGCATTGTTTGTTTAGTTGACAGTGTGACCATAACGGTGTTGTAGATTTTTATTCGCTATTTTCAAATATATACAAACAAAACACAAAATTCAGTATATTTTTGGTATATTTGTTGTTAAAATACCATTAAAATTTTTTTTTTCTCTCGAAATGGGTTGCGGGTATCATACGGTCGAGCACTCTCGACTGTAGCTTTCTCACTTGTTTTTAACATTACCATTATTTTTCCTTACAGTTCATCAGGTCGAAAATTACAAATGAGCATTGACAATAATCAAGCCTGCAACACGATCTAAATTTATGTAGATAAATAAATGTCAAATGAATAACGCAATTACAATTCACATGCAACTGCAACATTTCTTGGTAGTGACATTTCGGTTAATTCTGATTAAATTGATGGCCTCATTAAAATACAATTTCAAGGAAATTCCAATTATAAACTTTGTCATTCAGATGAATTGAGTTGATCAGGAAACTCGCCACTCGCCACTCGCCACTCGCCACTCGCTGCTCGTATTTGCATTCACTGAACTGTGAAATTGCGAATGTTTTAAATGTAATTAATATACTTGTGTATTCTGTTTGTTATTTGCTATTTGCTATTGGCATTCACACAGATTGAGCATCTTGTGCCCTGCTTTTGTGTGTTATTTGAACTCGACACAAGTCGCAAGAGGAAAACCCCTTTGTAAGTTTTTCCGAAGGCATATCAAAATAATATGTATTCAATCATTTCGCATAAGCTGCATGATTAATGTGCCCCATGCCCCCAGCATGTCTCTGTGTCTCTCTCTCTCTCTATCTCTCTAATGGACTTTATTGCCTTGACATAGTTACTCCCGGGACGCAATTTCTACTGCGATGCCATCTCCTCCCGATGGAATCCAGCTGGAGTCGTGTGCTTCATTTTTCATCAGTGCAAAAACTAAAGCAAGCGCTTCAATAAGTTGAACGAGCCCTTTAGGTGACCTCGACGCCCTGAGGCGGCCCGATCCGGCATGATATTGCAACATATGCGGCAGAATAATTAATCATCGGACGTACGTGACGGCCTAGAACTTTTCACCCCACCTCCCAAAGAATGAGCAAAAGTTAAGGCGAATGGCCTAACGAAAGTTACTTAAGCTCTTTATAATATTACCAAGTAATATGAATTTATTGCCTGTAAACGGAATATTTGATTAGCTGCCCACTCGGATTCAATTAAAGTGACTGTCGCCCTGCTGGCGACGTCAACAGCATCCGTTTTCTTGGCCAATTCAATTTGACTCTGCTGCTTTTATCCGCTCAACTAGCTCAACTAGCTGCTGTTTGTTTTTAAATTTATTCAAACTTAATTAGGAACCAACCTTGCGATAAACTTTAAAAATTGCACTTTTTAATTCACGTCCACTCTCCGCCTTTTTGCCATGCACTTTAATTAAAAATGCCCAACAATTAAAAACGCATCAGCGAATGCAAATCCAAACAACATAAAAAATGGCAGATGAGAATGGCATAATGAAAGCAAGGGAGAAAGGATTCCACAATTACTGATGGACGCCAGAGAAACCCTGTGCAGTTGGTGTGAAAAAATGCAGTCAATTTGTGGTAATTCGAGAGTATTGTTGTTTAACGCCACTGAATAAGGCAACTCATCAGCCGTCAATTCAAATTGAAGCTTGAACTGAAATATTACTGGGAAACCACAGAGCGGAAAAAATCAAAAGTCAATTTGCGCCAAGAGTAACAAATAAAAAAAAAAACAAATCAATAAATTTTGATTCAAATGAAAACAAGTAAGGCATGAATAATTGTAGATGGACAGCAGTAAAATATATTGCGAAAATCATTTAATTTTAAATAATAAACAATTAAATAAATCGATATAATATTTCCTGTATTACAAAATTGTCTTCAATGATTGCGAGCTCTCCGTCTTTTCCTAATTTCTCATTCGCGTTAGCTGCTTCTAAGCGATCTACCCTTCCACTAATTACGTCCTTTACAGGTAATTAAGGTCCGTCTATAAATGCCGTGCCAACAAGTGAAACGTGGAGTGGAGTGGGCTGAAGTGCAGCGAGGCTAATAGCGCGGGGCAATTTTTAATTAAGTTAACAGCAAAGCGCAGCTTTCAGCCTGATGCTGATGGGCTGTGGCACTGCAACACTGTGGCACTGTGTCGCCGTGTTGCTTTTCAAACTGTGGCAACAACTTGTTTCTGTGCAATCTTGAAATGCTGTGGCTGCTGCATGCCAGAGAAAACCGCAAACGCCACAGCAGCAACTGGCAGCATACCTCGTTTGTTTGTGTGGCATTTTTGGGCGGGCGGTGCATGCAACCATAGCAATGCATTGCAGCCCAACAACACTGACTGCCACACGCCTTGTTGCCCCAGCCAGCCATCTTTGCTGCAATTAAAATTCAAGGAAATTACTTTAAAATACATTTGTTGCGCTTGTCAACTGACTGCGTTGCACTGCAGCCTTGGCGTTTTGCACATTGTTTGCTCCACTTCCGTTCACATGCCACCACTTCCCCCCTCCTCGCCCATTCCCCTGCCAATCCACATTGCTTTCCAAGTCACATCCGTTTGGCTTTTGTCCGCGCATATTGCGCCCCGAAGCGTTGCGCTTTAAATTTGCACTCAGCGCGCTTAACTGCACCTCTCCTCTTCGACTCTCCGAATCTCCTTTACCCCTTTGTCCCTTCTGCCTGCCACGCCCACACAACACTTTGTCAACAGCAGCAGCAGCATCAGCAGCAGTTTCGCTTCCACTTTGGCTTATCGCTAACACACTCTCTCTGGCCCCTCGGCCTGCTTTGCTGCATTTATTTTTGTCGGCTGAAAGTTCCGTCCTTTGAATTTCAATCATCAATTTCAATCAAATGTGCTCTGCGATAGCCGCAAATTTTATTGGTTTTCGCTATACGAAATTGACGACCTGCTCTCTGCCAACTGCAGCAGCAGCAGCAGCAGCTGCCAAACTTTCAATCCAATTAGCCCTAGTTTTTATGGGGAATAAACTAAAGTTGGTCAGCAGAACGCCCTAAGCTTAACAAGTTGGATGAATTGACTATAAAAAAAGCTAAAGTGCCTTTCTAGCTGCCCATACATATCATGTAATTTTAACTATCCGATTAGTTAATAAATAAATAATTAATAAGTAAAGTTATCTTCGCTTTTATTAACATAAATTAGATTATTTTATCGGCATAACTTGAATGAAATTATCGATACTTTGAAATAGGGACTGCCAACTAAAACTATCTAGAAACTATTGATCTGCAGCCAACTTAACAACTCAGCAAATCGGCTGTTTACCAACACTATTTCAACACTGCTGTCAATTGCAGCCAACTTAATAGCATTACTAAGCCTTTTTCAAGTTGCAAGTTTGTGGAGCACATACGAAAAAAAGGCAAGTTCAATTTTAGTTTGGGGAATAAACTAAAGTTGGTCAGCAGAATGCCCTAAGCTTAACAAGTTGGATGAATTGACTATAAAAAAAAGTTAAAGCGCTTACATATTATTTAGTTTTAACTATCCGACTAGCTAATAAATAAATAATTAATAAGTAAAGTTATCTTCGCTTTTATTAACATAAATTAGATTATTTTATCGGCATAACATGAATGAAATTATCGATACTTTGAAATAGGCACTGCCAACTAAAACTATTTAGAACTATCGATCTGCAGCCAACTTAACAACTCAGCAAATCGGCTGTTTACCAACACTATTTCAACACTGCTGTCAATTGCAGCCAACTTAATAGCATTACTAAGCCTTTTTCAAGTTGCAAGTTTGTGGAGCACATGCAAAAATAGGCAAGTTCAATTTTAGTTTCACAAAAAAAAAGAAAATAAAAATTCTTTAAAGAATTGTTAACTGAACTTGATGTAAAACGAATTACAGCCCGTCAACTTTGTGACAGCGCAAACTAATTTTAAACAATTGAAAAAACGAAGCAAAAATGGGCAAGAAACAGAAGATGAAGAAGGCTGTAGCCGCTGCCAAGGCTGCCGCTGCTGCAGCGGCAAAAGAATTCGCTGCTGGCGCTGACAACGACAAGAACAAGCGCAACGAAAGTGATGAGATGAAGTCATTGAAGGCCGATGCTCGTGTCATGCAAGAGTTGATGAAGTTGGCCAAAGACCTGGAATCATTGAAGTCAAATCAAGCGGACTCCATCCCATCGGATGCAGGCAGCTGCGACAGCGACGACGATGTCACCGTGGTGCAAGAGGTGGACACCAGCGACAAGAAGCAAGAAGCCGCCCTCGGAGCAGCAGCTGGTGGCGGCGTGGATTCGAGTGGACTCGCAGAGATCGTGCCGATTGCCAAGTATTCGCGAGGCGAGAAGAAGGCGCGTCGCCTGCTGATGAAGCTCGATCTCGTGCCCGTGCCGAACGTGTCGCGTGTGACGATGCGCAAGGCCAAGAACGTGCTGCTCTGCATCGATCGTCCCGAGGTGTTCATGTGCCCCAACACCAAGACGCTCATCTGCTTTGGCGAGATGCGCATCGAGGACGCCTCGAATGCAGCCGCTGCCCAGGCAGCCGAACGCTATCTCAACGATGACAACATACGCTCCCACTCACCGGCAAAGGACGCCGATCCGCAGCAGAACATCGAAGAGGACGACGGCGATGGAGCTGTCGATGACAGTCAACTGGATGAGAAGGACATCGAGCTGGTGCAAATGCAGACGGAATGCTCGCGCCAGAAGGCCGTCAAGGCGCTGCTCAAGCACAAGAAGGATGTGGTCAATGCCATCATGGACCTAACTGCGGGATAGGCAATCTACCTTTCGCATTCATGTCGACCGTCAATTAAATTCCAATTTAAATTTTTGTACTTCAGAGAGCGCTCACCTAATTTGCATATGCGCCTTAAAACTAAGCTACGGTTTTATTAAATGGAATTAAAAAAAAAAAGTTGGAAAACAACAGTTTATGCACAACACAACATAAAAAACTCTAGGAATTTTCACTCATGGAATGTTGTTTGCTTGCATATTAAAAATACCTGAAGCAATTACGATTAATTAATTAATGGCGAGCTTTCTAATATTTCTTCTGTGGATATTAAAATATTAAGAAATGCTTGTCCTAAGCTGCCAGACGGGAATATATAATAATGTTTCACAAGCTTTTCTGCAGAATTTAACTATATCATCTGCAAACTACAAGGCACAAGAAATTCATTTATTTTCTGTGCTACCAAGTTGCGACTACGTTTTATCTGTCAACTTCTGACACTGCCATCTTTCTGCAACTCGTTGTTGTGTTGGCTGCAACTTCTGTCAGCTGTCCAACTATGCGACTGTTTGTTCCATAGTTAGAAGAGTTTTTGTTTTTATATTTCTTATCATTTGCGAGTCGCTCCGCTTTTGTTTGTGGCAGCATAATCATCATTCCAGTTGGCTGATGTTGTTGCCAGGTGCGCGCTCTACGTTGGCAGTCAACAGGGCGCCATTCAAAGGACTTACGCAGTAAGTATTCATTCAATTAAAATAGCTTTGTTTGGCAGAGAGAGAGAGACCGAGAGAGTTTTCCTTTTGACGACGCCCACGTTGTGAAAGGCAAACAGAACAGAAGTAAAGCCACTTAATAAATGGCGGGCTCTAACTTTCGGCTTAATTTCATTCAATTTGCAGCTGTCGTCAGCAGCCGTAAAAAGGACTTTTAGTTTTGCATTGCGGCAGTAGTCAGCACTCTACGTCTACCTCGCACGTGCCACGTGCCACAATTTCATGCGCGAAAATTACCAAAAATAGACAAGCGCAAAATAGCAAAGAAAATAAGAAAACAAATGACAAGTACAACTTTGGTATTCAGTTGTTGTTTCCACTTTGAAATTGGACCGGAAATTGATTAAGAGTTTTAATCAGCGATCGCTCGAAACGCGCTCGAAATACGAAATCAGTCGACGAGACACTCGAAAGCAGCTGCCAGCTAGAAAGCAGGCCAGCTTATGGCCAACACCTGATGGCCAAAAGTAAATAGCTTAGCCAAAGACAAAAGCAGTCCACTTCCTTTGCCCCCGCCCCCAACGACTGTAACGACTGTAATTTTCAACGCCAACAACATTCTGCAAACAATTTCAAGTTCTGTATCTTTTATGCTTGAAATTTCCTTCATCTCTCATTTTTTCTTTCTATTTTTACTTTGTTTTTTGCATATTTTTGGAGCCGTTTATAAAGTTGCAGAGCCGCAAGTTACTTTTGCGGAAATGTTTTAAGTTGCTGGCCTTTGTTGGCCCCCAACTGCTGTTGTTGTTGCGGCTTTCTGTAGGGCTCAAGGTGACCAGTTGCTGGGGAGTTTTTCAACGCTTTCAACTTGATTTCGTTGCGCATTTCTTGACCAAAATCCGCAAAGGATTTGGCCGCATGCCACAACAGCGACGTCGACGGCGACGACGACGTCCTGTTGCCTCTTTGTTGCTGTCAGTTTGTTGTGCGGCTGAGCATGAAACTAAGCCGCCTCTTCTATTCTTGTGGCATTCTGTGGGCATTTCGATTGCGAGTTTTGTTGAGGGCTTTGTACGATTCTCATACGCCCCGTTGGCTGCCCACACATGACGCGCAGTTCATCACTTTAAGCAAGAGTCAACAGCATTCGCAATACTTCAGAGCTAATCACAAAACGTTGCGTATTCCGGGGGTTAAAGATCGCACTTGAGGCCCGAGAAGAGCTTGAGGCTGAAGTGTTGGCAGCCGTTTTGCCATTTGGAGCTGCTTTTGCTTTCGCTTCTTCCTTCTGCCTCGCAGCTGTTGCCTGTGCCTTGCACTTTAGAGCTCTTTGGTGCTCCATTATTGTGAATATCGAGCACTCGAGCGAGCAAACAGGGAAACAGACAGACAGACGGACAGATGGAGAGACAGAATGACAGACAAATCTCGAGTTGGCACCTGCCAGGTGATTTAGAACTCGTATCGAAGCGAGTCGAGTCCGGCTCGTATTACTTTTCGCTTTTTGCTTTGTGTAACTGACGCCTTAGCGGTTTTTTCCCAGCCCATTTAAGGGATAACAAATTGCTTTTATCTGACTTACAAAACCTACATTATTATTGTGTTTTTTTTATATGTTCTTTCGTGCTGCTCACAATTCATAATTCCCTTTTAAGCAGCTCAGCGTGAAAAAGGGCTTTTCCGGACCGAAGTGGAAAAAGCAATTAGATAAGCGCCAACTGTGGAAGTGGCAATTGGTTATGATTGTTCCAGCTGCTTTTGCAGCGCAATTTATCTGCAGAGCGATATCTCTTCGAACTGCGCTTTGATTTGATTTTCCAAATTAAAAAGGGTTCAATTAGTTGAGATTAAATTAAAAGCTGCACTGAACTACTTTACTTGTTTTTTATAAATTGGCCACTTCATAATGATAAAATGCATAATAAGCAAACGTTGCTCGCGAAGTGCTTATTTATGCAACTCGCTTTTTATGGCTTTAACTCTCAGTCAGCTTATGATGCTGCACACGCCGTGGCTGCTGCATGGCCAAAATTAGAAGCAAAAAAGGAGGACGTCTAGGCGGACATTTTCAATTTAAGAGCAAACTGCATGGAAATTGTGCACATCCTGCGCACCGAGATGAATCCGCTTGACGACGCCAAAGCCGCTTATATTAAATGCAAACTATGGCAACAGCTCCTGTTGCTGATGCTTGCAACTTGCACTCTGGCCGACGGTTGCAGAGTTGCAAGTTGGACGAGATGCGTATTGCACGGCACTCATGGGCATTTCCGGCATATTTATGCGTCATATTTTATTCATATCCTGCAGCATAATGCAGGGCATTGTCTGATTTATATCTCCCATTCTCGCTGTCCCTTTAATAATCTTGTTAAAATACCTGATGACATGCCCTGCACACACTTCATCTTGTTCTGTAACTGTATCTGCATCTGATTCACTGTATCTATTGCGTTGTGCGTCGTTTCTGAGAACAATCGAGGCATCCTGAAAATTGCATATCAATTGCATATCAATTGGATATCTACTTTCGCTGCTTTCCCGAAAACAAACTGCGCAGTTTACGAATTGTGGTGGGAGGGGAGAGGGGGGAGAGAATGGGCTGCCTCTGTGCTCGTCATGTAACTGTCAGATACAGTTGCATACTACCTTTGTGTGTGTATCTGTATCTCTATTTGTATCTATAAATGTTTCTTATCTGTGTCACGATTCAGCGATGATAACAGGAAATTGATATTTCGCGTTTTCGTAAAGGGGGCAACTTTTCTGTCCTCTTTTTGCCTCTGCCACATATGCATAATGATTGTGTAATTTTTTATCATTAATTTATGAATAATTTGATTGATAAACATATTTTCACAATTTCCAAGCCATTTCACCACATTTCCATATAGAAATAAATGAAATTATCAAACAAATGGAGTCCATAATATTATATGGTATTAAAGTATTTGCAATTTGCATTTTAATTGCTTTTATATGGCGCAAGCTGCAAATTGATGAACAAATGTTTTGTAATTAAATGCAATTAAATGGCCGTTATTCAACTGATTGTAAAAAGTTCATTGCATACTTTTGCGCGTCACACGAAATAGATCATTCAAAATGGCCGACGACCCTTTGCGAAATTTACATAAAAATGTAATCAAGCAAAAGTGTTGCATACTTTGCAGAGCAACCCAAAAAGTACGAAACCTGGCTTCCAAATTATAAAACACACATTTATTTTTAAGGAATGAGAAGTGGGCGAACAAACTTTTAACAAAATTGCAAAGTTTTTGTAGTCACATTCTAAGCGCTAACGTTGTGGATGTGTGTGGCTGCGTGTGTGTGTGTGTGTGTGTGTGTGTGGGAGATTCTTTTTTATGGTTGAGTTTTCCAATTGACTTACCAGCAGAGGAAGTGCGCACAGTTCTCATGATAAGCGGCCTGCATTTTGGCATCGATGCTACTGAGGCTGCTGCTGCGGCTGCTGCTGGCTGCCATATGCTGGACTTGGCTTGCCACGCACCACAACAACAACGGCGACAATGGCGACGACGGCGACAACAACAGAGCTGGCCACACTAGGAGAAGCTGAAGGAGCTTGGCAACTCGAACGCTTATCGCTGAATGAGCTGGCGCAGAATACTAGCTGGGATTTTTCCTACACTTTTCTTATTTAACCGCTCAACACTTTGGCCAGCGTTCACTTCGCTGCGCTCGCCAGGTTGAACTAAACTCGCCTCGCTTGGCGATGCCCGCCTTGAGCACACCAAGCATCAGGTAGCGAACCGACGAACCACGCAGCCGAAGTGCAGCCGAAGCGTTCGCTGCACACGAACGTCACGAACGAAGCGAACGAAGTGCCCGAAGTTGCACGAAGCACACTTCCAGCTTTCCAGTTTGTTTTGTAGGCCTGGGGTAAAGGCTGGCGAGCAGCTTTGTCGGAGCTTTCGCTGCTCCTGTTGCGTCGGCAGCGATGCCCACGCAAAAAACAAGCTTTTGTGAGTTCGTGTTTGGGTTTCGTTTCAATACAGCTTTCACGCCCACGCACGCAATAGTCGCTAAAGTGGGCGGGGGCGGGGGGAGGCAAGGGAGACGGCGCCTACCATCGCCTGGCGCCTGTCTCAGTGTGAGGCAATCACAAATAGCGCTGTCTCGTTCTCGCTCTCGCTCTCTGTGCCACTGTCTCTGTCACGCTGAGCGTTTCTTTCCAAAAATAGCTGGCGCACGAATATTCTGGCTGCCCTTCGACTTGCCCACCTAAAAGCCTCCTTCCCCACCTTCCTACCTCCCTTCCTCATTCTGTTCTACAGCGACTTTGTATTTGCTTACATTTGCCTTAAACTAGCGACATTTTTAGCTAAATGTTGTTGCAACTTTGCCTTTATCCGGTATGCCAAGTCAGAGTTTAAGTCCCCCCCTCCCCCTATGCTATCGTCTTGTCTTGATAAGTCTTGATATCTCTCTCTGCTGTTGACGATGCTGCTATTTTTAGGCATTTTTCGCATATTTTGGAGGCGCCTGCGTAGGGATCTCCCCATTGATTTATTTTCAACGTTGCTGCCGACGCCTTTTATGAATGAACTTGGCTCACATATTTATTATGTGACTTGGGACATTGCACTGTTTGTTTGCTCCCCAAAGAGGGTCGAAGGGCTCTAGAGGGGGGAGGAGGCGAGTTTACAATGTCACTTGCAATCTCATTAAGTTAATGGATTGTCATCGTAGTCGTCGTCGTCGTCGTTGTTGTGGTTTCGTGATGCGCATATGACGCCATTGTGTTTCGATGCCAAACTCTACTCACACATGTCCTCAACAACAATGTCTATGCGAAAGGACATTGGGCGAGCATTGGAAACGTGCGCGGATTATGATTAATATTTGCACAGTTTTAAATTAATTGCAGGCAGCGGCTGTTGCCCTGAATATTCATTAATAATATCACATAATGAATGGCAACGAGGGCGAGTCCAACAACAAAGCAAACGGGCAACAGCTTGGGGCAGTTAATATAAATTTAGATTTAATGAGCTGTATTTTCGTCCTACCTCAAGCGCAGTTCCCGCAGGTGTGCGAATTCCGAGAATTCATCTGCATTACACTTGACAGATGAAACAACAATCGATTGGCGGATGTTCCAGGAGACAGCTGAATTTATTTCATAATCTGATAAAAGTGTGTAATAATAGCCGAGATTCAAATACTCGTATATAGCACTCTGCTGATAATTAGCTTGTATTTTAATAAACTTGGATCGCATTCGTGACTGCAGAGTTGTGAAATTGTATTTATCTGGGGAATAAACGCATTAATCATATAAATCAATCGATTCTGTGATACCATATCAATGGAAACTCCAATAAAAGTTTTGCTCTTTATGCACATTAACTAATTAATGTATCAACTGAAATATGCTGAACAAATATTTATTGTATTTTATTGTTTCCTAAATAGGACTCTACAGAGACAACAATAGAGCCCTAATTTAATAATAATATGATGTTGTATCGTAGTTTTTAGCTAATAAACAATCATACATATCAATCGATTGCTTATGCAAAAGTATATCAAAGGGAAGTAAATAATAGTAAATTAATTCACTTTAATTAAGTAGTGTATCAAATGAAATACATGGAAACTTTCTGAAATTAAAATATATCAACATAGTATTGTGAAATTGATTATAAAAAGACTGGCGATAATAGTTTAGTTTCCAGTACACATAATTTAATTAATCAAATTAAATAGCTGGGTCTCCCTTGTGCGTTTCTTAATGAAAGCAAAAAGCACATTAATCATATAATTCCATCAAAGAGTAAAACAAAGAAAACTTCACTTCATTCACCAGATAATTGAGCAAATATTCAGAGTAAAATGTAGCACACTTTTAAGCGGTCTACAAATTCAGTTTCTCTCTTCATTTAAATGTAAATCTAATTTATACACCTGTCAAATAAATCAAAAGAGCAATTTCAAAGACCCTAGTGGTTCTTGTTTGTTTGTACTTCACATATTCCGTCGTACTCGATTTTAGGGTCTATGGCCATCTGCCCAGTTTATGCGTCTCCTCCACTCGACTATTAAACGTAGTAAGTGCCTTTCACAACTTTCACTTTTAGTGGGCTCTTTGCCGCAGTTTATGCGAGAATATTTTGTGAATTTCACTTTCGTTTTTATATGCCGCAGTTGTTGACACACAAATATTTGGCTTTCATTTATAATGTGGGGACAGCTCGATGGGAATTGCGGAGCAGCTTCCGGCTGTTTACATAAGTCTTAATCAAAATGGATTTCTCACTGTGACATTTATATCGCAAAAGAATAGAAGTGTTGTTCTTGCTGTTGTTGTGGGCTTTGTAGCTGGTGTTGCTGCTATATTTAATTCAGTATAACACACATATTCCTGCATCTAACGTTCATGTCAACAACATTCAATCAAAGCCAACCAAAGTCGACTGTCGACTGTCGGATGACGGTGCTCTCTTCCTTCCCTTCAATACGTCCCTCGACAGCTTAACAACTGAGCAGCTGGTGCCATTGATACTCGTCCTTGTTCGTGTGCTTCAAGTGGCGTCTCAAGTCACATGGCCTGGCACCTGACTCCCCACTCCAGAAACGTGACATCGACACAATTGCAAATTTATCGCAATTACTGGCAAAATGACAAATCTGCTCAACAGCTGCTCACCATTTTAGGCAGCTTTTATTTGAACTTTAAACTTTATTAAAATCCATTTTATATAGTATGTTGTCTCAAAATATTTGAATTT
Organism: Drosophila formosana; assembly: GCA_035045625.1. Classification (NCBI taxonomy): domain Eukaryota; kingdom Metazoa; phylum Arthropoda; class Insecta; order Diptera; family Drosophilidae; genus Drosophila; species Drosophila formosana. The sequence continues at coordinate 243,395 of JAWNOW010000030.1, forward strand.
TTATTTTACGGATAACTTATTTGAACTTCAAAAACCATAAAAGTCTATACAATACTGTTCAACTTGATGGACAGTTTTAATGAAATTCTAACTTCAAAAGTTAATTTGAGATATAGTTTACTTCAATTGACATTATTAAGTGGATTTTTGAAAAAACTGTCTTTTATTTTTAAGACATTCTTAAAATAATTTTATTACTCACGGTCAAAAAGAAAAGAGATTAACTTTTTACAATTTTGCTAGTCATCTAAATTTTGTTTTAAATACTTTAATTACTTGTTAGAATTTGACTTGAATATCCGAATTTGATACCGATAATTCAAGCAAGTCATTTTTTAGTTAGGTATATTAAAACAAAAGTCACAAATTTAATCGGTAAATATTCTATTTGAATAGTTTATTTGTTTCCTATTCCACAATTTCAAATATCAACGTCTCGAAATCCATTTTAAACTGTAAATAAATAAGCTCATCAGCTGCAGTTCCTTGTAAACCTACTTGATCGAGTCAATAAAACTTACAGTTCATCACATCAGCCGATAACCTTGCATAAAAGTTCCGCTGTTATTTCTGTTGGAAGCCGCCAATACTATTATTATTATTACATGAAATACTTATCAGTAAATCAAAATGAAAATTCCCTCGATATTTGCAAATGCGAATTATTTTTTTTCTTTGCGATCTGATAACCTCGCTTAAAAGTTCAAATGTAAGTTTCTATTATTAATTTATTTCCATTATTTCGAACTTAAAAAGCCTAGAAATTTAAACACCCTTGATCGGCACTTAAAAGTTATGCAAATCTAGTTAACGCATTCAAAATAGACCTCGAACAATAAGAAATTCTCCCCGGGCAATTATTTTGGTATAAATAATACAAAGAGCCGCCACAAGTCGATAATTATGGGGAGGGAGGAGGCGGGAGAGGTGCTAAGCAATTTGCTAACTGGAATTTGCATTTCTGTTGCGACTTATGGGCGGTAGATGGCGGCAGGCGGCAGTCACAATGGACGCACCTGTTGCCGAACACAAGCGAACCAAAAAGGTCAAATCACTTAAGTGCAGTTAACAGAAAATATAATGTATATGGATATGTGTGTATATGATATAGATATATTGTTAGTTGACTTACCTCAGTTTGACATTAATAGCTTGGCTCATGTAGTTTATTATATCATTTTCAGCGCTAACAGACGAAGACATGCAAATTGTAGTTGTTGTTTTAGTGATTGGTTGGTATTCTTGTTGTTGTTGCTTTCAGTTCTCTCTTTTTGGTTCCTTTTGTGCTGTTGTTCTTGTTACGTTAAATTTTGATTACTTTTTAATTGCTGCAAAAAAAACACACACACACACTTTCGTATTACAAAATTCGACTGATTTACTTTCTTTTTATCGGTAAGTTTCCTTTTTTTCAAATAGCTGTTCTTTTTTCGATTCCTTGGCCACAGGCGGGCAGCAACAACTTCTTTTTGACGCAAACAACGTCAGCGACTGACGACAGCAGCAGCAGCAGCGGCCGCCCGCAAGAATTTTTCTAAGCAAAAATTCTACACACAGTAAGAAAGAGAGAGAGAGACTGCGGGGGATAGTCAAAGAGAGCGAAAGCGCGTCATCATCTGGCGCGCGGAGAGCCACTGAGTGAGCTTATATGTTATGAGAGAGAGCGCCGGTAATTCGATTTATGTGTGTGAATGAGTGTGTACGTGTGTATTTGTATTTGTGTTTGTATTTTATGTGGGCAGGCGGCGGCACTTCGCAGGTGTTACGATGACGTTGGTGCCCACACAAGGAGTAAGAGCGCGAGAATGAGAGAGAGCGGCCCAGTGGGAACTGGGCAGCTAATTGCCCAGAAGGCGCTGCGCTGTTAATGTTTACGACACTGATATTGCCAGAACATGCATGTAACAGCAACAACAAAAAGAAGGTGAAAAGTGTCGCACGCCTACACAAGAGCAACAAGAGAGCGAAACGGCAAGAAGAAGGAGAAGCAGAAGGAGGCGAGCGAGCGAGCAAGCAAGGAAGGCAGAGTCAAGCAGGCGGCTGGTCACATTTAACAACGCAATAAGCTCTGCCTGCTGTCACACACACACACATACACGCGCTCTTACGCTTTAACGGTATGTTTGTTATTGTTGTTGTTGGTGCGCTTATTTGCATTGTTGCTGTTCGCGTGCACATAAATTCTCTAATTAAACTGCACGTCACTACTGCCCCTCTCTTCCCCCGCTCTCGCTGGTCCCGCTGCTGCTGCTGCTGTCGTTGTGGTTGTAATTATAGCAACAACAAAAAGCACAAGAAGAAGTTCTGCCATATGCTTGAGGCTTAACGGTTAATGTCTGCATTCTTATTGCTATCACACACACACACTCTCACACACACACACACACACGCACATACACACACACACACATTTATCTAATGAAGTTCAGTGTCAAATTTTCATTTCGCTTTCAACACAAATTCAAGAGAGTCACAAAAGCTCTTTGCACCGTCGCCATATTTGTTCCACGTCTCCAATTTATTTATACAGCACATTAATGTTTTTTTTTTAATATTTACTTTAGTTTTTATCACATATATGTATATAAATATATCCTTTACATTTTTTTCTTTGCCTAATTTCAGACTTCTTTCTTTCTTAATTTTTCTTTCTTTTTTTGGTGGCTGCTCGCGTTGACCGTCAGTCGAAGGACTGCCTGTCCTACTGAAATTGCGTTCGCTTTGCAGCGCTGCTGCTGCTGCTGCTGTTCGGCGTCGCCTCTTCGGAGTTTCGTTTCCAACATATGCGAGCACACATACACATACACACACACACACAGACACAGATACCTTAGCGTAACAAAAGCAGTTTGTTGCCTACAAATTCCTACGCATTTCGTGGATTTGTCAGTATGTGTGCTCGTTCTGCTTCTGTGCTGTAGGTTAGGTACACGCGCCATCAAACGAAAGCTCAGCCGAAGCTTTAAAGCCCCCCTTTATGCTGGTGTTGGTATGTGTGCCGTGCCAGTTTGAAGTTTAAATGTCAATTGTCAGCGCTCAGCGGCACAGTGGTGGCGCATATATTGTGCACACTCGAGCGAATACGCTCTTTTGAGAGTTGACTAATAATTATAATTATTAATGTATTGACAGTTATTCAATAAAAATTAAAATACAAACAAATTATTTTAGTTGTATTGTTTAAATAAATCCAATCCGTAAATTTCTTAATAATAAAAATTTCAATGTACGCCTTAAGATAGGCAACGCTTTTTATATTATTTTTTTTTTTTTTTTTTATTGTTAAAAATGTTGTATATTTAATAAACTATTTTGCTGCTATCTATTTGACAGCTTAATCTAGTTGAAAATTAACAAAGAACAGGGAGTGATCACTTCATGTGAAATTAACTTATGATTTGATTATTTTAAATGCTATATGTACACTACTGGACAAAAAAATAAGTACACACTTTCCGCCTATTTGTTGATAAAGGTTTTTCAATAGTTATAGAATATACCGCTGTTTATTGTTTATATTTTTGAAGGTTATAGTGTTCTTAAATATTTAAAACAAAAATTAAGGTTGGTAACCACATTTTATGAATGCTACGCACAAATTTGTGCTGGATGACGTTATTGGTCTGGACAAAATAATAAGTACACCAATTCTACAAAGCCAAAAACTCGAAACAAAACAAATTTTTTCTATTGTTTTGTTAGTAATGTCAATCTTATGGTAGTATCAAATTCAGAAACACTCATTTTGTAAGACTTTTGCGATGTTTTTTGTCATTCTAGCAATAAGTTTGCAAAAAATCTCCATACGAATCTCATACCGCATTTTTTGCACATAATTTCCACAATTTTTCGAATTTTGTAAAGGTATTTATGCCATTTTACCGTTTTAAGTCTCCCCATAAGTAATCAATTGTCTTTGAGCCAAGAAAGTGACTTGGACAACTTATTATCTATACCTCGTTCTCTGTAAACCAGCCCTTGGCCAGTCTTGACGAGCATTTTGGGTCATTATCCTGTGGAAACCCCCTTAGCAAGGACATTTTTTTCTCAGCGAAGGGAAGGGAATATATGAAGTCATCATATGAAATAATTTTTATATCCAAATAGGGTCATATTATCAATTTACAGATGAACCCGTACAACGTCATTAAAAAAAAACAGTTCTAAACCATTAAGCACCAGCCTACATCCTTACAAGTCTTCTTTGGGTACCGGACCTCCGATTTTTTGCCTTTTGAGCAATCTAAATATCGTCTGTAGTCATTACCAAAAGAATTTATATTTGTTTCTTCGCTCAACAAAAATTTATTTCACATTGTAGAACCTTCTGGCCCAGACCATGCCAAATAATTGACGCCACACTGTTGTTTCATCTTCAAATTTTTTTCTCGAAGAAAAGGACATTTTTGGGGTATGAGGTCTAGTAGATATACCTTTTTAGATCAACGGCAAACCATTTGAGATGATATTCCATTGCTGATTTGAGCGGAAATGACCTTGACGGACATGACTATGTCCGTTTTTGCAAGACTGACCATGCGAATGTCTGTTGTTTGTGAAAATTTCTTTTTCCGTCCTCGTTTTTTAGTAGGTAGTTTTAATTATGAGGCATTGTGCACAAAATATAATCAGCTTTTATGAGCTTTCACAATTCCTGGAAGATTTTTTATCATTTTTTCGAAGTTTCACGTCTATAGTCTTTTCCTTAACAGTACAATGCATTTTTTGGTTCTTCTAAAAATTTTTTTAAAACTCACATGTACTTAAATATGCAAGAAGTCAAAATAAATCAACATTCCCTACCTAATTTTTAGATTTAATCTCATAAAAATCAAAATTACCACCAGTGTACTTATTATATTGTCCAGACCAAAAACGCTCATCCAGCACAAATTTGTGCGCAGCATTCAAAAAACGTGGTTCCCATCCTTAATTTTTGTTTTAAATATTTAAGAATACTATAACCTTCGAAAATATAAACAATTAACAGCGGTATATTCTATAACTATTGAAAAACCTTTATCAACATATAGGCGGAAAGTGTGTACTTATTTTTTTGTCCAGTAGTGTACATATATATAAATTAACCTATTACAACTGGAAATTATATTATAATTCTGGTCGGTAAGTCAACTGGGTACAGCTTACGTAGTCTTCTTTTTCTTGGCTTTCTTTTTAGACACCTTGCAAGCATATTGGGGTGTCTGTCAAGTCTTTCCATATAGTTTTTAGAAAGCGATTGAAGGACGTCACCCACCTTTGGCACCTTTAGATCTCTTTCAATATTGTCGTTTCTCATGTACCAAGGGGCATTACATAGCTTTCTTAATATCTTGCTTTGGGACACTCTAATTTTGCTAATATTGGATTTAGCGGCTACGCCGTAGATTTGAAAGGCGTATTTCCAAATGGGACTAATTATAGCTTTGTATATCCTTACTTTGTTATATAATGATAATTTCGTCGCAGACAGAAGCCACGACATCTTCCCTGCTTTGGTCATGACCGTTTTCTGGATCATGGTGGTATGATGCTTGTATGTTAGCCTCCTATCTAGTATCACACCAAGATACTTGTGATGCGATTTATGAGATAGTGTTGAGCCTTGCATGTATATGGGACCGCAGATTCGTGGCCTTGTGGCAAACGTGACGTTCGCACACTTTTCGCTGTTTATGCCAATGTTCCATTTTTTTGCCCAATTTTCGAAACATTGAACATATTTTTGTAGACCTTCTGTTGCTTCATCAATACTCTTACTTCTGATCAGCACTGCAGTATCATCAGCATACGTAGCTACCATAGCGTCTTCCTCGTCAATGCCAGATATCGCTCTGTTGGTCGGCATATCCGATGTGAATAGCGTATACAGAGTAGGTCCCAATACGCTGCCTTGCGGGACGCCTGCGCATACTAAGCGCTTGGTGGATTGCTCGCCATCCACAACCACACTGAAGGACCTGCCAATTAAAAAGCTGCATATTAGCTGGAACAGCTGGGGAGTGAGAATTGGTCGAAGTTTAAATAGTAGTCCATCGTGCCAGACCCTATCGAAAGCTTGTCTAATATACGGCATACATTTTGTGCTCCATTGCTTCCTGTGCAAAATTTACCACACGGTGAAGCTGCTCTGGTGTTCCATGACTTTTCCTAAAGCCAAACTGCCATTTTGAAATTCTCTTTGATACAGCATCCAGTTGTAGTAAACGGGTCAATATCACCCTTTCAGCCATTTTCCCCAGCGCCGGTAGAAGACTAATTGGTCTGTAACCATCCACATCAGTGTGTTGTTTCTCAGGCTTCGGAATCATGGTTATAAGCGCCATCTTCCAGATGCTAGGGAAGTAGCCCAACCTCAATATGGCATTGAGCAGCAATACTATAAATAGTCACGCTCTTGTTGGAAGGAGTTTCAACGTTCTGTTGTCTAAGCTGTCGTGTCCTGGCGACTTCTTCGGTTGGAGTTTTTTAACCAGATGCTCTACTTCCTGCAGAGTGACCGGATTTGCTGGCAAGTCCATCTGATAAGGCATGTCCATCTGCATCTTCACAGCATGACGCACTACCTCCGTAGTAAAGTTAAAAGGCTTGAATCTCTCCTCAAGGCTGTTTGCGAAAACCTCAGCTTTATCCTGACTGGAATAGCACCAATTGCCATCCGAATTTTTAATTGAAGACTTCCTGAAGGCTTGCCTTTTGAATCGATTTGTCAGTTTCCAAAGAGAGTAGTTCGTATATGCATCAGGGCCGACTTCTTCCAATAGATCATCAATCTTATATTGTTTATGCTTTGTCAGCACTTTCTTCACCCGGTTCGATAATCTTTTGAAGATTTGGTGGACTCGAGGATCTCCCGTTCTCACATATTCCTTTCTAACCTTTCTTTTCAAACGCAACAATGCTACTATGTTTTGTGGCAGTTGTACAGTAAAACATTAACGTTGTGTACTTCTGGGAGCAGCTACAGTTGAGGCTTCTGTGATGTTGCGCATAAATATGTCAATAGCATCGTCAATATCTGCAGCACTATTTAATTCCATATTTAAGTTTATTCTGCAATCCATTTCGAATTGAAAAGCTTCTATACAAGAGCCAGGCGAGAGTATAAAATGTCTCTTTGGTTTGCGCTGCACTGATTGGTGTAATGTGGCTACCAAGGGCAAGTGATCAGAGCAAAGTTCGTAGTGCGTTTTGATTGAAAGGTTGTCATAAGAGATACCATTCACCACATAAAAGTCTATGGCGGAGGGATTATTCTGTGTGTTGTCTGAATAGAAAGTTGGCTCGCCACTAGCTAAGATTTGGTATGCTCCGCTTAAGACGGCCTCTTGTAAACTCTTACCTCGACTGCAAGTCCTTTGGTTTCCCCACCAAGGGTGTTTGGCATTGAAGTCTCCACCTGCTATGAATCTGTTACCCAAGGATTGAAGTAGGGTATCAAAATCCGCCTTAGACCACGTCAAGTTTGGTGGGAGGTATAGGGAAGCGATTTTGATGCGTCCTGCACTTGTATATTTTTTTTTTTTAATAATTTTATTTTCGCCGGAATCGTTCAATGCCATTTGAACATAACCGGATGGATGTAGACGAGGGCATATATACATATAGTAGATGTTACTTTTTAAACTAAATACAATTATTTACAATTATTTACAAAATTTACAAAGAGTGGGTTTAGTGGATGACCCGGGAAGCGAGGTCACTGGGGTGTAGTCTCTTCAGTCTTCGAAGACTGACAAGCCTGCTAGCCAGTGGGTTTGGGTGCGCCATGAGCCTGTCGCTGTATCGGCTGCTATGTTGGTTGATTTGATCGCCCACCGGAATAAGGCGAAGATCAGCTTCGATTGCCCGGTTGATAACATACCGAGCAGCACGAGCCTGCACCACCCTAAGCCTGTTCAGCTGGTGCCTTGAAGCTGTGCCCCAAACTTGGATGCCATAAGTCCAAGTTGGCGTTAGGATCGCTTTGAGCAAAAGAGCCTTCGTCGACAGCTGGAGACTTCTGGACTTCAAGAGCCAATCCATCTTCTGCAGCTTGCGAAGGCATTTCGATTTGATGGCCGTGATGTGGGTATTCCATATCAGCCGGCGGTCCAAGTGGACACCCAGGTAGCAATGTTGCCACCATCGAAGGTCAGATCTATGCCGATCAAACGCCTGAGTGAAAATGTCACGCATGCCGACTTACTCGTGTTAATTGCAATGTTCCATTGCTTGGTCCACCGCTCCATCGCATACAACCAGTCTTGAACTGCCAGTTGATAGTCCTTGTTGAGACGAGTTGATTGCCACAGGACTCATAAGGATCTGTAAGGATATGGCCAAGAGAGAGCATGTTTTCTCTCAGCAAAAAAGTCCTTCTAACTCGGTTGTTTAAAGGCTGTTTCGGCTTTTGATTTCATTGTCGTCCATCATGAATCCGTCCCCATATGCATGCCAAAGGACATCCTGATCGTCCTTCAAATGACGAAGTTACGGATGCTGAACAAATTTGTGAACCATCAAAATTTTAAAAATATTTTCAATTAAAGACGAATAATCGAACTCATCTAGTGGGCCTTGACATTGGCTCAGACCGAACGAGTCAACGGAGAGCAGCATCAGAGCTCAGTCTGAGTTTTCGTCTCGTTCGAGAAACATCTCCTCAAAATTATTTGTGTGGAATGAATTGTGATGATGCGATCTAGTAACCTTTGGGAAGAGATGAATAATCGAACTCATCTAGTAGGCCTTGACATTGGCTCAGACCGAACGAGTCAACGGAGAGCAGCATCAGAGCTCAGTCTGAGTTTTCGTCTCGTTCGAGAAACATCTCCTCAAAATTATTTGTGTGGAATGAATTGTGATGGTTTCTTCAAAGAGAAAAACTAAGTACACAATATGCGATCTAGTAACCTTTGGGAAATTTCTTTTTTAATAATTTTATTTTTATTTTCGCCGGAATCGTTCAATGCCATTTGAACATAACCGGACGGATGTAGACGAGGACATATATACATATAGTAGATGTTACTATTTAACTAAATACAATTATTTACAAAATGTACAAAGTTTACAAATAGTGGGTTTATTGGATGACCCTGGAAGCGTGGTCACTGGGGTGTAGTCTCTTCAGTCTTCGAAAGGGAAATTTCTTAATAATAAAAATTTCAATGTACGCCTTAAGATAGGCAACGCTTTTTATATTAACGGACTTTCGCAAGGACGTTGCTGTTTCAGATGTCGTTGACTATCAAGAATTAATATATACATATGTATATACATATATACGGCTGTTATATGCATTTCCAGTTACCAATAAATTATAATATTGCAAAAATCATTAAAAAATAATTGGCATTTATATATTTTACGTAGTGTCGGTGAGCTGACTCACCATGGCTTAGGCATCAATGGATCTCAGGTGATGATCAGGCACTTTCCGCAGGGAACTCCCCCCGCCGCCCATCAGATTTTAAATTCTCCAAGCATGACGAAGCTTTTCATAGATTAGTTTGCACCTTCTGCATCTGATCACTCCAACATTCTCTCACCTTATGTACTCTGATCACTTTCCGCACCACTACCTCACCTGCTAAGATCTCTGAGCTGACTGCAGCGAATTCTGCCATGGAAGCTGTGAGCGCTGTTGACTCTCCCGACTCTGAGAAAAGGAGAGTTCCTGTGACGACTGTGGAGACTGTGATAATGTGGAGACTGCCGTCTGGTCACTTTACGCGAGCGCGCACTTTTAATTGCCCGCGCATATTTGAATTTACGCACATGAAGAGTTCTTCTGCAAGCAAGTGTGATCGAAAAGGAAGGTGATGGGTGATTTAGATGCCGATGAGAATCGTGACGTATGTATGTTGATACTAAGTTTTAAAATTGCATTCAATCAAATTGTGACAGCTGAACAATTCAAATTTAATACTTATATTACCTTTAGAATTAATTTAATTTCTTGATAGTGTCTAGCGCAAATCGTCAAAAAAGTGAACTGTACAAGGTGAGCCACCACTGTTTGAGCTGGATATATTTGGCAATATGCCCACTTGGGCAGTGTGCGAAAGCTGCCACGCACACAACAACAGCAACAACCGCCCACCCACCGGGGCGCTGCACAACTTCCTCAACGGGGCTGTCACTTGACGTAGGTTGACAGCTGTTTGCTCGAGCTGCTGGCGAGCACTTTATGGCTATTGATTTTGTAGCGCAACAGTTTGAAAGTCGCAGCTTTCACTTTCGTGCGCAGCGACCGAAGACTGTTCTGCTCGCTCCCTACTCACACACTCACTGCGCAGCGTCTGCTGCATGCATGTGTGTTAGTGTGTCAGTGAGAGAGAGCGATGCGTGCGCAGAGCGACGAAAGCTTCGCCAACAGCCTGTTGCGGACGTAGGGCGGACACTCGAAAAAAGCTTCCAGCGACGACGGCGCCAATACGCTGGAAGGCAACAACGATGCCTATGTCCCAGACAATGACCGTGTGCTTCACACTTACATACATACGCATGCATGCATACGTATGTATGTATGTGTTACATACCAAGGCATCTTCTTGTAATCCTAATACACAAGTACTCGTAGTACTCGTACTCGCATTCGCAGTCGTAATCGCCGCATAGCTGCGCATAACGAATTAATTTTAGCACTCGATAAAAAGAAACTGCATGCTAATGCCGTTTTAATGAGTTTTTGTCGCTCTGCTGGTTTCCGGCATTTAGCCATTGTGGCCTCCTCTCTTCAAAGGGATCAACGCTAAGCTGGCGCAGAGTTAAGTCCTCAGCTAAGTGTTGGCTTTTCAGCTTTGACTTTGCCCTGGCTTTCAGCCAGCACTTTAACTCGCATCGTCAGTTGGCGCAACAGGTTAACAAAATTCGCACTGCAAAAAGCGTTGCCTGCTTTTAGGGATGTCGCTTAATCTCAGCCCTTTTCGACTCGCCTGCTTTCAGGGGTGCCGTTTAAATACATCAATTATGCGACTGTTGGAGAAAAATAAATCAAAAGAATATTTACAAAATATGCATTAAACATTCAACAAGGATTGTTCTATTTTTAAAATGTAAGGTTCTAATATGTAGTCTTTTTATGTAAATAAAAAATAAAATAAATAACACATAGTTGTAAATCATCTCGGATCGAAGGCGTAGTATTGGCTCATTTGTATTATGCTAAAATAGTAAATAAAACCATAAATTAGTAGGTAAACTTTAATTGAAACACATTTGGAGCTTTTGTTTTTTTACATTTCATGTAAATCTTTATTTGTTTTATATCATTGTGTAAATTTTGTTGGTTTTAGTTAGTAAATTTCCTTTGTTGTAAGCCTGTTTTCAATTTGTTCGCAAGTGTCTAGCTATAAATTGAATATTTCGCATTGTGTCAATTGTATAATTCAAAAGTTTCTCAAGTCATTTTTCATAAGATAAACAATTTCCCAACTCGATATCGTTTATGGTTAATGCGAAATACTATATGCTGTGTTTGTGTGTCAGATGAAAAGTCAAATTTCTACATCGTTTTCTTTTTTTTTGTTTTGTTTAAATATTTTTTTTTGTTTTTTGGAATTTTTCGTTTCTTTATTTTGATATTAACTAAAAAGTTTCGTTTCGCTTACTTGTATGCATTTGTTTTAGAATACAATTTCTATATAATTTCGAGCTTAGCCTTTTCTTTCTTGTATGTGTGTATGTGTGTGTGTGTGTGTATGATGATTGGACAAGGCCAAATTAAATGTATGTTAATTTAGATGTAAATGTAAATTAAGCCTACTTAAAAATTTGGTTTTACGCTAATTTACACAAAAAATACACAACTAAATAATTAGAACTATGCTTAGAAAAAACTCAATTAGCACTAAGCTTAATCTTAAAGTGATGTTTATGCTGATGTAATTATGTAAATGTATGACGTGTTTTTCTTTTTTTTCGTTGCTTGGTTAACGGGTTATTTTGTACAAATTATTGAGACGGATTGATTGAGTAACTGTGACAGATTGAGACGGAGAATGTGTGTGTGTTTGTGTGTTTATGTTTCTGCAAACTGCACTGACAACATCGATAAGGCAAGTTCAATAGGCGGCAATTGTTACTAGACGAAGTTATGTGACGGTTGTTGCTTCAAGTGCTGATCACTTACACGTTATCCATTCATCATTCTTGATTAATTCGTTAGTTATTAAGCTTAAATTTTGGTTTCTTTTAAAGTCTAAGTAAAGGCACTGATTTAACTATTCGATTCGATACCATTCAATTCAAAGCTGCGCCCCCCCTGGGAGGAAATCGACCGAGGGGGCGTGGTTGTCAGGGGGAGGTGTAGTGCGAGGTGCAACGAGTTCACATTGCAGCAAAAATCAACAACAACAGCAGCAACAACAACAATGACCACAACAACCGTCAACACTCAATGTTGCGTGTTCGCTTCTTCTATTTGTATTGGTGATGTGAGTGTGCGAGTGTGTGTTGGTGTGTGTGTGTGCAATGAAATATACAAAATAATAATACATTATGTAATTACTAAAAATGTAATTGAAATACGTGTGTGTAGTGTGTGATTTTTCATTATAATTTTGGTGATTTTCTTTTATATAAATTGTAATTGTTTCGTTTGCTACATTTAATTTACATACATTTATTTGCTAATACATAAAAATGTGCATGTGTGTGTATTGGTGTGTGTATTTTGTTGCTAATTCGATGTGCATATATGGGTAATTGTTATTATTGAATGCTGCCTCGTTTACATTTAATTTAATTGTTGTTCTTGCTTACTTGTAACTATGAGTATGAGATGAGTTTGAAAGCAGATTTTGCAATGAGTTTTCTTTTATATTTTATTTTCTTGATTTATATAATTGATCGTGTGTGTGTGTGTGGTGTTGTGTTGTGTGTGATTGTGTATGAATGTGCTTGGTTTTGGTTCAATAATTTAATATAATTTAAATATGTTGCATTATGTTTATGTTTACGTTTAGTTAGAGTTTGTTGTCACTTATGGTTTACTAAATAAAGCATTCAATTTAACATAAACTTTGCATAGCTATACTTTATAGTTTATCGATTTGTATATAGCATATATATGTATATAGTGTTTGTGTAGTATATTATCGTATAGGTAAGTAGTCGTAATGCCTAATGGTCTAGCAAAGCAAAATTACAAATAATAGTCGCAATTAAATTTATACATACATGATCAAGACAAGGGGGCGTCTAAATTAGTTTAATTATTATTATATAAAGATATAGATGTATATATGTAGCATAGCTTATAGCAAGAATAATACCTCTTAGCTAGAGCTGGTTTTGTATATATATATTATCATTTTCATAATCGATTTTGTGTATCGCTCTCAGACACAGCAAAAAATTTGTATATAATAATAATTATGGTAATATTAAACAATTTCGACACGGAGCAAAAAAAAACTGAATAGAAAACAAAAAGTATTGGGTGTGGGGGTGGGGCAATGAATCGCATTGTTGAATTGATTTTGTAACACAAAAAAAACTTAGAAAGAAACTAATCGATACAATGTTGTGTGTGTATATCATAATGGGGGTATACAGAATATGCTTGTATATAATATATAACATATATATCTATGTTTATGTATGCTATATGTTGTATATATATATATATAATAATTATCATTATAACATAAACGTGGCGTCGCGTTGAATTGTTTTTAGTTCGTTTCGTGTCGCGCTCTCAAGTATTATTTATGTTTCCAGACTCTACGATTCGTTGTCGATGTTGTGTTTGTCGTTGTTATTGATGTTGCTGTTGCTGTTGTTATTGCTGCGGCGTCTTGAGCAGCAGTATATCTTTCTTGCGCGTCGGGCTGTTGCTGTTGCCATTGATGCGCTGATAGAAATAGTTGCGAGCGATTTTGCGCTGCAGCCTGTACGATTTGTTGGCTAGGAACTTGCTGATTCTCTGCTCGTAGTCGTGCACATCCTCGTGATCCTCCAGCAAATGTATCGAGATGATTTCAATTTTGATCTTGTCAAACGGCAGCGTCTGCAAAATCTGCAATAAATGTAAATTAGTTAAATGATCGAGCAATATATTTGATGTGGCGAAGTCAAACTTACCTCCAGCTCATGGCCTTGGACGCCCAGACTGAGCAGATCGTATTCGGTGCGCTCACATGCCAGCATGATTGTGTAGAGCGGAAAGCATTTCACACGCGAATTGAACCACGATGTCTCCTCGTCATGCAAACTATTGATGCGCACATCTTCGTTGTGTATGGTAATCTGTGAAGTGCAAGAAAATGCATTATTAAAAACTCTTTGCAAGCGTTGCTCGCTTGCAGTATTTGCAAAACTCACCTCTTTGGGATAAGGATTGGGCGAGACACAAGCATGCACTACCTGCATGCGCTGCCGCTGCGCATTCTGTTTGCGCAACGCGAAATACCAACGTGGCTCTGGCTCGACCAGCACGCCCATCCAATTGAGCTGCTCGCTCAGCCAGGGCGCCGTTATCAGATGCGCCAGGGGACCGCTCAGCGATTGGATGACCGCCCCATTCCGCTTGCCACCCACCAGATCGGACGCCAGTTGAGCCAACTGGTCGGCGACACTGATGCTGTTGCCGTTGCCGTTGCCGATGCCAATGCTGCGTGTGTGACTGTGCGAGCTGAGGCTGATGCTGCTGCTGTTGCCCGTGCCGGCGGTTGCAACAACTGAGGAGGCCGCTGAGGAGGTCATCTTGCCTGAGCTGGAGACGGAGGCGCTTTTGGCCATATACATGGGATACTTGTGCATATGGATCTGGCGCAGGAATGCAATAAGTGCGGGATCGTCTTGCGCCACGCTGTTCAATTCGTAGTCGCGCGACATGTTCAGTCGAAATTGTTGATGTCGTATTTCTGAAAAGGAAACGACAATGAGAGGAGTTAAGTAAAGTTGTCGGAATTAATATAAGATTAGTGCTGTGTTGTTTTTGTTGCTCGACTGAGCAATTAGATTTCATTAAAACTTGTTGCACCACTGGACGCTGACCAACAACAGGAGCAGCTTCAACCGATGTGGCAGCAACAGCTGCGGCGCTTGCCACTCGCCTCAGCCATGGCGTGCGCTGCATCCACTTCGATACGCTCCGCTGGCAATTTGTGGAAGCGCATTGACCAGATTTGCATTAGCCAGTTGAGTGCAGCTCCACAAACGTCTTGCCAACGGATCTAAACACATCCAAACATTCCCATTTCCACTGCCAACACTCTAAAGTGCTCTCTTCATATTCATAACTCCCATCTGCATCAATTAAATTCTATTTCATTCATGAAACGTCTTGGCACATACACATACACTGTTCTTAGTTTTTATTCTTAGAGTATTTCCACTTGTAACATCAATGTAATGTTAGCACTTTGTCTTTCTTATCGAATGAAGTTAGGTTCAATCTCGTTTTTTGCATATTTTTCATAATCATAACTCTCATTTACAATCAATTAAATTCAGCTACGATGGTGTAATTTTCCACTAGCAACATTCTGGCATAACTGTTTTGTTCATTAAGTCGTTGTTATCGATCAAGTTTACTGTAAGCTCGTATCTTCTATATTCTCAATATTCAAAAGAATAAATTATGCAACTACAATGTTGTTAATCATATTTTCTAAACCATTCTGACATCAATGTTTTGTTCACTCTTTGCCATCGCCGCCATGTCGTTGTTATCGATCAAGTTTCCTTTTCTTTGTTTCAATCTCGTAAATTTGCTTGATATCATGCCCTGACTAATTGGCATAAGTTTCGCGCGAAAGTGAAAAGTGTGAGGAGGTTTTTGCGAATCAAAGGTTAAATGCCATTGCCAAAAGCAGAAAATATAGCTAACAAAAAGCCAAAGCCAACGCCAACTTGACAGCGTCGACCTCACCTGACTCAAATGAGCCTTGAAACTATGCCAGCGGTCGGTCGGACCCACAGACCAGGCCAAAAGCAGAGCAGAGCAGGCCGGCCGGTTGGTAGGCCCATAAAATATAATGAGCGCACGGCCTTTGATATTCAGCTCATGTGCCTGCTCCTCCGCCCTCTCCTCCCCTTTATTCGCTAGTCGAGCTTCCATAAACATGCATACGATATGTGCTCTCATATAGTGAGTATGTGATATATAACGATTTGTTGTAGTTTACTTTTAGTGCCTCTCCATGTAACATTTATTTGCTTTTCACACTTTCCTTGCGCCAATTTCCACTTTTTGTTTCATTTTACACAACAAGCGATAGTCAGAGGTACAGCAAAACAGAAAATAAAACACAGCTCGTAAAAGCCAAAAGAAATTAAAATATAAAATATACTTGGTAATTGTGGCAACTGTTTGCGAAGTGAGAAATGGACAGATAAAGGGGTTAGAGAAGGCGTGTCCAGTGGCGACCGAATGCATGTCGGACAGTCGAAGCGTGTCTGTGTCGCATCAATTGTAAGGTTAGCCACAAAGTAGCATGGAACACATTACGAAATTTGCATAAGCTAAGAGAATTTAGGTTTCATTAGCCATATTTCCATGCAAAATTTAATTTGAAATGAATTATGCACATTGTAAAATTCAGAATTTGTATAAAATATAATGCAACTTTTGTATTTATGGAGATACGTATTTTCATTACAATATTACTAAATTGACTTGGGAACATTAATGAAATTGTTTTTTATAATTTCTAAAAAATGTATGTACTATTAAGTAATTTTGATAACTAACTAAATGAAAACAGATGGAAATTTAATTTACAAAAAGTTTCCTTGCGAAATTATCTTTGCCCAGTTAATTTTGTTTCATTAAAGAATGAAACTCCATTAATCATTAATCATTAGTTTGTATTTGCTTCTCTGAAATTTCATTTCATTAACGACTGAAACTGTCTATTAGGTATTAGTCTATATTTGCTTTAGAGCACTTGCTGTCAACTCCAGTGGAATCGTGGCTTCACTCAGTGATTTTTCTAGGCCCGAGATCGACCCACTTAGATAAGGCTCGTATTGATTGAGAATGCCTTGGCGCTTTCAGGCCAATAAATCAGTTTGGTGCGCGTTATATATTAACTGTTGGCACATGGCCCCCCACGACAAGGCTGTGGCAACAATTTAGCGCTATGTAAACTATAGTATATTGCCGGTTATCACACAAACACATTACGCAAAAAATAAACGTAACTCCGACATGGAAACGGGGCATTTTGAATAGAGTCAAACAAGCAATTACACGAGTCTGGGGAGTCATAGAAATCAATATAAAAGTGGCAATAGAAATGAAATACACTCGGCAAACTGACGCAACTACAAAAATGCGATGGTCTGAGGTCTAAGGGGAGGCACACGCAATTCAGGCCACATTACACAACAAGGGTAACATTGCCCCGATATGCAAAAGGCAAACAAGCAAGAACACAGCACAAAAAAAAGTTTTTTATTTAATTTTTTGTTTTTTTGTTTTCTGTTGATATGCCTACAAATTTAGTTGTTCGTCTTGTTTGTTTGAATTGTTCTTTGCGTCAAGCGTTCTCTTGTAATTGAAAATGCATAAAAGTTGTTGTCGCTTTTGTTGAGTTATTGAATAGGGCGTGGCTGCAACGGGCCAAAACTTTGACTGACTGACTGCCCTGACTACCCCTGACGAACACCGAAGCCCTCGATGGCTGGGTAACAACGTTTTGCCCGCAGGGTGAACATCAGCCTGATGTTGAGCCCGAGTCTCAGTTCCTTGGTGCTCAAGTCTTTAAGTTGCCGCCGCTTAACCGCAATTAAACGTTGCTCGAAATTATTTTTTCGGGCCTTGCCCCGTCAATTTGTCTTGCCACCCTGCCGCTGTTGCTGCTGACCGTTCAACAAGCGGCGACCCCTTGTGCAAATTAGAAATGTCAGCTTTTTGACGCCGAAATTACTGCCGAGGCCCCGAGGCCTGATTCCTTCTCTCATTTTCGTTCCTCAGC
Source organism: Drosophila formosana (assembly GCA_035045625.1). Lineage (NCBI taxonomy): Eukaryota > Metazoa > Arthropoda > Insecta > Diptera > Drosophilidae > Drosophila > Drosophila formosana. The sequence continues at coordinate 261,310 of JAWNOW010000030.1, forward strand.
TGCTGCACATTTTTTGGGATTTACATATGCTCGTAATTTAACTGTTTTTTGTGGCCGCAGCTGTCGTTGTTTCATTCCCACTTCATTCCTGCGGGTAGACAAATCTATAAAGCATTCAGTTTAGCCTCTAATCGCCGTCAGTTTGTAATGCGATCTGAAATGGGCCCTAATAATAAACTCAACTCAATCCAGCGATGGTATCAGATTTCTACATCTAATAGTGGGCATAAATTTTCTTTTTTTTTTTCTCCTCCAACGACGACTGTGGCTCTCCCTCACTCTGTGTATCATAAACTTGGCGCACTTTCCTTTCAAATTACAGCGGCGGCGTTAATTAGTCCAAGTTTTCACTTCAGCATTTCGTTTCATTGCTGTCGCGTTACGTTTTCATTCGTTCGGGGTCCAAATTACTAAATTGTCGCCCCGTTACGTCCAAACTAAATGTCTGCTGTTGCCATTTTTGCGGCTCTTCTTCTTGTTTCGTTTACGATCCCAATGCGCAACTGTTTCATATATACTCGTACATTATAATAAACTTTATGGCCATTTTGCGACCGAAAAGTTTATTTCGGTTTTTTTATTTTTGGCGAAATGAACTTGCGGCAGGGCGAGAAATAGACAATGCTTGGAGGTTGGGGCCCCCGATTCGCATTGCCTTAAATGATAAACAATAGCCAGAGATTTCCAAAATGAAATAAAAACAGCGACAAAATTAATCTAAAATGGAGCATTTGAGTTTACGATATCGAGAGCCAAGCCAAACAATTTGAATAACAATCAGCCAGCGAGTAATTAAAATTTGAATGTGTTTCATTTCCGCTTGTACCTAACCTCAAATCGAGCAGAAACCTCAGCAAATTACTTAATTGTGCCATTATCAAAAGCAGTAATTCCCTCTGTGAACAGAACTCACACGTTGCAGTTGCCAAGAAATATTGCGCAATTGCTTGAGCACTCGAGGGTTGCAAAAAGAAAAGAAACAACTTGATACCAAAATGCGGGTGGCAGGCTCTTTAGGCCACGTTCCACGAATGGCGCATGCTGTGATAATGCTCTTTGAGCTTTGCTTTTGCACATTGAGCACTCTCGCTGCGCTTTCTTTCTCTGCTCGAACGGGGGGGTGAAGGGTCTCTGATCTCTCTGGCGATAGTGCAACACAGCGCAGCGGGGGTGGCAAACCGCACAAGCAAGTGAAATTATGAATCACAGCGACATCCGGTGGCCAAAGGGGAGGCGACTACTCAAATAAGTCGCAATACCCGATTGCTTAGAAGCAAAGTACGCACAACGGGGGCGGAATTATCGGACAGCAGAGCCGAGCAGAGCAGACGAAGGGGGGGGGAAAAGGGAAATGGCTGCGTGCTGCTTAACGGGAATTAAGTCATTACGGCGTACGTGCAAGCGAATGAATGTGTATTTGCATGTGAGTGTGTGTTTGTGTCTCATTGAGTTGTAAATTTCAATTAAAGTTGCAATTTGCAAATTGTCACCCGTCGGTCATGAGACGTGGTGTAATCACCACAAGTGTGAAGATAATGCCTGCTTAACATGATTAATGCAATGATTGTCTCACACACCCCCCCACCGCCACGCCCCTCTATCCCACTCATTCCCTCTTATCGCAGGCGCTGGCATGTCGACATGTTTACCTCAAAGCAGCAGCAAAATGTGGCAACGTTTCAAGATTTGGGCTAATGCGATTTATGCTATTGCCATCGTTGGCAGGTAAGGCTAATGACATTTGCCAGACGCTGTTTGCTTGCAAGTCGCCCCGCAGGCGAATCGAGAATCGTGCAGATGCGCCACGCGATGTCAACAACGTGAAAAGCGGCAAACAACCAACGACGTTGGCGCCCCAAAATGGGAAAAAACAGAAGGAAATGGGGCGTTGTCGCTGCTGCCTACTGAGGCGTGCAGCGAGTCAAAGAGCATTCAGACAAACAGTCGGACAGACAGACAGACAGACTGTCTATATGGCCAATTGGTTTTATAGACGCGCCAAGGCGTTGATAAGTAGGCTACGCCAATGTGTGTCTATTATGGCCGACGAGGGAAAGGGAATTGCAATTGGCCAAATAGGGGAATGCTAGCACAAGTTATTTATAGCTAAAAACTAGTTGCTTGAAATAGATCAGGAAAGTAAAAGGAACAATAGAAAATGGCATACTTTAGAAGTAAGTCGTCTACTTGTGTCAAATGAGTCATAAAGGAGAAAACAACAGTTTAATGAACTTTGAATGACATAATAATATGACACACTCTACAAGTCATTTGCCATTTACTAATATTGATGAAAAATATTAAATGATGACCTTAAATAGATTGACCCTCAAATAACTCTGCTAATTGAAATTGCTTGCGTAAATAGCACATTAGCATGAATCAAATACAATATTAATAATATTATGAAATACCATAAGATGACATAAGCAAACTCTGCAATCTCAAATTTCGTAAGTAAATTTGTGAAATAGAAATAAATTAAATATTTTTTATATTCTGATATTTTTTTTACTATTCATTTATTTAGAATATTATGAAAGAATGAAATTTGTATTGAGTAAGTATTGTATCGTACGACACAAATAAGTCATGCATTCGTCATTAACTTCTATTGCAATGTATCAACTGTTGCAATTGCAGTTCTACTTAAATCGATGACTTACAAACACGTCTCCTTTGTGCCATTCTTTAGCACGAAATTGAGCAGCTGATAAGAACTGATAAAGATAATGCCAGCTACAGTTGACGGTGGAATTTTATTGCGCTTTCATTTACTTTCATTGATCGGCACCGACACTCGAGCATACCATTATTATCATGATCAAGAACTCTTCATCATCATGATCATGGTCAAGTAGCGTTCAAAGCTGAAACGTGACATTTACAACGAGCACGGGGATTGTCTGTGTGTGTGTTGCTCATAAAAAAGAGGCCGAGGGCGCAACATGAATGGTTGTAACAGCAGCAGCAGCAGCAACAGCAACAGCAACAGCAACAACAATGGTAAGAAGTGAAAGAGCAAGAGGAAGAAGCGCGTAGGCAAGCATAAAATAGTTTGGAATTTCATTCTGTAAAGTCATGACCATGATGATGTTTTTGGGAATGAAACTGGGAAGCGGAAGACAACAGACAGACAGACAGACTAACGAGAGAAGACTGTGGAAGACACTAAGACCTTTGGAGCCGCCACAAGAATTTGTCACTTTAATAAGCGCATTTTCGGGTTTTTCTTTTATTTTCATCTTCAATGATTTCAATGGAAATACCTTCGTATGCTGTTTTCCCAAACATCGCATCACGGCACAGAACGTGTTAGATTTATGCGTCGCATTCTATAATTTTGAAGAGCCCAGATATGCTTAAAGCGGCTTTTTGTTGGCCAGGCTAATTTATGCACTGCGTGCCCATTTGTATTATTATGGTTTATATGAATCCGTTTGCTCGTATAAACCTAATAGAGCCATCGATGCACCATAAAACCAGAGACTGGACGACGACGACAGCAGCCAAAGAGCTGTCAAGCAGCCAAGCTGCCAACTTGTCAAGCCAAGTGGCAACTGCCACGCCCTTTTTTAGCCAGAGCCAAGCCCTGTCTAGTCGACGTGGCGGCATCCAATAAAAAACACACCACGAAAGTGGGTGGCAATCAGCTGACTGACTGACTGACTGCCTGACTGACAGAGAGACGGATGGAGGGACTTATCGACTCTGACTGCAATTTGGCACTGTCTTTATGGACTTTTAATTCGCTGCTCAATTTGCATATATTTAATACTTAAAGACAAAGGAAGGAATCGATTGGCGGTGTAAAGGAAGCCCCAGCATAAAACAACAGAGCAAAAAGCGAAAATTGCCAGCACTTGAGCGGAATTTAAAATGCACTTATTTTCCTGCAGGACACAGTGAAGCAAGCTCAACAGAAATTAAGTTTAAAATGTGAATTATTAAAACTAAAAGTAATAGAAAACAAATTTGTTCAACAAAATTACGTGATAAAGAATAATTATTTCCAATTCCCAATAAATGAAAATAATTAATTTTTTGGTTTATTTATGCAATTATCTTGAATATTGAATTAAATATAGGTGCATTTATCCGCATTAGTCAGAGAGCAATTTATTTACGATATAAATATATTTGTTGAAGGATTGTCTCAAAATTTGAAATGATGTTTATGCTTTCTCAAGAAATATAATATTTATTTTTAAAAGTATTTATTTATCTATACATTCCCCACTTCTTATCAACCATCAATTGGCAACCATTCAGTGCACTTTTGAGTCACTGTGCCAACGAGTTGAGGCTGCTTTACAGCTGCACACACAATGGATTGCCATTGATTTTTGGGTCTCTTTCAAGTACAGTGAAACTTGTTTTTTTTTTTTTAGCATTTCGTAGTGCGCCCTTAGTCACATTCGGAAAGGATGAGTCAGGCAGTCATTCAGTCATTCAGTCAATCAGTCAGTCAGTCACTTAGTCAAAGAGTTGGCGTTGGCGATCCATCAGGCACATACACGGAACCACTTGGCAACGGTTCGGCTCGAATGCAATGGAATAGGTTGGGATGGAATGGGATGTGAGAAGAGCATCTCATCATATGCAAAACAATTTCGCTTGTAGCCGGGGGCAATGCAATCCGCTTTCATTGAGAAAAAAAATAAATAAAAACGGCACAAATTAAGCAAATTTATTTTGCCTGCTACTAAATAGAGACAACAGACTCGAGGCGAAATTTATCCACGTACAATGGCGACGACAACGCGCAATAACAAAATATTTTAGCGAATTAAAAGAAAATTGCCTCATCCGACAGACGACGAGGCTGTCTGGATATAATTTGGATGAATGACATAGTCATAGTCGTAGTCGTAGTCGAGATGTATTTAGCTAGTTTAAACGGCAATTCAACTATGACTCAGATTGTAACAAGGTTCCTGAATGATTACTAAGCTTACAAGCAACTGCCTCACTAACTAACTAACTAACTAGTTAGTTAAGTGGATGGTTGGTTCAATTAAAACAAGGCTCTTGCTTAATTAAAGCCAGACAAATAGGATGTAATGAACTAGAATAGAAATGTAACAGATTTCAGTAATCCACTCATTATAGTTCGTAAGATTTGTGTAACTTATATTCTCTTCTTTGATGATAAATAAACTAATTTAGCAGTTCTATTTCTGAGACGTTGATATAATTTGCAGATTAATTGCCGAATAGCTTTAAATGATTTATTTATTTCAGAGATAAAGATATGCAATTCCATAGCTTAAGTCATTATCTTTTGAGATTAATAAATACATAAAAGTATATAATTTGTATTATAATTTAGGATTACGACTTGTCTCTGCTTTAATTCCAGTAAAGTCTTTATTAAATCTTGGCACATGGATTCAGGTATTTGCAACTTCTAACAAGTTAATAAAACAGCACTATTTATGGGCTTTGATAATTTATTTTTATGCCAACAACAATTGCGCATTGCTGATAAGCTGCTAACAGCTTCAGCAGCTGCTGCTATTAGAGTTTGCTACAGTTTTGCATACCCTAAAGAGCCTGTATTTTTCTATTGCCAAGCGGTTTGTTATGTGGAATAAACTGGGTAACTTGTGGTCGATTAAGTCAATATGAGTTGGCAGCCTGACATCTTGGGCCCCATTGAAGGCATTGCAGCGGGCTTGCTTTGGGCCATTCATCAAATGGCAAATTAGAAATTCTTTTGGCGTTGCAGCGGTGGCCTTTGTAGGAGGCACGTGTCGCCAACAACAACAACGACGACGGCAACGATATCGACGACGACGACGACATGGAACGACAGCAGCTGCAACAGCTCGGCTGTTGCCAAGTGAGACGTCATCGACAACAACGTTGTTTGCTTTTCAGTTTCGTTGTGGTTGTTGTTGTGGACAGGAAGCGCCACTGCGCCAAAAAGAAATTAAAGAAGAGAGAAAAAAGCGAGGCAACAGATCTATGACAAAAGATGCGCCAAGCTAACTAGAAGAAGACGCGTAAACTAATCTCAAAAGTGTGCCCCAGGAAAGGACAACACATCAGGCCAAAGGCAAACACAGCCTACATCCGGTGAAAAGAAATTTAAATGAAGCGAACGAAAAAATGATGATGAGACATATGCCAAAGATATCAAATTTATATAAAAAAGATATAGAAAGAGAGAGAGAGAGAGAGAGAGAGAGAGAGAGTGATAGAAGTAGTCTCACCTGTCGTGTCCATGTAAACAATTAACGTGGCAAAGACGAACGCAAACGAGAGCAGGCACAAGGCGATGGGCAATAGTTGGCGATACGGCGATGGGCTGAGGCGCGGATCGAGTTTCTTGCTCTTGCAGGAGGCGCCTCCCCCTACCCCTCCGCCTCCGCCGCCCGCTGCTGCTGCGGCAACAGCATGATGATGGTGGTGATGGTGATGATGATGCTGCTGCTGTTGCTGCTTCGAATGAGGCTTCTGATGTGGCTGGTGTGTGGCTCCAAAGGTTGCTGCGCCTGCGAACGCTTTCGATTGCTTGTGGCAGCAATGCTGATGGCTGTGCTGCAGTTGCAGCTGCATCGGCGCCTGCCGCGTGGGCGTCGACAGCGGCGATGAGACTGTGCTGGCCGACGGTGAGCTAATCACACTGCTCAAATCGCTCATCGAACCTGTTGTTGTTGCTGTGGTTGCTGCTGTTGCACCGCCGCCGCCGCCTCCGCCACGGTCCAGTTGCTGGTGTGGCATTTGGCGACGCTTGTGACGCAGCTGCACATGATCCGTCTCATCGTAGCCGGTGTCTTTGGTTGTTGTTGCTGCTGCTGTTGTTGTTGTCGCTTGCCTCACAATCTGCGCCCCAAAGTTGACATCGTCCACATCCTCGCACTCGATGTCATCATCGTCGTCCACCGCCGCCAAATTTGTTCGCGCCGCTGGCGTTTTTCCCACTCCCACTCCCACTCCCGCTGTTGCTGTTGCTGTTGTTGCTGCAGCTTCCAGTGCTGCTCCTAATCCCGTTGTGCTGCTTGCAGCTGTCCCTGTTGTGGCTGCTGCTGCTGCAGCCGCTGCTGCGGCTTTCGTTGATGCCACAAGCGCCGCACAGCTTCGGCTGAGTGTGTACTTTTTGGGCGTGGCCTTCCGCCTTCCGCTGGTGGCGTTGCTGGAGCTGCTCGGCGCTGCCAGCTGCTCAGCGGCCAGCGCTGGATGCGCTGAATACACTTGCTGTGACATGCTGTGTTTGCTATCTCCAAGAATCCTCCTCGTTGCTCTCTAATGATGTCTCCTCCTCCTTCAGACTGTGACTCCTCTTTAGCTGCTGCTGCTCCTGCTCCTGTTGCTAATGCCGCGTCTTCTGCATCCTGGCAACCACAACTGCAAAAAGAAGAGCAGGACAAAGAAATCCAATTAGTTTTGCGTGCGTGCAATTTACAAATGCCAAATGACACTTGACATGCCAGCAGGTTGACTAATCGATACCCAGCAATGTAGAACTATTAGGCATAAATATAGGCAAGTCAAGTCGTTATCATATTTTAATTAAATTTGATTCGTAATTCCTTTCATTTTTTTAATGGATAACATTTAATAACAATACTAAATTGTATCTATAGTCTTCTTCTCATTATAATATTTTCTTTAATTACTTCCAATACTTGACAAATATTTAAATTAATTAAGAAATTTATTTTAAGTAGCATATTAATTCCTCTTCAATCCTATACCATAATTTTCAGCTTCAGCTCAATGCAATTATAAGTAAATATATTTTAAAATGCTTCTTAAATTGGAACTCAAATTAAATACCTGCAAAAATGAATCATCAAATCATTTTTATTTTTTTTAACAAAATAAAATGAATGTCTATATAAACTACGCACATTAAATAAGTTTAGCTTGTATTAAACAGCATCTCTTCTTCAATTTCCCCCATCAAAATCACACCCACTTCCTATCAAAATTCCTCTGCAAACCTATACCATAATTTTTGGCTCACCTCAAACCTCAACTCAGTGCTACAGGGTATGAAAACTAATTTCGTAAAGTGCATTGAACTGAAACCAGAACAGAACAGAACAGAACAGAGCTCACAGATCTTCGTCGAGCCTGACGACAGTCAGTTCAATTCAGCATCCTTCGAGCAAACTACACCACATTTCCATGTGTGTGTGTGTGCCTTTGGTAATCTTTTGTTTGCTGTCTGCTGTCTGAACTCATTTGCTGTTTTATGAATAGGCAAAAATACATTCCGAAAACGAGGCTGCAAAGCAACAGAAGGAGAAGAAGACCAAACTCAAAACTCGAACCCGAAAAACTCCAACTCCAACTCCAACTCGAACTCGAACCCAAGAGCAAAAGTCGCCGGCGACGACTCAAAAGAAATTGAATACAAAAACTGCACCACCTGTCAAAAATCGAGCGACTGCCGCCAGACGGTGAAGGAACAGCAGCAGTGGAAGCAACAGCAGCTCGATGTCTTTAAGTAGTCTAGAGCCAGGCCAGAGTCAGAGTGGGAGAGGGAGAGAGAGAGAGAGAGACGGGAAAAGAGCGAAGAGAGGCAGATTGCTAAAGAATTTCAACAACGACGCGCGGTATTTTGTGAACCAAATTAAAAAAGACACAGAGCCAGGCCAGAGAGCAGACAAGGGGCAGACAGAGAGCGGGAAGGGGGAAGGGGGACGGGAGCAGGCGAGAGGCATTGCAGGCATGAGAATTATAAATGGAAAGCATTGACGCGCACAAGGGGCCAGAGGGGGAAAGCAAAACCAAGCTGCTGCTGCTGCTGCTGCCGTTGGAGGAGGCAAAAGGTGAAGGTGGAGAGCAAGGGAATAAGAGGGGGACAGTCGGTAAAGTGCTGCCAGTTGTTGTACTCGGTACTTCGTCGCACTCGCAGCAGTACTCGATACTGCGACTCGAGTACTCGAGTTTGCGCTGCGCCTGCGCAACAGTGCGAGCGAGACGGCGTGAGCTGGTGTGCGAGCGAGACGACGCAGCGAGTTCATCAACTGGCAGCAGATGTTTTTCCAATGTTTGGGCGGCAGTTGATCGCGTTTTTTTTTTCCTTCTTTTTCTCTTCGTTTCATTTTATTTTTTTTTTTTCTGTTGCCGTCTCTCTGTTGTTCTGCTGTTATTCATTGCAGTTGTTGGCTGCTTCTCGTTTTTGCTTTATGAACCATAACGTCTCTTCTTGGGCTCCTTTCGAGCGGGGCTCTGCTTAGGGCAAGGCTGTCCGTCCGTCTGTCCGTCATCGTTTTCAGCCCGCCAGCCATTTGTGCATTCATTTGACCATTACACGTGCTCCGGCCTGGCTCCTGAACCCCGAGAGCACAGACCACAGAGCCCTGGGATCCCAGATCCCTGCAGCTTGCTTGCTTTATCTGTTTTGATTTGCTCGCTTGGAATTTATTGAAACATATCCACAAAGCCCCTTTTGCAGAGACCTGTGATTAAATGCAATGTTGCAGCAGCTTTAATGATGCTCTTCTTCCTCCTCAGGATTGGGTTTAAACGATATGGTTCTTGGAATGCGCTGACTCTGAATGAATGCAATATATTTTGACTGGATCATCTTGAAAGCGAATTCGACCAGGTAATCAGAACAGCAACTAACACAACCATAAACATCGATAGACGCGTCTGTTATTAAGCCATTAAAATTGCCTGGCACTTTAATTGTTTCAGATTTGATAAATCTTGTTTGCATTGCGATAGTATTTTTTAAAGATTATTGCTTCATTTCAATATAATTGTTCTGCTTTTAATGTTGACTATCCATTCTATAATTCAGAATATTTACTTTTAATTTAAATCAGAAAATTGGCTTTAATAGTAAAACCTTTTAATTCAGTAATTTATATACAAAATCTGACGTCAATGAATTTAACTTTTTCGCAACTACCCTTAAGTAATTAAAATAATATAGTTTGAAGCAATAAAATACATTTTTATACTTGCAACAAGTCTCGTGCCTCATAATTCACACTCATATTAAAAAAATAATCCCAATTAATAATTGCATTTGAGCTCGCAGAGACCTGAAAAGTGCTGCACTTTCCCTTTTTAAAAATTCAAATCATTAATGGGTAAATCACCAACATCTCCAAAAAATAAAAACAAAACAATTGTTTACACAATTATTTGGTTTTTGCTTTTTTCGGATGCAATTATTGGGATTGGTCGAGTGGGAATGCATTAATTGTGTGTGGTGCAAGTTGCATTTTCACGGTTTAAATTTTCAATTTCAGTTTTTATGAGATTTTGATTGGAAATACACAAAACAAAAAAAACAGCGCGCTTAATGGGCTTTTAATTTAGTAATTAGCTTGCTGGCATTCGATTTGTTTAAGAGAGATCACACACAATAAACTCCAAGTTGGAGTCGAGTAAAAAGTATCTGTGTATCTCATGGATACCCACAACACATACAACAAAAGGCGTGTGATTTACGGCCATGTCGCACAGCGCATAAAATCGATCGATTAAAACTGGAGAGAATCTCGCTGTGTTTGTATGTGTGTGTGTGCCGAGTGTCTATGTGTTGGGTCTGTGTGTTTTGTTTTTGTGTGTTGCGGCGTCGCTTTCATTGAAGTTTATTTTTTATGCTCCTCTTTTTCTCTGTGTCTTTATTGTCTGCTGAATGTCTGGTGAAAATTGTGCGACATGCGAAAGAGATTTGGTGACAGCGGCGCCACCTCGACACAATGTTTGCAGAGTGGAAGCGCTATAAGATGATGATTTATTTCCCCAATTCACAAGTGATAAACAACAGCCAAAAGTGTGACCACAAATCAGGGAGAGAGTGAGGGGTATTCAGTACAATCAAATAAATAAATAGTACTTGAGAATCATTTGGAGATTTATAGATTTTGTTTCTATATCTCTAAGAGAAATTGATTACTAATCGTTAAGTACCATGAAGGAATCTTTGTGCGTTTCTTACCAATAGTTATTCGAATGTATCGTAAGAAACTAGACTATTATTATAACGTTTACAAAGTAAGACACATTAAGGGTATTTAGTTGATGGTTAATACTATGTATGCGTTAGCATACGTCTTCACCATATTATTAATTCGTAATTAACCCTTTGCCCTAAGGGCATTTGGCACGCACAAAAAGAGGAATATATTTAAGAGTGCCCCATATCATTTTTATTGCATATACCCCATTGATGGTGCGTTTTTAAGACTCAAAACGATAGCAACAATTTCTAGATGCGGTGCGACATATTTTGCGCGCAGACTTCCAAGAATTTTGCCAGCCAAGCGAACTAAACAAACAGTCAACAAGGGGATAAAGGCAGCAAAGGAATCAAGCAGGGAGACTGGGCAGCCAACATGTTGTCGAGTTGTGGCCAGAGAACTAGCCAACATACCACAACAATGTTTCGCGGTTAATGATCGTGCGACGACCAACGTTCAAATGTAACAAACAAAAAACAGCAACAACACCGAAGTGGGGAGTGAGAGAGAGAGAGAGAGAGAGAAAGGTAGAAGCTTAGAGAACGGCACAAGACATTTTGATAAACATTTACAAACGCACTGAGGCAGAAACTTCATAGCTACATCCCAAACAACAACGACACGAGGTAACTGCCACAACAACAACAGCAGCAACAGCAACCATCGAGAAGAAAAAGAGGAATACGATGACAGGCAGCCAAGTAAGAAAAGAAGAAAAAGAAGTCTGGCAGTAGAATATGCTACGCTTTTAACCATATGGTTTATTTATACAAAAACAACAGCAGCAGCAGCAGCAACTCGACTCACAGTGGTAACACAACAAAGTGGCAGACAATAAAAATGCAATTCTGAAAAACCTACAGCCAACAACCAACCACATCAACAACAACAGCAACAACAACTGTGCAACAACTATCGGGTACGAAACAACGCTGCTTGGAATTTTGCTGCTACGTTTTCTTCACTTGCTTGTTAAACGGAGGCCCATTGGATGATGTTGTGTTTGGTTATTGTGGCCAGGCCGCAGTTGCCAAACGCGAGGGCCGTTCAACATTTTACTAAACAATGAATGAAATAAATTTGAAAATTAATAATAAAAAAAAAACCTATATTGAAAATAATCTTGCAATCTTTTCAGTCCACATAAAATATTTGAAGTACAATATTGAGTCAAATGTTTAAAAATTAAATAAAAAAAGCTCAAACGTTCTCTCGATTTATATTGCAAAAAAATATTTAAGAACCGTTTAAAAATAAATAAATTACATAAAACTATTTTGTATGTAGTAACCAAAATTTGATCGATTCGTCTCTAAATATTTCGTATACAATTTCAAATCCTTGTATTAGTTATTTTAGAAGTTTTCGTTATAACATATAAAATTTTTATAAAATTGTTATCGAGCACACCTCGCTGCTGACCAGTCACCACTAAAAAGCTGTTGAAATTTACCGATTGTGGCAATTATTTAGTAGTCACATTTGTACCCGTCCCTTACTCGTATTCGCATTCGTGGTCGTACTTGACCCTCAGCTAGTTCCCCCCCACCTGCTAAACTCAGCGACCCAAACGAATGCGCTAATGAAAAAATTGCACTCGACGGTAAGTTAAGAAGGCATTTCGAAAATTTATTGGTAACAACACAAAAAAAAAAGGAATAAGGTATACAAAAAATAAAAGACAAGTGAAAAGTGTAGCATATGCTGTTTGCAGTTGCCGCAGGAAACACGGAGGGAGACGAGAGGAGCGCGCTGAAACTGGTAGGTAAGTTGGTAACTGAGTTTGCTGTGTGGTCGGTGTCGTTTAAGAGGTGACTACAACAGCAACAGCAACAACAGCAGCAGCAACGTCTTCTTCTGCTTCTTGGTGCGCTTATCTGCCTTGTTTATCAGAGCGTCGACGGCGGCGACGCGTCGTTTAATTGTTTGTGCTCTAGGCGACGCCTCGACTTGCCTCACTTTTGTAGGAGTTGCAACAGCAGCAGCACCAGAGTGCAACAGCAGAAAAAAACACAGTTATTTTAGGTAAAATTAGCACGAGTAACTGGCGAGTTGCCAGAATTGCCACCATGACAGAATCTAGGGTAACCCCGCCTCGCCTGCAACTGGCCAAATTGCAAATGTGTCTACGGCTGCGCTGCTATTTTATTGCCTTTGCATGTTCACAATTTATTACCAAAAAAATAAAAAGAGGAAGCAAAGACCAAAGAATGGCAAAAGGGGCAAGGAATAGACTAGGGCGGCATATAGACTAGGCATACACATATATACATATAGTGTAGAAGTTCCCGAGTCCCGACAGCTGTCGTGTGCCAAAAAATATAAAGTAAAAAAAAAAAAAGGAATTGGTAATGGAAAACCGCGAAACCGGGACTTTAAGACGTTGCCACAGTCTGGCAGAAAATTCCTATTCCTGAGTTGCACATTCTGCATGCGACATTTAGCCAAGTCGCTTGGTTTGATTTGGCCATATCTCATTCATTCATTCAACTCCTGTTTCGCGTCGAGTAAATCAAATCGGGCAGCCTTCGCTTATCTTAATGAGAAGTTGACGTGTTTGCATGCCAATTCCACAGTGCCTCACAAATATTTGCCGCAACATAAAAAAAAATGGCGCAGATGGGCAACTAAAATTTATGGCCAAAGCCGCAGAATTGTGGGTGGGCTCAAGTCAATAAAACAAACAAAAAAAAACAATGTGGCCAGTCAATTTGGCAAATTGCGTCATAAAGTTTTTTTTTGTTTTCTGCATTCTGACGCATTAACAAGAAGCAGGCAAGAGGGCTGCTTTTAACGCAATTAACTTAAGAATTGCAGTCGAAAGAGTCGTAAAACTTAATGTATTTATAATAAATTGCTTTAGTTTCGCAACTCGCATTTGCATTTAATTATTGCGGCTCATCGTAAATTAATGTTTCGCAACCAAAAACAAAACAGAAAACTTGAGCCTTTTAATATGGTCTGTATAATTTGGTTAATAACTGCTACATTTTCATTATCTGCCTCAACTGATCATTAAGTGGAAACATAATGTTGTGCAGTTGTTGTTGCTGCATTCGATCGACAATTACGCAACCCGCTCAACCTCCTGGGGCCATGCGGAGCAATTAAATTGTAATATTCCGCTCTGGCCAACAGCAACATTGTTGAGAATGAATGTCCAGCGCTTCCATGGAAAAAGAACGTTATATTCATTTTGCCACCCAGCATAACAACAACAACATAAATCACGTAGCATTGACGTGACTGCAGTCAAGCAAAGCTCAATGAAGCTGCTCACACAGCTGCCGCAGTAGCAGCGCCACCACAACAGCAGTGCTGCCAACTATTTAGCCATAAACAAGTACATGTAAAATTATTAAGGACTATTTTCAAGTAAGTTAAAGTAAGCCAAAATTGGTTAATAAATGATCCCAAAATCCATTTGTTTGCACTTAAATCATTCAACATAAACTATTTTCATATATTTGCATAATTCTGATTTATCAGCCATTTTCAAGGCCTCATTTTTTGTTTATCAGATAAGTCTCAGATACAGGTACCTCTTGTTTAATAAAAAGAAACATTTTATTATTAGTCTCTTAAGTTCATTTCGTCGACTAAATTCAATCATTCAAGCTATACTTATCGTCAGCCGCTAAATGACAGCATAAAAATGCTGCATCTAGCGGGCAAATAGCTAGATTGCCAACACTGCAACAGCAGAATGTGAAAGACAGAGACGCGTAATGAGCAACACGCACAAAATGAATAGAAATGGAAATGGATCAAGAGCACAGCGAAATGCAACAGATACAGAATAGAAGAAGGAGACAGCAGGGAAGAGAGAACAACAACAACGAGAAGAACGACAACTGCACACAGGTCAAGCAGGTACATGAATGCAACAAGCGTTCGTTCGCTCGGCTGATTAGAAAGAGTGCACACACACACACACACACACACTGAGACACTCTCCCGCTCTCATTGGATGCGTGTGTGTTAGTGTTGAAAACATAAACAATATTTGATGGCGTCGTCGGCTGCTTCTTGTGTGTCTACACATGCATGACGAATGCTAGAGTAGCTCGGTATGTAAGTGAGCAAGCGAGACAGAGACAATGGGCGAGCATAATAGTTCACTTAATCAGGATTCAGCAGATTTACCAACGGTCGGACGGCACATTTATCAAAAAGGCAGCATCAGGCACAGAGAGAAACGGCAAGAGAACGAGGGGAGCGGAGAAGAGGCAGCAAATTGGCCTTGCCAGAAGATAATAGACAAATTGTTGCTTTTGAAGAGCGTGATCATGTTGCCCTCCTCTGTGGCATTCTGTTGCCCGTTTTGCCGTTGATAAGCAGCCCGGCAGCCAGCAGCAGTTTGAGGGCTCTAAGTACATGCGGGCTGTCCATTTAGGCAGGTGAAAAATGAAAATTGAGATTATGCTAAAGAAGAAGAAACAGACTCCGACTTGTTCTCAAACACATGTCGCTGTTTTGCTGAGCAAACGGAAGACGATTGTTGCTTTATGCATGAATGAGAGAGGGAAACTCTCAAGTGGAAATTTTTCATCAGGATGAGGATGTGTTTTTTTTTGTTCTTTTCCTCCTTCTGCATCTACTTGTTGTGCATATGTTTTGTTTGCAACACGTTCACGTGGCAACAACAACAACACCGCACTGTTGTCAGATTTCACAATGACATTTCAGATTCATTCATTTGTTATTCAGTTTTTCCCGAAAGTACTGCCCGAAAGATCGCTCAAATTGCCACAAGGAATTTAGTCAGAAATTGCTAGAAATTCTATTCAGTCGGAGATCATCTTGAAAAGATCAAGTTAGAAGTTTGGCAACGCCGCCGCCAACAAACAGCTGCTCTTATTTTGATTTGTATCCCATAGTAATTATTTTATAATCGCTTGAGAGAGAAATTTAATAATGTGATATTAAGAGGCAAATCAGCATTTGTGATTAATAAACTTGAAGTTATCAACCCCGTTGCAGGTATTTTCCCTGCTCATCCCCCACGACGTCTTCGTATAAGCAACCCACCGCTCCATAACTGTACTTGTGGTCGCCATTTTGTATGTCAGCTTTTCTTGCTGGCTTGCAACGCGCTTCGGTCGCATGCCTGGAATAATTCGTTAAAGCGCCACGAAACGCAAGCTGGCAACAACAAATGCCAATAAATGTCAGAGAAGTCCTCGACGTTGGCAGTCCGTGTGTCAATAAATCGAAATATAAACTCAATTTACAAAATTGAAATTGAAGCAGAGGGTTAAACGATGACAATGCACATGGCGAGGCGTCGCACCTGCGCACCTTCCATCGTTACAATATCGTGATGTCCTGCCCTCGAGATCTGGGGTCCCCGACTTGGTCACATTTTGGGGTTAGTCAATGTGCAAATCAGTGTGAGGGTTGAGGAACGATTTGGCAATGGAACTCACGCGAAAACCAAAGCCAAGAAGGTGTGTGACCTTTTTGTCGTCATTTCTTGCTCTTCTGTTTTTATTTTGTATGTTGAACGTTGACGTGTGCGAAACATTAAGACAACAAAGGCAACAACAATAATGGAATGGAAGCAACAAACGCAGCCACAACAATAACAACATGACTGCGAAATTCGCATAAAAGTCTGAGAAAAAGTAAAACGGTTTTACGTACGGATTACAAAAGAGCGCGCCCCGAATGTCTGCAACTTTTTAGATACCCTAGAAAACGAGAGGTAGCGGAAATGATGAAGTAGAGCCGTTTAAAGAGCATAACTGAATTTGATGAACAGAAAAAAGGATTGAAATAAGTTATCATTAAAAATAGTATTTCATAAAAATAAGGGGCAACTATAAAATGTATAAAAAATATATACAAAATTTCTTAACAATAAGATTCATTATTTTAGCTCTGATTTAAATGCCAAAAGTTTCCTAAATCATTTAATATTTTTAAAATATGCATATAAAATAACTTCAATGTCATGTATGTAAAATATGCATCTAAAATAACTGTCATATCAAATGCACATTCTAATCAAACTTGAAATATTCGACATAATTCGACAAAATCTCATCTTCATTCGAACCCCTTTTTTTATTCTTTCGTTATTCTTCATTAAAAAAAGCTTCCTCGCTCAAGCAGGGCATTTGAAAATCGATCAATTCCTGCACAAATATATTTAGTTTTTGTAACCATGTTGCTGGATTGTTTGGCTTTAACCCGTTCCCTGCCTGCTGCATGATGAGCAAATCCGCGGCACGTGCGTTCCCTTTAGCTTGGCTTGGCTTGGGTCAAGTTATGGTGTGGGCGTAATTAGTGGTTAGTCTCAGCTTTATATCCATATCGTGTATGCTATATATACTATATGCGAGCAGGTCGTGTCTGCCACCGAGCGGCACCTTAATTTGCCGAAATAATTGTGTTGCCCTGCGGCGTTTGTTTATCAATTGTTGTTGTGGCATGCCACACACCAAAAAAAAGGAGAAAAAAATGAGAGCGCATTGAACCCGAAACTGTAACCAACTGATGTGGCTTTGACAGTGGTTGAGGTTTCGACTCCTCCTGTTGCAAGTAGAGTGTGAGCGTATTTGTATTGTGTGAAGCCAAGCGGCGCATGTGCAGCCGCTTGTTGCAGGAAGCCAACAAATTACGCCACAGACAGACAGACAGACACGCCGTCGTTGTCATCATCAACTTCGTCATCAACATCGTCATCCTCATCCTCATCGTCAGGTGCTAGACAAATGATTGAGCTGCGGCAATTTAGTTCAACTGCCAGCCATGACACATTTTACGGGGCGCCTTTTCTGGAGCGCAACGTTGCTTGTTCCCCTTTCCCTCTCATCTCTCTCTTTGACTCTAGAACGCGCTTCTAATTGAAAACTGCTGACAAAATGGCTGCTGGCGTTTTAATTGATTCAACTGTACTAACGGCACATTCTCAAGTACTCTCGACTTATTCTCCGGCCATCTCTTAACTGCTCTTAACTATTTTCCACACCTCAAACTATCTTTTTTTTCTATTCTCTCCGCTTCCATGCAGAGCTCGATTTAAATGTCGT
Source organism: Drosophila formosana (assembly GCA_035045625.1). Classification (NCBI taxonomy): domain Eukaryota; kingdom Metazoa; phylum Arthropoda; class Insecta; order Diptera; family Drosophilidae; genus Drosophila; species Drosophila formosana. The sequence continues at coordinate 279,287 of JAWNOW010000030.1, forward strand.
CGTTTTGTGCTTTGTCATTGTCATTGTCGTATTATATGATTTGAGTGTTTTATTTTATCTTTACAAACTTGATTTACCCCTATCCCCAGACGCCTTCCCTCCCCTCCCCCGCCCGCCATCATTTCTTATCCATCTTGGGAAGTTGTTAAAGTTTTGTTCAAGAAGAAAATACAGAGAAAAAACACGCGGAGCTGAGAAAACTTTTGCGCTGTCTTTTTTGACTGCTTCTTCCGACTCTTCTTGCCTCGACTACACACATACACACACCTATACATGTTGTTGTTGTAAGCGTTGTTATTGTGTTGGTTCTGTTTCTGTTTTTGTTTTGGCAGCCTACAAAAACTTCTTTGGCTTTGACTTGGTTGAGAAGTTTTGTGGTCTAGAAAAACGAAAAAACAAAAAATTGTAACCACAAAAAAGTTTAAATTTCAAAGGCAAGTTTGATTCTTTCTTCTGCTTCAGCTGCCTCTGCTTCTTCTTCTTTAGTTTCTTTTTCTTCTTCTTGGATATCATTTCGTTTTTGGTTTCGGTTTTGGGTTTTGGTACCGTGTGGCATTGTTATAATTATGGGAATTCTTATTGTGGTTTCTCACTTTTATGTGGTTTTTCGACAGCGCAATTTTTTTGTCGAAGAAGGGCAAACTGGGGAGGCGGGAAGGGGAAACTGGTTTACAGCCCAGAGTCTGTCTCTAAGCCCCAAAGCCAGAAGAATATAAACTATGTGCCGAGAGTGTGATTCGAGTGTATTCAAACATATTCCAAGGCGAATACTCGCATCTATCACTCAAAAGCACAACTGCAAATTGTGCATTGCACCAAAAATGGAAAACGAAATTGGAAGTGGAAAATAATGCAGAAGACGAAAAAGAAGAGACGGAGTCAAAACAACATTGTTTATATAAGCGGCAAACTGCCAGAATTTTGTGGGGCAAGATCGGTCGTCAGACATTGTTTATAATAGCAGTGCATCTATCTACGAGGGCAGTTCATAGAATCTCATATCGAATAACTAAATGTTTATCTTGCCAATCGAATAAATTTGATATTTTTATTACTTGGTGGGACAGCTTGAAGGAGAAGAATTCAGATAAATATAAATATAATTTAAGCGTTTTAAGAACTACGGAAACTGAATAAAGTAAAAGCTTCAAAAAATAGAATCCCAAATTAGATTCAATTAAAAGACGTTGTTATCTATAAATATAAGGTAAGTGTATAAAAAAGTTTGGATTTGAACAGAAATTAGTGACAAGGGCGCAAAGTTGAAAACAGAGCTTTGTTTACTTGCAAATTAAGCAATAGCTATAAATTGAATACAATAATGTCATTTAAGATTTTCCAATATCTAAACTGTTTACTATAGTAGTTTATGATATAAACTACTTTATATCCAAGGATCTAAATAATCAAATATCTGCCAAATTATCTTTAAACTTTAATACAAAATTCGAATTAATTCGTTTGTTGATTCAAATTATACAACAGAAAGTATGATGTAAACTTATTTTCATTTAAACTTCAATCAAACCCCATTTATTTTGGCAATTTTAGTTAGTTTATTTACATGCTCAGCACATTATTTTAGCCTGGGGTTTTATTTGTGATTGCACAGTGGTCGCTGCCATAGGACAAAAATACAAAAATTTATTTTGAGGTATTCTAGCGAAAACCGATTTTACTATCAGCTGATTGTCCAAAGTTTACGAAGCAATATAGTCTGCATGGAATTTCTAACGGGACTTTCTAAAAATAGAATGACAAAAGCGAACTAATTTTGATGCACTTTCAATTTGTCCGCAGTGGAGTGCACACATAAAATTAAAAAATCTTTATTATATTATAAAACGCTATTAAACCAAAATCGATTGGAATGGATATTGTACATAATGGTATATACTTTATTTGTACAGATAAATATATAAATAATTTGTGCTGTGTTTCGTCTAAATCTTTGTTAAAAATGTGCGCCTTTTTAGTTCGTATATGTTGTGCGTTACAATGTTTATGTAAAGTTTTAAGTATTTTCCCCCGGTTGCCCCCAAATGAAATGTATGTGTCGTTATTTACTAATATTTAAAGATTACAAAAATGTTTACTTCAGCTGCGGAAGCCTGCAGATGCAAATTTGCCATTACAAAATTCAACCTAACCTCATTTTCGAGTAGCTCTATCTAGGAGGGACGCACGTGTTTGTTCTGAATATTTTTGAATATTTTCTTCACTTATCGTACAGATTGGACGAAAAAGTATGGCAAATTCGATCCCAAGAGGCTAAAAATAAGATTTCATTGAAAAAAAAATTTATTCAAGATGAGTTCAGGGCTAAAATGGGTCTAATAGTAGATCAACCTAGAACTGGAGGAAGTGGTACATCCAATGATGGCAACACAGCCAGAAAATTCTTCAATAATCCTGAAATATCTGCCGACATAACTAAAATTGATAAGAATTTAATAATTAGAGTCGCAACTTTGTTGCAAGCGCTGTCTTCGGGCTACAAAATAAATTCAGAAAAATTTGGTGACTATGCTCTAGAAACCGCAAAGCAGCTGATTGAAAACTATCCGTGGTTTTATCTCCCTCCATCGGTTCATAAAGTTTTACTTCATGCTCCTGATATTATAAAATATTCTTTATTATCGATTGGAGAGCTTTCTGAAGAAGCTGCTGAGGCGAGAATTAAAGATATTAAAAAATTTCGATTGCAACATACGCGCAAAATTTCACGAGTCGCCTCAAATACAGATTTATTCAACAGATTGCTTTTAAGCTCTGACCCCCTTATTAGTGGGCAAAGAAAAATTACTTATATCCAAAAATCAACGCTACTAGAGACAACCATTTCTTTACTAAATGAAACAATTTAACAATTATGTATTATATATGATTTTGTAATATTGTTCGTTTTCTACTTAAATATATTAAACTATTTCTTTGTTATCATAACTTTTTTGAGGAGGTTGGCGTGGGAGTGGAGTTAAGAAATCACTCCAATATTTTTGAATTATAGTTCTATGCTTGTAAATAACTTACAGTAGAAATATTAGCCTGATCTGACCATAAGAAGTGATTTTATGACAGCTCTCTCACGAAAGCTCCACCACTGATGCAATCGTTTCTATGGAAGCTATAGGATATAGTGGTACGATCCGGTAAATTTTTTTATTATATATTTATAATATTTTTCTAGATTTTTGGTGAAAGTTTCATAGCGATAGCCCATCTAGAAGTATTTATGGCCGCGGTTCCATACAAGCCCGACCACTGTGGATTGGAGAGAAAAACAAGAATGCATCATTTTTTGGTTTTAGTTTTGGCTAAAAGCTAACCCAAACAAAGCGCACTGAGTTAGCTGTAAACTATAAAACTCATGACTTATCATCCAATTTAAAAGGTATACCGTCATCTAAGCAGAAGAACGCCTCCAGTCCCCAGTCCCCAGACCCCAGTCCAAAGTCTACAGTCTACAGTCTACAGTGATGACTGTGGGTGGTGGACTCGCTCAGTCATAACATACTGCGCCAATATTTACACAACATTGATGGACATATTCAACATGTTTACCTGTTTTGTATTTTGTGTATTCGACTTTCGGCTTTCCTCTATTTCTATTTTCAACGCTGTTCTTTTCTTCTTAATTTTATTTTATTTTTTAAGCTATTTATAACTGGCATACTAATTTGTAATTTGTTTAATGATTCACTTAGCGCACATATATTTTATGAACTGTGGGAATTTGGAGCGTCGCCAGACAGACAGACATCTAGTTAACTCCCCCAACCAATCCCCAATCTAAGGTATTTCTACACTATCTCCATTGTATTGTGTATTGAATTGTTGACCCAAGCAGTTAGGCAACAAGTCGACTGAGACAGTCTGATAAGATTACGAACAAGGCTATATAGTACTTCTCGGAACTGGCGAGTTCATAAATAAAATGTACAACAACTTAATATTGCTATCAATTAGGGTTAAGCACTGGTCATTAGCTGCAGTCTTTAGTAATTATCGTGTTCAATTGTGACGTCACGAGATCACGAGATCGCCAAAAGATCAACTAAATCTGTATCCTGGGGGCACTTGGATTTGTTTATTAAATAGCCCCATTCATTGATCCATTCATGAGTGCTTCGGCTGAGTTACAGCAAATCAAAACAAATGTCTACATTATTCGCAATTAACGCGCCCATTAATAACAATTTATCGGATTATGAAAATGTGTGTCTAGACTCTAAATTTAACCTCAAGAAATTCTCACGAATTATGCACACGGCAAATCATTTTTTTGTTTTTTGTGAAGTAAGGTAAACAATGAGAATGGAAAATTAAAACTACGTGTAGCGAGTAACCACTGTGACTGGGTTTTTATTGTGATCATGTACTGGAATCTGCTGCGCTTATTTACGAATATTGACGAAAGATAAACGCACAAAACTGATGACTCAAATGTTACCTACTTTCAATAACTTTTGCTGGCGTCAACACCATAAATGTTTAGCCTAAAAATACGAGAGAAGAGAAAAAGTGTGGCCAGCAGCAGCAACAGCAACAGCAGCCGATTGACAACTGTAAAACATGACCAAGTATGTAGGAATTATGTGATGACTACGCCATGCAAATGACGTAAGCCAAACACGGGAGCCATACAAAAGGAAGGAACAAGAGGAGGACGGAGCCCGTAGAAGTAGTAGAAAAATAAACAACAACTATTTGGCGCATTGAACGCAGAATTTGCAGACAGGCAACAGCATGATTTATTAGCGACAAACATTTGCGAAATTACAACTCGAGTTTTTATGGCAGAGGCGCACCCACACACACACACACACACATGCATATTGTCAATAGAGAGCGAGAGAGTGCAAAGAGACAAACCAGATATACAACGTAACGTAAATTCAACGTAAGCTGCCCTCGCTCACTCATAAATCAAATTGGGTTCCGGCTTGGCTTTCAATTGATCATTGATCACTGATCAATTGATCAATGCAAAACCGTTTTGTCTCGTAACGTAAGCTCGACGTAAACGGCAAGGTCGCCGTCGCTGCCGATTTCATTCACAAATCCCAATTGGGTTCCGCTTTGAGCGAGTGCGAGCGAGAGCGCGAGATGCAATGCAAATTTCGCATGTTTTATTATTCATTAATAGTTCTCTCTCTCTCTCTCTCACTCTGCTGTCTATCGCTTGCACGTGCTTACGACAGCACAACAACACCAACAACCAGAACGAGAACGTCCTCTGCTGTTGCGCTGCTATTGCGGGTACGCAGCGTGTTTCTTCTTTCTTTCTTTCTTTTCCTTTTTCTTTTTTCTTGTGCTGTGCTGTTATTTTTGTTCTTTGCTTTCGAGTTTGTGGAGCTTGTGAAAGGAAATAATTACTTTATTTGTTGCTGTTGTAGTTGTTGTTTTGTTCCCCAGCTGCGCGCTGCATTTTCAAAGCGTTTTCCATCGATGATGGGAAAAGCTCTTTTTGGGTTTACTTTATTAGCTAATATGCGCGCCTTGCCCAATACTTAACATCCAAACAGTAAAAAACAAATGGGCAGGAAACGCGCGCGTCGGTAAAATAATTAAATCGACTTGTAGGTCAAGACGTGGGTGAATGGAGGAATGAAAGGGGGACTCAAAAGCTCAACTGAGCAATTGAGAAAGTGAGCAACAGAGAGTGGGAGAGAGAGAGAGAGAGGTAGCTCGGTGACAAATTACAAATGGCCGACAAATTAGCTACACAGCTTTAAACGGCAACATCCGCGCAATCAGAAAGCAAGCAAAGAGAATATTAGATAAATTTGCACATCTAATCAAAGACAATTGAATAATTAAGATAAGCGAACTGGAGTATAGGCTAGACCGAGAAGCAAAGACAGAATGAGAGTTCAAGAAAGAAATCAACACCTACACACAGACGCACACACATGCATGCACAGCAGTAGCGTTGTTGTCTTAAGCCAGGGCTGCAGGTGTGCGAGCGAGAGCGAGACAACTGTGCAATGCCAAAGACAATTGTCAAGTGTTGTTGCTTTTGCTGCTGCTGCTGCTGCTGCACTTCCTACTACAGGAAATTCTATAGAAGAATGTGCAGACGACTGCGACTGAGACGTCGGCAAGTGTCATTTGAGACGCACACACATACATAGAGATCTGCGGCAGCTGTCACATGAGCATATGTGTGTGTGCATTTTATGCTCTTTTTATTGTATGCAGCAAAATGCATAAAATCACAGAGCGACGCAGCTGTCGCAACAGTAAAACTTAAACTCCTAGTTTCAAGAGGGGAGTGGCAAGGGGTTGTGGGTTGGGATTGGGTTCGGAGCTCCCCATGAACTTTTGTGCTCAATAATCCACTTGCCAAAAGAGAGCTTGACAGCAGCAACAACAAAACAACTGCACAAATGATGCCAAAACTTCATTTGGCCGCCAGCGGCGCTTTTGATTCATGCACAGCAGCGCCCTCTGGCGAGTTTCAATTGCAAATTGTGCCAAATTGCAGTCGCCATTTCTCATTTGTATGATCATCATTTGAATTCATATTCTATTTACTTTCTAGACGATTTGCTGCAAACTGCGGGTGGCACAAGTGTGTTTATGTATGTGTGTGTGTGCCTAATTTTTCCACGCTGCCCTAGAACATTTTCATTTCGCCCACCAACGGTGGCATTCAACCAACAATTTTGTACAATTTTGGTAATGCGAGAAATTTTGTTGTTTTCTTTGCTACCTGCGTGTGTGTGTGTGTCAGTGCCTTGCGTGTGTGTGTGAGTGAGGCGTGGGAATCGCAACAAGGCGAAGAAATTGCAATTGTCGTAGGACGTGTGAAATTTGTGCGGAAGACGGGAAACGTGAGCGGGAAGCTGACCCCCTGCCTGCCTTCCAGGAACTGCCGTGCAACTAATTGGAAAGGGAAGTGAACAGTTACCTTGTTGAGAGCCTCTCTCTCTCTCTGAGCGAAGTATTCCAAAGTAGCAGCTTCCAATCGATGCGATGCGTTGCGATACGATGACAAATTGATCCCACAAAACTTTCGACTGTCAAAATTCCATTCAACACTCACTCTCTCTCTTGAGACACTTGCGAGCTTTTTGTTGTGGTTGTTGCTTTGGTGCTCTTAAGTCGTATGAGCGTTTTTAACGCGTCTGAATTTTTAATTTCTGCTGCTTATTTATTTATTTAGCAACAATTTATTTATTATAAATGCTTGTTGGTCTCCCACACACACAAACACGCGCGCACATAAACACTGTAACACGGCACACGCACACACGTACGCAACGAACGCGCGCTCTCTCGCTCTCTCCTGAAGCACACAGACGAAGAGAAGAATATTCATTCACGATACGATTACGATACGTATAAAAATCTGATCTGCTCTCTCGCTCGCTCGCTCACACCGAAGATGATGATGGAGGCGAGAGCATTTGTTGTTGTTGTTGTTGAAGAGGAAAATCCAAGAAATCAAATAATACTAGTATATGAAATGAACGCAAAGTAATTAACAAAAAAATAAGTGTGCTGCAGTCCGAAATGTTTCGCCTCTTGTTCTATACTATTTTGCGTTATATTATTTTGATGTCTTGACTTTATTCAATTTTTAAGCGTTTTTCTACCTGACGCCGCTGCTGTTGTTGTTGCTGTTGTTTTACGTTGAACAAGCACAAAAACAACACACACACACACGTACGCACGCACACAAACACACACTCACGACGAAACGTTAAGTGGCAAAAGCAAAAGGAAAATACGATACGCTGCTGCTGCGCTGCTGCTGCGGAACGAACGGAACCCGTATATATGCACGCGCTCTCGCTCGCACGCATTTAGAAAGGCACTCGATGGGATTGCACACGGCGAATTACACTTGCATTTTATTAAATTTTCGATTTGCATTTAGTTCGCTTGTTGATTTGTTGTTGTTTATTTCGATATTCGCTGGTGCATTTGATGTCGGTTTTTGATTGCTGCTTGATTTTTTAACTTTTTTTTCTTCAGTGCCACTCGCGTTACGTTACGTTACGGACGAAGGTACGAGCGTTTTATTTGCTTGACAGCGACAGTCTGATGTCAGTGTGACAGTGGCGCGTCAACGCCAAAATGCCACCAAACAGTGGACCAAAATACCAAAAACAAACGGAGCACAACATTGCGTTAGCAGAACGCGGTTAAAGCATTTTGCGTTAGCAGACATGCAAAAGTGCGTCAACTTTCTGTGGAAATAACTAAACGTTATTTTTAAAATATTAAAAAGTTACTTAATATCAAAACACACTTGTTTTAATTGTTATTCAATTTACAGTGCATACAACAAAAGAAATTAAATGCCCTTGCTTGGCTTGATGGGCTACACTTTTGTCTGAACACGCTTTCCAACACTGCGCAACATGTGTTTTGTAACACGCGCTTTAAACGAACGTAAACAAAGTTTATTTATATTTTGAAAAATGGGTGTGCGTGGCTTAACTAGCTACATAGCGCAGCGCGCTGAGATCTATCTAAAGCCCTACGAGCTGCACAACACCGCGCTGGTCATCGATGGCGACAACCTCGCCTGCAATCTCTACAAAGACGTCACCGGCTCCTATTCCGCCTTCGGTGGCGACTACGACGATTTCTATCGCGCCGTCGTCCAGTTCTTCCAGGTGCTCGCCGAGTGCTCCATCCGCCCGTATGTGCTCATGGACGGCGGCTACGAGGAGCGCAAGCTGCGCACAGTTGGCCAACGGTTGCGTGGCAAAATCGCGGTGATCAAACGCATTAATCCCTGCGCTTCAGTCACTTTGTTCCCGCTGCATCTCAAGGAAGTCTTTGTGGATGCTGTGCGGGATTGCGGTGTGCCCGTCATGCGCTGCGTCTTCGAGGCTGACGACGAACTGGCTGCCTTGGCACGCAAATTAAACTGCCCCGTGTTGTCCTATGACTCCGATTTCTATATACACAATGTCAAATATATTCCGCTAATCACGTTGACTGTGAAGGTGCTGAGCAAGCAGCAGAAGCCGGCGAAGCAGCAGCAGCTGAAGCTGCGCCAGCATCAGGCCAAGCATGTGGAGAAACGCACCAAGTCCCACAAGATTGTGTCGGGGATGACGGCAACCAAAGAGAAGCCTGCTTCGAAACCTAATCCCGGCAAGAGTTACAAGTATCTCGATTGTTGCATCTATCGCGTGGAGCATCTGTGTGGACGTGGCGCCCTCGGTCCCGAGAAGCTGCCGCTCTTCGCTGCGCTGCTGGGCAACGATTACATTGCACGGTTAGTTTGACTGAAGCTGGCGAGGATTCACTTCAATTTAATTGCATTTCCATTGACAGCTCCGCATTTCGCAACTTCTTTGCCGCTGGTCTGGGCAAAGCGGGACGCAGTCGCAAGCTGAAGCAGCAGCAGCGACGCATCCGCGTGATTCTCCAGTGGCTGAAGGAGCAGTCGGCGGAGTCTGCTCTGGACAAAGTGCTCTCCAGGCTGAAGAAGGTGAGGGATCATGATATTATATTTATTTATTTTAGTTTGTGTGTTATCTTATCTTTGTTTCGTTACAAGTATTTTAATTATTTTTCTATTTTATTTGATTATTTAAATTGTATTGAATTTGAAATGATCTTTTGGTTTATGTATTTTGATGATATTTTATTATGTATTTTGTGATATTATTGGCTTTAATTATTTTCTTTATGTTTTGTTTATTTATAACTTTATGTTTTTATCTTCAAATTGTATTATTGTCTAAAATATTTAATCATTAGTTTAATTTTAAAATTAACGACCATTTTCGAATTATATATTTGAATTTAAATTTGATTGTTTTACTTGCAGTCGCAGCGGGATTCCCTTGTGGCTCAGGTGCAGGCAGCAATCTCTGGCTACTCCAATGAGTTGTGTCACTCCTACGACTTCTTTGAGAAGCAATACGAGAACGCGTTTCCCTGCATTCAAGCTGAAAGCGAGCCGGAGGAGGAGGAAGATGACGAAGAACAAGAACAGCAAGAGGATGATGAGCAGGAGCAGGGAGAGAATGAAGAGCTGGGAAACGCGCTTTCCTCTGAAGAGGAGCCAGCTGACGAAAATGCCTCCGAACTGAGCAACGACGAGGAAGCCGACGAATCTGAGTCGCCAGAAGCCGAAGTGGAGGACAAAACGCTGCTGTTTCCGCAATGGTTTCTGGACAAGCTCTACCCCGCGCAACTCCCCCGCTACTTCGTGGATCTGCTGCACCTGCGCAAGTACATCAACAACCCGCAAATCGAGCACTTTGCCCACCACGATGCCAACGCTCTGGCGCTGCCCATACTCAACTACAGCTTCGCCTTGCTGCATCACATCAAAGGCGCGGAAGTGGAGCCAGTGCTGGACGAAGAAGGCAATCCTCAGCCCATCGAATACACATATTTAACGAGAGCTTTGCGGGTCACGAATGTGCGCTACATTCGCATGCCCATCGAGCGTCCACCTGCCCTGGAGTTTGATCCCGCGGCGACAGATGCGCGACACCTGCGAGAGGTCTTGGAACAGCAGCTGCCGCATGCAAAGATTGACGAGCTGTTCAAGCGACTCGAGTTGCTGCCGGAGGATCTGCAGCTGTACTTTCTGGCCATTGTGTATTGGCTGCACAAGTCGGAGCACTGTGATCTGCTGCATCTGCATGCGCTGATCCTCTGCCTGGTTGTGCTGCGCACAGTGGATGTGGCGATACCCGCCGAGCGTGATCTCAAGGAGTTCTCGCGTCGCTTTGGCAAGATCCTCAAGCAGGAGCGCGCTGTGCGCCTGAAGCAGACGGCGGAGGGAATGAAGCGTGGCATTAAGCCGGAACTGCTGGAGATGACGGTGCCGGAGCGCATGGCACATGTGCCCAAGTCCGATTGCTATCTGGTGCAGGAGCAGCTGCTGCCCCACTTCCACATGCAGGAGATCTTCAAGAAGAAGTACGATCTGTACTCGACCACCGTGATTCATGCGTTCGCCGAGTTCCAGACGGTTGTCTATCAGCTGAATGGACTGAATGCGCTGCTGAATCATCCGTATTGCAGTCCGCGTATGAATCAATTGTTTTGCGGCGCCTTCATCTATAATCTTTATGATCTGCTGAGGAATCGTCTGGATGTTCGCTACCATGTGCAGCATTTTCTTCTGGCGGATTCGCTGCTCATGTTTGATTTCTATTGCTATCTCGTGGATTGGTGCCAGGACTTTGTGCCGAAGTGGAAGCAGCAGACGGAGCAGCAACAAACGGCCGCCAAAGTCGTGGAGAAAAAGCGTCTGAAAAAGCAGCGACAGGCGGCGCGTAAGGCGGCTGCCGTGGCGGATACAGCGACTGATCCACATGCGGAGCAACTGCAGCAGAGCGAGCAGGAGGAAGATCCATTTTTCGATTTAAATAACAAGTTTTGTGGTCTGAAAGTTTAGCCAATAAATTGAAGTTTTTAAATATACGCGCCATAATTTAAATGCTTTACAACACTAACTCGACTTGGCAACACTGGCTGCTTACACACAAAGCCTATCGTGCAGGGCTATCGATAGGTAAAACGTTATCGTTTACATCACTTGCATACAAATGACACTCGCTCTTTTGTGTGCACCAATAAAACACACTTGTGGTTTGTCTGTTGTTCTAAACTAAACGACTGCAATGTGGGCAAAGAAAATTTAAGATTTGCCAAGCATTATAATCAGTTTAATCACTACATTTAGTGCGCAATAGAAACTGCGCGATAATGTGGCGAGTGTCATTCCAACACAACGCCAACACACAGCGACCGCGCAGCTGACGCCGCTGCCAACGCAGTTTTGTTATCGTTGTAATCAGCACACACAAAAACAGAGTAAAAAATAAAAAACGAAAACTAGTGGAAAACAGACTGCAGACTAAAACGAAACTATTTTGCGATTAGCGTAAGTATTACAATTTAGCAATATAGCAATAAAAACACTGCGACGAGAAAGCAACCCTGGAAACGCGACAAAAAGCCAAAACAAAGAGAAAAATCACAACGTCATTTTATAATTGTCAATGCAGCGTCATCCCAGCCGTAGAGGAGAGCGGACATTGTGGAGGATTGCAGGTGCTGCTGGAGCTGTAGCTGTAGCTGGAGGCGGAGTAGATGCTGGTTGGCTTATACGCGCAGTTAACACGCAGAATGGACAGCGTCTTCGAGGCGTATCTCGGCCCCGACAGCATCCTCGCTGGCGCCATGGTCGGAGCCGTGGGCAGCGGGGAGCCCGAGGATATCCCCAAGCGCAACACGGACGTATGGCTCCTTGGCAAGCGCTACAATGCCATACAAGGTGGGTCCACAACTTCCACTTAGTAATATATTTAATTAAACCCATTTTACCCTGCAGAACTGGATGTGATTAGACGGGACATTGAATCGCGCTTGTGGTGCACCTATCGCCATGGCTTTGTGCCGCTGGGCGAGATGCAGCTGACCAGCGACAAGGGCTGGGGCTGCATGCTGCGCTGCGGCCAAATGGTACTCGCCCAAGCCTTGATTGAGCTGCATTTGGGTCGCGATTGGTTCTGGACGCGCGATTGTCGCGATGCCACGTACTTGAAGATCGTGCAACGCTTCGAGGACACACGCAAAAGCTTCTACTCCTTGCATCAGATTGCCCTGATGGGCGAGTCACAGAACAAAGCTGTGGGCGAGTGGCTGGGGCCCAACACCGTCGCCCAAATACTCAAGTGAGTTGCAGTTGCTCCTCAGCTAATCCTCGCCAGCTTTACAGTTAGCTTCTCTTCGCAGAATTCTCGTGCGCTTCGACGACTGGAGCTCGCTGGTGGTGCACGTGGCCATGGACAGCACTGTGGTCCTGGATGACATATGTAAATGAAACTGTTGGCATTTTAAAACTTGCTTTCATCGTTAACTTTATTTGCAGTTCAACGCTGCCAGCAGCCGGACGAGGCGTGGCAGCCGCTGCTGTTGATTGTGCCGCTGCGCTTGGGCATCAGCGACATCAATCCCATGTACATACCCGCCTTGAAGCGTTGCCTCGAGCTGAGCAGCAGCTGCGGCATGATCGGCGGCCGTCCCAACCAGGCGCTTTACTTTCTCGGCTATGTGGACGACGAGGTCCTGTATCTGGATCCACATACCACGCAACGGGCGGGCGCTGTGGGCCAAAAGCTAACCACCGCCGAACAGGAGCTCGACGAGAGCTACCATCAGCGCTATGCGGCGCGTATGAGTTTCAGTGCCATGGACCCATCGCTGGCCGTTTGCTTTCTCTGCAAAACGCGCGACCAGTTCGATGAGCTGCTGCTGCAGTTGCGCCAAGAGGTACTCAGCCTGTGCACGCCGGCGCTCTTCGAGATTAGTCAGGCGCGTGCCGTTGACTGGGACACGGCGGATGACATCGAATGGCCCGCAATGCCGGACATTGACTGGCCGGCCAGCAACAACAGCGACTCGGAGCCATTCGCCATGCTGGGTGAGTGAGAACGAACTCGAATTCGTAAACGATTTACACTCAATTGTGGCGTCGTCTCTTATCAATTGGCAGGCAGCAGCAGCGGCGACGTCGACAGCAAACCCAGTGCCCCCATTTGAGAGTGCGAGAGAGTGTCGTTCTCACTTACTCTCTCTCTCTCTCTCTGTCTCTGTTTCTCTGCGTCTGCGCTGTGCCTTGAGAGCGTTTGGAAAGTGGAGCAAAAGCGGATGCTGCGGTTGCAGGAATGGCTACTAAACAATAAGTTTTGAAGACTAGTGTTACATTTTTTAGATTGTTTACGATTCACACACACACACACACACACACACACATACACGCTACAGTTAAGGATATTGTATATTTCATATGCTGCTTTATTGTACGTTTAGATTGACTCCAAGGGAGACAAACAAACAACACTCACACTTAGTTATGCTGCTGAATACAAACTACCTTATTAATTGATTAAAAACACCATTTTATATGTATATATATATGTCTATATATTCGTATGTATATATCGTATGGAAGTTTGTTTTAAGATGGATACGAAACATGCATTGTTTTATGTAGTAAGTATGTTATGTATGTATTTTTATGGTACTTTAAATATCTGCTCAAAAATGGACCAACAACTAAATACATAATACCTCGTACTTGGACTAATCGCATGTATAAATTTCACTAGATTTAATCAAACCACATTGAAGGCTCACCTTCAATTGCCCCGATTTATATTTTGGCATATGAATTATTTATGTTTGTCGAGGGTGCAATTGAACGCCTGCCGCACATCATAACCATCAACTTGTATATGTAATAATAATAATTAATCATTAATTAACAGTTTACAAAACTCAGAAATCTACACCGAACTAAGGAACTGCCTTGTCTTGCCTTCCCTTTACTTCATTCCATCATTTCTTTTCTCTATCAAATTGACACTAATCAACAAAATTTGGACTTGAGCGTCCTACAAGATGCAGCACTGTCGCTCGATGCGTTTCTCCTGCTTCGGCTCCAGATGCAGCGCCATCTCCACGTGCTTCCTTGCCAGCCACGATTGCTTCTGCAGGCGATTCACCACAATGCGATACGCGCCAATGATGTCCGATCTTGGGCCACTGGGCGTTGCTGTCAACAGCATTTGGGAGCTCACGCCGAGCTCGGCGAGCAGTTGACGCGCCTCGAACTCCAGAGCACACAGCTGGCTGAGATCATCGGTGTTGGTGGGCAGCATGACACAGCTGCCCGTCTCGGCGTCGTAGTTCTTGAACAGCGGACAATCCTCGGCCACCTCAACGCTCCAGGGATTCATTTTGCCAGCTGCTGGTCCGCCGTTCGACAGCTGCTTCTCCGGCTCCGTTTCGATGGGTGTGATTTTCTTCTTCAGCGTGCCGCAGAACAAGTAACGACGTCCTGGCCCCGCTCGCTTCGTGGACTCGCCGCCATTGGCCTCCAGTTCCTTGGCGCTGCCCGGCGGCGGATCTGTGGGCTGACCCACCTCAATGGGATGCAGAAAGCTGTGCACAAACATCTCGTTCTGTTGCCTGGTGTTCATGCTGATGGCCGGCTTCTTGACCACCTCCGCGTAGCGTTCCCGCAACGAGGCGGTCTTCCTCAAGCGCTGCGACTTGCGCACCCAGAAAATGGAACGCTTGGCGGGCTTGCTGTGCAGATTGAGCTCGTACTGCATCAGCTCGGCGCTCAGCTTGGGGCAGGTGACAAACTGGCTGTTCAGCATGTCGTCGATGGTGGGCCGCTGGGCGGGCATATGGATCAAGATGCGTTCTGCAACAAGGGCAAGAGACTTTTAATTAGGAACTGTAAACTTTTAATTTATATTGCAGCAATTTCAAAATTGGAGTTGCAGATGGTTTGGATTAAAAAAAACATAGTGAAATAATTACTACATTCATTTAATAGTTTCATTTGATTTAAAATTTGAAATAAAATTCAATTGGAAATAGAAACCTACACCAAGTGAAATTTTATTCCTGGCATTAATTTTGTGGTCTAATTTATATATTCGTAATTCATTTGAAATCACTTTCAGTTAATTTAATTTAAACTTACGGATTAGTCTTATGCAGGGCAAGCTGAGCTGGCCGGGCAGCAGATAATCGCCCTTGAGTATGGCTGCCTTGAGGCCTGGTATGGTCGGAGCACGAAATGGCATGTTGCCCACCACCATGAAGTAGAGCAGGATGCCCAGCGCCCAGACGTCCACGGGTGCTCCAATGTAATGGTCATCGGAGAACAGTTCCGGAGCCGCATAAGGCGGCGAGCCACAAAATGTGTCCAGCTTCTGATTGGCACCTAAAAAAAGACATATCAATATTAATATTGTGTTCTGTATTGATTGGCAAAACCAATTTAAAAATATTTAAAAAAAATTATGATTGGCTTGCATATGTTTCGAGTCTTTAAATTTAAAATGTATTTTAAATTAATTTCTTTTGAGCAACAATAAGGGAACAGAATTTTAAATTTAATTAAATATGCAAAGAACAAATATAAATATTAAATTATTTATAATTTCTTAAACATATTAAAAGAAATAAAATCACGATGGTAATAAATGTCTGCTGAAGTTTTAAATTTAAAATTATTTAGAAATTGCTCTGCATTAATTCATAACTAAAAATCAAATTGGAAAAGTTGTGATTAAAACTCAAACCAATTATAGAAATAATTAAAAACTTGCCTTAAAATTGATTCTAAAATGAACCAATAATATAATTAGGCAAACTCACCATTAATGAGCTGTGTGCTGAAGCCAAAGTCGGCCAGCTTGAGCCGATCCTCGGAGAGCAGCAGCACATTCTCCGCCTTGATGTCGCGATGCACGTAGCCCAGACTGTGCTGTAATTGGCCACAAGTGTTTAATAATCTCCGCTGGAATTATTCATATTATTTGCCATAATGCCTTACCATGTGCTTGACGGCGAGCAGCAGCTGCTTGAAGAGCGGCGCCGCATGAATCTCACGCAGTGGACCGCCCTGGGTGATGTGGTTGTATAACTCACCACCGCGTATCCATTCCGTGACCAGATAAACCCGTCCCAGCGTCTCGACCACCTCAAAGAGCCTGCATTGGGTTAATAATATGTCAGTCTCCTACATCTCCTTCATCTCGCCGCTTTCTTCATCTCTCTCTCACCTCAATATGTTGGGATGATGAACACACTCGAGTGTCGCTATCTCGCTGGACAGCATGCGCAATGCCTTCGCATCCAATCCAGCCCGATCCAAGTCAACTACTTTGATGGCCACCTTGTCTGCAGAGCCAAAACAATTAACTAAGCTATTCAAAGGATAAATATCCTTGCACTTACCGCGTGTCAACTGATGCACGGCCAGCTTTACTTTGGAGAAGTTGCCGCGTCCGATGTCGCCACAGAATCTGTAGAGTCCGATGCGACGTCCAATTGTCACCTTAAAATAAGAATACGCATAAATTTAATTTCTAATTTCGGTTCTAATTGGACGATATTCCAATTGAATTTTAGTAATTACTTATCATTTCCTATTCCTGACATTAATTAGCTCTCTACTGATTGCTAGTTTTTCTCTATATTATTATATATATTGCCCAATCGCATCTCTCCTGCTAGTTGTTGACAATATTTGAATTTTAATTAGCCTTCATTTTTATTTTTTATTTGAATTTTGTATTTACCTTTTTATACAAACTTTTTTCTTTCTTACTTTTTGTCCCTTTTTTTTATTATTTTTGTGCAGTTTCTTTCATGTTTGTTTTTAATCCTTTCTTTTACTTACTTCCTTTCTGGATTAAGTCCTCCGTTTTACTGTTTTTTTTTCAGCACTTTTCCGGCCCATTTATTATTCTCGAGACTTTTTCTTCCCTCTCCTTTTAATGTCATTGTTTTCCCTCTTTAAAATTTGTGTTAAATTTCTATGCGTCCGCTTCTTATTTAATTCTATTTCGAGAAGCATTTAATTGAAATTTGTTTGTTAAACAGTCTATTTATATTTTATTTTAATTTGTAGGTACTTTTCATTTCTATTTCAGCATTTCTTATATTTTTCTGCCCCTGTTACATCTCTTGACCTTAATGAGATATTTAGTCATAAGACCTCTAGTCGCAATTCTTTTCTTCGTAACCTCCTTCTTCTTGCCCGCCTTTTGTTGATTTATCTAAGCTCTTTTTTTTTGTAAATTCGCTGCACCTTGTTGGGGGCAATCCGTCAACTAATCTACTTAGAGCGAGCGAGCAATGTCAGGCATTCATTTGACTGCGACTGCGAGGAATATGTGAATTGTGAAGTGCCCCTCGAGCCACACGGTTTATTGTTAATCAAGGTCAAGTGCGTGGCAGGGGGAAGGAAGCTGAAGCCATGCAATTTGGTAAATGTAATTGGAGAGAACGTTGCAGTTGCTATGGCTTTTGTGGTTGGATTTTCTTAATCCAAAAACCCGTAGACAAAGGCAGCCATGGCAGCGGACTGCGTTAATTAACGCGCTGCGAAACGTGGCGTATACGTAATGCGGCGGAATTACATTTGCCACACGCGCATTTCGCTTGCACACAAAGCAGCAGCAACGACAACAACAACAATAACAACGACAGTGATGAAAGAGCATACACACCCATACACACACACCCCCACACACTTCTACACACACACACAAAGTGTGTGGCTGCTCATTGGGGCGCAAGAAAATTAGCCTTGAACCTCGACATAATTGCAGCGCCGCAACTGAGACGTTAGACGTTGACGTTGACGTTGCCGTTGACTGCAGGAACCTGCATTAGCTAACCAAGTGTAAGCTTTGCACAGGAGCGGACTTCAATTCAGCTGACAACAAATTCATTTGCATATCAATTCAATTAAATTAATTAGAGTAAAATAAAATAATCTTCCTGTAAACAACTTTATTTGGAGATCAGTTAAACGATAAATTGTAATCAGAATAGTATGTATCTTCGCTATAACTGATGGGAAGTTAGCTTAAGCTGAGTTAAGTTTTTGTTGTTGAGTTATTGACGCCAACAAATTTAGAATTAACTTCTTGTCTTAAGGGATCAGTTGATTATGTATTTTCTACAATTTAATTATTAATGAAAATACATTTAGAATTAACTTCATCAGTTAAATAGTTAATTTCGTCTTTCTAGAATTTTATTAAAGATTCAGTTTAAGTTTTCAGCTTCATTTATGTCACCACTTAAATGGTTTATTTCAATATTATAGATTCCATCTTCATTTCTAGAGTTAATTCTAAGTTATTCATTCCAATTAATCTATTTTTTTTTTAAATACAATATAAAATTGAATTGCCTCTTTACTGCCCTTCACTGTTGGTAGTTCGCTCCTGGCTGTGACGTCAGCGCAGCGCACACAAAACGGCGTTCGCCACTTAAAGTTTGACCGCAACTTGAGGCGCACTCTTTCGCTCTTTGCCCCTCGCACGCTCCTTTGCTGTGTTTTCCCCGTTTCTTACGTTGTTTATTCTGTAGTTCGCACTCACCTCGTGTCCACATCTCGGATCGCATTGCAACGCTTTGGTCAGCCGCTGATAAGGAGGCGTTGGCGCTGGCGGCTGACAAATTGTCAGCGGCGGCAGCGGCGTCGACGTCGTCGTCGTTGTCACTGGCGTCGGCAGCGACGGCTTCACAGTGGCTGAGCTGCGCAGCGCGTTGGTATCCACGGCTGCCGTTTTGCTGCTGTCTCTCTGTCAGCGCCCAATGGAGGTGAATGAGGTGACTGGGCGTGCTGATGGGGGATGCGGCCTGAAGGACGAGTTGTTTGCTCGCTGTGTGTGTGTGTGTGTAGAGGGCGGGGCGGGGGTTGCGAGGCAGTCGACAACTTGTTGGTCTTGGCAACGACTCCCGCTACTTTTGTTGCTCTGCTCAACTGTTGCTTGTGCCACGAGTATTGGCCTTATCGGTCACTTCTCGCTCGAACTTTGTTTGACTAGTTCAACTAGCTTGCTGGGACTCCTTGTTTCGGCTTGGGCTTACATTATACAAGCGTTGCGTTCAAAGCTGCAATTAAATAAATTAAAGCAATTTATTAGATTAGGGTGAGCAGAAAAGTTATTTGATAGCAAATAATATTATAACATTTAACAATATTAATTCATTCCTTGAACTTAACATAATTTATAGTGTTTATTATTATAATAATAATCGGGTCTATATTTCATTTCTAATAATATATTGTTAGAGAATATTCTTCTCATAATAATTAAAAAACAAAAAAATTATGAATTTAATGAAATGCGCTGAACTAAAATCACCAGCAATATAATTTTTAGATTTGTATGTAAAGAAATCAAAAATTACAAATTAATAGTTATTTATTTATTCTTAAAGCTACAACTGCAATATAATTGTTAATATTTCAATTGATTTATTTACTTTCACTTGATTATTATGGATTGTATTCATTTTTAAATTGAGTTCTTCGGCTTTAATTTGGTATAAATATTTCCCACACCAAAAAAATTATGAATTTAATGAAATGCGCTGAACTAAAACCACCAGCAATATAATTTTTTACATTTGTATGTAAAGAAATCAAAAATTACAAATTAATTGTTATTTATTTATTCTTAAAGCTACAACTGCAATATAATTGTTAATATTTTAATTGATTTATTTACTTTCACTTGATTATTATGGATTGTATTCATTTTTAAATTGAGTTCTTCGGCTTTAATTTGGTATAAATATTTCCCACACCAATATTGAGCTCAATTCGATAATGAATTCTAAAGAAATTCTCTTTTCCATCGCAATAAAATAACAATTTATTGGCCATTTCAAGCATATACGTACGAAACATCTTGATATTGATGGCAAGCTGAAATCAATTTAGTCTTTGAATTAATTATGGCATACTTTTCCGATGAAACGGCTCTCAGTTGTTGCCATATCATCAGCACAGCACATTTATAACATTTGTGTGAATGCCATATCAATTTCTAGTCGATTCCCCTTTTGCATTAATTAAAACATGTTTATCACGTTGCAACCAATTTAATGAGCTCTTATTTTTAAATTGTGTGCTTAGCAAATATCTCTTACAGAGTTCGCCCTGCTGTTTGTCCATCAGATTTTCAAAGTTTCCGTTGCAAACTTTTCGAGCAAATATTCATTAACATATTTAATTGGGTTGTGCAAATATATTTTGCCGCTCTGCCAGCCGAAGGGGAGTCTAATGTAATAAATGTCGAACGAAAATGAGGAAAACTGCGTTTATATCGTGCAATAATTGTGAATGAGGGGCGGGTTACGAAAACTTTTAGGGGCCGGTCAGCTCCAGCTCGTAATCAATATGCGTTGCCCGAGCCGAGCTCATCTAATTAGGAACGGACCGCCGACAGGGACTAACAAGTTTAGTTATCCCCCAGCAGAGGAAAAAATAAACAAATTGAAGCGAAAAGATTTCCAATAAGCAATTCTGTGTAATAATTTAATAATAAAAGGACTGCACAACAGCACAATTTCATTTAGCTGACAAAACTCTTCCATGAAGCATTCCCAGGCGGAACCTGCTCGTCTCCAGCCCTTTTCCCCTATTCCACTCCACGCTCCCTGTGGCACTTGAGGCAGTGCGAAAGCGACGCACAGCAAAAGTTAACGTGAAGTAATTACGTAAATGGATTTTTCTGCGTTGCTCAAATTTCCTGCACGTCTTCTCAAATGAAACATAGAAACGGCAACGGCAATGGCAACAATAACAATCATGTTTATATGGCTGTTGCCCTCGAAGCGTGACAGGAAGTTGCCCAGGAAGGAAGCGAGCAAAAGGCGCAAGCAACGACTGACGACAACTGACGCTACAGATATGCCTCGACAATATTTCAACTATCAAACATTTTTGTAAAATATTATAAAGCCCACCACAAGGGGCAGCGGTCGACCAGCAGAGCAGAGTGCGGCTGGTGGAAAACTTTTACGACAACTGTGCGGCAAGTGACGCCATTTTATGATCGACTGACAAGTTTTGCCCACAGGGGACAGAAGAAGCACAAGAAGATGAAAATGTGGCATAGAGATCCAGCAGCGTGTGTGCGCAATTAAATTCACATTTCCACACAGAGAGACACTTGCACATTTACATACGAGCACATTTGAGATATCCAGCCAGAGCCAGAGCCGCAGTCGCAATTTTCATTTTGCGCTCGAAAGTATGCAACAATTTTTGTGTGTGTCGTTGCTTCACTTATCAAACACGGCGCAGGCTGAAAGCAGTCGAGTGTAATTGCATCTCTGTCGGTCTGTGGGTCTGTGGGTCTGTCTGTCTGTCTGTGAGTTACCTTGAATGTTTCTTTTGGCACTCGACACTACAGCGCATACATTTGCATGCTAATGTTGGTATTACACCTTCGTCTTCCCCTCCGCCAGCGAGTCTCTTCTCCATCGAGCTGCGCCTCTCAGGTGCTTGTGCGTGCCGCTAGAATTACGCTTTTAATTACAAAACTAAACATGAATGCATTTGATATCAAACGAAAGCAGAGACGAGCTTTCTTTTCAGCTTAGGGAGCAAATGTACTTTACACTTTGAAGCGAAGACAAAAACTCGTGCCCAGACCAGATTCGACAAACTGAACGCAATGGGATTTATTCTTGCTTACACATGGTCACATGTAGGTCATACATATAGAAACTTAGCCTGCTACGAGTGGGAAATTGTAGAAATGTAGAAATTGGCAAGTTATGTGTTTGTGAAGTGCACATATCATTGAATCAACTTTATAAATTGAAAGCCCATGCACTTAAGCTTAATTGAATTTGAAAGCATGAAACTACGAGTGCCTGCAAACTGTTTGAGCTGTTTTCCTGTAGAGGATTCGTCGAGATTTGCGTATTTGCGAAGCAAAGCATTTTTCTGTGGAGTTGAAATTAATCTCGAAGAATCTTTCACATGGAAAACGATGCAGATAAGATCTACTCAAGTGAGCTGAAAGTTCTCACAAGAATCATAAGCAAATCGAACTATCCTGGAACTAAGTAAGACAAAATAGCTTCCATCATTTAAAATAAAACGATTTGTATTAGATACAATTTTTACACCACAATGCAATAATTTTTACCCAATTTAAAATTAGCATAATGGCATAATTTCGACCAACATTTATCAATTAATATATCCCCTCAATGTTGAAAAAAATAACCATTAAATAACATTATAAAATTAGTCCATTTTGCCACATTTCAACCAAGTGAAGTTAATGAACATGTCGTTAGCACTTTTATGAGGGCATAAAATTACGATTAGCATAATTGCATAATATTGTCAACTACAAAATTTTGCACTTAATATACCTCTATTAATTTTCAATAAATATTATATATTTTTATATTATATTCTTTCTACCAAAAAGTACAATTAAATAACATTTTATAAGCATTGAACTGCATAATTACTATTAGAATAATTACAAAATTTTGCCAAGATTTATGATTATTACAACATTAAATTAATTGAATTAAATAAAATGCTAAAAGCAGCCTATTCCACCATATTTTAATCATTTTCGACAAGCTAATCTACATGTTGTTAGCACTTTTATGAGGGCACAAAATTACAATAAGCATAATTGCATAATTTTGCCAAGCATCAAACTTTTTGCTCACCATAAATATCTTTTTGAGAGCTCAACATTTTTGACCAGAATTCCAACTCAATTATAAACTATTTCATTAGTGTCAGCACACTGAACTTTTCCACGAAATAAGCAACAATTATTTATTGCTTGAGGGCGCCGAGGGAAATGCTTCAAGTTGTGCTGTAATTGTGCTGCAAGCGGAACAAGTCTTTCGTTCAGCCCCTGAGCAAATCAATTTGTAATACAACTCGACAAACAATTTGTCAGCCAGCTCAAGACGAGGAGGACTTGGAAGGACAACGCACTGTTTGGCATCTGCAGCCAAGCAGTTAACTGAAAATTTGCAAATTTTTGGGTCAAGTTCAATTGGCAACATTAATTATAGTGGGAAGGACTTGGCAGTCGAGAGATGAGCGAGACAAGTTCAAATGAATTGCACGCCTTGTAGAGCTAAGTGAGCGTAACGCCCTCCAACTGGGTTGCCACCTTGCCTCCTTGCCTCCTTGCCACACGTTGCGCACTTGCTGCATAATTAAAATATTTGCTTGCACATGAATCATGTCATGCGAGTGAATCAGACTCGAACAAGTTGCGTAGATGTCGTTCGATAAAAATAACACACAGCGCATAATGCAATTACCAGACCAACAGACAGATGGACAGACGGACAGACGGACAGACGGATGGTTGATGCAGTGGCCTGCACAGTTGGCTAGAGGCTAGTCGAGGCATGAAAATAGAAATGCTCCAAAATAAGCCGCAGCTGCATAACGAGCACAAGGACACTTGTTGTTGTTATTGTTGCTGCGAGTGTCGTTCTCGTTGTCGGTCAGCCGCCAACTGCAGCAACATCTGTGCAATTTGTTATGGGATGCTGCTGTGCCACGCCCACTCACACACACACTCACGCCCACTTGGCAACAAAAATCGATCGGCATCTGCATACATTTCACGAAAGCCACAAAAACAAGCGGCAAATCTAGAAAATGAAATTAACAAACAAGAGAAAATCGAAGGGAGAGGCGAAGGGGACCAAAGTACATTATTTGTTCTCCAACAATAACCAACTGGTGAGCGTAAAGGGAATAAGGGCATTAAGGAGGCAAACAAATGGCATTTATCACAATTTGCACGTATAATTAATTAGTTTTTTTAGCGCTAGCACTCAAAAATTCCGCATTCCAAATTCAAATTCAATTTGTATTCGAATTTGACTTTCATAAACAACAAAAAGGAGACCCAAGCTGGTTATGACGCGGACTGTGGAATGTCCTTCAACTTCAACTTCATTTCAAATTTCTAGAGGGCTCTTTTGGGGAGGGGAGGGGAGGGGACTGCATCGAATGTTGGCCAACATAGAATAAATAACGACGACAAGCCAACAACAATCACAGCCATAACAATAAGTTGGTCAACAGTCCCGCCCAAGCATGGGCGACAATTGAAGTCCCTGCAATTAAGAAACCCAAACTACATTTATTTCTCTAGCTCACTTCCCTTTTGGTCTCTCCTGCAATTTCTATTTTCATCTATTGTTTGTTCTGCCATTGTAAATCAATTTGTCAAACCTTCGAGTGCAGCAACGAACAGTTAATAAATATTTCACCTTTTGTGCTGTATTATTTACATTATTGTAGTCGGTTTTCCTACAAAATAAATATTATTTTTGTTTTGTTTTGCGCTTAGCTCAATTATATTGTGAAGCAATAAAATGTATTTTTTATACGACAGCAAAATTCACTTAGTTGACAGTTAAATAAAGTGTTATTCGTGCAGCAACAAATTTAACAAAAAGTGCAAGCAAACTAAAATTATTTATAAATCGATATAAATGTTAACAGCTTAAACAGCAAAAAAACGAAAATTACTTGTATTTAAAAGCAGATTCTAGTTATTTCAAATAGACATGTTAATTGAAGAAAGGCATGATTGATTGTTTCAAGTCTGTATCAAAATGAAAAAATTGCAAGTAAGTAGTAAATTTAAATTTGATATTTTAGATAAATATCAATGTTTGCACAACAATTTGACGCATATTGTTAAAGTAAATGAATGTGTATTTCCTGTATTGCCAAGATCATTACTTTTTAATAGAATAAATTTGCATTTCAGGGCACTTCATTCCAGAAGCATGTCATTATTTGTTTAATTAAATGTAGCTCTTCATTTCGGTAACTTCCACGAAAAGACACCATCAATTTTCTTCACTCACCAGTGAAATGTAAATAAGCAATTGGATTGGGAAAAGCTAAAATTATAACTGAAGGAATTATAGGTGGGCAGCCAAATGGTTGGTTAAGTGGATAGCATTTGAGTTAGTGCTGCTCAATTATATAGCGGTGCCGAGCAATTGTTACAAGCAATCCAGGTGAGCTAAAGTACCCTCCATTATAATTCTCTAATGGCGATTCGCAATAATGCAAATACTCGCACTCCACTCGACCTCTGCGAACATGGGAGCAGTCGACCAAGTACAGCGCCGATAAGCCGAAAGCAAATTTCTAAGTTGTTTTTTGGACAACCAGCGACAACGTCGACCAGCCAAGAGAGGGGAGCGGGGAAAAGCAAGGTGAAGGCAGGTGCCATTGGAGGCGACGTCCATTTCGCGGCGCGTTTTTCCCAAGCGAAGGCAAAAGAAATGAAATGAAAATTTGCATACAAAAAGAGTGCGAGAGAGCAAAAAAAAGAAGAAGCAAAAACCGAAAGTTGTGCGGAAGTTGTATGCGAATTTCGCATGGGCGCACGCCAAAGTGGGCGTGGCACCGTACGCCGTAAGATGTAATGACTGTAGAATGTCGTAAATTTTTAAATTACTTTTGGTTTTTCTCGTTTCTGCTTCACTGAACTGTTGTCTACTCCACTCCCGTGTAATTTGTGTGTGTGGTTATTTCAACCTGCTCCGGTCAGATAGGTGCAGAGAAAGACCCACACACACACACACACACACACACAGACAGTGGCTGGGAATTTCCGTTGAAATGCTAAATTATGAGCCACGCACCAGTAAACGGCGTCAATGCAAGACAAAACAAAGTCAAAACTTTCGGGTTCAAGTCAACGCCTGAGCCAAGTGCGCCTCCGCCTTTTGTTAACTGAATGTCAAATCTATTGTCGCGATTGAATAGCAAACACCACACAACATGACACTACACACACACACACACACACGCACACTCACACACACGCAGCTACTCACACAGAGACAGCGCAGGCGCAAATGAATGACAGACGCTGGCGACGCTGGCGACGCGACGACGACGAGCAGCTTAAACAATTTAAAGCAATCAAAAACTGTGCAAAAATATAATAACAAATGCGAAGAAAACAAATAAGAATGCACTCGCGATTATGCTCGACGAGCAAATACCCAGCTATCAATCATATTGTTTAACGTATACTTAATTTATGCATACATATTAAGTATACGTAGTATGTGCCTCATGTCAGCAGTGAATAACAGAACATATTGAAATTTGATTAATAAAAATAATAAATCGGAGTGTAAATAATATGATAATATTTACAGCTGATGACAATTAATTATTTCATATTTTTGTATAATTTTTACATGCATATGTGTCAAATTAAGAGCAACACGTAAGTGATTACTTTAGGGTAATCACAACCAAAATTAGTATATTTTAAAAGATAATTTTACTTTATATATAAATAATAAATCTGCAAAAATGACCGCTATCTTAAGCAAAAAATAAACAGTTTATATATTTAAATAAAAAGTCAAACTAATTGTTTTCTTTAAATATTATTGCAGCGTAAATCAATAATTATTTTTATTAAGTTGGAGCAAATAACTCGAATGTGAAAATCATTTAGACTATCTATTAATATTTACTATGAAATTCAATTTTATTCTATTGTGTTTATTGACGCAAACATATTAATTAAATGGTCTTTTATTCAATCAACTAAGAGTAAAACAAATCATTTGTACAACTCTGTCAAACACTAACCATCAAAGCTACCCCGATTGTCTTGCAATCAACAGGGTATACAAAGAAACAAGCAGCACTTTGGGAGGCGTGTAGCAAGAGAAGCGACATCGACATCGACATCGACACCGATGATGTCAAGCCTAATTTGTTGGCTATTGGAGCACCCGTGACCAGGCTGCCCGACGACACTCGCCACTCGCCACTCAATGTCATACCCATTTTGAGTTTTCATCATCCACATCGGTTGAGGGCGGCTCAAGTACAGTTACACGCACTTATGACGTGCTCACTTTGCCAAAACAAATAGACGACGAGTGCGCTGCCCGCTTTCTCTCAGAGTTCGTACAGAGATTGATCATATTGTTCCATCGATAGAATCGCATGGGTCTTTTGTTGACAGCCAGCCCAAATATGTAATAGAACTGGGTCTATTTGGGCTGGAGACCGGACCATTTGACACGTAATAGACGCTAACTGAACGGCGCCTTCGTGTCGCACACATCATGCAAATTAATATTAATTAAGCGTGTCTCAATTTCCGTTGGGCTTTTGTGTTTTATTTTACAACTCGCACAGCTCGAAGCTGGGTAATCGAGATGAATAGCAAAGATTAGACACTGAGTAGGTTCTCTCTAAGTGTGTGTGTGTGCGTTTTTGTTTTGTAGTTTGGACCAAGCATTTTCTCATCAGCTCAATCTCAAGTGTCGCACAGGCCGAGAGGTCGATTGGGGGTGTCGAGCAGACACAAAGGTTCGAGTTCAGCCCAATCTCAGTTATCAAAAATTAACTATGATTAGCACAGGCAAAAGTTACAGCCAACTTGGGGGGTGGAACGAAATTTATTTATTATATCTGGTAGGTTATTAAGTATACGACGTGTTAAAAATAGTTACGCTTATTGTCTACATTTAAGAGGGATTTTAATCAGAATATTAATAAAAATAGATGAAAAATATAAATAGGTTATGCTATGCACATATTTTAAAGGTTTGCACGCTTGCTTATAAAATGCGAATATTAATAAAAATATAAATAGTTTATGCTATGCGCCTGGAAATCAATTTAAAATTACTCATATTTAAGCATGGCTAAATTTGTTTGTTTGCTACTCTGGAATGGAGGTCTGTGCATTAGCATTTTTAATTGCTCCATCAGCGATATGGTATCTAAAAATAATCGGCATAAAGGAAAACAAAAATATAGAAAAACCAAAACACGCAAGGGCCAGCTAATTGAAGCCTCAATCTCAAGATACCGAGGGAATACCGCAGCACGTCAGCTAATAACAATAATAAAGCCCACTGCCAGAATGCTCAGCCATAAGTTTTCTTTGTATGGTACTTAAGATTGTTTATACTCATAGCCATCAAGGTAGTACTTTGACTTTGTTGTTTGTTCAGAGAAAATTAAATAATACGGAAAACTGTAATTAAACAACTGCCGAAACATGTGAACTTGAAGTAGAAATTTTCCAATAATTTATGCATTTCGTTTATAGAAATTTGCTACAACGATTCGTTTTGAAAGATAAATAATTTACACTGATTATTCATAAATAATTAAATTAAATTAAAGAACCCTTTAATTAATTGCAATTATTGCAAAAATTCCAAGGAAAATATATCGAATTTTTGGCAGAGTTTATTTGTCATTTAATAAATTGCAAGAACCGTTTCCAGCGCTGACAAATTTGCCAAAACATTTAATAATTAATTCACTTATCACAAAGAGTTTACGAAAGTATAAATCTCAAAAAAAGTGTATGCCATTAATATATCCCAGTATATAACCAAATTATTTATGTGAAAATGCCAAATAAATCTTGCAAGCAAAACGCAGCTCGAGTAAATTATGATGGAAGTGTGAAGCAGCAAATTTCATGTGAAATCAGGGGGAGACCTACCCCAAAAAAAAAACACACACACACACACATTTACAGACTGTGGTTAGTGGAAAGTCTTTCAAGTTTTCTCGCCATCAATTTTCATTTGTGTTGCTTGTTGCATGCAACTTTTAATTTAATTTACACGTAATTTATTTAAATACCAATTATTGCAAATTATTTATTTAAACACAGCGAGCATATGTATTGCGAGTGTAAGTGTGAATGTGTGTGTGTGAGGTATTTAAGCGTATTTATAGCACTTTTATGGCGTAGAGACATTGCCCATGTTTTATTTATAATATTTTGTTGAAGTACAATGAGCATTGAGTGCTTACATAGGCCTCGACAGCCCAACTGTGTGTGTGTGTATGTGTAGATATGTAAATATATTATTACAATAATACATACTTAACGTCTGGACAGCAACAGCAACGCATCAGCAACAATAAGGCTGCACGCCTATTTGCCCGGCAATAAAGTCAATTTAGTTAGTGCGGCACAAGCTTCATTAAGTGCAGCCCAACGCGCGACATCGTCGACGGAACAGACAAACCCCCCGCCCCCGCTCTCGCCTATGTCTCTGCCCCTGCCCCTCTTTCCCTCCTCCATTTGTAAACCCTACAGGCTACAGCTGCCACAATGCCCCTGCAGCAACACTTAGTCTGCTACACAAGTACAAATATTTGACGTTGTTGCTCCTTACTTTTCCTCTCTTTTCTCCCACTCTCTCCCACTCTCTCTCTCTCTCTCTCTGTCGCTCCCACTCTTGCTATCTGCCTTTGTTGTATAAATTTATTTGTTGCGTGTGAATGAGCGCTCAATTTGCTTGATAAGACGACGGCGACGACATCGTTGACGTTAACTGAAGCTGCCTCTATCTGTCTGTGTGTGTGTGTGTGTGTGTGCTTGTGGGTGTTGCAGGTGGCAGGCGGCAGAGAGGCGGGAGGCGGGAGGTGGCTGGGAAGGCGGTGAGACATTCGCAAACACTGTGCAAAATTTGATAATGCCCTTTGCCAGATTTGACATTAATTATTAATATTCCATTTAGCAAAAAGCTTAGGGAAATCGTCTTCAACAAGCTTGCCATTGTCAGCAGCGGAAGCAGTCAAGAGTCGGCGGAAGCCAGAGCGAAAAAACGAGAGAGCGAGCTGGAGAAATGGAGAAATGGAGAAACGGGGAGACGCAGAGGTGGAAGAACGTATTTGCGATGCACAAACTTGGCATTAATTAGAAGACGATGTGGACGCAATACTGATACTGAAATTGACATTTCAGCAGGTAATTGATTTGTTGAGAATAGAATTCTTTTATCTATACCTTGATTAACTTGTTTCTAACAACCGTGACGTTTAATAACAACAAAAATTACTGACAGATAAAAGGAATTTCTGAGACATTTGACTAAAATACCTTTTGCAATATCCTTTCTTAATCGCCCTCCCCAGACAATTCACTTATGCAGCCAGAGAAATTCACATGAAAATTCCTTGTCAACACTTGTTCGACTTTTTCTCGCATAATTTTTGCCAAGGTTCCCACTTGAATATTTCGCACAGTGCATGCTTATGCCTCGGTTTAGTATGCAATCCAAAGTTTTGTGCATAATGTGCGTTTAATAAGGCAGGCGGCGCTGAAGTTTGGGAAGCTGACAAAATGTAACCCATACGACATGTGTGGCACGTCATGGCATTGTTAAGGGTCTTCCAACAACCCGATATCAGTATGAGTTGTATTTTTTTGGTTCCTTTTTTTGGGCCAAAGGGTAGCAAGCGAGCTCTTCGCATATTGTCATGTTGAGCTGCCTTGAAACTGATTATTACTGTTTGACACATTCGCTTGAATTGACATTAACATCAGCATCGATGGCATATCGACATGCACATCAAGCATACGACCCGCAGTACGGCTCGCATTGCGACTTATAGACGAAAACAAAATCGTACATTCGTCTATATACTAAGTTCGGCTGGTTGTATTTGTGTTTGCACTAGCACACGTAATACGCTTTAGTTTTAGTTTTGCAATAGTTTCTGTGCAAATAGGAAAGTGGCAAGCGTAAAAGTGAAAATAAATAAACAAACATCGCATTACGAGAACGAGAATGTGCAAGCACAACGCGGGCATATTTATGAGACTGCGAATGCGAATGGGAATGGGAATTGGACTGAGACAAAGACTGAGAATAAGCGCAAAAGTCAAAGACTTTTTCCTTCTTCAGGTGCGTGTGCACTTTTGGCTTTGGAGAGAGAACAAAACGCTAATTGTTATGGCGGCAAACACAGCTGAATATTGCAGAAGCAAACATAAATAATAGAATCAATGGCAGATGATGTAATAAATATTTGTAAGATTCGCAAGTTATCAGACATCGTATAAAAATATCTTTTGCTGGCTGTCAAAAAAGTCATATAGATTTATCTTCCAATTGATTTGGCACACAACATTATGAAATCCTCTGACAAGCTGTAATCAGCTTATTCACTTCCCCAAAAAATATAAAATAAAATAAGGTTAGTTATGTGGTCGCTTAAACTGCTTTAAAGTTCTCAGAATTTCGCCGCGAATTCGCTGAAAAGCAGATCATCAGATCGCACAACAGGTTTATAGCGCACATTTTCTTCATTCCATTTCTTTTATTTTGTTTTGTTTTGTTTCATTTTTTTTTTGCGCTTTCGCACTTTTATTTTGTAATCTTTCGCCGGGGGCAAAAAGCTGTTGCTATGTTAGTTGCGAGTTGCGGGCTATTGCCCCACAGCGCATTACATTTGATTATGTCTCTATACGGCCGTCGAGTGTGTGTGTGTGTGTAGGTGTAGATGCCCGGGTACTACGCCTTATAAATCGTAAAACGTTTCACCCGGTTTGTCCATTTGCCCCTTTGCCCAAACGGACAACGATGCCGACGGCAGCAACCGTCACAGGAAGGAAGCTTCAAGACACGATTAAATCAGCAAATAAAATAGCAAGTGAATGGCAAGAGAGCAACAAGAAATTGAAGGCAGCTTGAAGAAAAAACCGTATGCGAATGCAAACGTTGCAGAAAATGTTTGCGAACGAAAAAAATAATAGTTGAAGGGCGGAGTGGAACAAAAAACAGGGGGGGAGAACAAGAAGCAGATAGAGAGAGAGGGAGAGAGGCAGGAAAACAAAGTGTGAGCTGAGCGAATGCAAACAACGCCAACGAAAAAAGCAAAATAATCGAGCAGGAAATCAAGGTGCTGAGCGATAAAATACCCTGTAACACTCTAAATCAATTACCGAAATAAAACTTGGTTGTAATGTAGCCAGATATGGAGAAAGAATATATCTGAATAGTAATATCTTTAATTTAAATTAGTCTGTAATTTATAATAACTGTAATATTTTTGAACTTCCGATGTTATAAAGAAGTCTATTTCTACCCCAAATTAAAAAGAAATAAATTTATAAATTAAAATATTAAAATATATTTCTCAGCTGAAAAGAGACTCTAACTAAAGCAATATTCATATTATTATTAAAAATAAATTAAATTAATTTTCTTCTACTCAACTCCTAGATCCATTACTGATAATAGCGTGTATCATTATCAGCGCATACCCTATTACTGCAACCGACTCGCAAAACGGTATCAAAAGTAAAGTCAATGAAAATGTTGAGAAATGAATTTTTTCAAACCAAATTTGTTATGAATAAGGTAGGTAAGCAAAAAAAGAAGGACGCAGATACATTCGCAGACAGCGGGAGAAAGCGAGAGAGCAACAGACTGCGAACAACAACAAAGTGGAGAGCTGGGCTGAATGTGACGACTAAGGTCGACTTTTTGATTGAATGCATAGATAAATGGAGGACAGGTTCCATCCACACCGGATGGAAAATTGATTACAGCATGTGCAGAAATGTAAATGGTAACGGGGAACTACATAAGTACAACAATATACATATTGAGATACTCTCGTTTGCGGAGTATTCAATCGGTTATACACGGAGATAAGCGTGCAAATTGCAACACGGCGTGAGCTTGTCCAAAAAACTCTTATCACCGTGAACATATTGACAAATAAGGTTGTATCATTGTAGCTACCACTCGACAATAAAAGAACAACAACAATAAGCAATAAATGCGAGTGTCATAATTATAATGACATTACTATATAAGCGAAATCGTAAGATGTAATCTACAGATGTGAAAAAGACACATCTTTGTTGCACTATCAAAGGGTTTAAGAATGATAATCACACTACATCTACTAAGTGGCATTGTAAAATGTTCGAGTATGACGCACTGCGAAAATAGGAGATGCTGTAAAGCAAATTGGTTCGACAGCAAAATAATCAGCTATTTTTAGAGGAGATAAATGAAATCTGCGAAAAAGAAGGTTTATGAAATAATAAGCGAATACAAAGTGCCAAGTTGAGGGTGTGGTGGACAACGCTTAATACGATTACAAGGACAGATAAAAGGATAAGGAAAAATGTGCAGGGAGCAAAAATAATTAATTAAGACGAAGTAGGGAGAAACAGAGAGACACTTAACAATTCTTGCTACATAAACGCAGACTGCAATTTGTTTATGTATCAATTTAATCGTAAATGAAAGCAGTAAAAGCAGCGACAGCTTTAAATTCATTTTATTGCGAATTAAATTAAATTTCAATTAAATGGTCATTAAACGCGAATCACCAGCCGTATTGTCCGACTCAACAATTAAAATATTTCAATACGCTGAGAATTTTAATTTCAATAGCAAACATACAAATTTAATATTGTCTATATACTGACAAATTATGCAGGCTGGCGTAATAAATTGCGAGAGAGAAAATTGCCGGGCCACTGATACTACTTCATATAACAAAGAGATATCAGGTTGGGTCGCAAGCAATCGCATTATTTTTGCCATCTTTTGGCCAATTACGCAGGCAGTTCAAATGGCATTAGCCACAGTCGGAAGCTACAGTCACCGTCAACTGTAGCACAACAGGCCAATTAGACTTCAATACGCAGAGCGAGCCTAATCAAGACCTGGTCAAAATAAATTCAAGAGCCCTCTTCCCCGACCCACAAACTGAAGTTACGTCTTGCGTTTCTTTGCTCTCGCTGCCATTGTCTGAAAGTCCCTCGCCCCCACCCCCGCCCCCACCTAAAAAACACTTTGGAAAATCATTGTCTGAAAAGCAGCGAACAAATTGCGGCTCCAGCTTGAAATTGAGACCAAGATGGCAAAGATTTCATTCTCTTACTTTACCCTGTACAAGTTCTCGGTTCTTGTTGTTGCCCCGTTGACAGACAACTCACTCGCACTGCTAGTTTCCCAAGCACTTTGGTTTGGCTGGCCAAAGGGAGCAGATCTCTTCACCGGCTCAGGGTGGGGGGAAAACATTTTTTATAGCAAGTCAAAAACCTATTAATGCTCAGCCAGCGCGTTCAACTTGTTACAATTCTTTACGTTTGACTCGCTTCTGTTTTTTGTGTGTGTTTTTTCGTGTTTCCGTTTGTTTGCAAACTTATTTGTAATACCCTGCAAAAGTATTTTGATTGCGGGTGTATTCGTAATCAGAAGGTACAAAAATATTCTTGAGTTGAGGTACGACAAATAGTCGAAATGCTTAAAAACAGATATCAATAATAATTATAACAATAATTTGTAATCAATATGAAGCAACTCATTTTAATACAGAATTTAAAATAATAAGAACAAAATTATTATAATATGACTAATTTTAATAACATATAATTTTTTCGTTTTTTTAACCTTGCTAAGTTCTCAATGAATCTTTTAATATTTATTTGGAAACAGACAATATATATATTAAAATATATTTAACTAATTGTCTTTTTGTTTTTAATTCGTTATTTCACACATTTCCTTAAATTCACTACTTCCTAACTTGAATACTTCTGTTTCTTCAAAATAATTTGAATTGGTCTATAATCGAATTGAATAACTTAATATAATTTTTAAATTAAATAATGACCACTTTGATTATTACTTCTTCGTGTAACTATAGACTATTTCTTATATGAGTCTTCTATATTCTTCAATTATTGCTAAAATGCTAAATCATCAGCCAGGGTATTCTGCTAGTCATTCTTCGCTCAACCTGCGTTTATTATTTATTTTCAACTATTTCCGCTAGTCTGACTCTCTGTGTGGCTTTTGCATTAGACTCGTTGCCGCTTCGACTCGCAGTTTAGGTTTTGGGTTGGAGTTCGAGGTTTTGGGCTCCTGACTATCTATCTATCTGTGGGTCTCTGACTTTCATACGAATTTATCAGCGCAGACCTGAGTGTTTCAGTGTCTGTGTGTGTGTGTGTGTCATATGGCGCATTGTTTGACGTGACTTTAATTTTGTTTGTTTATTTCAGAAAAAGAAAAGAACTCTACAAATTGCAGTTGCTCTTGGCCCTTCAGCTCCCTGTTGAACGTTCAACTATTCGATGGTTCGACTCTTGGGCTGTCTCATTGTTCGAGCTGAACACAATATTTGGCACTGTGTCGCAACTTGAATCGATATGTGGCAGCAATAACGGCGGCAAAATTTCATAAATAGCTTCATGTCAGTTAAATTTTTGAGTTTTAACAGTGTTTTTGACAAGTTGGTTGGTTGGTTGGCCTCTCTATCGCAGCGGCTCTTGTCAATTGCTCGCACTACATGAGGCCCAAAATGAATCAATTTCAATTAGGGTAAGTGGAGCACCTGCCTTTCAGCCTGCCTGCCTGCCTGCCTGTTGTGGTGAGCTCTGGGCCAGGGCAATAATTAAGCGGCGTGCCATTACGCTTTGCTGGCCAGGATCATTTCGCTTAATTCAATCATCTGACGTGGCGTTGCATCAAGTGGACATTGGCATGGCGGCAGAGCAGCGTTTTTTGGTGGAACTGTCTTGGGCCGCTGGAAATAATCACCGGAAATCTGTGAGCGGAAATGGATGTAATAATGGCACCCCAGAAATGGACGACAGCCAAACGCCAGGCGTCACATTTAGGCAAACAAAGTGTTGCCCTGTCGCTGTCGTTATGCCGGGTCCAACTTGAAGTCCAAGACCGAATCCAAGTCGAATTCCGGGCCTGAAGCAAAGCGCCATTCGGCATGCCAACGGCTCATTAATTTGTATTCATAAATTACGCCGGACACAAAGAGGAAAATAAACGTGGCCTAGAGCAGAATGCCGGCACATGGCAAAGTGGAAATCAATGCAGTTGCCTCTCATCAAATCACATCCAGTCGAGAAATGCAAACCTAGATTTTTCAACCTGAAGTGGCGCCTCATCGACCCCAACGGGTTTATCAGAAGTACGTCAGGCAATTTGGACATTAATCTTCTGAATGATAAGAACTTATCGAAATGCACGTCAACTGCCATAAATACAACATTGGCATTTCTCTATTTGGGGGAACTTCGATTTCACTTGTGTATCACCACTTAATGTGCTGCCCCCGAATTTGCTGCTTCTGAGAATCTCGAACATGCACTCTTATAATCCCAAATGGCAAACCACATAACTTATAAACAATATTTACTTTATTCCCAGAAAAACGATGAAACATTCGCAAACGTTTGAAGTTTACTTGATAATGGGAATTGTATAGTGTAATTGTTGTTCATCTTTTATTTAATTGTACACATATTTTAATCGCATCTCTCAATATATTATATTTTAAATATTTGCGAAAGTTTATTCTTGGAATTACGTTAGTGTAATTATTTAAATTAATTCTAAATAGAGAAATATCACAACGAATATTTCTGCGAATACACTGAGTATGAGTTTTCATCTAAAAAACAGGAAAATTATGAAAGCTAGATGATAAAATTCTTGTAAGACAAAAATTCCAGCATCTTCAAATGAATGATTATTTCTTGCTGTCAGGCAAATTAATATTTGTACACCTCATTAATTATGCATTAATTAATATAACAGCACTCGACAACACCTAAATCTCTGCAGAATGGAAGTAATTATGTAAATAGAGTTGAGTAGCTGAGACTTGAGATCTACCGAATAAATATGTACATTAAAACAAATATCATATTTAAGTAGCATGTTTTAACCACTTCTCAAAGAAATCTTAATCCATGCATATATTTCAAGGCAAATTCCAACCATCTCAAGCACATAAAACGATTAAGATAAGGCATTTTAGTGATATATCTCATCAAATATGAATAAATTTAATGAGTATGCATTATTTCGCAATAGTCTAAGTACCCGCATATATTTGAATGTGACTCCCCACAAAAGCGAGTGCATAAAAGTATTAAGATAAAGCGCACTTCTTAGGACTTAAGATCTTTATCTTTCGAGGCGCTTTACCTACTTATTTATTTAGCTACTGAAATATGAAATAAACAATAAACATTAATGGCGTGCAGAAGCAGAAGTCCATAAAGCGTGAAATTTAAGTGCTGCCGAAACCGAAATGCTTATGGAATGTTGGCTTGCCAATATATTACGCATACGCAGCGTGTGCGTGCGGACTGTCGAATATAACAATTTGGGCATTCAATCAAATGTCAATGCACATAATTGTTGCCACTTATCAATGCGTTGACTGCCGCAACGTCTGTGGCAGTGGCTCGTTGCAGATAAACGGAGTCAAACATTGCCCCAATTACCTACAGCAACCGAGAGCGAGCGAGCGAGTGAGCGAGAGCGAGACACACATATGCTTTTATCTAACTCTCCACCGAGACGACATTCACTAACTTATGTTGGGAGCAGCAGAGGGGAGGGGAAACAAAGCAGTAGCGGCTGCTGCGAGAGGCGCATGGTTTATAATTCAATTAATTTTAATATGATACTCGTATGATACGAGGAGCAGACGCTTGAGTTGCCGCTGATAAGAGACGCGCTTTTTATGCATTTCCACTTGCCGCGAATTGTGCACAATTAACTTTGCATTTTCCGACTACATAAAACAGCGCGCAATGCCAAAGACACAAATCAAATCAACAACAAATTGCAATGCAAACAAAACAAAGAGCCACAACAACAAAAAAAAAACAACAAAACCTTCTCTCTGCGGGGGCTGCTTTTGCCCTCTGTCTGCGTGCTTTTATTTTCGAATTTTCGAATTGTTGAAATTTGTATTTGCACTGCAGTTTGCTACTGTCACTGGGGCAAAACAGCGGCTGCTCATTTGTGTGTGTCTCTGTGTGTGTGTGTGTGTGTGCGGGAGGACCGCGTGTATCTGTGAGATACGCGATAAAAAGCTTAGCAGCTGGTATTTACCTTCTTTGCTGTTCGCTGTGTCAGCTGCCACATGCGCTTCTTCCAAATCGCCAGCACAGATCACAAAATGCAAATAACTATCGAGATGCGTTTAACACTTTCTCGCTTGCTCCACTTCCCCTTTGCCTGTTCGTATTTTATTTTATTTTTTACTTTGTCTTTTTGTTTGAATAAAACATTGACCGCCGAGCGAGTACTTTGCGCTCTGACCACTGACCGCTGACCACTAAGTAAGTAATATTAGCTCCACAGTTCAGTTCAGTTCGGTTCGGCTCTGTTCTGTTCTGTTCGCTTCGCGTTGTGTAGCTGTGTTAAACCGTTACGTTGCGTTCTTAACGCGCCGCATGAACTTTTCAAACTGAGGAGACCTGCGACCACGCGCGAGCGAATCCCACACGACGCAAAAACCCGAGCACCAAAGAAAATGCCGAACGCCGAATGGCGATGCCGATGTCGCGACGCGCCGGTCGCCGGCAGCAGCGAGCAGCAACAGCAGCAGCAGCAGCTACTGCAAAACAAAGCTGGGGAGGGAAAGTGGGCGTGGGATATCACTCAACGTTCTTGTGAGTGAGTGAGAGTCGAAATCTTGAGCACTTTTCGATTCAAACAGATTGAAACGCCTGATAAGCCTAAAAATCTAAATCAAAACAAAATAGTTGAATGCATTAAAAGAAACTGGAAAAAATAAGCAAGCGTACGTTAATTGAGTCGTGCTTCAATAAATGATCATGAGTCAATTCACAAGATTAGAACTTTGCTAATTTTAAGCAAATGCAGGAAAAAACTATATTCTAAATACAATTAATTTAAAAACAAAATTGTGTCTGTTGAAAATACATTTAATTTGAAATATTTCGAATTTGTAAGTAAAAAATGATCAATGCTTTGATATTCAAAATGAATTATTTCCCAAGAAATTGAATTTGCTAGTCATCACTCAAATCCAATTAACCATTAGATAATGGTGAAACATTTTTAAACGCAGCGATATTGCAATTTAATTTACACTCACTTGCAATTAACACTTAACGCTAATAGAGAAACTCACTTTTAAATTTCATAAATATGGTATTACAATTTATTTGTTTATTGCATTTATCAAGTGTCACTTTTAAAAATATTTCAAATATATTTCATTTTGTTTTATTTCATAAATAAGCTTCTTTTGCACAGTAGAAATACTAGTTAAGGTTGTGTAGTGTAATCAATAGATATGCCAATTTACATCGAATTAACAATTAAATGTTGCTGCTTGGTTGGCAATTTAGCATTTGTTGTGTATGTTTTGTCTGTAAACACTTGGAAAAATCACATTTTCAGCGGCTGCACTGGCTCTGTTCGGTTCGGTTTTTTTGGTATTGAAAGCATCCAATTGTTTAACAAATTGTAACAGAATCTTATGACTAATGACTATAATTAGGCACGTATTTTTCTTGGGAAGCACAACTAACTGAAGAAGTAGATCGAGTCGAGAACGTTCCGCAGATCGAAGTCACCTTTCTGTGGCAGCTGTCGCAGGGTGCGATTCAGCTGCCGTTTCGACAGATCCTCCACCGAGCCATCGTTGGTAAAGTCACTGCAAATGCAATTGATTAAAATCATCGTTATAAATGAAGAAGAATTAATCACTTACGTGTCGCGGAAGCTGTAGGTGTGTCGCATAAACTCTGACAGCTGCTCGAGTATGGGCTGCGAGTGCAGCGCCACGAACTGCTCGCGACAAGCGCGATTCAGCTCCGGCACCGTGCACGCATGCGTCCAGAAGCAATCGTGCACCGAGACAAAAGTGATGCCCTGTCGCTCGCACTGCAGCGAGGTGAGCATCATGTGCGATGAGTCCAGCGAGTGTATGAAATTGGGCGGAAAGGCGTTCTTCTGTTTTAGGATATTGGGTCGCTCGTAGAGATCCATCGGCATTTTGTTGCTCACACGCAGTCCAGCGCGTGGCGTGTGCTTCATGTCCTGCCGATTGTACGGCTGCACCACGGGCAGGCCCAGCGGCGTCACCCACTCCACATTCTGAGTGCAGACTCCGGCAATGAGACGCGCACATTCCGTAAACCAGTCTTGAATCTCGCGCGTCGACGTGAACATTTCCCGCAGGCTCTCAAACGTTTTCGTTGTCAGATACGTTGAAGCGGGCCACACCCAATCCTTGGGGAAGTCATCAATGTCCTTCAGCTGGCGTGCAATCTGCAGTCGAGCACCGTAGCGTGTCACACCGTACACTGTGGTCATCACCGTCTGCTTGATGACCTTGCGTCGCACAAATCCGTCCAAAGCCGCAGCCACATGCAGCCCATTCTTGGCGTCCGTTTTGCGTGTGCGCTCCACCAGCGCCGCCACCGCACTGTATACATCTTGCGGAATGGCTGAAGGTGCCAGATTGACGCTGCAGGCGCCCGCCTGATCGCGACCCAGCGCCGCATAATGCTGCAGGCCGTTGCACGAGCCATCCTGATGTATGGGAAAGCGACTGAGATAGGCGCTGGGATCGGGCGAACGCTGCACCTTCGCTATCTCCATGCAACACGCCAGCGTTTGCCAGGGCTCATCCGACTTGGACCACCACATGCGACCCGTTAGGGGGTTGTCCGCCGAGTCGAGTATCTCGGGCATAATTTCCTCTGCGTACAGCAAACGTTCGCGCACTGAATCCCTTTTCTTGAGGCCCGTCAAGTTGATGCAGTGCAGCTTCAGCCAACTGAAACCGTCGACGCCCAGCGGCTGGGCCTGATCAAAGATGAGCATCGAACGCGCCAGATCAGAGCCCAAGTGATTCAAGTGCGGCGGCACGGGATAAACACGTCCACGGAAGTCCATGTTGTGCGGCAGCCAGAAAACCTTATCGCGGTACTAGAAAAGTGGAAAATAATGAGTATTTAAACGTAGCAACAGGATCGGATGAGTAACTTACGTGCTGTGCCAGCGACAGGCGATAGAGCGCGTCGCACCACAAGCTGTACATCTCGCCCTGTTTGCGTCGATGGCCGAGCTTATCCCTGAACTGTTTCGCACGCTCCGCTGGCGACGCTGGATTCTCGCCGTCATTTGTAGTCGCTGGCAGCGTGGGTAATGGCGGCAATGAGCTGGGCGGCTGTGGCACATCCAGCTTGGCATCGCCGCCATTCTGAAACACCTTAATGATCACATCCAGCAGCTGTGTGTTGACACGCCACGGCACGCTGGCCAGCTGATTCAGCGAGTCGAGTGCCGGATAGAGATGCTGTGGATTCGAGGCGAGTATGCGTTCCCACTGCTGCACCGCCTGTTGTGGCAAGCGTATTAGCTCCGATTTGTTCAGCAAATAGCCGCCGTTGTGGGGCGTGCTCCAGGGCTGCGGCGGACACAGCATGGGCACCAGATTCGAGTCGAAAGTGAGCGTCTGTTGGCGGGAGGCGCGCAATAAACGAGCCAGCACCGGATGCGGCTTTACCTCCTCCTTCACCAGTCGCCCTTGATTGCGAAACAGCGTATAGAAGGCGGGCAATATATTCTGTGGCGCCGTCGCTGAAGCTGCCTTCTTTTGTCGCATAATATGCGAATCAATCTTAATGTCGCGCACCAGAATATTATAGAGAAAGCGACCCACGCCCGTCAACACATTGGGCGGCCACGGCACCTCGGGTAGATCCATGGAGGGCCCGCTGTGCCGCTGATCGTGCACCAAGCGTTGCCACATCTGTCGTGTGTTATCCTGACTCTTGCCGCTGTCCCACAGATCACAATACGAGCTGTAAATTTCACCAACTTTCTCCAGCGTGCCATTGTGTTTCTTCAGTTCGATTTGATAGCATTGTTGCACCCGTTGACCCAGTTCCTTGTATAGCTGACCCACTGTCGGGCTGAAAGTCTCGGAGCCCTCAGCCAGCTTATAGATCTCCTTGATGAGTATGTCCGTAAAGTGACTCGTCTCCAACACCTTCAGGTATGTGTAGTAATTCATGTAGCCATGCGGCTTAAAACGCACCTGAGCTCGCAACGTATTGAGATCACGCACAATAGCAGCAGAGATTTGCTTGCGCCACATCTGATCCAGCTCCTTCAGCTTGGTGCGCTGCAACCAAATAATATAATTTAAAACAAATTGACAAAGTTATGTTGCTATTTGTGGCTTACGCAGAATTCGGCATTGGCAAACTCCTTGGTCTTCTCGATGGACTTGATGGTAATGCAGCCATCGAGTTCCACTTGCAGCTGCTCACGTGCCAACTGCTCCAATTGTGCTTTGCTGTAGCCGAGCTTTGAGTTCATGATGCTGCAATGCTGCTGCTTTATGGCTGCATCTTCCGCGCCCACAGGCAGCACATAAATGTTGTGATCGTTAAGCAACTCATTGTCGTAGCCCAACTGCGGTGGCACATAAACGGGCGTGAAGTCAGCACGCACTCGCCTGATGGCATCCAGCGCTATATCACGTTGATCCGACACAAACTTCGAGCGATCCATAATCTGATTGAGCGTAAAACCTTGCTGCTCTGCCTGTGTGATGTACTGTTCAATCAGTTGCAGATTTTCTGCATCCGACTCCACGCGACCGAGGCATTCGAACACAGCTGCATAGGTTTGCTCACTGAACTGCAGACCATCCTCGTGAATGAGCCGGAGCAGCTCCTTGCTGCGATCAAACGAACCCTTGCCCGCATAGCCATGAAGCAGAATGTTGTACAGTTCAATGGTGATGATGTTATGCTTCTGCGGTAAGCTGCTCTTCTTGGCGCGACTGCGATAGGCAATGATAGTGGAGAGAGCGCGACTCAGCATGTTGGCCGAGACACAGACATTGAGATAGGTGGTCAAATTAATGCTCAACGCACGCTGTTTGGCTAGACGTTCCTGCTCCTCATTGACATGCACCTTCGACTTAAAACTGCAAATAGAGCAAATAGAAAAACAATTACAAGGTGAATTTTTAAAGAACAAGCTTAACTCTTACCGCTTCTTGGACTTGGCTGTCACGGCATTGACGTTGGACTGCACGTCGGTTACCTCAACAGCTTTCTGCGGCTGCTGCTCATCGATGTAGGGCTCAAGCGTTTCAAAGGGATCCAACAACGTCGAATCCACTGCCAGCTTAGGCGCATTTAAACTACAAATAAAACCATATTAATATAATAAATTGCTAATATGCCAATATTACGCACCCAAATCGAGCCAAATCCGCTTCCAAGTTGTCCTGTCGCTCATGTTCAATGCCTTCGATGATGTCCCGATAATTTTGAAAACTTTTGAGTATGTTGTGCACCTCTGTGGGATTTGAAATGATCTCTTTAGAGTACGAATCCTTGCCAAAGAATATCAGCGGCTTGTCATCGTACAGGCCCGTCTCCAGTATCGAACTGTCCACAGCATCCATATCGATCTTTTGATACTCTGCCGGTTGTCGTTGCGCAGTGTCTTCGCTGTTCAATTTCAGCGCATTGTTGGTTTCGAGTATTAATTGCTGATACTCCTCCAGCTGCAGCTGTGCCAGACCGCTGTATGGTTCGCCTTTCTTCTGGGCCCGTCGCTCTTCGCGTGCTCGCTTCTCAAGAATTTGCATTTGAGTTTTCTGTATGAATTCAGCCAATTTCTTGGATTTTAATCGCTTGACACGCGACTTGCGCTCGCTGGCCGCGAGCTCGGTGACTGCAAGCCGTTAGATATTAATGTTTTAATTCAAAATTAATGCTAATAGGCGACAAACTTACCTTCCAAGAGCTCCACATATTTAGCGTAGCGCGGTTTACGTAAACGTTTCTTTTTCGCCTGCGCAAGGGCATCTGCTTGTGTGGGTGTGGTGGACTGTAGACGCAAAGCAATTGCAGTTGTTGCTACGCGAAGTACACATTAATTAATACATTAACAAATGCAGTAATACTAAGTGTATATCAACTCACTTGCCGGCGCTGGACGGTAGAGCATCTGATAATATTGCTGATATTGCGTCAAATTATGCGCAGCGCAGTCGCCGCAATTACTGCAGTCTGTTGTTGAGGCAGGCGCTGGCAGGCGCAGCACACGTTGCACGGCCGCAGCACGGTTGGCGCTTAATAGGCGATACATGTTTGCGAACCAATTGCAACGTTTTGTCTGGATATTTACACAATTTTTACACAAATATGCAACGCTTGCATAATATTTTGTTGTCCATTGCGCGCTTCACGTGTTGGTCTGACAGTAGAAGTGTGACCGCAAATCAAATACTATAAAATACCAAAAAGAAGATACTTCAACTTGGGTGCGGGCGCAATTTTTGAAATACATATTTGTGTTGTATAA
The DNA here is from genome assembly GCA_035045625.1 of Drosophila formosana. NCBI lineage: Eukaryota > Metazoa > Arthropoda > Insecta > Diptera > Drosophilidae > Drosophila > Drosophila formosana. Next base: position 323,603 of record JAWNOW010000030.1, read on the forward strand.
ATGCGTAACGTCATTGGTTTTTCAAATAAGAAATTAATATATACATATATTATTCTTTGTAGAATACACCTTAAATATACACACTGTACAAGGGCTGCAATAAGAACAATTTAAACGAGCTGCCAACTCTTTACAGTTGTAGTGCTGGTAAATCATGAATTTTGTGTAAATACTCAACACTGATTTTAACGTACAACTGTAAATTGTACTATAATGGCGCCCAAGCGCGAAAAGAAAGAGAAAAAGGAGCACACAGAGGCAGACGATGGCAAACCGCATCCACCGAATATATTTCTATACATACAGCTGGCTAAAATTAGCCAACTGCCCAACACAAGGCATGCGCTCGAAATACACATGGATCAAGGCGGCAGCGTTATCGTCAAGTGCGTGGAGCAATACAACACCGACGGCATCATATTGGAGGAGGAATTCCAGACCAGACCCACATATACTCTGATATTCCAGCAGGACAATCTGGATCGCATCAATCACGCAGCCGACAATCCGCTAGTCATCAAGTTATACATGCGCCGAGTGGAGTCTTCCTCCACCACAATAGACGTTGAGCAAGAAGAAGCATCGTTGGAGGAGGAAGAAGAAGCAGACACTATTGCCAACACTGACGTCGACGTCGTCGCCAACGCAGACGCCGACGCAGGAGTAGTTGCTGCAGTTGTGGCAGATTTGACCATGTCGCCTATGAAAGACGATGCTGTCGGTGACAGAATACAAGAGAAGAGCGATGGGGATTACTTTGCAGACAATGAGGAGTTGCTGCTGATTTGCGTCGGTTATTTGGATTTGATCAAATTGTTTGGCCATCATCGATGCATGGTGCGCGAGGAACTCTTCCTCTACCCGGTGCCCGATCTGCACAACGATCTGCGCTGCACCGTGCACTCCGAGTGGCATCTGTACACGTTGGTGCCCATTGCCAAGGAGACCACCTTCACCAACATGGGATTTGTGTCCTTCGAGTCCATCTACAATTTGAAAGAGGATTACATGCTGAATGTGGAGTCGTTGAATGTGCAGCTCAGCTTTCGATCAACACAACCCGTGGCACGCAACGAGTACCAAGTGATTCCCTGGTGCAACTTCAATAGATTCAGCGATATCTGCATTTTCAACCAGAATAATTACTTGCTCTTTGAATCGTTCATGAACAACGTGTACGTTGGGAACTGTTTGGGACTCAAGTCCACCATGGAGGTGGGCGTCCAGAAGCTGTTTCAGCAGCTTCTGCGTTCCGAAACCTTGGATGTGGTCTACAATGACATAAATCAACAAATCGACAATGCTCTCGTTTGCAACACGTTCCATCGCTATATTCTTACTCGAGAAATGTCCGAAACTCTGTTCAATGCCTTCGCCTTTCGTCGCTATGTCATCCTGGTGGAGGCCTTTCAGACAGTGGATGCCACTGACCAGAAAGCAAAGGGACGGAAGCCCATCAATCAAAAGGTTTTCGAGGGCATTATGGATCCAGCCATTATGCTTTTTCCCGGTGGCAAGTATAACAATTACATAGTGACAACAATTTCTATTATTATCGCGGACCGTAAATAGTGATTTGAGCTTAAGAGTTTTACCGGGACCGTAATCATTATAAACCATATTAAACAAAATTACAATTGAATGATTATTCGATCGGTTTAATGATTTTGCGAAAAGAAGTCAATATTAGCTTTTTATAAATTTCTTCATTTTGAATGATTGTATAAAAGTCAGGGCCCATCTTAAGTTTAATCAAAAAAAAATAATTAATGTTTTTATGTTCCTTCAAAATAAAACTCCAAAAGTAATTACGGATTTTGTGCTAGTATCTGACAAAGTCCTAAATTTTGAATTATTTATGTATTTACACTTTGTTTATTTGAAGAAAAGAAAAATTTAAATCGTAAATGATCATTCTTATTCAAGTTTGCATTAAACATTAAAAATCGATGTAAACTTTTCAAGAATGACCTAATGATTAATATTCCATACTCAAATGAATTCTGTTTTTAATAAACTTGTTATTTTTAGTGCAAACAATTCGCTTTGCCGTCGACCTCAAGTATATGGGCACCCGAAAGAAGCCTTTGAAGCCCAAGACCAAGATGAGTGTGACCACAGATCAGCGTGCCAGCACCATGGATTCCGTGGGCCCCACGTTTGCCATTCTCAAGCTGTGTTTCTTGGCTCCGCTAGGCGAGACGTATCACGAGCTGAAAGTGTTCCGCGAGAGCTTCATCAGCCAGAATCGGTTGCTGCATTGTAATTGTTCGCCAGCTGAACCAGCAAAACCGACGCTTAGCGAAATACAACGTGAGATGTATTTCCGCTTCGATGCGTTTATTCGCGATACCATTCGCTATGTTGTGGATAAGAAAGTGCAGAGCGTCGAGGACAAGCGCAATCATTTCTGTTGTGCGCTGCAGAATCTAACCAACATTCTGTTGAAGGTGTTGGGCAGCGATTTCAATAATCGCACACACACCACCTCTAATCTAGAGTTTCGAGTGGGTAGCATTCAATTCAGAAATATAAATATATATAATAAAATACATATATATTATAGAATCTATGCGCAGTTGCATTCAATGAGCTGGAGATGCGAATACACAACTTGCTGGAGAGGATCGAGGACGAAGGCTTTGAGGAGTTGACTATGGATAGGCAAAAAAAGAGAGATCAACTCTTCGATGCCATGAATGCCATCAAAATGATAAACGCTGTCGGAGATAAGAGCATGGCTAGGTATTTTTATGAAAAGGTCAGTCTAAAAAACCCGATAAGATACAGCTCGATGTATAGCTTGGTTAATTGATTCATTCGACTTAATTGACAATCCATTACACTCATAAAATATCACGCATCTAATCGCTTTAATAGACTGCTGTGTGAATCAATCAATTCCAACTGCAATCAGCTTCATCTTTTTCACGTTTCTCATTCATTATTAATTACTAAGCAAGTTAATTGTTATGTTATGTGTTGCAGGAAAAAGATCACGGCGGGCCAATCTTTGAGTTCTATGATCTCATTGTCAAAATGGAGCAATCTGAGTATGCGGCTGCTAAGGTTTTCTTCAAAACTAACAAAATACTTTCGCCACTGCAAGATTACTTAGCGTAAGTGTCTATTATCGCTTTGCACATTTGATTGTTGACAACAGCAGATCGATCCCAGCGGCTGGATACGAATATTCCTCAATTATGTGGATACGCGCGATGACCCGAATCCCAACATCTCGGCAAATGCCACTGAATGTCTGTTGAATAGTATTACACAATATGCCGAAAGACATGGACGCAATTTGGACGGTTGGATACTGGTCTATTGCTATTACAAGCGTTTCGATTATGCGCCTGGCTTTAACTATGCACGTTGGCGTCTCGAGGATCAGCTGATGAACTCGCCGACCAAGTTGAATGAGGCTGCAGCGCCACACAGTATCTGGGGCATTTCGCTGAACATAAAACCCCAGTTTGAAACGCACCGCATCACCGTATTTTTTATGTGCTTCAAGTTGTTTGCACGCGTGGGTCTCTATGAGTTTGCACAGGTGATCTTTGAGGAGTTCCAGCAGCATTGCGAAGAGGTGGATCGCTATTTGATCAGCACACAGCTAAAGATACTGCTCAAGCAGCTGGATGAGGACTTTGAGCCGGTGGAACACGCTGGCAGTGGAGAGGAAAATGGCGAGGAGGAAGAGCTGGTATGTAAAGTAAAGATTACTGCTTAAATAAATTCTGATCAATTCTTTTTATACTTTACTACAGACTCCTCAAGCAGCCTTTGTGGCTCAGGTGAATGGGAACGTTGAGTTTGCCCGCGGCAACTTGGAAATGGCGGCTAATTATTATGAGCGCATTGTGGATCAATCCCAGACCCATGAAAGCGATCGTGACAACTATATGCTAAGTAAACTTAGAATGGCTTACATATCCTTTCAAATGGGCAACTTTGACCAGACGGTGAATGCGCTGAGTCAACCTTTTGAGGGGAAGCTGCTGTCGATGTTCTGCAACTACTTGTTGGGCAAGGCCTACTACAAACTGGATGATTTCAACAAGGCGCTTGAGTGTTTTATTGCCTGCACCTCAACTGGCGCCCATGTACCGAACATTTGGGGCTTTCTAGCGCTGGTTAATCTGCAACTAGGCCACACTGTGAATGCCATCAACTGCTGGAAATATGCTAGAATTGTAAGTGTTTATACAATTTATATTTGAAGAATGTGTTCTAAGCTGTTTATGATGTGGTGCAGGATCCGACTGACACGATAACAGATGAAACTATTTTCGAGGAACTGGAACGCATTGATGTGGACAGCTTAGATCTGTATATCGATGGGCCCTCCTCTAGTTCGGGCGGCTCGTCCTCCTTCGACTTCAGCGATGTGGAGTAGTGATGTGTTGTGTTATTGCTGCCTGAATAAATATTGCTTAATGCCGAGGCAGCAGTTTAGATAAAGCGTCACATTCTTAGCTCTTGTCTCGGCATCACTCAACTTGATTTCAGCTAAAAAAAAAAAAGCAGTTGTGATTATGGTTTCATTAGCTGTGTTTACCCTCATGCAACATGCAACACAACTTGGCAAACTATCAGGCTTTTTTTTATTTAGCTGGTTGCTGCTCGTTGTTGTTGGGTGGCAGCCATGACTTGTTGACACAAGGTAATGAGACAGCCCGCAATTTGCTTGCATAAGACAGCAGCATTTCACACACACACAAACACACACAGAGAAGTGGCAGCTGCTTTTTATAGCATACTTTCGAGCGGTGCACAAATGCAGCGCCTCAGTCTTGTTAGTCAGTGAGCATCACAACATGGCCAGCGTTGGAGGCCTGGATTATGGCGATAAGCTGCCGCCAGTGGGCAGCGTCACCAGCAGCACTGCGTTGGCCATTCGCAACTCGACAATTATAGCGCATCGATTGTCGATTTATCTGCCGCAGCTGCTGCTGCCCTCCAGAGATCCCCAGAAGGTGAGAGTTCAATGCATTGTTTAATTACTATTTAACACTGATTGCAAATAATATTTAACCGAAATTCGACACATCTAATGTAAAACTGGAAAATTTTCATTTTGTATCCAATTTTGATGTTTGAAATAATTTTGAACTCTTAATTTCTATGATAAAATTTAAAATCTTATTAAAGAGTTAGACAATAATTCGTATTTTTGATTTAGTGAAAGGATTATGCTTTTTAATTTCAACTTTGTATTTTTCAAGTAAAAATCAAAAATAAGATTTAATTCGACCAAATAGTATTTAATATGTATTTGTTCGCTGCAGCTCATCATGGAAATCAATTGCTATGTGGCACAGTTTCGGGAGCTGCTGATCTACATTGGACAAACGCGCGATTCGCCGGAGCTGCGCGAGAAGATTAGACGACTGCGTCGCAGTTGCGTGGATGCATGCAAGCATTTGGCACATCTAATAACGCCACAGCCACGCCATTGTCTGGGCAGTCCCAGCGAGCGCATGCATCTCTCGCTGCTGTTTCTGCTCACCCAAAAGTTTAGGCATGAGCTCATCAAGAGCTATCGTCTTATACAGCTAGTGCCCTACGACATGACCGACTATTATGGTGAGTGTGATAAGCAAATTCCAAAGGATTATGGTGTGCTGGGAACGAGACGGTTGATGAGTGTGCAAGATCCGGATCAGAGTCATCCATAAGTCTTGCGGTACCACGAGGACTGCGGCCGATGTACATTGGGCAGTAGCAGAACAAGATACAACCCGAAGCAGACTTGCTAGATCCCACATTTCACAAAGAACAGAATACATGGAACGTATGGCTCAACAATACAGTGGATACCAACAATACTTCTGTTGTTAAAATATATCCTACCCTTCCTCCTGTTTTTTCTTTTGTTTGAACGGACTTTATAATGAACGGTCACTGTGTGCTTATTTTTGATGAACAAACTTACCGAACATAGAGTTGTAACAAAGAACTCAAAATCTTTTAGCACCTGCGCGCACAGCGCCCTCAAATCTGGGCAATGTGATTAGCCAGATACTGCTGTGCAAGCAAATCAATCCGGACTTTCAGCAGGAGGAACTGTGCAGCATCAGCAAGGATGCAGAGGAGTTGAGTGAGCTGCTTGACGAGCTGCAATCGCATTTGCCCAACCCAAACGAGGTCGCCGACGACGATACCGCCGAGCATTGTGAGTAATGCCAGAAACTGAACTGAATAGCCTAATCCCTCTGCTCTCCATTCTCCGACACAGCCACTGCTGCAACTGTCTGCCTGAATGCACCGCCAGCCTGGTATACACAGCATCGTCGTCGCAGCTGCCTCAGCGGCAGTCGCAGTCTCTGCTGTTGCTTTATGCCATCCCATGCGAGTTCGTTTTGAACAGGTAAGAGAAAGTCGCATGGCTTAGTAGACCGCATTATTTGATACTCTATCAATGTGAAATGCATTTTGTTTTACAAGCAACCGAATGGCAAATCGTAAATAACTTCAGCGTTAACTTATCTGCGCTCATGCAGGAAATTTCACATAAAGTTCGCACTGATATTGTCGGGAATTTTCAGCTGTAAAAATTATATGTAGTGCTATCAGCCACGATCAGCGTAACATTCTATAGATTTAATTAAATATTTATTTTGCAATCTATAGCTTATTATTTTTAGTTATTGCTGCTTTTTACGAAATTCATTGCGATTATGTCGTTATTTTATGTTTTCCACTAAATTAGGCAGTCAGGCCACATTTCCCTTTTTTATGTACACACGATACGAGTACTTTCAGCTGTCACTGTTGCAAACCTGTAGCCAGTCATAAGGAAGTGAATGTGGCACAAAGCAATAACAAATGTGTTTGTTTGTGTATACCGTTAACGCTGTAACCGTTAATTAAGGGCAGCTCAAAGATTTATATTCAATTTCTCTTAATCCCAATTACCGCATAAATAAAGCCACGTTGTCATCTGGCGGCTGTTGCCAAGTCGAAAAGAAAGATGATGTCTGTTCGTTCCACATTTGATGTAACGCTGACACTTGTCTTATCAGTTGATAAGGACGTAATCCCCACTTGCCGGTCTATATTTGTTTAGATGATAGTGCACAGCCCATTCACAGGCCCCCCAAACACTTGAGAAAATACACATTTCACAATTTAGGTTTTTTCATATTTTGTTGAATATATTTTAATTTTAAAAATATGCTTTCGTCTTTTACAAAACATATCTCTACATTAAAAATATATGTATAGTATATAGTATATATTTATGTGTATATGTATATACTTTATGGAGTTCTATATAGTAGTGTATATATATAAGGTATAAACTTCTAGTATATGTCATATGGATTTTCACAGAAAATCTTCAACTTTCATTTTTGTTGTTTGAGTAATGCTTTCTTCTTTTCCAAATTGTTTTTTTTTCACCATTCTTTTCTCTATTCTTTTTTGCTTATTTTCTGTTTTTGTTTCTGCCTGTGCGTTAGTTTTTGTATATTTTACTTTTTCTGTTTCTTACAATCGTGTTGAGCATTCTGCATTCTATGGAAGATTCAAAGTTCTGTTTTTTCCAACTGGATGTGCACCAACAATAGTTACATAAATTCTAAGTGATTTTTTCTTTGATTTGTGCACAACATTATTTTGGCAACAATAACTAAATGTTAACAATTATTGTTAAGATCGTTGGACTCTGTTTTTTGCTTGTCTCTTTTTGTTTTTAGCTACAATATTAAATTCACTATTTGTTTACAAACTTGTTTTGTTTTACATTTGTGGCTAATATCACCGTTATCACTGCGCTGTGCTTAAACTTTCTTGTGGTTAAGTTTAAGCTAAATGTAGTCTTCTCTGATTCCTCAACTTCCTTCAACTTTTGTTTTTCTGCGTGGTGTGATTATTACAGTGCAAACAAATAATTAATTAACCGCTTAACGCTAATTCAACACATTGCAGAACTTACCGTAAAAAAAACTTGAACGCCGGTACAAACAACTATCAAAAAAACAATGTACAAAACAAATAAAATGTACAAATTAAAAGGCGAATAAACACACTAAGAATTAAGAACTAAAAAGAGCTTAGAAATTAAGCACTAAAGTTAAACATGAAGTGAGAGATTCCCACTCGCCGCGACCTCGCGAGCAACGAGCAGTTAATGCAGCAATAAAATAATAATGTGGACTTGCGCCATGTGGCATGTGGCTTGGTGGCGTTGGTGGCTTATGGCTGATGATGTTATGCTTTTATGCTGTGTGGCGCCAAAAAGGATAATTAAAGGAACACTGTACTGTAGAAACATCGCGACGGCGACACTTCAAAGGCGTGTGATTTTATTCGCCACCGTTCCCGACGCCGTCGACAGCTGTTCCAGGCGTGAGCACAGCTCCTGCGCCAAACGCAATTGATGCGCGGCAGCAGCAGCACATGAAGTCGCCGGTCCATTGCCAGCCACGGGCAGTTGTTGCACTGCAGCGGCCATTGCTTCCGGGAAACTTAAGCAGACACCAACCCAGCGTGCTTTGCTGCAGGCATGCGACTACACAAAGAGGCAAGCGAATAATACAATTAATTAATCAATTCGAGGAGTGAAGTGAAGTCAATGCAACTCACCATGGCAAAGTCGCGTTTCCATTGCACACCGCACTGTCCATCGCAGAGGGGGCAGGGACGCTCGAGGCTGTAGCCGCCGCATTCGCTGCAATCGAGGGAGACATGATCATCGGTCCAGGAGACGCCGCACGTAAAGCAGGAGCCAATATGCTGGCGCAACTCCTCAATGGTCAGCACGTTGTCCATGTTAATCTCTAGCGGGCTGCCGACCAAATCGGGCAATGAGGCAGACAAACCCAAGCTGTGATGACTGCAAAGACAGAGAGAGATGAAGAAATTGAGATTAGCAACTGCTGATATGCCAAGTAAATACAAATGCGAATGTGCTAAAGATGGATGGGGCCCCTTGAATCCGCACCTGGACTACGAGCGAAAGGCAAGCGCACAGGCCATGACCTTGCGCAGTGGGCGGACATCGGCAGTATTCAGTTGCTGGCGTGATTATGATAATGAGCAGAGAAGCGGAGAGTGGGGACTGTACTAAAGCAAACAGTCATAGCGACAGGCAGCAGACGGCGGCAGCAGCTTTCGCTCGATCATGTGAGCGCCGCATTGTCGCCAGCTTTTTATTGTTGGCACAAGAGAGCGGCAGCAGTCAGAAAGACATGCAGACAGACAGACGGAGAGTGAGGAAGAGTGTTGGAAGAGCGCGGCGTATTATGATAATGCCTTGGCCCTATGGCAGAACAACAACAAAGCGTGCGGCTGCTAATCATATGGTTGTTGTACTCTGTACCCCACAAATCACGATAAGATTGCGAAAAAGTATGAATGGAAACGCATAATCAAATCAAACAAAAAACCGATTGCTAGCCAATAGTCACAGTCTCAGTCACAGTCACAGTCATACTTGTAGTCAGCGTTTGGTTCCCCCTAACTGGCCCTGACTTTGTTTACAACGCCTCAAAAAAAAATTAGCAAATGTATCGAATCGCAGCGAAGCGGCGCCGCAGCGCTGTCATTCATTTAAAAACGGAAACGCGCTTCCAGCTAAACGGCTAAATTCAGACATGAATCACAACAACAGGGCGTATGAGCAATCTGGCCATAGATAGATCAATGTACACACACTGTACATTGATATATCCATTGTGGTAACTCGATTAATCTGCGTTTCTTGTGTTTCTGAGTGGTACTTACGCTAGTGGACTGCAAATGTCGGCGATTTGGGGAGCATGTACGCTGGCACTCGACATAGTTGCTGTTGTTGTTGGTACTGCAATGAGAGAGAGAGACGGAAAACAAAATAAGAAATAAGGAAAAGTTGAATAAAACAATTAAGCCTCAAGGGGCAAAAGGGGGGCAACAATCAAGTGGGGGGGAGGGCATGTATATGTCAGGGGCAATATAAAACACAAAACATGACGACGCCAGGTAAACAAACGCACGAAGGTAAACGAGCTAGTTGTGCAGCTGTTGCTGTTGCTGTTGCCTCTGCTGCTGCCACCAGAGGAGCGTGTCTATGTGTGTGTGTGCGTGTAGCTGGAAGTTATTATTAAGTGTTATGTGTGTTGTGTGTGGGTATTATAAAACACTTAAATGTCAAAAAAAAAAACATACAAATAATACAAAAAAAATTGCATGGCGCAGCTGAAACGAATCGAGCGCAACTGTACCATCAACAGCTGATGCTTGTGTGGATGCTGTGGACGCTTTGTGGATGCTGTGTTGAGACGCGCTTTAAGCGTTTCTTAACTAATTCCAAGTACAAGTCTACAGCTCATTCCGCGTGTATATCTAAAGTGTCAATAAACGGCATTCTGCGAACAAATTGACAACTTGGGGAACAACCGCTGAAATCCGGTTAAACATAACGCAACTTGTGGGAGATGCGTCATTCCAAAGCAGGCAGCCAATATTATTTGTTGTTATTATTATGGCAAGCCCGATTCGGAGGAATCCGAATTTGGGTCTTGGCGTCAATTAAAATAAACTTTTAATTTGCGCAAAATGCCAACTAAATTGCACTCCATACTTGTTGCAGGTGTATGTATAAAGACGTACACATACTATAATACTATATTTATAGTCGGCACGAGCGCCATGTCTGTCCGTCCGTCCGTCCGTCTGCCTGTCTGTTGTGTGCAAATCTTTTTGGATTTTGGCAGCATTGCAAATTCTTATTTTTGACACACAGCGACGACGACGACACATGACTGCTGTCCGTCTGTGTCTGCTTTCTTCGTTCTTGCGTTCTATATTTAGTTGATCATATGAGCACACACAGCACCCATAATAAAATGTAATTAAAATGAGCGAGACGTGCTAAATTTAAAGCCTCGTCAACGCAAGTTGACAACAACGGCATAAGGCATACGACATACAATGGCCATTCTGCAATTCTGCAGCTGCTGTTAACGTAAATGTTATGTTAAGTGTCATGTTAAGTGCGCAGTGCTCGCTGACATGTTCATGTTCGTATGTAAACTCCTAATTTTTGCACTCGCTCGCACTCAGGCAGATCTCGATGCATGTGTGAGTGTGTGTGTGTATCTAGCTCTATCTGGGCACAGTAGGCAGCAGCCTCTACTCACAACTAGTTGCATTTAATTCAATTTGATGTGATTTATTTATAGAAGGGCACTCACACAAACACACATTGAAAAAGAATGCAACTTTGTTTTTGTTTTTTCTACATTGTGTGGTGTGTTTTGTACGAGTTTATTTTAGGCACGGAAATACTTACAGCTGTTTGTTGTTGTAGTTGGTGGTGAGTGTAGCTCAGAAAATATCTGATTGCTAACGGCGCAAATTATTTATTATGCACTATTAATAATCCAAATTTGGTTGCTGTGTTGCTATTATTGCTGGCCTTGCATAAGCGACAACAATGAAATTGCTTTGACAATTGCTTTTAAATAATTGCAATTAAATGTAGTTTCTGTTGTTGTTTTGATTGTTTAACTTTTCACACACGCGCGCGTAATTCACGACAGACAGTTAAAAACAGTTGTGCACAAAATACCTTTTTGGCGCAGTTTGTTTTAGCAAAATGTTAATAATAATATTGTGAGAGAAGCTGCAGCACACTTTTTTAGTTGGGCTTTCAAGTATGTTTTTATTTTTTTCCTTTGGAGGTAGAAACAAATGAACTTGCTGTAGAGTTAGAGCAAAGAGAAGCCAAAAGACCAAGTGGCGTGCACGACAACACAAAAATTACTGAAATGAATTCGCTGAGCGCGAGTCGCTTTTATAGCAAACCCAGCGGATGTGCGAGCGAATACGCAATATGCGAGAGCCGATGACGACGCATAGCAATCGAGCGAGTGAGTGAGTGAGCGTGACTGATATTGCCATGCACAGCTGTTACTGTGTGTGTGTGTGTGTGAGTTCGAGAGAGCAGTGGGAGTGAGGCAGAGCGAGAGAGAGAGAGCAGACACGTATGGAGGGAATGACAAAGCAAAGCTAACGAACTTGTCAGCTGAAATTTGAAAATGTGTGCACCAATACCAATGCAAAGTCACAGCACATGCACGACGTGTACAATGCGAAACGCAACGCAGAGTGACAGAGCAACACGAGCGAAGAGCGTAGAGCATAGAGCGTAGGGTAAATCAAAGTTAATGCTAAAAACAAAGTCTCAAGTCAGCAGACAACAGACAACAGGGAATAGCAAATAGATGCTGGCCAAATTGGCGGTATACGCAACGCATACATATGCGTGTATTTATGTAGTTGGCAACAGTCCGGCGGCTGCCTGATGCCTATAACAACAAAACAAAACAAAACACGATCATCGCCGCTAGCAGCTGCAGAGAGAGAGAGAGAGAGAGCGGGCCAAGGGAGATAGTGTGAGCGAGAGTAAAAACGCAAGGCAACACAAATTAAAAACCCAAACTAACACAGACACACGCCTCTTACAGCTGGCGGCAGGGTGAAGAGTGGAGAGTACGTATACGCAGAGTGGAACAAGTCTAGTACATTGACTAAATGTAAACTCGAGGGGTTGTTGACGTAGGTAATTTGGACAAGAAAACACAGCAACCACCGTCAGCAGCAGTTTCAGCGGCACTTTTTTTTTCATTTGAATAACAAATCATTTTTCGCGACGCGCTGACAGGTAAGGATAGATAGATAGATGTGAATAGCGATAGAGATACCCGCAGTGCGGGGCGAGGCGAGGGCAAGCTGGAACGCAGGCGGGCGGTCCACAACCTGGACAACAGGTAAATAGCGCGACCTGCACTTTATGGCTTAACTGGAACTGATTATCCTACAGCAAGGTCTTATCTTCTCCCCCCTCCCTCTGCTGCCTCGTTCGCAGTCTAGTCTACTGTAATCTTATCAACGTGTGGCAAAAAGTGTGGCATGAAATCCATAGCAGCTGTAAGGCTGATACTATTTCAAAGTCGAAACTTAGTATTAGCTAATGGAAATTGCCATTGCCGTCAAGTGCTAAAAAAAAGGCAGCTCACAAAATATTCGCATGTTATTAGGAAAATTTATTGTTTATTTTATTTGTGTAGTTTTTTTGCGAGTCGCAAGTCGCGCGTCGCGTTCGAGAACTCAAATTTCGCTGGCTCTACGAAAAAATCAAAAGGGAGCTGCCCCCAAAGCCAAAGACAAAGTGACCCTCACCAAAAATAATGCAATTCAGCAACGACAACGTCAAACTATATATAAAACTATATCAACACAGCCCCACACGAACATGAGCACACTCACACACACACACATGCACTTATAAACAAATTGATGTTTATTTAGAAAGGGGCATCATGATCATTCTGCCAGATTTGAATGTTCCTACGGCACACTTTTCTGACTGACATTCAACGTTGAATACGGCGCAGTTTCATCGTCATTTCGCGAATGGGGAGATTCATCGTTATTATCATCATCGTCGTCGCATTGGGACATTTGAGGGAAAAAGACCATTGTCATCTGAGAAGGTCGTGCGGCAATTACTTGTGTTGAAACACCTCTACTCCTCGCATCCGAGAGAGATTGCGTCAGGCCACCAATGCAAAAATATGAACCAAATAATATTTAAACAATATATAATTTGCAAAAAACCTTTTAAAATTGTTTTTAAGTGCGCCACAGCTCATGCTTTATTTGTTGTGTGTATTTGTGGTACATATTTGAGTTGAGTTGAGTTGAGTTGATTTGAGTTACCTGAACTCTAAAGCTTGCCCCGGCAGCTCAATGAGTAGCTCAAGTGAGAGAGAAGAATGAACTTCTCCTTGTTTTGATTTTATTATTCTTGAACTTGACAATATTTTTAATTTTAAGCACATCAAAAGAATCGTGTGCAATATATATTTTGTATTGTATACTGCGTTTACAAACGTAATAAACTGTTTCAAGTTCAATAACCAGCCTTATATTGTATGCCTGATAAGCTCAACACACACCAACTCTAGATATCCGATAAAAAATACGAAATGCTATATAGCTAATTTCGAAATTTCAATGTATATATACGATATTTCAAACAAATAAACTGAAGGACACAACTACGCACAGAGTTCAGAGAACTAACGCTGCGTGATTTCTGCAGCAACAGGTAAAGTTCATGGATTTTCTCTTCAGTTTAGACTGAGATTGTTATTTGTCAACAACAAGGCAGGGACATCAATAGCTAAAGAAATGCGTTTCCGCTGACAGTTTTCTATATTTAAAATTGCGAAAACTGCGACTAGAGATGCTAACTGATCTTATGTGAGATTTGATTTCAGCGAATAGAAACAAAAAGAGACGACCTTCAACAATTAAAGAGATGAGATTAAATTGATTTATTCATGAGCTAATGAATGAATGTTCAGCGCTCAGTTGACTCATACTCGATGAGCAACCCTCGCATGAACAGAAACAGAAACAGAGACAGGGACACGAACAAGTGCGACTTGAAGACACATGCGCTTCCTCTTTAGCTTTAGCTCTGCAGCAGCAGTTCAAACAACTCGTCGTTGCTCATTTGTTTCAGATTTCACAGCTATTCAAACAAAGCTGCTCCTGGCCTGTGCTGTGCTGTGCTGTGCTGCAAGTACTTGCCAATTGTTGTTACGAATGTTGTTTTGTATTTGTATTTGTGTGTGCTCGACTCATAAGTAAATAAACAAAATACATATGGATGCGAGGGATCGCTGTTGTTGAAAGCCCAGCCCCAATTGCGACTCTGAACCTTTAGTCGAGACCTGCAAAAACAGTTGACGTCAATGCAAAACTGCAGAAAATGTCACCAAAAAAACAGCAGCGATAAGAAAATAAAATGAAATAAATTAAATTGCATTGTTTTGATCATGAGCCGAAATTGTGACCAACGTTGCTGCTGCTGTTGCTGATTCATGGCTTACAGAGAAATCCATCAATATTGTGGGAGTGTTTGTTTGTGTGCGATAATTCAAGTGATTTCTAACTGAGAAATTCCAAGTCAACGGCGCCATCAAATGCTAATGAGTTCAACAAAAACGAAAAACGAGTTTTGATTTTTAATATACGAGAATACGTTATAGATTAGCGTTGGGCTTCCCTCGCTGATAGATTTGTGCAAACAGCGTCTAACAACTGTTTACTTAATTAATGGGGGAAAAATACTTGAGAATTCACTTGGGAACCTACAAAATGTAGGTAAACAGGGCGGGGTTCCCCCCGAAACGAAAGTGGCATTGAGGGAGGCCGCCACGTTACGATCAAGAGATCATCAGAACAGGAAAGAAAAGAAAGATGGAAAAAATGCTTTTAACTTACGAGTTGATAGATAATTGGCTAGGAAATTCACGACCTCCCGGGGCAGAGATCTGAACTGTTGACAATGGCAATTAGAAGTGCGCGAATTATATGACCGGATCGTCTGGGCACTTTTTGCGAATGGCAGATTCGACCCTGAACTTTAAGCTTTATCTACGACGCAGCGTCTGCGATGAACAGCTGTTATACGAAATTTGCGTAAGTCTCGTAACAGTTCCGCTTAAACTATTTACATATGCTTAAAGATAAAATAATCTTTGCGATTAGCGACAAAAATTCAAGATTACACTATGTAACAGTAACAGCGGAAGTGCATTAACACAGCTGCTAAATAAATAACTGCAGTGCGCTTGAAAATTTAAATTTAACAATAATAATATTATTATAAACGAAAAGCTTAAATATGTATTTGAATATAAATGCTTTAAAGTACTAATGCAATTCCGAAAAAATTTAAGATTACAGTATGTAATAGTAACAGTTGAATGCTATTAACAGAGCTGCTAAGTGAATGTTTGCAGCACATAATGTTGATAATCTTACTAATATGATATTATAAAAGTTTAAATTGTCAATTTAGATTATATACAATGTTTTAAAATAAACTAATTTCTTTTCGCAAAATGGAGTTTACATAATGTGAAATTTTTTATTGTATTGCAACCCTTAACAGCACCAGTTGAGACAGTAACATTAACTGTTACAGCGCCACATTAACAGTTGCGACATGTTAAGCAAGCGGAAAAAAGAGTTTTATTAGGCTGCTCGCAAATTTGCAGTTTCTATTTGATATTGATAAATTACATATGGGTGTCAAGGCGTTATCTTTTGATATATGCCAACGGGTAATCGGCGTTTTATTGATTGCCGATAATACAAATAAAGAGGGCGGGCCAAGTGTGTCAATTAGCCAAACTGGTTAACAATGGCAAAACAACAAAAGAAAGGTGCTTATTAAGGAAAGTTTCCGAGCTGCGCCGTGCGAACATCAATTATACTTTATCTGGGTATAATAGAGCTGTTTGCCAGCTTAAATACTTTAGTTATTAGTGGTTTGAGTAATTTTGATCAATTATTTTCATGCTAGCTTTGCAATTATATTTCTAATAAACAATTTTCTCTATATACTAAAGTAGTGTACGTGCAGTATGTATTATTTGTACATTAAGATAATCAACAAAACAATACGAGATAGTCATGTGAATGCAATCATCAAATGTTTTATGCTCATTTCGAGTTCCCAAACTCAATTTGCCGTATTATTTATGGGATAATACATCCATTATGCAGAGGCGAGAATTAAACGTATGTATATATACTATACTTATTTATATCGCTGCTCTTGCTATACTTCACATATAGTATGTGCGACCTATCCATTGTTTGGACGTATTGCGGCATTGCTGACGTCACGACTGGGCCAAAAATATATGAAATGTTCTGTCGAGATTGTAGTTTGTTATTGTATTTAAATATGTATATACTTATATGCATGTATAGTGTTACATAGGAACTGCTTCCCATATCGGACTCAGTGGAACGTTAATAAAGTCCAAGTATTTCGCATTATCTGAAGCCTATTTGCATCGCTAAATGCGCAATCAAGCAGAGCGCACAGGAAAGCAAAAAAAAAAAACCCCAAACGAAACTAGAACGTAAACTTCTTCCTCTGCCCTTCCAATGTGACAGACTATATCCCCAAGTCCAAGTTGCTGGCATACCTCGACCTATAAGCCTGCATAGCTCAAGTATTAATTAACAGTTTCGCCTGCGGTGTGAAATGCAAATTTCGTATGACAAAAAAAAAAAAATAAAACAAAAACTTTACGCTAATTACACGTGACAAGCAGCTGAGGCCGGCTAAAAGAAGACTTTATCTAGCTGTAGTAGGTCCAGCTCTGTACCTAGTATATATAGTATAAATATATATTGTATGGTATTGTACGATATACGTAAGTAAATCTCTGGGCAGCTCAAGTGATCTGACCGACTATTTAGTTGACTTTAACTGGCTGACGTTGTCGTTGTTGTCGTCATATTATCATCATCATGATGAGCACTTGGCTGCCGTCTGTGTTAGATTTGCGTCGCACGAATCGTTTGTCCACACACACACACACACACACATACACACAGACACATACACGCCCAACGAGAAAACTGAGAGATGAGTTAAGTTTCCAGTTTAAACCGATTGCTACTAAATAATGTCGTTGTCGTTGTCGCTGCTCGACAAGACTCGGGTGTAGTGTGTGTTAAAATTGTAAATTGATAAAACAATGAAGCGCTGCAATGAATGAATGAAGCGTAATTTATATGGAAATCAATACAAATACACGACGCCATCGAGTAGTATAAATTGTTGAAGGTATTAGTCAAGTCAAGAATGTCGATGTCGATGTCGATGCCGTTGTCTATGTCTGACCTGCCCCCCAAACTGTGTCCAGGCACCAACACAGTCAGCCCTGAGATCGAGTGAATGCCAAGTGGTTCGTATTATCCACTTCGCGCACGTTCCATTGACACTTGTCGTGGCATTAGACAGCGCCATCGCACCACAGCACCACCGCACCACAGCACCAACATCGCCGACTCAAGTATCCGCTTGGTGCTTTTGGTTACTTGACTCTTTCTTCGCTTCGTTCTCTCTCGAGCTGGCGTTGAGGTTATAACCGGCTGGGACCCAAGTGAATCGGTTAGAGGCCGCTTCACACACACTCAACACACACTCGCACACAGTCATTGAGTGTATTCACTATTCATAACGGCAGCTGGCGTCAACCGGCAATTTTTTGTTGTTGGTTTTGGTGAAGAGCGAACGCGTGTATGGAGCAGGAGGAGGCAATTCAAGAAAAGGTCAAGCCCGATCATCAAATTGCATTTTCGGCACCTCGAACCTGACCACAGCGCAATTTGAGGCGTCGCGTGGACATTGACAGCTTATCACAGCAACATCACCAACAACAACTTGAACTGCGCTGAGGTTGAAACTTTAACTGAGGGCGACTTTATCGCCCTCGCGCCGTGTTTGATGATGTCGGCAAATGTTACAATAAACCAAAAATAAGCAAAAACATCAAAAAGCATAAAAAAAATCAAAACGAATGTCAAACTACTGATATTTGGCTATGATATACCCTGTGACCGGTTTATGCGACAAATAAGCATAACGTCAGCAGCAACAAAGAGAATATTTAAAAATAAAAAATCTTGAAAACTAGAAATCTATTTAAAACCCACAATAGCAAAGTACTGTGCGGAATTCTAGAAAAGAGTTTTAAACGGAACCATGACTTAGCTAAATTTAATATTGTTTCTAATTAATTAATATTATATCCCTAAAAAAATCCCAAGGGAAAATGCTGATATATTATTTACATATTATCAAAAATAAATTATAGCAGATTGAAACCGGTAATTTAAATCTAAGCTAATGATGTATTTAAATAAACTATTTCCTTAATAGTTAGAAGCAAAATATAAAATCTATACGGATTGCAAGGGAACATTTTGAAACTGTTCTAAGAAAATTCTACTGCTAATGACTTGATTAAAACCACTATTTAAATATTCAATATTTCGACTGAATTTTTCTCCAAGAATTGTGTTAATGAAGTACACGCTTCAAATGCTTAATAATTCAAAATATTTTGCTGATCTGTCATGGAAAAACCTACGCGCCTAACGAATTAACTAAATACATAATATTAACGTGTTAAATTAACTTGTTAAGTATTTCACATTATTTGTTAGTTAGCTGATGTCTAAATGCAAATACAGTGAGCCAACGATAAGAACATTAAATTGACATAATTTGTATTAACTTCAATAAATTTATAACTTAAGATAAACGGATAAATTCAGAATTTTCTAGTAATATTTAGAATATGAATACTAAAAACAAAAGTTGCGGTTTAATACTATCTTTGGACTTGGAATCATAGAGTGATCTCACTGTACTTAGTACACTTTCTTTGTGTGTGCAAAAAAAAGGAGAACTAATCATATATTGTCGTATGCATGTTAATAACAAATTTAAATAATCAATTTGCAAGTGAAATATTTGTGCGCAATTTGTTAATGAAATTGACGGTTGCAAAATGCGACAATATGGTTGAGGCGAAATAATGAAATTAAATGAATTAAATTATCTCTTCATAAAATGTGTATACCGTGCATTATGCAATTGCGGGGTATAAATAGTCTGCGCGTGGCGTTCCATTTGGCTTGTCTATAATGAGCATGGGAACATAAAAACAGGCACACGATTTCGTATGCACAATCGAGCAGACACAGTTTAAAGGTGGGCTAGCTATTGGCCGAAGGGAGGGGAAACGGGAGGGGCAGGGAGGAGCTTCGAGTACTCAATACTCGGTACGTAGCAGTGCGAAATTGAAAACGGTTTTATTTTTAAAATTTGTCATTACGTTTGTCGTTTTAATAAGCAATTGCATAAAAGCGCGACGTTTATGTAAGCAAACTTGCATGGCTGGCCGGCCATGGGAGCAAAAGTTGACTTTGCCAAGTGCATTCTGGGCGAAATTTAGTATTATTTTCATTCCCATCGATAATCGAGCCGGTCTCCAGACACGGGTGGGGTGGGGGGATATGCACAGACAAACCAGATCGATGATATAAGACCAGCTGACTGGCAATATCGATAAGGAGCTATACAATATATACCATATATTGTGTAAGTTGTCTGGGACTGGAAAAGTGATTCAATGATTCATTAATGAAAGTGACTGACTTGTAGGTAAATTACTGAATGAGATAAGATGCAAATAATGATCATCATCAAAGCAGCAAAAGATAAGGCCGGAGTGTGTGTGTGTATGGGAAAACAATTATGAAGACAAGTAATAATAATTACATGGGGAAATACCTGAATCACGCTCGCACTCGCACTCGCAACTGACAATTGAATATTTATAGAATCTTACGAACTCAACTAATTAAAGCATTTGTCCCATGGAAATACTCGGAAGTGCGCATTATTTTCAGCTAGAGTCAAGCGCCAGTTATGAGGAAATGCCTGATAAAATTCATAACATTATCTATACTGCTGTATCTAGGTACAAAGCCAGACCTTTAGAACAGTCATACTCTGTGATATATTATATTTAGAATTCATATAGTGCTATTACAAACTCATATTACGCTTCTATTCATTCGAAATGCGATATTCGCAATTAATCATAAACATTGCTGTTTTCTCCAGTTTAACAACTATATAAACCTAAAGCTCTGTACAAATTAACCTTTAAGCGAGCTTAAGTGATAAACATTTAAGCGCAACATAAATATTTGCATAACAGATGCGGTAGTAAAGACATCCAAAAGAAGCTGAGAGCTGTATTTACTTAAGCTCGGAATCTTTTTATAATGCTGAAGAAATTCGGTTCCATTTAATTTAATGTGTTTTTCCTTGTTGAGGCAATTCGAAAAATAAGGTGATCGCTGGTCGAATACACTTTTAAATTATGTTCTATATGTTCCAATACATAAGCACTGCTTGCAGGTATGTTGAAGGTTTGCACTGCTTGGAGTGCATATGCTGCTGGCTACAAGCAGTGCAGTCGTCGACTGCTTCCTGTTCTGCTGTTAATGCAATGTTAAATGATCCCCAGGTTAAGTATGCGCCTAGTGTGCAATGATTTAAGCAAGCTTACAAATCAATTTGTCTGCCACAGGCTGCAATTAAAAACAGTTATATATGCCACACAAGCTATTACTCAATTCTAAACGCTTTCCCTTTCGCTAGCTGCGTTCTAAGTCGCCGCTTAACAAATCTCTGTGGGTGGCCGCCCCCTAAATAGCATGTTGTAACTTCCCCAAAACGACCAACACGTGTCGAGTGCCACTTTAGTAAATGGACTTTGAAGCGCCGCACGCAACAATCATAAATTGCGCGTTTAAGCGTTTGCCCAGTTCGCCAAAAACAGCAACAACAAATTATACACAAATTATACAGTATATTCTGTGTGTGTGTGTGTTTGTGGATGATATTTCACTTTATTTTGTAGGCGTCGCTAATGTGCATAATCCCGCTGGCCCAGGTGATTAATGTTTGTACAATTTGTAGTCTACCTAGGCAAATAAAGTGAGCAACCGAGAGTTTTCGAGAGTCGCGCCAAGCGGAGAGAGCGTAGAACAAGTCACATGATAAACGCGTGAATTTCATAAATTTTCAGCGACAACAGAAACGTGTGAATAAGCGAGCCGCACGCTTTGTTTATACAAGTATACGACGGGGCAAATTTCAGGCTAATCAGATCCGCGAATCGCAGATAAACCGCCAACAACAGACACAATAACAATTAGCACATGAATTTTCAGGATCGATGAATCGTAATTGATCGATGATCGAACGAATTGGAGGAAAATTACCTCAACATTATTGATCAGTTGGGTAAATTTAGCAAATTTCCATCTAAATATAAAGCAACGCACATTCATTTTATTTTTGCAACTGAACTCTGGCGATCCAAATGTCCAAACAATGGACGGCATATTTTGGCACTATATACAGACATTTGTGTATATATTTTAGGGGGAGCCACTCGAGCGATAAAGCTGACTATCGCTGCCAATTGATGTTAATAAAAGTGTGCGCTGGTTTCCGCTCAATCAAATCAAATAAAGCGAAGCTAATTTTCCGCGCTTTTGTCGAAAATGTAATACTCTGTCCAATTGTTGAAACAATTTTGTGATGTATTACTGCCTGATATCTGACACTTTATGGTCTCATTTCGCCAGTCAATCTGCCCACCTGGTTAAGAATTTATGTGCTTGTGCTTGTCTTTGCTGGAGAGTATAAAAGTCCAACTCGACTGCAAGTGGGTCGCACAAAAGAGCCCAGGGACGCGATATGGCAGTAGATATATGTATATGCTATATAAACTTGTACTGGTATACTTAGTAGACGACCACGCCCACGCACCTGTTAATTAGTGAGTTGGAAAAAAACGGCAACTGATAAGCTCGTCGTCTACATGGCGCATACTCGATGTGCTGCTGGCCACAAGTAATTCTAGGCATCGATAAAAATGTCTGTATATAAAAACAGTTCCCAGTTCCAGGTATCAGCAGGGTGATTGAAGCGTGAACGCTGATCGCAACTATAAATAGATCTCAGGTTGATCTACTCGAGACGATTGTAAAAATAAATGCAATCGCACGAGTTCGAGAAACTTGAGCCAATATTGACAACTGTTACATCAGCAACTACGTATATATGAATACAGCAATAAATATTTGCATGCCTTAATTGCGAGTCTATTAATTATCAATAAATATAAATCGAAAACAGTCGTCGCATTCAAATCAGCAGCTAACATGGCAGGCTGCTATTAGGCTAACAGCACTTCTGTTAAGCCACCCCTCTGAAGTGGCTAATAACAGTTTGCCGTTAAGCTTTGCTTGGACAAAGCACGTCTACAATCGAGTTTTATATCGGGATATGTGTCAAGCTATATTTGTATAGCAATCAAAATTCACTCGATGGCGAGTCTGTAAATTATAAGTAAATTAAAATTAGCCAACGTAGCATTGAAATCATCAGCTAACATTGCAAGCTGCTGTTACGCTAAAAGCCCCGCTGATAACAGTTTACTACTGTTCAGCTGTGCTTGAACAAAGCACGTCTACAATAGAGTTATATATATGGATCTGTGGCAATCATTGAATATTTATGCCTTAATTGCGAGTCTATTCATTTTCAATAAATCATCATAAATAATTTAAATCATTCATCGTAGCATGTAAATCGTTGGCTAACATGGTAGGCTGCTGTTATGTTACATCAGTGCTGTTGCTGGGCTGGCAATTACAGTTTTCTGTTAAGTTTCGCATACATGCTTTGGCGGACAGTTGTGCATTGAATTGATCATTTGAAGCAATAACTTACCTATAAAATTCAAATTGCGTAGTGCTGCAGCGCAGCTATTTGTTGCTGTGGCCACAGTTAGCTTGTCGATTACGACTGCCGTCGGACCGGGGCAAAAGTCTGGATCATCTACATCAAAGATAATGCCGTCTTCCCATTCGGTGACTATTTGCGTTGATTTCGCCAGCTGTTGTTGTTGCTGCTGCAGCTGTTGACTTGCTGTTGTTGATTCCAGCTTGTATTTTTGTTGTTGCTGTAGTTGAGCGTAATTGCTGTTATTGTTGATGTTAACGTTAACGACGTTGCCGCTGCTGTTGTTGTTATTGTTGCTGGCAAACGAGTTGTTGTTGTTGTTGCTGCTACTTGTTGCAGAGCGTTGTTTCATCTGTGTGTTGGAGAAACAGAGACGCAATTAGAGAAGTGTCGGCGACATGTAGCAAAAGAGGTGAGTGTACGTGACGCTATGCAAATACCAAACAACACACGTGGTTCCCCCTCGTCTCCAGCTGAGCTGCAGCAATAACAGCAGCAAACACACAAAAGACGTGAAGTTGTTAACAGCACGCACGCACGGCGAAGGAAGGCGGAAGGGAGACGACATGACAGAGAGTGGATAAACTGGAGCGACAGGACCAGCTGTTGCTGCCTGTTCACACACGCACACACACAAGCACAGAGGGGAGGTCAAAAAACAGACAAACACATACTGCAAATAATGCCGCTTGGCAATGCAAATTGCATATGCAAAATCAATAGATGCATTATTTGGGTGAAGGCTTCATCATCATGCGTGTGTTTGTGTGTGTATATGCATGCGTCTGTCTCTCTAGCTGTTGCGATGCAAATACAACAAAAACAACGCTTCTGTTTTTGTTTTTGCAATGCCGTTTGACTGCGTGTGTGTGTGTGTGCGTGTATGTGTGCTTAGGGGGGCACTTACCTTACCTTACTTTGCAAATCTTGCACGGCGTTTGAGCAGCGTTCAAAATCCTGCACTATCAATTGCATACAACGGTATACACTCTGTATATTATAATTTAAGCAAAAAATGCAGCACTTGCATTGATTTTAAGCGTTTAAATTGAATGTTTTGCTCGATTTTGCCAGCGGACTACAATTTCGACCATTCACAATCATGCGGTGACAGCGCAAGAGTTGGCAGCCCCCTCGCTGCGATAATCGGCTATCGACGCACCGCCACTTATCGCTCAGTGTGACCACTGCTAGAGTGTTGCATATTAAAACGCCGTTAGCTATTTAAAATATTTATAAAATTTTCCGCACAAATAGCGTTAGTGTAAAGAAAAAGTTGTCATGACTAAGAAAAAGTCAATATTTTAAGCAGCTACAAGAAAACTAATTTATCTAATTATGCAAAATGAAAGCTAGCAATTAATTGGTATATTTTGGTGACGTCAAATAGTACATTTTTGAGTTGCAAGTTGCGGTCACGCTGCTGATTTCCAATAAGAAAAACATTAACTCACACACGCACACAACAGTAAAGTATTTTTTGGCGAACATTTACGAAATTTCCGTAATTCGACGTTTTAAAATGCACATAAATCAATTGCTCAGCAAACACAAAGTGCAGTGAAATCGAATTGAGCATAAGGAATTGAGAAGAGACGCAAACCCATCTCAGCAAAGAGACAATCGTGCCTCAGCCATGGAGGAGAATATGTGGTAAATAAACATTGAGCCAACTAACAAACACAACTACATAAACATAGAACAGCAGTTTCAATAGCAATCGTCGGCATCGACGTCAAAACTCCAGGCCCTAAACAGTGTGTGACAAATTTGTCGATGTAAAAAGCTTTCGCTGCTGATGCTGTTTCGCCTTTTTGAGTAGTATTTTTGAGGACGGCCTTGCCTTGCTTTGCCTTGCCTTGCCTTCTACATTGATGACATAGCGCTGCGCGAGAAAGGGAGGGCAGATGTAGTGAGAAAGAAAGCAATTGAGTCAGCAGGCAAGAACGATGATAGCAAGCTTTTCTGTTATCTATCATCAGCAACAGCTGTGCTAATTGGACACGTTGAAAGTAATCAGCGAAGACGAACGCATTATTATTATTGTAGTGCAGTGACAAATTAAGTTAAAGCTTCTGGCGAAGCAAAACTGATCGAGAGCTTTGGGCTGAGCTTGCCAAAGGAAGTGCAAATGCAGCAAGAAAAAGGTTTAGGCTGATCTAAAGGTTTGGGGCTGAGCTAAGTGCACGAGCACAAAAAAGTTTAATCGTGAGCCAAGTATTGAACCTGCAGTAACGTGAAAATATTTCTCTTTTTAAAGGATAATTGAACTGGAGTCTGCGCTGCTGGACGATTGCAATGTGAACGACATCTTTAGCATTTGTCAAGGGAAACCGCTGCCGGAGGCCTTGCGTCCGGATGTTTGGCAAGTGTGTCTCGATGTGCGCCACAAAAGCGATCAAATGTCGCTGTTCAACGAAATCTACGATCTACCATTTCAAAGTCAATTGCGCGAGGATTGCAAACGCTACGTGGAGCGCATGGGCAACGAGGAGGAGGACAAAGTATCGGTTGTCTCCGATCTGGAATCCATTATGACGTTCTACTGCAAGAATCGCAATCTGCAATACGAGGCAGAGAATGGATGGATTGAGTTGCTGCTGCCGCTCTTTGCACTCAAACTGAATCGATCGGACACCTTTAATCTATTCGAGTCGATAAGGGACACTTACATACCCAAAGGCTGCAAGCCCAAGGGCAATGTCTTCCATGTGTTTCGGCTGCTGTTGCTATACCATGATCCCGAGCTGTGCACTGTGCTGGACACCAAGAAAATCACACCAGATGTGTATTCGCTGACGTGGTTCCAGTCACTGTTCGCCTCCTGCAGCAGCCTATCGGTCATCATTGCCATGTGGGACCTGTACTTTCAGAATGCGGATCCATTTATGGTGTTTTTCTTGGCGCTCATCATACTGATCAATGGACGCGAACAGATTATGGCGCTGAAGAGCGCTTCAAAGGAGGAAATCATCAAGTTTCTCATCAATATGCCGTGCGCCCTCGAGGTGGACGATGTGCCTGACTTTTGCTCCTTGGCGCAGTATTATGCTCTGAAGACGCCCACATCGTTCAAGACAGACTATCTGAAGGCGTTGTATGGCAAACAGCATGATTCGCCACGCAGCCAGGAAGAGTCTAATAAAGTCTCGCAGGCTTTGTGTTTGCCCGTCTCCGTCTATGAGCTGGTCGAGAATTCGGCCATGGAATTTCCAGTGCAGGATGCAGTGCGCTTCTTTCTGGTCGATTGCCGCCCGGCAGAACAGTATAATGCTGGGCATTTGTCGACGGCATTTCATTTGGACTGCAATCTAATGCTGCAGGAGCCCGTCGCTTTCGCCACAGCCGTCCAGGGGCTGCTCACAGCCCAAAAGCAGGCGATTGAGGTGAACTCGAATGCGGGCGGCGAGCACTTGTGTTTCATGGGCAGCGGACGTGTGGAGGAGGATCAGTACACACACATGGTGGTGGCCTCATTCCTGCAGAAGAACACACACTATGTGTCCTTGCTCACTGGTGGCTACACCTCGATACACGACTATTTTGGCGACCACATGGCCGACTGCCTGGAGGATCACAGCGTGAGCAAATGTCTCGTCTGCCAGGAGCACAATGTCAAGGTGAGTTTGCTGCAGTACAAAGCTTTCAATTGGTAATCATTATAAACATTTTTAGACTAAAGCTGTGCCGCTGAAGCTGCCTGCCACAACGCCCAGCTCCACAGATCTGTTTAGCAAGTTCTCGGCAGCGATGAAGTCTAAATCCGCTGAGGTGAAGGGACGCCTGCTCGACATAATTGTGAATCCCAGCTCAAATGGTGCCAACGCTGCTGCTGCTGCCAACAATGGAGCTGGAGCGCCTTCATTAGCCTCCCAGGAGCGACATGTGAGTGCCAAGGATCGCAATGGCAAACGCTATCGCAATGTGGCGCCGGTTTTCAGCATTGACGACGAGAACGAGGAGTCCTACGATGCAGGCGAAAAGGATGCGCCGCCGTCGACGGGAGAAACGAAAGAAATTGTCAATCTGAATCAATATTTCAAGACCGCCGACATTATCAATGCATTCAAGTGTCAGGATGTCCACATGAATGGCTATATGTACGATAGCCACTTGATTATAACGCCCACACAGCTGGTTGTGCTCCGCGAGCTGAACGGCGGCCAAGCGCAGATAATGGTGCGACGACCGTTGGCCAGCATCGTGAAGATCACGGCCAAGAAGCGACATCGCAATCTGATCACGTTCAAGTACGGATTTCCCGATGGCGACGGACTGCTCATCACGGACATGGATCGTTTCCTCATACCAAATGCCACGGAGGCCACGGCGCTCGTCTCCAAGCACATTGTCCAGGTGCTCGACGGTGCCAAATAGGTCGTTGCTGCTGCTGCATACCAACAAGTCAATAGTCTGGTCCATCAACCGCTGTACATCATAAATAACACTGATCCCCCTAAAACACACAGTCGGATAATACGCAAGTGCAATGCTTTAGTCCTAAGCTGGCAAATGTTTTCCTTTGACAATATAAATATTGAATTGGCATTAGCATAAATTAACCCCACAATATGCAATTTGTAACATAAAACACCAATTCCCCGTCCCCCTTAATAAAATATAGAAACAAGTGAAAGTAATTAACGCAACATATTTGATACCCCGATGTCTCCCTTGTTCCCCCAAAGCATCCCCCTAAATGCTAAGTGTATAAATAACGGATTACAACCTTAGAAGCCTTGAGACTTACAATATGTAAAGATTATAACAAATATTTATTGCAATTAAACAAGGTATAAATAAACTATGTACTATATTCAAAACGAAATATTGTTTTATATTGACAAAGTATTTCATATTTTATAGAATTGGATGAACACTTACCCGTTGTTTTTCAATTTCTATGCGGTATAAATCAAATTCAAATGTTGGTAAGTTCAATGAAATATTATAGAAGTCATATGACGATGCTGTAATAAATAAAGAAAACATTTCAATTAGAACTTTTAAAATGAAGCTGAAAAAAAAATTGTAAAGTAATTAGAATTATAATCAAGTGATAAAATTAGCAATGCACAATTGCAAATAATCGAACATTTTTTTCAATTTTTCAACAAATTTTGATTGAAAAATTAGATTGTCATGACGCTGCTGTAAAATCAAATTTGAGTCTAAAATTAAAACATTTTCAAATACAAAAACTTTGATTGTCACCTTTTAAGCGGGTGGATAGTTATAGATAGGAATCTACGAAGAATACTCAATATCATCCAGTCGTTCTTGCCAAAAGATAAATATTTAATATCAATACTTTGTATTTTAACTAAGTTGTTGTGTATCTATTGCATTCGAATTTAATTCAAGCTGTTCACAATAGCATATTAATGACAGCTAAACCAAATGTCAATTTTAATAAAATATAATTATAGGTAATTGAAAAATTGTTTAAACAGAAATCGTTTCTTTTAACAAGAAATTAAATATTGCCGAAATTCCAAAAATCCATTGCATCCATTAGATATTAACAATAAGGTATAAGCAACTCAATTGAGAAAGCAAAAATATAGCTTTTTAAATTTGAAATAAAATATAACTGAAAATTTTAATTGTAATACAAATAATAAGCAGCTATTAACTAAATATAAAGTATAAGCAAATATTTTTAAAAAGTATTGTTTGACCGAAAATGAAGTATACGCAATTGTTAGCTAAATATTAAGTATACGCAAATGTATTTCGCAAACTGTTAAGCATACGCAACTTGTTTCCACCTGTTACAAGCACATTCACACACCCATTATGCTTTTCTCGAGGGTATCAAATGAAACAAGTTGAGCGAATTCGAAGTCGGCTGAAAAGAACAACTCAACTCCAGCGAGCAACAGCTACCAATTTGCGTTACACATACTTAGTATAAGTAATTTAGGATTGTGGAGGCAAGTGGCATGTGGAGGGTGATGGATGTGGATGTGGATGGTCGATGGCAGCAGTAAACTGACTATAAATCGGTGTGCAGACATGGAGCAGGCGCATTTGAAGCATTTGCCAGGCTAACGCTACGTACGTAAGCAGCCTGTTGGACTGTTGTTGGTTGGTTGTGCAGACGGCCGCAATTCTTATCAATGACAGTGACGTAGATGGCTGTGCAGACGCAGGCCGATGTTGGCGATGCGAGGCTGCACAGTCGAATTTGGGGCGATGGGACATTAAAAACTGTTGCACCACAGGCCCAACAAGACAGTTCATTCAGAACAGTCACAGCACGCGGACGCAACACCAGCAGCAGCAGCAGCAGCAACATCAGCAGCAGCAGCAACTTAACTGAACAGCAACATCAGCGGAGACAGATACTAAGGGTCAATTCGACCTCAATTGGAGCACAACGCGTTTTGTTTGACTTGTTTACTTAGTTAGTGTTTTGTGACTCGTGTGGGTGGCGGTGTTTGTGTGTTTGTATTTGTATTAGACTCTTTGTGACAACAACACAGAACACAGAACACACACTCAGTTTGTGGCAAGTGTGGCAGCTGCTCCTTCAAAATGCAATTGCCTTTGTCATTGTCAACGTCCGCAACTGGACCCAGCATGCTTATGGGCCTGCTCCTGCTGCTCGTTGGACTGGCAGCCGCTGTTCCAGCGTCTGTCTTGGCCCAAAACACCGAGTTGTCCACCAATGCGAACAACAAGCTGCAACATCAGCAGCAACTCCAACTCCAGCAACAGCAAAGGGAATTGCCGGCAGGTGAGCGTTAAAGTTCAATTCTTTGAATGCGTGGGCTGCGGTTTTTGCGTGTGTGTTTGCGTTGCCTACGTCAAGCAACGTGTAGTTAATGTTAAAGGTCATTTGAAAATTTCATGTTTGAAAAATGGACATACGCCCCACGGCTGGGTTCGCGTTGTAAGCAAGTGCCGCATAAGTACCCACTGCACGTACAGTAAGGCCTCAAGAAAACGGTTTAAATTCATTCAAGAAGATAAATAAATTATTCAGTATGCTTCTCTAATTTTAAGCTCAGTAAATTTAATATGTTTATACATATTGTTCAAATCAAATTTTTCCCATTCGCAATTTATTAAAAATATGGAAAAGGAAAACAAGAATTATGCACAATACAAAGACTAATTTCTTAACTAGAAATTCTGAAAAAACGAGTCCTTTGTTGTCTACATTTTTTCAAGATTCACTACCAAAATTCATATAAAAAATTCAGAAATAAAATTGAAATTCAATTGTGTGGTTAAAAATGTAAAGCATATAGTAATTGAATAATAACAAATATATAAATATGTATATTGAATATGTTAGCAGGCTATTTACATCTTATCTCAAATTTTGTGTTCCTCATTTATAATTTAAGTAATATATATTTTCTTTCAAATTGAAAACTCTGCTGATGAAAGCGTATTTAGAAACGATTAATTTTTTATATTACAAATTATATAATGCCCGCTTCTGAAATACTGTGACGATCATTGAATTCAAAATGATATTCAGAACTTTGATTTCGATAAGAGAGAAATAAAATAATTTGATGCCTCCCAATCTTGAAAAATCAATCTGAAACAAAAGAGGATTCAAATAATATACATATTTATGTGTTGCATGTAATTTGTGATACTGAGCTCCACATTTCTTTATTCCCAATGCAAATTAAACATCTCATTTTCAATCAAAATGGAATTTGAGCCGCCATGTTGGCCAACAAATCTATTTAGCGATTTGTTTAGCATTAGGCTTAGTCGAATTTCACTGTACTTGTGTGGGTGTGTGTGTGAGTTGCTTGTAAGTTGAGCACATTAAGCAAAACGCCCACGCGCGCTTTTGGCAGCAGAAGGCAAGGAACCACCTAGCATCCTGTCAGTGCTTCTCATCTCCGTTGGAGAACCTTCCACCAACCAGAGCAGCACTTCAACCCATCCGGCTGCCCCGCCTACCCCGCCGTTTAAACAACGGCGTGTTCCATTTTCCGCTGTTGGGCTTGCAGGAAATTGCGTAGGTGTTTTCCACAGAGCCAGCACACAACGCACAGCACACAGCTGGCAGTGGCAAAAGGCGAAAGCGAAAGCAAGCAGCTTGTTACTCAGCCGATTTCAACCGAAAAATGTTTGGGCTCCATTCAGAGCTTTTGGCTTAGAGTAACAGTACAATCATTGTGGGACACACACACACTTACAAAGCTGTATGCATGTGTTGTAGTTGGTTACATATAGTATATGTTGAGCTACACCTACGCAATGCGTGGGCGGCTGCTGCACAAAATGGCGACCAGCCTCTTTGGTATGCATGCGGGCGTATGCGTGTGTGTGTGTTTGTGTGTGTACGTGCGCGCGATTTCATTTCTATTTTTAGACTTCGCAGCAGATGCCGTTGTCGTTGTTGTAGTTGTTGTTTCATTCTTGCTGTTTGCTTTATGCTGCTGCTCCTGCTGCTGCTGCTGTGAACTGACGCCATTTGTTATAGGGATTTCGAAGCGCGCTTAAAAGTATGCAATACTCTCGTTTTGCTGTCACTTTGTTCACATAGCGCTGAGCTTCTGTAAGGCAACCTTTGCTTTAAGGACTTAACTAGGCACGCCTAAAAGTATGCAATCTTTTTTCGCCTGGCTTCAAGCATTATTCAATTGACAATGATTTAGTTGCCAAGTCGCTTCATTAAATATTTATACAATTCGCTGTAAGACAAAGCATATGCCATGAAATATTCAGTGCTGCTGTCAATTGCACAACCAAGGACCGCAAATTTCTATAACACGGCAAGCGATTGAACGGGCCACCATGGCCGCTTTTCATGTCACAAATTTTCCATATGCCGTTATTATTAAGTTATTTTCAGGCCGCACACTGCCTGCGGCTGTTAATTGTGTTGTTGCCAACGCAGCTCTCGCCCATTCTTCTTGGGTGTTATTGAGCAGCAACAGCAGCAGCTGCCTGGCCCAAGCCGCAGGCCACAACACAATCTCACAAAACCTGCTACGTGCGTGTGCGTGTGTGTGTGGCAAAAATTGAAGAGCAAACAACTTGTTGATATTTTTACAGTTCAGTGAATATTTTCATGTTAGCTGCTCGCAGCAACAAGACCGACACCGAGGCCGAGAACATTTGCCACAAGTACATGGAACATGGAGCACATTGACAATGCGTTGAACGACGTCAGCAAATGTCAGCGCATATAATTTAGTTGCCTGTTTTATTTATTTATGTCGCCGCCTGCGCCTCCCTTGCCCACATGTTCGATAAATGCGTCCTTTAATGCACAGTTTCTAGCCGGAGGACAGCCAGACTGTCGTTGCAGAGCTGGGAATTATTATTCCTTCCTTTCTCTCTCTTCTCTGCTCGGCTCTGCTTTCCTTTTTTGTTTCCATTGTTGTTGCCTGCTTTGGTGGCAAAACACATTTAGCCAAGGTTTAAGTTCTTGACAAGCCAAACATATGGTCAAGTTGCTGTTGAGAAAAACAGCTCGAAACTGGGTTGGTGGCCATAAACACACTGAGAAAATCGCTAGGTGTGGATGACGAAGCGTTTTTAAATTTTTGTATTGAAAAATATTGACTAATAAATTAAAATGCTTTGTGTCATTAGAAATAAGAGGAGTTATCCACAGGACCTTCTCATGAGCGTCATTATAACATTTAGTTTTGTCCCAAATGAATTTATATAATTAATTCTATGAAGCAGTTTTCAATTGTTTCTTGAATACAAATGTATGAAAAGTATTGACAAAAACTGCTTTGAACCTTCTTATATAATTAAGTTTGTCCCTGAATGAATAGTGTACGTATAATTAATTCTTTATTTTCTAAGAATAACACTAGATTAAGTTTCCTTGCTGGCAACAGAAAGCTGGTTAAACGTCCGTCAAGTCAAGTTCACCGTAATTAATTTTCTGGCTCGTATATTATTTATCAATTATATTATCAGGCAACAACCATAGCGCACTTAACAGTCCGTTGTTTGGCGGTCTGCCTAAAATTATGCTGTTAAAGCTGTGCGTCAGAATATGTAACAAGATTTGAGAGACTATTGCTGGGGTTTTCGCCCCCAATCAATCATATATCGCACACATATTGATTGCCATGGAAAAACGTTTCTATTTGCGTAATTTTCTGAATTTTTACACATAAATCATTGTTAATCATTTGTTTACTCTGCTCGCTCGTTCTCTTATCGATGATAAAACAATTCCATATCGAGTGCTAAAAAGATAAACGTGTGTGGTAAATCCCCCCACCATGAGATTCGGGTACGACAAAGCATTGATTGGCGACCAGGTGGGATTTGGCACGTTAGATGTAGCTGATAAATGGAGTTTTGGGTGATGATAGGAGCGGATATGAGTGGCTGGCTTGACTAGTGTTAAGTGATAACTCGAGTTTAATTACGAGCAACAGGCGCTTGATTAACAGGTTCAGCTAAGTCGATTCAATTAGCGTTTTGTGCAGCGTTGTGTAAACGCAAAGAGCAACTGAGGCAGCAACGACAGCAGCAAATGCGATTAGACATAATAATGTCAATGGGTATTAGTTGTTATGGGGATAACTAACTAAGCGCCCCAAAGACCATCAGGCCAGCCAACCATCTAGCTCTATGCGTATTGCCTGTTAGCGGGAATTACATAAACATTGGCTTTGACAGCGCTAATTGCAATTAGTGGCACTGCCAAGCCATCGATGTATAAAATATAATAATAATCAAGCGAAAAAACAACACTCCAGAGCGAGAGCAAATATGAAAACAATTATGGCAGCTAGGGCGGTTTTGCTAATTGGTTTCGCCTTTTATTGAATCAAGCTCGAACATAAATTGAAATTCTCTTGACGCAGCCCCTAAAAGCACGCAATGGAAAATTACATTCAATTTTCGCATTTTATACCACGCAGTAAAACGTTCGGAGGATGCCGCAGCGTCCAACTCCGCTGCGGTCCCGACTGCCGACAAAAAGTCAAGTCCGGAAATTGTGCCGTCGTCCTTCAGCAATTCGCCACCCGCCCGCAGCCCCTCGATTGAGCAGCCACAGCCACAGCCACAGCAACAGCAACAACCACAACAGCCACAGTCTGGATTCTATGCGCTGCCCAGCAATGATGAGATCCTGGCTGCCGTCGCTGCAGCTGCCCAGAGCAGCCCACAGCAGCTGCAGAGCGATCCCACGGCTCTCGAGGAGGCGGTGGCCAGCTCCACGATGCGCAAGCGTGGCATCAACTACGAGTACAATCCCTACTTGGCGGTGCCCAGCGTGCCCGACTATGGCGGCGATGTGCCCAGCGGCATTTGGACCGACGACTACGAGCCCGCTGCCCCCGTCAACTACAACAACTACAACAACAATGAACGCGATTTGCAGGACCTGGAGGACTATGCACCAGAGCGACATGGTAAACAAATTTAGTCGACATCTCAAGGCAGTCTTCCATCGGTCTCTCCCCCTTTTTTTGTTGCTTTCTGCCTACAGTGAACGGCGGCAATGCTGGCCGCAACAAGGCCTATGATAATCTGCAGAATCTCCTCAATGCCGAGGCTTATTTGGAGAGCATTCCCCTCTCGGTGCCCCTCACCTATGCCAATCGCAACTACAACTTGGATGAGCGCAACAAACGCGGCATCTACTACAACCTGGCCAGCAACGGCGCCAACTCCGCTGCCGCTGAGAACCTCAATCTGAACAAGTACCGACGTTATGGCGATATGCGGTAAGTCTGAATATATAGCATTTAAACAATTTCAAAATTATAAATATACCCGAATTGTCAATATTATTAAATCTTATTATTTCTATAACTGCTAGAAAATGTTAAAGCCAAAAAAATTCCATTTTTTGAATACAAATTCAAGAAATCATTTACTAGTCTTGACATTGTCAACTACAACTTAATAATATATTTCTAGTCTTCATATTTGAAATTAACATGAAAAAGAGTTGAGAAATATTTCTCTATGTTATTAACAGAATGTGAGGAATGTAGAATATTTTCACGTCTAATTAATTCACATTATTTTAATCAATATGAATTTAATTTTTCAACTAAGAATTCATAAGCTTCCCTAACTAACCATATTCTAGGCTAAAACGCGACACCACCAAACTGACCCCAGCTGATATGTTGGCCCTCGTTGCCCTGGTGGAGGCCGGAGAGCGTGCCCGCAAGGAAACCGACGTCGATAGCGGTGTCTCGGTGCCATTGGTCGATGCTGAGGAGATGGACTACGTGCCAGCGGGCAGCTGGTTGGACGCACCGGCTCCACAGCAGCAGGCACCGGCTTTGGTTGACTACTACGGCATTCCGGTCGAAGCTCAGGTGGTGCCCAAGTACGAGTACGTGCCACGCCCACAGAAATACGTAGGCAGCAATAGCCGTAAGTGAAGGAAACATCAGCACTCAAAAGTAAGTTAAACTGAAGTTCTGTTTCCCTTTAACAATTAACAGGTTTCGGTTCCTCAAAGCGCTTTATGGTCGCCAAGAAGAAGCGTTCGATCAACCAGAGCCAGTTCATGAATGAACCGGTTGGAGAACGGGGTCCCAACTATTATGGCGAAAAGTTCTATTAAGCGAAGGGATGCGATAGTTAAAGGGATAAGACGAGAGCGAGAGCGAGGACGAGGGAGAGAGAATAGAAAAGCTTTCAAGCTGAGCTTTCCACTTTTATTGATAACCACATCATATAATACAAATAATAATAATAAATTGAATAATGCAAGAAGAAGCCCCAATCATTTACCTTTGCGCTAGTTTGCAGAAGATCAAAATTATCAAATCGAAACTATTTCAATATATTTAACGATCAACGGTGTCAACGTCATGTGCAATTTTTGTGTAGCATTTGAATTTTGAATAGATACAAAATACGAGTATATAAATATACGCGATATTGTTACCCATACTATATCTATTCCATAATAACTATATGAATTAATGTATGTCAAGAACATAATCAAAATCAATGTTTTTAAAACACTTAACAACACAACAGGGTTGACAACTTTTGTCTAATGTGAACTTACCTACTATAGATGCATATGCCTAACATAACCTAACTTTACGTAAGCCTAACCTCACTTAATCAATGTCAATGTCTATGTCGAATTGTACAATTAACGAAATGAGAACCGTCAACACTATCACTATCTAATTGTGTATTATCAAAAATACAAAAAACACAAAACTAGAGGCTTCCCAAGTAGTACAAAAACCAAATGAAAGAAGAAGAAAATACAAATGATAGTTACTTTAAATGAGCTCATCATTAACTTAAAATACACATTTCCATTACGTTATTCTCCATATGTTTCTACTATAAGAAGGCGCCATCTACACTGTCTGAACACCTTAACTATATACTATATATATATATATTTACACTGTGCCACAACTTTTATACAGACTCGCGCCGCAATGACCGATCCAGCTATTAATGATGACGACAAAAAAACTATGGCATCTAAAGAGCAACTAAACAAATTGTTCTGATATGTATCCCTATAAAAACATACCAATATATAATAATCCAAAAATATGTATACAGACTATACGACTATATATATATATATATAGATATATATCAAATATGTATATTACAAACTATTTGTCAAGATTAAGTGGCTCAGCGCATAAATATTTTAAATATACTATGGTGATTCCAGAGAGCGGCGTGCGAAGACGCGTTAATTTATTTTAATGAAATTGTCTGACTGTTTTATTGAAAACAAATGAAAAAAAAAAGAATAAAAAAAAAAATGCGACATATAAAAATCAAATATACATACTACGATTATACACAAACAACATTCTTATACATTACTTATATACAAACATTTATTTAAAGAATATTCAAAGAAGACAATGAAGAATATAAATAGCGTATATGTTCGAGTGTGTGTATGTAACATACTATAATTATAATAATATAAACAACACTCAAGTAACTACATACATACAAACTTATACTTACTATATACATATTTATAACATTTTGAAATATGTAATTTTTTCATTGCATCTTTTTATGAGGTCATTAAATGAATCGGCCTCTTCATTGGGTTTATAGTATTATGCGAGCTTCATTTTTAGTAGCTTTATTTATCGACAAATTGATTTACGTTTTTTTAAATAAATAAAATGTCTTTGGTTTGGAAAACCTCAAAGTAAAACGTTTTAATTAATTGCCCACCAATTAGGAACGCATTAAATAACATTATCTGAATGGCGAACAGCGAGCTGTTAATTAGCATACAGAGGCTGCCTCTGTTAAAGATGAAACTCTGGTAAGTATGCATGGGGAATGTTGCTTGTCAGTTAACAGTCAGCTGTTAAACGACAGAGCGTTAATTATAAAGAACTGCGGCTTGCAGTTGAGTAGGCGGTTTATCAGCCTCTTTAGCTTAGCAACTTCGTCATATACATATTCGAACAATATTTATATTATTTCATTAATCATGAAATGTCGCTGTTCTATGAATAAATCGGCATATCAGGAGGTTTTGTACTTTTGTAACCTGGGCAAGCAATCAATAAATAGCCTTTGCTCCCATTGATTTACCCCTAAATCTACTGAATTCTGATTTATGCGTTTTTATCATTCATCACATGTCATATCTGTGGCTACTACTACAATCAGTTTGGCGCCATTCAATAATAGCTTCATTTCAAGGGTTGTTTCATAAGCCCCAATGACGTCACAAATGGCGCAGCAACAATTACGCACTAAGCAACTTTTACAACAAAATCCTCGAGCAATTTTTGGTCGGTTGTCAGCCCACAAGCAATCCAAAGCCAAAGCGACTGCCAAATATCCTGTACAACATTATAACTGCAGATTCAAATAAATTGTAGAAATTCGATGCCAAATTCCTAAGCTACCCATTATGCAGCTTGCCACAGGGCATCAACTGAAATTTTGTAGCTGAAATTATTGTTTTTGGTTGTCAACTGGCCGAAAAACAAGAGCGAAACAAATGAAAATTGGGAAGCAATTCAATGAAAGCCAATTAAGAACTAAACGAAATTAAATATATCAAGTGAAATATAGGCTTTAATTCCAAAAATGTCGGTTTTTTATTGAAAGTGTGTGCCGAAATTTAATAAAAATCAATTTAAGCAAACACACGCGTTAGCGAGAACAGAAGATTCTTACTCGATAGCGATAGAGTTTCATATAGCAAGCACTTTGTTTGGGAAGCAAACCATGCAGCCATAAAACTCAGTCGGCGTATCCAGAGGTCCATTGTGGATATGCTAGACGTAATGGGCCATAGAACCCGTCATCACAGCCGCCGTTGCGACTGTCCAACTTTTATGCAAACAACCTCAACTTAGACATAAACAATATGCAGGAGAATTTTGTATAGATAAGCAAAACGAAACAGAATACAAAAAAAAAACAAAAACAAATAATTAATGTGCCACCGGCTGAACGACAATGCAATACCCTATACGCCAGCAGATAAGACATCTATTAGACATATGTGTCTAATATTGAGATTCCCATTAGCTTTACCGTTTTTGTTTGAGTATGGGATTCAATTACTCGAACTGGGCATACCTCGAGTACGAGTGCGAGACTGTGCCCCCAATATTCCATATGGAAACAAGCCGATAAAAGACAAATAAAGAATACAAATAAAAAGCAAGTAAGCATGATTTCATTGGACAATGCCCAGCTGGCAAATACCCTATATGTATAGAGAAGTTTTGACAAATTTTATGGCTACACAAAACAAAGTCTTTTTTTAAATAATAAGAATAATTTGAAATAACTATGAAATTTCCAGGAAATATTTTAAATACGTTTAAATAAAGAATACATTTACATTTTGCTGAGTATAAATAAAATTGTACTTTAATATTTGAATAAAGGAAAAAGCAACATGAAGAGCGAAAAGTTCTAGTCATAAACACTTCACTTCTTAAGCTGCTTTTCTTAGCCATCCAATGGTTACAGGGTATAATAAACAAACGGCAGACAAGAGTAACAACGACAACAACAACAACAGCGCCCATTAATATGTATTTCTATATGTAGTTTTGTGTTGTTGTTGTGGCTGATGTTGTATCCACAGAGTGCGTTTTGGTAGGAACGGCAGGCGCGACGGAAAAGGGAAGTAAATACTAAAATACCAGTACTTAAGCCGAGACACATTTGCATACATCATCATCATCCACGTCATCCACATTCACATCAACATCAAGAACAAAGCAGTAAAACTGTGCCAGGCCTCAGTTGATCAGTTGGCAAATATTTGAGGAAGGACAGGATGTGAGAGGCAAACAAAAGAGACCGGAAAAAAATACTTTAAAATAAATCGCATAATTTCAACGATTTAAATATTTAATTTCAATAATCAAAGCAATTTTTTGAATAAATAATAAAGCAAAATTGGGCAATAAAATCTAGACCAAGTCTGCGTTTCAGCT
Organism: Drosophila formosana; assembly: GCA_035045625.1. Classification (NCBI taxonomy): domain Eukaryota; kingdom Metazoa; phylum Arthropoda; class Insecta; order Diptera; family Drosophilidae; genus Drosophila; species Drosophila formosana. Next base: position 363,215 of record JAWNOW010000030.1, read on the forward strand.
TGGAGAGAATTTCACACCAGGGATTACAGATTATTATTGTGAAAAGGAATTGCTGGTAGCAAGTAAATTGTATATTCTTGTCAGAAACATTTTAAGGCAGATTTGACTCTGTGTGTTTATAATAATCCCAAATATCTACCGGTTCTATATTTGAAATAATTCTAAATGCGGCAGTGTAAACAAAAACAAATTTAGCTCAATTAATGCCGCTATTTTACCATTATATGCATATAAGATGAACATTTTGACATATCAGCACCGACTCGTGTCATACATAATTCGTAGCTGTGTCATGAGACAGATAGAACCCAACTTTCCGCTAACACTCAAATTTGCTAAGCGCTAATTACAACTACAAATTAGTGAGATGAGTTGACTTTTGAATAAAAACGAAGGCGAAAGACGAGCGTCAAGCAAACGAAACCAAACCAAACGGAACAACTTTTGCCAGACAGTTGAGTCCGGCTTATTGCCGGGGCTATTATATCCATCCACATCCACATACGTATACTTAATATGCCTATTTATACTTATTTTATGCACGCGTTTTGCATTCCTAATTAATGCGCGCGATATTTGGCAAAAATTTAAATCTAAACAACTGTATCGACGTTTTTTTTAACTATATCGTGTGCCGTGATTTTTTTTCACTTTTTTGGGCATTCCGTATTCAACACTTTTATTTGCTTATAAACATTTACATTCGTTTTTAGTTGTATAACTTGTGCTGTAAATTTTTAGTGGGCGATGTGGTTTAGTTGTTGAGCGAAGAGATGCTCGATAGGCGCAGTTGTCAACTAATAAACATATTTTACTATATTCATTAATTATATTTTGTTCTACTCTATTTAAAAAAATTGTAATATTTTATTAATAAGAGTTTTATTTCTATTGTTTTGTTAAAAATATTTATTGTGATAATCTAATATATTATTAATTTTGTAGTAATATTTAATATGATAATTTTTCATAAAATTACTTTTTGTCATAACAATAATTTTGTATTTTTTTTAGTAAAACGTATTTTGCTGAAAACAATTTTTGCATTCCATATTTTCTTTTTAATTTCTAGCAGTTGTTTTATAAGATTGTTAAAATCAAAATAAATAATTATATAAAAAAATAAACATATACATATGTATATAATTTTTGTAACAGTCGAAATAAATCAAAATAAATCGTTGCATTTGAATGTCTTAGCAGAGACACCTTAGCCAAGACAAGAACCTACCGTTTGCTTAGCTTGTGGCACGCAATCGCAGCGCACAAACGTGAAATCAATTTGTGGATTGTGGCAGCTATGCTTCAGGGAGGCGGGTAAAACGCCAGGAGGTGGCAAATCCCAAATATTGCGAACGTAAAAAACTTGCCGATACGAGGCAGAGATACAGAACTTACACAAAGCTGGTAAGGTATTGTGTGGTAGGTAAAGCAAGTCCGAAACGAGCCAAGAGGCACGCACACTCGCCAGCCAAACGAGACCCGAGACCCGAGAGCAGGCCAAACCCAAGCCCCCGACCACGAGCCGGCAATGAATACAAACACACTCAACACACTCGAACACACACAGACACATACACGCAGGGGCTGTATAAATCATGCTCTTGAAATACTCGTATACGAAACCCGAAAATATCCAAACGTAACATTGCGTCGCGTCGTCGTTGGCGTCGTCGTCGCAAATGGAATCTGGAGTCGAGTGGCAGTCGAAAATTTCAGTTGGTGGGCAGCTGCCACAGGCAACGCACGCGTCGCATTCCGCAAAATCGAAAACATTTCCGTACTTGTAGTCTTCGCGTTTATCGCGCGTAAAAAACTGTTGGAAAAACTCATCAAAGTTTTTCGAATAGTTAATTTGATCTGAAGAATTTACAACAAGAATTTAAGACAAACATGTCGGAGGAAGTGCCCGCCAAGGGCAGCATTTTGGGCAGTAAGTGTTCTGCAACTGCAACCGTATTGCAGCCGAGACATTTCACCAATGCAAGTGGCAACTGCATCAGCGTCGTGCAGCGTTGCAGGTGCAACAAGTGTCTCACAGTGTGGCAATATGATGAACACTTTTAGTCGCATTCAATTCTATGGGCTCCAAAAACACACTTTGACCTCAAAAGCCGCCCAAAGGTCGTGTACGGGGCGTATGCGTGATTGTGTCTGTGTGTGTGTGTGTTAGTGTGTGGGACATCCTTCCTCAAGTTCAATATTCGGCGGCTTTTATAGCAAACCCGCGACATATATTTTTAGCCGCTATTATGTATTCCATTAGCTCCAGGGAGAGCAGCAAAGAACCGAAAAAGAAATATATATGGACAAGACATCATAAATGTCAGTCGACAGCTGGCCGGTGACAAGGTCATTTGTATGTCAACGCTATAAACAATAATTGTTGTTAAAAAGACACCCCTCGCCAACATTACCTAGGCCAACAAATCTATTTGCCAACGATTTATCTCTTATTTTCCCCACGAATTTTTTGCGAAATTCCAATTGCGCGTGTTTCGACAGAATTTCGTGGTGCGATGCAAAGTTGCGGGGCTTTGAGGCGGTGTCCAATCGGGATACAACTTCAGCTCCAGCTACCTGTACCTGAAAGGCCGGTCAAGTAGGCTTTGCTTTTAGCCAGCTTTCACTTGCCATTTCTTGCTCTTCTTTTGAGTTCGCTTAAGCTCATATTATGTCCTTTTTTTGACAAACTTCTTCTGGTTCCTTCTTATTTTTCGTTTATGGTTTCTTGAGTGCTTTTATTTATAGCCTTGAATTCTAATCTGGATTTGCTCTTTGCTTGTTTCTTCCACCTATTCAAATGTATTTCTTTCAAATTATATAACAATTCTGGAGTTCTTTATCTGCCTTTGATTTGTGCTTCATTCAATACATACGCACTTAAAATGTTATAAAGTAAATAAAGTCGAAGCTATAGTTTCTTAATTATTCGTAAATTTCTTGTATTTTTTTATTCTAAGATTAAACCAATTTCAAAGTAGTTCATTTATTTATTTAAAAAATTTTGTGCAGCATTTTAGCTTATTTTATTTTTAGCACTTAACATTCTCGCACTTCTTATCCAAATATATTTTTCAAATGATTAACAGAGTAAACATAGTGTTTGGCTTATTTATTGGTTGAACTCCTCATATTTTAGACCACTTATTTTTGATTAGTTTATTGGGTATTCATTATAGTTCTTCAAATTCAGCTAGTTCATTTAATTTCTTGTAGCGAAATCATTTGAATTTTGTTATAAATTGGACATTTCTTTAGCCCTAATCTTTCTTTCCAATCTCTCTACTCTTTTTAAACATATTCATTTACCCTATTGCATTCTCCATTTTTTGTAGTTATCAAATTGTCGACGTAATTTTAATTTATTAGGGAATAACTCGAAGGCGTCTTATGGTTTTCTGCCAATCGATTAACATGTCTAATTTTGACATTTTAATTTTCCATGCAATTAACTTATATTTTCTCTGTCAACTTCTGCTCTTGGTTCTACATTCCCAACCCTATTTTTGTAGTATACCAATTAATCCTTTTCGTATCTTTATAACCCATCATTTTATTACTAAATAGTTCTGGGAGACCCCAAGTCTGCGGTTTGAGGTGAAAATCGTTTCGTAGAACATCTATTAATTGCTGTACACAGTAAAATAAAAATGAGACTGCGGCACATTTTCGTATTGAAGCGATAACAATGCGACGACTGGCCGTGGTGTTAATTTGTTTTGTCACCAATTGGGATGTGAAATTGAAAATAAATACCATAAAATTTCAATTTGTTATCGGAGAGCGTTTGTAATTATGCCGATTATTCAATAAGTGTTACTGCGCGTGGACTGAAGATATAGATCGCGACTTCTATAACTTCTATAACGAGCGACGAGTTAACCTGACCCACCCCACTGATTAGATATTTATTTGCATTTGCAGAACTCGTGCCCGCACGCTATGTGCTCGCCATCCTCGGCTCCATTGGCATGGCCATCGTGTACGGCCTCAAGGTGAATCTGAGTGTCGCCATGGTTGCCATGGTGAACCACACGGCCATCCACCTGATTCAGGATGAGAACAAGCATGTGACCATTAGCGTTGATCCCGCCCAAGCAGTTGAGGAATGCTCCCCGCCTGGCGGTGTAAGCAACAATACCGCCAAGGTTGAGGTAAGTCAACAGCTGGACAACAGATCCTCGAAGTGAATTTCTAAATAATATATATACCCGCTGTCCAAAAAAGTAGAAGGGTATTTTACGCTAGAGTCAATAAGAAGCGTCTGCTTCCACTTTGGGTATTTTTAACCTGCTTTATCAGTCAAATATTCATTATTCGTCTGTATGTCTGTCTGTTTGTATAAGCACCTCAATCTCAGATTAAACCCTTTTATTATCAATAAGTTGTGATTTTGTGATGTTAAATAATTCAACGAAATATACACAAATGTGTTGAGGTAATAGGGTGAATGATTGAGGAAAGGCTGGAATTATATTCCTCCTGCTCGGCCTGACTTCGTGAATATAAGGTACGTGAAGGGCTAGAACTATCGAACTATCAGAAGTGTTTACATCTTAGTTTTAAACACAATTCAAAGCTATTATAATATAACCAGCCAAGCCCTTCGAACCAAACGAACAATAATTTAATTGGAACATCATTGGCTAATAAACAAAACAGCAAATCAATAAACTATTTTAAAGTGCGAAAATTAATATCAATTGTATTTCCCAAACGTTAGTGGCAGTAGCAAATATAAATTTATGCAATACAAAATTTTATAGGGCGAAAATAAATTTCTCCACACGTATACATTTCTATCTTTCCCACTATCTCTTTTAAAACTAGAGTATTAAATGTTCAAACAAACCATAATTGATCAACTATAATTGGTTAGTAAACTAAAATATAATTTATTACACAATTTTAAAGGAGCAAAATAAATATCACTATAGAAGTGACGAGGGGGTATCTCAAATGTACCAATTGATTTGCTACTTGCTAATGCCTATTATTTATCCGCAGGACGGTCCCTTTGATTGGAGCGAACCACTGCAGGGCACCCTGTTGAGCTGCTACTTCTGGGGCTACCTCGTCTCGCAGATTCCGCTGGCCCACGTTGCCGAGAACTTCTCGGCCAAGTGGGTGATGCTGTTCTCGGTGGCCATCAATGTGGCGTGCACCCTGCTGACTCCTGTCTTCACCACCGCCCATTATGGTGGCCTGATTGTGATGCGTGTGCTGGAGGGCGTCGGAGGCGGAGCCTCGTTCCCCGCTATGCATGTGATGATTGCCTCGTGGGCGCCGCCCAGCGAGCGTATGGTCATGTCTACAATCATCTATGTGGGCACCTCGGCCGGCACTGCTCTCTCCATTCTAATGTCCGGCATGTTGTCGGCTGCTTGGGGCTGGGAGTCCATATTCTATGTGATGGGCGCGTTGAGTTGCATTTGGATGGCATTGTGGATATTGCTCATTCAGGATAATCCCAACAAGCAGCGTTTCATTAGTCCCGAGGAGCGTCATATGATTTGCAGCTCGCTGGGCACCGAGACCAAGGTGGAACATCATCCGAAGGTGCCATGGGGCAAGGTCTTCACGTCGGTGCCATTCTGGGCCATTCTCATTGCGCACACCTGCAACAACTTTGGCTGGTACATGTTCCTCATCGAGATTCCGTTCTACATGAAGCAGGTGCTGAAGTTCAATGTCGCCAGCAACGCAGCTCTCTCTGCCCTGCCCTACTTCCCCATGATCATCTTCAGCATATTCCTTGGCAAAATGTTAGACACTATGCAGTCGAAAGGTGAGTTCACAAAGTCAACCATTTTAAATAATGTCGATCGTAATTTTATAACAGAATTTAAAAGCAAAAATCGAGACTTCAATCGAATTAAAAACTTTGAGAAAATCATTAATTAATCAGAGAACAGGAGTACGCTTAAATGATTAGTTCCATGCCATTTTATAACTGATAACTGAATTAAAATGGTTGATTCACTATTAAATCTAAACTGATCGAAAACTATTCCTCTACTATTGATTATTATTTACAACAACAATTAAGTTCCTAATGAATTGAGTTCTATATATTTCAAGATTTTATAAAGTTGTTTTAAATTCTAAATTCCTCCGAAAAATTTAAAATTGATCGATAACTATTCTTATGTTGTGCTTCTCTTATCAATAACTAAATCTTCTTGCAGGTAAAATCAGCACAACCTTCGCCAGAAAGACGGCAACCTCGATCTGTACTGTTATTCCGGGCATATGTCTGCTCATCCTCTGCTTCATCGGCTGTCGCCACTACGAAGCCGTCTCCGTCATGTCCGTGGGCATCGTGGCCATGGGCGCCATGTTCTCCGGCTTCCTCTCCAATCACATTGATATCGCACCCAATTTCGCTGGCACCTTGGTGGCATTGACCAACACCGCAGCCACTCTGCCCGGCATCATTGTGCCCCTCTTCGTTGGCTTTGTGACACACGGAAACGTAAGTAATCTACTCATAAAATTCGTGCGTATTTTCCTAATCCTTCTGCTTACTTTTGCAGCAAAACATTGGCGCCTGGCGCATCATATTTGGGGTCACCATTGCCCTCTTCACCCTGGAGTTCTTCGTCTTTGTCATCTTTGGCTCTGGAGCCGAACAGTCGTGGAATCGCTCTGGTGCCCAGCAGGAAGGCGAGGTGAAGGATGAAAAGACACCGCTGAAGGACAATGTCCCATCGAAGGCATAAAATTAGTAATCTCGTTGCACGAACAAACCCCACAAACAAAACGTAACAAAACAATTACAGAATCAATTGATTTGTAGAGTCAAGCACTAAGAAAGAAACATAAAAGATAATGATCAACTCTGTCGCACCGTCGCACTGGACTGTAAATACCAATACCAATTATAGTTTTTAGTTCTCTCTATTTACTAAGTATACTCGTAACTGTGCGTCTATGGACAACCCCTTCAACACTACCGATTCCTTCATCGCTTAACTGTCTTATGTACTTAACCTACCGACGACAAGCCCCCAAGAAAGCTATCCGCCTACAGACAAACAAATAAAATGATACAGTAGTCAATATTCTTTTATGTATTTTCTGTTTTGGAAAATGGGTTTAAGAATTGGTGGGTTGGATTTCAAGTTAAAGCTGTGATATGATGTATATGCTTTTTCCAAATTTTAAATATTATTTTTTTTATGTAACATTATTTTTTCACCACCTATCCATTAATTGCTTATTGCTGCTATAATTTTGTCTGTTCCTCTTCGAAAATCCGTTCTATTGAAGCAGGTGCTCAAATTTGATACATCCAGTTCATTGCCTTATGTACCACGCACGATCTTTAAAATTGTGATCAGCGTGGTTTTGGGTCATTTTCACAACAAAGGTGCGATTTTATTTTCGAGTCGTTTTCATTGTTTTTTACCTTTCCTAGAAAAGCCTAATTCAACTGCCGCACGCAAGAATCAGAGTACTTTTTCCTCAGTGATTCCTGTTGCCATGCTGATTGACATTGTTCCATTTGCTGGCATCTTGATTGGCTTAACAAATACGGTGGGCACCATACCAGCCATTGCAGTTGCCGAATTGTTACCAAAGTAAATGTGAGTGGTACTCAGAGATTAGTTTTATCATTATATTGATTATGTTATTTGGAATAACAATCCACTGAAGCGTAACGTGTTGTATTTGGATTTGCTTTGCATTGAGTTTACATCAAATTTGGCTCGGTTGAAAAACAAGACGGCGTTATATTATATTTGGTTTTCTTCACAACGGAACTTAAATTTCAAATTCGATAATTTCTAAGCTCGATAAATTGCACAGTCACAGGGTGTCCAGCGTGCTTATCGATAAGACATACAAGTGACACGCAAATCAGATGACTATGATTATTTAATTAATTATGCAGTTTGAACACAAACCAATATTATATCTTATTGTAAATAAATAAGTACAAGATATAAATTGTGTTACTTTTTATCTAGCTTTGCGATTTAATCAAATTGACCGCAAATCCTGCTCACCATAGGTATGACCATGTAATGCTATATTTAAAATTGAGTGTTACGGTCACACTGCTTCACATGGCAACTAGAGGTGGCAAACTATTCAACGATATTGCTCCACCTAGAGAGATTTATTTACCGGTTGCGTGCACAGCAACAACAAAACAAACAGTAAAATGTTGAAAGTCCGCAACATTTGCATGCTGCAGCGACGCTGGCGCAGCGGCAACAAGAAGCGCTGGAACGTGCTGCAGCACAAGAAGAACAACTGCGACCGAGCACTCGACAGTTTCGACGATTTCTACGGCTCTGTCTACGGCGGACGATGGAAAAATATGCGAGCAGCGCTGCTCACCGAGCACAAATATGTGGCCATGGTGAACAACTTTGGGGACACGGAGCAGACGTGCAGCATGCTGGAAATGGATGGTGCCATCAACATCAAATCCCTAATCAGTTTGGCACAGGAACGACAGGAAAATGAGACAGAATCCCATCAATTGTTGGGCAAAGAAAAGCGTGCTCATTACGACATCGATGACAAACTCGATGCGCTGCTGAGAACACAACAAGAGCGCGAGGTTGCCGCCATTTATCCCACGGCCACAGAGGATGGTCATGTGCAGCCACAGCAATTGAACTACGAGCGAAGTCAACAAAAGGTTGAAGAAACCGACAACCATGATGCATCCTATGAACACAGCTTGACCAGAGCTCTGGAAGAAGATGTGCAGCTGGATGCGAGTCGCTTGGTGGATCCACAGTTCGGCACTGGCGGCTTGTACGAATATATGCCCGCTAATACCATCAAAGGCATGGAGGATTGGGTGGCCGAATCCGAGCATTATAAATACTATCAGACCAGCGCGGATTTTCCTTTGGCCATCGAGCCAGAGCAAGACTTCAAATACCCGGAACACTTGGCCATCTACACCTATGAGATGGGCAACTGCTCGGACTTTAAGGCACCTCGACAATGCCTCACTGGCGTGTTGTCGCATTTTCTGATGGATGGCGCCTCGGTGCTGCCGCCGTTGTTCCTCCAGGTGCAGCCCGGGGAACGTGTGTTGGATGCTTGTGCTGCGCCAGGCGGCAAATCGCTGCTGATGCTCCAGACGCTGCATCTGGATCAGCTCATCTGCAACGATGTGCAGGAGTCGCGTCTCAATAAACTGCGTCGGGTCATGCAGGAATATCTATTTGATTACAAACAACGCTGGGCGGGTCAGCGTTTGATCTTCAGTCAGAGCGATGCTCGCAATTTGGATGAGTATGACAGCTACGATAAGATTTTGGTGGATGTGCCCTGCACCACAGATCGTCATGTGCTCAATCAGCAGGACAACAACATATTTAAGCCCACACGCATCAAGGAGCGTCTGCGCATTCCCGAACTCCAGGCGGGCATCTTGGCCAATTGTTTGCGGTTGTTGAAACCTGGCGGCAGCCTTGTCTATTCCACCTGCTCGCTGTCGCCGGTGCAGAACGATGGCGTTGTCCACATGGCATTGCAAAAGGTCTTCACCGAGTACGGAATCACAGCGACTATCAAGGATCTGAGCCAACAGACTGCGCTGTTTGGCGACATTTACAAGTTTGAGCAGCCAAAGGGCTTGAAGTATGGACAAATGGTAATCCCCTATTTACCGGCCAACTTTGGTCCAATGTACTTTAGTAAAATAACACGAAATACATAAGGAAGCCTTACAACTTAAAACTGTTTAAACGACTGCTAGATACCCTCTCTGAATTGTAGAATATGATATAGAATTATATGTTGTAAATTGAATTCGATGCGAAGATGTTTGTTAGAAACTTTGATTGAATATAAAAAGAAATGTTTTCACTAAGCATAACTTAAAAGTATCTGTTGAAACAACTGCTAGATACCTTCTTTCAGTTTTAGAATATCTTGGAGAATAAAATGTTGCAATTTGGTTGCTCGATCGGAATTTTCATTGAATATATGAAATAAGTTTAGGCCAGTGAATAGCCGCTGAGCTTGGATAACGCCCTAAACTCACAGCATTTTAATCGATTGTTAGACAGATTAATCTGTAAATCAAAGCGACACACGCTGTCAGAGCTTTAATTTAATATAGTTCATATATTTGTAGATTTAAGAGAGCATAAGTCGGCGTCCGCATTGCCTTCAGCTCTCTCTTACTTAGCTTTAGGTTTAAGAAACTTGGATGTAACATACATTGTTTAGCCAAGAGTTTTGTTGTTTCACATTTTCTCCGGTTTCTTTTTCTTCTTGGGGCGAATGGGCAAGGGCCCCGGCATCTTAAAGATGGTGCTGTAATTACAAAGAAAACGTTAAACAAAATACAAATTCAAATACAGCTATGCTACTCTTACTGGCATGTGGTGCAGATGGGACTATATTTGCAAAAGACGCTCAAGCAGACGGAGCACACGTAGCCAATGTCGATGAGCTCGCGATGGCAGAAGCATGAAGCGCGATAGTCGACTTTAGGCGGCGGTGGCAAAACCATTTTGTGACGCATCTGCGGCGAAGGCAAAAACACCCAAAGCAGGTACTGCAACAACCCGTCGAGTTGTGTCACCTTCAGGAACTGTCCATTGGTTATATCACAGCCCTGTTGCAACAAACTCAGAGTCTTGTCCAAGGCGCAAGTGTCGATGACAATGTTGAGCTTTTGGGCGGTGAAAAATACGTTCATGTAGGTCATGTACTGGGAGGCGCATTCATTGCTCCCCGTTATTACCAAGATGCGTGAATGCATCTTTACTCCAGCGCCAACATTGCGTTGCAGCTGAAAACATAGTAATTATATCAAACTTCTTTAAGTTTTAAATCATTAATTCGCTTAAGAATTTGAATGTAATTAATTTAATAGAAATTTTTAGAGACCATGTCATGCCATGATTAACAAGTTTTAGCTTGTAGCACTAGGATGAATATAGATAAATAAATAAAATAGAACAATATTAAATTAAGGTTGTTTAGCTTGGCTATTTATGTTAAAAATTAAAATATTTTTTTTTAGCAAATAAAATAAAATTCATAAATTTACTACACTTTGAATAGACTACAAATTGAGAAAATGAAAAATAATAATTATAGTCTAAAATGTATAACACAAAATAGTTATTAGTATGACAATTAACCATAAAATTCATAAAATAAAATGTTTATCATAGTGATAACTAACAATAATAATTATTTAAGTGTTTTATTTCGTAATGAAATTGAATAAATTACTTAAAATTGATTTTTAATTTTGTCATGTATTATTTCTCATTGTAATTTATAAAAAATAAAATAGAATGACAATTAACTAATCAAGAAAATACTTATTATAAAGATTAGCAACCATAATATTATCATAATTGAATATTATAATGTGTATTTTATACAATATCATTTTTGTAATATACATAACTATTTCACAACTTACTCTGGAGATGTAGCAAAGTGCCATGGACATGCTGCCCGCCAGGAGGCTCTCACAGGGTGAGCTGAGGCGCGGCGCATTCATCAGGATGCTGCCTAGCTGCTGCTTCACGGTCTTCTCCACCAAACTGAACACTTCGTACTGACCATCGACCTGACGCAGCTCCACTTGGCGACCAGGCAAAGGATACAAAAAGTCACTAAGTCGAAAGCTCCATTAGTTAAATTTATATAGATAAATTATAGACCTGCACTTACGTGGCATGATGGGAGCAGGAAATGACGGCCAATTTATTTTGCGCCTTTTGCATGAGATGCGCATTGCCAAAGGCGATGACAGCCTCCAGGATCTGGGTGAGATTTTGTGGATTCTGACGTACCACGTGCTGCGATGGGTTTGTGTCCAGCACCACGACCAGCAGATCAATGCTGGCCTCCGCTATAATCATTAAACAATTAATGAAAAATATTTAAACAATATTTCATTTTCATTTACTTTCAGCACTCGCCACAGCGTCAGTTGCGTCCATTTGTGCCGGCAAAACAACGCGTTCTGATTCAAAGTGCAATAAAATAAGAAGGTTGCAGCCGAATTAAGCAGCTACTGCCAGCGCTCATTGTTGTAATTATGTAAATTAAATACATTTATTTTGCACATTAAGAAATTAAACGCAACGGTTGCACTTTATCAACTTCATTATTTTTTTATTTGAACAATATTAAATAAAATGTACTGCATTTTATATGCAGCGGTTTGTTTTGCCATTCGCCTGTTGACACAGACACCTCGCACAGCTGTGTTTTCTATAAGTGCAATAAAATGTGAAGGTTGCATCAACTTCATTACAATTATAATTATCTTCAATGATTTTTTTAAATTGTATTCGAAAAAAAGTATAACATTTATTGCACTTTATTCGCTAATTATTGTCATGCATCAGGGCTGTCAAAGTTATTCTCCAATTGGTTTTTACCATTCGCCCGCTGACGCCGACACCTCGAACAGCTGTTTGCTGTTTTAGTCAACTCTATAGAATTTTTGCTGGGCGTTTCACCGACAAATTGTTGTTGATAAAATAACGGAGCGAACACATAGTATAACTCTGAATTTAACCAAATCAACACAGGCAGAAAAATGCTGGTTCTAGTACTGGGAGATTTGCATATACCACATCGCTGCAGCAGTTTGCCTGCCAAGTTTAAAAAGCTGCTGGTTCCCGGACGGATTCATCATATTTTGGCCACCGGAAACATCTGCACAAAGGAATCGTACGATTATCTCAAATCGCTGGCCAACGATGTGCACATTGTGCGTGGCGATTTCGACGAGAATCTCAGTTACCCCGAACAAAAGGTGGTCACAGTGGGACAATTTCGTATCGGCTTGTGTCACGGCCATCAAGTTGTGCCGCGTGGAGATCCCGAGGCATTGGCGCTAATCCAACGCCAACTGGACGTGGATATCTTAATCACGGGGCACACGTACAAGTTCGAGGCGTACGAGCATGGCAATAAGTTCTACATCAATCCCGGCTCGGCGACGGGCGCCTTTAATCCCTTGGACACGAATGTGGTGCCGTCGTTTGTGCTGATGGACATTCAGAGCACCACGGTGGTCACCTATGTGTATCAACTGATCGGAGATGAGGTCAAGGTGGAGCGCATCGAGTACAAGAAGATCTAACAAGTATTAAAGGCAAAAGGCAAAATCATTCCTCCTTCTCATGCTTCACTCTCTCGCACTGATCTTGATCCTGGCTTTAATATGCGAAACAATTAAAATATGAATGAACAAAAAACAGTTGTAAAAATTAATGATGTTTCCTTTTTATTTTTATTTAATAAAAATGTTTTAATTCTATAAAAAGTAGTTTTTCTTCCTATAGATTGTCTTGAATAAATAATATAATAGAAGAAAATATTTATTAAATAATAAAAAACACTTTTTGTTTTCATTGTTATTAAACGATTTTTTGTTTTAATTTTGATCTAAATATGAAATTAAAGAATTTGTAATAAATAATTAATCACAATGTTATGCATTGCAAATATTATTTGGACACAAAAAACAATTGAAAAAATTCGAACACGTTTTAAAATTTGTATTAAATAGAATATGAAGTTTTTTTTCTTTTAATTGTGACTATTTTGATTGAAAATAAATTAATTAATTACAAGAAAAGCAAAAGTAAAAATTGAAACACACTTAGTTTTTATTTAATAAAAAATGTTTTAAATTTTATTTAAATAGAATATAAAAGAGTTTTGTTTGTTTTTCCATTTTTCATTTAGATGATCTTGATTCTCTTACATGCTTATGTGCAAAAATTAATTAATTATATAATTGAATGAAAAGTCTGCTTAAAATTGTTGACAAATGTTCATGTGCATTATTCTCATTAAATGTAATATAAATACAATTGGGTTATCGTTTGGGTTGCGTCGCATTTGCTGGGTGGTTTACATTATGGTTGAACACCAAATAAAAATAATATAGGCATATTTTCAATGCAAATGATGAATACTTTTTGCTCTTTCGAAACCAGCAGCAGTTAATTTGGCAACAGTTTTTCGACAAGTCGATACAGATAAATTAATTAGTAATTATTTTACGCTTGCTGCTTTGCTGGCTCATAATACGCGTATGGGAGGCCCAGATAGGGATTTGGGGATTAAAAAGCAATCAGCGACACCCATGGATTAGACACACAACCAAACACATTTAGCCAAGGCTGTCCACGCACACAGTCTTGAGGGTTTTGCCATTGATAAATGTCTTGTACTGCTCCGGCATTGCCAATTCAGTCTGCAAATAGAAATACATATATAAATATGGATGCAATTTTAAATATTCAAAATTTACTCACATAGTCACCGTTGGCCTCGGGCAGCAGAATGTTCATCTCCGATGACTTGGAGCTGACGATTTCAACGCCCAGCGAGTCCTTGGACAAGTACATTTGGCAGCCATCGGTCTTATCAATCGATACCGTTGGCACCGAACCCAACACTTGCATTTGCACGCTCTGGCAGTTTACAAACTCCACGGAAGCCACAACCGAATCGAAGAGCAACGAACACTTTTTGCACGAGTCAAGTACAATGTTGTTCACCTTGCCCTTGACAGTGAGCGTGGAGCCCTCGCAACGGAACATGTAGACTACATTGTTCATTTCAGCGTTATCCACGATCAGACCACTGTTGTTCTTCTGATACTCAATCAGCCACTTTTTGCCATCACGCGTAAACACGGGCTCCTTGATCGGAGCAGCAAATGTTGCGCCACCGCTGCTGCTAGCGGGAGTCTTGAAGGGCGCTGGACCAGTGCGCAGAGAAGGATTCTTGTGCGTCTGCATCTCACCAGTAACCTTCTTCAAGTCTGCAAACACAACAAATTAGTTTTGATATATTTTTATATGGAACTCTGACTTACTCTTGGTGATGTCGGCGCCTTGATTGATTTGCGCAAAGAGCGCGCTGCGATCATCGCCCGCAGCGTCCAGCTTCAAGGCGCTCAGATCTAGTGGTGGTGGTGGTGGTGGCAGACCGCCGGGTGGTGGCGGTGGTGGGGCACCACCAGTGGGTGCTGCGCCCTTGCCGGACCACACCAGACCCGTGGTGTGATGCTGCTTGATGTAGGCTTGCAGTTCGGTGAGGGTTTGAACCCAGGCGCGTGCCCACTCCACATGGGTGGCATCCTTATCTTTCCACTCTTTGAGCACACGGTTCGAATAGAATTGTCCAGCATCGTTCATTTCCTTGACAAGGGGTCCGGGTTTCATGGCCACACAGACCCAACCCAAGGCGGGAATGCTCTCGCTAATGGCCGACAAATGATTGAAGAACGGTGACGTGCGATGTTTCTCGCGGAAATCCTGCACAGCGCTGATTTGCGTCGATGTTGGCTGCAGCAGTTCCATTTGCTTCGGCTGCGGGGGCTGCGCAATTTGCGTGGCCAGCGTCACGTAACGCAATTGAGCGCTGTAGAACGAGAATAAGTGTAAATGCTCGAGGAAAAGTATAATGGAAAACTTACTCGAAGGCTGCCTTGACAAACTGCGCATGCTGGGCAACATCGCCGCCAATTTTGGCTGATAGCCCCAGATATTGAGCCAGAGAGCCCTCAACAATATCTTCAAAGCCGGCGACACTCATGTTGTTGTTGCTGCTGCTGCTAATGGAAGCTGTTGCTGCTGGCGGTGTCTGTGGTGCTGGTGGAGTTAGTGGCGGCGGCGGTGGCGGTGGCGGAGTTGGCAATGGTGTCTCTGATTCGGCTTTGTTTTCGGGCGCTACGATAAGCGTGTGCTCCAAGCGGTCGACTAGCGTTTCCAAGCGTTCGCAAATCCTCTCCAAGTGCTCAACGGCAGCCGTGGGCTTTGTCTCCGTTTCGTTATCTGTGAATCAGCCATAAAAACATATATTTATAAAGTTTCAGGCCTGCTCTCGATTTCATTTCAAAAACAAAATATGTGCGTAAAAAGTTGATGAGTAAAAACGTATTAAATTTATGAATGTATTCACAGTCAGCTCATTCAAAAGGAAAAAAGTGAAAAAACACAATTAATGTTATGCAAATAGTTGTTGTAATTGATGTCATCAAGTTGGGTATATGCAAAGTGCATGAATCACTGACACGACACTAAAGAAATAACAAAAAAAAAAAACAATCTTGATTGACTGGACATGGCGAATGAATGAACAGAGTTCATAATGATGACGATGATGACGATGCTTGCAAAAAACAATGCTTTCAAGTTGTGCGCACTTAAGAAAATGTGTGAGAAAAACGTAAAACGAGTATTGAAAGTCGGCTTAGCCATACCTTAAGATACCCTTTCCAAGAAAAAGGGCGAGAAATTAAAACTATGCAAATAATATTAAAAATTAGCGACTCTTCCTTAGATTTTAGGAATATTTTACAATAATTTACACTTTTTAATTTTTCAATTAAATACAAACAAAAAAAGAAAGATATTTAGTAAGACATTTAATATCCAATAGGAAATTAATTTAAATTCATTTTTCACAGTGAAGAAATCCTACAATTTTTTGTTTACCAAATAAGTATTTTTTATTCTCTATCAAATTATGTCCTGATTCAATATAGGACTATTTAAAAGAAACGTTGAACCCTTAATTTATCTACTAATGAAGATATTTTTGAATATTTAATTTAATATGAAATTAAACAATTTAGTCAGAAAAAAAATTATCTTATGACTGAGCAGTCTTTTGGAATATTAAATTAAATACTTGCGATTGTCGAATTTGACTTTTTATAAAACTAACACCCAATAATCGAATATGCTTTATAAATAAATGCTTGCAAAGAGTATAATGCGAATGCAACTTGTATCGATGTCGCCAATAATAAGAGAAATAGTATTTCTTGAAATCAAAAGTTCATATTTTTTTGTTTTGGTGTCAATTGAGGGGGCATGCAACAACAGGAGACGACCAAGAAAAGAATCATGAGAGAAAACAGAGAGAAATTGAGATGGCGGATTGTCAATTGTCAATTACCACGCACGGCCACGCTGTGCTCGACGGCGGCGTGAGCGGCGCGCAACAGCTCCGTGTAGAGTCGCTGACGCTTCAGCTCCAGCTCATCGCGTCCCACGGGCGTGACAGGGGGCTCAATGCAGCCGCTGCTGGAATTCGAGTGGCAGCAACACAAACAGGGAAGAGAAATACACTTTAGAGTGGACAAAAAGTAGAGGATAGAGAACGCAAGAGAACGCGTACATTTCGTTGAGACGCTCATCGTCAAACCAGGCGGGCAATCCGTGGGCAAAGACCAATGTTTCCGGCAGCAGTTCCCCCTCAATGTACGGAGCACACATGCTCTCCCGCTTCGGCGGCGGCAGCGAGTCCGAGAACACTTCGTCGTCATCGGCCAGCGAGCTGTTGTTGTTGTTGTGATTGGCCAACAGCAGCAGCGACGTGGGTTCTGGCTCTATAATCTCGGCCCGGTTGCTAATGTTCACCTTCTTCTTGATGGATTGGTGTGTCGAATTGTGTCGCGAGAGACAACTCTTCGTTGGCTGTGGCTGTTGTTGTGGTTGCTGCTGCTGCTGTTGATGCTGTGGCGATGTTGCCGCTGCGGATTGCAATCCATTGCCGCCAATCCCTTCATCTTCATCGTCGTCCGCACTGGTCATCGATGCGGGCGGCGCTGTAGATGTGGACGAGTGTGTCGAACGCAATGCTAATCCGCTGGCCTCTATATCGATGGCTGTGAAGACGCCACAAGCGAGGTTACTACACAATTATGTAACTTAGATGATCTTAAAACATACGAAGACGAAGCCTGATATCCATTTTTACTCTTTATAAGGGTTTTTTGTGCTTATAAGTGAACATCTTTTTAACTTAATGAATTCTTATAGATTTTAATTATTTGTAATGGTTATTTTAATTGTTAACTATAAACAATATTGTTTCGCTTATGGGTTTATTTCCTTATATATTTTATGCAGAAAATATATAGCAATTGAGGTCTGTCATAAGAAATTTTTATAAATTAAAGTGTTCAACTTAATGAGTTAAGTAATAGAAGTTAAGTTACAATTGCTGTACGTATATATATATATATATAAAGGAAGTATATAAGCGGCATAAAGACAACATTTATTTTATGTACTAAAGGGATCAACTTAATTCTATAAAACTCTTTTCATCTATGAAACCTATTTATATATTTTATTCATCACCAACTTGACCTTTATATACCTTTCTATATATAGGATGGTTCAAGGGAATTATATTACAAATGTTCACTCTTGAGACTAAAGAAAATTTGGACTAGTCACTATGATGCTTATGCTGTCTCTACCCTGAACATTCACAATGCAAGTAAAATGGAAACTTCGAAATAGAAGCAAAGAAAACTTAGTAACAGGTGAAATGCTTCACTTCGGGAAGTGTTTTCAGCATAATTCCGAATAGAAACCATAGTTGCGACTACAACTCAAGTTACACACAAGTGACTTGGAAATCAAAAGAGTTGGTGCAAGAAGCGCAGGTTCTGGGCACTGACAGCACTGTTAAGAGGGGTTTCCAGATACCTGATCCGTACAGCAAAGTAGATACGAGTGCTAGAGAGTTGCGGTAATAGCTAAGTGAAAAAGTCTTATTGTGAATACCAGTTTGGGGCTCAATAACAACATCATTCGGAGCATCGTTGGTCGCCTCCAAGGGCTCCGGCTCCTTCTGTTCAGTTTGGGGTTGGAGTTCGGGAACTGGTTCAATTGCGGTTTCTGTTGCTGGGCCGTTTGTTGGTTTGGCCTCCGTTTCGGGTTCATTCGTTGGACTTGTCACAGCAGCAGTCTCTGCTTCCCCTTCGTTTATTGTTGCTGCTGCTGCGTCGTCGTTGTCGTCGACTGGATGATTCTTGTCCTTGTCCTTATCCTTTTTGGCTGCTTTGGGATTTGCACGACAACATGAGAACATTTTTGCGGCTGTTCGTTTCGACTTTAAATATTGAACGACACGATAATGATTGGATTGATGTATTGTATGAATCACATTAAGATTATGCAATTTCCGTATTTAAAACTCATTCTCGGTTACACGACGACGTCGAAAGCAGCAAAGCAGCCATAGAAAAAAGGTTGGTTAGGCGTATGACGAAAGCCGCAAAGGAAAAAGCAAATACCATACGAAAAATAATAAAAACCACTCCTTAAGCTGCTTTACGATTCCTTTAGAACCCACACACTAAAAGATACTAGCTTATTAACGCACTTTTCTATACGTTTGACGTTAAAGAATTAGCAAATTTAATCACTTTTCAAAAGTGAATGCAAAAACCAGCCTGGGCACGGCAAACGGCAATAGGCCACGGCTAGCACCCAACTGGGTCACACACACATATGCACATATACACAAACGCTTTTTTTGCTCCACAGCTGCTGTTGCTGACAGAACACACCCTAAATGGGAATCAAAGGCGCACGCACAGGACTCGCTGCTCAGCGGGGCAGCAGTTAACAGAGCGCTGTTAAGGTCGCACTGTTAACAGCTCAAATGTTAGCTGAACGCGCTGTTAATTGCTGAACACTTTTTTTGCACTATTTGCTTTGTCCAAATTTGGGCGAATAACTGAATTGTCTACACAAGGCAACAAAATAAATATCATACTATTTTTACATGGTCATTTGTGTTTTTGTTGTTGTTGTAATTGAAGCTGTTGCTGCTGTGGAGAAAGCTTCAAACAAGAACAACAGCAACAATGTAAAGAGAGTTTGCGCGTCAAAAGAGAGCGAGAGAGCGGTGGAAAGATGGGAGAGCGTAAAGCTGTGTGCAGACTTTGGTTTTGTTATTGTTGTGCTTGCAGCAGCAGCAGCAAACAATGAGTTTATTGCACCGGCGGCTGAGTTGTTGTTGCCAAACAAATGATGATGGCAATTAGAGTGAGAATCCGTCTGGCAGCAGCGGCAGAACTTTCGCTCAGCTGCCAGCTTAAGATACAAGTTTCCAGCTAGAGTAGGATGTGAAGCTTGTTCTTTTGTGACCAATGTGCATTCAAATGCACACGCACAACAGACAAACACACACACAGATAGACACAGCAGAAGTACCGTTAGGTTGAGCTGAGCGAGCGTCGTTAAGAACAATTAATTAGAAATTAAACCTGCTGCCCGTATATGGGCAAAACTAATATTTCCAGCGAAAAAGCGTCTAACGCGTAATCTATGTGTTGTTTTTTTTGTGAACTGATAGCGCTTTTTGGCCATCTTTGATTTCACACACACACACACACACACACATACATATGCATGTATGTATATGTACATTTATTCACTCTTGCGTAAACTTTCTAGCGGGGCTGTGGGAGTGAGTCAGAAAGTCACACTCAACCACACACACCACAACAGCAACGATCCAAACAGCGGCAAACAGCTGAGAAGTTGGAAGAAGAAGAAGTTAGAGCAGCTATCGGGAGCAGCAGCTCAAGCATTCTACTTGTCACCTATTTAATGCACTTTTAATTTGGATTTGCGCATTTACATTCACAATACGATGTACTTGAATTGAAATGGATATGAAATCATCATTAAAAATATACCAAAAATAAGAAACACATACAAGCGCACATTACATACGTGTATGTGTTAATTTAACAAACAAAAAGTGATTCACATAAAAATAGCCAACCAACAAAAATACATATCTGACACAGCTGTCTCCTGTCCTCGCACACTTTGCGCCCACACACACACACAGCTGCAAGGTATTCACATATACGTCTATGTGTGTGTGCTCATGAACGTGTTCATATTAAATTCCAGACAGCCTGGCCGCAGGAGCGGAAAGAATAAAAAAAAAACCCCACCCAACGATAACGCAGCCGGCACTTTTCGCTGCTGCTGCGAGTTGGCGAATTTTGCACACAAATTAAAAACGTCTATCAAATAATTTTACGCACATTTTGTTGTTGAAAGCTACAGACAACACACACACATATATATAAATTTATTATTGTTCACTTACCACAAAATGTAATGCGAAGGCGAGCAATTTGTTAAATACACAATTCTTGAAAACCGCTGCAAACGTTGTTTTTATGCGAAAAATCAACTACGAATGAATCGACGCACAGGGTGACCGCAGAGTGTCATAACAAAATGTACTAAAAAACGGCGCAAATTTATGCGCTAATAATGGGCGCACTGTCGAGTGTACGATGTATTGCCGCCAAATGTCGATAGTCACAACCGCAAGTTTTCTTATCGATAAAGTAGTAGCACTAACCAAAGGTTAGTGGTAGTAGTAGATAAAGTGCAAAATAATAACATGGAGAAATTCTTTGGGCATTTTCATTTGAAAAACAGTTTAATTGGAAGTTTCTAACGATTCAAGATAATATTCGCGCAAGTAGGGCACATCATTTTCTTCATATGGCGTTAGTGGTACATCGTAGGGCATGGGAAAAGCCGGCACACCATCGCGGGAGCTACATAAGGGAAATGTTTGCTCGCCAGTCTGCAGAGTGAGAAGTAAATAATTAAACAGTAATTAAATATCTAAATCCATTATAACTGACCACAAATCTTGGCAGAAACAAAACACCCGCCTCATAGTTGGCAATGCGCAGCAGAGAGAATCTGTTTGTAAATCCCCAAGCGGCTTTAGAGACATTCGCCGACGTCAAGAGAAACCAATAGAGACTCCGCTGCTGTTCATCGAATCTCGCATAGCATTTGTTGTGTGGCATGGCCTGGGAACGATGCCGATGATCCGACTTCCATTGCTGCAGATGCGCCATGAGCCAGGGCTGTCGATTGTTAAATTCGCGCGAATA
The DNA here is from genome assembly GCA_035045625.1 of Drosophila formosana. Classification (NCBI taxonomy): domain Eukaryota; kingdom Metazoa; phylum Arthropoda; class Insecta; order Diptera; family Drosophilidae; genus Drosophila; species Drosophila formosana. Next base: position 384,939 of record JAWNOW010000030.1, read on the forward strand.
TGGACTGCACCTACCACCTGCGATACCTTCGTGACTGCCCAAAACATTGCGCAGACTGGGATGTATCATCTTGAAGGGAACAAATTCACGCCTGTGGTTCACTGGCGACCTATTCTTGCGCATATTTCTTATCAGATCTCGCTGCACCCAGCCCATCAAACTAAATCCCAAGCTGCCAATGCTGCTACTCTGGCAAACAACGGGAACGCCATTGTCAATCGGATCCACATTCTTTTCCAGCACTGTTCCAATAGCCGAGCAGCCCCAGGGAGCGGGCTGCTTATGGCCACCAGGCACTGAGTTAATCAGAAATACACTGTACATATTAAAGCAATTATTATTTAGCATCTTAATTTAGGTATATCTAAATTTTAGATATTGGCAACCAAAAATGATGAGGCATTTAAAGAGAAAAGGAAGCATATTCGACGACCACGAAGACGAAGTTTTGTTAAAGACTTGTTGTTTACTCACTTGATGGAACTAAAATCCGTTTTACGAATGCGCTCTAGCCATGACTCCAACTGTGCCACTTGATAAACCTCAAGATATCGCAGTAAATCGGCTTTAAAGCCCGTGGCACTTTCGCCGGCTGTTGAATCTGCATCCTCCATCATGGCAGGCAGCCGAGGACTCATCCACAAGCTTTGCGTATTGTTGGTCCAGTCAAACGCATATAAATTCGCCGTGGAGATGACAACACGCATCGATCCGTCCGCATAACCAAGCAGCATTATTTTTGCATGCGATACCGCAAATTCCGATTGCATTTTAATGTGTATTGCATGGACATTCGTCTTAAGATTTCCTATCTCGTCTAAATCGGAATCCTCATTGCCATACAACACAATCAATGGTTTGTCGCTGCAAAGCATTAAATTATGTTTAATCTATGTGAATTAATTTCTTGTTGAATATTTACAGTATGCCCGCTTTATGGTAGGAACTTAATAGCCATCTGATATCAACTATAAAATTAATTTGCATACTGCACTCGATATCGCCCAGACTTTTATCGAAGATCTCCCGCATGGTTATGGTTAGCGGCTCCTCGTGGGTGGGTTTCGAATCTCTGATTGCAGTGAAAAATATATTGTAAGGCGCAGCACGTTGCAATTTCTCAGCCATGCCACCTTCCTTTACTGTATCATACATGAATTCGGAAAAATTCATCTGCGTTAGATCGTTCAGATATTCTCCAAGTTCATATAGGCTTTCATCACTCATATTGCTGTGGATTAGAGGTAAAGAATATTATTTATTTCACAAAGTAGAATTCTTAATTCTTACACCAATTTTTAAAATAAGAAAAAACTACAGGTTTTTTGATTAACTTCGACGTTTACTATCCAATCGTAATGAATTTCATTTAAAAGGCGTATTAATTGGAGTTTACAATGCACCTGCTCATTTAATAAGTGTTGTTATAATATAGGCAAAGAATGTTTTTCATATCACAGACTAATCAATTTGATTATTTGTTACCATTTAAGTGAATGCCAAGCATTACATAAAACCATAAAACACTTCCCTTCTGAATAATCACCAAGGTACTTACCCTTACCTTATCTGATCGTCGTAAAATTTTCAAGAATCATTCGGAATATTAGTGAATTTTTTTAAAATTTATTAATTATTGTGTGAATAAGATTTTTCGTTAATTTCTTGCGCCTCCTTAAAGGCGTTGTAGTTTTAATAACCTTTGAGCTTATGGTTATTGTTAACAAATTTTATTCGATTATTGAGGTACTTCTGTCGAAAGCCAAAGCAATATTTTTTGTAGTACATATCTTTAATAATACAAGACATTCACGCGTTAAAAGCTCTTAACATACCTGTATTTTTAAGTACTTGGGATCCCTGCTGTGAAATTAAAAAATAAATACAAATAAAACTGCACGGAACGTTCTTTGATGTGTACGTGGCAAAAAGTCAGCAACAAGTGAATAAGGCACTTAAACGAACCCACTTGTGGGATTCCCATGCTAAACAGAATATCGATAACAATCCGTTGACATCGATAACATCGGAAGACCAATTGGCGGTAGTTTAAATACAATGAAAATAAATTTAGGTGCATTAAGTGTAATTTTAAGCAAATACAAATCAAATTTATTTCCATTAGGATGTAATAAAGATTATATGTATGTTACGGAATAACAGCGTTGTTAACCCTGCAGATAATCCATTAGGAAGGGTGTATCATCGGGTCCATACGGCGTCAAGGGCACGTCGTAGGGCAAAGGAAAGGCGGGTACGCCATCTCTAGCATTGCCCAAAGGAAAAGTATCTTCGCCCGACTGGAAATGAGATGCAAACAATTACAGATAAAATGAAAAGTAAATGCGAGCATTAAACGCACCACAAATCGGGGCAGAAACAAGACACCGGCCTCATAGTTGGCAATGCGCAGACAAGGCTGAATGTTGGAGCTCTTGTTGAACGAACCCCAGGCGGCCTTCGAGAGATTGGCTGAGGTGAGCACAAACCAATAGACGCACTGCTCATCCAGATTGAAACGCGTGTAGCTCTTGATGTGTGGCATGGCCTGCGAACGATGACGATCACTCGATTTCCATTGCTGCAGATGCTGCTTAAGCCAAGGCTGTTTGTCGTTGGTGTTCTTGCCATATGGCAAACAACCGCCGCCGAGCATGCCGTCGTGACTGCGTGAAACGTTGCCGAAACTCGGGTAGATCATCTTAAAGGCGGGCATCTGTCGCAGTCGCCCAACTGGCGTTGAATCCTTGCGCAAATTGTTGACAAAATCCTGTTGAATCCAGGCTTGAACATTAACGCCCAGACTGCCAATGCTAGAACTCTGGCAAACAACGGGAATGCGATCGTCAATGGGCGCGGCATGCTTAGCCAGCAACGTACCAAGACGCGCACAGCCCCAAGGATGGCCACGCACAGCGCTCTCACGATGTCCACCGGGCACAGAGCCAATGAAGAAGACACTAGGGAAAATAATTCAGTTAATAAAAGAAAGCAAATGTTTAGCAGCTCAATTTTACTTGACAGCGCTGCAATCGCTTTTGCGCAGACGTGCAATCCAAGGCTGCAGCTGCGGCAGCTTGTATTCCACCAGATAAAGCATGAGATCCTGTTTAAAGCCCGTTGCGCTTTCGCCTGCTGTAGTATCCGCACCCTCGGGCAGCGCTGGCAGCAAAGGACTCATCCACAATCCTTGCGTACGATTGTGCCAATCGTCCTCGTATAAATTGGCCGTGGAAATGACAACACGCATCGAGCCATCGGCATAGCCGAGCAGCATTAGCTTGGTGTGCGAGGTGGAAAATGGTGTGGGCATCTTCACCCTGATGGCCGTCACCTGCGGCTTGAATTTGCCAATGCCCAGCAGCTCCGGGGACTCGTCCCCATAGAGCACAAGCAGCGGCTTGTCGCTGTAAGACATTTGACCTGATTAATGTGGATAATGATGAGTTATATTACGACTTACAGTATGCCGGCAAAGTAATAGTGTCCCAGCAACCAGCCAATGTCTATCATAAAGTTGATCTGCACACTGGACTCGATCTCGCCCAGACTTTCGTCGAGTATCTCCTGCAACGTGATGCTGAGCGGCTCCTGATGCGTTGGCTTCGAGTCCGTGATGGCGGTGAGAAACATGTTGTAGGGAGCAGCACGTTCAAGCTTGGCTGCCATGCGTCCCTTCTCCACGACGACGGGAATGTAATCGCGTATGTTGCGCTCGCTTAGCTTTTGTTTCTTGGCGAGATTCGAGTTGTCATTGCTGGTAGAAACACCACGACTTGTGCTGGCAGTTGGAGCAACTGTTGGTGGCTCCTTCGGTACTGCAGTTGGAGTAGGAGCTGGAACTGGAGCCTTTGCTGGCTTTTCTTGGATACCCGCTTCTTTGACAGTTTTGGGAAACAGCTTCTCCAGCAGTTTGAGCTGCTGATTGATGAGTTCATTCGAATATTTGCTGGGTATTTCATACTCTGCGCTGCCTGCAGCAAAGCCTTTTGCATAAATAGCATCCACTAATTCAAATAGCAAAAAAATCAAACAATTGCCGGCCAAAAGTTGTGAAATAGGTTTGGTGCACTTACAATGCGCGTGTTTGTATTCCTTAAAGTGTATGGGATTTTTGCGATAGCATTTCTCGGCGTAAGGACACTCCTGCATTTTGTGGGAGATTCTAAATATCTTAACAAATAAATTAAATTAGTGGTAAACAAACTGATAAATAAAAGCGGCAATTGCAGCTGTGCCAAACACCGCGTTATCGAAATCGATATTATTATCGAAATTACGGCCCACTAAAATCTGCGGTCGTATCGAAATAAATAAGCATCGAAATATTTGAATATCGCAAGTAGAGAGTATCGATTCTATTAAAGTCAATCGAAATGTAGCCCGTTAAACTTATCGCTTATTAACCGACTAGGGAAATTGTTAGCTTTATCACTTTAGTGTTTATACATTGGCATTAAATTCTACAAACTATACAGTTGCATTCATTTATTAATAGATGTGAAAATAAATTACACCAAGTGTGTGCTTTATTTCATTTTCAAATTAGTCATGTGCAGCTTTAGTCCATGTATAATACATTTCTGTTCTAACAATATTTATATTGTTTGTGGTTAACCTGCCTTGATGTGATAATCGTGTTTTCATTCACTCGTCATGAACAGTACAGGAACTCAGACATAAATCGAAGCTTCAAGTGAACAGTCGTATAATTTGTACAATATAAATGGCAGATACAAGAAAAAGAAGTGGATGTGACTCTGGAATTATAGCCGATATAATTGCGTTCGAATACAAAATGTCACACAAATATCGTGGCAGAGCATTAATCTTTAATAACGAACACTTTGAGGACGCCAGCTTGAGATCCAGGATGGGCACAAATGTTGACAGCGAGCGACTCGAAGCGGTGTTGAAGCGTTTGGGTTTTAAAGTCCGGGAATACGTGGACTATACCAAAAAAGATATCTTGCGCAAGATCAACAGAACTGCAGCGCGAGATTTCTCGGAATATGATTGTCTACTGATAGCCATACTTTCACATGGAAAAATGGGTTATATTCATGCTAGGGATTCATATTACTCCGTCGAGGATATCTGGCGAGCTTTTTCAACTGACAAATGCCCAACTCTAGCAGGCAAACCTAAATTGTTTTTTATCCAAGCCTGTCAAGGAGATCTCACGGATCCCGGCTATCCGCTGCAGCAGCCCGAAATGCTGGACATCGAAGAGACTTCATTGTTCAGCTGTCGGATGCCCATTCATGAGGATTTCTTGGTCGCCTTCTCTACGCTGCCTGGCTTCTGTTCCTGGCGGAACACACTCGATGGAAGCTGGTTTATACAGAGTTTATGCGAGGAATTGGCAGTCAATGGAACGAATCGAGATATATTGACCTTACTAACATTTGTAGCTCGACGTGTTGCCTTCAACTTCGAGAGCTATAATCCATCGAAGCCTACAATGCATCAAAGAAAACAAATTACTTGTACCATGTCCACATTAACACGAATTTTGTATTTTCGTGATAAGCCCAGCCCAGAATTAGACGAGCAACTTGATAAATGTGTATATCTGCGATAAATTTACCAAAGCTTGTTTCAATATCATCAAATAGTAAATAATTACTGTAATGTTCAAACTTAAAATATATCACTTCATAAATTTTTAACGTTTTGTTCTCTATCTTAATTCAATTCAAAGCAAGCAATGAACTAATAAACATTCCGTAGATTCATTGTTAAATAGCCGCTGATGATTAATTTAAATTCGAAAAAAATTCCTCGTATGCATACAAAAATTTCCTCTATCGATTAATATCGGCGTTGCCAGCTAATATGTGTTGTGGATTTAATATTGATGTGTAACAACCATCCGTTAAATTTTATAATTTGTAAATTATTTATAGTTTAAATAATTAAGAGCGCGTATTTATTTATAAATTTGTTAAGATTAACAAAATTGTGTAGCTGTTAACAAATGGCAGCCCTCCAGTGTTGTGAAAAGCAGCAAGTTCGCCGTGGACACTTCGTGTCTGTCGTCGGTCGTTCGTTGTCGTCGTCGTGTGTGCATTTCATGATAAACAATTTAAAATAAATAACAAAATTCACGTACTTATGGTGCATTAAAGTAAACAAACTGGCCACAAAAGCAGACCGCAAGTGTTAAATTGTCAGCGTGAGTAGCATTCAAATTGTTTTATGTGCATTTCGATGTCAAAACCAAGCACAATAATCTCAGTGCAATTACGTTTGGCTGAAAGAAAAATTTGTTCTTCTTCTTCTGCTCTCATACTCTACTCTGCTGCCGAAAGAGACTTGGCTGGCGTCGGCGTCGTCGTCGTTGTGCTGGTGTTGTTGTTTTTGTATATGCTGCTGCGCCGTTGTTGTTGTTGCTGTTGCTCCTCTTGCTCGCTCGACAGGGATTACGTTTTATTCTCAGCCTCTCGTCAGTCTTATGCTGCAATATATGCGTGTGTGTATGTGTGTTTGTGCTGCGCGCGCCATTAATTGAACCAAAAGAACGAAATTGAAAACAATTATAAATACACACAATAAAATCAAATTTTTATGATGTTTTGAAAATACTTGAATACAAAAAGAAATCCACTTGATGCGACACAGGTGCGGATTAGTTTTGTATTTAGTATTTTGCTGTTGTTGTTGTTGGGCGCGCGCAGATTTAATAACATTTATTGAGTCACAAACAAATCGCAAGTGATGATTCGATGATTAATCGAATTTAAGCGAACTTTCGACCATCTATCGCTCTAGTGAGTCAGAAAGAGAGCGCAGCGCACAAAAAGACGCTAATTTATGCACTCTCGCTCTCTCTCTCTCTCTCTCGCTCTGCTCAAACAAACTGTTATCATAAGACTGAACAAAAAAAAAATGCTAACACGCACTCTGTTATCAATTTCATCATGTACTGCTTCGTTTTGCTTTTTTCTACTCTATTTTCTATGCATTCCCTTTACGCTTATCTACGCAGCGCGCTGCCTCTATTGCGCTGCTCTTCACACTTTACGCTCTGTTGTTGTTGTTATCAGCGCGCGCGCAAAGCGACGTCAACAGCGCAGCGACAGCGAGATCACACACACAAACGATATTACCTTCGCTTTGCCGTTAGACGCCGTTCAGTCGCGGTCAACGCAAGCGGTAGCTTTGGCATCGCTGCTTTTTCCTTTGTCGAAGGTAACTGAAGCGCAACCCAACACACAAGACACAAGACTTGCACTCAATTCCACACACTTTGCGTTTGTTGGGTTGTGTCTAGGTGTGTGTGTGTGTGCGTTGATTTGTTGCATTTGCTTTCTGCGTATTTTTGCAGGGAGCTTTGCCCAACACTGGCAACTCTGCTGCTCTCCTTCTTCACTATGTTTTTGCTGTTGTAATTGCAGCTCTGAGCATTTGCCCAAGTGGGCATAGCGAGAGTGGCAAGCAGAATAAGCTTGAGGCATATTTTTGAAATCTGCTGAATCATTCAGAGCGTTCGTCGTCTGTTGGTAAAACCGCTTTAAGGCTGTTTCTGTAGAATCTCTCTCAATCTTATGCTTCAAGCTGATAACATCTGGGCGATTTGAAACGATCTGGAAATCAGTCAAGTAGATTATGAACTTCTGGGAAGCATTAATCTAGACGTAAGAGATTCTATTATTATACTAATTGTGTTATTATAAACCTAGCTTTAAGATTGAGACATTTTAATTTCACAAGTGTATTTTTATTGCTTCATTTTGATTAGACAATTTTCTTCCAATAATATTTGTTAAAAAAATTTGTGAAAAATTAATATTTGGCGCTGACTTTTATTTAAAGACGAAATTATGATTAAAAGATTACAAATATAAAATTAAATTCAATAAGTGTAAGATATTATATTATTAAATTATAATATCTGTGGGAATATTTAAGGAATATTAATCCAAAATTAATTCGCTGCACGAATTGGGAAAACTCAGGAAAGCCCAATCAGTTTCGATGATAGGTTAGTTAAATTTGCTTTAAATTAAAAAATGTAAATAGTTTTTATGACGAAACTAATGAAATTTAAGGATATTCAGAGAATCATTTTGAGATGAAAGCTTTGTCCTGTTGGGTACTAAGTTTCCTCTTTATAAAACTGAAATTTCCGCTTATTTGCATTTCTTATTGAAGTCATGCCAATAAAATCACGAAAAAACCTATTTACATGATTTTTCCATATATTTTTTATTAGTTAATTTCATAGCGGTCTCAATTCTAATCTTTCAACTATGTTTTTTTTTTTGCAAATTTTTTGCTGATTGCAACTATAAATCATAAAGTAGCGAACATAAATCATTTTTTAGAATAAACTTTGAAAAGTGAGTTGTAAAGTCTCGAGAGCCTCAAAACTGAAGTCTCCAGACAGACGCCTTCGATTTGCATTTTGGGCTTTTGTGTTGATGGTTAGTCAGTCTACTTGTGTGCCTGTGTTGACCGAAACTGCCTCCAGTCCTCAAATGATCCACGCCCACTCCCACGCCACCGCCGCCATCGCCTACAATCTGCAATCTGTGAGCATACTCGTATGTGTAATGTTCCTTTTTGTTTTACGACTCAACGGTTATTCTAATTTATGTTGCATACACATATTGTATATTGTATATGGGGTTCGACAGTGTTGCACACACATGCACACTCTCTTGATTGGGCAATTCACAATTTGCCACGCTGCGAAAATTAAGTGCGCAAAGTCAATATTTCAATTTCGGAAAAGGCAGCTCACAACACAAAACATAAGAAACATGTAAGAAAGCTACAGGCGAGTGTGCTCGACTTTGAAATACCCGCTACACATTTGTAGAAAGCCCAGGGCAGGTGCCCTTTACATTCCATAGTATTTGTATAATATTAAAGATTAAATTTTTAGGATTCATGCGGAATATAGAAATTATAAGCTATAATAACTTGTTAATCGACTAGAGTTAAAATTTGTAGAAACCTTTAAGAATATAATTATTATGTGTCGAAAAAATGTAGTAGCTAATTTTTAAATTCAGATCTGTTTTTTTCCGATTTACGAACAGTTAAAAAATCATTTATATTTGTAACTGTTTTATAATACCCCTCTACCCCGTGTGTATATAAGGTATGATAATTTGCATATGCGAAAGAAGTGGTGCATGCCGCATGTGTTGCATGTTGGTACTGCATGATTATAAACCAGCTAACCAGCTGAGCCTCAAAAGGCGGCACAGCCTACGCATCAGGTTGCAAGTTGCCAGCAACCTAACGACTTTTAGCGGCATTTTGTAAATGAGCCACAAAATGGTCTCGCTTGCTTGCTTGCTCTGTCTCTTTGCCTAAATAATTATGTTATTAATTGGATTTCTGCAGCACACACACAATTGCATACCAAAAATTTGCATGCTAGCTGCTGCAGCCCTGATTCGTAATCCCCCCATTTGTTTCATTGCCTTCGGGGGCGGGGTTCTTATCTCTCCTCAACTATTTTTAGATCTATCGAAAGCGTGATTTACGTTTTTCTCTGTTTGATTTCTGCCAGTGGGCGTTTCCGCTCTCTCCCCTCAATCTCCCGTGCTTCCCCCCTCTTGCCCATACATAAATATTTCATTTTTCTCTCGATTGTTGGCGCTACTCTTGATCTTCTTGTCGCGATAATCCGCGCATTTGGTAATAAAAAAAATAAACTCAACTAAAAGTCAAAACAAAGCAAAAAATGAAGGAAAAAAAAATGTCAACACGCATTTGAACTTATTTTTAGACCCTGTCGCAATCGGATTTAGTGTTTTTTATAATTTTTTTTTTACTTTTTACTATGATTACAATGCCAAAGACTGGAAACAACTTTATTAAGTGCTTGATAAAGATGTTTATCATGGCAATGAGACTTGAACATTGGCTTAATTCAAATCTGCGTTGAGTTTAGCGAAATGTTCGAAGCTGAAGTACTCTTTTTAATTGGCAAAAGCTGCTCAAGAGACTATCGATAACTCTGATCTGGCATAGATATAGTAACATTGTGGAATGCAAATACAAAATTTAATTATGTTTGAAAAATAATTATATAGTTTATAATATCTACGGATAAATGTTAAAAAGTACTATCGCTACTCATGTCTATTTCCATTTAAAATCCTCCGAGCTTGTAAGGGAAATAGAAATTTGTATTACAATTTGTTCCAGTTGCCGAGCTCAACGCCCACAGAGTTCACAACAATTTGGCAGTCACAGTGCAACTTTTACCATCTGCCATGGGGCAAGCTACGTTTTGTGTTTTTATAGTTAGTCAAATGGCAAATGGCCCGCCTTAAAGACTTGGAGGAAAACTTATGAAAACGCAACTTTAAACTGTAATAAAGTGGGAAATTACAGCACATAAATCTCTGTCGCTAAACTGTCAAGTGAGTCGAATCGAGTCGTTGTTGCGTTGCGTTGCGTCGGGAATCGGGAGCCAACACCCACACACACACACACACACACACACACACACTTACAGTGGTTGCCTCTTTGAATGAATTCGGTTGGTGGCAAGCTATTAAAGCGACTTTACAGTTTGGCAGCTACTGTTGAGTGGCAAATTTAAATGCAACATGCGGGGCCAAGCGCCACACAAGGCGTCGCACGCAATGCTCCATCTCGTTCTCTCCTCTACGCACAGTCGCTGTCTGTCTCGATATTGTTGCGGTTGTGGTTGTTGTGTTGGCCTATTCAGGCATTCAGATCGCGCGACACTTGACTTGGCGCTTCATTGTCCATATAAAACTAATAATTATTGCATTTAAAATCTAATAAATAAGCGCATTGACAATCCGGAGTTGTTGTGGATTTAAAAGCACTGCCTGACAGGCGCATGAAACGGGGGAACAACATGAAAACAAACAGTCTTGGAAGACGCTGAATTGCCGCTCCTATTTTAATGGCGCTATGCTCAGGGCTGCGTTGCACAGCTTGCTGTGACAATAAAAATAAACGATTCGCTGCGAAATTTCTACTCCCCTTTTGCACTTAATTTCCTGCTTCGTCTTTATGTAAGATTAATTGTGTAGTTCCCTGGCATACCTCGTAACGATCTTAAATAATCACAAATATATTTGCCATGCTGAAGTAAAATAACAATTGCAACAGTTTATTGACAGTTTGAATTCGTAGTATTTGTAGTTGTATTCCTAAAAAATATATAATCTACTAAAAAATCTAAAAATTCAATTTTGGAACATATCAAAATATGTTCAGCAATAGGAATAAATTTTTAAGTCTTCTTATTTTTCAATTAATTAATAGACACACAATGAATTAAATGAGTGAATTAAGAGCAACTAATGTTTATTAAGTATTTGTCTTAAAATCATACCATTGAAATTCGGTATAATCAAAATTTAATAGGGGAATTCCGAATTTCAAAATCTCTGAAAAGATACAATAAACTTCTTATTATACCCTTCTACCCTATGGGTATTTCTTCATAAATTTGAGCTTAGCTTAAATAAGATAAAGTTCTTATAATCATTTGAAGTGTTTTTAAGATAATATTGTAACATATTGTGTATTATAGAAATAATTTTGAACTGCGTTAAAAGCCAAAGTTGCCAACTGGAGTTTGTGATGCAGCCCTGGCAGAATTTCTAGTAATGATCATCGTGAAAAGTACACAACTTGAACAATTCTAGCTGCTGTTGTCGTTGTGGTTGTTGGTGTTGTTGTCGTTTTAGTGACAATGCTGCTGCCGCTTTTGACCATAATTGTTGTACTTGTCATTGTTTTGTGTCGCGTTGCCAACTACAGCGCAAAGCGCAAACGCACCGACATCCAACTCACAGACATGGCTGTTGTCGTTGTGTGCGTGTGTGTGTAAGTGTGTGTTAAATACATGTAATTAGCCATGTTTGTGCCATTTAATCCGTTCGGAGTGCATGTCCTCTCTCCACACTCTGGCGACGCGTTTCTAAGAATTCTTTGCGTTTTGTTTTGGCGCACGCATTAGGCGCCACAAAGCGCGGCCACGTTTAACCCCCAAGCAGCGCATGCAACTCGCAACTTGCAACTTGGGCTGGTCTGGTCTGGTCTGGGCATACTCCACATATTTATGGGCTATTTAGGCGAGTGTGGCGCGCATCGTGTGGATGCTGCAGCGCACGCGAGAGAGAGGGAGAGATGGAGATGGCGTTGATGTTGTATGGTGGTCGTTGGGCTGCGTCAGTCATTGGCATTGATTGGCAGTTGAGCACGCAACAATTGTTGCATGGCGCTGCACTGAACGCCACTTGCAAGCTGCAAACAGTAAGCGGCAAGTTACATTTTTGCGTGTTTATACCTGCTATCCATAGTGTAGAAGGGCATTATAACTTAGTGGCAGAAGGAGCCATCTCAGACTCCATAAAATGATGTAATATATTCTTGATAATTGTACACAGGAGAGAGGATATAGCCAAGTCCGATACGACGGACAATAATAACTTAATTTAATAAATTTCTGAATTTGTTTGTGAGCGGATGAAAAACAGAAGTTATTCTTGAAACAACTTTAAAGCGAAAAATCGCAATTTATTTAAAATCATTCAAATTTTTGTATTCTCTCATAGTGGGTAACGGGTATTTCACAGTCGAGCACTCTCGACTGCAGCTTTCTTACTTGTTGTATTGCATGCAATGCATGTTGTTACTTCGCAAACAGTTGGCAACGCTGTTAACGCGTGGGCGTGGGCAAAAAGGGTGGCTACTCTTTGTTGACAGCTCAATTACATTTTAGGTTGGCACAGGGTTGCCAGATGGCGTGTTCTGTTGCAATTAACGCGTCAATTATTTGTAATTAGAATTGACTTAATTTTCATGTTTTTTGTTGTGTTTGCCAAAATGATTCTTTTGTGTGCACTTTTGGCACGTGCGCACATTAAGGAAGGAGGGCAAGTTGCATATGTGTGGTGTATAATTTGCGTGCATGCACATAAAATTTTATTGTTTGTTGTTAGTGCTTGCTGCTGTTTTACATTTATGTATGTATGTGGTCGGTGCGCTTCATGACTATTTTCGGTTTTTACGACAACTGCGTTATGTTACCCATGTTGGCCATAAATTCGCGTTTAGCAGTGTTAAACACGCAATAAAAACTAGGCAATATTAAAAGTGGCGCCCCCACTCAACCACACTCACATCTGGCAACTCCCGAATGCAATTTGACGAAAGAGTTGGCAACGCACAACGAAGCTGAAATTCTTTTCGAACGATAGCATGCTCTTTCTCTCTCCCTCTGGCATGCCATTCACTTGCTGTGGCTGCGTTTACAGTTTGATTGCTGCCCACACGTTTTGCGTTCACGTGCAGTACGCCCCCCGAACCTCCCAGCCAGCTGCTCGTACCCTTTTGCAGATAGCGTAGCATTTGATTTGTTTAAAGTAAAGTAAAAAAAAAACATGCTAGCGTGTGAGTGTGTGAATGTGTGTGTGTTTGTATAGCGCTTGGTTGCTCGTGTTATTGTGTTTGTTGTTGTTGCTGCTTGTGGTTTTTTTAGACACAACACAAGGCGGCAGGCGGCAGGCAACAACAACCACAATACGTCACTCAGCAGTTAGCAGGTTGCCAGGGCTGCACAAGTGCAAACTATCGCCAAGCGTGACATGAGCGAGCCTAACAGGTATCGATACTAGTATGCGATAGCTGCGTTTGCTCCTTTTTGGCTTTTCATGTAGCCCTGATAATCACTTTTCTCACACAAACACTCACACTCTAAACGTTTCGTTCGCTCGTTCACAGCGCGCATTCGTCGTTGATCGCTCGCTTCGTGCAGTTGTGTTTATCGGACAATCGTCAGACTGTCGCCTGAATTACATACAATTTTTACGCAAATATTATCAATTAAAAAACAAATAATTATTGAAAAAAAAAAAAACCAAAAGCTCGTTGAACGAGAAATGTGAATGCGTTTGCAAGACTGTCAATATTATAATTATTTGTATTATTTATGTAAATGCTGCGTCGTCGCCGTCTGCATTTTATTCGTCTGTTGTCGTCTCTCTTTGTGGAGGGTCTCGGGATCTCATATAACATTTGGATGCTGATTGCTGATTTCTGCAGCCAACTGTGTGTGTGTGTGATACTGTGTGCGTGCAGTGTAAATAAATAAAAATAATATCTGCAATCTTTGGCATAAACGAGGAGAGAGCAGAACCAAACCATCACCCGAAGAACATCTCCATCCATCTCCCGGTTCAACATGTGTACGTTGTTGTTTTTGTTTTGCTCGATCAAAAAGTTTTGCTTTTTTAATCTTGTAATTTATCATCCATTGCCATTGCCATTACCATCAGCATTACCATTGCCTTGCATTATTTGTTTATTTTTAAACACATGTCCCCACAGGTCCTCTTCTCTCTTTTTATACCCGTTTCTTATGGGTGAACAATGGGGATTATAATTTAATGCCAAACATCAAGATTTCAGATACCATATGAGTTAGAGATACGAAATTTAATATAAAAAGTTCTGGGGATCGCCACGAAATGGGTTTGTTTTGAAATTCAACTAGACCTTCCGCTTCCTTAAAAAAATGAATTAATATTGTAATTTCAAAGGTAGATGCAGGCTCCAATATTAGATAAAATTTGATTACGATCGCACAAAGTTAGTGAAGAAACAACGTTTGAGAATCAAATGCAACATCGCTTCCCTTGCTTCTTGGTCACACTGAAATAGGTAACAGGTATTTGACAGTCAACCAAACTCGACCTAAGCTTTCCTGAATACTTTGTTGTTTCTCTCCTTTTCTCATTTTGTTTTTTGTTGTTTTTACGATTTCGTTTTCAATGGCAACGGAAGCGCCTGGCGATAAGTCAACAACTCTCTCGCTACTGCAGTTTGCTATCGTTCTCCTACTTCTTTTGCGTCCGCTTCGGCTGCAACTTCGGCCTCTGGTATCGCGGTCTACCTGATGTGCACCCTCTTGATTTACGCTTTATTGTCATTGCCGCATTTATGATTGATTATTGATTGGAATTATATGATACGCATGCGCGAATGCGTGACTTCCATACAAAAAAGTACAACTTTGCTACTCCCCTGACTTCTCCCGGGTTTTTCCTCACTTCACTTACGGCGTTCTTTTGAGTTATGATCAACTTTAGTTGACTTTGGGTTTCCTGGCAGCAGCAGCAGCAGCAGCATCGATGCTCTCTACTGATTCCCTTTAGCACTATTGTCACGCATTTTATCGATCAGACGTTTAATTTGTAATTGCATTTAACGTTTATTGCAATTTAATTTTTGTTGTCGACTCATTTTGGAATTATTGCCACGATGAGTGGATCATTGTCGTCATGTCTCATTAAAATTGTTGTTCAATTTCTATAAAGTGCCAATAAAAGGGCTCAACTATCATTTGGGCTACATTGGATTTTACACAGTGCGACTACATTGCAAAAAATATTTATTCTTTTAAATCATTCATTAAAGACAAAGATTTTCACTAAAATTACGAAATAGTGTATGCATCATATTCTTTATGAATGGATTCTATAAATTCCAATGTCAAGTAGTTAATTCATATTTCTTCTCATTTTTCCCAATGAGACTTGATAAATATTTTTTAAACTTATCAAATTAAAAGTTTCAGATGTTTTTAAACAATACATTTTATTTGTTGATATAATTATATTAAGTTTTATGTGTTGATGAAACAAGACTCTGTAAATAAAAAAGGTTCAAATTAACAAAATTGTAAAATAAGATTTATTGCATATTTTTGAGAAACTGAAATAACTATGAAATAAAATTTTTTTCTTAAATGGTATAACCAAAATTCTTTCTTTTTCTTTTTATTAAAAAATGAAAAGTTTTTTTCAATTCTTATTTAATTTATATCTCAACAAATAAAAACCTTAATTGAGGTTTAGAAATGATAACATTATAACAGTCATATAAATAAAAAGAGAATTTAAAAAAAAAATCCCGAATGGGGGGATAGTAAAGATCCATCACAATATTTCCCCTAGTTGTTGTTTCATTGCTTTAACAACTAATTCCTTGTTCTTATGGTATTTATAATGCACATATTTGCGTAGAAAATCCCCAACCACAGCTGCGTCCAGTTGTCGGGTCAGTTCACTGGAAATATCATAGAGCATCATCCATGTCAAAGTCCCCCACCTGCAGTGCAATGTACACTGTACACACACAACAACCCATTGTCTCGATGCGAAGAGGGCGCAGGCCGGGAGGCATTAGAGGGGTTATTATTCAAAATTTGAATGCTTACGCTGCGCAATCAATCGGGGCTCCAATTTGGGGCTCCGCCAGCTGGTCAAATACTGCGATAATTACACACACTACAGGAAGGGGAAGGCGTGGATTGGGAGGTGGAAGGCGGGGAGAGGCAACTTGGCTGTGGCCTGAGGTGTTGCTGGTTGACTTGTGGGGCGGCTGAAAATGTGGCAGCAACCAAACAAATTGTCAACGGACAACAAAATGCAGGCAACGCCCCGCGTAGGCCACGAAATAGTTGGAAAATTAATTCACGTTGCGGCTAATTTGGCCAGAAAACAGCTAGAAATACAGTATACAAGTGTTTGTGTGTGTGTGTGGCAGGCGTGTTAGGAGGTGCCACAAGTGTTGCACTTGTTGATTTATTGTCGGCATTTAATTGGTTTTGAAATTGGATTTGAATAAGCCTGCCTCACACACCGCCCACCACACCACACCTTACCTCCTCACCGCCTCTTCTCCCGCATCTCAGTTAAAAAATGAACAAAATAAAAGCCGCAAATTAATTGCTACAACAAATTTTTCTTTCAATTAGATTTTGTCACTTTAAAAAATTTAATCAACCAAACGAAAGAGCGAGAGAGCTGGAAGTTTTTCCAGCAATTTGTTGTTCGCATTGAAATGTCATAATTGAAATTGAATTGTTGTCTTTACCGTTATGCGGTTAGTAGATGGCGGCACCTGGAGGTGGTGGCAGGTGGGGCAGGTCACGGGGGTAAGCAGTAACTGACAAGTTGCAGCCACCATTTGACTGTGGTGTTATCTCTGTTTTGTGCTAATTATGATGTGCACTGCTCATTAATGCACTCGCCACTCACCCTGCACACTGTGGCCAAACTACAATAAAATTCTACTATATTAATATATCATTTACAATATTCTTGTCATCTCGTTACAACTCATTAATTTGTTTTACTTTCAAAGTACTTTGACCGTTGTATTATGTTGCAGACATTCCTTATTAATTAAATACATTTCAAAATTCCTTGATGTTTATATTTATTTATTTACAAAATTCCCCAACGTTTATCGATCAATTTGAATCTTTACTCTTAAATTCTTTCTTTAACACTATCATTCATTCATTATTATTTTAATAGATATTCACATTCACTGATATCGGAATAAATTATATATTTATTTTTTCATTATATAAACTTCGCCAAAATGCCATCGAGCAAGTTTAATATTTGCTTTAAACCTTCGTTAATCGTCAAACATTTCAGCGTAAATAAGCTACAAATTTTAGTTAATAATTTAATTCATTGATTGTTTATTGGGCGCTCTAAAAGTGAACGCTGCTGAATGATTCACCCGCACTCGCTGCGGTTAGCTCATTCACAAATTAATTTAATGGTCGAGAAATGCCAGTTAACAGTTTCTTTAACTCAAGTGCGAAATGCAATAAGTCGCTGACTAATCTCAAATCTCCCAAATTCGCAAAATATACAAGTCCAAGTGTACCTTTCTCAGAATTTTATTGTTGATGAGAATAATGCAATAAATACACAATTAAAATCAGTTTTATCTCTTACTGATAAATCTGCAGAATCAGCTGAATTGTGTGATCAGCAAACAATCTTTATAGCTAAATAATCGAGCGAAGATGCTTTATTTGTAAACCTATCTCTCTCTTCAGTTGATTTACATTATAGATAGAAAATAAATTATCGGCAGCACATTAAACAAATATCTCAAACTTAATATTTTTTGCTACCACTGCACTATGGTCCAGACGACCACTTTTTGTGCCATAAAGTCAATTTATAAAAGTTAAAATATTACCCCGATTTTGATGGCGTTGCATCAGAAAATGAGTGACCTTTTAAGTTACATACCAGAAATTTGCATAGATGGCGCCACTTTCGCGAAAACAGCTGTCAAACACAGCTGTTTATTTGCAAAAGCTAGTGCAGTAGGAAAATGCAGATTGCGTTGCAATTTTCAATTTCAAATAAATTAAAAAAAAAACGAGTTTTAATCTAATTTTAATGATGAGTTTTAATAAGTGGAGTTTGTACTACGTGTTTCGTGAAATTAAATGAGTCTAGCCAATGTGATGTCTTTGTAATTTAATGTTAAAGTGAGTCGCCCAACATGTGCGTTTTAGTAAAGAAATCTCATTTTTGAAAAGGTGTACAAAATGAGTCCAAGGGAGTCCAAGCTTTAAACCAATTTTATATTTTAGACTAATCCATTCTTGTTCAATTGCATATAGTGAGAATTGCCACTTTTGACCACATTTCTTGGAAATTGCAATTTTAGTTCATAACCTCAATTACAAGAATGTAGAATATTTGACTTTGTGGCAATCTTTGTTAAGAAAAAATGGTAAATCGGACTATTTTTTAAATTTCTTTGATGCGGCTATTCTTGGTTGTTGGTTTATGTAAATTAAAAGCTGATTTGATAAAAAAAATTGGAAAATATATTTGAAATTCGTCAAAATAACTTTATCATTTAAACCTAATTTTTAACAGTTTTAATGAGTAAGGTAAGACTCAAATGATATAAGTAAACTTTAATTCAATTAAAAAATACCTAAACCCAATCAAATACACCCGACATGTGTAATATTGAAGTAGGTATGAAACGTTTTGACTAGATAAGGCGACCGGCGATAATATGTTGTAGTTTGGTGAACAATAAATTGCTAATAATGATAATTATTTTGATTTCAACGATCATAATGAACGTGTAAACGATAAATAAGGTTCATCAGAAGGTGTATACATAAAATAAATATATTATTAAATGAATTATTAATACTTTAAAATGAAAGAGCGGCTGTATACCAGCAAATTATTTCTACATGTGGAAAACAATTTTTTTTTAATAAAAAATGAAATAAAATTAAAGTTAAAAATGTGCCACGCCCTCATAAGGAAAAAACCAATAAAATAATTATTTTTTTTAACGGTAATAAATAATAAAAAAAAATTGAGCAAAAAAAAAAATATTTAGAGGAGGCTATGCCACGCCCACTTTTCCAAAATAATTCTAATCAGGTCGCTTAATTCAAATAAAAAAACCGCGGTAAAAAATCTATCGTGGTTCAAGAGATATTAATTTTTGGCACAAAAAGTGGTCGCCTGGACCATAGTGCACTGTGGCACGATTTTAAAGTCTGCCTCTGAGAGTTACGTCAGTTAATCAGCGCGAGATAAAATTAAATAATATAATTTCACATGAAATTGAATTATTATTAATCAGATATTGATACTACATATTTAATTGTTAGCACTTTTGCCATACGATGGCATTGTTGATTTTATTAAGTTTTTTTTTTTTAATTTTTGCATACAACAAATTGAAATCAATAAAATTGAGTTTTCGATCGATTTGCATGCATTGGACGCCGACCTTGACGTTCAGAGACAACGTCGAATATGGGGAGGAGTCAAGCATGATTTGTGCACAGACGACAGGCGACAACAGCAACAACAACAACAATCGATAGCAAACCGAAAACAAACGACGACTTCATTTGAAGCTGGGCACATGGCCAACTTGTTGTCGTCGGGGGGCGTTGCTTAAGCCAATAATCTAAGCTTATATACATACTTATATATGTTTATTGATGGATTGATAAATGTGTGCACGTATTTGACTCTGTTGCGTTTCTCTTCATTCTTTATAGACTATCCGCCTGCTGATAGCTATACCGGTTATCGGGTAACTCCACCCCAAAGCAA
Source organism: Drosophila formosana (assembly GCA_035045625.1). Taxonomy (NCBI): domain Eukaryota; kingdom Metazoa; phylum Arthropoda; class Insecta; order Diptera; family Drosophilidae; genus Drosophila; species Drosophila formosana. Next base: position 404,870 of record JAWNOW010000030.1, read on the forward strand.
TCATCATCCGCACCACAGCAGCAGCAACAACAACAATAACAACGTCAGCAGCGGCAATAACAACAACACCACCACCAGCACCACCAACAACTGCAGTATAAGCAACCACAACCACAACAACAACAACAACAACAGCAACAGAATGGACACCGATGATGTTGAGTCGAACACAAGCAGCGCCATGTCCACATTGGGCACATTATTCTCATTCCAATCGCCGGCGGTGAAGAAGCTATTGGGCTGGAAGCAGGGCGACGAGGAGGAGAAATGGGCCGAGAAGGCTGTCGACAGTTTGGTCAAGAAGCTAAAGAAGCGTAAAGGCGCCATCGAGGAGCTGGAACGCGCCCTATCCTGCCCCGGTCAGCCCTCAAAGTGTGTGACCATACCACGCTCATTAGACGGACGATTACAGGTAAATTACACCGAGAAATAACAGGGTATCATTAAAAGACAATGTAGCGTAAGACAGTAGACAAGGAAGGCAAGACAGGAGATCAATTGAAGAGTGTAGACTTGAAGTGGTAAATTAATATATTAAAATACTAAACTGCTTATGAAAATAACAGACGAACAGATGCAGATAAATTATCGTATATTACAGAAAAATAGTTTATATGAAATTGTAGGAGAGCAATGTAGAATGTCAATGGAAAGATTGTGTAAATAATTAAAATTGTTCTAAATAAAAAAGCTGAAAATCTTGAAAAGAAACAAAGAAGAATATTGGCATTCGTTATTTATTTATGTTTTACCAAAATAAATTGTAAGTTTTGGAGTAATTAATTTATATAGAACACTAAATATAGAAATTTTATAAATTGTAAACAAGTAAATTTTAATAATATAAAGAGCTGAAAAAATACAATAGAAGTCTAACTATATACTGTATAATTTATTATATCATACAATCAATTAGGAAATCGCATATTAATCATTCGTTACTTTTTTCCTATTTGTCCCGGTCAGGTCTCCCATCGCAAGGGTCTGCCACATGTGATCTACTGCCGCGTGTGGCGCTGGCCCGATCTGCAGTCGCATCACGAACTGAAACCGCTCGAAATATGCCAATATCCGTTCAGCGCCAAACAGAAAGAGGTCTGCATCAATCCCTATCACTACAAGCGTGTCGAGAGCCCCGTCTTGCCCCCCGTGCTCGTGCCACGCCACTCGGAGTTCGCGCCCGGCCACTCGATGCTGCAGTTCAACCAGATGGCCGAGCCGAGCATGCCACACAATGTCAGCTACTCGAACAGTGGCTTCAATTCGCACAGTCTCAGCAATAGCAACACCTCGGTGGGCAGTCCCAGTTCCGTTAACTCCAATCCCAATTCACCATACAACAGTTTGGCGGGCACGCCGCCGCCCGCCTACAGTCCATCCGAGGATGGCAACTCCAACAATCCGAACGATGGCAACCAATTGATAGATGCCCAGATGGGCGATGTGGCGCAGGTCAGCTACTCGGAACCGGCGTTTTGGGCCTCCATTGCCTACTATGAGCTCAACTGTCGGGTGGGCGAGGTGTTTCACTGCAACAACAATTCGGTCATTGTCGATGGCTTCACGAATCCGTCGAATAACTCCGATCGCTGCTGCCTCGGCCAGCTGAGCAATGTGAATCGCAACAGTACCATCGAGAATACACGCCGTCATATAGGTGAGTAAACACGAACCATCTGTTTAAAATATTATATTCACATTTCTGTATGTAATTCCTCGTCTTAAAAATAGTGAAAGATATGGTTAACAAATGCTTTTCAAGATTTTTTTATTTAATTAACTGAAAAATTAAAGATTTAGCAAGTTAAAAAATATAATGGAAATAAAATGTAATTTTATTCACTTAAAAATTAGATAACTTGGATAACTTACGGTCGTTAGTTCATTATGATTTACTAGATTTTTTGTTTATAATTTACCATTAATACTTTGATACAAAAAATCTTTGTAATTATTTAATAAAATAATATCCATTTGAATATTGAATAAAAAATAGAAAATATATTCAAACACAATATTTATCAGGGATTCGAATTTTTGAATTTCACAAAAATTAAAAAATTTTTTTTTCTTAAATTGAAATAATTGTGATATTAAATAATTTCTGATATTAAATATTTTTGAAAAAGTTTAACGATAAACCTTATTTTCGATTGTAAAAATATTATTTAATTTGTACAAGTTGTAAAATACCTACTTCCCCCATTGCTTTGCAGGTAAAGGCGTTCATCTGTACTACGTGACTGGTGAAGTATATGCCGAGTGCCTGTCCGATTCCGCCATATTCGTGCAGTCACGCAACTGCAATTATCATCACGGATTCCATCCAAGCACCGTCTGCAAAATCCCGCCGGGATGTTCACTAAAGATCTTCAACAATCAGGAATTTGCTCAACTGCTCTCGCAATCGGTCAACAACGGCTTCGAGGCCGTCTACGAGCTGACGAAAATGTGCACAATCCGCATGTCCTTTGTGAAGGGCTGGGGTGCCGAATACCATCGACAGGATGTGACCTCGACACCCTGTTGGATCGAGATCCATCTGCATGGGCCGCTGCAGTGGCTGGACAAGGTGCTCACACAAATGGGATCGCCGCATAATGCGATTAGCTCTGTATCCTAAAGACAACAACCTAACTAAACTAACTAAATAGAACTATAATCGAAGAAGGGATTTAGTTGAAGATAAACAAGTCCAATACACGCCGAAAAAGTTTGGAGCTAAGAGAAAACACAAAAAAAAAAAACTATGTAAAAGACCTAGAGCAAAATAGAGAAAAAGAAAAGAAAGCGTGGAAGGAAAGGACAAAACCTAAATGAATATGAACTAAAAATGTGTGCGTGTACATGCCTTATATATAAAGAATATTATATACACAGATTTATATATATTACATATGTAGAATGAGCTACTCAACCCGCCTCTCGCTCCATAAACATACTTATCTAATTTCTAGTTTATCATATATGATTTTCAACGCGAATGTCATTCCTTATGCAACAACAAAAAAAAGAGAAGAAAACAAAATTCAACTAAACTGAAAGAGTTATGATCTTAATGAAAATCGATCGATCTTATTGCAACAAATATTATGATGATAATATTTAATATGCCCTTTGGCAAACATGTTGTTCAAGTCTATTTCGAGTGCTACTTATGTGTCATTATTGCGAATTGCTTTACAAAATAGCGAGAAAGAAAGGATTAAATAATACTATATGATATACCTAACTCTATATATTTACCACTTAAAGTACCATTAGAGTATGTAGGGCAAGTTTTAAACAACTTTTATGCAATACATTTCTTAAAATACGCAACACACAGACACACACACACCACAACAAAACAAAAGTTACGTTTAACTAATTGATGATCTTTTTTAACTTTAAGTACAATTTTCAAAAAAAAAAAACGATAAACAAAAATCAAAAACAAACGCAATTAATTTTAAGTTTAATAATTTGCTTAGTTAAGTTTATTTTAGTTTTTGTTTCATTTTCAACAATTTTTTCGATGGTTTTTAAAAAAAAACATGATTTTTTATTGTTTAATGCAAAATTTGTGCCGAACCCTTCTTTATAAGTAGTTATAATGTAATCATTTAAAATAAACCGTTTTTGCCTTATCAGTTAATTGGTTTTATTTTTCTCAACAAAAAAAAACACAAACACTTTACAAAACAATTTATATTTTCAAATAAGCTGTAAATGATGGCTAAACAAGCTGAATATTCAATGTAATAATTGTGCCTATTTAAATATTTAATTGCGCTTTCGATGTATTTTTAGTGTAGGGACTCAAAAAAGTCGAATATTTGCTAACAAACCACTTTTAAATAACCGTTACAACAAACTTGCCTTGAAGTTTACAGTTTACGAGCAGCTTCTACAATACAATACAAATGCCTTACACACAAACAGTTGAATTGCCTTCGCTTGCTAGACGCAACGCCATTTATTGTAATTGTGTACTACCTATATATATATATATATATATACATACTATTGTAAAACCATTTTGAAATTTAAAGTATAATAAATGAAAACCATACAAAATTGCAATGTTCCACTTGCTATCTGGCATCGCTGCAGCTATCGATATATCAAAGATTCCAAAAATAGCTGCGTAAAACCTGAATTTGAATTTAAAAAAATCAAGTATCCTGAGGGAAAAAATCATTTAATAAATTTGATGTTATTATTTAATTATAAAAAACATTGCTGTTTGGTAAAAAAAACGCTAATAAAAAAAGAATTGTAAAACATCAATATATCGATGTTTCTCCACTGCGGTTACTCAGTCGGTCACACCGTTTCTTACATACTGAGTTTCTCAACATTTATAAACAGCTGGTAGCAGCTGCGATGAAGTTGATTTATTCTATTTTATTCAGCTGGTCACACTGTGTTTTTTGCATCTAGAATTGTCAACATGAGTTCGTCGAAGGTGTACGATCCATTGGAATTATTGACAAATAAAGGCACTCGGGAGCCTACATTCTTGGCCCCGATATGGAATCCACTGGCTGCCAGTGCGGCCGGCTTTGGCGCCGCCATGTTTCTCAACTGGGGCTTCCGTAAACCAGTTTTCGCTGGTAAGTGCGCTGTGACGTAACATTGTTTTTATTTCTCCATTTTAACAATATTTGAATATGTTATTGTAGGCATACAGAAACACATTGCCTTCACCTTGATTGGCGGCGCTCTGGGCGTCTATTTTGACAACAAACGCAACGAATATGTAGCCAAGCGCGATGCCGTTCTCCGGCATTATATTGAGCTGCATCCCGACGACTTTCCCAAGACAGGTGAGATTTATTTGCACTGCAATGTGATGGCAATTTTATTCTTTCGATTTGCAGATCGTAAGAAGTACGGCGAAGTCTTGGAGAGTTGGGTACCCGTCCGTTAATGGAAACAGATCAAGCCCCGCTTTATTTAGTTAATTAAACGGCTTTAATTGTAATACATATGAGAATACCAAACTGTAAGAAAAGCGTATTTCATTTACTTGCTGCTGCAGTGTGACCAGTTTCGCAGTATGCAAAACGACAAGAGAAACGAGGCGTATTTATTTGAATGCTCAAGGTATACAAGCTATTTTTTTATGGTGGTATAATAATAAAATATATAAATTTTGTTGAAGTTTATATAAATTGAATCGAAATTTACTAAGCGCATTCCACAAAATCGCAGCATTAATAGTAAGTTGCCCATTTAGCTGTTGACCGCTGTTGGTATTTGCTGGTATGGCTGCAGTATTTTTTCGTAGTGGCAAATTTGGCACATATTCGGCAATTCCGAAAAGAGCGCACTTTTGTGCCTTCCAATCGGTTGGGCTTTCGCCGTTTCAGTTTCGGGCGAATCGTTTTTTTCGTAGGACGTGCGGACGCAGCGTTAAAATTGTACCAACAATTTGTGTGCCAGCATGCAGAATATAAAATAAGAAAATTCAACGCGCCACAAAATCAATAAGCATAAAAGCAACGTTTAATAAATGTAATACATCACATTAATAATTAATTGTTCAATTTTAAGCTTGTCGCCATTTATTTTTAATTCTCCTTCGTGTTTCGCTATGTTAAAGTGACCGTGTGCGTGTGTTTGGGTGTGTGTTGGTGTGCGTGGATGTTAAAGCCGCCAGGATTTTACCGTTACAAATTACGAAAACGTTGAAAATGTTTCGTCGCGTGCAAAAGTAAATGAATAACTAAAACAATAAGAAGAGAAAAACTAAAACTAATCTACGCTCCACTTTGGACAATTATTGATCATTAACTAAAACAAAAATACCGAATTATATTTTTGGCAATTTTGACTTATTACCTACCAACAAAAGCAAAAGAGCAACAACAACAAAAGTTTTGCTGGCGCCAATCGGCGTAAAACAACAACTACAACAAGCAAAGCGACTTGAAAGGCACGTCAACCACAGCAGCAGCAGCGCAGCAGCCGTCGCCGCAACAGAGACAAAACAAAAAGCGAAAACAACAACAACTAAAGCTCCCAAAAGGCCGACGGCTTTTGGTGTTTTTTTTTGTAGAAACTTCTCACAGGCGAATTTAGTTTGTTTTGAGCTTATCAAGAACAGCAGCGATTATGGCGAAGGTAGGTGCATCTCAAAGCTGAGCTTTTAATTGTATTAGAAAATTATTTATTTATTTATGTGGCGGCTGCCAAGCACAATTTGTTGCCCTTTTCTGCCCACTTTACTTCGTTAACCCAAGACCAGTGCTGACAATTGAGCTTTATTTTTGCGTAAGAAATGGCTATTAAGAAAAATTAATTGCTATAATATGCACAACATATATGCAATAAATTTAAAAGGATTTTGTTCGCAGCTATTGTTATTGCAAACCGACTATAAACATGAATAATAATTCAATGCATGTATTACAGCATTTTCTTAGCTATTTTATAAGTCTCACTTAGGCTAGAAGTTGGCAGCACTGCCAGCGGCTCTTCCTGTCTCATTCTCTCCTTTGGCTTCTCTGTACTCTGCTCATCTTAGCGTCATTTCTTACATGTGCTTTGTCAATATGGATTTCATTTTATTGCTCATGTATGCGTGTGCCTTGCTCGTAGATGTGATGTGTGTGTGTGTGAGTTTGTGTCGGAGTTGATTTTCACTTGTGTTTCTGTGTGTATAAATTATGCATATTTGTGGGTTTCCTTTTATCGATGGTTTGAGAGGGGAGCGGGCATTGATTTCTTTCCAAGGTGTTTTTGCTACCCTCACGGGAAGGTGGCAATTTTATGGCGTGTAAAATTGCCAACAAAATTGCACGTTCAAGTGGAAGGGAGGTGGGAGAAGGTGGGAGGGTTGTGAAAATCTCAATCAATTGCTAAAACAGTGTGACCAACTTGATAATGAACGAATATTAAATGAGAAGTTTCCAATAGTTGTTTATTATACATTATTTACGAGCTTATCAGCTCGACTTCTGCTTTCGCCCTTTTCTCTTTCTCTCTCTTGTTCTACTTCAAAATGCATTTATTATTATTGATAGGCATCTGAAATTACATTGTAATTGCACAGTGGAAATATCTACACAATTAATTGACGAATTTGTATTTGGTAAAATTATCTAATCGAATTATCCTACAAATAATTATAATCGATTGTTCAAATTTACGAATTTTGTTAAGTAATACTATTTATCTTTTATATATATATCGTAAAACTTATAGAATTGCATAGTTTATTGAAAATATTTTAATTTTGATGTATTTTTGTAGATTTTTTGAATGATAAAAGTATTGCCGAATGACTTATTAATTTTTAACTGATTTGTCTACTAAAGAATTATAAATTTATTTCCCACATTTTAGAATAATTTACAAAGAAACATTATATAAGGATTAAAAATGTGTTACAAAAAATGTATTATTATTATTTTTGCAAATAATTGTACATTGCTAAATCAAGCTGTTTTATTGAGGAATTCAAAGTTCAAGTTTTTGCTTTGCTTGCTTATTTATTAATGTTGGTTACCTATTTTTGGCTAAAAATAATTCATCTTCTAGCCCACTCTCAAAACTGCTCCCTTCTGAAGCACTTAACTAAATGAAAAGCCTATTAAATTGCACTGTAATCCTGAGTTTTAGTGCAGACCCGCACAAATCTTGCGCTTTGCTTAGAACGCACGCAACAGCGATTTCCGGCCATAAAACACTAAACGGAAATTCAGAATTTGCGATCCCCAATCAAGCAAACTGCCCTGCTACCGTTCTCCTTCCCCCTTCACTTGGATTGTACTGGCAAAAACTTCAATTTGAAGTACTTGGACAATTTTTCATCGCTTTTCTCTGGCCCCCAAAATGAGCAACATTTTTCTTCTCGTGGCGTCTCAGCGAATTTGGTCATGCATTTTTTATGACCCACACACATGGCCAACTGAGGAGGAGGAGGAAGAGGAAGATTCTGGGAGTGGGTTGTTGTGGGTGGCTGGGCTTTAATGCACGCGACGTCTGACAGTCGCGTGCCTCATGTTGCGAGTGTTTCTTTCGGTACAACTTGGGATAAATTACCTTTTCACGTCACTTGTCGCTGCCATATAAGGTTCTTATCTGGGGCTCTTATGTGCCGCCTCGCTTTCTCAGTCGCTCTCCCCTTTTTATGATATTATTTTATTCTGTTTACATATGGGGCGTCGTTTTTATGATTTAGCTCGCATACGGCATAAAAGTTCTGATTTTCAGGCCAGAGTAAGAGTGGATCTTGTGGTTAGAGCCCAAATTCCCCATGGCGCTTTATGCAAAACTAGTTTCACTCGACAGCAACAACTTTCCCATTTTATTAGTTAAACATAGATGCGAATATATGTTTCGTATCTATTATGCATAGCCAGGATAAAGCAGCGGGCGGTATTGTACGATTGTGTCCTTGAATCGCGAATGCCGCAAACAACAAACAAGCTGCGATTGAAATGAAATTTCTAGACTTGAATATATCCTGGAGTTCAATTTAGATTAGAGAGTTGTGCCAAACAAAGAAAGTTAAAGAAGTCTGTGGTCTTATTTACAAATATTGCAAGTCGTTATTAAAAAACCGTTGAACGCAGAAAATACAATATAGTATTTCGAAATATGAAAAATTTGTAAAATGCAAACAAATTTAATGGTAACTTAAGATCTTTATATATTATTTGTTTATTAAGTAAAGCTAAAAAAGTTGCTGCTAACTACTTTAGTATTATTATAATCTGAAAGACGTAATATTTATCTTCTGGGAATTCGCATAATTTCGAAAATAAACTCTAGTAATTTTATAGGTTGGAAATACGTAAAGAGTGTCCCAAGTCTCCTGTAACATTCAGTCTTCAATCCGTCGTTCATATTTGTTCGTTCTCCTAATCGAGGGTATGAAAAATGTACTCAATGAGGCTGCACTTTTGTTGTGCGCCCTTTCGCGACAAGCCTCATAATCGTCATCATCGTCATCATAATCAGCGGCCTCCTTGTCGCTTTTTGCCTCCTTCATCGCGCTCAGTAGCTCCATCATTATGTGCAGCATGTATTATTATATTCCTCTCATACAATTGTCGGTCGTGGGTTTTTGTGTGTCAACAACAGCAGCGCCAGCCGCAGCAGGCGTCGTGCCACAAGCAGTTGCGGCAACATCAACAGCAGTTGCAGTGGCAAGTGCAAGGATAAGCGAGGATAGAACTTGCTGGCATTTTCTAAAATATATTATACTGAGAGCATAAAACAGCGCTCTTGCTCGTGTTTATCGTTCATGAAAGACAATTTTCTTAAACGACGACCAAAAGCAATTTCATTTCAGCTGAGAGTGGCTCTAATAACAGATACCTCGCAGCTTATTGAGATTCAGGAAAATAAGTATACGAAAGTTAAGAATCTTAACATCTTAGATGAGTCTATAAAATTGTATTATCGGAATACTTGGTTTACCCGATATGCCCACACTTTAATGGGGACAGGGTATAACAATGTTGGTAAATTGAAATTCATGAATTTCCCAAAAGAAAACTTCCCCAACAATTATTTCGAATTGAAATTTGACGTTATAAAATAAGTGAAGAATCTGACGAGATGAATCTACTGATTGAACACTGAATTATTGAAATATATAGTATATAGCAATTCACATTTTCAGAATTATCCAACATTTTAAAGTTAAATGAAGACAGCGGAGCTGTAGATAAATCTACTGATTGAACACTTGAAACGAAACGAAATTTAAATTCATATTGCGTCGTCGCATATTTCGAGAGATAATTTTAAAATGCAGCCATCGAAATGTCACACTGCATTTTACCGGCTACGCTACAAACGTTGCATACTTTTGGCCAGGCCAACATCTGTTTCAACCGAAGCTGGAGCTGCGGGCCATGAGGATGGCTTTTCCATTCCTGCCACTTTTATTTTGATTTATAGCAACGCTAGCATTTCGATTTCTGTATTGACTGAATACGTATTTGCATACGCCTGCAACACCTCCGTGCCCCTCCTTCTTTCCTTTCTCTCTTCCCATTCCAACTTTGGCTGCAGTTGGTAGGCGGATGTTCTTTATTTATGGACAAATTTATCGATAAATGTTTGAGTCCAATGAAATGCAGATGCACACGCAACCACATACACATGCATATGTATTTGTTTATGCATATTGCACATTATTCGTGCACATTCGGCAAATACAAACGCGATAAATATCATCAGCAAATTTCGACAGAATTTTAAGCTGTTAATTTATGCGCTCATCCAACTGCAAAATGACCATTAACAAATATCAATATTTATAATATATTTGTTTAATTTATGGCGGAGCTTCAACAGTATATTCGTTTTTGACTGCTTAATTTTATAATACGTAGAGTGTTCTCTCTGTGTGTGTTTAGCAGGATTTATGGTGCAATGTTTGTAAAGGCTTAGAACATCGTTTTAATATCAAAACTAGAGCGCGAGAGAGAGAAAATGAGAGAATTAGCACAACTGAAAGTTTGGATAACAATATTTATAAATACAAATATTATAACTTAAATATTTGGGGTGAAATTAATTATAAATTTGGAATTTGTGATTTGTGAACAATTATGTTAGTATCGAACTTCAATCTAAAAATAATAAAACAGTATTTTGTCGATTGCTAATATTTAAAATAGTGGTGAAGAATTTTTTATAAAAAAAAGGCATTATGTCCACAAATAATACAGTTGACAATTATATAATTCCTTGTAAATGACAGCCCCGAAAAGGATGCCGCACATAATTTTTGGCGAAATTAGAGTCGAGAGCAATTGCTCTCCAAGTGTTTTGTTTGGTTGCACGCAACTTTAAATTGGCAAGAAAACATTTTGGACAGCTAATTAGTTAGTTGGAGCTCACTGTGCCGCATTCTCGCTATTTTGTGTATTGTTGCGCACAATTTTTAATTTGAAATTCCGTGGGCAAACACGTGGCAACACAGCACACACACACACACACACACACATAGACCAACTGACGTCACGTGACGTAGACGTGACTCATTCGCCGGCATGCTGCAAGTTGGCTCTTGCCAGCACATGAGAGACACAAAACCGCAGCGCGTTGCAAGCAACTTGAGCTAATTTCATTAAATATTCATGGCCATGACGGCAACAACAATAACAACAACGCTTGCTGCAACAACGTTGTCAATGCACAAGGAAGCAGAAGAAGAGAAAGAAACACCAAAATACAGTGGCAGCAGCCAGCTGAATGGCTGCCATGTTGGCGTTGTCGTTGCCATTCCTGCCTCTCACATGTCGGGCACATTTTTAACGTACCTACCACACACACACACACACATGTGGCACAGTCTCGTGGCAGCTTTCCATTGTTCGTTTAGGCGCGACGCCAGCTGCCTCTGACAAATTATCATTTAATCATTTGGCAGTTTTTTTCTATCAACCATTTTTTGTTCGCTCGCTCGCATAAAGTTCAAGGCCTATTGATTGGCCCGTGATGTTTGTTGATTAGATATTGATGGATTGTTGGATTGATGATGATAGAATAACAAAATAAACAGGAAAAAACGCAAACAAATTTACTTTATTGTCTGCTTGATAAATGAATTTCTCATGCACCTCCTGCCTCCTTTTCCCCATTAGTACTAATTAAATTAAGCGCTACACGAGACTCTTCAGGCTGCCAAAAAGTACTCGACAAAAAAATGAGTCCAGTTTTTAGCCGATTCCCAGTTGCAGCTGCTGCTGCATAAATAATATGGCGCAGATATAAATGGTCCATGGTGCGGCTGTGGCTGCGACTGTCTGTCGACAGTATTTTTTTCCCCACTTGTCTGTTCGTTTTTGTTGCCATGTCCTTTCAGCCATAAGGCCATAAAATGGCTGACTATGGGGTACATAAACATTTAAAAGGGTTCGCAAAGTTTGTGTACCCAAGTCAAGTGGCAAACAGTTCACAAAAACTGCACATACTGTTGGGCAACTGCGTTTGCTTGTGTTTCGTTTGGAATGCAGCTGCAAAAATTGGAAAATATATCAGGGAAAAAGAAATATTTTTTCACTTTTATCTGCAAAATGGTTGCAAAAACGACTACTTGTCGGAAAATCAATTCTGCTCGAAAAGAATGGAATAATATTAGCTGTTACTTTATATTTCTAAAATACTTTATACCACTTTTGCACCAAAAACTAAGCTACTTACATAAGTTAAATCCTTTTTCTGTTCCAAGATAATGAAGGTAGTAATAAAATTATTCATATTTCTGAATGCTGTTTGCATAAGATATTTTAAATTAGTAAAGTATTGCTTTGAGCAATTTAAATCGACCCAATGATGAAACAAATGCTACAAACTTTAACTATAACTCTGACTACAGTTAAAATCTCAAAAGGAAGCGAACGCCTTCCTTCGAGTATCCACAACTGACAACTTTGTTTCCACAGAAGCCAATCCGGCTACAAAGTTGGTGGTAAACCGCATTCGAAAATATTTGTTTGCCGTCAACAAAACAAATGGTGGCCTGAGAAAGCACACTGATAACCCACCTGTCAGAACATAACTATAAATCATAAATATACAACTATACTGCTTAACTTGTCCGAGATCTGCTTAAGGAAAATATATTTATTGCAAAAAAGAAACAAAGTTATTTAATTACACTCGAACTTGCTAATGGCGAACAAAATCCTCGGCTTCATAAAAAAAATACCAAAAGTATTCAAAAGTTTTCTTTAAAGTAAAAGAGTATCCTGGAGTTTTCCATAACTGTTTTCTCGCAAAGCATTCATAAATAAGCGAAAATTTTATCGTTTGTTTGCCTTTCTGCTGTTTATACATTTCAGTTGAAATGATTTTTCTTCTTTTCTGCTTGTTTGCCGAATTTTCGGTTAAATTTCGTTGAACAGCACAATATGGGAATACTTGAAATAGTTATTTTCCTCTCTTTTTACTAAGAATAAGTTAATTAATTAGTTTGTGATTATTCACTTACTGCTTTTAATAAGCCATTTTAATTATATGAATATGTTCGAAATGCGAAATGGAATTCTATCAAAATATTTGAACAACTGACCGCCGCAAGCCAATAATAAATAATTAATTGCATTTTATGGCATCCATTTAAATTAATTGCAGGTGAAACGCAAAATGTGCAAACAGCATAAACAACGAGCAAATTCAATGCAAAAATGTAATTTGAATTTACGGTTGTCAACGCTGCGTTAGTTAAAAGAGCGTAAATTTGTTGAATATTCAATTCGCTTGTTGGGAGTGGTAAATTTGTAATAGTCACCTTTCTATATTTCTCACATCATCTCATATTCGGTATACTTCACAGAAAGAGTATCGAAGCGATTCTGCACATAATAAAAAAATCGTGTTGCTGTTGCTAGCAAGATAATAATTGAATTTTTTATTGAAAATGGCATTGAAAGCAAAGAGGAAGTGCAGTGAAAGAGCTCTGATAACTATTAGGATAGTTTGCTGAGTTGCTCTGTCTGCTCTTTGGGGGAGCGCTTTGTGAATTCAACTGAAACAGGAACAAAGATGAGATAAAGTAAATATTTTACACAAAACTAGCTAAAGTCGCTGCGGTGTCTTTTTATATATAACTTTTCACGACTTTAACTTGAATGCTGCGGTCAAACGTGCTAAGGAAATTGAATTAAATTTAATCAATCGATAGAATTTTCCCTCTCTGTTTTTTATACAAAATGCTGTGCTCCTTTTATCAACATTTTTCCACCCTCGGCATATACTATAATGTGTAGTTGATTGTGTTGGGCCATCAAATGTGCAGCAAATTAAATAAAAACGTGAGCCGAAAGGTGCAAATACGTGCTGAACCGAGCTGGGAGGCGTATACATGCAGCACACACTGTTACACTGTCACACTGTTACAGTGAGTGCTATAAACTGACCATATGATGATAATATTACCACGAAATGGAACGCTCATCTGCCCGTTCGCACTTTATGTGTTTGTAATTGAAAATTAAGCGCCTGTCATCAGCTTTAGCCTGGAGGCGAAGTCACTGCAGAATGTCGACTGCAGACGCCAAGTCCAATCAGCTTGTGTGTGTACGTGTGTGTGTGTGCGGATATGTGGTTTGTGTGTAGGCGTTAGCAACGCCTGGCACAGCAGGTGGGTTGGTTGAGGTTGCATTTCGATTCAATGACGCTCTGGAAAATTGCCAGCTAACCGAGCGATGCACTTAAATCCGTGTGACGGCTGCCATGTGCGGTTAATTTGTTTCAAATCGGCTTTAGTCAAGCTCGTTCTCGTTCCCCAGCAATGCGCACAAGGATATTGTCGGACATTGTGCGCGGTGTTGTGGCTGATTAGTTTTTATTGCTAAGGAGATGTTGTGGTGAAAATGGTTGGATGATGCGTTAACAGATACGAGCCAAACAAGCAAGAAAGAAGAAAGTTGTTCTAATGGATTTCATTAGCTAATTTCGGCATTAACTGTAAATAATAATATTAGCGTAAAGCTTTTTAATAATAAATTGTACGTATCCCTAAACATAATTTAATTACTTGGCGCCGTTAAATATTGTTTCACACGTACAATGGCCATTTGAGAAATTTATTTAATTAAAACATTTTTCAACGCTCGCCTAAAAGCATGCAGCGAAATTTTGCACTCGACTCAATTGAAGCCAATAGCGATTGCATGCGATTTGAGGGGGCGGAAGGTGATAGAACGAGTGGAAAAGAGATAGTGAAAACAAACAATAGAATTTACTACTAACCCAATTTGAATCCCATATTACCACAAACAACAACAACAACAACAACAGCGGCAACGACACGAGCAATTTATAATGCGCCGTTGCACGCGATGGAAAAGCAACAACAACAAACTAAAACAGCAACAAATATGAGCGCACAAAAGACGTAAATAAAAGTGGAAAGCGTCTAAAATTACGGAAATGCATGAAGAGCATTTTACGGCTGCGGGGTGAAAACTAAAGTCGCACACAGAACAAATGCTTACATATACACATACATGTGGTTAAGTGAGCGTGTGTGTGTGAAGGTACATATATTTTGTTCTCACTGTATGTGCGCGGCTTGACTTTGTTTAAGTTTATAACAATGTTGTGCATACATACAACAGCCGTGTATAAAAGTAAAATGGGTTTTTTTCCCTTGTTTTTTCGGCGCGGGTTTTTCCCTTTGCGGTCTGCCGGAAGTAACAAAATTAATTTGCGACCGGTGACTTTGGGACTCGCCTCTGCTCAGCCATTTTGTTAGTTATTTTCGCAAAAAAAAAAAAAACGAAAAACAAGGAAATTTGCAGAAAGGGGAGAACGAAAGAAAAGGTATTTTATTAGTGGCGTTTTTCTCACTAGTTGCGCGTGTGGCGCAAACACTCTGGCAACTCTGGCCACGAGCGTCCGTTTTAATGCTCATTATAATTATATGGCGCAATGTGCAAGAATGTGCGTGTGTGTGTGTGTGTTTAGTCTGGTGTAGTCTCAGCATTTTTATGGGCTCTTGATGCCGCTCCCTGTGCAGCAGGGCGAGCTGCAAATCAGCACAAAACAAGCTCACTTAATGACTTGCCCGCCAGGTGGCGTTGCACAAAGCATTATGAGTGTCGAAACCCGTGTGTGTATGTGTGTGTGTGTGTGAGCGTAAGCCTGTGTGTGTTTTGCTTCCTTATGTATACATACAACACATTTCATACGCCCCGTTGCCGCGACAACATTGTCATACCAGCACTTGCATTATGCAAGGGGTGTATTAAGATACCAGAGAATTCAATAAATTTTGCTAGAATATTTTAATTTCTTACATAAATAAGTTGACAAATTATACACATTTGGAATTATTATTTTATTCTCAACAAGTTTAATTACGTTTTCCAGAGAAATTCGCTTTTAGTACAGGTATTTGAAGAGTCGTTATCACTCGGACTGACGTGACGCGCTTGGGTTTCGTGTTATGCACACTCTTAACACCCAACACTGAGGTGCTGACATGACCCGAGCACATTAAATAGACTTTGCAAATTATGTGAGGCACAAATGGGACGGTGGGAAGGTGACGAAACAAAAATAAAGGAATGTGGCACATGGAGGGCAGTCAACTCTTATGGAAGTTTGCGGTCTATGCTGCAACGGCCAAATCCTTTCCTAATGAATGTGCAATTTGCATGTCCTTGCAGCTGAAAGAATAGTTGGGCGCACATACATACATACATAATTATATATGGTCATGAAGTTGTATCCCTGATGAACATGTACACTGCAATTTAATGCGCCAAATGAGCAGCACAAAAAATTTGTTTGGCTTAAAGCTTAAAAGTCAAGTTTGCGGTTGGCACTTTAATTAAGAGTATTTCAAGTTGAATCTTCATTTTCTTGCTGCTTACAATGCTAACGAAAATAATGACTGCATGTCTTCTTTTGTATCTTCTAAAGAGTATCTAATTTACTTATGTGGGTTTTACTTCAACGAACTGATATTTTGCGACTAAATCATTTGCATAAATATATGTTCTGCTTCAGCAAACAAAATAACCAAAAGTCAAAATCAATGCGCATATCTATTCATAAATAAAAAGCAACGAAAAATGAATTTAACTTAAAGATACTCTGTACAAAAATAATTAGAAAAAAAAATTCAGTTACGATGTCCGTATTCCTCTAATATCAAGTCGAGTTTATCTGTCGAAATTCAATGCAAATTCATTTGTCTGTCTCCGAAATGGGTTCCTTGAAGTCCTCAATTACCTTTGGACTTTAGTTATCTTGTGTCTGCTGCAGCATACTGCCGCTTACTTATCCCTTTAATGGGTATAAGGAGACAATGTACCTTAATAAAAATTCAAGTAAGAATAGGTTCGCATCTATAGCATACTTTCGAGGGCTTATGCAAATGACCTTCGTTCGCTATTTGGTGGCTCTCGTTGTTGCCGTTGTTGTTGCTTGCTGTAGTCGAGCTGCATAATTGAGAAGAGCAAAAGGAAAAGCCAAAGCAAAAGCCAGAAAGGAAAAATGTACATAGGGAAGACTACAAAACGTTTGACGTTTGAAACTTTTGTTTTTTTTCCCCCTAACGCAACCCAGCTCTCTGTTCCCTCTTTGACTGTCTGACTGTCGGTATTTACGCTTCAGCGTGCACTAAGACAACCGCACATCCTGTGCCCCACTCACACACATACACACAATTACCAACACATGTGCGGCTATGATAGAACGTCCTTCGCAAACTATGCTAACATGTTTGCTGCCAGCAGCAAAGTCATAGAATCAGAAAGCTAAAAAATAAAATAAAATAAATAAATTCACAGCAGCGCAACTCTTGCCTCGTCTCTAGCCTTAAAATATTTTCAAACTATCTACACATATGTACATTTGTATGTACATATATATTTTTATTCAACCATGCTAATTACAAGTTTTAAGCATCGTTTTAAGTGCCGCCCGTTGACAGTAATTAACTTTTTAGCTATAGCTGAATGGTTTAACTTATCTGGCTAAATTTTACCCTGATTTTGTGTCGAAAGTTGCTGCAGTCTTGGCCGCAGATTGTAAGCCCCTGTCGCTGCTTTTCCACGCGGTTCAAAATGCCAACATCTTTCGCCTCCAACTATGCACAAGTTTTGACTCCCCCCCCCTACGTGTCTGCTCTCCTCAGCTTCATCGGGGGTCGTTGTGGAACTTTGTAAAGTTCAAAGCAGAAACTATGTGAACTGCATTTGCAATGCGGCAATTTTGGGGGCCAGTTTTTGGGGGACTTTCAACAACTAAACGGAGAACGGAGAAGCGCCAGAAATTTTAACTTTGCTGCAGTCAAAACGATCAAGAAACTACGGCACATAAGTAGCTAAGGATTAGCGCGGCATTTGCTTAAAATACTTAATTGAAAATAACGCGGAAATATATTGTTTAAATTGTTGAACTCAAGATAGCGAGCAGAGATCTCGAGTTGTCTGACTTCGTTTATTTATATATTTCACTTTTTAATTACATTTGTTTAAATAGTTGAACATAAGAGAACACATAACAAATATCTCAAATTAAACGATTTCAATTTCTATTCATATTATAAATTATTCAAAAAATATTTATATATTATACTTATTCTCATTGCGCTTTTAAGTATGCTAAAGTTACATTGACAACGTAACCTTAATGACGAATGACAGCCTTGTTTTTTTGGAATATTTCGATGCAATCTCGTTACTCATACGTCGCGTTGCCTCCCCAATGATTTTGCGTGTGTTCGTTAGCCTTGTCACTGGGCGTCAAAATTAAATGACATTGTTTTTGAGGCGCGCAACTCAATCGTAAATCATGTGATTGCTGTTGTTGTGCTCTAGAAGTTGTTGTTGTCGTTGTCGTTGCTGTAATTCCTGCTCGTTGGCAAAAGGTAAACAATGTCACATAAAACCCGCAGTTGTCAGCCGGTTTTGCCGTCCATTTACAACCCACATGAGCTATAGAGCTTAGGCAGCCCGTACAAAATGTTGATATATATGACAGTTGTTGTTGTTGTTGTTTGTTGCTGCTGATGTGGTTGTTCCTCCTTTTTGACAGTTGTTACATGCGCTGCACTGCAGAATGACAAACGGCAAAATAGAAAACCAGAAAAGAAAATTTTCTGTAGAATTGAAAAAAATAACAAGAGTTGCACAGTTTTGTTGTCGAGTGTAAGAAACGAAGTTTTTATGTGTGTACGTGACAGTCAGCATTTTCCTTCTCTACACTCTACATTCTATGCTAGCGAGCGTTTCTTGTTCCACCCGAAGTGAAGTGAGTCGGTAGGGGAATTTGGGTCAACTACTATCGACTGGCAGTTGTTGGCTTTCAAACTGTCAGCGACACGAATAACGAGTAGAGTATGCCGACCAAAAAGCAGCAACGAAGAGAGAATAAAAAGTGTTGCGGCAGTCACTGGAGAGATGGACAGTGTTCGTTCTCGTTGGGTTGTTAGGTCGTTGTTGGATTTGGCATGGAAGCCACTCAAGTGCAGTGAAATTTGATTTCAATTGCCATATGATTTTTCCAAAATGCAATAAGAAGAGTGCAAACAAAAATAAGGGTGCGGTAACGAGCAACTCGAGAAAGACACGTCAATACGTCTGAAGGGGGCGGAGAAATGGAAATGTTGGCTTAAATAATTTAGTTGATTACGTGGTTACAGGCTTCTAAATGTTCGAGCAGTTGCTACAAGTGCCTCTCTGGATGTGATTTACTAAAGATTTCAGTGAAATTAAAATGTTATGGCAAATGTAATTGAATTCAATTTTTATACCAATATGATTTAGTAATCAATTAGTTAGTTTATTTCATTAGTTGGCATTTTAATCAAATTGAATTCAATTTCTTTATAAAATGTATTGCATACTTGTTAGGTGCAATAAATTGCACCAATTGTCTTAATTAGAAATAAAGTGTGCATTACACTTTGGTTTCCACGATTGCAATTTATCACTGCAAAAGCGAGCAGATATTTAATTGAGAAAGCAACAATTTTCAGTGTCGCAACAGAATAATATATATTCTGTTTATTTTGCAAAATAATGTCACAATGCAGTTTAATTAAAATATATTTTGCAATTAACAGCAAAACAATTCCAACAGTTTTGAATATAATTTATATTCGTACTGCCTTTAGCGTACATATTGACTTGTGTTCTCTTGTTAATTTGCTGGTATTTCTGTCTGCAGGCAATCAATAAACTGTTCAATTATTGAACTACAAGCTACAAATAAGTCTGCTCACTAATTAAACTGCAAGTTAATCACAAAGCTGCCAAATAGTTCGGCAAGCTTAACTCATTACCCATCAGATGTGTGGTTTCATAGCTCATCAAATATTTGTTTCTCATTCATTGGCCATTTTACCATTTTATTTTCTTCATCGTATTGCAATTTTCCATTTCCATTTCCATTTTGAGCTTCGGAAATCAGAGACGCACACACGCGTACATGCGAGAGCTGTCAGTCATAAACCACATTCACAATGTGCATTACGAAATCCGAGAGACCGCAAACAACTGAAACATTCTGCGCAATTCACAGAAGCACAAATGAACAGAGTGACAATGTTGCCAACACAAAACAGCAACATGCAGCAGACATGAACAAGGCTAACGATGTTAGCAAAAGATAATAAACATTACCGCAAAATGTTCAGCAGCTTCATTATTGTCAACAGTTTTTGGACATTTTGTAATTAAACCCATTGAGGAATGCAATGATATTGTGTATTGAAGCGGTTAATGAGCGGCAGCATTGCGATAATGCAACTCGAACTTGCCACAGTTTGAATGTGTGTCCATTTAATGGCTCGTAATTTGTGTGACCTTCAACTGCAAACCGCCATCCGATTGTATTTCACTTTGGCATCTGCTTTAAAATGCACACTTTCAAATCAATTTCCAATTGCAATTGCATTCGCAATTTGGAAAATTGCTTGTGAGCGGGGGCGGTGGAAGCACTCCAATAAGGTGTGGATAGCCAAGGGGACTCATCAATTCAATGTTGCAACGAACGATTTACATTTGAAATGTATGTTGTTGTTGCTTTTATATATATTATCCTCTTGTGCTTGCCTCAAAAATATCTTTAGTGAATTGCATAAAGCTTGCTTGCAACGGCATCCGAGAGGTGGAGGCACGTACGTTTTATCCTGTTGCACAAGGCTGCTGCTGCCCCATTTGATAAATGTCCACTCTGTGGCAGCGTCCTGATTCCCTGGAGCATGATAAATTACGTTACATATTCTAAAACGAGTCTCACATACCGAACATAGCTTAGAGAAAATTGGAAAATGTGGAAAAGTACGTGACATTAAGTGCACACTGCGAAACTCATTAGCGAGAGCTTGCCAAGTTATTTAAAACTTGTATACCTTGTTTATTTAACTGTCAGACATGTGTAGCGTTCACGAGATTACAGATAAACGAAATGTTTAATATATATTGTCCTAATGAAAGTTGCATAACTTTAAATACGCTCTTCTCAGAAGGCAATCCTCTTTCGCAGCTCTGCCCAAAAATCTGCAGTAATCCGTTTATGCTTACCAGCGAATATCCTTCGACAAAGTCTCTTAATTACAGCCCGTCTAAATATAGTAGACATCGCACAACTTAATCTGCTCTAAGCCCACTTGCCACACGTGTTGCGCAAATGTTTCGTCACATTAATTTCCAGCCAAATTTCCAGCTAAACGCACATTAAATAAAACGTTAGCACACACAATGAGAATTGTGCATATATAGTATATCAGTATATCCTTATGGCAATCATAAGAAACTCGTTTATATAAACACCCCAAAGGCGGTTTTATTTCTACAAATGTTTTTCACTTTGAACACCTCCTCATTTAACCGCCGCCCCCTCGCCCTACCCTTGTTCTTACGCAGTTCACAATACAAATTAAAATGGCAAATGTGTTTTATACTTCCTTCCATTTTTTCCCATCTATTTTTTGTTTGCCTTTTGTTATGACCTTTGCTTATTGCGTGGCTGTTTATATACCCTGCAGCTATTAAATGGCCATGAGAAGGGTATAATAAAGCTGTCTAATAGACTGCGGGCGACAGCAATGAAAGAGTGAGAGATTGAAGGATTGAGCTGAAGGCGTTAAATTTATTATCTCCTGCCCGGAATTGTTTGCAATTAAAAAGATATTTACGACGGTGCGTGCTCATTTCCAATTTTACAATTATTTCACACAGGAAATTTGAAGAGCTTAGCCACAATCAAAATCAAATTGTCAATAAATTATTACGGAATGAATATTGCAGTTCAACTGGAACTGTTTTTTAATTACTCGAAATAAAAGCCATTTCACATTAGTTTAGAGTATTTATTCTTCTAACACGCCCCATTATATCACTTATACTAGATTTTTGTATTATTTTTCCGCCAGCAAAGCTTTTTTTTGCCATGGGTGGTCGGCTTTTTAATCTGCGCATAGAAATATGCAACGATTTGTGTGCTCGTTTTGTGCTATAACAGCAGGCGAAATGAGAATATCTTTTGGAATCCAGCTCCAGCTCGTAGCTGATTTGCAACTATTGCTGAACTCTGTCGTCTCATCCATCTCACAGCATGTGTTTTGCTTAACGACTGCCACTTGATGTTGAAACTGCCTCAGCAACTGGCCAAGAGTTGCACATAAATTTAGTTTCAAGTCGGCCAGGATCGCCTGAGGGGACAATATCGAGTGTAAAATATGTTGAGCTTAACTCTCTAACATTAATTGTCTCGCTGACAGTCTGTATTTGTCTCATTCTCTGGCTGTCTGTCTGGCTTCTCCATCTGTTAGCTGCTGCATTGTCTTCTTTTCTCTCGCATGTCTCCGTCTAGTCGCCATAAAAATGATTTAATTTTACACACGACTGCGGACTTGTCCAAAATTATTGCCTCTCTTTTCGAAGCAAAGAAAGAAATAAGAAATATATAAAACGAGGCGCATTTTTTAACATCCGAATAGACAGTCCACATCACAGAGTGGTTCGAGGGTTCTCTTGACTTGGCTTTACCCTGTAAACAACTTGAAATTATCGATTTCTTTAGTTTGCTTAAAGTAACAACAAAGGGGTTTGTGCTATTTTATTAAAGTTAGTATTTGTTCGAGTTGCTCGACTAAACTAAACTGTCTCCAGGAAGGATACTTTTACCGACTTATTTGCTGAGTTGTTCTTTTCTCATAATTTCAAACAGCTGTCACATATACACAACTTAAAACACACTTCCTTCCAGCATATTGTGCAATATTAAAAATGTTGCGCAGACTTTTTCAATTTATTGATGATTTCAGCCAGACGTTCTTCATGCATAATAAAAGAATGCTGCGCATATTGAAAGACTGCGACGCAAAGTATGCTTTAAAATTGTCAAGCTTTTTACGCATTTGAATTTTGAGGCGGTAATAAAGTTAAGGTGGATGTTATGCCATCCAACCAGATGAAAATTATTAAATAAAGACTGACTGAATTTGTGTGCTCAAAAGTAAAAACTTTGTTTTGTTGATGAATGCATTCAAGTTTAAAATGAGATAACTTTAATTATGCTTTCCAAATATTGGAATTTTCAGAATTGCTCTGTGATAAAAATCTTTCTTTGTTAGTTTAGTCCCGAATTTTGTATAATTTAAACTTTCTAGCCCAAAAATATTCTAAAACCTTGTTAGCTTTTTCATCTCTCTCCTTCTGATTTCTTAAATTAAATTACTAAAGTTTGCCTGCATAATTGCCAAGTCTGTTTGCAATTCATAAATAAGTGAACTTGAAATATTTGTAGTCAGTTTCATTGCGCAATGCAAATGTTTGGCTTTAAGTTTTCTGCTTCATTTGCAGTTGGTGTTTTTAGCCCCAAATGTTGCCCAGTTTTCCGGGGGCATCGCATTTCCCAATGGCTGGCAAGATAAGCCGCTTAGTGAATGCCCCGTTGATGGATACGAGCTAATGGCTTGTGAAAATGTTGCTAGCCCCAGTTGTAAAATATACGAGCCAAGTCGAAACGTCGACTGGACGGGTTAAGTTGATTGAGCTGTTCAACTTACAACAGGACACAAGGAAAGAAGAACTAGATAGACAGGCTGTCAGTGTTGTGGGTGTAGATAGATAAGCTAGGCAACCTACTCACATGTTTTAGGGATTACATCAAATATTTAAAGTCTCCCCATAGCATATGGAATGCGACCTTTACTCTCGTCAAAGGAAGAGAAACAAGAGAGATTTAAAATTGCACTTGCGTAAGATTTTAATGAGCTTGTGCTTCAGGAAATTACTCTAATTAACTTTTCAATTGCTTCTTAGAAAATGCTAACCTTATTAACAAATGCGTGGCATCATGAAGGTGTTGTGTTGGGAGAATTGTATTTAAATTAATAGAAAAAGGGAGAAGAAAATACAACAGCCTGGAATGAAAGAAGGTTTTGCTTAAAGACAAAACAAAAAGGGTACAAATAACAGCCAAATAAAAAAAGGAAAAGGTTAGAGCAGAAAATATGTTAATTACATTGTATTGTATTTGAATTGATAATAAGAATAAAATTCTAAAATAAGATTCATAGAACACAGATTCATATTTTGCATCAATTGTAAATATACACCTAAACATTCTAATAAATCATATTGGAAAAACATCAAAAACATGCCATATTTATTTTTAGTAAATGTTAATTCAATATTGTAATCTAAGCCAAACAATTGTTATCTTGCAACTCATTGTTAGTCTCGTTTCATTTTTTTTGTTGCTTCCAAATATCAAACATTTGCATATTGATAAGGCTATTTGGCTGTTTTGGGTAGCAGCGTTTCGGTGTGTTTAGGTCTAATTCAAAGATTGGCATTCGATATGCATATCAAATGTCAATTCAGCAAACATAGCCTACCATATCTATGCTAAATGTGTACGTTAGACGCTGAAATGCTCCATAAATTTACGATTTTGCTTGTATTTCTTGCAGCGCTTAACCTCCGACAATCGTTATTGATTGCCAATCGAAATTATACACATGCAACTCTTTGAATTTATGCAATGTTCTAACCGAAACTGTCCCCAACTTGCGTCTGCCTCGCTAGCGTTAACTGTTATTAATACTCATGCAAAGCGACCGCCCCGCTTTACCCAGATGTCGATATGCATGTGCTGTGTATATAAATCGATAAATTTTATTTAGTTCCGTTCGCTGGCTTTCCCTGCCTCCTCCTTCCCCACCGCCCCACATCCGTTGCGCTGTCAGGCTAAGGACAGACGTTTGCGCTTAACCCACATAGCAGTATTTATATACCCAGTATGGGAGAAAATCGTGGAAATTATTTGTGGTTTAATAAATCACAAATTGTATGCAGCATAAAGAATTGATTTAATTTTCACATACTTTTCATCCACATAAATAATACAAAGTAAATATTTTCTCAACTCTTTCCCTTCGATCTTTGCTTTGACCATTTTTCAATACGTTGTGTGTTTACAGGGTATTGCTTAGCCAAGTCCCGTGGTTTGTCTTATATCCATACATTGTATATCCGATTTTTTTTCGGTTATTCTTTTTTATTAAATTCAACCACTTTTACTTCTGCTTCTTGCTCTCTTTTTATTCTGCACATTTGACTTTGTTTTCCGCCTGCGTTATGACAATATTTCAACGTTGCGTGTTGCGTTTTTTCCTGTCTCCTTGTTTTTTATTGTCTCCTTGCCAATTGCCGGTTTGTCGGCGATACAAATATTTTAGTATTGTCATATTGTATGGAGACAAATATTGTGAAACGGATTGTATGAGATTTTTGTGATGGCTTAAAAGCAGCATAAACTGTGGGAGGATTTTCAAAAGTGGAGAAAGTGAAATGAATTATGAATATTGATTATTATTACAAGTAGTATAAAATGGGGGTGTACTCATATATTATAAAAAAATTAATTATACTTTAAGTTGTAAAAAATAAGAATTCCAATGTAATACATTTTTAAAACGTTGATCTTGTAATAAATTAAAATGTTTGTATGTTAAATAACATTATGTAACCTTCATCTTTATACCGTTGATATTTATTTTCTTATTTATTTTGAGCATCTTTAAGCATTTTATTTGTATAATTTTGTTCTATTATTTTTTAAATTAAATATTTTATTTTTTTCAGTTTGCTTCATTTTATTTTAATTTTATTCGTATTAATTTTAATTGAACTCAAAATGCATTTCTTGTCCGCAAGCTGTTTTAAAATGCGTCCCTAGGTTAATCAGTTATTTATAGGCTGGAGGTCCTTTGCAATCGTATAGCGTTCGTTAATAAACCTTCTCGCCATATTGAGCTATAAACATTGTTCATTATTGCCAGCATTCCCTTGAGTCCTTATCGCATGCCATTTACCCTCCTGCAGCGCCTCCTGCAACGCTGCTCCTTGTTTTTGCTGCTGCTGCTGCTGCGTGTCATATTGCAATAATTATGGGCCACATATGCGAACTGGCTGCGAAATGAACAATTTGCAACGCCTCTCGTGGCCTCAGCCCCTCTCGCTCTTGCTCTGCCTCTCTCTCAGCGTGGCACAGGAAAACTTTGTGCATTTTCTAGTTGATAACAATCATTGAGCTGTGTGTGCATTGGGTGTGAGGTCTGCCTGCAAAACTTTCGACATTTTCTATAATGGGCGCGGAAAAAGTTCAAGGACATTTACCAATAGGATGTTGGTAAGGTTGCCTTCAATTCAATGAAGGAAGCAGGCCTTATGCCTGCTTAACTCGCCTCTTCTGTGTCGAGAATTGCATTTTTCGATTAAGCCCAAGACTGTGTGAACTGCATCGATCTACGTTTAATACTTGTCTTTGCGGGTTTTGCAACTTACTTCGAGTCCAAGTATATATGAGTATGTGCGGCTAAAACTTTTGTTGTTCTTGCTAAACGATAATATTGAAAGTTTTGCGTGCTTAGGCAAATTGTTTTTAAATTTGCCTAAAGTAACTTGTTCTTGGTAAACTTAAAGTTCGCTAACGTTACATTTACTGTATATTTTGTAATGACATACAAAAATATACATATATATTCGATAATTGTCATTTTGAAAACTATATTTTCATTTTGGAATCTCTGCATATCTCTGCAAATGTATTTTATAGATTTTTCCGGTCATTTTCCTTTACCAGAACTCCACCTTTACTCTGAAAACAAAATAATAATAGATAGCTGCTGTTATTGTCGGACAAGTTTTGGATGCCATTTGCAGTTCAACATTGTTTTTTCCCTAATAGAATTGTACTCCTTGGGGATCTGTCACCCCATGATTACCACGAATAACCATTACCCCAAAACTTGCAGCATTTACTGCGCTCTTAAACATAAGTTATCTATTACAATCTCGCAGCCACACACACGTGCTTAATTACCTCTTTCTGTCTTTGGTAATGCCACCTCTAACGCTGTAACATAATTACATGATTAAAGCCGGTCGTGAACACGTGGAATTTCATAAAGAATTTAACACCGCCCGAAACGGAGCCCCATTTAATTATATTAGACTGCAATTAGCTATTCGTTAAGCTTGGAGAAAACAACCCCCAAGAAACGAGAGTAGCGCAATGAAGCGGAATAAAAGTGTGTAACTCTAGATATACCCTATAGAAATTATAATTATTTATTTTATTTGTTTCTACTTCTTTTGGATTCTCATTATTGAACATTTTAGGCATTTGTTCTCACCTTTTTGATGCATTTTTATCGTATCTCTATTTTTCTATTCCTTTTTATTTTATTAATTTATTTGGTTATTTATTTTCCTTAATTTGTTCATATCTTTATTTTTTCATATTTTAATTTTCATACATTTAACTCTCTAGTTAATTTATATTTTTTCTTTCCCATTTCTGCTTTCCCATTTTCAATTTCTACCCATTTGTATTTATTTTCGATTTTGCTCTTATAAATAATACCTATTTATTCCCTATTTTGTCTCTCTAGACTTAACACCCTAGCCTCATCCTATCTGCCATCTTTTTCCACACTTTATTCCGTCGTTTCTTCATCTGCCAAAAATCGCAACTCTTGTATACCCGTTTACATTTGACGTGTAGGGTATACAAATAGCTGCGTCCCCAAATTGCATAGCCTGATGACATCAGCGTATGACAACCCTGCTGTCCTTACTCCGCTGCCCTCCCACTCCTGATATAGCTACCCTGTTTTAAAGTACGTTGAACTGGTGCCAAGTGGAAACGCCCCAGTGAACTACATTGCAGGGTGGCGCCAGCCAAAAAGTCTGAGCACGTGCGTTGCCGTTGCACAAAGCAGCGGCCGAGGGTGGTGCGGGGAGAGGGTGGCCAGCAGACTGGTTGGCGCCACAGCGAAAACTAACTACGCACTTGCCCAAAAAGAGCAGAGCGGGAGTTGAGTTGGTCAAGACGACAGCTGCCGCAATCTGTTGAGGCAGTTTTCGGTGTTCGCTCGACGATTGAGGGTGTCTCTAGTTGAGAGTTGCTGCTGCTATTTTCGATTACGATTTTCGGCTCATTCAACACATTTTCTCGACTCTTTCAGGATCCAGCAACGACACGAATTCCACGCCTCGATGGCATGTCGCGCATTCCGCCGCCGGGCAGCTTTGGTGGCACAATGACCACCTCCCACATCCGCCCGCCCACAGCCACAGCCAGCGCACTGAAGTCGACCACACAAATCTTTCAGGCGCCCACATTGCCGACGGCCAACAAACGGCGTCCCATCAGCTCGTATCATCCGACGGTGACGCCGCTGCATGATCTGGGCGCCAACATCAAGAAGAGCGCCTCGGGCGAGCGTCTCAACAATGCGGTTAGCCTGATCAGCAAACGCACGACGACAGTGCTGAAGAAGTACTTTGGACAGGCGAAGATTGGCGCAGGCAGTGCGACTGCCTCGCAGCTGATGACCAGCTCGTTGCCACAAACCCCGCTGCCAGCGGCCAAGCAGCAGTCGCAACAGTTGCAGCCGCAGTTGCAGCTCACGAGCAGCACGCCCATGCCGCTGATGCGCTCCGAGACGTTTGTGTGCGACGAGGAGGCGCCCGAGGCGGAGACGCCGCAGCGCATTAGTCTGGAGAGCACGCGACTGTCGAGCGTGGGCTTCGGACGCACCTTGGACCTGGACAGCACGAGTGCGGTCAACAAGACGAGCAGCAGCAGCCTGAATAGAACTCGTGCCGTTGCTGCGGACAGAACCAGAACGATGATGGCGGCTGGAGAGCAGCACGATCGAACCAGAACGGTGCAGGCGGCTGCTGGAGAGGAATGCGACAGAACCATGACGCCCAACGATGCCACACAGGTGCTGGTGGGCAGCAGCTGCGGTCGGGATCGCACTCGACCCGTGATCATGGGCAGCGAGACGGCCGAGCGAGCTGCGCTCACCCAAAGCCTCGATCTGACCAAGAGCATGGATCAGCTGCCGCTGCTGGAGCACATGTCGATACCCTCGGGCCTCGATATGCTGAGCGCGCAGTCGGAGCTGGAGCCGCAAGCCGGCGAGCTGATCGAAGATTTGGATGCAACTTTAACGGCGCTGGCGCCCGATAAAAGCGCAATGAAGTTGCCGCTCAACTCGACCATCAACACTGAACGTTTGCTGGACATCAGCGGGCTGCAGTCGCCGGCTCGCCACATCCAACTGCTGAACTTGACGCGCGAGTTTCTGGAGCAGTCGCCAGCTCGAATGGCAGCCGCTGGCGCCGGACGCCGTTCGATGGGGCAGCAATCGTTGGTTTGCCTGACGCCCCAGTCGGCCACAACAACGCCGCATGGAGCACGCTTCCAGCAGACGCCGGTGCCGGTGCATTTGCTCTCGCCGCTGCTAAAGGCGGCACGCAGCGATCTTGTGCTGCCGACGCGCACGCCGGACGCCGAGTTGTTGCCACAACTCGATGCCACGCTGACGGGTGTGATGCACTGCGGCGCGTTGCGCGCGCCGCGCACTCGCTACAGCTTTGGGCTGGAGTTGCAGGAGACGACGCTGGACTCGTCCATTGAGCTGGTGGACAACTCGTTCTCGGCATCGCAGCAGCAGCTGCAGCAGTTGCAGCAGCAGCTGTTCAAGAAGCAGCACAGCTTCGATCTGGACGAGAGTCTGGGCATCTTGACGCCCGATCAGATGAAGGAGTTCCTGGACTCGTCGTCGCAGCACAACAACAATCAGAGTCAGCAGCAGCTGGAGCTGCAATTGGCTGCCGTGCAGCATCATCAGCAGCAGCTGCAACAGCAGCAGCAGCAACATCAGCAACATCAACAACAACAGCAGCAGCAGCAACAGCAACATTTGCAGCTGCAGCAACAGCTGCGCATGGAGCAGACGCCGTCGCCGGAGGAGCTGCCGCTGGATCCCATCGAGCCGCAGCTGGTGGCCGCCATAGCCATTGCCCCCTTGGCGCAGGCCTCGACGGCAGCCATTGTGACGGCCACAGCAACGTCAAATGCCAAGCTCAGCAACAGCTTCATTACCAGCGTGACCAGTGTGACCAGCCTCGACACCGGCTATCAGGGCGACGGCGAAATGTCGCGTCCCGCCTCCCGCGGCGCCTGCGATCACTCGCCCAGCAACGGTCCGCACCTGGGACGGGTGAGTCGCCAGCCCAGTTTTCCGCCAATGCCGGCGGCGCCAATGCGTCGCCAGGATCCGATGACGGACTCGGATTTCTTTACCGAGTCGGATGCGGATGATGTGCTGCAGCGGGGCGATCGGCGAGCGCAGGTCATCGACGGGCAGCTCTATGGACCGGCGGCGGGCATGCAGCCGAGTGCATCGGTGCCGCAGCTGGAGGATTCGTGCATGGAGTCGTCGGGCATTTTCACCGATGTGGAGAATCGTTGCGACGAGGAGATGCGACTGCCGGAGCTGGACGTGGACGTCGACGTCGACGTCGAAGTGGATGTGGATGTGGATGTGGATGTCGATGTGGACATGTCACCCGATGATTCCACGCAAACCATGCGTAAAGCTCAAGGTCAAGCGCAGCCGGTCAATCAGCAACAGCAACAACAACAGCAGCAGCAGCAACAACCACAAAATTCAACTCTACAGCAGCGTCCGCTCTCTTCGTCGTCGGCAGCGACGCTTTCGCTCTCGAATCGCACCTCGTACTGCAGCGTCGACGGCGGCAGCGCGAAAAGCTTTTGCGACGAAGCTTTCAGCAGCAACAGCAGCTGCGCCGGCAGCGGCTGCGGCAGCGAGCTACAGCAGCGATCGTCGGCAGCGCTTTCAGTACAGCGCGCAGCGTCGCCGCGTCAACAACACAACAACAGCAGCAGCAGCTGTAATCACGTCGCTTCGTCGCTAACTTCGCTCTGCACCGTTGAGAACTTGTCGTCAAGCTCATCGCTCGCCGCATCGCCAAAAGCATCAAAGCTAAAAGCATCAACAACAACAACCAAAACAAAAACAACAGCAGCAGCAGCGACGGGCAAAACTGCGACAACGCCGCGCAGCTCGAAAACGCAAAACGCGCGAAAATCGCATACGCCCAATAAATGGGATGCCGTTATGCATAAAATCGCGAGCAACAAGTCAACAATTAAAACCAATTACAGTGATGTGAAATCCAAAGTGTCCACCACGCGTGCCGCCAACATGGCCGGATCACCATCGGGCGGCAGCGGCGGCGGCGGCGTCGTGGCCAACACATCTGGCAACGCCACCACCACCAGCAACAGCCCCACAAGCAGCGGCAGTCCGCGCATCACGCCCTCGGCACGTCGCTCGCCCTCCGCCACGCCCGCCACCGTCAAGCGCATCAGCGTCAACAGCAACAGCAACAGCAGCTCAAAGTCGCTTTCGACGTCGACGTCGACGTCAACACGGCAGCCACAGGATAAAGGCTCAGTTGGCGCCGGCGTCAGCGTTTTTGCGCGTCTCGCAAAGTCGCCCACATCGCCCACAGCGTCGAGTGCAGCAAAGCGGTTGCAGCCAACGCTTATCAAACGGTAAGTCCCAGACAGTTACGCTGATTAGCAAAAGTTTAAATTATATTTCAAGTAGAATTTCATTTAGATAAGCTCAGCATTTGGTATTTTTATTTTAAGTGGATCATCCCTATTCCCGATTTAATTGGGCTGGTAAATGGAAATAAAATATTTCTGAGGGCTTACTCCAAAGAAGTTAGTTTAATACTTAAAGAAAGAGAAACAAATAATATTTCTTGTCTATAGAATATTCAATCAGAATAGAAATGAGATGATTATTGAACTAGATACTAGTTAACATAAAAGATAGATTGTACAAACGAAATTAAACTCAAGTTTTCATAGGGCAACCGAACTTAACTGTGAAATTATCGCTAAAATCAAAAAATTGATGATTTCTAAAAATAAAAAATATAAATAAAAATATAAAATAAAAAACAATTTCTCTACAGTAAACTCTGCGTAAAATTCCAAAACTCATCTTTTGTTTACCACGTTCTTTAGCTGAAAATTCCTAATTTTGCGAATTGTTCTCTGCTTTTTTGTACGAATTTCACGCAAATTTCACGCTGTTTTTTATGACTATTTCTTGTACTCGATTGTCAATATTCTTCAACAATTTAACGCAATTCGCTACGGACCCTAACTGATTTTCCAATTTAGTCGTAGCATCTTTTTAGCATATTTGAAAGTTATCTTATCTGCTTATCAGCTGGATGCCAACTTTATCAAAGTGAATGGAACGACGCGTTGGCTGCTTATCAATGGTGCCGGCGTCTTGATTGATTTCTTGTGTTCCACATTCTGTTTATAAGGCTATCGAATTCACTGTTAATAGTCATCGTTCACCTGAGAGCGATAAAGTCACTCGCAGTAGAATGTGGCGCGAGTGCATTCATTAAATTCAGTTCAGGGTCAGTGGGGAGAATTCAAGCGAACTGATCAAACAACATAATGTATTGATACGATTAACATACAAATTGTTTAACTGTCAGCTCATTGAAATCTAATTTGATTTTAAAGCGAGCGAGTGTTGAAGCATTGAGTTTAGTTGGCACCCCATGCTGTTGATTGGCGGAATAATTAAATGATATCGTCACTGAAACATAAAAATATTGAGCTGGGAATTGCAATCGCTGCTGCCAACATCGAACGACTGCTGAAATCCTTGCAATTCCTCTGAAAACTGTCTTAATAGTCCAACTGGGCCATGTACAGACATGTACAGTGTTTGCCGTAAAGCAACGAATACTAATTTCACAAATGTTCATTATTTACCGACTAGCTGTGATGTCACAGCTCTTCCTGTAAATATGCGAATGTCACAACAAATTAGGCACATTGAGGAGACAATCCCATCCCATCGTCGAAACTCAGCCACAAAAAAATATGTCCCAAAAGTCAACTATTTATGTGAGAAAGAGAGGGAAACAAAGCGACGCAACTTGTGCAATTTATTGGACCCGTGTCGTGTATATTAAACATCATTTGTCGAGGGGGCGCTTAGCATTTAACCTAGAGGCGAGGGGGGAGTACGGAGAAGGGTGGGAGTGGCGCCTAGGCCCGGCTAGGGGAAGGTGCGGTTGTTGTTGTTGTGATTGTGGTTGTTGTGTGTGCGTTGAGCTTAATTTCACAGCAATTTTTTGGCATTAAAAATGAGACTCACACATGAGTTGAGCCAACTTTTGTCTCGTCATGTGAACTGACAAACGCTCTCGTTCTCGTTCCGGCCCAAGGGTCGTATGTGCATTATACAAATTAATATGAAACTCACATAAACCCGAGACCGAGAGAGGAGAGAGGAGAGGGGACTAAAAAGAACAAAGCTAGCAAAATTAATACCACTGAACTTTGAATTTTATTTTTATTTCATTTCTTGTTTTGTGGGGAGCAGCTCAACGAAAAAATTGCTTAAAACTCGACAAAAGCAAAACAAAATGCTCAATTAATTCGACTGCGAGGGTCGTCGTTTGGACTATTATATATTATTTTATTTCGTTTTTATTTGAACGTTTAGTTGTTTGTTGTTACTGCTTGAAATTGCGAAATAGTAAACGGCATGAAGAAAACAATACTGCGATAAATGCTGTAAATCAAATAGCAAAAATAATCAGCAGATCTTTTAAGCTGTTCTCACAGTCTCCCTCTCTCCGTCTATCTATCTCTATCTTGGCGATAACTCGTCGTATACGTCATTCAAATTCATTAGATAAAAACGTTTGTTTACGTCCATATTGTTTTTACGATTGAGCGATGCATTGGATCGCTTAAATCTAGTATGCTGTTTTAAATAGTTGATGCAAAGCAAGTTTAAATTGATATTATAAATGTAATATATAACGTTACTATAATGCCGCATAGTTCAGTAGTTATATAGAAACCGGTAGATTACAAATAGAATTGGAAATATTTTAATATGATGCAATGGTTGCATTGTTTTTTATTTTTAAATCCGATAATTTATTAGACGCCAAAAAAAAAAAAGATTCTTACAATATTTTTTGTGCCTGGCAACCACAAAAACAACAAAACGCAAAGCAGCCGCCAATTGCAGCAATAACATCAACAAATCACAAATTATTGTTTATGTGTGTGAGCGAGTGTGTCACATTTGGTATGTAAGTGCGAGACGATTTTACTCAGATGCCGGCAGCAACAAACACCAAAACAACAACAATAACAAGCTGCAGCTTGCGCACGAACTGCGAATGGATGTGAATGTATCTTGAAGTGTGCGCAACGCTATCTTTTGCCTCTATTCGCCTTTTTCTGTTTTTTTTTCGTTTGACGAAGTGTGTGAAAAACGCCCAAGCTCAAGCTCAAGTCAAGTGAGTTGTACTCTGAAATGTGTGTAGCTGTATCTGTATCTTTACTATGTATCTGGATTTGTAGGTACTCAGCGATGTTCTGCGGATTTGCGTATTACGTAAAGTTGAGCGTGTTTATGTGGAACATGTTGAAGATATTATCGACATTTGGGTGAATTGAAGCCTTAAGTTTCAGTTTTGGAATGTACATTTATTTATTTATTAATGGGGCAATTAAATAAAACATTTATGAGAATTTCCATAGTTTTAAATACTTGGATTAGCTTGAAGTTCATTTCAATTTACAGCATGAGATCACTGCCAAGTGCAGCCACTTTATTGCTTACCTAAACACAGCACAAATGATTCAGAGAGTGAGATAATGTTCACATTTGACCGACCACAGGCTGCATGAGATAACCCCTCAACGGAGTCAAGTTCTATTCGAGACTAAAACAGAAATAAAATTGTAGATAACTCTGTTATGATTATCTTCTTGGACAGTTTCATCAATTTATGCGCAGTTCGAAGTGACTTCCATTTAATTTAACGATGTAACAAATGGACAACTGACAATCGACCACACCAAAAAGTGAATTCATTAACGACTTACATAACTCAAAGCAAAGTTCGATACGGAAACATACATAAGTGCTGACTAAAGCAGACCAAAAGCACAGCACAGCACAACACTAATTGCTATTTGTGGGGCTTGGTCTGGGTCTCTCAGTGTTTTGTGGGCCTGTAGCACATGTTATCAGCCATGGAGCATGGAGCCAACGTGTTAGTTGTAGTTGCTAGATAAACAAAAAAGCCAGAAGACAAAAAAAAAAACAAACGAAAATGAACGAGAGAAACAAACGGAGATACATGGGCATAAAAAATGCCATAAATTTTGAACAAGGTCACAACAAGAAACAGAACAACAATTAGGAAACACGTAGCCAGAAGCTAGCCAATGCTAATATTGATTTTTAGCTGAAATAATTGCCTGTGAAAAACGATCTTTAGCGCTCATTGAATCGAAAGTTTTCAAAACCAAATCCTAAGTCACAAATTTATGCATTGTAAGCGCTTCATTAACACAAGTCCGTGAAACTTTGTATGCGAGTATGCTTTTTGTTTTTGTATATTTTTTTTTTGCTGCCTCATAAAGTAGAAGCCGCTTATGTGATGGTCAGCCACAGATAAGAGAATGTAACAATACACTGCAAGAAATTGTCATGCAGAAATGCGACTCCTCACACGGCAAAAACAATACACAATGCCTGAGAAACAAAAAGTTCTTAAATTCCTCAAATTTCGTACATAATGCGAATATAATGAAGTAAAGATGTAGATCATGTAAAGTTTTGGGTGGGAATAATGCTGAAGTTTTGTAATAACTGTTATTAAATTCGCCAACAGACAATAGATAATGGATCTGTAGAAAATATGCTAAGAAAGTTGAAAGTATAAATAATTAGTAAGAAAAGAACAAATTATAGTGTGATTAATCTTAATCTTATAGATTAATCACACTATAATTTGTTCTGTTTAGAAACTGTAGAAATATCATGAATTATGTTTACTGATATAGATATCTTCAAATTTGGTATATTAAACCTGAAACGTACAAATTCCACAACAATCAGCATCATATTGATTTCAATTGGTTTTTCTTAGGTGTATAGGCAAATACATACATATGAATAAATACATTTTGCAAGCATCTTTCTATCTACATACATGTCTTGAAGTTTTTATGACTTTGACCTTTTGAATGATGCTGTTGCCTTAATGCTAATGATCGTGACGGCCAGATAAACTAGCCATAAAATGTCGTTGGGGTTATTAATAATAATAAAAGTTGCCCATCATACTCTCCCGAACTCAATTGAAAACAGTGAAACTGAAACTGAAGCTGGTGCTGGAGATGAAAGCTGATGTTGATGCCGATGACAAGCTATTGAATGCTAATAAAGTTATCTATCGGCACACAGACAGTCGTGTGTGTGTGATGTGTGCCCTGTTTGCATGTCATATGCAGAGCACAGCTGTAAATAAATTGAGGCAACAGGCCCAGCCACAGTCGCAACAGTCGCAGGCCAGGCCATGGTGGCAAATACTCGATGCGCTGTTTTGACAAGTGTCACGAGAGCTGTCAACACGCTCGACGTTGATAAAATACAGGCAAGCCATCTCAGCCGGCAAAAAACGGGCAGAAGAACTGACAATGATCAACTTGCAAATGCGCTGTAACATAGAATAATAAATCCCCTTGGGTAACCTGCTGTTATCTGAGATTTATGTGGTAAATTCTTTGCTCTCTATCTAATCAAAGTACCCCAAAAAATATAATCACAATTTTAATTAGGCTTATCATGAAGGTTTTTCTATGTGCAATATGTTTATTTTATGAGATAAAACTTCTATTACAAGGTCTGTTAAAGCCATAAAAAAAGCACTTAAAACATGATGATTTTTTTATTAATGATGAATACGAAGAACTTTAACTTCAAAATAAACTTCTCTCCTAACAGTTTGACAATATTTATTAGTATTTTACAAGTTTGTCGTCTCGAACATTTCTCTAATAAACATGTTTCTTCAAGTACGTCTATACAACTTCAATAATATAGGGTATTTTAGATACATGCTGCAACTATTTAACGCCCACAAAATATTGCAAGCGCGTTGTTGCAATTAAAACTACAAACTCACGTCTTAAATACATTTTTCATGTACGCTTTGTTGTTGATTTTGTTTTAAACTTAATTACATATTATGCAATATTGTGCCGCCAGATATTTGGGGGGATATTTTGCCTTCAATGCTTTCAACCAAATGCGTGAAAAATTTAAAAACCGTAACAAGTTGAAGGCACATTCCCCCCATTAAACAACGCCCCTTTCAACCCGAGGCGGTACTTTTAATAGCGTTGAACTGTAAAGAGCCAAAGCGAAGAGTAAAAAGAAGTCAAGAAAACAAAATCAAATAGCAAACGAGTTTTTTTTTTTTGGCCAAAAGCTAGAAAAGTAGCTCTCAACGGGTTGAAATTTATTTGTATATCTTTTTTCACCTTTTGTTTACATTATTAATATACAATTTTGTATACATTTAGCGGCTGGCGAATTTATGAATTTGTTTCTGCTTGTTTTATAAAGTTTATAAATATGCATTCAATCTGCCGGTTAATTAGAATACATCTTTTTATACGAGCGAAGAATTTATGAACTCCATGCGAAACTGGATTGGTTGGACTTGATTAGGTTGCGATCGAGCATTAAGATATCCATTATATAAAGCGAAATTTCGCTTTCTTGAATATCTTAATTTAAACTCTACTTATTCCAAATGGAGACACAAGGTTGGAATCCAGCACAGTTTAATTTTATTTTAAATTTATTTAGCGTGTGGGCTGCAATCAAAATACATGAAAATTTGTGATTTATCTCTAGATAATAAAAAGTACGCTAATTGGAAATTATATGAAGAAGATAGTAGATAACGTAGCAATCAACTTTATTATTTTGCAATTTAAATGAGAAATTTAATAGGCATTGGAAGTTTTCGCAATGATTGGGAATACAAATTACGCCGAAAAACTCGACGGAAATCCTCACAAAAATAGCACAGAAATTCAAATAGAGCATATTTGACTTTTTCGATTTAATGAACCAAATGCATAAATTCAACTCAATTTCACAGCCACAATTACGCAATTTTCTGATGAAAGCAACACATTTCACCTGATTTGAATGATAAACATACGCAAATTATATAAAAGTCAGGCAAATATTGACAATGCGAAGCGAAGCTCGTTATGGATATCAATGCAAATGGCAACAGTTTTCAAAGCGGAACGAAGTCCAAACATTATTGGCATGCCCTTCAGAAGGGCAGTTTTTTTCAAACTGAGATAATTTCCGTTGGGAAATAAGGTATGCACGATGCTTTTCCTCTGGCTGTCAATCTCACAATTTGTTTTCGCATTTACATGCAATTGTTTGTTTATTCAACAAATGAGCTAAAATCTAAGTTCAACTGCAAGACTGAAAGTTTAAATTAAGCCTGTCGAACCCTTAAGCCGCAACAGTTTAAACTGAAACTAAATCTGAAACTTTTGCCAGCAGCTTCAGTTTCCCTTGGGTAAATGAAGAGCTCCTCCCTCTCCAACTTCGTTTCAGATAAATTTGTTAAGCTCTATTTGCGCTTGTAATTTGTAAGTGAAAAATCAACAAAAGAGTTGCCCAAAAACTTGTTTGCAAATTGCGGCGAGTTCTCGTTCTCGTTGTCGTTGTCGTTCTCGTTCTCGTTCTGGTTTCGGTTGCACAGTAATTTCAAGCCCCCAAAAACCATTTGTATAAATGTAAATTTCTATTATATAGTATATACTAGTATATAGTATGCATGTGTGCGGCTGATATATGTAGATATGTATATAAGCTGACCCTGAACTTGCGGTCCGAGCTCAGCTTGGTCGATTGAGCAGCGTGTGAATATTTATACGCTAATCAATGTGCGACTCTTATTTATGGGCGTGTTTCAAATATGTTTTCGTGTAAATACAAAATTCAGCTGAAGTATTTGCCGGATTACGTGTTGAGGGCATAAGAAATGGCCTATGACACGTGGGTCATAACCGCATATGCTGTAATACTGAAAAGGCCATAAAGCCCTACTTGGGACTTTACGAACTGCGGACGTTGTATCCAAATGAAGACCGAGAAAGACATAAAACCGATTTGGCTTAGATTAAGCAAAACTTTCTACGGGGTGCTCAACTGATTCTTGTATTTTAAGGGTTATTTGTTTGGCTATAAAGTTAATGGTGATTTGATAAAGTGGAATTTGTCTTACTTATTATTGCAAAAATAAATTATATACAAATATTTTCTGAGCTCAGAATTTTCCGTTAAATCGTAATGCACGATATTATTTATCTATTTGCAAGCTTGTTCTTGCCTAAAGCACTTTGGAACTTTATCTTTTTTTAAAATTATTGCAAGTTTTTCTAGTTTTTCTTTGGTTCATCCCAACTTTCTGTCACCATTAATCTTCGGCAAAGATTGGTTTGCTAATTGAATATTAATCTATGAAATATGTCATAGGAATCAAAGTGATAAATGACTGCTGGCATTCACTGAATAGAGCGACCCAAAACTAGCAAAAAATGTGGACAGGTATCGCATTCTAATGAAATGTCGACTTGAATAAATCTTAAAACCACATTTGCATTTGACGTTGTAACGTGTTTCATTGAAAAATGCAACGGGCACGTTTTGAGAATATTTTTTTCGTTTTAGCATTGCTTTTATTATAAGGTTTCCATTTCCATTTCAATTTGTGTTGCTAAAGCTTTGTGATAACGTTATTAATTGTTGTGCTTGGGGTGAGCAGCTTTTTAGCTTCAGGGCGTCAGTTTGTCAGATTTTGTAATCCGGTTTTGTGCCGATGATGCTGATGAGGATGAGACAATAATACAATCAAAATGTTACGACCTAATTGGGAAATGGCTACAAAAAACTTGTGCCAAAAAGTGTAAAAGTCAACGGTCATTTAATTATTATTTAAACTGATTAATAAACTAATGAAATTCATTTCATTTGATCATATTATATTTTTAGCAGTGAATTAACTTTTTCCAATACAATTAAGGCGCCTAATTAGAAGAATGATTTAGATTTGAATTTCTAAGAATCATTTAGATTTGTATTTCAAATTATCATATATAATAATAATTATCGTTGCTCATTAGACTTCATTAAGTATTGAATTTATATATTTAGTTGTTACAAAGAGCACAAAGCTCATCAATCAATAGCTGCTTCGTTTCAGTTGGGGAAATTCATTGAAGCGCAGCCGAAAGCAACGCTCAATCAATTTTAATGCAATTGTTCATGAAATTGCTAATGCAATTGCATTGTGTTGCACTTTTGTCGTCAATTAAGTTTGCCGCAGAACCCATTGGAGAGTTAAGTCCGGCATTGCATTTAGCCATAATTGCATGCCACGCCATATAAAAATGTCGCTAGCATCGTGATTGTTGGCGTTGTTGTTGTTGTAGCCACATTTGCATCCACAATTTATGCACAGTTTTCTATGTTTTTCTTTGCTGCTTTCTGCTTTCTTTTGGCCAGTAATTACGACAACTGTAGGGAATACAACTTGTGATTCCGCGTATAAGAAACGTGAAATTTGAAATTGTAATGAAGTTGGTTTTTTAGGGACCTCAACTTGGCGGTTGTTAAGTTTATCACCAACTCTGCTGCCCAATGTAAATTGTTTATTAGCCAGTGCGAAATATGCAGAAAGTTGAAGTTAACCAAGAAGATGAAAACTTGCAGATAAATTTGCAATGGCGGCAAAAATATTATGATGAGTAACTTGAATAATTTGTAGCTCTAATTTAAGTAAGGAAAACATCTAGTTTAAACTTTAAGTTAGTATATATGTAAATATGTAATTACGATGAATTTTGAAATCGATCGATAGCTTTGTTAAAATGCAAATGATTTATTTGAAAGGTAAATAAAGTATATAATGAGGTGGCAAGTGTCACAACCAAACGACATAATTGACTGAAGGTCTGCTACATGTTGTCAGCACTTCAAATACATTAGGATCTAATGATTAATTTAATGGCAATTGCTTTTGTTGCATTAAATGTCTAACGTAATTGTAGAAGCTAAATAACCAATGCCACGTAACATACAATTACATTTGTATGCTTTCCCCGATTTTTTCCTCAATAAATCTTTCCGAAACAGCTTTATCTCCCTCAACTTTTAGACCTCTGTGTGCATTTAAATGCTGCTTCATTTAACATTTGGAGCCTGTTCATTAATATGTAATTAGCCACGCGTGCATCCCATTTATTTTGGCCTCTGCTTGGCTATTGCTTCCTTATTTGCAATTGAAACACATGCAGAGATTAGAGTATCCATAACACAGTCTTATGCTCTAGAGAAAGTCCCACGTGCCCAATGCATTTTGATGGCATTTTAAGTGCCGCAACTGAACGAACTAAGGCAACAGCTGAACAGCTGTGTTATGCCGCGATATTCGGTCGTCAGCTCATCAACATTATCATCATTTGATACCAACAAAAAGCAAAAAAAATAAAATAAACGAGAAGAAAGCGAGAGGAAGGAAGGGACCGGGAAGCTACTAAAAAAGCCACGGGCGACATTTGCACCATGGGGCAATTTAGTGGGGAAAAAGTCAACACAACTGACAGTCGACGGTGAAGGAAAAACTCGAGGCAACAATTTATGTGAGCGTGAAAACAAATTGCCTTCCGTATGGAAAATTATTGCATGTGCAGCCAAATAAAGTCGAGAGAAGGAAACCCTCAAAGGCAGCGTGGAGTCTGGAGTTGCAGTGCCACATTGTCGATGTGGCTACTGAGCACGCGTAGGAATTGATGACAAATCATGAATTTGTCACAACACACACACATACACAAACGCACACACACACTGGGACAGGCAACTCAATGAGGGCACACACCTGCGAGAGAGGCGGTGGGAGGGGCTGTGGTGTAGAGTAGGGTAACAGGAAGGCAGAAGGTGGGCAGCCAGTCACGTCACAACAATGACCATTCGCATGTCTCATGCGTCACGTGAGCCATTTACGCAATCAACGCACAGCCTCTGTCTCTGGTTTTGCGCCTCCTTGTGCAGTTTGGTTTCCATGTTCACCGATTATACCCTGTAAATGTGGGAAGCTAAAGGCAGACAAAACTACGAGTAGCTAATAAAGAGAGCAGAGAACTGAAACGAAAGGAGTAAGATAAAAAGCAAAGTTTTCAGAACATTTTAGCACTTTACGTTGTAAATATTAAAAAATGTTTTAAGCCAATCAAATAAACAATCTAAACAAAAGAATTGTGAATTTTGATTAAGTGCAATTCGCAAACAAAAGCATTTTCGCATATATGGAAAGATTATTCGTACTAGTTTTTTAGATAGAACTTGTGTAATTATGTTTTTGTTTTATCGACTACTTTTCGTTACAAAAAATTAAAGAATTATGCCCTACAAATTAGAACATTAAGTTAAATAGATATTTATTATTTTACTATATGAACAATGAGTAAACTCAGAACAATCTTCAATCAATTCATCGTAAAAAGTTGTTCGATATAATGACGCAATTTAAAAATATTTCCAACCAACTTACAGGGCATTTCATAGAGCGATCTTCTCCGCACAGTTTTGCCTAATGGCTTTGTGCTTAAGTATTTTAGCTTGGCAACATTTGAACACACCTACACACACACACACACACTTACACACGTACACATCACAGCATATCGCACCGCAGCACAGAGTCAGTAGCAGTATCTCGAATCTGCCTTGAATGCGTTTTCGCACGTTTCGCAATGTAGCCAAAGTGTCAACAGAATGTGCTCGTCGCATAGACCTCATAGACCTCCTCATCTCCATTGGCAACTCATCTCGCAGCTCTCAGTTCGCAGTTCCAATCGAATAGTATCGAGTGAGTCGTATTATAGGCAGTATCGCTTCGTGGGCCTGTGGCACATGTCGCAAGCGGCTTTTCGGCCTTTACAATTTGTCGTCGTCGTCGTCGTCCCCTTTTGTTTTGTGTGTTCGAAAATGTTTTACAAGTGAGTGAAATTTGTGTGTGCTTCTGTTTTAGTTTTTCAGTTTTCCCCGTTCGATTTTCATTTTTTTCTACCAAATTTCCTTCGTTTTGCTTCGCTCTTTTTTGTGGTGATATTTGATTGATGTCGCTGTGCAGCGGCTTTGGCTTTACTTCTCCGTTG
The DNA here is from genome assembly GCA_035045625.1 of Drosophila formosana. NCBI lineage: Eukaryota > Metazoa > Arthropoda > Insecta > Diptera > Drosophilidae > Drosophila > Drosophila formosana. The sequence continues at coordinate 447,797 of JAWNOW010000030.1, forward strand.
CGACTCTTTATAAATTGGATATTAACTAATGAGCTTAAGCGATTTTGGGGAGCATTTGCTCTGCTTGCCCTTTGTTTTCCTTCGGGCTTTGTTGTTATTGTTGTTGTTGTTGTTGTGAAAGCGCCAGTTGAAAGAAAAATGTATTAGTCTAAGGGAAGTGGGGGTGGGAGGCGCAAGATTTGTGTACGTTGAACGATGTGTGTGTTCGTTCTATAGAAAACGAAATTGAAGAAGCTTTGTGGGAACCAAGTGTGAAGAAGCATTGTGAAAGTCATTCATAAATAGAAACGCCCCAACTATGCGCTTCAATTTGATCTGTTAACAATGCTTTTTGTTTGTTTATTTGTGTTCGTATAAAATAACAGAATTATTGCACCGATTCTATGCTGTGTAATGGCATGTATTTGGAGCCCAATGACTGGGCAATGTTGTGGGCAGAATTGGCAGTTTAAAACTAATTTGACGTTTTTACAAACAATCTGACTGTTTAAGGAATAAGCAAATAAAGTTGTATCTTTAAGGAGTACAAACATTGTAGAAAACTGTTTGGAAACCAAAAGTCAAGATGAAGAGTGCATATACAAAAAAAATACACAAATAATCTCAATCTCTTGCCATAACTAGAACATGTATTGCATTCGATTCAGTTAACTTGCTTTTCCATAGCTAATTAGCTTGACAAATCTACAATGAATCACCAATTTCATGTAGAAAGGGTAGAGCTGATAAAATGTATATAAAAATGCACCTGCCCCAATGCACAACAAATTGGTCGCCCACGCAGCATCAACAACGAAGCATCAGAAACTCTATCTATATCTGTAGCTGCATCTGCATCTGTATCTGCATCTTTATCTGCTTTTGTAGTAGCGGCACTTGAGACATTATTAGACATAAGTGTATCGAGTGAAGCATAAATCTTATGCTTGCAGCCGACTACAATACATAATTCCACCACATGAATCACGTGGCGTATTTATAAAACGACAACAGTGGGGCATCATCATCATCATCATCATCTGCTCCACATGATCATCCCGATCAGCAGCAGCAACTCAGCCAAACTCTATTTTTGCGCGTATCTTCAGCTCGGCCGGACTCTTGGTTGCAGTCACAGGCAGCCATGGACCCGGACCCGTCGACAATGTATCCATAGCTGCAGTCATACTCTACCCATACCCTTACCCGCAGTCGGCATAGCCGGCACGGCGGCCACTACACCGCTGAAGCGATAGCAGCAGAGAAATTAGTTCAAATTCTATATTTAAAAGTAGGACTGGCAGCAAAATGTTGCACCCGTTGTTGCCACTGGCGTCCGCATCGTGTCGCCTTGCCTCTCTTCACACCGCTGCAGTTTTCCAAACGATGCGCAACGTGTTGGAAAACACTTGTTTTGGTTTTCGGCTGTTCCGACCACAAATGTTGTCGTTATTGTTGTTGTTGCTGTTGCTGTTGCTGTTGCTGTTGCTGTTGCATGCATTATGCACGACTAGTTAAATTTGTGAGTACTTAACAACACTGACCGGCTAACTGACACAAGGTGGGTACTTGGCAGTTTACAGACCGCGAAGTTAACAGTTGTAAAAAGTGCCTAGTATACCCTGTAAAAATGACAGATACTTTTTATTATCTGACATTTTATGTAAAGCTGCGTTGAACGACTATTCAAGCCAACAAATGAGTTTCAAAGTACTTCACACCACTCCAAGAATTCCGCTGAAAGTCTCTCAATATTTGACAATTCCTATTAAAATTTAAGTGCTTTTGCTAAGCAATTGTCATTAGCGAACGCCCACAACTCAAATTCAATAATTGCTTAGAAGCAGAGCATATTACCCGCCTCCTCCTGCTGAACAAATATTGAGCTGCAAACAAGCGGCATTATCTTTGCAAAAAGTTGCTGAAATGTTTACGCTCAGTTTCGTCCATTTTACATGGGTAGAAAACATTACGCGGATCGCTCAACCGTAACGACGCCGGTTGTTGTGTTGTGCTAAGGCCCAGAATCAATTAAGTGTTATTGTTGTTAGCCATTCTTGTGCCACATATTGTTGGAAAACTTCGGTTAGCTTCATAAAATTTTGTATTTTTGTATTTTGTTTTTTGCAAATTTTCTTGTACTGTACGTCTTTCAATTAATACGAGTAATGGACACTTTTTGCGCCGAATTTCCGCTCTCAAGTTCCAGCTGAGTGCGCTAATGTTGAAAACCGTTCTTTATACCCTGTAAACATAAAAAACAGCTAGAAGTATAGCTCGTATATTGGCAATTTTGAGTAATATGTAATATAATTGGAAATGGTAGTATTTAAAAATACAAATCCAGAATAGTAACTTATGAATAAAATACTATATTTATGGGTTGCTAAAGAAATATAAATTTAAATTAATTTAAAACCATTTTATGGCTTACAGCATATTCTGCAGTCGAGTACTGTTGTTTCGATGTTATTTTACTTCATTTTGAGGGCCAATTCATTTACTTCGAATGTATTGGTTCCAAGAATCTGAAGCCAAAATCGAGGCGTGTTTTTGTCTGTGTTTGCACTCGAAATATGTTCATTATGTGTGCATTCTTTGGCTGGAAAACAAAGAAACATAAAATCGCTTACACCGAAATGCCATTTTGGTCAAAGCACCGGGCACCAGCAAAAATACATAATTTTTGTGTGAAGTGTTGAGTGGCTATTTATAACGTAATTCTCGGTTGACCGCAATTTGAATAGACGTCTATTCCATGTGTGTTTGGAACAGAAACTACAATATTTGAATTGGGGTTGCGGTCGGTCTTTGGCAATGCCTGCGACTACGTCGCCGACTGAGACTGAAAATGATGATGTAATTTTCAAAACGAATAAAGAATCAATTTGTTTATGGCAAAGAAATAGAAGGAAATGACGGTAATTAAGTTGATCTTAGGATGCGCATAAATTGAAATATTCCCAAGTGGAGGAGGAGTTTGCTTAACCATAACAAAAAGAATAACCATGTCATACTCGTATATGTATATTGTCAGTTCGACCTGCAATCATTTCTTTGTACTCGAAAGCAACGCTCTATTGATCCACATACAAAGAGTAATTAGAACAATGATGCTAATGAAAGAGAAGTCGGCACAACATAGAGAAGACATGGTCGTAATATTCTAGCAAAGTTTTCCATTTCTTATCTGCCCTGGCATTTCAATTTGCACATAGAGTCGGCTCTCTCTGAAGTCGTTTTGTACTTACTCGTATCTGCAGCTGGGCTTCACATCGCGTGTCTCATTAAGAAATGCAGGCCAGTTTGTAGAGAGGGGAAGGAGGCGGGGGTGAGGAGAAGCGACACATTCGCGACGGTTTCCTAACCTCAATGTTGACAACTGTCTTCCATGTTGGCGAGGCAACATCTATCATAACCATCGTTTGCTATATATAATATAAGGCACTCAGCACCATATATGACTTAATGTGTGCCTCTGGAAAAAGTGTGGCAAAGCGGGCGAGCAGGTTGCACATTTGCCATATCTGATGAGGAGACATTGCCACAACAACATCTACAACAACAACAACAACTGGCAACGGTAGCAGGTTGTTATCGTTACTGTTGTTGCCATACTCTTTTGTTATTATGCTGCTTACTCGTTTTAATCGAGTTTGTAATGGTTACACAAAAGGAGCAGAGCTCTCATTCACATTCATTCTTAATTAATTCGGCTTTAATGTGGCTATTATTATTATTAGCTTATTTAGCTTAGGGCTATACTATTTGTGACCGTTGGTGGAAAACTCTTCCCTTTATTTTTGTCGACAATAACTGTGAGAAGTTTGAATATATAAATAATTGTCATAAATTTCTTAGTTGTTTTTAATATATACAATTTTAATTTATGTTTTTAATGTCTGGTTTTTAAAAGTGATCATTTTCAATATCACTAATATATAATTAATACATTTTGTATTCACACTGATTAGTTTTAATCGCAGCTTAAGAAACAATCAAATTATTTTGTTTTAAGCATACATCATTTTGCTAGGTTTATAAATATTAATTTTTATTTAGTATTTTGTTTATTTTTAATACATTTTTATATTTTTGTTGTTGTTACTTTTTATTATATTGAACTTTTTTATTTCACTCTTGTTTGTTGAAACTCTTATCTCAATTGTTGATTTGGCAGCTTAGCGTATTTCCAGTTCGTTGTCAAGTCTCGTGTCGGTTTGCACTTTGGTTCCGTTTACCCGTTTGTTATTGTAATCCATTATGTGATGCTTGTCTGTGTGTGCTTCACTTTAAAGCAAAATTCTGCTAATGTTCATTAATAACTCATGCGTTAAACAAAAGCACGGTCGCTATATCGCATACTCCCCCCGTGACGCCGCCACCTGCCTGTCCACCTCTATCACTCGGTCTGTCTCTCAACTGTCTCTCTGTCTCGGGTTCTCTCTCTTGACTGCTGAAGCTGTCTGACAGACCAGACCAGACCAGTCTTTGCAGTGGCTCGTTCAATGGCTTTTAAGCGCACAGTACAATGAGCTATTGTGAATTAGACTGTTGCAAGCTGACATGACAATGCGGCAAGCTCTGGCAGACAAGGCGGAGGAACTGCGAATCACGGGAATTACTCTATAATATTTTTGTTTGAATTGAATAGAATAGTTTTAATTGTCTTCCGCAAAAAGATGAAATACACAGAAAATCCACGAAAAAAAAAAGTTTCGCTTTCATGTTGTTGGGCAATTAAATTGCATAAATTAGTCTGAAAAGGTCACCTAGTTATGCAAAGAACAAAAGAATTGATTAATGGGAATTTTCACAAGCAGCAGAAATTCCAAAACACACACACACAGTACACACACACACTCGCAGTCGCACTTGAATAAGAACTGAATAATGAACTCATTGTAGCGCTTCGTCGATCCGTTCCATGCAAAGGAAGTGGCCAATTTAATTATACCATAATGCAAATGCTTTGAGAGGGGGATGGGGTGGGTGGAGAGGGGCTTGAGATTAGCAGATCAGCAGAGCGCCAATCTGATGATTAAAGCAATTGACTGCGGTCGAAGTGAAAGTACGCAAATTGTGGCAGAGATAAAACAACTTCAAAGACTCGCAGCGAATTTTACAATTGGCTTTAGCGGCAAGCAAGCAGTGCACGAAGCAGTGCACAACTGAAACATACCCTTAAATAAAAATAAAAATGTATTGCACAAAAAGTAAACTCAAACTGCATTTAAATAGTGTTTAAATTAGCGTTGTAAATTGTTCGCAATATGCGAAAGAACCAAACTACCCTTTAGCTGCTGTTTGGCTGCAGGGTATGCTCAATGCGCTGCTTGAATTTCAATTAAATTGACCAGAGGAGATTTGTGCTGCCCCCTCGCACTTGAATGTTTGCTTTACACAAACAAATAAGACAGGGATTACATGCTCGCCTCATCTCATCTCAACACCGCCCTCGAGCTGCAATTGTGCATAAACAAAAGTTGGTTTTCGGTCAACTGGCAAACAGTTTCAACTGCAATTAAGTTTAATGGAAGCTCATTAAGCGACATACGAATTGTTATTCACCCGGCTGGGGCGTGGCGAGTGGGCGAGTTTTGGCAATTGCATAATTTGAGTCGCCCCGCTGAATACTAGACTTTGTCTCACGCTCTGCTTTTCATTTCCTTATTTTTATGGCGAAAATTTGCAACTGCGTGCGGAAGTCGCATAGCTGTCATAATTTTCAAAAGAGGAACCCTATAAAGAAAAAAGGAAAGGAAAGGAAAAGCTAGAGAAAACCCTTGCCAAATGCCATTAAAAAAAAACTGTCGACTGTAGCAATTTCACATCACTTTTTTATTTTGCGAGTTTCCGTTGTGTCCTTGCAACACGACAACAATTAAAATGCAGCCTGTGGCGTCAATAAAACGAACAATTGTCAGGTTGTAAAAAGAGCGTTTTACAGCATCAGCTGCAGACAATAGCGACGGGTTTTTGTAGCAGACGATGTTGTTGTTACTGTTGTCGCTGGACAAGATTATAGACTGTGCACAAAAGCTGTGGTATCAGATTAATTAGAGATGAATAAACACTTTGCATAACATGATTAATATTGCAAAATGTAAACGGAAGACGACAAAACAAATTAAGGATTTGTTTGCGCGATTTAATGACTGAACGCTAAAGACTTCAGAAGATCTGTTAAATTGTAAAAAGTATTAAGTCGAATATTAAGTAGAAATTGTTGTTTTCTTTTTATCACTTTGCGCGAAGATGCGAATTTGTTAGGAATGTTTTTTTTTATGCTACCTCACTTTATTGTAGCTAAACTCTAATCCAGCCAATTGTTTTTTTGTGTTTATAACATGTAGTATAATCTTCTCGATTAGTCAGTTTAAAATCTAAACATAAAAAGTTATGCAATTTATTTTTGATTGCAAAGTAAAAACTGCCAACTCACAATTGCTGTAACTTTTAAACACTTATTTTTTCCGTGCACACTCCAATTTTCGCGCAGTTTTCTATTGTTTGGCTGTGCACTCAATACGACAGCAATTTCATTGTCAAGGTTTCGTGGTTGTGTCGTCAATTTGGCGAAGCCACGCCCTTTGCACACAATCCACGCCTAAGACACGCCCAAACCGAAGGCAGTCACGACGATGGTTAGCAAAGTTTTATCAATGCAGGTAACACGTACAGTTTGTGCCATTAATTAAGCCCAATTTTGATGTGGAGCAAACTGAACAGAGAAGGGAAATACATGTGGTGAATGAGAAGGAAGCACAGCAGAGGAGTCGCTGGGGGAGCATTACTGACTGACCGGCAAATGGGTTTAATTATGCAAAACGAGCGACGAGCAGCGTCGAATCAACCGAAGCATAAACATTGTGCGGAAATTGAGCCCAAGAATCACACAACACAACACAACACAACACAACACAAATGCGAGTTGTAATTGGGGCGGGGAGTGTTGCTTGAAGGGGGGTGAGAGAAGGCGGACGCACTTGCTTATAAACAAATTGCACTTTAAAATAGCTCACAAAGTTTGTCTGTCTGTCTTCGCATTGCATTCGTGACGTTGTTATAAATATTTATTATATCATCAACATGGCACAGGGATGGAGCGAAGGAGCAGAAGAGCTGGTGGGGGGTGGAACTGCAACGACGTCGTAATTAAAATGCATTATTAATGAAATGCAAATGTGAAGAAATTAATGAAAAATGCAATAGAGGCGCTGCAAACAGCAACTACAATGGCGTTGCTCCAGAGCAAATACGCACACGAAGTGTATATAGTAAATATATATGCCCTAGCAACTTGTCTGTATCTGTCCTTTTTCATTGGACTTTATCCACTTTGTGTGTGGTTATCGCTTTAAAGGCTTTTCTCCCATGCAGTTCAGTTTTTGCTGCATTATTAATGCGAAAGTTGTTGCCAGGCATTGTTAATGCATTTATAACAGCTTTTAGCTTCAAGGACAGCAGCTGCTTCCACGTCGCTTTTCATTTGCACTGCTTGCTGTGCAACGCACTTAGCCTCAAGCAGTTCCGTTCTATGCATTGCCCGAGCACTTTGTATAGCGATCACATTCAATTCGCAGCTGACACAAAACAATTTGGCCAGGAAATTTGCATGCTGTGTGATTGCACAGTACCACAGCCTGTGCCTCCCACCGTCCTCCCATTATTAACTCACCTGCTCAGCCTTGAAGTGCTCTCAGCACTCTTTCGCAATAGTTGCTATAATTAGAGATGAACGTTGCGTGTGCTCACACGCAAAGCACCAGTGGCAATAAATATCAACTTAACCTCCAGTTTAACCATGAGTAGGGAGTGGCAGCGTTGCCAGCCTGTCAGATAACTCAGCGTTGAGTTGCTGTCAAGCTATTGATGGCAAAGTTGCGTATACGTAATTTAAGTTGAAATTGGTTGTGAACTTTTCAGCCGGTGTCATTTGAAAACCAATTTGCAGTGCAGTTGCTGCTGATTAAGAAAGAAAAAAAAAACTGGTTAATTTGGTTTTCTTTTAATGAATACTCTTTTTCGCAGCGACAACAGGTGCGCACGCATTAACAATTGCATTGCGCTTTAATTGCATTTAATTATGCGACAAGAAAATTGAATTAAATGCGTTGAACTGTTGCAGTTTGTCGCTTGTCTTCGTTGCACTGCAAATAAAAAGAAATTCATGTGCAGGGGAAACACTGCAGAAAAATGTCGCCTTGTTGACAAGCCAAAAGCTGCAAACAAGCTTTTGTATTAATTGTTGAAGCTAAAGTTTGCTAAAGTCGTCGCTGTTGTTGTTGTTGTTGTGCACAGCACACATAAATTACAGTTATGTGTGGCACTTTGGCGTCTAACGGAAACGCAGTTGGCAATGCTAATTCCTTTTGGCCATTGCAAACGGACAAGCTGCGTTTCCTGTCCCAATCTTTTCTTTTTTTCGCTACTGCATTTTCAATTAGCGCTTCGAACGGAAGTCGCACAAAAAACAAGCCAACTGGAAAAAGTGGATTATGTTTTGTAGCACCCACTTAGGGGGTATGCGAAAAAAAAAAAACGACTCGTAAAATGAAAAGAAAAGCAGCCAGCACGCATAACGCATAATTTTTTCGGCAACTTGACTATTGAGTTGCCTTTCGTATTTTCCAAATTTTCACCTGCCTTAATTTGATTTGTATTTTTGGATTATTGTGTATTTGCTCAGCCAGCCGAACCGCTGATGAGTGCCATTAGTAATTTCACACAGCTTTGCGCAGTCGAAAGCAATGTGAAAATTCAAGAAAAACGACTATTGCGCACGTCAACAAGTATTTTCCTATAATTTTCAATTAATTTTCTGCAAATATTTCGACTATTTGCCACGCACAATTAAGTTGGCCAGGTGGCTGTGAGCTACTGTGAGCGCACTGTTAACGCAGTACAGTGATTACCATAAGTATGCAACACTTTAAATTAATCACCGTCTTTTTCCTTCTCATTTGCAGTGGACGTTCGTACAGCAAGGACAGCCAGAAGAGCTCGCACAGCGATCTGAGCTCTCTGTGCAATGGCGGCGGCTCCCCAAAACTATTGGCAAAAACTCCACTGCGTAAGTGAATGAATTAATTAACTATTATATCTAGTATTTTATTGAGTCACAGCCCAATGATTGCTGCCAATTTAAGTTGCTGCCAAAAAGTATGCAACAATTTTATGCAGTGATCGGTGGTTGCGTTTCAACTGCTTGCAGTCCAAGCAGTTAACTCCAGCAAGCAGTTCATATTGCTAGCCAAAATGTTGTCTGCAACATTTGTGCGACTGAAGAGCGAATGAAACTTGTTTCTTAGTCTCCCAGCTGCAAAGAAAGACTTGGGGGGAAAAAAGGCGAAAACGAAGAACCCAGCTCAGAAAGTCAAAACAACGAACCGGCTTTTTAGAGCAGCTGCTGAAGAGCTGTTGTTGTAGGAGCGCAGCCTCAGCAGCGAGTGTATGCGTGCATGTATCTAGATACAAATGTATCTGCAGCGATAAAACGGCACAACACAAATTCCATTTGGCCTGCACCATTTTCAGTCTCTTTAGTCTGCGGCGGGTTTTCAATGTTGTCGCGCCGCTTGCGCTCGTTATGATATTTTTCATGTTGCTATTTACTTTGCGTGTCGTGTCGCGTCGTGTTGCGTTTTGTTGTGCTGTGTGTGTTTTTTGCCGTGTTTATGGCGCGTTCTTCAGCAAGAATTCAATGTGCAATTTACACACGTGCATCGGGTCTCACCAATCGCGATAACAAATTGCTAAAAAATTAAACCGAAAGGCAGATAAAATAAAATTCTCAAAAGATAAAAAATAGTGTGAGAATATTGTGTGTGCAGTAAAGTGAAAAACAAAAAAAATATTGAAATACATCGCAAAAAATTGTAGCTAATTGAAGGGTTGTTTCCCCTATTTTAATTGTGCCAAACTCTTGTTTTCTTCTTTATGCGCGACAGTCAGCAAACGGGTTTCGTGTCTATAGAATGCCGGTTTCGGAAATGGAAACGTATGCAGCGAATGTGAAACAATCAAGCGGGCAACACCTGAACTTTAATTTTTAGCTTTTACCTGCGCTGCATTTGACGTCATTCAAGTCGGGTATTGTAATATTTTGAATGAAGTCGATATTGAATTCAGAGACGCAGTTTCAAAGAGTTTTTGAAGCTGTCACAATGTTGATTTATCAACTGTATACAAATTCAAGTATTGAAATTAGATGCAAATAATGCGACAATTCGAATGTTGTTCATGTTCAAATATAGAATATGTTAAAAATGTTTTGAAACTGAGTAGAAATCAATTTTATTGAATAATTTAACAAAATTCAATAGTTGCAAACTTGTTAAAGAACATAGTAATTAATATTCAAAATCTTTCATAAACTAATGAAGGATCTTAATGTGTAGCGAACTATATTGTTAACTAAAAAGAGAATTAGTTTCTGGCTGATCTTACTTTGCCTGCATAGTATCAGAATCTATTGTCAAGAAATAGTTTAAAACCAAAGTGTATTCAGTGCTTCGTTATTTCAAACTTTTTCGTTTGCTTCTTTCTAGTCTATTATTTCATGCTGTGATTCTGTGATTCTATGGCCCCAAGGCGATCAGCTCGTGTGGTGCGTTCATTGAATAACCAAAAAGCAAACGAAAATTCGCATTCGGTTTGGTGTTTTGGGGCGCTCAATCAAACAGTCTTTCAATCAATCAATCATGCAGTCTGTCCATTCCGTCTGCCGCGCTGCTCTTGTTAACGTTGTTGTCTTGGCCATAAATTATGCGGCTAATCATTTTGTTACAGTTTACAGTTTGTGGCAAGTTTTGCTTTGCCTTTCGTTCTCACGAAGCCGCAAAATTGTTGCCACGACTCTTCACGTGCCCCGACACTAAAGTTCTCTATACCCAATAACTAGCTTACTCTTTCTCGTCGTCTTTCTCTCGCTCCCTCTATTATGCTATGCTCCCTCTATCAATGGTGTCTTAAGAGCCGTTAGCTTTTGTCTGCATTCAGAAAGTTCATTTACCTAGACACCAGGCTAAGCAACTCGTCGAATCGTGCCTTGTTCTATAAGGTTCGAGATCAAATTCATTAAATGCCACAGCATTAGTTCTTAGTGCTTGGGTCGGGGCGAGCATTATGCCTAATGCGACAGATACATAAAAAGCGATCATAACTCGAGGTCCAGGAAATATTAAAAACATAAAAACCTTTAAGAAAGGGTGTAAATCTGTTTACCAACTTGATTTATTTACATTATAATAGGGTTTGTTTTTTATGGAACTGCTATCGTCGAATTCAAATGCAATTAACAATTAATTTGTAATTATCGCAAATGTCAAGCGATAACGAGCAAGCAACAGGTTCTCTTCCATTTTAATTCGCTCTTTCTCTTTTTTATGCGATTAGAAATGAGTTCTTTAATGTGTATTAATAGCTGAGAACAGCAAAAAGGGTCAGTTGAATGTGAAAGTTATGATGCTTAACCACGATTAATGATGATTGATGCTCCTCAATTGCCCCAAACAAAGTCCAACTTTTGGCTGCAATTCCATGAATGATTCTTTGGTTACTTTTTGCCTGTAGAGAGTCTATTGCATTCGTGTATACACCATCAAATTGCGGTGCGAACTCGAGATTCTTCTCTAACATTACGTTGATAATGTTGTAAAGTTGGACAAGTGCAAGTGCGACACCTGTTTCCGGCATTTGTTGAGTTCCCAAGTGCTCGCCAAGTGCTTCCAGCCACATTCTTTTGGCGTCTTCTCTTTGTCTTCTCACAGCATTTTCTTCTTTTCTGCAACTATAGAGTATCTGTGTGTTTTGTGTGTTTATCGTTGTGACTGCTATTATTTTCATTATGCAGTCGAGAGTCGCGTTTTTGCTGCTGCGAGCGACGCTTAGACGGTGACTTTTGATACCCTGCAAAGCATGGAGTACACAGAAAGGGGTAAAACTCCAGAATACATTTGAAAGAAGGTTTCAATCTTATAGTTGATCATTTTGGCCTCTAGGGTATCTCCTAGGCTTATACCTTCTCTTACCTTATTTATACTTGACTTTTGTCATGCTCTTTCTTAATTTTCACTTGACGTGCTGTGGCATGCTTTGTGCCTTGCGTTTTTTACATTATTATTATCATATTTGCATTTTTACGCTCTCAGTCATTTGCCATCTCATTCTCTCTGTCTCTCTCGCTCTGTATCTGTCTCTGTTGCGCTTGAATTTATAATTCACAATCGCTGGCTCAACACAAGCGTAACAAGCATTACTCCTGTCTCTCTCTTTCTACAACTGAGCTCAGCTGTCTGTCAGAAGGCGCTTTGAAAAGTTGATGTCGGCTTTTTTTTTGTGCTGTCGTTGTACTGAACTATGTCTCCCTCTCCTTCTCACTCCCTCCCTCTCGCTCCAACAGTTTTTCGCAATTTGTTGCAGCGAGTATTTCGCTCTGTGGCGCTTTGTAATTATGTGGGAAATTCGCAAAATGCTAGACAGAAATTTTACTTTTTATTTTGTTTGCTGCTATCCATCCATAGACATATTATTTATTTTCTTTTCATTTGCTGCAACTGTTTTTACATTATTGTTTTATTTTTTCGTAATAATACGCTTAACTATGCGAGAAAGTGTTGTAGGCGTAGAGAAAAAAACTCAAGCAAAAACTATGCTGTAAAACATGCAACGCAAAAAAGTACAAATATTTCGTTGTAAAACACAAAAGGTTGTGTTATTTTACAGCTGAAATTTGTGCAATTTTTTACATTGAAAATACTTTTAGTAAGCTACTGAAAAGCGTAGAAAAGTTATACAAATCTGTTGCTTTTTTCTACAAATTATTTACAGCAATTTGTCAAGCAGCGGAAGTCCTTTAATGTCAAAGCAGTGCAATTGTAATGTGACTGTGAAGTGCAAGCAGTGCAATTGTTCCCATTATTTACGCTTGTTTCCACAGTTTCAACTTCTATTTGAGTGCTTATTACATTGTGAAAAATGCTGCTCTCATATTTCACAGAACATTTACGAGCTGGAGCTGATGCAGCCTAGAGCAAGGGCTGCTTTCGAAGTGCTCGTAAAAGCTAAAGTTTCAATTATGATAATAAGCAATGCCGCCTAGTAAAATTGACGCCCTTTTCTTTACGAAATGCAATTCGACCTCAGGAAATACGGCAAACTGACTACGAAACCAACTTGAAGACATCAACTTTCACTTGGAAAAATATCGGCAATTGAATTTGCTTGGACTTGGGCTTGGGGGGGATTTGAGATTTGTTTTTCATTTTCATGTTTTAGTTTCTGATATGTTTTGCATAATTCCGCTGGCGTTGAAGCAAGTGGACAGCAAAAACTGAACACTTTTCATTTTGGTATAATGAAGCGCTTATAAGCCACGCTAAGAGCCACAGTAAGCGCAGCTCAGCTGTTTTTTTGTGGTCACTGAACCAACCAACTCAATTTTTTGTTGTTGCTGCTGTTGTGATAATCTTGACAACGACAACGGCTGCTTGTTATTGTTGTCGCTTTTCAATTCTAGCGTGTCGAAAAAGAAGAAATGCCACCGTCTTTAGCAAGCATCGAGATTGTGTCGATCAACTCAGAAACATGTTCGCGTTTGTAACACCAATAAAATATCGGGAAGAAACGAAAGCATTAACAGTATAGTCAATTCACTTTGATCTCTGGCCATTAACGATGGAGACATTAACAGCCAGATCTCGAAGATTCGACACAGCATATGCCCAATGAGGTTAATACAGTTTTTCCAACTTTAAATATAGCACAGCAGCCTGTTTCAGCTGAGGCCAAACATCTTTTTAAAAAGTACGAAATGTTGCGATCGAATAGCAGAACTGATTGTAGTCATCGTAAACTAATGCCATAAATTTGCCATAAAAGTTCGATCGAGAAATTGCATTTTCAACCGTTTAATTTAGCGGAAACTTGCAATAAAGAAACTTTTCTGTCAATCCGGGCAGATTTTATTGATAGCAAAAACGATGATAGTAAGGAATTTATCTTTTCGAAGTTACAAGAATACTAAATTGTAAACTAATTCCATCGAATTTATTTATATTAAATATGAGCTATAAATAAAATACGAATGGTTTAGGATTATTTTGATTGTGAAGTTGACATACATTTAGCTTGAAATAATAATTTCATTAACGATTTTGTTCCAGTTCTTTATTCCTTATGCGATATTCGCTTATTTAATGATGCCAGACTACACGTCTTGGTAAACCTGACTTGTAGCGCATCTCGAAGTCATTATCAAATTATTCAAGTCGTCGGCAAATGAAGTTTGCTTTGATTGAACGTCGCAGTTAATGCCACAGCAGCTGGCTCCAAAACTTTGTTGAGTTGTCGAATGGCCACGCGATAAGAGAGCGAAAGAGAAAGAGGTGCTCATAGACTCATAGACTCGATTGATGTTAGCAAAGTGGCAATGGCATGAGGAGCAGCAGCTGTTGCATTGGCAACCGCAGCAATCGTGTGTATTGGTATCGCATCGCTTTTAGTGCAGCGTCGCGAAGCGTCGTGGCTAATTTGCATATCAAACTAAGTCAAAGCAATGCTTTTAGATGACTCGAGTGTGTGTGCCTCAAGTGGTCTATGCTAGATTGTGTTTGTGTGCTGTGGGGCAGCTCAAGTGCTTGCCACTCGCTTGGGGCTATCAAAGTGCATTTGCTTTCAAGTGGATTTTGCCCCGACGCCCAAAAGCGGCTTAATTTAATAAATTAATTGTGTCGTTAGAGAAACTCTTAACCAACTGCCCACTTCCTGTGTGTGCCAAACAGCTCGCCAAATAACAGTAATAATAATAATAATAATAGTAATACACGAAATAACAATAAAAGTAATAGTAATTGTTATTCATACTGTAATCTAATGACCCAACTGTCGTCCAAGTTCGAGCCGAAGTCTGCTTGGAGGTCGCACGTGCGCCTCTGAAACTGAAATCGAGTGAAAAATCAACTGACAACTTTTGTGGCTATTATTGTTGTTGCTGTTGTTGTGGTGACAAGCGGAAGCATTTGGACAACAACCACAACAGCAACATCAACTTGTCGCCATTCATTAACCTAAGTACTCACTAAATACAGATCTTGTTTATGTTTTAACCGCCTTTGCCTTGCGTTGCCTTGGCTTTCGTTTCGTTTTGTTTTGTTTGATCGTTTTGTTGTTACCAAATATAGAGAGCGAGCAGCACAGCTGTTAATACAGCTATCAAACTTCTTCGCCTTCCTGAGCGGCCCTTTTCCCTTTCCACAAATACATAGACAGAAATCCAATTTGGATGCAAGTATTAAGCTAGTCTTATATTCCAGAGAGGTAGTTAATCATTGTAAAATTCAGCTCGTATTCACGCGTATAATTTGTATAACTTTTTCCATGTACATTTGAAATCAGCACATCATATTAGCTCCCAGGTGAATGCATGAATTGACAAAGTTAGCACATCTTCTTGCAAGTTATCATTGCCTTACAACAGTAGCCAGGGAATTGCACACATTTAAGGAAAAAGTTAGCTATTCCCTGCAGTTAAATACACAGTTTAATTGAAATATACTTTAGTAACTTTCCTTTACTTACATCACAACCATGACAGCACTGGGAGAACAAGTAGGTCCATATGTAGAAAAAGGAAGCATAGAACGCCACAAAGAATGATATGAAAACCAAGAGAAGAAACCAGAGGAATCCCCATAATACATTTTTTGCCATGCTCCTCGCAATGTATTTTTAGAGTCAATATTGTAAAATAGACAGTTTAAAAAAGATAAATAGTTTAAGACTAAAATTTAAAATTTTTATTTTTTTTTTTTTTGTGAGTTTTCCCTTTCCGAACGAAACATAAAATAATGAATGATGAATTCACAAACTTCTTTTCAGGTAACTGAGATGAAATAAATATATGATTTCAATTTGTCTCTTGAGTAAAATAACAGACTTATATGAATGGATAAACATAAGCAGAATTTAAATTGTCAACCTCACTTGACGCGCAATTGATTAAATTGACGGCCACTTAGTTAGCCTCATCTGAAATGAGGTTTATGTCGCCACCTTTTGCAACTGTATGCATATCATGTAGCCAGCTAAAACAGTATGCATATTGGCTTAATAAATTCACACATTTGCCTAATATCTTTTCGGCCGAAAAGCAAGAGCAAAAACATAGCCAATGAAAATGCAGTCACATCCTCAAAAATCTTCTACTAGCTGCATGTTAATATGCAAATGAGTATTTTTATAACAAATTGCCGCCACTTGCTCTCAACTATCGCCGGTTGAGAAGTCAAAAAGTGTGCCAGGAGCCATATGAAAGAACACTAAATGTATGCCCCCTCTAAGCAAAAGAACAGGCAACGATTTAAAAATAAAATTGCATTATGAATGCATTGCCCCTGTTTTCTATGTATTCGCCATTTCCTCTGCGCTAGACAAAGCAAAACGTGTCAAAGCAGTAGAAACAAAATTCAAGCGACAGGGAAATCAAATATACTCCAAGAAGCCGCACTTTTGAAACGAATGCAGTGTTCAATATTTATTAACTTATCTTACCACTAAGAAAAAGTAACTAACACAGGGCAGAAATAATCTATAAAGATATCAAATATAAAATCTTGAAATAATTTTTTTTGGTACTATAAGTAAGTGAAATATAATATTTGATTTGCAGTGTCAATATATTTGAAAGGGAATTAGTTCTTTTTTATGCCTTTTCACATTCGTTTCCAATAGCACATATTGCCACTGCATATTTAATAATTATAGGGTATTAAAGAGACAAACCTATGTCAACATCTATATTTGCTTTGGCCCTGCGCAGTTTTCATGAATTTTACTGGAGCAAATTCGGGAGAAATATTTCAGTGACATAATTTTGTTTAATGTTTATTCGCAGATAGATTAACCTTGCATTTGACTGATAGTCGATATAAAATTGCATGCATTGCCAATGTAACTGTAACATGCTCAACTCTCGTGTTTTAACGATAGTTTAGCATGGATAACTCTTTGCGGCCCCCGAGACCTCCTTCGGAGTGGAATGCACCCCCTCACTGAGTGTGCCCGCTTTGTTATATGTCGGCTTTAATGGTGCACAATTTTTATATTTATGTGTTGCACATTAATAACAATAAAAATAAAAATGAAAGAAAGAAATCATGCTTTTGCATGGTAATTGTTAATTTTATTGCCCAGACTGGCCAACAGTTGGTCAGTTCAGCTCAGCGAGTTCATTGCACTATTGTTTATGACTGCAATAGTTGCGGCCATTTGGATATCCCAGCAAAATGCCTAATAAGACCAACGCCCCATCGCATCACACCTACATGATGTAATAAAATGTGTATCTTGAAGTACGCACATTATTCTTTTCTTACATTTCGATTGATTCTCTTAAAACTTTATTTACATTGTAAGTGAATAATTGAAGATTACATAATTCTATGTTTTGAAAGTTTCAGTGATTTGAATAGAATATGAAATTAAAGTTTCATTGTCTGGAGTAGATTTCTATACACAATAGTAAATATATTAAAGCATAAAAATTTATATTATATTATATTCTCCACTATATATAATAAACTGCCTCTCTACCTCTACTTCCCTTGACTGGGGAAATAACCTCAATTTCCTTAGAATTATGCAGATTTATTCTTACCAGTGTCGTTATTGCAACTTGCCACTTATATCCTACACACTTCTATCCTTCTCTTTTTTACTGTGTCAATGTTTCTGTTGTATGTCTCTCTTAACTTTTTTATATGATTAGCCAAATGATTGATTGGTTGTAATTTGTAGTCTGCATATCTGGTTTTATTTACACGCACAATTTTTGTAATACTTAATTTATGTTGAGTGGAAAGCAGCAAAGCCTATCAGCTCACAGATGACACGATGATAAGGTTTCTTAGTCTCACACTTGGATTTGATAATTTAGCACATTTTCTTGCAATCTATCATTGCTCTACAACAGTAGCCAGGAAACTGCACACATTTTAGGAAAAAATTAGAGATTCCCTGTGTTTAAATGCATAGTTTAATTGGAATAAAATATTTTTTTGCAAACTGTCAGATTTACTTACGGTACAACAATCACTGCACTGGGAGAACAAATAGGTCAATATGTAGAACCAGACAGAAAAGAATGCCACGAAAAATGATACGAAAATCATGACAAGAAACCAGAGGAAGCCCCATAATACATTCGCCATGCTTGTTGAGTATTTACGTTCCTTACAATGAATTTAAAGTAACAATATTTTTAAATAGACAGCTGCAAAAAGATTCTCATTGGTTAAGAAATAACAAAAATTAAATATAACGTATTTATAAATTTAAAATATGATTTTTTTTTTGTGAGTTTAACTGTTCCGAACAAAGCATTACATAATGAATGAATAACGCACAAAATATTCCTAGCTTACTGAGGTAGTAAAATTAATTAAATCAAGTGTCAAAAAATGTAGAAAGCAAACTACAAATTTGGACACCATTTTGCAATGAAATAGACCAGAATCACAATGAAAACAATTACCAAGTAAAATAAATAATTAGAATACTTAATTCGATATACAATCACTTCCCGTAAATTCAACAATCATACAATTCCAGAGGGATGAGAAATTAGTTTATTGAGTTCCAGTACATATAAGGATATCCCAAATCAATAGATTAAAGAAGGGTGATCATTCCTTAGTATTGGTCTCTGCATAGAGGCCGACAAAGTTGATAGCTTGTGAAACAGCGAACAGGATGCTGCATACAATTAGAGACAAGAGCATGATTGTTCTGCAAAGAGAAAGATAATTTATATCAAGCTAAGAAAAGTATAGATTGCAATTACTTACCTCGCATAAGCTGCATAAACGCATGTAATATATATTGTACGGTATCATTACGGCCAAATAAATCAAGTACATGCTTATAAGAATCAAGACACAGATTGATTTAATTCTCCCCGACATTTCTTATTGATTTATTTAGCTCAAAGTAAAATTTACAATTCAACAAGATTCAGATTGTCGAAGAAGTATTTAATATTAAATGAAAAAATCAGCAATGCATTTTTGACATTTGAAATGTGACACACTAGATCTTAAAGTAATATATTTTTCGTTACTCAATCCCACAATATTAATTAGGAACCAGTTTGTCAGCTGATCTCATCTTCAGCCAGATAGAAACGATGGAAATGGCATTGACAGTTTACAAGTTATCTGTTCCCAGCATGGAGGTTAAGCTTTGTATGGTTGGCGATTGCTTACGATGATCAGTTTTTGGTTTTTTTTCTCTTGGTATCTTTTGGAAAGTCATGATGTCGTGCTTGAAATGCAATGCCAAAGATCTGACAAAATATGGACAATGATTCTTCGAATGATTGTGTAGAAAGTGAAAACACTTTGAGAGTAGAAATTTCTATTGAATGCGAGAGTGTGAGAACTATCTTGAGATCAGCTCGAAACTGACCTACGCGGAGAAAAACAATTTTGTTTTTGGGCCAACAATCATAATTAGGTTTGTCAATTGTTAACCTCATTTGATGCGAAATTAAGCAAATTGGCGGCCACTTAGCCTCATCTGAAATGAGGTTTATGTCGCCGCCTTTCGCAACCATATGCATATCATTTAGCCAGCTAAAAACTTTGAGCATATTGGATGAATAAATTCACACATTTGCCCAATATCTTTTCGGGCGTAAAGCAAAAACATAGCCACCAAAACTGCAGTCACATCCTCATCTACTACTACTAGCTGTGTGTTAATATGCAAATGAGTATTTTTATAACAAATTGCCGCCACTTGCTCTCAACTATCGCCGGTCGAGAAGTCGAAAAGTGTGCCAGGAGCCATGAAGAAGCAGAAGACGACGACCAAGAGGCAGTACATGCTGAAGGGGCTGAGAAGAAGAAAGAGCCGAGAAAGAACACTAAATGTCTGCCCCCCTTCAAGCGAAATGGCAGGCAACGATTTAAAAATAAAATTGCATTATGAATGCATTTGCCTCTGTATTTTATGTATTCGCCATTTCCTCTGTGCTAGACAAACCTAAACGTGCCGGGAAAGTATAAACATAGCACAAACGACTAAAAAATACCCTATTAAAAATAGGCTTCATTTATTTTTTCAATATTTATTATCATCCGCTATTAATTACCGCTACGGAAAAATAACTAACACAAGGCAGAAATAATCTATTATAATATAAATTTGCAAGGCCAAATATTTTATTTTCTTATGCCTTATCGTATCTTTTTCCAATAGCACATATTTCCACAGCATATTTAATAATTATAGGGTATTAAAGACACAAATCTATGTCAACATCTATATTTGTCTTGGCCCTGCGCAGTTTTTATGAATTTTACTGGAGCAAATTGGGGAAAAATATTTCAATGACATCATTTGAGTATTAAATTTCTTGTATTTTCCTTAATGTTTATTCGCTGATTGATTTACAATGCATTTGGTTGATAGTTGCTATAAAGTTGCATTGCAACTGCAACATGGCAATTTTCGTGTTTTAATGATTGTTTAGCATGACCAACTCATTGCCCCTCCCCCAAGACCCCCTAGGGCGTGGAGCTCACCCCCTCTTTATGAGTGTGTTAGATGTCGATTTTAATGGTGCACAATTTTTATATTTATGTGCAGCACATCAATAACAAAAAATAAAAATGAAAGAAAGAAATCATGCTTTTGCATGGCAATGGTTAATTTTATTGCTTAGACTGGCCAACAGTTGGTCTGTTCAGCTCAGTGAGTTCATTGCACTATTGTTTACGGCTTTGCAATAGTTGTGGCCATTTGAATGTGACAGTAAAACGCTTAATAAGACCAATGCTCCATCGCGTCACACATTCATGATGTAATCAAATGTGCTATCTTGAAGTACCCACATTATTTTTCTTCATTCACTAAAAATTACCAAAGTCAGCATTTAAATTTATCTTTATTTGTTATTGTCTTTAAAGACATAACCAATCCTAAGAGCTATAAAAGTTTAAAATGCTATTCTTGGATTGTGATTATTTGTATACAAAAAAATAAAGCAAACTAACTCTAGTAATCCGATGGATTATTTGAGGTTCTTCTAATTTAAAATTTAAATAAAAAATCTTCCTTTGCGGTTTCAGACTATAAAACTAAAACTATAGAAACTACAAAAATCTGAAAAGAATTGTTTATCTTATATTAATTTTAAGACAAAATATATACGAGCTTTTACAATGTTTTGGCTAGATTAGTGTAGAATAGATTTAAATTGTGGTTAGAATATATTATTATTAGGAAGGATTTCCAAACAATAAAACCTTTTTCCATTATATTTTTATACTTTTCATATATTAGAATATATTCGCCACCATATATCCTTCCATTCATCTCTCCCCTTGCTATTCATAGACCCTTTTGAAGCTGCTGCAGCTTCGTTCGCTCTATTAATTCCGTTGACTCGGCTGCCTTTTGTGTGCAAATTGTCTCAACAGTTTTGCACTTGCCACCGTTGCCACGTTTGCCCCTGAATTATGCATATTTATGCTCACCTGTGTCGCTCTTGCCACTTGCACTCTCTCTCCTCTGCTCGCTCAATTAATTGCGTTTACTGCCTGTCTGGCGCTTGCAGTGATTGTTGTTGCTGCTCTCACCTGGTCTGCTGTGTCGTCTGGCAAGAGGAGAAACGGCGGAAAAATGCGACGAGCGTCAAGCGGCGAGCGACGCCCACGCAATGAATGGCAAGGCAACTTTTAATTAAAAGTCAAATTCAATTTTTGCATATTACATTAAATCGGGGGCTCGCAGCACTTGCCGCAAAGTTTGCCGCTCATCGGGCCTCATCAGACAGCCAGCGTGCTGATAAATTACACCACCGCAATATCAATGAACAACAAACAACGACAACGTCGGCAAGAAAATGCCCTTGAGAATGGCCCACTACTTCCGCTCTCAGTTGAAAAACTTCCGGCATTTGAAGTTGTTGTTGCTGTTGCTGTTGCTGCTGCTGTCTGTTCAATCATGTGCCTGGCATGTGAATTATGCTCCAAAGTTTTCCAATTGAGTGACTCCAAATTTAGACGCCGCCAATACGACATTTCCCCTCAACACGCGGCAATCGTCTCTTGATGTCTTTCTCCTATGGCAACATAGTGGTCTTCATCCGGAGTCCGCGCACCTTTCAACAACTGCAACTTGGCTAATTATAATTTTGCTCTGGCCAAAGTGACATTTACAGGGCTGGCGACGAGTCATAGCAAACAGTGCGAGGGTTGCACCACAAAAACAAGCTACGTTTTGGGTCTTTGAACAACATAATTTGCGCCCAAGGCGTTGTAATTAAAAATATCTTAGGCTCGATATTATAGTAATTAAAGTCTAGCCTTTTCTTTTGGAATGCAATAAGAAAGCTTGCAGCATCAATTTAAAAAATTATACCTTAGTTTTAGTAAGAATTAAAATTTAGTAATTCATTTCTGATTTCTGATATTTCCCAGCATGCAATTTATACTTTAAATGCATTCAATTGATCTTAATTTTGTTTGATATTTGCATCGCACTCCTTTTGAGGGATTAACGCTTTCGAGCTGCCCTCGCTGCAGTAGTTATAAAGAGAACGCCCGAGCTATTTATAACAATGAGGTTGCGCTTCGGTTGCCACACGTTGCAAGCATGAATTTCCCTTCTTTTTGTCTATGCAAGGGGAAATTATCAACGGGTACTTTTTCAGCTGTTGTTGTTGCTCCAAATATTCGAAAGCATTGAAATGCTGGCTGGCAAAGCAATTTGTCAACTCGATTCGCTTCTGCTTCTTCGGGTTGCAGTTTGCTCCTAGCCATTTTGCTTATAACTTATGATGACATTCAGAGCTGTCAACGCAGCACACCAATTCCGCTGTGTTCCCAACTTTTTTTTCCGCTTAGTTTCTTTTTTCTCCACGGCGCTACGAAGATTTATTTCGGGCTTTTGCAATGGGTTGTTTTTGTTTTTGTTTTTTTTTTTTTTGGGGCTGCACCTGTTAGACAACCGAGCGAGTCCAAATTGAGGTCAGCTGTTGGTGCAGCGGCAATTTGTCAAGAGACTCGCGCGATATTTTGTTGCGAAATTCCTTAAAGAACCTCATTCGTCCCGGGGTAGACAACGGACCACATGTCAGATCGCTTCTATGATGTCTGTCTGGGTGATATAGTGCCCCAAATCGAGAATGAGAACAATAAAAC
The DNA here is from genome assembly GCA_035045625.1 of Drosophila formosana. Taxonomy (NCBI): domain Eukaryota; kingdom Metazoa; phylum Arthropoda; class Insecta; order Diptera; family Drosophilidae; genus Drosophila; species Drosophila formosana. The sequence goes on from JAWNOW010000030.1 coordinate 470,986, forward strand.
TAGTGAATTTGTGTTTGGACAGCTCTAGAATTTCAAAAATTCAAGTTGTCAAATTTACAATACAATAAAACGTGTAATTAATGAGATTGCTAATAATGAGCAGCCAAAGATCAGGTTTTCTCATGCTAGATATATGTATTATTTAAACGGAAACTTAGTCAATTTAAATCAAGCAAATTAAATTTAACAGCCTAGAAATTAAGTTATTTTATTTCTTTTTCAACAAACAAGTTTGTGATGGATTAGTAGAATAATCAAATTAAATATTTACAGTCTCACCTGTCAGAATAGCTTATTTTCAATAGAAAGAATTTTCCATTTCTGCTGATCCGTGTGCGTCCGCGATTTTATTGCTTTTTTTTTTTTAGTACACTTTATGGTCATAAAAATGCATTTAATTAAAAGGGAAAAGCGGAAAAACTACTTTGGTGCTTGAGTGCACACTTTTGGCCCATTAAATGAGGCGACTAATTGAATCATTTATTGGGCCAATTAACAGTTATGAAATGTGTGACCAAAATCTGTAATTTAATGCGAACGTCAATTGCAGTTGCCGCAAAAAGTAAACACAAAATGAAATGAACTAAAGATAACAAAAAGAAACTTTGCCAATCAAAATGTCAAACTGTTCATAAGCTCAAAAAGTTACAAACAAAACACAAAAAACTAAAATAAAAATCAACCGACAACAACAAAGAAAAATGTCATCAAGCATCAATTGTCAGCGACAGCATCAAATTAAAGTCTCCTGCGCGGGTGTCGCGCGACAGTGAGAGAAGGGGAAAGGAGGAGGAGGAGGAGGGATCGAAGACCGTTCCTCTCTCTTTGTGTGCGCGAAAGTGAAACTGCGACAACAATCTACCACTTATAAATACGTATTTATATCTATACATATCTATCCGTCAACTATTACGAAGCTATCGGCAATATGGGTGCCCATAGCTCCAAGGAGAAACTGTCGCGTTCGTATTCCGAGCGTTACATTCACAGCCAAATGATCGAACGGGAGAGATTTGGAAGCTTTGGCAAGCGTACGAAAGGCGTGCCAAAAGGTAAGTGAACTGCCCAAAAATAGATCACAACCACAACAATACTGGGTGCGAAATGCGAATGGATGATTACTCGTCTAATGTTCGCTGACGATGATGATGATAATCACCCACACAATAGGCGAGATCACACTTAGCAAAGACAAATGCCGAATGTGTTGCATAAACCAGCGATGAATTGCGAATTTCGAAGCCAAGTTCACACGGTTCACGAGGCTGGGAATATTACGCAATTTCGACATAGCGTGTTCTATATAGATATAATGGAGAATGTCTTGGATTCAGTATGTGGGATTAGCAAAACAATGAAAAAACCCTTCATCCAGTATTAGCCAAATGTGTGAGAACTTGGCTTAAATTTCAAATTAGACATTAACCTTAAACTGCAATTATAGCGAACTTTAAGATTAATATTATTTTTGGAATACAGATTTCAATCTTCAATATTGTATTTAAATGAATGCATATTGCAATAATTTAAAATTTCAATGACATTAACTCTATAACTTAAATTGGGCAGTAATTTACTGGCTGGAAAAAATGATGTGTGAATTAAAGCATTTTGTTTTTTAAATTCAGTTTACTATTAGTCCATGCTGACCACTTTACAACTATTTTCCTTTCATTTGACAATGGATTCAACGTCATATTAAAACCTTCCATTCCATTTACTGCTTGTGGTTTCAACTTTGCTCTGCATATATTTATTGCTCGCTTGTGTTAGTTAGCACAATGCGATGTGGTTTTCCTAGCAGAGTTTGTTAAAATTTCTCATCTTGGTTGGAAAAAATGAAAGGAATTAGTATTCAAGTTAGTCAACTGAAAAGCCATGACAAAAACATTTTGGCGTGCTGTGGCTTCTTCTTTTGATAAGCCGCAATGGGATTAAGTAAGGTGGGCGATGTCAGAGGAGAGTGAGAGTGAAGAGGGAGTTGCTTGGACACACATTTCGCATGCTGATAAAAGTTGTGGCAAATCCGCAAAAGCCGCCGCCGCCGTTGCCGCAGCGACGTGCAACTTTTGCACTGTGGTGAGTTGCAGTGTAATTAGCCGGCAGCTAAAAATAAAATTTATTAGATTTCATGCAGCTGTGCAAACCGCTCGCAAACGCTATTGTTGCTGCTGGCAGCCATCATTTAACACGTTTGCCGCAAGAACGAACTGCCTGCAATGGATGCAATTTGTTTAAAGAAAGAGGAAGCAGTAAAAAGAATAATTCATATATTGTTGGCATTAACTCAAAATTATGTATTTGCTGCAGAATCTCCAGCCGAGCAGCGCTTTAAAGCAATTATTTTATGAGATCTGTGGATCCATGTCTGGGGCTCGAGCATAATGCATTTGTTTGTACATTATGTTTTTATTACTGCGCCCCCTGGCGGCTGTTGCATGTACTCGCATAATATCATTTCACCCTTTCAACTTTTTCTCACACATTCTCTGGCAGACAGTGGCAGACAGTTGGGGAGGGGGCAAAAAGGGAAAATACTTCAATTACATGCAAGTGCTTTGTTTTAATCGACAAACATTGAAACGCAAATAGCAAACCCCCATTGAAGGGAGCGACCCGCTAGAGAAGTGGAGAGTTTAGCATTTTGAAATGCATGCGTTGGTTGTTTTCTGAGATACAGGCAGAGGGGGGAAGTGGAGTCGTCAGTGGAATGCCGCACCGTCGAGTCGAGTCGAGTCGAGTCGAAAGCAACGTGTTCATGCATAAATTAAATATCTCATTTCGTTTGTCATGTTTCATATTTTTCGTATTTCGTGTGCTTCGATAACTTGTCATTTTACTCACTTGCCACACCGTTTTTTTTTGTCCATATTGCAGGAGCAGCCAAGAAGCGTGATGTTCGCAATCTGAGCATATCACCAACCGATCTGGGACCGCCACCAAAGACCCAACAGACAACCAAGGGACAATCGACGCGCACCAAATCCACAACGTCAACGCCCACAGCGCTACGTAAGTACTCTTCGCCTACCCTCTCTACTTAAGTGCAGATTAATGGACATACTTCAGATGTAGAAATGTGAGAAAATGTAGAAAATATACAAAGCGAACTGGATAGGTTTCTGGTAATGGAATTCAAGTGACAAAGCTCTTAACAATTTCCGATAATATTGATAATACCTGCAGAAAAAATAAAATTGTATGTTATTCGGTTCTGTTGAGGAAAAAAAAACTATTTCCCACTAAAGGACAGAATTTCAGGGGCCCTATGAAAGTATCCACACAACGTTTATTGGAGGAAAACAATATATGTTATTTTTAATTACACTTTTTATTTAGACAAAAAAAAGCATACATTTTAATTTCCCACTTTTTCGAGATCCATTATTTTTAGTTATTTCTATTTTGAAATAGGCAATGACCATAGAAATGATCTAATGAACATTTTAAAATGTTTCCATTATTGAAATGGTTTTTGACTTAACAGAATTATTTAAATACATTAGCTTGAATTGCTTTTCTTCTGCTTTTTTGCTAACGCCAACTTTCAATAGCAAAATACTACAGATTCTATCTGCTGCATACATCAAAGTATCTGCAATTTTCGCAAGAGTCTCAACTACAAAAACGATGCTGCATTCGGTTAGTGTCTGCACCCTCTAGAAGTGGCGAGAGCAAAAAGCACTCGTGCAACTCTTCAGACGCCCTTGGCAGCGGCTCCAGCGGCTGCTTCAAATTGTTTGGGCCAAATTGCGTAATCATTGCGCTCAGGTGAATGATGATATATACGATGTATAGTAGTTTTGGTGGTGTTGTGTTTTTGGGGTCATGCCCTCAAATGATTTGCGACTTTGAACAGCGACTTCCAAAGCATGTCCAGCAATTGGGGGCGTGTCTAATGAAGCACAGTGGCCGTTAGATCCCGCTGGGAGCCAACACAATAGAGCATGCCATTGGCGTGTACTGCGAATTGCCGTTGTTTTGGGGGCCCAGCTGAGCTGGGAGTCTGCGGAATGGCCCAAATTGGGCTAACAATTGACTTAGCCAGATGAAATCTGTGCGAAATGGGCTGGAACGTGAACGTGAATTGGCCATGCCAAGTGACTCACTGCCAACTGTGCCAAAAAATGAGTCATCCATTGTGCTGCGAGTCACAGATTCACTTAGGAGCGAGTGCAGCTACAGCTACAGATACATTTGTATCTCCTAAAGACCCCCATCTCAAGTTGACGGAGAATGTGTCAATGGCAAACTGAATCCGATTCAAAATCGTTGTTTCTTTTCGCTTTTCGGCAATTCTTTCGCTGGTTTTTGGGTGTGAACTTAAGTTGGAGAATTAGCATTAAAATTGCGCCAGCCGCTGATGTCAGTCATTAGTTGTGTTATTTCTGAATATGAATATGAATATTATTCCCGGTGCCATCGAGACAAATCTGCAAAGACAACAAAGAAATTTGAACAGACTTGTGGAATTCGGAAAGCGTGATGGAATTTTATATTAAGTATTTAGTACTTAACGAATATTGAACAGCTGAAGTTATTCTGGGAACTCATTATTAAATATTTGAATACACTAATCGACGAACAGCTAAAACAATGACCACGTTTATGGCATCATCAAGCGTTAATATGTGACTGCTTAACAGGTTTTGCTAACATAGAATATCTAAACGACATTTGGCAGATCATAAATCTACTGCCGTATTTGGGCTGCTTTCTACGCTGCAGACATATTTACTATTTATATTCTTTTTTTTTCTGGCAACTCAAAGTAGCAGCCACACAGAATATTTCTTTGCATAGATGTTTCAAAACTATAAGATATCTCAAAGAAAAAGTAATTCTATTTATTGAGTCCACATTTTGTTTCACACTTGCCGTGGCCAAAGTCAATTGAGAAAATCCCTTGAAAACTCTTGCTACATTTTCCATTAGCAATTGCACAATAATTTCTTATCTTCACTAATTTTTTTTTGTTTGCCTCTTACTATTTTTAAAAACATAAATCATAAGGTATTTTTTTCTGTTTAAATTAAGACTGCACAAGAATATAAAGACGTGCCTCGGTCTACATTTTGTGGCAGCTTAATCAGTTTGAACTTTCAGCTTTTGTACAAGTTGGAAATTTGCTTGAAGATCGTCACAAGCATCGGTGGTTCAGTGGTAGAATGCTCGCCTGCCACGCGGGCGGCCCGGGTTCGATTCCCGGCCGATGCAAACTTAACTTTTTTGTTATTTTCTTTGCTGTGTGGAAGAGCGTTTCCTAATCAACTTGTGGGTTGGTTTGCATAAATTACTTTTAATGGGGAAATCCATTGTAGAAATTGCTCAAATATCGTCGCATTACGAGTGCCCTCCTCGACGACTGGACATTCTATTTTTTACCCGCATAACAAGCACAGCAGGCACAAGGCACAACAACAAAGCAAGCTAAATTTAATTTACTCGCACTATCGCGCATGTTTTTCCAGTTATTTGCACATGAATGCTGCAGAAAGACGATGGAGAAACGTGTTTTGCATATGCAAATTTCGCTAGTGAGCAACAAACAAAGCGTAAAACCATTTTACCTATTGTTTGTCTTGCCATCACGCAATGGCCTCCATTGCCACGACTATTTCTTTTGCAATTTACTACAATTAAACTAAAAAGATATGTATCGCACTTTTCCGAAATAAGTATCATTGAAATAAATGTGGAAAGAAACGAAAAAAAAAGTAGTTTTGCATCGGCCGGGAATCGAACCCGGGCCGCCCGCGTGGCAGGCGAGCATTCTACCACTGAACCACCGATGCTCTTGTAACTGTTTAGACAGATTAGTCATAAGCATTTAATTATTAGTTTAGTATGAATATTAAGTTTACACAAGTGAAAGAGTTGTTTGTGGAAGCTTGTGACGATCACACTATTCAGTTCTTTCATGCTATAATATGACAGCAAATCTATATTAGTTCATGAATATCCTTAAAAATGATTTAACTATATTTGGAAACTTAATTTTTGTCGATTTCAAAAGCAAAAAAAAAAGTAATTTGCATCGGCCGGGAATCGAACCCGGGCCGCCCGCGTGGCAGGCGAGCATTCTACCACTGAACCACCGATGCTTTTGTAACGGTACTTTAAAAATAGCTACCTTTAAACTGTAAACTTTAAACTTTCAAATTGAAATAAGCACGCTATAAAAAGTAATGCCATTCAATATCTTTCGGTTTTTACTATAGTTTTCATCCCCCATATAAGACATGCATATAAAATTTAATCTAAAAATTCAATGAATATGAAGTATAAAAACATTGTTTACACCCAAACATTATCTATGTCTAAAGATATCTAAAAAAAGAGTAGTTTGCATCGGCCGGGAATCGAACCCGGGCCGCCCGCGTGGCAGGCGAGCATTCTACCACTGAACCACCGATGCTTGTGAAGGTGCAACTAAATGTTGCAAACAAATGCGATGCGATGCGTTGCATCTCAAGCGATGTGTTGAAGCTGGTTTGCAGCAAGACAGACGATCATTGGTCAAAGCGTTTAACTCAAGCGACTTGCACAATCTCAACAACGAGGAGCTTACATAGATAAATCGTAGCTGTGAGTTGTGTCTGACTGTCCAGCTGTTTGTGAGTGTGTGTTGGTGTGTGTGTTGACGAGGTCTTTAGCCAGCACTCCCCATTTAGAGCTGGTCGGTTCTTCGCTTGTCTTCAATCACGTAATCGTAACGTAATTTTGCAATTACAGCTCTCTCAATATTCAGTGGACATACGCGTGTTTAAACGTGCCTCTGAATTAGCCCACGTATTTTTATTGGCTTCACATTTATTGGCATAATTATGGCGATGCGGCATTTTGTCACCTCTTTGCCGATCAACAATATTCAAAGTTGAGATTTCAGCGGCACTTTGTGTTGATGCCTCTGCCCACGAGCACTTGGCTCGTGATCAGTGCCGGAGGCACTGAGAGCAACTTGAGATCCGGTTAGGCTAATTGCTTATCAATACAACTTGAATTGGAGTGAATTGGATTGGATGGGATAGGAGTTGAGTGGATGCTCCTGTGTTTACCCTTTAAATACACACATTGACAACTGGCAACTTGTGTTGCAAGCTCTTGTTGTTTGCCTTGAAGTTGTTTCAAGCGCCGCCGCCTCAGTTGACATTGGCCGCAACATTGCAACTTCTGCCTGTGCGTCGTGTTGTGTTGTGTTTTGTTTTGTGTTGTGTTGTATTGCGTTTGTTTTGTCTGTTTTTGGCGGCTTTGCGGGCCTAGACTTGTACTAGCCATTTATGGCTTCTGGCTCCGCTCAGCTCATGCTCTGCTCTCTCTTCTCCCTTGTTGCATTGCGGTTAGCATTGAACGACGAGCGACAACTTTTTGTCGTGCACTCGCAAATTAACTAAAAACAATACATAAACAATAGCCAAACAATGGCCAGATAATCGACATGAGGTCAGCCAACAGCTGCTCCCCTACCCTGCTACTTCTTGTTCGTCTTCCTCTTGAGCAAACAAAACTAAATGATGTTAATTATTTGGTAAGGAAACCTGTCTCAGTGAAGAGAGCGTATGGAAACTGAACTCTCTTAACTGATTATTCGCGTGTTAACTGCTTAACTCCAAGTGTGCTGCTTGCACTGCTTGTGTTTTCTCTTTGATCGCTGCTCGGCAACATGTTGCTGAAGCATTGCACTGCTTGCCTGTTGGTTTCCACTGCTTGCGCCTACGCACTTGCTCGTGTGCAGTTCAGTTCTGCACCTCTCGCCACATCGCAGCAACAGGTGTTTTGCTTATGATTTTGGATTTGTTTTTACTTTTTTTTTTGTGAAGTTGTTCTGAAATGTGGGAAACTGGTTTGTGAAATTTGTATTTGATATGTGTGGCTGTTTTTGCTGCGCGCCCAGCCATTGCATTGATAGGCACCAAAGGAAAGACGAGCAAATAGTTTTTAAGGAGGCTACGAAAAAAAAACATAATATCAACACCAGCAGAGTAGGCTTTTGGCCACGTGCTTAAATAATTAGGTTTTTTTTTTCATAGTTTTTAACTTTTTTTTAAGAAGAGAAACGGCGATTAAGACATTAAAATGAGTTGGTCTGTATTTTTAAAGTTTTTCGGTATGCGAAAAATTAATCCATCTGATATCTGCCTTAATCGAAATAACATTCACTATCGTGAGTTTTTGTTGCATTAATAAACAGAACACAATATTTTATTCAATAGCTATTTTCCATTATTTGAGTTAAATAAACGACTGACATTTTAATGGGCAGCCAAAAAGTATGCAATAGATTTTGTCACTTGCAATTCAGGGTACATTAAATATGGAATGAATTAAATGGATTTTAAATTGTTAATTTTAATTCTTTGTCTTCTCCATTGCAGAAAAACGCCTAAACAGCAGCGCTCCATCAACAACACCGATCAGCACAAGTTCGTCGATCGGCAAAGTCGCCATAAAGGCAGCACCTCAAACCAAACCGCAACAGAATGTCAAAAATAATGCAGCACTTAAAAACAGTTCAAAGCCATTGGATAATAATATTTCAGAGGGTAAGTTGCAAAATAAAATCAAGTAGATAAAATCAAAATTAATAAGTTAAACGAAATTGGAGCATTGTTCACACAATGAATTGAGTCATTCGTTTTGTCGCCCTCCGCACTTTGAATTGTTTTCTGAGGTTTTTGGGTTTTTGGATTCGATGTGAAAGCATAGTAAATGAATGCCCCAAAACCAATTTGATTTCGTGTATTGACTTTTGTTTGAGAACTGGCTGCACCGCAAAAACATTTGCTACAGTTGCGCAAATTGTTGAAAACTTTAACCAACTCGCACGCACACATTGATACAATGTAGCTACCGAACATATACAAATTGAGCTCCTGGGGGCTTTTTACGGCTGTCAAGTTTTTGGTTCAAGTAGCGCAACTTTTCTAATTAATATTAATGCCACTAATTAGCCATTGGGGGGAATCTGCTAAGAGGCAGGAACAGCTTACATGCCAACAGTGGCGTGCCATAAATATTTTACTCAGTTTCCCATACCCTGTAAAAATCGAAAGAGACTTGTCACAAACGTGAGGCATATTCGATAAATTAATTACTTTGAAATAATTTTAATAGAAAAACCATGTAATTTTCAATTCCCATTATAAACATTTGCTAGTATAACAAGAGGGTATTTTGTAGTCGTCCACTGTTCTAAGAGTTTTCATACTTTATTTTCATTTTTGTGTCGTGATTTTCTTGCGTTTTTCGACACCTGTTCGAATGCCAAAACGTCTCAACGCATTTTCGCAGTGCCACTTTGAGAAAACTCTCAAATAAGATGAATGTGTTTTTTCATAAGGGAAATACATATATATTTTGTACAAATGAACACATTCAACTTATGACTAACAAATTAGCTAGAAACGAAAATGTTGTGTGGTTTAAGTGATTAACTGAATCTAACTTTCGTGTGATTTCATGCATTTATTTCTGTTGAATTATAATCCATTAGCTGTAATTAATTCAACTTTAATGTGCTGATCTTTCTCATTTCATTTGTATATTTTGTACTTTCGAGTTATGTTTACAAGTTCTATTTCAACTGATTTGAGTTCAATATTTATGCTTCTGCTGCAGTATCTAAAATCTTGAGCGACAGTCTTTAGTTATTGCATTTATCATGCATAGCCTGCGTTGGCTTGTCCAAATGGTCGTCGTCTGCCTCGCCATGCTCTGCATTCTGCCCCCTGGCATTGCCACACACACACACACACTCTCCCGCTCTCTCCACTTGAATGTGCCCCCTTATTATGTACCTGCAGAAATGTCACAACTTGTTTATGCCGCAAACGCGTTGCACGTTGCACGTTTGGCGCCGCAAAGCGCGCGAGATGCTTAACAAAATGTGGTGCTTTGGTGTTCAACGAGTTGTGAGTATCGCTCTTAATGCAGCTCAACGCAGGGGAAGCGAGCCGAGGCGAGGCGTTGGCGTGTGCCACATTGTGCTGCCACGCCCCCTCATCCCTACCACCTCCCTACCTCCCTTCAGGGTCGTGTCGTGTGTTTTGGCTTATTGAAGTTAAATTGTTTGTCGAGTTTTGTGCATTTTGCGGCTGCGGCTAGGCGAGACACAAACCGACTCGCACTGCTTAGCGGATGCAGCAACCACACAACAACAAAATAAAGCAATTGTTATTTATGGCGTGCGATCAATTAACTTGTCACTTAATTTGATTGTATTCCAAGACCCGCATGTCAGCGCGACTCGCCTGAAACTGGAGAAAAATCGATGAAAAATCTTGAACACGCCAACTCTTTTTGGTTGGCTAAACGATCCGATCCAACTGAATGTGTGTGTGAGTGGCACGCCTCTCAATTTAACTTGTTTTCACTCTTTATTTATTGCCCACACACATCCAGCTCATTGATTTTGTTGTGTCTGTTTGCTTTTTACGAGCATTTTTCACGCTTTCATTCGATTAATTGACAACAACATTTGTCAAAACATTTCGCGCTCCTCCCCAAATGGAGCACTCGAAATGACCCCCCATGTCAACGGGGGGAATGAAGAGGAGAGTGAGGGCAGCTGACCCTAGCACTCATCATTTGCAAATGAGGCGCACAAAAAGTTAATGACCGACTTGTCCGCCGCTCTTCTCCCCTTCTGTCCTCAACACGCACATTTTCCTTTTTTATTTTTTTCATTTTCTTCGTTTTATGTTCACTTTTACTTTTCTTTTTGGCCATCATGCGTAACCAGCGCCCAAAGTCATCATCTCGCCGCGACTCGTCTGCGCAAATATGATATCTACAACAGGATGAGATTCATGACTACTATTCATAAATATTTGAACATTCATTGCAAATTACCTTGCAATTTCCCAATGCAAATTGTTTTGTTTATGTTTGCGTCTTGAAAACTATCGAAAACAATTGATAATTTGGTAATAAGCATTTCGCTGCTTGCTTTTATGTTGAATGTGCGAAATCGATAATTAGAGAGACGGATTCGAGGAAGTAAAATACCCAATTTATTGTTGGACAGCAATATAATATTTAACATATTTACATTTTCTATAAAATGCATTTAATGAGGTTACCTTTTTTCAGAGCGAGAGAGTCTCTGTTTTATTTTGCAAACTTTGATTTTATATACATTTTATAACAACTCTGCAATATATTTCGGAACTCAATTAAAAAGTGAATTTTGCAGCAAAATATTGCAATGGATTCTGTTATTTTGGGAACTGTGTCGTCAAGTTACAAGTGTTAAGTCAATTAAAAAGTTTAAACATTAATAAATGCACAACATATTGCAAAAGCAGCAGAATCGCTTGAGAAACTGGGTGCGAAGTGTTGTCGTAAAACTGAAATATCAGCATAGGTTTCACAACTTTAATTGACATGACAAATAAAAAGCATATGCAAAAAGATTTTTCATCATCATTTCTGTGTTTCTTGTTTATTTGCACACAAAAACTTTTGACTTGGGTAAACCGAACAGATATAAATCCAAACCCAAACCCAAACTCAAACCCAAAGCTCAATCCCAAACCTAAAGTCGATTGCATAAATTGCGAAGCAAAAGCGAAGCGAACTAAAAAGCGAGTGCCGCTCTTTGGGTTTTGTGTAATTCAATTTTGAATATTTTAGCGGGGGCAGCGTGAGAACTGCCTTATATGGCAATCATTTATGGGCATATTTTAGGCGAATGAAAAAAGGTGGGAAAATTGCGATCAAAAATTAACGCAACCCAAAGTAATGTTGGACACTTTCGTCGAGCACTCGAACTATTGTCAGATCTTACATAAAAGACGCCACAGTTCCTGGCCCAAAATTCATCGCATAAAAGCACTTTCGATTGCCAATCACATGCGAATCCGCACGGCTTTATAACTGATATCCGGCACGCGATACGTGTGCATGACGACTGCATACCCTATAAGCAGGAGTTGCAATAAACATTCAAAGAAGAACTTATAGTACTTAAAAATTAATTAAATAAATGCATCCAATGTTCATTTCACCTTGAACTCTTTTCAACATTTTAATTTCGTTCAACAATTTAGTGTAAATACCCAGTGCAATTTCTCTATTTATGAAAGTACTTGAAGTATTTTGTCTCCATTTCCCAATCAGTTTATTGATCACTTTCTGATCACTTTATTCAGAGCACTTTGGTTGGCAATCACACTGTGCTTCCGTTTGCTATACCCCATAAAAGAGTACCTTCTCTTCGGTTGCTTTGTGCATTACTTTCATAATTTGTTTCTTTCCGCACTTTTGTAACAATTTTTTAATCAATTTCGTATCACATAATTAATGAATGCGCTCGTTTACTTGGCGGAGCTTGACTTTGTTTTCTGGCCAGCATAAAATTGGCAATTTAATCAAAAACGCTGAGGTAAATGGGACCATAAAAACAAATTGGGGTCACTCAGAGTCTCTCTGACCATTCTATCGCTTTGATACGCGTATCTCTCGGAGAGATATTCAGAGAGATTCCAATAAAAAAGAGCAGGAGGAAAGTGTTGCTCAAACATTTCGCGTGATCATAATTAAACTTGATGGAATTTGTAACTGGAGCGTGGCTTTTAATGAGCGTCTGTTCTGGGCCAGGCCCAAAGCCAAGTACCAGCGAATTTACATGCTCGCCTCGACGGCTCGTGCCAGTCAATGGCCAGGCCAAAATGCAGACTATCAGTAACTCTGTCGGTCTGTCGGTCTGTCTCTGTGCCTCTTTATTGCTGGCCAAGTGTGACGCGAAAGTTACGGCGACAACTGCGAAAACTACGATGACAAAGTCTACAATTACAGCCAACCTTTCTTTCAAACCGAAAAGCCAACAGAAAAAACCATCAGCGAAAGGGGGAAATACTCATTCAACTACTTGTACTTGGCACACACACAATTTGCCAAGTGAAAAGCTCGATTATAAGCATATCTATGCAGACATCTAAACAGATATAAATATGCTAATTACATATTTGCCATTATACGAGTAATCTTCCAGCTGATTTTAAGCCGCTTTTCAAATTTCTTTTCATTTTATGGGAATTTTTGTTTCGGCGCGTTTTTAATTGAAAAGCTTTTGCTTTTATTTTCAAGCTTCTGCGATTATCTTTTGAGTGATTAAATAAAATGTTGGTTTTTGAGGAAGTCTGATTAGTGAGAAATTTTAATAGTTTTTGTGAGAGATGCAAAACAATCAAAAGCGTAATATATATAAAGTGAATAAGTTCCCCTATTTTTAATGCAATCTAAGTTATAGATTTCATTATCTTGAAATTTACAAGAATGCATACAATATTTTTTATTTAATTTGGGAAGTCAGAGGAAGTAATTTTTACAATATGTACATTTTACGGTAGCTGAACTTTAGATCTTATCATTACTTGTGACAAAAATGACGCTTGCAGAAAGTAGGATTTCAAAACTCATGATACAAAAAAATAGGCGCTTTTATTTTAACAATTAGTTTGCTGTAAGATTATTAGATTTCCTAATGTTCGTATAATTGGTGAAATGAAAATGGTTCTTCTATCAGGGTGTTGTGTAGATCAGTTTTAAAGATCATTATTAATCTTGTTATTAACATTTATTTTCTTCAGTTCTGTTTGTATGCTCAAATATACATAAATATATAATATAATTAAGTTTACATTAATTAGCTATTTTTTTGTACACTATAGTTTTCAAAACTAATTAGAATTTACACAAATTATTGTCTGCCGCCTTTCCCGTACTGAGTTTATCCTTCATTAAAGTGCAGTTTTCGGCTTGGCTCTGTTATAATAGATTTGTTTAATAACGTTTGCCATTTTTCTGGCCACCCAGAGTCGCTTTTGTCTTGATGGACAACTAATAATGTTTTTATGCGCTTTTTTAGCGTTTTTGTTTTTATTTTTGCATAATTACAATTAAACTCATTTCCCCACCTACTTTTCCTCATAGCAGTACTCACAATTTCTTTAATGTATTTGTTTGTTGTTTGCTCTTGTTGTTGTTTTCTGCATTTCTCTTTACATAAGCTTTGAAGTTTTTAGTGCGTTGTGTTGTTGTTGTTGTTGTGTTTTATGTTGTTTTTGTGTCTGCTTTGCCTTTTTGGCGTCGTCGTCGTCGCCGTCGTCGTCGTCGACTTTGGCGTCGCGCCTGTGGCTTGAAGTTAGTCGCGCGTCGCGCTTTCAAACCAACAGACGTGCGCGGGGCTGCTCATTGTTGTTATTGTTGTTATTACTGAAGTTGTTGGTGTTTTGGTTGTTTTGGGTCTGTTGCGCGCGTATAACAGACAGTTTGAGAGCCACTGAGAGCGGAGAGTGCGCCTGCGCCTGAGAAGTTTTGATAGTAACAAACATGGGTCTCAACGAGTTCGTCTCTCTGTTCTACGGGTCGGCACAGAATTTGCACGACAGCAGCAAATTGGCGTCGACGTCGACGTATTCATTGCCAACGGTCGCGGATGTTAAAGAGTTTCGACAAATGTTAAAAAATCACAAAAATGCCCAGGCTAAAAAATACAATTACAAGGACTATCCAAACGACATGAAGTATGCGAAAAATGTGAGTGCAGCGCAACCGTCGGTGGCAGCGGCCAAAAAGTTGCTCACGAGCAGCAGCAACAATAACAACAACAACATCGCCAACAATAATGGAAAATCGCTTAAAGTGCCGCCAGCCACAAGGATACCAACGAAATCAGCATCCATTGCTGCTGCCTCCTCCTGCAGCAGCGGCAACAGCACCAACGAAATGGACTTGCAACGCGGCAAACAAAAGTCTGCCACATCGTCGGCGAGCTCCTTTCTATGGAATTCCTTTCGGTTGCCACGCAGGCAAAAGGCAACGCCAGCAACAACAACACTGAGCAAATCGACAACAACAACAGATAAAAAACGCTCTGCCGGTGAGTGCCAAGTACCGAATGTCAATTGCCAAATGCCAAAATGGCACAAGACAACAGCAGAAGCAGCTGCTGCCGGAGAAAAATCAATTGCCAAAACCGAAACACAAAACAAAACATATGCTAGTGAAATACCCTGTAATGTCTTAGGTGCTACTTTCTTGTTGGTGAAAACTACTCTACTCTATAGTTACTACAAAGTCGAGTAATTTTACGCAACTACACAAATATTTACTGACATCTGTAATTTGTACAGTTTAATGGTTGTAAATTAATTTATTAATTTCAATCAAATTGCTATCGTACTTATGATAGATTGCTGAAATTCAAGTGAAGAATAACATCATTACAACTACTCTATTTGCATAAGAATAACGTTTGGAGATTACGAATTTAAAGAGAATACTTATTGTGAGTGAGATCACAGAGATATTACTTTGTTTTAAACAAAAGCCTCTAGAGAACCAAGTTTCTTTGGGCGTCTGGGAGTATTAAAACAATATAATGTCTAATATACATAATATGCTTATTTAATCTGCATATCTATGAATAATTTACCAACTCCAGCACTTACAGTTATTCAGATCAACCTGCAGATGCAGACGCATGGAAGTTTTTTGTTCGTCTTCAGTCTAGATATTGATCTTAATACCCGCTTTATGCTTCGAGGGTATCAAAATCTGCCAGTTAATTGTTAATTGCCATTGAGACGAACCCAGCAGCGAGTATCTGATTGTGTCTCTCGGTTTTTTGACCCATTTACATTCGAGCAAACTCCACAACACTTGAAGCCAAGTTGAGAAGAACAATGGAACAATTGGCGGCCAGCGGCTATTTGGCTAACAAGCGACTTGCAGCCAGTCAAAAGCTCAACATGAAGTAACCCAATAAACCAACAACCAAAAAAACAAAAAAAACAAGAGGCATAACCAATAAAAAAAGTACAGCTAGCTGTCTAACAAAATTCTAACTGCTTAGCGGTTATCTAATAACGCGAGAGACATTAAATTTGATGTCTTATATAAGTTACATGCTCTGGGCGAGCATATTACAACCATTTCCTGTGTCGTTGTTGTTCCACCAAACAAACGAGCCGTCAAATTGTACAATCCAAAATTTCCACTGTGTCTGTCGCAATTAGAACTCAAGTCAAGATCTAACATATTCTCCCCCCACCTATGACTAATGTCATAAAAAATCATAATTTTCGTGTCTTTACTTTAGTTTTCATTTTCGCTTTTTGACGCGTTGCGAATCCGATTGTTTGTGCTTTTTTATAAATAGAAAACAGTGTAGAAAAAACACGAGTTACAAAGTATATATCGTCTTAATTATCAAATTTTGTTATTTTTCGTCAAGTCATTTGTGTGGACCGTAAAGAAGATTGCCCAAAGTCACACAAAGTGGTTGATAAAGCAGCAAAGCAAAGCGAACGATTTTAGAAAAACGAAATCATTGTTTTTATTAGAAATATAAAAACAGAAGCTTGGTAGACAAAATAAATTAGGGTTAAAGAAAACCTCATATAACTTCAGTAAAATATTCTAGAAGATTTGCATAAACTTTGAATATGGAAATATCTGTAATTTTCCCTTTCCTCTTTCATTGATAATTTTCATTTGTTTTCCGTTTCAAATAACAATTTACTAATTCATTCTTGATTTCTGTCTATATGCTCATGATTCATTCATCATTTGTATTATTAACACTTTCTTGGCATCAGCTGTATGCGTTTTCTGCGCATGTTCTCGCGATTGAAAAGGAGGCGCAACAAGAGCTGTGTTGCAAGAAGCGGCGCCCACATGTGGCGTCTGCCCCATGGACCATTATTGATTTTTACCCCGAAACAAGAATTTCCTGCCTGAACATTGTGTCGAGGGAGTGTAACAAGAACAATGTAGAAGAGAGGAATACCTACAAGTACATTTTGTGGTGTGTGACTAATGTGACTTAAGCTCATGATATCCCCGACTCGACGATGACTCATCAGGCGACTACCCCAACGACAATGGCAACAACAGTAATAGCAATAGCAAGAAGAAGAAGCAGCATTAGCTGTAGAACAACAAGCGGCTGTACTTTCTCGCTCTCACTTCGACGAGTCCGTCACTTTCTCTCTTTTGCTCTGCTTGCTGTCAGCATAAAAATTGCATAATGTGTACACTCTGCGTGTGTGTATGTGTGTGTGTGTGTGTGTCCATGCCTTTTTGACACACTGACACTTATTGCTCAGTGAGCAAGCACAGCAGTGTTGACAGGCGGCAGAGAGCGTGCCAAGCAGTGCACATGCGCCGTATCAGTCGCTCTCAAACTGTTATACGCTAACTGCTTGTTTACAGTGCCCCACAAACTGTTGAGAATTCTCATTGTCATTTATAGCGTATTTCGCTCGTCGTTTCTGCCCATTTCGTGCGGCAATTTGTCGAGTGTTGCCGCAAGCAATGATTATGTCATCGTTAAGTGATCTTACGCATCTGCTTCTTCATGCAATCTTAAGTGCAATTTGCTTTTAAAATTCCAAAATCGATTAATTAATAAACCCCACACACACACAAGTCAATAATCATGAAAGAAAAACAACAACAGCAAGGCGTAATTAAATCAGAGCTGCGTTAATTAACGGTACTCGGCTGCATGCTGGAATTAACAAACTGTGACCACATGCTGTGGCGCCTCCAGCTGAAGCTGCCACAAGCTCAGCCTCAGCCTGCCACTAATGGAGTCAAGTGCAAGCGACGTAACGGCCATGGACACTGGCTAATGGATAATGCAGAGCAGAGCTGAGCAGAGCAGAGCCGACTGTGCACCAAAGCGCAACAAATTGTTGCACTCGGCTCCCAACTGCAGTAGCTGCAACAGCAACGGCCACAGCGAATTGATTGATAACCGCCTTTCAGTCTCGAGTAGTTTTTGGCCGCCAGCCAAAGTGCCGGTTGCCAGTTGCCAGTTGCCGGTTGTTCGCTTGCCTTTGGTTGTACGGGGCGTATGCGCAATTTGCATGCTGAGGCGCAAGATAAGCAAATTTGTTTTAAATGCAGATGGCACATTTATTTCATGGCCAGCCTTTGCTGCTGTCCATCAACAAAATGGTTGTTGTTGCTGTTGTTGTTGGCTTGTGGCGTGTGCCATTTGCATTGAACTTGTTTATTTCTTTTGCGTCGCATGCAAGTCATCGTAATTTTCTAACCATTTTCGACCAGCCCATAATTAAGGTCATGTGCCTGTTTAACAATATATCTTCTATATGCTCATAGCAAAGAAATTGTTTCGCGCTGTGTGGCACTTGTAAATGGTAATGGGTTTTTTGCGTAGAAAAAAATAAGGCAGAATATATGACTTGTCAACTCATAGGGAATGACAGGAGAAACTCGTTTAATAAGGCTTTTCTTTTAATTATATTATTATTAAATAGATTAGAAACGTTTTTTCTTTATATTATTTTTCATACAGTCTGAAGGCAATTAACAAATTTAATTATTATACTATGTTTATTTTTATAAGAATACTATTGCCGCAGATAAATAATTTTTAAATAACATAACATACTGATTATGTGTTGTTCGATTTTTTCTCATTCATGTGCTACTAATTCGTCTATTCACAACAGATTGAATTTTGAAATATTTTACCCCCTTTGTTGTTTAATTATCGTATAATTAAAAACTAGTATGAGCTCAGCTTATTTATATATTTCTTCTATTTTAAAACTTTGCAAGTTTATGGCAATTTCTGCATTATTATTTCTCGGATATAATAAACAAATTTACGCATAATGAGTTGGAGTGAATAAAGCGCGAAAATAAGTTTGGTTGCTGTTGCTAAGGCTGGCGAATAAATTGGTTCATTTCCTGTTGGTTTTCCCTACATTCGCTCGCTCGGTGGGTGTTATTAACAGTGAGGGAAACTGCTGAGTTTTGGCCATTTCTTGGCTTGGCCAACGGACGGTTTTTTTTTATGAGCTATTTGTATTTTGACTACTCTTTTGTCTGGTTGTGGCTGTAGTTTGCTTTATAGTTTTTTCGCTGTCGCTTTGCTTGGGCTTTGGTGTTGCCAACTCTCTGTTGACGCGCTGGCCAAATTGATGTGTTGCCAAAGCCATTAAGCCAAGTCTATGGCTATTGACTTACGCACCATTTGGCCCACAATTCGCGCTGGGCCTTTGCGTTTTCCCTTCCCTTCTCTTTCCCTTTTCGTCGTTCATTTCTTTATTTCTTTGGCGCAATTAACACTTGTTGACAAGTTCAGTAGGCCAAGTCAATGTGTTGTTGTTGTTGTCGCTCAAGTATTGCGTGGCAGAGGCAATTTAAACTTAACACTTGACGCCCACGCGTTGTGCCCCCATTTGGGGCAGCTGCTATGATTTGAGGCGATTAAAATTTGATTTATGTCGACTCATTAATTAGACGCCACAACAACGCGGCTACAGTTTTTGGCAAACACTTCCCCCCAAGGGGTTGGACAGTCACTGGACAGCACAGTGGACTAGTGAAAGTATTTGGCATGAGGATTTTTGTATTAAATAATTAATTATTATATTAATACCCATCCATTGAGCAATTGATTATTTACGCGTCCGTTCATTATTTAAGTTTAGTTCGCACATTGGCGGTGTATAGTTTATTTATATTGCCTTCCCCACTGTGCGCAGAGAAATTAATTAAGATTGCCTGCGTCTGCTGCTAAAGCTATTAAGTGACCCATTGAACGACCCGGTCACTCTCAACTGCAATTGTCACCAGCAGCAGAACCTCCCCTCTCCCGCTCTCTCCGGCTCTCTCCCGCTCTCTCTTCTGTTTTCCGTTCTGTAAAAGCTTCGCTCGCTGACGTCATAGGCCGCATTGTCTCTCCGTTAATTAGGCGCATTCTTTTTTGAATGCCCAGCACGAGTGCGAAGCGAAGGCGATGGATGAATATACAAATAAATACATGTATGTTGATATGTATGTGAAATGAAAACTCAACGATCGCATACTCACCACACTCAACGCTCAGCACTCGGCGGCAATCGGCAATACGCACAGTGTGGTGGGTTGAGCGGCGCAATTAGCGAACGGCAACTGCCCAAGCGAAATGTCCAATGCGCGCGCTCGCGACTCTTTTTGTGTTGTTTTCAATTGAATTCATTAACAGTTTATGTTTAGAACAGAACATAGAACGTGCTGTGTTGTTGTTGCGCGCTTTTTTCTTATATTTACACCAATCGGCAACGACAACGACAACGACAACGAAATGCAAGTCGCAAGATTCGCAAGATACAATTAAAGCAGTGCTGTTGAAGATGCGCTTACTCTGGCATGTGAAAGCAGTGCAAGTTATACTTGGAAGTGCAAGCAGTGTGTGTGGTGGTCGTTGAAGTGCAAGCAGTCGAATTAGAACACTGCATTGTTATTGTTATTGCGAGATGGCAGCCAAGCTCGATAGCTGCGATTACGAAAATGCCGAAGACGAGGGAATTGGCGGTAAGTGCTGTGAAATTTGGCAACTCTGCCTATGTCTCTGTCTCTGTCTCTGCCTGACATTGGCCAAGAATTTCGACGCAATTTCCTCGAACGAACGACTAATGCGCGCCTCGTCGTAGATCAACAAAAATCACAAAAATATTGTGCAAACTGAATAGTCGACGACAAAAACAGCATTAAAACTGAATCGCAACGTATGTGGGAAAGTACGACTACGAGTATTACGAGGTCTGACCTAGAGCTGGCCGCAGAATAAACAAACGCATACGCTGTACATAAATAAATGTACATAAATGTGCATATATTTAGACGTCAACATATTAACATGAATTTTGCATTAGCATTTATACACTTTCAAAGCAACTGAATTGCTTATGTTTCCATATGGAGATAAGAATTTTTCTTGACTACAGTCCTTTTTTACTACTACAAACCAATAAAATTGCAAAATTTAAATGCTCGTTATTTTTCGTAGAGTATTTAATGCTCTGTTTTTGCGTAGAAAGTGACTTTCCCTGCCTCTTTTCGGTCTCCTTAACATTTCCTCTTATTCATCAGCAACCGCAAATTCTCATACAATAAATATGAAATATATATATTTGTATTATATTGTTATATTATTCGCGCATATGTGTGCCATATGATTGCTAACGAGTGTATTCATATGAAGAAATTATGAGTACACTCGTAAAAAGCACTCGTCCGTTCGCTGTGACACATGTAATGTCGTTGGCTTCTGATTAATTAGCTAATTTTGTTTTGCGTATTTGTTTGTGTTTGGTTTCAATTTGTTTCGACTGGTTTATTGTGCCAAATAAGCAAGGAATCGACTTGGACTTGTTGTGCACATCTTATCTATAAATAAGCATTAGAACTGCTGCCAAAAACCAAAAAAATGCTACTATACTCTATTTTGCAGTCGTCTAAAAAATATAAATAAAATAAATAAAAGTGCGACGGCGTCGTGTGGACTTTTGTTGTGGTTGGGGGTACGACCTTGAATGGCGTCCAGACCGTAAAATGTAATGCAACAAAAATCACTTCAACTTCAACAAGCAAACTAAACTGTGCGACTTTAAGTTACCCTGTAGTCTGGCATTATATGTTGAGCAAACTTGCTGAAATTTTGAGAATGCTGAGAAAAATAAAATATATAACAGATATCATCGATAGTACACTTAATACTGGGTAAAATGGTCGCATCTGATAGACGTCTAAATCGCCAGATGTCGTTGTCTTTCATCGATGGCTCAGTCGTTCACTTGTCTCCGTCATAAGGCTGCCAGCAAATCAGCTCCTACTATATGTTCATCTTTCTGATTGACATTCAGCAGACGTCGTTCACTCACTATAAAGCACAGCGCGAATCGGTTTCTTCTGACAAGTTCTTCCGCTCTGCGGTTGCCTTTATTAGTTTCTTTTATTCCCCGATTCGCACGTTGTTTACAACTGTAAATTGTTTATAATGCCAGCTTCGATCTCGATACGCACAACGCACAATTTGTTTAACACGCAAATAACTTTACAATGTTAATTCAATTTCAATTCGTAGGGATTTTCTCTCTGTGATAAATATCTGTGTTTTGCGAAGTAATATTTGTATTTGTAATCCTCAGCAGCAGGCTTCAGCTGTTGCTATAAACAGTTAAACAGTTTATGTTAACTTCTGTTATTAAATAGTTTAATGATAACATAAATGATCAATTGTTGCTGTCAAAACAAGGGAAGTGTTTGTTTATTACGATAGCGCAGGTCGAAAAAAACGTTATCAAAATTACACCGAATTTTATAAACATAAAAAATCAAATTCCGTAGATAGTAAATTAAAAAAAAATTTCGAACGTGTAGATAATAAATTAATGTTCATTGTATTTTAATTTGTCAATAAATAAATAAATATATCAGAATAGAAATTTAAGGTGAGGCCTCAAATTCAAAATAATAGTGAATGTGATTAAAAAAATATAAAATTCCATACATAATTAATTACTTTTAAAGGAATTTGAAGATCTTTAATTATACATTATTTTGTAAATGTTTTGCCATGGTTTTTGGTTAAAGAAATACACCAGAAAAATAATCCTATGTGATGCAAAGTAGTGGAATTTCAGATAAACTGAAGATCCGGTAAATTAGCTAACTTGAGTGTCATTTGTTAGATATATTTTTGAGTGCTTTTGCACATTTCACAGAGAAAATTAGTGAATAAATTCCACTTGAAAATTGTATCATAGCCGCCCACAAACAGCGAACGCTTAAATGGGCGACGCTTTAACTATTTCCACCGTCCCTCCATCTGTCCGTCTGTCTGTCTGTCTGTCTGTCTGTCGTTCTGTCTGTCCGTCCCTCGCACTAAACACTTTGGCAGTTAAATTGCAATTAAAGCTGAAAGACTGCAAATAAACAAGCGACTGCTGGACAGGGCAACAAACCCGCTTCCCCTCGCCTGTACTAGCTGCCCCCTCATTCCCTCCTCCTGTCCCTCCCCCAGCTGACCCCTCGTTGGCATTTGAGCTGTCGCAGAAACTAAGCAGAAACCCGAAAAGATTTCAAGTGAGAGAAACGCAGCTAATTGAAATGCCAGTTGCCGTTTTGCAGTTTTCAATTTTGGTTGTCTATTTATTTTACTTTGCTATTTTCATTATTGTTGGCTTAGCTTTTAATTACGGGCATTTTGCCGCTGGACATGTTTTTGTTGCACTTTTTGTGGGTCGCCATTGGGTCACAACAGGTTGCATTTTGGCCAAAACGGGCGACACCAGCAACAACTGCTCTTGGGTGTAAAAGTGAGCGAATGCGTCGCGAAGTCAGTTGCTTAGGCAGCTAATGCCAAATAAGATATTTCGGAATTTCAATTATTTTCTTGCACATGTGTGCGTCCATGTGTGTGTGTGTGTTTGGTCGGTGCAACATGCTGACAAGCATTTGCAGCCCACTGTGCCGTCCGCACAGTGTGATTCGCTCGACGCTGAGTGACTGACAGACAGGCAGCAGGCGTTGACACATGTTGATTTCCAGCTGAAAACCAACGACCGAGATGAAAATTGAACCTGAAACTGAAACTGAGACTGAGCGAAAACCCCCGAAATAACCGTCATTATGACTTTGGCTGACCAAATGAAAGCCAGCCAGAATGTGAATGGAATCGTGTTTGAATATGAATGGAAATACGAATTCATGCAGTCTAGTTGAATGGTAATAAACAGAACTAGACTAACTAAAGCCAACAAAATTAAGACAAGCTGCAAGTATAAGCTCATTAAATTATTGATTGTCACTTTTTCTTGAGTAGCAAATTGTCTTTACTTTCTGTTGGATTAAGCTTCTTCTGGAAATTGTTTAATAAACAAGCAAAAAAAAAACCATTCTTAAACTATCAGTAATAATTTAATTTATATATTTTTTAATATTTGTATATTTTAATTGTAATTCAACAATAATTACAATATTATAACAATACTATTAATATTGAAAAGTTAAGTTTTACTTAAATGTGAGCAAATATGATTGATTTTAAGGTTCATAGCAAAATTATAAGTCCCCTTGAATTCAGCAACATTTTATTTATATTAACAGTGTTTAGCAATTTGTACTTGTTGTTTTAAAGCACTTCTTCTATTGCTCTTTTAAAATAGTGCTGTAATTTAATTGTTATCGTGGGAAAATCCCTGCGAACAGGCTGCAACACTTTTCGCACATTTCCCACCGAAGCATTTCTCAATGAAACAGTCACCGTCAACTGCTCAGGTTTTTCCGGCCGTCGTAAAACAGCCAAGTGAGAGAGACGTGAAAGGTGACGGCAAAAAACAGAAAGAATAGCGAAACTATGTTAGTGCCCACATTCAAGCGAATAACTACTGAGGTGGTCGGTTTGCCAGTCAAAAACTGCACAATTGCCGATGCTCGCAGCGGGAACGAGCCAAACGATCGCCCCATGGTGCGATCCTGTCAGCGAGAACTTGTTCGGCAGATCGAAGACAGATCCGTGATCCGTGAGAACTCGACTCGGTGGATGCTCCAGTCTTGGCCTTGGCATAACTTGGCCATCAATGTCGGCATAACTAATGCCATTTAATTGCCTAATTGACATTGCAGAGTCGCAGAAAGCGACGTGTGCCAGGCACTCGCTTTCCTCTCAGGTCGTGTGGCATTGGAAGTTCCAGTCTCGGCTCACGCTTCTCCTCAGGTGTTGTCCTTACTTAATTGCTAATGGTTATTTTTACGCATTTGTTGAGCTGCCAGAATGTGATTATTGACTTGAGGGGGGAATTTCCGTCAATTTCGGATTTGAAAACCCATATCCTATTAAAATAGTTGCACTGTTTATTTAGGCTCGAAGGTTTTTCCTCACTTTATGGGGAAATTGAATATATTTGCTTTAGCTATATTTAGCATTCGTTTTGTCAACAGTTTAGTTACTGATTTGCTATCTTTGCATTACATAAAAACATACGTCTTTCCACAAATGTCGTCTCATTTACAGCCAATTGCAGTAATTGATTTAATGCATAGATAATTTATGGTCAAGTCTGCAATCGAAATAAGGCAGAGTGAAATGGACTTTTACAGCTATTGCAAAAGAGATTTCAATAGAGATTTGGCATTAAAATAAAATAATCTAACTCTATGTAGTGTAGATTTGATTATATGAAATTATATTCCTTATGCAGTTTTAAATGCTAATTTTTGTAACTATATATTTTGTTACAATTAAATTATGCAACACAAATTATCTATAATTAATGTGACAAAATCATTGCCTTTTCAACGGCTTAATTCAATTTGAAATTGAAAATTAATGTTTTAAATGAAAAACTCGGTTGGAGGCAATCAACTGTGAATTAACCGTGAGTAGGAAATTGATTATCGCCGGGGAGCAAAAGCCACAAAGAAAGTGCAACAAGTGGAGGTGCAACTACAACTATAACTACAAAACTACAGTTACAAGTTGTACTGGTTGGCGTTGACAGTTTTGTAGCTGGCACTTGGCTATAAATCGATGCGGCAACACAACCGAAGCCATTGATTATGGCGCGTGCTTGTAAGGAAATCGCATAAATTATGGTTACGCAGAGGAGCGGAGGGAGAGGGAGGGAGTTGGGCAGACTGGCGACGATCGATGGATCGATGGATGATGATGACGGGTTGCTGAACTCGCAGCACCTTTTGCACGTTGAGGCAGCGAACTCTTTCAACTACAAGCTCCCTCTCTTTCCCTCTCTCTCCGTCTCCATCTCTCTCTGTCTCTGTCTCTGTCTGTGCTGCCTTTTTGGCGCTCGCCAATTTGTTGGCCACGCATCCTCCTCTAATTGACAGCAGCTGCCTCTCGTGTTGCTCGTTGCGTTTGTAATTGATGAGGCTCTGGGCCTCTGACCTGCCTCTGGCTGACCGCATGTGGGCGTGGCACAGTCGCCACTTGCTCTACACCTATGTGGAGTGTGAGTAATTTATGATGAGATTGTTGTCTGCTATAAATACTTGCTTTTGCTTTCCCTTTTTTGTGTTTTCGCTGCTCATCTACAGCAATTACTCATCTTTCAATCGCTCAATCTTGGAGACCGCAAATGACAACTCTGAGCTCAGCTCAACTGATTCATCATTAGTTGGTTCAGTCACAACTTTCGCCGTCTCTTATATAATGTATCTCACAATTATGATATGCATAACCAGCAGAGATAATCTCTCAATGCTTTCGTCTCTTTGCAGAATCGCTGCGCTCCGCCGTGGATCAAACAGAGCTGAAGGAGTTCAATGAATTGGACTTGATCCTTACAACGCCACGCGACTCGAAGCGCGCCTCCTTCAGCAATGAGCTGGCCTGCGTTTGCGGTGCGGCAGACACACAATGTGACAGTGGCAGTGGCAGTTGCAGCTGCAGCTGTGCCACAGAGAAGGCGCCCAAGTTGCAGCGCACACAGGAGTTGGAGGCGCAACACACCGAACAGGCAACGGAGGCACAGCAAAAAGAACCGACTACAAATGAGGTGGGTTTAAAGAGCTTGTGCAAAAACAACTAGTCTAACGATTCTCGTACTGTTCGCAGGACAATTCGCTGCCCAGCCAGGCGGAGGAGAATCCGCTGCTCAAGTGCTACATGGAGAACGGCTACTTGAACCTCGAACGGCTGAGCAAGTGTCTGGAGGGCAGGCAGCGGCAGCAGGAGCAGCAGCAATGCCAGCTGATGGGCCTGGCCATTGTTGTGCAGAGCATGTCCAAGCAGGTGAGCGAAGGGTTTCAGGCCGGGCCGAGGGATTTGGCAGAAACAGGCGCCAGGCAAAAGTCCTTGCCAGCAGCGTGTTCGACCGAATTTCCCTTTGTCTTTTTGGGCCAAAAAGAGTGCGACGACGAGGGGATTGTGCCGTGCCGTCCGTGTGCTCTAATAAAAGGCCAAAATCCGGGCCAGAAATTTGCGTTAAGCTGCGCTTAAATTTCAGCTAATTTCGTTTAATTGTTACAGTTTCGGCTAAGACTCTGAATCCCCGCAACTGAATCCATATCCGGGCTCGCGTTCCAATTTTAAAGCCTGGGCCACTTTTTCTCTTTTTGTTTGCACTAATTAAAATTCCAGTTTCGGCCTGGTCAACACCGATACACACACAATACACAAATACAAACTCACAGAGCTGCTTCTCAGATTTCTGCATCTGCTTCACCCTTTTGTTGTTTGCGAGCAATGCGAAAAGGGTGTGATCTCTGTGCTCTGCATTCAATTAATTGTTATCATTCCCGAAAGGATTTTCCACATGAGAGAGAATAGAGAGAGCTACAGATATTTCTCAGATATGTGCGAGTTTTAACAGTTTGTGCTGGCCGGGTTTAACAGCTCTCAATAAAAGCGGTTAGTGCGAGGTGCGAATATAATGAAATATCATACTCTAAAGCAGAAATGCCTGACAGATTGTTCAGCATACTTGATCCCTTTCGAACTCTAATTATTCTCGAGATGGGCTTGAAACTGAAAAACAAAAGTATTGGGTTTTATAAGGTCTCTTCAACGTATCTGTGGAAATTCCCTAAGTTTGAGCTGCCAAATGTATTCAACTTCTTTTTACAGAGTTCGTTTTGTGGAATAGAGTTTCTATTCACAATTTTAATTTATCTTTATGTTAAATAAATTGTAATTACAATCGCTCCCTTTCGAATCATTTACTATTTATCTTTATTAAGAAACTATGTATTTCGAATTGAATTTTTATGAGCTGCCCTCGTAATTCATTTCAATTTCAAATTTTCCACATTCAATTATATTGATTGCATTTTTTTAATTTGTCTTCTCTTCAGTTGCTTTCTTGCAAAACTACCTGTTGCATTCAGTCTGTCGCGATGGGTTGGTCGATAATTGGCATTCACTTGGCCATTAAATTGCAATAACAAGATCGTAAAAATACGCGACAACAACATTATTTTGACATTTGCATCTCGATGCATCTGATGAGATGTCGTTAGGAGACATGAGTTTCTTTCTCCTTCCTCACTCGTAAATCGATTTATGATGTTGTTTGTCTGCTGACTCCTAAACCGCAAATGTTTTGGCCAACAGGTAGACAAACATTCGCATAGATGGATAACTACGGAATATAGAATGATATAAAACAAGTTATTACAATTATTAAGTGTTGAATTGCTTCTCATTTATTCCATATTTATCCTAGACATAATAGCAAACGAAAGTAGATTCAAAGCAACCTTCTTTTTTTGCCGTGTCATCGTGATCCCATTCATTGCACAACATTTCGAGTACTTCGAGTGCTTTGCCGCAATGTTTGTGTAACTTGTTGCATGCGGTTTGTTGCGCATTTCCATCCATTTTCAATGGAATTTTCACATTTGCATAAATCGCTGGAGAATTTCAATATTGCGTGTAGTTTTTCCCACTAAAAGCCTAAACGTCTGCTCAGGGAGCGCAGGGAATTGATGTTGTGTTGTATAAACATAAATATTTATTTAGATATGATCCAGCGAGAGAGATTTAACAAGACGGTGTGAAAACCAGGAATGCAACGCACAAGCAAGGACATTAAGGACTCTCTGATCTCTGTTCCTCTTCTGCTTCGCCCTTTGCGTAGCGCGTGTTTCAATTTTTATGGCGGTTGCAAAGTAAAGTGAAGGACATGGAGAACGTCGACGTCGACGATGATATTGTCAATGTCAGTCTGCGTTTTAATGATACTCCAGTTACTCTGCAAACTAGGCTGCCAGACAGTAGACGCAAAAGTAGTCGAAAGGATTAAGGACGAGCGAGTGACACTTTAATTGTAGCTTCTACACACAGGTAGTCAAGGATTCGCGGCCAAGGAGACAGTCAGAGTCGCAGTCGGAGACAGACGCGTAATTACAATCAAAGTATTGCGACGACAGACGACGATAGGCATCTAAACTGTCCGACGTCGATTGCTGACCATGTCGGACAGTCTAATTTGAGGTTGGCTTAAAAGTCGGGGGGGCGGCAGAAGTTGATTAACTATTCGGATATTTGACGATGGAAGTCAAAGCACCCCAAGAGACAGACTCGTCTGCTGCATTGGGTGTACAACAATTAATTCTGCAAGCCTGCGACGAATGGAGTTTTTAATATTTAAATGTAATATTCGGAATAGTTAGGAAAATACTGCTAATCACAAGGCTTAAAGATCCTTTTGAAAAACTGAAAAGAAAACTGCTGGAATGTGCAATATTCTTAGCCGTCTGTTTTGAATATGTTTTGATAATGATAAGAATTGCTGAAATTTCATTTGTATATGGATAACTCTATTATTATCAAATATAGAAAGTGAACTCGCGTAGAATAATTTTAAAAGATTATCTAAAAATAAATGTACTTAAAAAATCAATTAGTATGAGATATAAGCCTTAGATGGAATTTCTTTATTATGTATACATCAGATGTTGCATTTGGAAATTGTTTTCAAGTATTATCGATTAATTCCAAGCCATCATTCAACTTTTGCAGTAACTGCCATATTTCTTCAAGAAATTTAATATTCGGAATATAGGAATAGTTAGCAAAATGCTGGTTGTCGTGGATATCCCAAAGATTCTCAAGGGATTCGAGATTTTTCTGAAGAAAGAGAACTGCTGGAGTATACCATATTCTTAGCAAACTGTTGCAGTTAAATGTCTTTAGATGTGTCATTCTAAATGAGCAAAAATTATTTGAATTACTTTTATAGATGAAGAAGTCTTTTATTATTGAATATAGAAAGTGGATATTTGAATGCGCGGAATAATCAAAACAAAATGTTTCTGGAAATTAGTCATATTAAAATATTTCATAATTTTGGTTAATTTCCATAGTCTGTAGTAGTAATTTTGTATACACTTGTTGCATTTAAAAACCAAATAGTTCTCAAGTATGCTCGATTAGTTCCAAGCAATCATTCAACTTTTGCAGTAACTCCCATATTTCCTCAAGTACTTGCTAATGTCCAGCGCTTAAAGCTGAAATGAAGCTGATATGAAGATTGCAAGTCAGTCGTGAAAATTGCAATTGGTCTTAGCTAATCAAATTTGAGTCGAGTGCTTGAATCACCCGGCAGTCGAGTTGACGCCAGCGAAGAGGAGTGTGCATTTTTCTTGCCATTGCTTTGCCATATCCTTTTGGGAGGCAGGCACTTCTCGAGACACTTTGTTCGATACGGGCACACCCGAAATGTCTCAGCGAAGGAGAGCAAATTGAAGTGCATTCCGACGCCCCAAAAAGGATTCCTAAAGGCTTGAGCGTGTCTCGTCTGAACTGTGACCAATTTTGCAGTTGCAGAAAACCACATGAGGTGAAAGATTAAGCCGCAGACTTGGCTTCAGATCGATTGCAGCAGAGACTAACTTTTTCTCTATCGGGGGCGTAGACGAGTAGCCAAAAACGCCCTTCGGTCCACCGAGTGCCACACCCACTTTGCTTTTTGGTTTTTTGCGCTGTGCGTATAAACTCGAGAAAAGGAAATGAAAAATGGAAAACGGTAACGAAAATCCCTTTTGCCTTAATCCTAAATCTGCTGTAAATATTTTGGGACGTCGAGTCCTCGACATTTTCTACCTGTTGTCCTATAAAAGGAGCTGTCGATGCTGTCGCCGGTCATCAGTCGACTCGCAGTATTCGTCGTGTTCAACACGCTCGCTTCATCGAAAAAAATATATTTAAAATGTTTGAGAACTTTGTGTTTACCAACGAGAATTTGTCCGCTGAAACCATGGACTTTGATTTGATCAGCTGGACGATGGACAGCACAACTGACAACAGCTATAACTATATGGATAATCTGACTCACGATTCTCAGGTAAAAGAGAGAGCCAAATGGCAGATAGACAAAGTGAATATGTTTTTGGGAGATATAGAGTGAATATAGAATATATAGTATTGTGAGTGCTTCAGTTTGGCATTTCTGATTTCGGATTTAATGATTCAATTGTTGACTTAAGTGAAAACTGTTTATTTCGTTTTCCTCCTTGACGATAAATTGCATTTTTTAGTTATTTTAAATTCATCAATTAATATAACAAATTAATAATCATAATTACAAAGGGAGAATATAGTTATATTTATAATTCGTTCATTTTTAAAACTGCAGTTAAATTACATTAGTTTTTCAATCAAAGCACTGCTTTCGAATAGATTATGCTTCTAATTTAAATGTGTGCAGTTGACATTTCCTAGGAATATATTCGTATAATATCAGTTTGATATTTCATTAGAATTATGCTCTTAAGTGATCGTAGACATTCATTAAAAAATGCTTAAAACGTGAAGAGCCTACCGGGAATACTTTTATTCCCACGCTCTGCCTGCGCTGCACGGGAAACGCAAATGAAAATTAAGGTCCTTGCGGCCAAGGTTAGCGTTGGGAATTTTCCCATCATAAAGCCATTTTCGCAAGAGCCATTGAGAAGTGGCCAGGTAGCAAAAATGTTGCAACCGTTCTAAACTCCTTGTCTTTGTGTTCTTTTGGCCTTGCAGATGGACAAGTTGAGCTGTCAGGAGAAGAAGTCACAGGCAACGCTGGCCGAGACAATTGCCATGTTGCAGCAGACGCAGCGCAGTTGCGAGGAGTTGCGACAGCAGTCGCAGGACAAGGACATTGAATGGACACAGCGCCAGCAGGAGCTGGAGCATCTGCAGCGCAGCAAGCTGCAAGAAGGTAGGTGGCAACATGCCTCAAGTCTCTAGTGACCATTATGCTAATTCCTGCTGTTCTTGCAGCACAAGACAAAGTGCAGGAGGTGCAGTTGCTGGCGAAGGAGCGCTTCCTGGAGCTCGAGTCACAGCTGCAGGCCAAGGAGGAGGAGAAGAAGCAGGCGCTGCAAGCGTATCACCAGGAGATGGCCCTCCAGCTGCGCCACAAACAGGATCAGCTGAATGCCGCCGAGCAGCAGGTGCTGCAGCTGCAGAAGCGCTTGCGCGATCACGAGGCGCAGGAGCAGCTGCTGCGCGAGAAGCTCACGCGCAAGGAGAACACGCATCTGCGCTCCATGTCGGCGGCCACGCAGCGCGAAGAGGAGGCGCTGGACCGCGTCAAGGAGCTGAGCAAGGAGCTGCAGACGCTGCGCGCCACCACCGAGCTGCAGGAGCGCGATCTGCGCGATCGGCTGGCGCTGTCCCAGGACGAGGTCAGCGTGCTGCGCACTTCCTCGCAGCGTCGCAGTCCCAGCAGCGGCAGCAGCCACAGCAACAGCCTCAACGACAGCAGTGGCGAGCTGTGCCGTCTGACCAACGAGGCGGACAGTTTGCGGTGTGTGCTGGAGCTGAAGCAGGCCGAGATCTCGGCGCTGTCCAAGCAGAACGCCGAGCTGCAGCGGGAGAACGACGAGCAGCGCAGTCTGGGCAATCGTGTCACGCTGCTCGAGGCACAGAATGAGATGATGCGCACGGAGCTCGAGAGCAAGACCGAGAAGGAAAAGTAAGTAGAGCAAAAATATTCTATTGTCTTACATGCCAAGTGGTTTGTGTCTTCGATAAGCTCTGGTTGAAGTACAGACTACGGTTTGTGTCTCAACTTGGCAACTTGGAATTTGAATTATTTACATTGCATCACAACTAATTTGTCGCTCTTGTTTTGCAGAGATATCCAGCGTCAGATGGAGGAGATGCAGAAGGCCTTCAATCACGAGAGCATCAAGCGCAAGCGTCTCACCTGCGACAAGGAGGAGCTGCAGTATCACCTCAGACAGCGCTCCGAGCAGCTGTTCCTGGTGCAATCGCAGCTGCACGAGCTCTCGAACTGCTCGCAGGACAGCTCCATCAACAATCACTCGTACAATCGCAGCAACTCCATGCGTGCCGACTACCACAACAGCACGTCGAGCACATCGCCGCCAGCCTCGCCAGTCATCAAGGGCATCATCGAGCGCAACGACTCCGTCAGCTGGGTCCTCGAAATGGACGACGAGACGCCGCAGGTGGCCGCCTCAAAGCTGGTGCGACGCGCCGGCTCCCTGCGCAGCACCTGCGAACGCAGTCCCACCCAGCGCCGGCAGCAGCAGCAGCTCTCGCAGAGCCTCGCCAGCAACGGCCACGCCAATGGCCATGGCAATGGCGCCACGGGTCCCAATCCGCTCTCGCAGAGCATGTCTGCCACGGCGTTGATGCGTGGCCAGACCAACGAGCCCGAATCGCCGCGTCCTCTGTGCCGCGCTCGCTCCCAGTCCGTGTGCAACAACAAGGCAGCGTCTTTTGAGTCGCGTCCCCAGCGCCAGCGACAGAGCTGCGATGTGCCCGAGACGACGATACCGGACTGGCAGGTGGATGAACTGCGCGCAAGCTCGCCGCAGCCGCTGCCGCCGCCAGTTTTGGGTGAGATGCGGCCACGCAGCAGCTCGGCCATGAAACTCATGGCCTGCGATGCGTATCCCAAGGCGCTAAACAAGAAATTCCAGGAGATACAGGAGTCCGCCGGCGAGGCAATGGTGTCCGGCGCCAACTCGGAGGATGAGAGCTGCTCGGCCTCGTCGGAGGATATGCGCAGCTCGTCCGCATCTAGCACTGCATCAGCTGCCGGCTGTACGCTGTCGAAGCGGCAAAAGCAACCGTCGCGCATGTCCATCGAGGAGGCGCTGCTGCTCGATCAGGTGAATGGCAGCCTGAATGGCACGCCCATGGAGGTGAGCTGGTCGGAGGATGCTGCCGATGCGGATGCGGATGCGGCCAACAATGGACACAGCAGCATCGCATGACAGCAGCCACCATCGTTGGATGTGGGCTACGAAGAGCGCGCCGTCATCGAGCAGATTGCCGAGGCAGCCGAAGAGGCTTATGAGATGGCCACCGATGCCCAGCAGGAGGAGCTAATTGTGGGCGACGATGACGATGACGTCGATGACGATGACGAGGAGGAGGAGGAGGAGGAGCGTGTTGATTTCGATATTGATGTTGATGTGGACAACGAGGAGGATGACGCTGATGATGATAGCTTTTA
Source organism: Drosophila formosana (assembly GCA_035045625.1). Lineage (NCBI taxonomy): Eukaryota > Metazoa > Arthropoda > Insecta > Diptera > Drosophilidae > Drosophila > Drosophila formosana. Next base: position 504,732 of record JAWNOW010000030.1, read on the forward strand.
AAGCAGGCGCGCGCATCTAGATTGTAGAACAATTCAAAATGAGCATCATTAACTAAAGCATAGCTTGGCGCAACAAATAAAACAGCAAAACCGAAAAGCTCTACAAACTGTACAAGTCTTGAAGAGAGTAGCAGGATACAAACAAACAAACAAAAAAAAAACACAGGATTAAATCATACATTGTAATTGAAAATTTCAAAATGAAAATGTTTTATGTAAATAAGTGCATTTAGAGTGCGATTTTGTGAAAGCGAAAGCGAGAGGCAACAATATTTGTTTATTAATCGGATAACATAATTTAAAGAATTTAAGATTAGAGACAGATAGAAGATATTTTATGCAAACACACACAGTTACATACACACACACACTCACACACACGTACACAGTAAGCGGATCCGTCACAGTCTAAAGAGAACTTTGGAACGAACAAGAATAAGAGAAAGAGAGTGCACACATTTTACGATTACGATTTACGATTACGATATATGCGAGACTCAGTGAATAATCAAAATGAGTAGAAGAGTAGAACAGCAAGTAGTGGAACATTAGCTCAACTCTTCAGCAAAAAAATACAGAAAACACAAGTACGTTTCAAAGCAAATACGATAATACTACGAGTACATAAATAAATGTTATGGTTAGGCATTTAGCTCAAGCAGTATAAATAAATACGAGTATATACACACAACTTATAAAATAACTATACAATACCAGATTTATATATATACAACATATTATTATTATTATTGTATTCTAACCGCAAAACACACAACACTCGTCTATCGTATATCGTATATTATATAATATGTAATGTGTTATACCCCTCCTCACACCTTCTCCTTCTCCTCTTAAGCTCAACGGAATGAACAGAATTGGGGAAAGGACTTGATGTCCTTAAATGTAATTCCCCGTTACCTTTAAAAATTGAAAATGTACAATTTACACACATCTAGAAATGTACGGATTTAGCAAAATTTGCATCCGGACCCTTAAGCTTTAATTTTTTTGTGCGTGTTTGTGAAATATTTGAGCATTATTTATTATTTAGTTTTTAGGATCAGCTGAAGGATCATCTATTATAATGCGTAAATACATTTACATATATATATACATATTGTTTATAGCTTATTTGTACACTAGTTTTTAGCTTAGCATTTAGTTAAATTTACGTTTTTAATTTGTTATCAATGATTGTGTATCTGTATCCATAACCGTAACCGTATCCGTAGCTATAACTGTATCTGTAACTATAACTATAAATGTATCTAATTGCAAGTCTTATATGTATAAGCTAAAAGGATACGCAAAAGTTTAACAAGCAGCATTGTCATTAATTTTTAAGTAAGATACGATTACTATGTTATTTTTATGTGTGAGCCCAGCAGCAGCAGCAGCAGCAATAACAACAACAACAACAACAACTCATCCTAAATTCTGTGTATACTTATAATGAATGAAAGAAGCAGACAAGGAATGCAAATAAGAGTATAATATAACAGTATAACACAAATTGCTACAGAAACAAAAAACCTATAAATATTTTTTGCTAAATAATTTCAAAACCTAAAATAAAATAGTAATTGTTTCAACAAACCATCCGGAGTATCCTTTTTATGGTATATCTACTCGAAATTTTATTTATAGGTTTTTAATATCTCGATTTTTACAACGGATCTGAAAAGATGGTGGAGAGTTGGCGCTTCTATATATGGACTATCTCCGTTGTTTGAAGGACTTTCGTCCTTTTTATAATGGCAACTGATGTGGCCCAAAAATGAACGTCTATGGCCATAAAGACATCAAGATAGTCCTTAAAACAAGGGAGCTGCGGAGGTAAAACTAAAAATTGTCTTGTAATATTGGCAAAAAAACATAAAATCCTTGATATCTCCGCCATTTGCAGGACGATTTTGATGTCCTTCGGTCATATGGTTATCCTTGCCAAGACGCATCGTTTGGCACAGGACTCGTAAGGATCTGCTAGGATCCTGCGGAGTTAGCACTTCTCTATAAGGGCTATCTCCGCTGTTTGAAGGAGTTTTGTCCTTTTTATGGTGTCAACTGATTCGCCCCAACACAAAACCCCTGTGGTCAAAAGGACATCAAGCTAGTCCTTCAAACAAAGGAGTTACGGCCATTAAAAGAAAAATTACACTGTAATATTGGCAAAAAAACATAAAATCCTTGATATCTCCGTCATTTGCAGAACGATTTGGGTGTCCTTTGGTCAAATGGTTATCCTTGCCAAGACGCATCGTTTGGCACAGGACTCGTAAGGATCTGCAAAGATCCTGCGGAGTTAGCACTTCTCTTTAAGGGCTATCTCCGTTGTTTGAAGGAGTTTCGTCCTTTTTATGGTGTCAACTGATTCGCCCCAACACAAAACTCCTATGGTCAAAAGGACATCAAGCTAGTCCTTCAAACAAAGGAGTTACGGCCATTAAAAGAAAAATTACCCTGTAATATTGGCAAAAAAAAAGAAAATCCTTGATATCTCCCTCATTTGCAGGACGATTTCGACGTCCTTTAATCAAATGGTTATCTTTGCCAAGACGCATCGTTTGGCACAGGACTCGTAAGGATCTGCAAGGATCCTGCGGAGTTAACACTTCTCTATAAGGGCTATCTCCGCTGTTTGAAGGAGTTTCGTCCTTTTTATGGTGTCAACTGATTCGCCCCAACTCAAAACCCCATTGGTCAAAAGGACATCAAGCTAGTCCTTCAAACAAAGGAGTTACGGCCATTAAAAGAAAAATTACACTGTAATATTGTCAAAAAACATAAAATCCTTGATATCTCCGTCATTTGCAGAACGATTTGGGTGTCCTTTGGTCAAATGGTTATCCTTGCCAAGACGCATCGTTTGGCACAGGACTCGTAAGGATCTGCAAGGATCCTGCGGAGTTAACACTTCTCTATAAGGGCTATCTCCGCTGTTTGAAGGAGTTTCGTCCTTTTTATGGTGTCAACTGATTCGCCCCAACTCAAAACCCCATTGGTCAAAAGGACATCAAGCTAGTCCTTCAAACAAAGGAGTTACGGCCATTAAAAGAAAAATTACACTGTAATATTGTCAAAAAACATAAAATCCTTGATATCTCCGCCATTTCATTTTTTTAAATTTCAGTTTTTAAAATTTAGAGCTGCCAGATGACATGCATATAAGTAATTGTTTTTGTCTTGAATAACTAATATTCTCGCAGTTAATAATTATCTCCGTCCGTCCTTACAAATAATATTGAAAAAAAGGAATCAAAGGTCCAGTAAGAACCTAAGGACATTTCATAAAAACATTTATTCATCTATGTTAAAGTACATTCACATTAAAAACATTCACACAATACTTAAATTTTGACAGCCTTGGGCTCATTCTTCTGAAATCTCTCCTCGTAGTCCTTGAGGAGCTTGAACTTCTGAATTTTACCGGAGGTTGTCTTAGGGAATGCATCAATTGGCACCACGTAGCGGGGCACCTTGAAGTGGGCCAGTTTGCCCTTGGAGTAGGCACGCAGAGCCTCATGTGTGAAAGTTTTGGGATCCACGTCGTCCTTGAGGCGCACAAAAGCGCAAAGCTCCTCACCTAAACGCTCATCGGGAACACCAATGACCTGGAAAGAAACCCAATTACTTACAGATCAAATGGAATGGATAAAAACTTACATGAGCTTCGACCACCTCGGGATGGCCGTTCAAAAAGTCTTCAACCTCTTTGGGGAAAACGTTCTCGCCGCCTCGGATGATCATCTCCTTGATGCGACCGACGATGCGACCATAGCCATTGGCCTCGATAACGAACTGATCGCCCGTGTGCAGCCAATTGTCCGCACTGAGAATCTCCTCCGTCTTCTTCGCATCCTTGTGGTAACCCAGCATTGTGGGATAGCCTCGCACGCACAGCTCGCCTGGCTGGCCAAAGGGCACCAAATAACCCTGCGCATCGACGACCTTGACTTCCATGTGATCAGTGATGAAGCCAACGCTGTCGAGCACCACATCTGATGGCTCACCTGGCAGCGATTGAAAGATGACGGCCGTGGACTCGGTCAGCCCGTAGACGCTGTGCATCGTCTGCACACCCAGCACTTCCCTGACGTCCTGGATGAGTTTGGGCGCCACAATCGCTCCACCCGTGACGGCCTTCTTAATCTTGCCCAGCGGCATCTTAAGCGAACGCTGCGCTTGCACCAGATCCACATACATTGTGGGGGTTCCATGTAACACAGTGCATTTCTCGTTGACGATGGCGTGCAGCGAGTCCTTGGGACTGAAGCCGGGTGCAGGCAGCACCAAGGTGGCACCCGAGGTCAGAGCTGCCATGATTGTAATGGTCACGCCATAGGCATGGAACAGCGGCACCTGCACGCAGATCCTTTCGCCCGCCAGCTCATTGCGGGTGCCCACATGGATGCCATTGTTGATGAGGTTGTAGTGGGAGAGCAGCGCAGCCTTCGGGCTGCCTGTGGTGCCAGAGGTGAACTGCACATTGCAGGGAGTCTCGGGGCAGATCTGACGCTGCAGTTTAGTAATCTCTGCCTGCTCGGTGGCATTGCTGAGATCGAGCACCTCATCGAAGCGAAAGGCACCTTTGAGACTCTGCTGGCTGTTGATGATGATCGTTCGCAGATGTGGAAACTCTTCGCTTTTGATCTTGCCCGGCTCCGAGTGGACGACTTCGGGGCAAATATCACATAATATCTCGTAGTACTTTGTGCTCTTGAATGCCTCGGGTGCCACAATCGCCTTGATGTCCACCTTCTTCAGGCAGTAGGACACCTCGGGTCCCTGGAATGCCGGATTAATGCCCACCGATGTGAGGCCAGCTCGAGCCGCTCCCATGTAGGTGAGATACCAGTGCATGTAGTTGGGCGCCCAGATGCCAATCGTGTCGCCCTTCTGCAGTCCCAGCTTGCGGAAACCGGCCGCCAAGCGATCCACTTCCTGCAACAGGCTGCGGAACGTGTATCGCTGCGCCTCGTGACACGAAACTATCGCCTCAGTGCTGCCAAACTTGGACGAGGCAAACTCGAGCTCTTGGCCCACATTGCGATAGATCAACGGTTTCTTGCCAATGTTGTGAATGTAACTCGATGTGGCAACGCTGCAAATAAAGAATGCCGATATCTTAATAAGAAAATATATGTACATACATATGTGCCTTTTATATTGTTCATAACTAATGCAACGATTGCCAAGAATTGTTGAAAATAATATTTAATAGATAATCATCAGAAATGTATAAATTATATTCCAAATTTTTTGCTTAAATAAATTATTTACTCAATATATTTTTTGAAAACTGCATTAGTACGATCGAAAGAACGTTTTTTTTTATAGTTTTTGTCAGAAAATTATTATGAAGCATGAGTTTAATTATAAATATTTATTGTCCTGCTTCTCATCCACTTTCTCGCTTGTTTTTTTGCTTCGCACAAAATCCACTTAACGAACAACAGTTTTAAAATCACTGAGGTTGATGTCCCAGCTAAGCAATTTCCACAGCTGCTTGCAAAAGCTTTCCAAGCATGTGCCAAAAATAACTTTCATGTCTGGTTTTTAATGCTCTCTGTTTGTGTTTGCGTTTTACATTGTTTTTGCGTTGTAAACACAGTTTTTCGCTCATTTAAAATGTAATGTCGACTGGCTTATCATTTCTATTAGATTCGTGTGTAATAGATAATTAAATTTAATATTCCTAAATGCGAATTTAATTTGTGCTGGGAAGTGCGAATTGACTGCTAATAAAAAACAAAGAGTGTAAAACATTGAGGTGACTTTGAGGATAAATATAGTAAGCTGTGGAAAATTTCAAAACTTCTGCGTAGTTACTTCTAATCAACTCAATGTAGCCTATCAAGATAAATTCGTTTGTAAATACTTATGAAAATGAAAGTTGGCAGTTGAGTACAGTCGAACAATTAATACGCTTACTTTACATACATGTGTAAATCGTTGCGATGTAATTTTCTCGAAGTGCTTAAAATACATATATTATACACTTTTTAATACCCTCTGTTTTCTGCTTGGGCATTCTAGAATGTCCAAAATTAGATTAATTATTATGTTACGTAACTATTGCGCCGCAGCCTTGTCGACGTGGAAGCAGAGTGACCATAATGCGCCTCAAACAATGTAATGCCCAAAATATCATCAGCTGATTAATTAGTCTAGGCATGCGAAATTGTTGGTAGTCTATAAAAATTGCTCAATCAATTAATTCTTTTACTCCACGCACACACCTTGAACTTGAGCACACCTCTTATCTATCTTCATCATCTTCAGTTTTTTTCCTCTTGAACTTACCATCGCAATGACTTTTGGGCGGCGAGCTGCCTAAGCAGATGCCGGGAGAGAATTTGCAGCTTCTTGTTCAACATGTTTATGTATCCACACAGTTTATTGCGAATTATGAATGCACATTACTTGTTGCACTGCACCGATTAATTATTAATTGCTAATATACGTAGTTTGCAATTGATTTATCAGCTGGCAAGCAGCGTAGAATTCCACACGTCTACAATTCGCCGCGGTCAATCGCGTACTGAGCAGTGTACGTCTAATCGCAGTCGGCACCGCCTCGTAAATCGCCGAAAACCAGCAGCAAACGGCGAATTGCCTTGCTCTTATCTACATAAACTCACTCACACACATGCGTATAGTCAGAGTGAAGATCATTGCTTGTGGATGTTGTTGTTTTAGTCTTTATGCTTTTTGTTTTGTTCATTCTCATCGGTTCTATTTTGTTTGCTTCTTTCTATACCTGTCGGCACGTGTCGCACACACATTCTTACAGTATCTATTTGTTTTGGTCTTTTTGCTTTGCTGTGCTGCTCGTTGAGTGTTTTTATTTAACCGGCATTTTGCACTTGCATGGTTTCCTTGTCTCGTTCCCTCCCGTCATTATGCGTGCGTTTGTTTAGTGTGCTTTCAAAAGCTGTTTTCGCCTGTGTCAATTTTATTGCTTGGAATTGTGCTTTTATATGAGGTAGGTTCTAAATACATATGTATGTGTGCCAACTGTACAGCATGCCGTGTATATATGTGTATTTGTGTACACACATACATACATACATGTGCTTATCTACGTGTTTGGCGATCATAAAAACCTTGATGTGGGATCTTTATGTTTGCACGTACATTTTTTTGAATTATGTATGCATTATATACATACCTATGTATGTACGTATGTATATATGAAAATGTACGACGCCCTAATTCAAAATGTTGTTTAAAAGAGTAAAACAGTTTAATAAACTAGTAGTAAAAGTGACTACTTTAAAGAAGATCGTTCACTGCTGCTATTGTGCTCCAGGGTTGCGACTTAGAGTTCCAAAGTTTGAACAAATATATACAAAAGGTAGCTCTGCTTTAAAAGCAATGATTATGACGGGTACATAGAGTTAACATATGCGAGTATATATTTTGAATTATTATCTTAATACATTTTTATTAAATAAACCCACTGCCTTAAGCTCGTCGAAATAACTTAAGACAGAGTATTTCAATACCCGCTACCTACAGGGTATTATAGTAACATATAGTGGCAACAAGAAATGTGGGTGACACACGGAAGAAAGCTTCTTCAACAGCAAATACCTTATAGCCATGTCCTTAGTCCATGTAATATAAACAAGGAATGCTTTGCTAATAAAAGCATAAGATTAGATTGAAATTTCAATGCTGTGAAAAAGAGTAGTGGGTATCTATGAGTCGAGCACTCTCGACAGTAATTTTCTGACTTGTTAAACTTTCGATTGGGGCGGTGCATTCAAATAAAATGTTTATGAGCACACTCATTCTGTTTATAAGTTTAGAATTTTTGGTGATTTTTTGTATATTAAAGTATAAACTCTAATGCGCAAAAGTTTGAAATGGTTGCCGACTAATGAACTGAGACTGTAGCAAACAAAGCCGATAAGTCTATAACTTATCGCAACTCTTCATTTTTTTTGGAACATTAATCTCAGTTCTAGCATATATATTTATACCTAGTTATTATCGCAATACGCCTCTAAACACCCTGAGTTGTTGCTTTGTCTGTCTAGTGTTAGTAAGAATTTAGCACAGTTTTTTGATTGTGGTTCAGTTGATATTAATAGATTCGCCAGACAGGCCGACGAACGTACGACTAGTAGAACTTCTTATCAATTTAAAGTCATTAGCAGTGCAATCAAATAAATGCGTAGATGTTGTACGCGTGTTCTCAATCAGGCCACACTCAAAGGCGAACAGCTGGCCGACAGTTGGAGAAGAGGAGGAGATTGCGTTGAAGCAATTAGCTTTTGGGGGGAAGTGAGGGTTTCTTGCCCAACAGAATCTGCTCGACATTGGGCAGTACCACGTCTTTGTCTACGGTGCGATCGATCTCCAGCTCGTTGATCTCGTAGAGCACATGGGTGTTGGGACTCCTCGGCTCCATCATGCGTATAAAGTCGGTCTCCGTCGCCTGGCCCTTCTCGTAGCAGAAGTCGCGGATTTCCGTGCACTTGCACTCGGCGGGAATGTGAGCCACCTCAAAGAGGAATGTCGCGAACAATTCTAAATTTCGCTGGTACTCCTCTTTGGTGCAGCTCTCGTTCACATCGTTGGGCTGCGTGTGAATGGAACAGAAGGGTATTCCCACAACCTGTATGCTCTCCATGCAGACCCGACGCAGTTCATTGACGACAGGCATACAGACGTTGACGGTATCGGGGATCGCCGCCGTCACATTGTAGGTGCTCTTGAAGGCGCGAGACGCGGCTTGATTGTAGCTGGCGTTGCGAGATTCCATCGAGGGCGCCAACTGATCGACAACTCGCAGAGTCGCGGGGTTCTTGCACTTCAAGCGCACATACGCCTCATCCAGATGACTCCTGACCACATAGCGCACATGCTGCACGCCCTGATCGGGCACCAGCTTCACCGAGAATTTCGCCGAGATGTGGGTGGGTGTGTGAAAGTCGCGCATGCTCAGCACATTGTGACAGTCCACGGAGTGCAGCGTCAAGCTGGGCATGCACCAGCGATGCTTGAGGAACTCGGGATGCGACTGTTCGTGCGGTAAAGCCGTTGCTCCCGTTTGCCGCTTGAACTCCTGGATGCCCAACTCCACCTGGTGGAATATGTCCCAGTCGTGTTGCGTGACGGGCATCACGTGGCGGTCCAATCCCTTGACCAGGGCGCCCTGCTCGGTGTTGCTCAGCGAGTTCATCAGCAGCAACAGATCCGACATGGGGTCGCGTCGAATGCCACAGCTGCACGGTTGAGGCGGACACTCGGTGGGCTCCTTTGGCGCCTCGGCGCGCACGTCCAGCTCGAAGAGAACGTAGCCGCTGTGGCAGGTGGTCAGCATGGGTACGTGCTCGGCTATCCAGAGATTGGTGCAGCACACGAGCACGTCGACGGGCTTGAAGAATTCCCTGTGACTCTCGAGCACTTCCCGCAACGCATGCGGATCTCCAGTGCTGTTGCTGTCGATGACGAACCGGACGTTGACGGGCAGATCCTTGAACCTAGTCATCCAGGCATCGATGGCTTGGATCCAGCAGAGCAGCGGTCCCTTGGAGCTGGTCAGGCCACGGCCAAAGAGTTTTTCGTCCTTCTCGGTGAGATCGAAGGGCGGATGCAGCCAGGCGTCGGAAAGCTCCACGGGGGGAACATCGATGTGGCCATAGATGAGCATCACGTTCTTGGCGGGCGTCGAAAAGTAGTTGGCAAAGATCATATAGTGCGATGGCTGGTCCTCCTCCTTGGGCTTGACATCCACGATCTCCACTTCGAAGTTCAGTTCAATCAGTCGCTGGGCCAAGCGATCCATTGCCTGTTTGTTCTCTGCGTCGTATTTGATTGAGCGTGGAATGCTCTTGATGCGAAGCAAGCTGCCGAGCTCGGATAGATGCTCTTCGTTCTTTCCATAGGCATGATCGATCACCTCGTCCAGCTGAAAGCGCTGCACCATTATCCTTTGCTCCGGCGCATAGTCGCGAATGCAGAAATCTCGCAGGCAGTCGCATCGATCGGTGGCAACTTGATCTATGAAGATGCCACAACTGTTATTTTCGCCCCAGCAAATCATGTTGGCACAATACGCGTTGCGTTTTTAATTTAAATACAAATGCAAATTTTTTGAATTTTTTTATCGAAACCCGAACATCAGTAACCAAAACTGAGCAATCCATCAAAGCCTGCTTAAATATACATACATTTTTGCCGAAAATTTCTTGAAGTCAATTCGCAGTGAAGCTTCTTTTCTTAATGCCTACTTGAAATCTTCATGGGCTGTGCAACATTTCAAGCAGACATTAAGTGAAGCGGCTGTCTGCATTACAAGAGATTTTTCTAGTAGTTTGTAGAGACATATTTGAGATCTTTAACGTCGTCGTGCTTCCCCTGAAGCGATTGAATCTGCTGTGCTCATCGTGGACTCTCGGTCTTGCTGTTTTTTCTCCCTCTTTTTCGTCAGCTTACCGCGAAAGGGCATGCAAAGATATTCGGAAAAGGTTTTCTTGTGCGGGCGATGAGGATGTTGAGTCGGCTTGCGACGTGCCAAAGAGGATAGAAATTTCTTCACCGACGACTCCGGTGCCTCCACTTCGCCCCTCTCGGCTGCCAGCTTTTCGGCCACGCCCATCAAATCGCAGTACTCGGGAATGCGATTGCACTTGCAGCGCGTATTCAGCGCGGTCAGCTCGTAGAGAAACGTGGCACAGACTTTGGCGTGCCGCAGAAAGTGATCCTCGGCAATCGATTCGTTCTCATGATGATGGCGATCCAAGCGCATTGCATACGGCACCAGCAAAATGGGTTTATTGACCAGCTTGCGGTAGACACTGGCAATGGGCAGACAGACTGGAATGCCGGCGGTGCCAATTGGTTCCTTCAAAAAGACATCGCCCACGGCTCGGCTTAGACAATTCATAGGCTTCGAGTTGGGTGACCACGAGGTCGGCTCGCAGGAATCCAGCACAATCACTTTCATGTCGGTGCTCACCTCGAGATCGGTGCACATGCGATGCAGATATTCCTGCACTGCCGCGTTGATCATGGGCAACTCCTGGTCGGGCACCAGTTTGATGGAGAACTTGCCGGTCACGAGCATGGGCAGAGTCCTGCTGCATTCGGTCTTGTTATCGCTGCCCTGGATGCCGTGCATGCAGAGCGTTGGCTTGCACCAGCGATTCTGCAGCAGATTCACCTTGTTGTCCTCGTTCCGCAGGCGTCGAATCTCCAGACGATCCATGTACTTGGGGATGTTAAAGTCCGCCGTCTCCAACAGCTGCCATTCGTTGACGGTCAATCGTTTGACCATCTGATCGATGCGTGGTATTTTAATCTCATGAAACTCGTTCACCATACTGTTCATCAGATGGCAGACATCGGTCATGGGCTCAAAGACCAAACCGCCCGCCAGCCCGGCCTCCAAACTTTTGTTGGCGCCACGCAGCTGGATGCCGAAGTGCGCCCAACCCGTCAGACCGCAAGCGATGACGGGACGCTCCCAGTTGATCCACGAATTGGCATCGAAAATCAGGAAGTCCACGTCGAGAAAGAAATCACTGTGCTCCTGCACATAATCCTGCACTCCTTCGCTTCCTACCTCGTGCAGCATGTCCACAATGAACTTCACATTGACGGGCAGATCCTCGTGGACCTTCAGCCAGCACTCGATGGCCTGCAGCCAGCCCATCAGCATGCCCTTGCCACTCGTTACACCTCGTCCATAGAACAGACCGTCCCTCACAGTCAGCTCGAAGGGATCGCTGAACCAACACTCCCGCTCCGCGGGCACCACATCCACATGGGCGTAGATCAGCACTGTGATCTTGGAGGGCGACGAGAAGTAGTTGGCAAAGAGCACCGACTGTCGAGGCTCTTCGAAGCAACTGCTGGGCTCATTCTTAATGGGAATCATGTTGGTTCGGAACTTCAAAGTGGCCAAACGATTGGCGACCCACTCGAGAGCCTCGATGCATGTCTTGCGGCACTTAAGGTCCACGGATATGGTTTTTAGTTTGACCAGATGGTAGAGATCGACTATCGATTCGTCCACCTGGTTGTCTATGCAGGAAAGCACATCCACCAACTTAACTTCGAGATCCTCGCGCATCTGACGTTTTTGATCCTTGTTCATAAATCGCATTTTGCATTTGTGGCAAAAGCATTTCTTCAAATTCTCATTCTCCTCCTCGGTATAACTTTTGATCGATATCTTTGATCGCCCATGTCTTCTTGAAATGTTGCTGCTTCTTCCCTGCTTTTTACCCTCCATTACTTTATTAATTTACTCACTTGATTCGAATTTCGTATTTTTCGGAAACAATATAATTTGGACTGCTCAGATTGAGATTACAAATTATTGGTATTTTATACCCGATTCCCAAAGGGTAGAACGGTATTATAAATTAGTACCGATAGAGAATGTATGTAAAAGTCAGAAGGAAGCATCTCCCATAATAAACCCCATAAAGTATATATATTCTTGGTCAGTGTCAACAGACGAAACCGTGTTGAAACACTTACTATTGTTGTACGCAGATCCAGTTTGATTTTGATTTTGGCAATGTCTCATTCCGCCCATCAAATCGATAAAAAAAATATTAAATAACGACTTCTGAAAACTTGGTTGCGATCGGATAAAACCTAAAAGTTATTCAAGAATAAATTGTACTGGGCAAAAATCAGATGTAACAACATGGGTTTAGGAAGGATTTCTTTAAAGAATTTATGCTCGGTAAAGATCCAAGATGGTCAGATGAAGGGCATGAAAACTTAGACAATGTTTGGGTATGCTATGCAAAGTACTATTGTGAATAGTATTTGAAAGGGAATGCAATATGCATTGCAAGCTGTTTCTGATGAATGTCTTTGCCTCTCGATATAAACAAGCAAATTATTTAAGGTACTAAACCATCGTTCTGCGATTCCCCAAAAATAGTTGCAATTAGCTTTACTTCAAATTAGTTTAAGCTTGACGATTTCAAAGATTTTGTTATTATTTCGATATATCGATATATACATACATATGTACGTATTTATGTATCTTTGAATTACTAGCAAATTTTGATTTTATTGCTTCAAGCTTGTCATACGATCCACATTAACCTCGGTCGTTTACTTGGATTGCACAAAATCCACTTCACGAACAACAGTTTTAAATTCACAGTGGTTGGTGGCCTAGCTAACCGATTTCCACAGCTGCTTGCTAAAGCTTTCCAAGCATGTGCCAAAAATAACTTTCATGTCTGGTTTCTCTCTCTGTTTGTGTTTGCGATTTGCATTGTTCTTATTGTTTTTGTAAGGAGTTTTTGCTTGCTTTGTTAAAATGTAATGTCGACTGGCTTATCATTTCTATTAGATTCGTGTGTAACACATAATTAAATTGAATATGCGAAATGCGAATTTAATTTGTTCTGGGAAGTGCGAATTGATTGCTCATTAAAAGAAAAGACTGTAAAACATTAAGGTGACTTTGAGCATAAATATGGCAAACCTTGGAAAATTTTAAAAGTGAACAGGCAAAAGTTATGCGTAGTTACTTCTAATCAACTGAATATCGCTTATCATGATAAATTCGTTTGTAAATACGGAAGAAAATGAAAGTTATTATACATAATATGTACATGTGTGTTGAAAATATATTATACACTTTTTAATACCCTGCCCTCTGCTTGGACATTTTAGAATGTCAAAAATTAGATTTATTATTATGTTACGTAACTATTGCGCCGCAGCCTTGTCGAAGTGACCATAATGTGACCAAATAATGTAATGCCCAAAATATCATCAGCTGATTAATTAGTCTAGGCATGCGAAATTGTTGGTAGTCTATGAAAATTGCTCAATCAATTAATTGTTTTACTCCACGCACACACCTTGAACTTGAGCACACCTCTTATCTATCTTCTTCATCTTCAGTTTTTTTCCTCTTGAACTTACCATCGCAATGACTTTTGGGCGGCGAGCTGTCTAAGCAGATGCCGGGAGAGAATTTGCAGCTTCTTGTTCAACATGTTTCTGTATCCAATCAGTTTATTGGGAACTATGAATGCACATTACTTGTTGCACTGCACCGATTAATTATTAATTGCTAATATACGTAGTTTGCAATTGATTTATCAGCTGGCAAGCAGCGTAGAATTCCACACGTCTACAATTCGCCGCGGTCAATCGCATACTGAGCAGTGTTCGTCTAATCGCAGTCGGCATCGCCTCGAGAATCGCCGAAAACCAGCAGCAAACGGCGAATTGCCTTGCTCTTATCTACATAAACTCACACACACACATGCGTATAGTCATCGTGAAGATCATTGCGTGTAGATGTTGTTGTTTTAGTTTTTATGCTTTTTGTTTTGTTCATTCTCATCGGTACTATTTTGTTTTCTTCTTTCTACGACACGTGCCGACTCGCACACACACTCTTGCAGTATCTATTTGTTGTGTTCATTTTTGCTTTGCTGCGCTTCTTGAGTGTTTTTATTTAACCGGCGTTTTGCACTTGCATGGTTTCTTTTTTCGTGCGTTTGTTTAGTGTGATTTCTAAAGCTTTTTTCGCCTATGAGAAGCATTTTAATATGTGCGCCAATTGTACAGCTTGCCCTTTATGTTCACATATACATATGTACTTATGTATCTACGTACGTGTTTGGCGATCATAACCTGACCTTGATGTGTGGATATTTATGTTCTCACGAAAATTGTTGGCTATTGTGTATGAATTATACACGCACTATATTATAAATTCACGAAAATTTCCTTATTTGATGGAGTTCCACAAGTATCGCAAATATAATTTGCTTTGATTACACTTGTGCTGCCAGCAAAACACATGTGGCCAGTATTGCCACATTGTTCATTCCTTTGATCATTGCCACCTTTGTCACTAGACTGAACATTCAATTAAATATCATTTAATTTTTGTCTAGTATGTCTATCCCTAAATATCGATAATATTGCTTCCATTTTTTGTGGCTTCGCTTCTAAAAGTTAAGTCGTTTGTTTTTTTCCTGTATGCGCCAGAGGTCGCTTTAATTCAAATAAAATAAATACTGCAATCGATAATACCAGAAATACGTATATCGAAATGAAATAATTACAATTATAATCCAATACTATATACAATATAACAAAACCAATACAAACGCTTGCATATTACTACAATATGTGTTTTCATTTTGAATTTTAGGCGATTAATTTCCGAAATAATATATGTACAGTCGCGGACAAAACTCTACGTACGACCCCTCTTTCTCAAATGTTGACCATCCAAAAGCTTTTACTGAAAAAGTAATGATGCAGTTTTGTTTTAAATATTATTCAATGCCAATATACAAAAAATTATAAATTTTTAACAAAAACCTTAAAAGTTATACATAAAAAACATAAAAAGGCGTTGACAAAAGTCAACGTACGATTCTCAAACTTAAGTAATATTATTGGAAAAAATAAAAAAATAAATAAATTTAATATCTGGTTGGGCCACCACGAGCATCAATCACTGCTTGCATAGGTCTGGGAATTGAATCAACCAAATTATTCAGCTCTTCTGCTGTTATTTGATCCCATTCCTCCTTCAGCTTTGATTTGACCATTGCACTATGGTCCAGATTCCGTTTTTTTTGGCATAAAGTCGATTTTTCTATGTTAATATATCGTTGTTTTCTTATTTGAATCTTAAAGTAAATTCATCATACATTATAAAAATGTTAATTAAAAGCTTTAAAAGCGCCACCAAAGCCTTTTGAGAGCTTTGAAAAGTATGCTTGCGATCAGCTAATTTCCGAATTGAAATGTGCGCCAAAATATTTAGTTGCTTCATGTTGTGACACACGCGTTAAATTGGTCCGCAAAATTAAACTAAATTATGGATAGTAATCTTGAAGGTATGCACTAATTAATGTATATTAATATTTTATGTGTAGTTCTAGGGATTTAGTGTTGTGTAATGTCCAATTTATGTGTATTTTTGGAGAAAACTAACATGCGTTCTCCGTGTTTCGTGGAATATAACTAATAAGCTGTTCCATGCTGAAAGCAACTAATTGGTCCAGATTGTACTTATGAGTGTTGTCTTTAACCGCAAACCAAAAACTCATCCCCGTTCGTCCCCCTTTTCTCACATTTTGGTAATATATAGGCACGTTTGAGTTTAGTCACAGTGAACTTTTCGAAATATGGCGCAGCAACAATCGAAAAATTCAATGTGTATCGGAGTGGATATACACCAAAATTAAAAAAAAACACTGTGGAATCCGAGAAAATAAAGGAAATAGACAAAAAAATCTGTAATTTTCATAGTTACATTCGCAAACATCTTACTAAATGTAACTACATGCTTGAACGGTTCATGTCTAAGCATAATGTATGGTTGGCGTCTAAAATATCAATTACAATTGATGAAACCTGAAAAACACCACAGCAAATGGGACGTCCAACCTTATCTTACACGAAAGGTTAAAAAGGAAATTGGCATCTGAGCTCGCAAATGAAAACAATTGTGACACATATCTTCTTACACATACTGCAGCAGTCTCTGCAAAGAAACAAAACAAGAAGGACACGGCTTTTGTTCTTAAAAAAACCATAACAACACCCGAATACTCAACTGAATCGAGAAAGCAGTTTGATTTACAATAACCCATTCCACTTACACCCGATGAAGCTTTGGCTTACCTCCTGGACAATTCTCTACCAAAACAGCAATACATGAACACTAGACTTATCAGTGACATGTATCCAACCTATAGTCTAATAATGGAATCTAAATTACAATGTCGTCCTATAGATATAAATGTTACGGAAACGGCCGCCCAAGTATCATTACAAAACCTCTTGGATCATCTGTTTGCAGAGGCGGCAAGCGGGGGCGTGGTCGCACGGGCCCAATTTTTTTTATAAAAATTATTAATGCTATAACAATAAAATTTGCGAAGTTTGAACCATGTAGCTCAATTTTTCGACTTTATGCCAAAAAAAACGGAATCTGGACCATAGTGCATTGGAGCACTTGTTATTCGGTGTTTTCGAATTTTATTTTATACTGTAGCAAAAATTCGAATACGCAAGAAGAAGAGTCTACCAAAAAAAAACCGATAAGTAAAACTTATCACAACTTTTTCTTTAAGACAAATTTCATATTTTTATACTCTTTATTATTCCACCACACCTCTAAACACATACGTATTTGTTGTTGAATTTGTCTGTTTAGTGTCTAGATTTTAGCACAGTACAGTTGATATTAATAAATTTTTCAGACAGGCAGAGGAACGTACGACAAGTAGAACTTCTTATCAATTTATAGTCAATCAAATAAATTGTGTTGTGTGTTGTATGCGTGTACTACATCAGACCACACTCAATACTGTACAGCTGGCCGACATTTGAAGAAGATGAGGAGATTGTGTTGAAGAAATCAGACCTTGCGGAGTGGTGAAGGTTAACTAAGCAATCCATCAAAGTATTCTCTAATGCAAATATAATATATTTACGTTGCAAAATTCATTGAGCCTTCAATTTGCATTTAAATTTCTTATCTTTATGTCGACTGGACTGCATAAACATATGTACGTATGTATGTATGTATGTATATATTTCTTCTAGGATTTTGTGTAGCTTCTTTCTAGGATCTTCTTTACTTAGTTTTTGTTTTGTTTGTTCTACAATCGTTGGTCTTTCCTTCATTCGTTTCAGCTGACAAAATGTTCTTGAAATTCCCAAGTTATTTTTCCAATTCCAAGGAAGCTACGAATTCTCTACTTTGCTGGAAATTTCATTTCTTTCAGCTGTCCAAAATTTAAAGTATTATTTCCGGATGAGAGTTCACTTTAAGCTTTCTTAGATTTAAACTACCGCGACTTCTTTACTTTCTTTGCAATTTTATCTACTTTGTTTCTTTCAGATGACTGAATTCTCGTAAAAGTCATATAGATTTACGTCGCCCACTTATTCGTACTTCCCTAGAATCTTCTAAATCTATTCTGCTCATGGTGGAGCCTCTGTCTTCCATTTTTTTCTGCCTCATTTTCATCATCTTAACGCGAAAAGGCATGCAAAGATATTCGGAAAAGGTTTTCTTGTGCGGACGATGTGGATGTTGAGTCGGCCTGCGACGTCCCAACGAGGATAGAAATTTCTTCATAGAGGATTTTGGCATCTGCACTTCGCCCCTCTCGGCAGCCAGCTTCTCGGCCACGCCCTTCAAATGGCAATACTCGGGAATGCGACCGCATTTGCACCTCGTATTCAATGAAGTCAACTCGACGAAAAACGTGGCACAGACTTTGGTGTTCCGCAAAAAGTGATCCTTGAGTATCGATTCGTTCTCAAGGTGATGGCGATCTACGCGCATTGCATATGGCACCAGCAAAGTGGGTTTATTGACTAGTTTGCGGTAAAGACTGGCAATGGGCAGACAAATTGGAATTCCGGCCGTGGCTATTGGTTCCTGCTTATAGACAGCGCCCACAGCTCTGCTGAGACAATTCATAGGCTTTGAGATGGGTGACCACGATGCCGGCTCGCAGGAATCCAGCACGATCACTTTCATGTCGGTGCTCACTTTGAGTTCGATGTACATGCGACGCAGATATTCCTGTACTGCCGAGATGACCACACGTAATTCCTGGTCGGGCACCAGTTTGATGGAGAACTTGCCAGTCACGAGCATGGGCAGAGTCCTGCTGCATTCGGTCTTGTTGTCGCTGCCCTGGATGCCGTGCATGCAGAGCGTGGGTTTGCACCAGCGATCGTGCAGGAGATTCACTTTGTTGGTCGCGTGCTTCAGGCGTCGAATCTCCAGACGATCCATGTACTTGGAGATATTAAAGTCTGCCGTCTCCAGCAGCTGCCATTCGCTGACCGTCAATCGTTTGACCATCTGATCGATGCGTGGTATTTTAATCTCATGAAACTCGTTCACCATACTGTTCATCAGATGGCAGACATCGGTCATGGGCTCGAAGACCAAACCGCCCGCCAGCCCGGCCTCCAAACTTTTGTTGGCGCCACGCAGCTGGATGCCGAAGTGCGCCCAACCCGTCAAACCGCAAGCGATGACGGGACGTTCTGAAGTAATCCACGAGTTTGCATTGAAAACCAGAAAGTCGACGTCGAGAAAGAAATCAATACGCTCCTGCACATAATCCTGCACTCCTTCGCTACCGACCTCGTTCAGCATGTCCACAATGAACTTCACATTGACGGGCAGATCCCCGTCGACCTTCAGCCAGCACTCGATGGCCTGCAGCCAGCCCACCAGCATGCCTTTTCCTCCGGTCACTCCACGGCCAAAGAACACACCGTCCCTCACATTCAGCTCGAAGGGATCGCTGAACCAACACTCCCGCTCAGCGGGCACCACATCCACATGGGCGTAGATCAGCACTGTGATCTTGGAGGGAGACGAGAAGTAGTTGGCAAAGAGCACCTCTTGGCGAAGCTCAGGGTGGCAACTGCCGGGCACATTCTTAATGGGTATCATATTGGTTCGGAATTTTAAGGCGGCCAAACGATCGGCGACCCACTCGAGAGCCTCGATGCCTGTATTGCGGTGCTTGAGGTCCGCGGATATGGTTTTCAGTTTGACCAGCTGAGCGAGATCAGCTATCGACTCATCCACCTGGTTCTCTATACAGGTAAGCACATCCAGCAGCTTTATTTCAAGTTCCTCGCGCTGCTGTCGTTTCTGTTCCTTGTTCACGAAGCGTAATTTACAGCTTTTGCAATAGCATTGCTGCAAACGGTCTGCTTCCTCGGATTCCATGGTATAACTTTTTTGCGATGCTTCAGAATGTTTTGATGATACACTGGACTTTCCCTGTAATCGGCCCGCCATTCTTGTATTAATTTATTCACTTGATTCGAACTAAGAATTTTTGGAAACAATACAATTTTGACTGCTGGGATTGAGATAAAAATTATTTATATTTTTTAATATGATGATAAGTAATTATTTTACGGAACTTTTTACTTCGGGATATTTTTTGAGGTTTTGAAGTAAAGATTGCGTATTTTATTGCAATCAATATTTCTTTTGAACACTTTTAACCGTTTTTCCGGAATTTACCATAAAGTTTCTCTTCAAATAAGCCAGTCGGTGGTTATATGAGTCCAAAAAAACGTAATATTTCGGATGGAAACCCTTTCAAGGGCCGTGCATTGCTAACACCTGCAAATGCTCATAATATGATGTTCAATATAAGGACAGATAAGTTTCCAACACCTCAGAGTGATTTTTGAAGCATTCATAAATATTTTAGAAATTATTTCATTTGCCTAACTATTTTCTGTTTTACTCGCAACAAAGTTGGCTTCATGCAAACATATATTCACTTTTGCTCCCCACTGCAGACGCTTTCCAGATTTAAGGTCGCCTCATAGTAAATCCCCATGGGGCAGCTCTACTAAGAGCATCTAAGAGTATGAAATGCTGAAGTGAATTATTGAAGTGAATTCCCAAACTCAAACCCATCGCTAATCTGGACAACTTGACGAAAGTTTGGAGCTCTCTTAGCGAATAATTTCGCGCCAAAAAATTGTGTCAGCCACGTTCCAAGCCAAGAAGAATCAACAATTGTAAACAAATGTGACTTCAACTGCTGTGAGAAGTCTTTTTTGTTTTTGAGGTGCAGCCACTCTCAGCGCTCTGTGGCAGTTTCGTCATGTTGCCAAGGTGTTGTGCTTTGCCGTTGCGCCTCAGCGAGTGGCAAGTGGCAAGTGGCAAAAATATTTTGGCCTGGCAAATCAGAAACTCGCTGAAGCTCGTGGCAAACGGAACGGTTGTTGTTCCCCAAGCGTTGCAAGTTGGCTTTGAGAATCTGAGAACAGTTGTTGGTGGAAAGAAAGGCACTTGCCGTTTAAGTGAGACGCACACGCAACCAAAACAATAAAAGAGGCTAAACATATAAAATTGTGTAGTAAAAGTGAAGAAAGCGGAGAAAAACGGCAACAACAACAAAAGAAACCAAACCAAACCAAACCAAAAACCGAGTGAAGCAAAAGGAATAATAATAGGAAGCGGATGTGTGTTGTTGCTGCTGTTGTGGCAGAGGAAACATACGAAAAGTGGGGTAAAAGTAACCAACAAACGTTTGTTGTTTTCTGACTTCGATTGTGGTGCTCATGTGTCTGTGTCTGTGTGTCTATGTGTGTGTGTGTGTTGCCAATGAAAATGCAAATTGTTGGTAACAAATATTGGTAAAATGCGGAGGCCAACAACATATTGTGCAATGCGAGTGCAAAAGCAACAAAAATAACATATGCAAAATACACAACAACTAAACTAAACTATGCAGCCAATCAATACGAAGCAAGTCAGCTCGTAAATCAAACCAAAATAAATTATAAACAAATTCATTTTGCATACAAACATAGGCTACAAAAAGTGCAGTTCAATTTTTGGTTGTGTAATGGGAATGGACACGGGAACTGGGAACTGGCAGGATTAACTAAACAGGACGACCATTCAGCGCTAGCATGTCGCAGCCGAGAGGTGGACGCGGCGGTGGGCGTGGCGGTGGCGCCGGCGGCGCTGGTGTTGGCCGCAAGACGCCCTCATCATTGACGGGGCCGCCCGATGACTCGGCGACGGGCAGCGAACGCGCAACGCCAGCGAGCAAAGCCGACTCGGATCCCAAGGATGACAGCTCCAGCAATGGCGACAAAAAGGATACCGACAGCTTTCCAGCACCCAAGCCACCAAGTGCTGGCGCCTCCATTCGCGACACGGCCAACAAGGTCCTGGGACTGGCCATGAAGAGCGAATGGACGCCCATCGAAGCCGAGCTGAAGAAACTCGAGAAATACGTGGCGAATGTCGGCGAGGATGGCAATCATATTCCACTGGCCGGAGTCCACGATATGGTGAGTTGTTGGCACTGGTGGAGAGTTTGAATAAAGTACGAGTAGTACTTGGTCGAGTACACACGACTTTGTAAAATCAATTTTGGAGGCAAGTCCGAAGGCGAAAATGTAAGGCGACGTCGCCCTTATCAATGTCGCATGGCGGCATTTTAGTTGTTGGTTGTTTACCAGCCAAAATAACGACACAGGATCAGACTAGAGTGTGTGTGTGTGTGTGTGTGTTATTTGATAGCACGGCCCAAATGTTTGGCTGCCAAGGCGATGGCAACAAAAAACGCGCCGTTCGTTCTCTCTGTCTGCGTCCTGCCACAAGTTGCGCTGACTACCCCGAATAAACTCATAAAGCATCGAAATTGAAACGCTTCGATTTCAATTTACCATAAAAAATATCCAAACGCAAAGTCGTTGACATAAAATTAACGTTGCAAGCAGCTCCCTCCTCTATTACCCACTTTGAATACTTCGAATGCTTCTTCTCTACTTCTCTACTTCTCACTGCCTCTCCGCCCCCCTCGACTGACAATAAAATGCAAGTGGGGGACAAAAAATATAGAAACTCAGGCAGGAAATCAAAGGAAAATGCCTAAAAGAAACGTAGACAAAGTGTAACGGAAAGGGTTCGCCCTATGAATTGCCATGCAAATTATTTCGCTGTGCGAAAGGCATCATTAACATAGAGCCTCTGCTAGTCTACTGGCTATAGATACCCTGTGCCTCAACGGCAAAATAAAAGAGGTAGTATACGCTATAGTTATCATTTGAATAAATGGAAAAACAGAAAGGTTGAAAGAATGATAGAGATTAGACAAATGTTTGGGTAACATAAACATTTCCCTGAAAAGATAATTTCATATAGAACCCTCTAATAATTTAAATTTCTACCGACATCTATACAATTATTATTATATATAAAATACTATTTGTTACTGTAACTATTCTTTTCTGTTTAAATTTAAATATAAGGTATTTATTTTGTTTTTATCGGTAGCATGTCAAATCTTTGCAAGATTTAAACATTCAATACACAAAGGCTGAGGAATATCTACCGTTCATATGTTAATTTAATGCTCACTTTCTTTCGAATATAGAGTATTTATTAGTCATCTAATTCGCAATGCTTCGATTTAGTTCAGCTCAGAATTGGTTTTATTTTCGAGCACCCAGACATCATGTTTTTGTTCTTGATTTAGTTTTAATTATGAAAATTACGCTGAAGTAAACAGCAAACAAAATGAGGTGAAAATGTTAGCTTATCAACGATGAAAAGCGGGAAAACAACTGAATCTGCGATTAGGATACTTGTAAATATATTATAATGATGATGACTACACAAGTTACTTGGGCAACTTAGAAGAACTTTATATGTTGTTTGGGAAACAAGTTCAGAATTTAGGCAAATGTTGTACATTAAATAAAAAGCAACTTGAATGAATCATATTTGGATTGCGAAACATCTTCAATAAAATTAACTTTTATTATATAAGAATTTTATGTAGGATTCATAAAAGATAAGAGTTAATGAAGCTAAGGAAAAGACAGAGTGGCTTGATTATGATACATTTAAAGACTTCTTTGCATATTTTCAATATTGCTGATACACTTTTTAAAATATTTTAATAATTAAAAATGTGAACTATTTACCCATTTTGTATTTCATTTGAATTTCTTGTAGAACACGGGCATGACGCCGCTGATGTATGCAACGAAGGACAATAAGACGGCGATAATGGATCGCATGATAGAGCTGGGTGCCGATGTTGGAGCACGGAATAATGTGAGTATCGAATGTCAAAGTATCGAGTATCGCAGCAATCAAATGCTTAAAGCAGTTGAACTCGTCTTAAATTACCAACTTATGCATACAAAGCAGCTCTCAGCTGAGCTGAGGAGAGGGAAGAGGCAATGTGTAGAAAGCCGGAGAGCCAAAGAGCCGGCAGAAATAAAAGAAGCCGCTGAAATTGTGTCAAATCGATAAAAACCGCATAATTAAAACTTACGCGGGGGCGTCGTTGCATGAAGGGGATGGCGAGGGGAAAGAGGAGGCAAAGAGCTTTGCGGTGCGGTCCACGCACTTTCCGCACACACACAAACATACACACACACACACACACACACACGCATCGGCGCCGGGACTTTCCAACGGCCAACAGCCATTTAAGGGCCGCTGTGGGTCAACTGAACAGAGCTTGGCCAACATTTTGGCCAGGTGCAGAGCAATTGTTACGATTTGCGGCGACACGCGAAGCCGCAAAGGAATTTCCACCAGGGGATGCGACGAGGAGGGCCTGGGGGGGGGGGGAAGAGGTTGCTTGTTGGGCCATATCACACATATTCTTTGATTTCTTACGCTATTTTCGCTACTTTGAGGCGCCAGCGTAAATTGCAGAGTTATTTTTAGCGGACAGCGAAGACAAGGCTGTTATAATGATAAGATATTGAGGCTAAGCGAAGGCGGACCAACAGCCTACTATACGCTCGGGTGTTGAGGTGCCGAAAAGGGTTATCGCATAGAGAAAAATGGTATACTATAGAGCACAAGGTTGTAGGAACTGAGTGCCTGACAGCAGAAGGCATCTCTGACGCCATAAAGTACTTTTATTTATTATGCACATCAGCAGAGAAGTCGATGTTGCTAGTTGTTCCAGATGTCCATAATTAGGAGCACTTTAATCACGCAGAATGTTAAATCTATAGCTTCTAAAAGTGGGAGACAAATTACGTTGTTAAATATAATATGCAATGCAGTCTTTTCCGTATGAATAAAGAATGAAAATGAGACAGAAACTAATATCGAAAGATCTGTCATTAGAATTTCCGAGAGAGCATAATATGTAATATGCGGTAAGCATCTTACTTCATAAATTTAATAATTTATGTAAACACTTAAGATCAGAAAAATAAATACGAACTTTATTTTAACAAGCTTTTGAGAGCATGTAGGATTAAAATTTTATTTAGTTCGCATATAGTTCTACATACTTAAAAAGACTTGTTTTATTTTGTAATCAAGTTACTCCGCGAATAATATTCATTTAATAAGTGTTCTAAAGTATAACCTTAATATTTATCTTATTTCTCATTGAGTTCAATTGCCTCACGGTCAAATATCATAGCTAAGTCCTACTTCTTAGTGATTGCCTACAATTGAGAATTACTGAGATTCGACTTCTTTGATTGCCCTTCACTTAATCTCCATTGCAAGGCTAAAGTGAGCAATTGTAGTGGAACATATGGCCAACTTGGCCAACACTCAGTAGGTGGTTGGCAGTTGGCAATTGCCTTTTGGCAGCAGTTGGACATTGAGCATTATGTTCGCATGCCGCAATTACTTACAAGACTCAACCGCATTTCATTTCATTTTGGGCAACAAATACATAAACATGTGTTGAGCTTGAAGCGATAAAATCCTTGACCTAATTACAAAATAATTGTTGGCAAAACCAAGAGAAAGGCCAAAAACAAAGAAAGCAACTAAACCAAAAAAAAAAGTTAGCAAAGTCAGCGAATTTAATTACCAAAACAAACATAGAATTGCTGATTTCTATTTCAGAATCGCATAAAAAAAGCCATTGAAGAAATGTTGCTTCTGCTGCCCTGTGAAAGGCGAAAGGTTAATTTGAATACACTCATGCAGATGAATAACTTGGCGAATATGTTAGCTGTGAACACAAGCTAAATTACATCTGATGTAATGTTTGATTTTTGTGCACAAGTCTCAAAAGCAGTTTAACATTATTCCGGATGTTGTTTGCCCCCCAATTATACTGCGAATAAACACTTTAATGATAGTGGACAGTTGATAGCTGAGCAGCTAGAATTAATTAACTAATTCTATAATCATTAAATGTAACTAACAGAATGTAAGTCTATTACATTTGGTAAATGCAAAAAATGTCATAGGGTCAATCACATAATTGCCGAAAAAACCTTGACAATAAGTGCGAATCTTTGACATTTGCAGTTGTGTTAATAACAAGAATTAAATCTATCGATCTGTCTATTTTTATGCACTCATTCGTCCATTCATATTTCCTCATTTCCCGAGGAGTTATAAAAAGGGCTAGTGTGACTTCTGTTTGTACCTCAACTAGTACAGATTACATCTCAAGTTCCCTTACCAAGAACTGAATTTATGACCAACTAAATGGCAGGCACGTTATTTGAATTAGGAATATACTTGGAATTATATGAAAATAATGCAAGTGAACTATGACATAAAGCTGCGTCATGTTTATTTCAAAGGTTCCCATGATTTCATCAAATTTGTCACTTGGGCTTGGTCGCTCTAAAATAATATTGTAATTCTATACTATAATTGCACTTTTAATTAGAGCTGTAATTTCAACTAACTAAATTAAAAAAAAGAAACAAGAAGAGCGTGTTTCGTTTTTTAATGTGATGAATTGAGTTTTTCATTGTATCATTTGCCAGATGAGCTTATCTTGAAATTATTCGCAACTAGCACGACACACTTGCAGCAGTATAATGAAGTGATGTAATGAGTGTGTATAATTAGCATTTGAGAGGGGCAGAGGGGCGTACTGGGCGTGGCCAACACATGTCAGTTGAAAGTATCTCGGGAGGCGTCACCAACTTCATTTGTTGCAACTTAAAAGCCAATTAATCAAGCAGCTGCCTCTCTCAAATATGTTACGAGTACGCCCAATTGCCACCACGACACTCTCTCCTCTTGACGGCTTTACGGCGCTGACCTTTCGGCCAAGACAAATGGCCGCAACGAGGCGGAGAAGTGGCCCCGAAAAAATAGTGGCGTCATTAATATGCAATTTTAATTAAAACAGACTTGAAGCACTATGTGCTATGTACTTGGCGTTCATGGCACACGATGACAGCGTGAAATTCTTCCATTAGCCATTAACTTGGCCAAAACTCAGACTCAATTTGTCAAACGGTTGCGTTGCGTTGCGGTGCGTGTTGCTGCCACGCTCTCACGCACAACATGTGGCAAGAGGCGAGCTCGCAAACTCTCCTCTCGAATTCTGCGACAAATTCATTTATTTAATTAATCACCGGGTGCTGACATCAGCTTTTTATAAAATTTTACAATTTCCAGCTCTATTTGCACTAGTGTCTGTTGCGTGTGTGATCCGAGAGTGTGTTGGTGTGTGTGGGTCAAATGACTTCATCTTCAGTTTCAGTTTCGGAAATCGTAGCATACTTTGTTGCGCTCCACACACCGCAACAGCAAACAAACTGTAACTGGGTCGTCTTGGCCAATCACACATCCCTCAACCCTCTCTCTCTCTCTCTCTCCCCTTCTTTATCTTACCAACTTCTTCACGCTTTACCCCCCTTTGGCCCTGCAGCTGAACGAAAAGCAGGCGCAAAAATGTGCTGGAAAATTTGCGCTTCCGTTTTTGTTTTGTTTCCGGTTTTTGCTTTCGTTGCGCCAAACCACACAACAACAAAAACACACACACACAGACTTGGGTAGCTTAAAAGTATGCAAAACAGGCGCGTGAAATATTATCTGTCTAGCATTTAGTTTAGCACTCGTGGCCCAATATGTAAGTCTACTTTTGGCAGCTACTGTGTTTTGTTTGCCTTGCCCTGCCATGCCTTACTTTTGCTTTGTTTTACGAGCACTTCGAACCGCAACAACCTGACCTGGCCAAAGCGTGGCAACGTCTTTCACCTGGACACATGTCAAAGCCAAAGCGAAGTCAAGCCACGTCTTGAGTTAAGTTCGTTTTTTCGCCAATTCAGACGCCTTGCGTTCTATGCAAATCAGCGCAACCTGCAGCCCCAAAATAGCGAAAAACTCGACACAGCAGGTTGAGAACTAAAAACACGCCAAGAATTACGTATACCCTAGAGCTGAGTCGCAAGAAGTGCGAAGGCAGTGAATAGATTGAGCAGTTTAGTTAATGATAACTAGATCTGATCTTTACTTGACAGACTTGTACATGAAATACATTTCAGTTGCTTGATGCCTACGAAAGTATGCAACTTTAAAGTTTATATAGGCATTCAAGAGACTACAAATTAGATTAGAGCTCGGCTTTATATTCAATTTTCAATAATGTGTTGTTATGGTACAAATCATCTGCTCTACACATAATAAATAAATAATGTAAAAATTCGAAACGCACATTTTAAAATGTATATTTGAGAATAATAGTTGATATTTTTACTTATTGTAGATATTGATATTGTTGCTTTAAAATAATAACAAAGGTATTTTCATGTCGTTTATATTAAATTATATTATGTGTAGACGAGAAATATAAATTTGTATTATAATTAATGAATGTTGTTGCTACTTACTTTGTGTTGTTGTGTTATGTACTTTTAAGTAGCTTACTGCGCACATTTTGAATAGCCTAATATTAAACGCAGAAAATAATAAAATCATATAATTTATTAGAAACGGCTTTGATTTTATTTAAGCTTCTTTGGATTCAATTCAACTGCAATCAATTTGGCTTAAATAAAAGTGTTTTACGTGTGACTTTTGTTTTCGGTACAGTTTCGCACCTCACAAAATTGATGGGCAAAAAAATATATTTACATAATTTGGCGATATTATATAAGAGTGGACGTCAAAGATTGTGTAACGAACCCCATGACAGTGCATTAATGCCCTCACACCACACACACACATACATATATTCACAATGAGGCATATAAAAAGCCAAACTCACTTCCGATTCAAGGGGGGGCCAAAAAAAGAAAGAAAACTGGAGCCCAGAAAATAAAATGACCACGGGGCAAGTTATAAATTAAGTAAATCCGCCGTGCAAGCTCGGCCCATGCGGCGTATGTGTAACATATTTATTGCGTTATGGCTTGTTACATAAGACGATAAATGGGCAAGCAGCAAGACGACACAAACCTGCTCCAGTGCCCCCGATTCAGCATACATTCAGAGCATACCATATGCGAGTGAGGCAAGTGAGTCACTTGTCGCCAAAACGGTAATCAAAAATTGGGCTACGTCGTTATCTGGGGGCAGGGTCACGTGGCAGGAGTGCTGATGCACTCCTTGCATGTGTGGCATGACTTGTGGCGTGGACTGTAACTAACGACCATTAAGAAATGGCCAAAAGTGAAAGTCCACATGCAAAGATTTTATGTGGCGCGAACCAGCGGGCCAAGTCAGCGTAATCAGCCGCACCTCTCTCTTGACCTGGCCGAAACGCAAGTGCAGGCGCCAAGGAGGTGCAGGATGTTGGGAAAGTCCAAGTCCTGCGATGACTTTGACCCATTGAACAGCTGACTGACCTGAATGCTGGTTTTTCCCCCTTTTAAATGATTTCCCCAAATTGATTTAAGGTCTCACCCACTTTCTTCTCTTCCCTACTCTCCTTGCAGGATAATTACAACGTGCTGCATATTGCGGCAATGTACTCGCGTGAGGATGTCGTCAAATTGTTGCTAACAAAACGCGGCGTTGATCCCTTCTCCACCGGCGGCGTAAGTATAATTCAAATGTACATTAAGCGCTTCTTTAAGTTGACATTACAGTTTATTATTCTGCGGCACGACAAATGTTAAAGTCACTTTAATTACTACTGGAAGTAAAAAGTACTTTGCGTAAATTAATCCTTTCTTTAGCTTTAAGAAGCTGTCATTTAATTATGCTGTTATTAAACACGACTAGAATTAAATGTTTAAGAGCCAAGTAAAGAAGAATTTTAAGTATGCATTGTTTATCTATATTATGGACCATAATATATTTTGATAATTTAATGTCTTTGGGGGAAATTTTGTAAACATTTTATGTTATTTAATACTTGAATTTGGTCCATGACATTTTTTTGTTTAAGTAATGTAATAAACATTACATTATTCTCGCCTTGACAATGTCATATAAATTTGCATATTTTTATGATTAATAATGAAATTATGACAAGAGTATGTGTGTCTTTTAAATCTGAAATAATATAAATACAGTTGGAATTTTATATAAAGTGCGCAGGGTCAAATGTTGTAAGCTATGCTTTTGCTGATGACAAGGAATTTTGCATATATAGTAGATAGACGAAATATATTTTATATTTATATATATTTATATTTTACTTGTGATTCATTTTTCAATACATCAACGAGAGTAATATGCTTGTTCCAGAGAAGCTCTTTTATTTTACATTTTTAATGAATTAGAAAAATTTCTTTGTAGCTCCAATACCTTAAAAAGTAGTATTATGTATACTACATTAGACAAATTCGTGAAGTAATTTTTAAATTCTACCTTACACTTGTTTCTATTTAAGAAGACTTTCCCGTCTGCCATGAATGATTCTATATAGATCTTTATCTGAAAATAAATCCTCAAACCCTCTTTAAAGACTTTAATTTTGAAATCAATGCATAGGCCTTGAATGCCGTCACTTGAGTTAATTGCGGGCCATTTTAAAGGCACTTTAAAGTCCATTAGACGCATTTTCTTGTGCAAAGGTCAGCAATAAAGATGTGTTGCATGTGACTTTGGCACGTTAGAGGCTAAGGGACCAATTAGTGGCGACAAGGTTAAGTCTGAAGCTCAGCTAATGTCGGACCCTCAAGGCCTCTAATTAAAAAAAAACCTCATAAGGAAAGCAATGCAAAGCAAACAGCGACTCTGCCTCTGAGGGCTTCGGCTGTCGCTCTAAGGTAAACAAACTGCGGTTACCAGGCACCCTCTAATTTCTATACCAAGTGAATGTTAAATATGTGAAGAGCATATTACTTACAGGATGGGAAAAAGGTTGATTGCAAAATATATATAAGATCAGATGCATCTTATATATATTTTCCAATCAACCTTTTTCCCATATATTTGATAAAATCATATTATTATTTTTGTAACAAAATGGAATCGAAAATGAAAATGAAATGAGATCACGAACTTTAAAAAAGGAAAAATAAGAATGAAAGGAGATGAAAATTAAGTAGAATACATATAATATTAATAGTTGTACAATGAGATCATCGACTTCACACCGCGGAAAAAAAAATAGTTTAAGTCATTGCTAATGTAAAATGTGAGATCATATTATTTATGGTTTAAGAGGTAAACAAGGAGCTACTCTTAACATTTAATTAGATGAAATAATTAAATGAATTGCGTAGAACATTAAGTAATTAAATCGTCAGTAAGGTAATCTTAGCATTGGGATGGTTCTTAGATGAAGTCAGCATAATAAAGCAGAATACAATTATTTTAAGTAATGATAATGTCTGTCTATTTCATTTGGCAAAGTCACTCCTTTCACTTCGCTTGCCAAAGGGTATTTGCGAGTCGATTGTCTCATTGTGGCACATATTTTTTTAGCATTTTAATTTTTTTTGCCGCAATGTGAATGACGGGGCGTGGCCAGCGCCTCATAGCCGAAATTACTGATGGTTATCAGCTGCAGAGTGCTTAGAACGAGAGATGGCCAATGAGCGCAGGCACGACAGCCACAGTAAACACACACACACACACTCACACCCAGAAAGAGAGAAAGACACCCACACACACATATACACATACACCGATAAATCCAACACATGCAAAGGCAGATGTTAACTTTTGTTTTAGCAACAGCCAAGTTTGAAGTGGGTTGCCTCTGTGAATCGTGTGCGTGGCAAGCTCCCCACAACAACAACACCTCGGCACAACACCTACACTAAAATCCCCCCTCCCCCACCTCCCCCTGGCCGTGGACTGTGTAGGCCTGTCAGGTGCCAGAGAGCAGGCAGGCAGCACTGTTGCTGTCAATCTGCGAAGCAAAAGCAGAATTCAACAAAAAAAAAACAACACCTAAATGACACGAAATGTGCTTATAAACGAAAAAACCAAGCGTTCTTCTATTCAGTTGCAATTTGGATTTTGAAGTGAATAGTTTTTGGGTGTCAACTAAACACACACACACACACACACACTCACACACGCTCATAAAAATCGCATTAAAAGCGGCAAGTGCGTGCCAGCCACAGTGATCATCATAATCTCTGTGACTTCACCCAGAAAAGTGACATTATAAAAATAATTAAATTCATATCTCACGCTTTTCTTTCATATGAAAAAACAACATGTCTTTCTGTCTCTATTTTTAGTTATTAAAATAATTAAATGCATGTCGCTCTCTCGTTTTTGTTCTTTTAATTAAATTAATTTCCCTCTCTTTTATCTTATTAAAATAATTAAATTCAAATCTCTCTCTAATGAAATTAATTTCTCTGGCTTTTTTGCAGTCGCGTTCACAAACTGCGGTTCATTTGGTGTCCAGTCGTCAAACGGGCACTGCGACAAATATCCTGCGAGCTCTCCTAGCGGCTGCTGGCAAGGACATCCGCTTAAAGCCAGACGGCGTAAGTATTTTTACGCATATGAATAACCATTCGAGTACTGTGAGTCTGTGTGTCTGTGTGAATCTGTGTGAATCGGAGTGTATGCAACACATATGGAAGGAGCTACAAGTGTTGCTCTGGCGAGTGCTGGTAAATGGCCAAGTTATGAGTTGCTGGCAGTCGACATTATGCTGAAGTACACTCAACGCTGGTGCCAGGCGGTGCCAAGGTAAACAAAAGTTTAATAAAAAACACACAACAAGAGCAAAGCAAATAAGGAAGCGCCAGCAGCTAACAGCAATTGTGAAAAATCGATATGCAAAAGCCCGAAAAAAGCAAATGCATTCGAAAATACAATATATATGAAAATACAACTCGCAAAGTGGGAAAGTCGGAAAAGTCGGAGAAGTCGGGAAAAGTGGAAATAGTCGGAAAGCGAAGCGAAAGAGCCAAAAATAATGTCAGAGCTGTTGTCTGATTAACTTGCATCGAAGCCCCCAAAAGGAATCAGACAAAATGCGGAACTATTTGTCGCATCACGTCCTCCCCGCTTTCCTCCCCTCTCTGCATTGTGCTCGGATATTTCCGCAACGCACGCGACCCGCGGCGAGTGCATAAATTTCCATCCCCCCTCTTCCCCTGCCTCCCTCTGCTGAGTACTGAGTGTGATTTGGGGGGAGAAATGATATGTATTGGGGAGTCGATTGATTGTCTAGACAAAAAGACTTGGCGATATTCGGTAAACGGCAAACTTGATTTAAATCAATTAGATGGCAACACACACACACACACACATACAAACAGACACACACACAGACACACACACACACACACACACACACAGCTAATGGCACTGTCAGACAAAATTAGCCGAATAAAGTATTTAGCTATCATCTTGTATTGGCATTTCTACTGCCGTTTCCCCATTTGCCCATATCCATATCCATTTCGATTTCGATACGGCCAACAACAATGACAATGGCACGCACTCTAGGAGCTCGAGCTCGCTTTCTACTCGATGGCAGAGGGCGCTCAACTCGTTGCCAACAACAAACACATAATAATCCAGCGGACGGGGAGAAGCTCCGAAAAGGGGGTCACAACTTGCTCTACAACTTGATTTGCTTGCCAGCTGAGCGAAGACAGCACAGGACAGACAATGAAGGGGGGGAGACAAAGGGGAAGAGGGTGCGCTTTTCATGCGCCTTTGCCAGTTCAAAGTTCGCGCGAAAAAGTTGCGAACTTGGCTAAAAATAGCAAACATGCAGCCCGTTAACACTTGAGGCATGAATTGGCTAATTGGTTATTTATGTTTATGTGTCTGCGAGTGTGCGAGTGTGCGAGTGTGTGTGTGTGTGAGTAATTATGCTAACTAAAGGCAATTAACATTATCTATCTCTCACTTGTAGCGTGGCAAAATCCCATTGCTGCTGTCGGTCGAGTCGGGCAATCAGTCGATGTGCAGAGAGCTGCTGGCTGCACAAACGGCGGACCAACTAAAGGTAAGTCTCGCTATAACAACTACATAAGTTTAAATATACTATAAAACTCACATATGAACAGTATTCAATCAGATATGAGGGTGACTCTTAGAGAGAGCGGTGATGGCGAGAACATCGTGGAAGAGGTAAAGACCAAAAACCAACAACTAAAATCAATTCTTACGCAAACCCAAACATCATTACAACTGATGGATTACTCCACTACTTTTTCCTCACTTTCTTACTAAAACTTATCTTAAGCTATACTTCATTTTACAAATAATCTCCCACTTTGCATAGATTGATTTCGACTGTCAATCAAATACGTCAGGCTTTATTCAAAGGCCACAAATCAAAAATGCAAATTGTAGTAAATCAAGAAATATTTATCAGAAATGCGGCTTGGCTGTATGCAAATGTCACCGTCTGGTTGATACGCAGCCAACTTAACAAGTGAAGTGCGGCAACAGCGACGGCGACAGCGTGAAAAGTGCAACAATGCAAATACGCTGTGACTTTGGCGAAAGTTTTCGCTAGCTGTGGCATTGGAAGGGGCAACGCGTTGCAAGGGTTGTGTCAAGAGCAGAGTGCGTGTTGATCAAATTAACCGAAAGGGGTTAAAGTTACTGTTAAAGTTAAAGTTAAAGTGACTTGACTTTGGCCAACAGCGGCGCTTAGCACGCAATCCAAGCCCCAAAAACTGAGCCGGCTTATAAAGTGGGTCAAATGTGTTTGCGAAAACGCAGCCGCAAATTGAAAACAGGGAACGGGGAACGGGGAAGGGGAAACGGGAAACTAGGAGAGTAGTGTCAAGACTTGGGCTTAGCCTTGCTACAAAACGTACAAACAAGCATTGACCAGCACAATCTGACATATCTGTAATGCAACTTATGCTCCACACCTTGTTCCAATTTCCGATGTTCGTGGCCAGGCAACGACGGCCAATGGAGACACGGCCTTGCATTTGGCCGCCAGACGGCGAGATGTGGACATGGTGCGCATACTCGTCGACTACGGCACCAACGTGGACACCCAGAACGGCGAGGGGCAGACGCCGCTGCACATTGCCGCCGCCGAGGGCGACGAGGCGCTGCTCAAGTACTTTTACGGTGTGCGTGCCTCGGCCTCCATAGCGGACAATCAAGGCAAGTAGTAGTTGACCCATTTGAATAGCACTTTGAGAATTAATTATTTTGGGCACTCTCGATAGATCGGACGCCCATGCATTTGGCTGCGGAGAACGGACATGCCCATGTTATTGAGATACTGGCGGACAAATTCAAGGCGAGCATCTTCGAGCGCACCAAGGATGGCAGCACACTGATGCACATTGCATCACTCAATGGCCATGCTGAGTGCGCCACGATGCTCTTCAAGAAGGGAGTCTATCTGCACATGCCCAACAAGGACGGCGCTCGCAGCATCCACACTGCCGCCGCCTACGGTCACACTGGCATCATCAACACGCTGCTGCAGAAGGGCGAGAAGGTGGACGTGACCACAAACGTAAGTCGACTACGCATGCTGACTATGGAACACACTTTAATGGGATTTCTTTTAGGACAACTATACGGCGCTGCACATTGCCGTGGAGTCCGCCAAGCCAGCGGTGGTGGAAACGCTGCTCGGCTTTGGCGCCGACGTCCATGTGCGCGGCGGCAAGTTGCGCGAGACGCCGCTGCACATTGCTGCCCGTGTCAAGGACGGCGATCGCTGTGCCCTCATGCTGCTGAAGTCGGGCGCGAGTCCGAATCTCACGACCGACGACTGCCTGACGCCCGTCCACGTGGCGGCGCGTCACGGCAACCTGGCGACGATGATGCAGCTGCTCGAGGATGGCGGCGATCCGCTCTACAAGTCCAATGTGAGTCGACCCATCACAGTCGATATAGAGTATGGGTTATAGGGAGAGTGGCAGAGTTATTTAGAACTTCCTATTGTATCAATTACTGTTAATATTGTTAGCTGGAAAACTTCCAAGTTTCTGATCTGACTATCTTTAATATAATTTTCTGCATCTGATCGTGTTGCAGTTTTAAGAAACGATACCGATTGTAGTAATTATCAGACATACTAATTATATTTGCACAGCTCAAATTAAATGATTTGTCATTGTCATTTTATACTTTTAAATACTAGGTGTTTAAACTGATGGTTCGAAAGTCAGTTAGATGCGCAAACTAAAGACTCTACTATTGATGCTAAAGAACAGTATATTGACAACAATATTAATTTAATATATATGCGAGTATAAATTAGTTTACTAGATGAAAAGTCAGTAAGTTCAGAACAATCTTGCCTCAAAAATATCGTAAGTGCCATACGATAATTTTCCAAAAAGGAGTCGATGTATAATGAAAATATTTTATGAACTGCCGAATTGAGAATTTTACTCCCTAATTAAGTTGCTAGAATTTTAATACACTTTCCATAATGTTAAATGCTATTCTAATTCGATTTCTCACTTGCTCTGCAGACTGGCGAGACGCCGCTGCACATGGCGTGCAGATCGTGCCACCCGGAGATCGTGCGCCATCTGATCGAGACGGTGAAGGAGAAGCACGGCCAGGAGAAGGCCACCACGTACATCAACTCTGTGAACGACGATGGCGCCACGGCGCTGCATTACACTTGCCAAATTACCAAGGAGGAGGTGAAGATACCCGAATCCGATAAGCAAATCGTGCGCATGCTGCTCGAGAACGGCGCCGACGTGACGCTGCAGACGAAGAACGCGCTGGAGACGGCCTTTCACTACTGCGCCGTGGCGGGCAACAACGATGTGCTGATGGAGATGATCTCGCACATGAATCCCACGGACATACAGAAGGCCATGAATCGGCAGTCGTCGGTGGGCTGGACACCGCTGCTGATCGCCTGCCATCGCGGGCACATGGAGCTGGTCAACAATCTGCTGGCGAACCATGCGAGAGTCGATGTCTTCGACACCGAGGGCAGATCCGCACTGCACCTGGCTGCGGAGCGCGGCTACTTGCATGTCTGCGATGCGCTGCTGACGAACAAGGCCTTCATCAATTCGAAGTCGCGGGTGGGACGCACCGCACTCCACTTGGCGGCCATGAACGGCTTCACGCATCTGGTGAAGTTCCTGATCAAGGATCACAATGCCGTCATCGACATCCTGACGCTGCGCAAACAGACGCCGCTGCATCTGGCGGCGGCCAGCGGACAGATGGAGGTGTGCCAGCTGCTGCTGGAGCTGGGCGCCAACATTGATGCGACCGATGATTTGGGCCAGAAGCCCATCCATGTCGCTGCCCAGAACAACTTCTCTGAAGTGGCCAAACTGTTCCTGCAGCAGCATCCGTCGCTGGTGAATGCCACCAGCAAGGACGGCAACACTTGCGCCCACATTGCTGCCATGCAGGGCTCCGTCAAGGTGATCGAGGAGCTCATGAAGTTCGATCGATCCGGCGTCATCTCCGCTAGAAACAAGCTCACCGATGCCACGCCCCTGCAACTGGCAGCCGAGGGCGGACACGCCGACGTTGTCAAGGCGCTCGTCCGAGCCGGCGCCTCCTGCACCGAGGAGAACAAGGCGGGCTTCACGGCCGTCCATCTGGCCGCCCAGAACGGACATGGCCAGGTGCTGGACGTGCTCAAGAGCACCAACTCGCTGCGCATCAACAGCAAGAAACTGGGCCTGACGCCGCTCCACGTTGCCGCCTACTACGGCCAGGCGGACACTGTGCGCGAGCTGCTCACCAGTGTGCCGGCCACGGTCAAGTCGGAGACGCCCACGGGGCAGTCGCTCTTCGGCGACCTGGGCACTGAGTCCGGCATGACGCCCCTGCATCTGGCCGCCTTCTCGGGCAATGAGAACGTGGTGCGCTTGCTCCTCAATTCGGCGGGTGTGCAAGTCGACGCGGCGACCGTGGAGAACGTAAGCTATGCGAAGAGATTGATCTCATCTCTTACAATTTATGGACATCAAAATTCTGCCCTTTGCCATTTTACATACCTATACCATTTTATATATTTTTATTTAAATGTAGTGCATGAAATCATCATGAATTTGCATACTTCTCTTTTTAATAATTTATCTTTCATTTAAATTTAATTTATTCGCACTGTCATTCCACTTTTTTACTGTCATTTTGTTTTAAATAAGTCCATATAATTTCATGAAAGCAAATAATGAATCTAGCGTAGAATAGAATTGAAATCTATTGCTCTTGTATGTCACTTGTTTTCAGCAAGTAATAAATTCTTTTAAATAATCTTAACTTAAGTTAATTTATTTGAATGAAGTGTATGAAATCAACATGAATTTACATACTTGTTTTTTAAATAAGTGATATTTCATGGGAATTGACTTTATTCGCACTTTTATCTTACTTTTTTGCTGTAATTTTGATTAAATAATAATTTTGAATAATTGCTGGAAATTTAATAAGAATTTAACTTCTTTGTAGCAAGT
Organism: Drosophila formosana; assembly: GCA_035045625.1. NCBI lineage: Eukaryota > Metazoa > Arthropoda > Insecta > Diptera > Drosophilidae > Drosophila > Drosophila formosana. The sequence goes on from JAWNOW010000030.1 coordinate 542,769, forward strand.
AATAAATTCATACAACTTTAACAGTTGACATCGCTTACGAAATACATTTATTTTGCCACCATTAACAAGTTAATTAGGTATTAAAAAATACTTAACAATCATACCCACATTTTAACGAGCTTAGACTACACTTTTCTCACTATTATGAATACCTTTTTTTAAAGCTCCCATTCATCATTTCAATTTCTAGCCGTCTTCAATACTAATAACTTTGCTCGTTGACAGGGTTACAATCCGCTCCATTTGGCTTGCTTCGGTGGACACATGTCAGTGGTTGGTTTGCTTCTGAGTCGGTCGGCGGAACTCCTGCAATCCACGGATCGCAATGGCCGCACCGGACTGCATATCGCAGCGATGCACGGCCATTTCCAGATGGTGGAGATACTGCTCGGCCAGGGCGCTGAGATAAATGCAACCGATCGCAACGGTTGGACGCCACTGCATTGTGCTGCCAAAGCCGGCCACTTGGATGTGGTTAAGCTGCTGTGCGAGGCGGGCGCCTCGCCCAAATCTGAGACGAACTACGGCTGTGCGGCAATCTGGTTTGCCGCCTCCGAGGGTCACAACGAGGTGCTGAGGTATTTGATGAACAAGGAGCACGACACCTACGGCCTGATGGAGGACAAACGCTTCGTCTACAATCTGATGGTCGTCTCCAAGAATCACAACAACAAGCCGATACAGGAGTTTGTGCTGGTCTCGCCGGCACCAGTCGACACAGCTGCCAAATTGTCCAACATTTACATAACCCTCTCGACAAAGGTGCGTGGTGAATATCGATTATGAATGTGCTCACTCTTTCCTGAATTGTCTGTCCAACAGGAGAAGGAACGCGCCAAGGATCTGGTGGCAGCTGGCAAACAGTGCGAGGCGATGGCCACCGAGCTGCTCGCTCTGGCAGCCGGCTCCGATTCGGCGGGAAAGATTCTGCAGGCGACCGACAAGCGGAATGTGGAGTTTCTCGACGTGCTCATCGAGAACGAGCAGAAGGAAGTCATTGCACATACAGTAGTTCAACGATACTTGCAAGTCAGTTGGCTAGCCATTTTGTTGTACTCATAAATGATGAACTCATTCTCTGTGTTCTCTGCGCTAGGAACTGTGGCACGGCTCGCTGACGTGGGCCTCGTGGAAGATCATGTTGCTGCTGGTTGCGTTTATCGTGTGTCCGCCTGTATGGATTGGCTTCACCTTTCCGATGGGCCACAAGTTCAACAAGGTGCCCATCATCAAGTTCATGTCCTACCTCACTTCGCACATTTACCTCATGACCCATCTGAGCATCGTGGGCATCACGCCCATCTATCCGGTGCTGCGTCTCAGCCTGGTCCCCTACTGGTACGAAATAGGCCTGCTCATTTGGTTGAGCGGTCTACTTTTGTTCGAGTTGACGAATCCATCCGATAAATCGGGACTGGGATCGATCAAGGTGCTCGTCCTGCTGCTGGGCATGGCCGGTGTCGGAGTCCATGTCGTCGCCTTCCTCTTCGTCTCCAAGGAATACTGGCCGACGCTCGTCTATTGTCGCAATCAGTGCTTCGCCTTGGCCTTCCTCTTGGCCTGCGTGCAGATCCTGGACTTTTTGTCGTTCCACCATTTGTTTGGGCCATGGGCCATCATCATTGGCGATCTGCTGAAGGATCTGGCGCGGTTTCTGGCCGTGCTCGCCATCTTCGTGTTTGGCTTCTCCATGCACATCGTGGCGTTGAATCAATCCTTTTCGAACCTAACGCCCGAGGAGCTGCGCGGCTTTGAGAAGAAGAATCGCAATCGCGGCTACTTCAGTGACGGTAAGTCCGAACGTTTGCTTTGCTTATATGAGATTACCTCAATACAATTTGATTTATGAATCTTTTTGGTTGACATTTTTGTTCGATTTTGAGTTCGATTAGCGTTTTCGGTTTTTATGGAATGTTTTCGCAACATCCTCGTTTTTAATTAATGTGTCTTGATAAGTATCTGTATTCTGCCTTGAATGAAACTACTCAATGTGCTCAATGTTCCACCAATCAAACTACAACCACAACCACAATACAACAACAATTGCATGCTGTACAACAAATAAACCAAAAAAACCAAAAAAACAAAATACTGAACCCAACCTCAAAACCCTCTCTCTTTGATGTCGTCATGTGCTATTGATCCAACCCAAAAGCCCTCTCCCAAAAGCAAAACCCAATCAGATCGAATCGAAAATACTAATACAATTCTCCCCTCTCCCGCCCAATCAAATGTTGCTTCAGATGATATGCCCACCCCACGTCCCCCGCCCGTGGAGAGTTATGTTGATAGTCGCTTTAGCGAGTTTCGACGCAAACACAAAGATGATCGTAAGTTTCGTAACGTTAACGTGTACGTAACGCAACGTAACGCAACGCTTCCTTTCTTCGTTCAGCCTTTATGCATGGGCTCTCTCACTCTATATATATACATATATAATCTATATAGTTATATTCAATCTGCAGGTCGGCTCCCTTTTATTTCAATTGAAGGGGACACCGGCCGAACCGTTCCTTGCCTTCAATGTTGTGTGTAAAAAGTTTTTATTGTCATTATCTTATTTTCCAGTTCAATGGAAAAAGCAAAATGCAACAACAAATTCTACACAAACTCGAACAACTACTAAAACTACTACTCGTACTCGTACTACAACAACAACAACCATAATTCGTACTAACAACAAAAATATCCAACGTTAGCCTTGTTCTTTAAGTTCCTTTCGTTTCGAGGCATGTTTTATCTTGGTCTTGGCCAGTGGATACGTTCTATGTTTTGTGCATTCTTGATGTTGTGGATCAATGTTAATTAATCTAGGTATCAATCACATGCTACATTATCCAACTATATGTTTACCATTAGTTTAAACGATATTCATTTATCTGTTTTTCCTTTTTTAAACTTTCTGCATGAATTTATTTTCTTAATTAATCTGTATATTTCATATAAAACTTAATCTATGCTATTCTTTCGAAAAGATTATTTTTAAGAGCTTAAAATATGACATTTTTTATTTTTTTTTTATTTTAAAGTCGATTATGCAAAGTCGTCATGGAAAAGTTACATCTGTACATTTTAAACTAAAGATCGCAAATATGAAAAAATGATTAATGAAAAGTTTAAAAACTTCAAAAACTATATTTAGGCTATATTAAGTTTACCCATGGATTGGGGAAAACCCCCAACAAAACTAAATCAGATTAAATAAAATGTTAGTTAATTATTGAATTGAAAAATAATATTCGAAATATATAAATATTAACAATTAGAAAAGGTTTTAAGCTAATCAAAAGCTGTATATAATTTATCTGTGTTGAGTTAAGTCAGTAAATATAGAACTAATGTATTTTATAGAACTGAAATAATTAGCAGAAATTAGTAATTACCATGAATTAAGTCTTAATGTGTGAAAAGTAAAACAATTCTAAAAGATTTTAGTTTAATTAATCAAATAATTTTAAATAAAACCACTTTGAAACCCATAAGTTAGCTAAGTCAGTACATACAGAAATAAGAAAGAAAGCAGAAATTAGAAATAACATAAGTAAAGATAGTTTACTATTTCAGTTGTTGTGTCCCTGATTTATTCTTACCGGTTTATAATTTCTATAATTGTCAATTCTACACACCCTTTTTATTTGATCATGCGCAAAGAAACTTGAAATTAAATAATTCAATTCAATTCAATTCAATTCAATTAAAATCAATGCATGTTGATGTTCTGCAAATCGCAAGCAAATCTATAAAATTATCACTTCAATTATATTTAAAATGGGCATATATGCAATCAGTATATATGCGTGAATACTCGAACAATCCGTAAGTCATGTTCGCCTGGCTGCCAGGGGCATGAAGCTTTGAGCTTATGGCGACGCTTGCTGCCCTTCCACCCACAAAATTAACAAAAATGCTGCACAAAACGGCGAAACGAATCATTTGATGAGAAACTCGCCATTAAAAGATCGAATCGATAATTCAATATGTGTGTGTTTTGGCCGATGACAAACCTGTACAATGACTATATATTTATATACGATATTCGGAAGTGATCAAATTGCCTGAAGTGTTGCTCTCGTTGCTGTTGCCGTTGCTGTTGCCGTTGCTGTTGCTGTTGCTGTTTGCTGTGGCAGCTGCTGTTGCTTTTGACGTATCGTACACCCCCATTTTGCACACACGCCTGTGCCATACTGTATCAATTTAATAACAATTAACAATTGCAATATTCAATATTCCAAGCAAGCAAAAATTAATCTCCCTCACAAAGTTAGTTTTGATGTGCGTGTTGTTTCGTGTTTGCTTTTGACATCAAATGTATATCGAATAATCGAATCCAATGTGTGTGACGATCCAACGACGATCGCCAACAAAATTCTTTGTGAACCAAAATGTCGCTGCTGTTAGGACCCATGACACCATTTCTGGCTTTCGAGCGTCTGTTCTTCGCCGTGTTCGGACAAACGACCACCGTGGACATCAATCCCATGCGACATCTGCGTCCCGAGTGGACCGAGGTCCTGTTCAAATTTGTCTTTGGCATCTATTTGTTAGTGTCTGTGGTTGTGCTCATTAACCTGCTAATTGCCATGATGTCGGATACTTATCAACGCATTCAGGTTTGTATTGACAATCTTCACTAATTACACACTCTCCTCCCCCCTCTCTCTCTCTCTCTCTCTTTCTCTCCCTCTCTCTCTCTCTATTTTAATATCATACTATATATATATATTGTAAATGTTTTTCGTTTTTGAATAATGTATAATTTGAAAACTTGTAATGTTTTGGTTTGAATTGAAACGCTTTCGATAACAACCCCGTTGACCGTTTTGACAAAATTGAAACGCAATTGGCCCACGTTTTTGGTTTTATTTTACGGTTGGTCGATTGCGCCAAATCAACGGATAACATTGATTGGACGAATTGGCCAACCGCCTGTCAAATGGGCGTGCGTTATCTTTTCATTTTACCAATCTGCTGTTCATCGTGTGTGTTCGCTGTGCTCGTATAATCATTTGTTTTGGGGGTTGATATCTGGACTTGTGTTTACATGTATTCGGTCTATTGGGTGCCATGAAATACAACAAAAAAAAAAATAAATAAATAAATACCGGCAAAAACAAATACGAAAACGGGAAAAACGACACAGTGCGCATGCATCCAATAAACTCGTTCGAGTTACTCTTCTTCGCCGTGTTTGGCCAGACGACGACGGAGCAAACTCAAGTTGACAGAATTAAAAATGTAGAGACTCAGCCTTATTGGGTTGAGTATCTGTTCAAAATTGTGTTTGGCATTTACATGTTGGTATCGGTGGTTGTACTCATTAACCTGCTGATTGCTATGATGTCAGACACCTATCAAAGAATTCAGGTAGTATTGCTTATGGCGCTTCTAATCAAATTCAATTCAATGCTCGAAACCAAGTATCTAACTCTAACATATATTTACTATACTCGTATAAATATCTTAAATCTTAACTAAGCTTAAGTCTACTTTATTATGAATCTTTTATCACTTAATCCTCAAGTCTTTTTCCAGATAAACAACCAGTATTTTTATTAGTATATAAGTTTTAGACAAGTTATGCAGATAGCAGATGAGTAAAGATAATAAGATACATAAAAAAAAACACAATATTGAGCAGACAAGTTCAAAGTAATTCAAACATCAGTCATAATATGAGAAGCAATGTGAAAATTTGATGAAATTACAACCGAAACCATTTAGCTGATTTAGAATCCAACTTTTTGACACACATAACGATCTCTACAGATATCAGTCCTCAAAATCACACAAAAACACTTACACCCCTAACATAATATTATCGTTTTAGCCAAAGTGTATACTGAATGGCATATATTGTAGATCCATCAACTGCCCAGACTTGCAGCTTCCAGGTTTTTTCAAGAAAACACAAACAACTAAAACAAAAATAATCAAAATTGTAGCTGCATCTGTGAGATACACTTTCGCACAAAAAAAATATGCAAAAATGTATCTTGCAGATTGAATCACTTGCTTCTAGATTGTGAGATGCAATTAGTGTGTGCTCTAGCTTTAGATTATCATATATAATATATAAATATATAGCGAAAAGTGCGTAGCTTTTGTGCCCAGTGTTGAGCAATTTAATCAAAAAACTGCTAGCGAACTGCCCAATGTTGGCAAATGCATGCTTTACAAACTACTGCTGCATGTTTCTGTGTCTATGTTTAAGTCTTTTACTCGTCCTATCTCGTATCTATGAAATGGACCAATAAATGCGTATGGTTTTGTCTACCAATTTCTCCAGAGAACTGCAGAAAATGGATTGAAGTAAAGATTGTGTGTTTAGAAATTGTTAAGCAAAACAAACGCGTTCATTTGTGTATTTCCCTTATTGAAAATTCTTTGTTGCAGCGTGCTTAAGTTAAAATTAAAATTAAAATGTAAATTGTAACTGCTTAAAAATCAAAAAAAAAAAAAAAAAGAAATCATGAAACTCATTTGTGTAATTGTTGTTCTTGTTCTATCCTATTCATGTCTCATCCATTTACCATCAATATATATATACAACTAACAATCAAATCAATTGCAATGCAAAACCTATGAAATACTAGGCGCAATCCGACATCGAATGGAAATTTGGCTTATCCAAGCTTATACGCAATATGCATCGCACCACAACAGCGCCATCGCCGCTTAATTTAGTTACCACCTGGTTTATGTGGATCGTCGAGAAGGTCAAGGTAACCAAAATCATAAACAACGTAGCTCTATTATTATGGAATCAGAACTCCAGTAGTTGCTGACCTTTTCTGCAAACCATTTAAAGCAATTTGGCAACAACCGCAAATGGAAACGAAAACTAATGACAAAATATATCACCATTTTGATTTACGACGTCCTGTCCAACAAATGCTTTAAGTGTGTTGCCGTTGATATGCACGATGCACCCTGTATTGATCAAGTATACGCACTGTGTGTCACATCATTTTGAACTATTTGTTTACCTCTGTTGTTGATGCTTTCAATGTTTAATCGCTCGTAATTCGTAATTCGTAACTTGTAATTCTTGTCTGTCTATTATGTATGTGATGTACTGTGTTGATTGTCATGTGTCCTGTCTCTAATGAAACTGCCTTGAATAACTTACACACGCCACAGGCACGCATGAAGAAAAAGAAGCGTCCAAGTCTGGTACAGATGATGGGAATACGTCAGGCCAGTCCACGCACTAAAGCCGGCGCCAAATGGCTATCGAAGATCAAGAAAGGTGAGCAATGTATGTATCGCAGCGCTACGCGTAAGTTGCCCCACCCTCCTCTATCACCACTCGACCCCCTTCGATCCGTCGAATTGCCAATACCAAGGTTGGTCAAGTGCAAGAGTTTTTGGTGCTACAAGCGATCGTAATTATGCCTCTATATCTCTCTATACAGCTGTATCTCAACTATACTACTACTCTTACTGTCTCTCTCTCTATTTCTCTCTCAACTATAACTATTGGCGCGCTCTAGCTCAAAATTTCTTTCTCAACTTCCAACTTTCATGGCCTTCCTTTCACACCGCACTGCATTGCTCGAAAGCATTTCTAACATACATTTACTTTCCCATCTCTCAGACTCGGTGGCCCTGTCGCAGGTGCATCTATCGCCTTTAGGCTCTCAGGCCAGCTTCTCGGCAGCGAATCAGAATCGCATCGAGAACGTCGCCGATTGGGAGGCAATTGCCAAGAAGTATCGCGCCCTGGTCGGAGACGAGGAGGGCGGCTCTCTCAAGGACTCGGATGCGGAGAGTGGCTCGCAAGAGGGCGGCGGCGGTGGAGCACAGGCTCCGGCACAGGTGGGAAGAGCGGCCATTAAGAGCGGCAATTTAGAGCAACTTTTCGACAATTAGAGATTGTTTTAAGAAACTCGCTTTTTGCATTTTTGCCTTTTTTACTAAACGTGTTTCGATTTGCAGGTCTAAAATAAAAAGCTTCAAGATCATCCCTCTCTGCTACCACCTTCCTCTACTCTACTCTTCTCTACTCTATCTCAACTTCTCCTCCCTCAAAACAATTCCCCCAAAAAACCATCTAACTCTCCCATCTCGACTGTCTTGCCTCTTCTGTACTTAAGCTCTACTCTCTAAGTAACTGTAACTCTAAGCCGCACTCTTGGGAATCTAATCTAAGCTTCACCTAACTTTAACTAATTTAGCTAGAATATTGAAATTGTTTTTAAATATTAATTAGTTAAGCATAAGCTGTATGATTTCTATTTTATGAGAATATTTGTATTTAGTTAAAGAACAAACAATTTTTTATATGACGTTCAATCCAAAGACAAAAAGAACAACAACAACAAACAACAACAACAACACAACGAGTTTTCCATTAATTATTTGAAATAAGTTAGTTTTTTAACGTCCTTTTTGGACACTGCAAAGTCATCCAAGTTTGCCTAATCTTTCGACAAGAACTCGCCTAGCATTTTAATATTTTATTATTAAGCGAATTTCCATAATAACAATGATGTTAGCATTATTGGTACTCGTACTTGCTAGTTAGTAATTTTTTAATATTAGCATTCACTTAATTAAATTTATTCAATTAAGCTTTTGGTGTGTATGAAGAATTTATTAATTTTCTTAAATCGATGTTGAAACAATTTATTTATTTTGAAAATTCTCAGTGTGACATTTTTAATTTCTAGAGTATTTTTTTTCTTAAACAAATGTACGCCTTGAATTTGTTATATGTATTATGTGTAAATAAATAGTCATATTTGAAAAGACAACTATAAGCGTTTATTTTTTTATTTATTTTATTATTATTTTTATTTTTATTTAATGGAACAGACTTTAATTGAATAATTTAAATAAAATAAATTTAATAGGAAACCACAAAACTGGTGAGTAGCTCGTTTATTTTGGGCAGTGTCGTTTGTAGTTTTGTCTCTTTCACACAGCCAATCAGCGGCAGCCATAGATATGTCTATCCAGCTCATGTGTGGTTGCAGTCTTGGCTAATACTGGTCTAGTTACTATATTCGCCGTCAGATGCCGCTGTGTGCAGCGCCATCTATGGCAAATCACACGAAGCATAAAAAATTACGTTTTTCAGGGAAAATAATCAAAGTTCGAAACTAAGCAAACTTTGCTGAATTTACTTTAATAATTTATGCAATTTAATACATTTTAAATGTAGAAAGGTTAGTTTACAAATACTCAATCTCAATCTCTGGCTTAGTCTTACGTAGTAATCGCTTCAATTATTATATTTCATATTTTCCCATCCACTCGGACATCCACTTAGTTGATGTAATCCCAGTAATTGAAGTAATTGAGTTGATGACAAACGACTCGTATCCGGATACGTAATACGAACTCGTTGTAACATAATTAAATATTATCTTAGAGTGAACTTTGTTGATTTCCGATTGGAATTATTGAAATTGGAAGTAATCAACAGCTTTTGCACACACACACACACACACATGCAGACATTCAAATTGACCAAGGTGTTGAACTGGTCAAGTGAATTTTAATTTGGCTTTAACTGCAGCAGCTACAGATACAGCAACAGCAACAACAGCAGGTGTCACATTTTGGTTGCAAAGTGTTGAAAATTGCAACTGGTCTGGGAAACTGGTCGAATTGTTGTCGTTGCCGTTGTTGTTGTGCTGTGCTTTATTATAGATAATTGCCTTTTGCTGCTGTCACTTGACTGTTGAATGTTGACATTGTTGCTGCTGTAAGCTGTGATATTTTTAGCTCGATAAGCAAAACAAGTTGCCAAAGTTGCCTGCCATGTAAAAGTGCAAAATGTTGGCAAGGTTTATGACCACAAGCTTGTCAAATATTGTTACAATTAGGCAGTTAATAAATTTCGATGTTGAGTTCAACTGATTTATTTTACAGTTCGTGCTCTGTGTGCTTGTGTATGGTCACAACAGGTTGAATGATTAATGCCAGGCAGCCACTTGACCACTTTCCACATGGGCTACTGAAATCGACCATCGATCGTAGTTGGGAAACAGCTGCATGTTAACTGCAAATAAATTCAAATTGAACGCACTCAATGCAAATGAAAATGAATGAAATCTGTAGAGTGCTGCAGACATTGTCCATCATTCATCAAACAGCAGCCATTGCCTCAGCCTCAGTCTCAACCAAAGCCACAGTCTCAGGCAGTGTGTGTTTGTTTGCACAGCAGGTGACATTTCCAGACCAGGAAAAGGAATCAAAATAAATTATCAAAAAACAACACTGTAGAAAAAACGAAGTGAACACACACCCAGATGAACACGAAACGAACATCGAACACGACATGGAAACAAGTTGTAGTTAGTGGAGTTTGCGTTTGATATAGTACAAAACACTTTTTCATATCGAAATTTGTGATATGTTTTGATTAATGGCAAGCGACACAAACACTTAATTTGACGCCGCATCGCGTCGCGTCGCCTCAAGTCGAGTGGAGTTGGCGCAGGCGCCTTAAAAAAGAAGGAAAAAAAAACAACAGAAAAACAAAAACAGCAGCAACAAATGAACGAAACGAACCCAAGCAAACCGAACTAAAGCGATCTCGGTGTGTGTGTGAGAGAGGGAATCAAAATCAAGCATAATCTCGAGCAAGATTAATTATTGTAATCACATCAACAGCAGAGGGCCCCAGTGAGACACCACTGAAAGATCAGCGAAATGCGAAGAAGACAAACAAAAAGGAGAAAAACCTGAGAAATGATCAATGATCATCAAAAACGAAGCATTCGAAAATGTTGCTGTTGATTTTTATAGTGTGGTCTGAGGGTATAGGGTATTGGGGTATGGCTTACACATTTCATTGGCTAATCAAGATGCTAATTTGAAGAAGATTAATTTGTGTGTGCGACTTGCGAGCTGGCCAGAGTTTCGCAGAGCCTGCCAGGCATAGCCAAATGAGCAGATCCACCGAGATTATAATCTGATATTTCATGTTAATCGTCACACAGAGAGAGAGAGAGAGAGAGTGAGAGCGAGAAACAGAAACTCAAATCTCCCCACTTGATAGCGCAGCTCTTCGCATTTCATTAAATATTTAGCATAGCTTGGGATGCACACACACGTCTCTAGACAGACCTCCAGAGTCAGTGTGCTCTGTTGGCCAAGTGACACGCAGATTAATTGAAATTTTATGAGTAGCGCAGACGTAAACAATCAGCGAGACCACCTTTTGCCAGCCCCTAAGGTCACAAGAGCCTGTCTGCAGTCTGCAGTCTTCAGTTTGCAGTCTCGAGTCTTCAGTTTTCAGACTCCTCGATCTTCTGCAGTCTCCTCATTCTCTGTTGTTGTAGCTGGAGCTCTTGCTCCTAGCAGCCAGAGCATGAAAAATGGCCTACAAACTGGCACAGTGGTCACAAAACGCCCATCAATTTGAACAAAAATAGAAATAACGAAGCTGTAAGTTGCAATTATTCAAATATATTAATCACAATGAGCTTAGTATGTATGCTTATTTTAAACAAGGGAGAAAGATTATATTCATTTCAAATTACGATATTTATTTACCTCTTCAATTTCATAAAATTCATCAAATTATTTAATTTGATTGGAATCCATAAATATAGTAGTAAATATTATATTTATTTATTTCCTTCTTTATATTCTTGTATATAAAATCTGATATAGTTTAGAATTGGATCACAGGCAATAAGGCTGGAGTTTTCAAAATTACAATATTTTGTTTGAAACATCTTTCTACGAAGAAGAAAATAAAGTGTTGTAGCTTTCAGCATTTATTCGCCTACACAGCTCAAAAAACCCTGTCAAAAAGTTTGGTTTCTTCGGCTTTTATAGCCTCTGAGTTCTAGGTGTCTATAAGGACAGACTGTCATATTTATATCGTATGGGGTATTGGTTGTTTATCAGTACGAGAAATAAATAGTGTTGCGGTTAAGCGTAATTTAACACGCTAATGTCTATTTTGCAGCTCTTCATTAATGCATTTATTTTATTTAAAATCGAAAACAATTTTAATTCAGTATATTGCCTTCTCTCTGCTCATTCGGTCCTTGTGAATATGAAAGCCACTACACAGATCATTCCGGCAGTTGTTTATATATGGATAGCTTGTCAACTGTCAAGCTATGTAATTAAAGCAAGTTTCCAATTGTAAATTATTGTTTGATTCTATGATTCTCACCAGGAAGCAGTACTATTCAAATTTACAAATGTAATCTGCAAGAGTTATGACGAATCGCGGTTCATTGTAAACAAATGTCGATTAAAAGCCGTAAGTCGCAATGTATCGACATTCAATTATAATGCCACAACTTTGCAGCGCATTCATGATTGCACATGTAATGTGCAAATGTTCAAAAAAGCGAACGGATATAAGCCCTGGATAATTAAGGCTGATATTGATGCGTGTCGATTTGTTAGAAATCCGTATAATCCAATTGCCAAGGTAATATTTAGTATGTTTCAAGAGTTTTCGAACATGAATCACACCTGTCCTTACGCCAAAGTAAGTTAAGCATTTCTTGTAATTTTATTGTCAAACTTAATTATTTTGTCATTGTTAATTAGGGTCACATAATCGTTGATGGATTTTACCTCAAGACGAGCCGTTTGCCTCATGCAATCCCGACTGGTGAATATTTAACGAATATTACTTGGACTATAAATAAGAAGTTAATTCTTTTGACAAGTTTCTACATGATATTCACAGAGGATTTGTTATAGATAAAGTGTAAAGTGTCACTAAATTTGACTACACTTTATGTAATTTTCATTAAAACAAAAATCCAAATAAAATATATTTTTTTGGATTATTAAACATATTGGATTATATAACATATTATATTATTCAAAATATTAAATTAAAAATATGAAATTGTTGTAAAATCGGTTACGATCAAAGTTTTTTAAAACACAAATATAAACAGTAAAAATCGTTGCTATTCGTTCCCACAGAATTTCTGGAATCAGGTATAGACATTGTTTTAGAATGATTAAATTTAAAATGTTCTTATTTTAAGGATGTATCTTTTATGATATATGTACAACGTCTGTTTCATTCTTGAATATATAATAATATTCGGTTAGTAAGATTGCTTCGATTATGTTACTTTTGTTCATACGAAACAAGTGGTCATTATGGATATTGGTTTATTAGTATCGCTTTTACGTGTATTTAAGTTCTTATCCATATATGTATATTTCAATAAAAGAAATTGAAGGTTTTTTTAAACTGCACTTGTCTATCGTCTATATTGATTTGTATTTAATTAAAAATATTTTGGTTGTATCTTGTTTTTTTTTACCTATGCCTGGCTTAGGATTCTACCTGCTTTTCAACTTGAGCAGTGACCACTGTAATGTGCACGCTAATTGATAGACTGTGAAATTATTTGGCAATGGCAAGAAAGTGAGCCTCAGTGAACAGAGCCAACTCCTGTGCTGGTCACTTTGGAGACGCTCATCAAGCCACACTTCATCTTTTGTGTCTTTCTCTCGTTCCTGAAGTTGCCCGCTGGCAACACATCAGTATCGCAAGGGGACAAAGGGGACAAGGGGGGGTGGAGTAACCACCCGAGACACGGTCTAAGTGAAAAGTGTTAAAAAGTGCGACTTGGCTGGGCTTCAGTTTGAGTTTCAGCTTCAGCTATGGCACATTTAAAGACAAATGAGGCGGCATCAACGGAACGGCATTTTTGACATTTGCAAAATTTGAAATGTCAGCCAAAAGCTGAGGCGAAGCTCTTGACGAAGGTTCCTCCACATCGACTTTGACTCTCAGTTAGCCAGTCATCCGGGTGGGCTGCGACTCGACTCAAAGTCTGGCCTGGAGTTGTTCGAGTCTTACTACTAAATGTTACGGTTAGGCGGATAAGTTGCGGGCATTTAAATTAAAACTCAGGTGAAAGGTTATTAATTTACAAATGAAACTGGGTCGCTGTTGCTCTTGCTGTTGTTAATATGTGTTATGCAGATTGTTGTTGTTGCTTGCTGTGAGCTTTTGGCATGGCTCATTTGGCTTAATGCCGATTTGAGTAGGGGCCGAGCGAAATGATGACAAATGAAATGACACTGACAGACGGTGAAATGAAAGCGGATGCGAAGACACAAAGCTTTCCTTCAACATTTCATAAGACAAACTTGAAGCCTTCAAATTATTGAATAGGTGTGAAGGAGCCGAAAGAGAAAGCTGCTAAGCAGAGGAGACTTTCTTTAGGAATGAATGAACAGAACCTAGAAAAAGAGTGAACGAATTAATTTCAAAATATTGTTTAAATAAATTGATGGATTATAACATTAATTGCCTTTACCTATAAGGAAAGGATCTTCACGAAGTTATCGAGATTCTCTACGGTAATTTTAAAATATTTTTATTGATGAGTTGAAATTGCTAGAAAATTATGAGTATTTAAGGGGAAAAATATGAACAAGATATATGTGCATATATTGATATATCCAAAGAGGAAACCATTTTCGATAAGGGTTTAACACAATTTGTTCCACTAAAATAAACTAATTGTGAAATAAAAATGATTTTACTGTTTTTCAATAAAATAAAACTAAAATATTTATTGTACTTATGTTGCACGAGTTAGGTCAACTATTTTTGATTTGTCTAATTTGATGAGTTTGTAAACCTTTTGTTTAGTTAGTCGTAATTGCAAATTAAGCTTTGCTAGTACTACAATCAGCAGTTGAAAAATCTCGTTTGTGTTTGCTGAAATTGTTGGCAATTTGCGTTGTAACTTATGGCCAACATCAGTGGCACAATTAAAATCATTTAGAGGCCAATTAAATTTCGTTAGCAGCATTAAAAATGGCAATGGCCACAGTCGCAACGATAGCCCGGGTCACATGAGAACAATTGCGTAATCGGAGCAGGCAACCTCGAGTGGAGAGCGATGGAGGAGAGAACGCAATGGAGATGGAGGGCAGCATGTGGAACCATTTGCAGATGCAGTCGACAATTAAAATCACGAAAATGGCTGTTGATGTTGCGCCAGTTGTCCTGTTCCCATTCCCATTGCCATTCTGCATTCTGCAGTCTGCATTCCCATTCTGAATTCTAGCTGCAAGTCTAGCTGCATCAGAGTGCGTGTGCGTGCTGTACTGTGATTTGGCTTAAATTGTCCGCATTCTCTGGGCGAGTGTGTGATTCTCATTCTCTGTGGCAGCCGCTGCAGCAGCTGGCCATTAGAGTCAGAGTCTGAGACAGAGTCAGAGTCGGAGACCAGTCGAGTGGAGTTGAGTGGTCCCTCAATGCATGGGAATTTCAATTAGACAACTCTAGAGTGAAATTTTCCCACCACTTGACCAATTACGAGCATTTGCTAAAGTTGATTTCATCTGCGGTGCCAAATAAAATGTGTACTCGCAAAAAAAAAACATTGAAAAAAAATTACACATTGGCATCCGTGTGCCGCCTACGTGTTCCACTGCCCCATCGCGGCTGCCACTTGTGAGTTGCATGTTGTTGGTGGCACCATTCAATTTTATACAAATTTGCTACTCTTTCTCCACCAAAACTTTCACAGCTTCTGCAGTAGACACAAACTCTTGGCTAGCTGCCTATTATTATTGTGATGGCCAAGCTCGGCTCAACTGCAACTTCAACTGCATCGCTGCCATTATTGGGAAGCAGCATTTTTTACGCCTCCAAATCGAATAATTTGCGCATAAGTTATGGTCACAGTTACTTTACGTATTTTCCGTTTGTCGTGCGTGATGAATTTCCCTCGCTTACCGTTACAGCAAATGAACATGGACATCGACATCGACATCGACATGGACATGGACATGGAGTTGGACACGAAAGTGGCCACGGCTTGTTGTGCTACCAACTAAGCGCTAAGGCTGCGTCCGTAGCCGCAACGAAAGGCCAGCGTAAGGCTGTGGCTCAGGGCTAAGACTTGAGCAGTTGTTGTGCCCTACCAAAAACCAAAAACCTAAACCTAACTTGAGGCTGCAGAGTTCAAGCATGTCAGCCACACCACCCTCGGTTAGCTTAGCAAATTTCACACTTTAGGCCAACTGGCTGTGCAGCCAAATCAGAAATAACTGGCAGATCCAAACTACCCAAAAGCAATAATAATAATACTTCATTTTCCTAACTAACGAAGCATTTGCACTCTATTCGAAATAGAGAAGAAAACTAAATTGAATATTTAAAATTTAGTCTTGTAGTCATGTATATAAAAAACGATAACATTTCGATAAAGTATTTCGAATAATAATGGCTGCTAATGGGTTAAATATAAGGAAGTGTTCATTTTAATTTTCTATTCGGTTTATATTGTACTTAAGTGTTCGATTGAAAAGAAATTTAGTTTTTTAAATATTCAAAAATAATTTTATTATGATTTTAAACAGGTTTACAAAAAATTAAATTATTACGTTTATTTATTATACTAGGTGGGCTGAAAAGTAACCTCCTTGACCACCAAAAAGCGCTGCTATCGCAAAATTTTTTTTTGCTCCTTATAGTCCATTCATATTTAGGTATCCATGTTAAAATTCAGCGCGATACAGCCTTTGGTTATGTTTTGATAGCTGATAGTTGTTGACGTGTTTGACATATTGTTGACCATGGAAAAAAACGATTTTCGTTCCCTCATAAAACATTATTTTTTGAGAGGCAAAACAGCGACGGAAACTAAACAAAAGTTGGATAAATACTATGCGGCTCATGCTCCTTCAGATTACACCGTGAAATATTGGTTTCGAGAGTTTCGTGGTGGCCGAAACTCCACTACCGATGAAGTCCGTAGTGGAAGGCCCTCCGATGCGGTAACACAGGAAAATGTCCAAAAAATACATGAAATGGTGTTGGCTGATCGGAAAGTGAAAGTCCGCGAGCTAGCAGAGGCCGCAAGGATTAGTACTGAGCGTACAGGGCATATTTTGGGCGAGATCTTGCACATGAAAAAATTATCCTGCCGTTGGGTGCCGCGTATGCTGACTCCCGGCCAAAAATACGAACGTGTGAAAACTTCGAAAGAGTGTTTGGCCATGCTGGTGCGAAATCGGAAGGATTTTTGGCGTAGATTGGTGACTATTGATGAAACCTTCATCCATTATTACACACCAGAAAACAGAATGAGTGCTCGGCAATGGACTAAAGCCGGCACGAGTGCTCCGAAGCGACCGAGGGAGGCTCAATGGGTCGGAAAGGTCATGGCGTCCGTTTTCTGGGATTGTCGTGGTATACTCTTCGTGGACTATCTCGAAAAAGGAAAAACAATCAATAGCGAGTATTACTGTGCATTATTGGACCGATTAAAAACCGAAATTGCTGCGAAACGACCCCACATGGAGCGAAAAAAAATTTTGTTCTTGCAAGACAATGCACCGGCACACAAAAGTTTCACAACCATGGCTAAAATCAACGATTTAGGACTCCAAATGCTTCCCCATGCACCTTATTCACCCGATTTGGCTCCCTCGGACTATTACCTCTTCCCAAACCTCAAAAGATGGCTCATCAATAAAAAATTCAGCTCGCGGGAGGAAATCATCGATGCTGCAGAGGCGTATTTTACAGACCTTCCGGAGAATTACTTTTCAGATGGGATCAAAAAGTTAGAAAATCGCTGGAATAAGTGTATAGCCCTAAAAGGAGACTACATTGAATAAAAAAGAAGAAAAAAAAAAAAAAACAATTTTTTTCATTTTCAAGGAGCTTACTTTTCAGCCCACCTAGTATTAATTAATTGTATTATTTATTATTTGACTATTCTTATTATTTTACAAAATTCTCTATTATTTTTAGTATATTTATGTTTGCCAATTGCTGAATTTATGGAACAGTATTCGCTAAAATAATATTTGAAAATCCTATCACAATTCAATAAAAATATTTGAAGCCATTAGGAACGTGCATTTAATATTCTTATTATATTTATTGAATTATTAAAATAATTCCCCAACCACTTTTCGCTGATTAGCAAAGCCTGTGTACGGACATTTTCGCATTGAGTTCATTTCGATTTCGCTGGAATACCCTTACTGAGTGGGGGCATTACAATTGCTAAACATTCAACGCCAAGCAAAAGTCCTCATCGTCGTCGACTTTGTTGTGTGTTTCATTCTCTTTGATCTCGAAGCGCCGATCAAATCGATCAAACGTAATTTTCGCAGCACGAACGTGCGGCATGGAGCAAAGAGCGCCAAGTGCTGTGCCCTGTTTGTGTTGTTGTTGCTGTTGTTGCGGTTGTTGTTGTTATTGTTCTTGTAGTAAAGTACATTTACACCAATTGCACTGATCGATCTGGGTGTAAGTTATATGCCACAGCAGCAACACAGCAACCACAGCAGCAGCAGCAACAGCAGTCGCAGCCGCCTTGGGACCGTGCCAAATTCTTAATAGTTGCGAGCTTACTATGAGAGCACACACACACACACACACACATACACACACACACACACACAAGGAGTGCAAACAATAAGAGGAATAAAGAGAGAGAATCAACACAACAAAGAGCAGCACCAGCATGATAAAAGCGTTTTGTGGTTTAGAGTCTCACTGTGGCGGTTTCGCTATAATTAAGGACTTTGGTGTAATTTGTACACCTATTTAGGATCGCGTTGATTACAGGCCGGCGTTTTATTGCTTTTGACACCTAAAGGGAACCAAGCAAGCGGCCAGCCAACCGGCCGAAAAGCTGCCCAACCGGACTGAACCTACAGAACACCATTTGGAAGCTGTGCGAAAAAAGCGCCAACACACAGACAGAGATGGAGAGCAAAAGACAGAGAGTGAGTGCGAGAGAGAGAGAGCGAGACTACATACGCACACTTGTGGCTGGCTCAGCTCTTGATCTCAATCGCGGATCTGGCGTTGAAGATTGCAAGAGTTTGCCACAGTTGAAGTGGATTTATTGGCTGACGTGAGTATTTAGTGTTGACGGCATAGAACAAAAGAATTCACGGCAGCCGCTTCTCGGCGGTCACCCGCGCCTCAGGCTCTTAGAAACACACACAATCACAGCACCTGGCCAACAACAGAGCCATGCAGTCCAGCTGGCATCCTGCATCGAGCTTCAGGCCCACCAGCTCAGCTCGTCAACGGAACTGGACAACTGGTTGCCCCCTTGAAGCGGATTCTCATTGAACGCTGATCGACTAATCTTCGGCCAGAGATCGCAGAGGCCAATGCCGCAAAGCAGACAGAGCAGCGAAGGCGCCAATAAATAAATGGAGAGGTTAAGTATCCAAAGCAGTTTTTGAGTTAGATGTTGAGCTGAATGGGAGACAGGCAGGAAACGCAACAAATAGAGAGATGGATATAAAAAAAAAACCTCAAATTCTAAGTACTCTTGATTTAATAGCAGCTTTCCTTCAGATATCTATATTTATAAAATCATTCTTCCAAACATTAAATAAATACAAATACAATGCAATTTTAATCATAATTTTGTAGTCTCATCTCAACAAGACTTTTTGAAAGGAGATTTAAATACAGGAAGTAAACTTCATATCGATCCGTATCTACAGACAATAAATAAATCAAAACTTCATATTTTTGTTTTTATTAAAGAATACAATTCAAGGCAAACAGTTTGAAAATGTTGTCATTAACACGACACAGTCGAACAGCATTAAATAATGGCCATAATTCATTAACAGCATTTAGACGGCCAGACAGAGAGTAATAATAACAGCAACAACTAATCTAACAACAGCAACTGGCGGCAATAACAACAACAAGTGCAATAATAACACTAGATTTAGATTGTCGAGTCGCATCGAGTCTAACAAATGGCATGAAATTATATCATAAATAAGTTGTCAGCAGTTTGCCAAATATGAGAGGCAGGTCGACTTAATCGACAGCAATTAGTTGCTCGTGGGCAATTCGTGGCACAAATTCGCAAACAAATTATACAAATATATCGAATGGACTCTCGATTTGGCTTTGATGCTTATCGGCGTGAAAAACAATCGACAGTGTGCAAGCAACGTACGAGGGGGAAAACGCCACTGAAAGCTTTTGTCAACGCTCGTTGGGGGCGTTAATTCCACGAAATTTAACTGCACCCACACACACACACAAACTCACACAGATACACAAGAGAACTGGAAGAGTGTCTTCCAGGGAAGTGAGCTCCACAGTCTGCGGCAGTTGCAAGCAATCGCAGCGGGTGGGCGTCGATTTTGACACTTGAAGCTGGCTTAAAAAATTGCGGATATGTCACATGATTTTATGGCTATATAAGCAGCAGGAGGAAGGAGGAAGAGGAGGAGTCGAAGAAGTAGGAGAAGGCGGCGTGCAACATGCCGTGGGGCAACTGCTAAATCATTCTTATATAAATGTTGCAAATCGCAACAGGATTTCTGCTGCTGCTGCTGCTGCTGCCAGTCCTGACACTGTGGCATGACACTGCTGTCTGCCAGAGGCCTCTCCACTTAGCTGGACATTCCAGCTGCTCACTTACGATGATTTCACACCTCGGGGAGTCGTCCTCCCGCTCCACGGCGCTCCACTAATCGAACTCGACTCACTCGACTCCTATTCATAGTCAAACAAGCACTCGCACTCCCATTCGTATTCGTATTCGCATTCGCATTCGCATTCGTACATGACAGCCTTTGGGAGGCATTAAGCATGATGCTTACAGGGCAATGCTACAGCTACATCCATATTCCTTTGGTCCTCCCCTCTGCCTCTGTAAACTGGTCTGCTG
Source organism: Drosophila formosana (assembly GCA_035045625.1). Classification (NCBI taxonomy): domain Eukaryota; kingdom Metazoa; phylum Arthropoda; class Insecta; order Diptera; family Drosophilidae; genus Drosophila; species Drosophila formosana. The sequence continues at coordinate 563,411 of JAWNOW010000030.1, forward strand.
GTGGTCGCATCAGTCTCGTCAGTTGGTTAGTTAGCTTGCCAGTTAGCTGGGAGTAGACCAGATTAACGCTTTTATTAGCCAAATGCACAAGTCGCATGACAAGTGCACATTGCACAAGCTGACAATAAGAGCGTGGCCAATTGTGATGGCCACAAATATTATGGTCTATTAAAGAGTGAGTTAGCTAAATATTTGCATAAGTGCTCTGGCATTTTGTTTGGCGTTGTCTTTGACGTGCCGACGCCTCGGCAGAAGAAACGCACACAACTGTTGTTATTTCAATTATGCTAAGAATACTAGTTTAGTAAATAATTTATCTGATCCATTTCAGATCGAAGACTTAAGATTGTTTGCATAATGGAGAAATTGCACATTACAAATTAATTTTGTTTCAATTATCTAATATTAAAGGATATTACAAGTTAAAAGATAGTTTAGTTTGAGTCAGTTACGTTCTCCCTCTTTTACTTTGATCTATTACAATTTTTGGAGATCAATTTTCAATAAGGAATCATCCTTTTTTACGATATTATAAATATGTTTTACTTATTTATCCGTTAAGTGCTCGTTATTCTTTCTTCATTTTTAACAATAAATTTCTGCACATCTCTTTACACAACCGTCAAGTGTATTTAAATTTAGTTTTATCTTGACCGCATTTTCAACACGTGCCACAATCCATGTACAAAATTCTTAAACGAAATTAACAGAGTTGCACAACTCGTTGACGATTGCTGCCTGTCAACGTCGAAGCATTTGCTGAAGTCTGCATTGGACAACACGCAATGTATTTAAATAAAATATACAACTGCAGTTGCAAGTCGAAATTAAATAAATTGTGCACTGGCGAACTACTTGCAATTGAAATATTGAATTAAGTTTCCAGACATTGAGGCTGCTTTCAAGTGCTAATTGCCGTCTTTGCAATTGGCAGTTGGCCTTCGGTTGGCACAATTACTCGACAAAAGAGAAAAGGACGTGTAAAACAGAGTTATCAAAATTGTTGACCGCAAATCAACCGCCAACTACAAGGCATAATTTAAATTTACAAATGAAGTTTTATGCAACGACCTCGATGTTGCTGCCACACGCTACCCCCTCGATCTCTGCCTCTCTCTCTCTCTCTCTCGTTCAGTGTTTCTGTCTTTGTCTTTGTGCAGCGAGCAACACTTCAATCAAAACACAATTTGTGCTGAGCAAAAGAAACCTGTACACGCTTGGCGGCAAATGGCAAAGGCATTCGCAGCAACTTCCTCATCCTCCCCCCTCTGCCACCTAGCCCCTCCACTTCTCCTCCCTTGTCCATCTCTAGTATCTCACTCGCAGCGAGCGCCCTTCGTTGGGCCCATATTCAGGGCCATCTTCACGTCGGCAACGGCATCCTTTGAGCCTTTTGCCAAATTACCGCGCATTTAATTTTAACTTTGATGTTGCATGCGGCAAACACTTTGCCAGCGCATATGTGTGTGTGTGTGTGTTAGTGTGTGTGGCTGCCACACAAATCCAGAGCATGAAATGGCGATAACTGGCAACTGGAGGCAACTGAGAAGCTCTCCGAATGCTGATAACTCAAACTGTACGCCGAAAACTGATTTGCATGTAAATTCTGTTCGCTTTTTTCTTGTCCTCGCTTCTGCCTCACATTTGCGCATAATTAACCGGCTGGGCGGGGCAGGGAATTTGCTCGTCATAATCAAAAATGAAATAAAATAAGCTTTTATTATTTAAGATGACCAGAAATGGAAACTGTTGTCAACTTGAAGACAACATTTGATTACCAGATGGCTGTGTAGAGGGGAAGGGGCGAGAAAGGCGGGTTTTTGACCATTTCGCAGACAAAGTTCAATTGTTTGACTTTGGCCAAATGTGTGGGCTCCAAAACAGATTTATGGACATTTTGATTGGTGTTTGTGACGTCCACAAATAAAAAGCCAACGGCCAAAATTACATTTTGCCGCTCGTCAATTTGTCTGGAAAGTCGTCATCATTGTTCACATGTGTGTGTCTGTTTGTGTGTGTGTGTGTGTTAGCTGTTGTTGGCAACGTTGCCATTGCGGTTGCCGTTGCCGTTGCCATTGCCGCTTTGCCGTTGACAACCTGTTGTTGGCGCATTTCGAGCGGCATTATGATAATTTTATGGCAAATCATTTTGTTTACAGCGCCTCGCTCAGGTGGGCAGGTGGGCAGGCGTGGGCTCTGTCATTGTTGTACAGTGTTGTTGCTCTGCTGTGCTGTGTAGGCGTTGTGGGCGTGCCGAAAACTTTACACAAAATGCTGTGAATGATTATCGATTTTACATGGCAAATTGCAGACCATATTTGTTAATAGACACGAACTAACTCCTATGATAAATAAACGCCAGACATATGAATAGCCACGGGGCTAACTTTATTCTTTTTGTTTATTTCGAAATTAATTTAATAGTACAATAATGACTAATAAAACTGAATGCGTTTTGCAGTCTCGTGGCTTATTGAGTTATTAATTTAATTATTTAATTATGACCACAACAAAATTATATAGATTTTATTGCAAAGTCGCTTTGAAGTTTAAAAGCATTTTGCCAACTAGCGGTGACTTATCAGCAGATCTCAGCGCTTTACATAACTAATAACAATCTAAAAATGAGATTCTTTTTGTAAATAACAAAAAATGTATAACATATTTTTATTAAGATAATTAAGATAGAAACTTCATGTACTAATAACCATCTAAAAATTAGATTCCTAATAAAACTAAAATACCAAAATTTTTAACATATTTAAATAATTAATTTGCATTTTTTAAATGAAGATAATCAAGATAGCAACTTCATATAAATTTTTCCGTATTTATTTTGTTTATATATAGATATTTAATTCTCTGCATAACTAACTAATTTAATTGTTCTATGCTTAAATCTTTGTCTAAATCAGAATTTTGAAAAGCCGTCGGTTGAAAGATTTTCTAACCTAAAACTCCACAAACAAACTCTGTATGAAGATCCCAACAAAACCGGCCAAGTAGGCAGATAAAGTGGGCAGTGTCATGAGAGAGATTCACTAAAAAAACAGACACATACCATGTAGTTCTCTGGGCGAGCGGCAGGGGAGGGACACAGTGGGGACTGGTCCAACACTTTAGTTTTTGGAACGAGCGCTAAAGAGCTGCTGATGCTTCGGCCAAGTGAAGAGCCAACTGCAAACCAGTTTACTTAAATACCAAACGAGTTAACAGCAAACCACAGCTGAAGAACCGCAACGGCAACAACAGCAAACAGCAACAACAATAATCACATTTGGCCAGTTGAACGAATCAGTGCCAATGAGGCAAAAGGCTTGGCCACTAAGTGGAGTTGGAGGAGCCAAGTGAACGCCTACTCTGAGAAAATGGCTGCGATGCGGAGGAGCAAAGTCTTCTGCGCTCAATTGGATCACAGTCTTTACCCGCTATAGACAACAAAATTCGTATCAACTTTCATGAGCCTGCAATTAATATTACTAATATTTCCAACAACCTTAGATGGGATTAACAGCGGAGAGAAGACATGGAAAATAAAATAATGCGTGTGGTTTTTCACACATTTCTCTTTCGAGCGGATTTTCTTTCACTTCACGCCTTGCGCTTGCGGGCGGAGGGGGCGTGTCTAGTGTCATTCTCCAACGATTTCGTATGCTACTCCAGCAGAGGCTGAGTGAGCGGCCGAAGATCCCTTTTGGGTAATGCAATTGGAAATGGATGGAAATTGGAAATGGAACTTTCTTTAAGAATTAAGCACGCTTTATGCTCAATTTTTACTGCTCAACTCAACTGCACGCATTTCAAATGTAAAATGATGCCACATGTGTGTCTCTCGCCTTGTCTTGGCAATGCTAATGTATCTGTATCTCCACACGAGCAAGTATCTTTAGCTGAGACTGCTGCTTGTTGGGCGTAAGATCGATTTTTGCTTGCCTTTCAGTTTGCCATCACATTCGTGAGGCATCATTATGTGTGGCATGTTATTGTGTTTGTGGCATTTTTAATCCCTTTAACAAATATGAAATTATCCGAGCTGTCATAAGTACAAGCCGAGAGCGGGAGCTGGGGAGTGAGCGACTGGCAATTATGATTGGTTGTACAGATTTCTCTCCTCAGCTCTTCATGCTTATTCCAAGTACAAATTAGCTGCAACTCGACTGTATTGGAATGATTTCGTTTTACGAGTTAACAGACAACAATAAATCTATTAAATATTTATCGATCATTTAGTATTGAAGAAGTAAATAAATTTATGCATCCTTTTTGGTTTGATCAAGGTTTATTTAAAAATCATATTCAATTTCTTTTATTTGTTTTTCAATTTATTATTTAATTTCTTTTTTTCTGTATGGCAAATTATAATTTTAGTTAATGAAACTTTTTTATAGAACCTATTATTAATAAGAATTTAATTATTAAATATTTTCTAAAATATTTGTAACTCTAAGTCTGTGTTTTTCTCCATCTTTCCTTGCTGCTGTGAACCCAAGATTTGCATATATTTTGATTAGATTTAAACGCCTTTCAATTTGCCGGCATCTTTTAGCCATTAAAGGCACAGAATTTGGTGGCATTGTCAGTGCGTATGTAAAATTGCCAGAGGGCCAAATATGAAGATGCCGCAATCTGCATCGCAACTCAATCAGAGTGTGAGGCAGAACGGGGTCGGGGTCGTTGGGGGGTTGGGGGTTGGACTAACGTGCCGCCAGCAATTTGCATACCAATTGCAACGCCATACGTCAAAAAATGTGAAGTTTAATATAGAAAATACTCAAACTGTGCGAGGGCTGGGCACAGTGGGATCTCTGGGATCAGGGATCCAGTGTGGACGGAGCAGGGGATCAGCCATTGACTGACAAGGACAAGTCGTGTGCGACAGTTGACAGCTGCTGCCTGCCACCGTTTGATGCTCGGAGTTGCCATGAGTTGGGGCAGGCAGGCAGGCAGGCAGACAGCCACCACAGGGAGGCGGCTGTTGCACCGTGAAACACAGTAGCCAATGGGTGGTGGTGCCACTTGGTTGTGGCGCCTGGACAAATGACAGTAAATGTTGCAGCTGCAATTGATGAATTTATGCGCTGCGTTTCACGTTGAGAGAAATGCAGTTTTCATAACTAATTGAAATGCCCGCTTCATCTTTCTCTCTTACTCTTTCAATTAATATGCATTTACAAGGACATTTTTTAAAAATATGCATTGCAGCGTATCTCCAGTAGTTGGGCATAAATTCATGGATTATAGCGATGGGGGGCATTGAACACGAACAATAAAAAAACAACAAACTGTCAGACATTTTTATCAGCAATTAATCGTGTTAATCAAATGCCTTGTCAGCATCATTTACGCAGTTCGAAAAGATTCAAAATGAGCTTACGAAATGCGTTACAAGCGTTACACGACGACTTGTTACTCACTTTCGATACCCTGTAAGCATTAAGTGATGCGAATGAAGGTTTCTCAGTTTATTGAAAGTATTAAAAGCTGAACAGAATTATCTACAAATATTTATTTTGAGATTTTGGGAAGAAATATATTTTTTTAAATACATATTGTAAGAATTTTCAAGTAATTAAATTTGATCAATTTGGCTGATTTATAAATTTTTAATAAATGTTCTTTAATGCTAGGCAGACTGCTATTTATTCTAGAGTTTACAGCGTAGCTGCTTGTCGAGCAGCCAAACGTGCGTTCCGCATTTGACTTGACACGTGAGTGAAAAGCTTTTCTTTTCTTATTTTCGTATAAAGATTTTACAAGCCAATCAATCAATGACAGAGCCAAAGCCAGCGCTAGAGCCGAGGGCAATTTTCAATAGAAATTCATTGCATTTTCATAATACAAATTGTTGAAAATTAAGCGCACGAGTCAACAACAACAACAAAAACAAATAGAAGAGTGGCGTGAAAACAAGTGATGTGAAGTGAGAGGAGTGAAGAGTTGGGTACGACATGGGTACAGGGGTCAATCATCGTGACTGTTGAGCCTATGGGGCCAGGCCGTTGAATTGGGCAATGGGCCGATGGTAAGTGCAACAAGAGGCAAACAAAAAAGCGCATTAAAAAGGTTTTTCATGCTCGTGCCACATAGAAAGTTGCAGTTATGGTCTGGTTGTTGGTATTGGCGCTTATCTCGGCTGGCATCTCAAGTTGTCATGTCAACGCTTCTGATTCTACAGCATTTTTGGGCGCATTCCACACACGCCAACTGATGTGTGCTTGAAGTTGATTTGTGCTTGCCCCCAAACGAGACACGAGGCTACTTACGCGACTCGCAACTTGAGTTGCAACCACAGATTGATGTTGCAGCACAGTTGGATACGGCTTGAAGTTGTAACTGCCGCCGTTTCTTTCCCCTTCCCTTTCCCTCTCTTTCTCTCTCTTTCTCTACGTTTGTCTGTCTGTTGGAGTGATTGTCTGTGCTGCTTGTGGCAGCCGCATCAATGTCAGCATCAGTCGCCCAATATCATCAACAACGTCGCGTTCCGTCAGGTTGATTAATTTGCTGGTCTTGTGGCCTGTAAACTGGCAACCGTGGCAAGAAATGCTAAAGTGGTAAAGTCAGTAGAACGGCGGGAAGGGGGAGGTGGAGGTGGAAGGGGCTGCCAACTCCGTATTGGCATTTATTAAAAGCGGATTTAGTTAATGAGTTATTTTTGGTGGCACAGTTCGCAGTCGGCGGCCATTAATTATACCACACTTAAATACAATACTCGCATCCATATACATAACATATATACGAAATATACTTAATTCAGTGCGGGTCGGACACTCTGCTTGTCAAGGTTTTACCTTGTTAATATGCAATGATTAAAAGTGTCATTTGTTATTGTTTCATTCGTCTTTCACAATCCATAATCCACAAAACACAATCGACAAACTGACAATAACAAAATTCTCACACAAATGGAATGCGGACAGAGATGAAACCAATCAATGTATCGATAAGTCAAACTTATTTCATCATAGTTCAAAACAAATAAAAAATTCATTGCTTTTAACAACATTTTTAAAAAGTCTCTAACAATTTTAAAAATGAAGAAAGAATTTTCTAGTTTATGATAAATTATTAATTCAAGTTTTTATGCTTTCTAACGCTTTTTTAACTTTATTGGATTTAAAAAAACATTTGCTTGTCTTTTACATTAATTTCGTTCAAGCATTAAATAATGTAGTAGGTTGTAAAATGCCAAACTCGACTCGTTTTGTAATCAATATCTACATATCAAAAAACGTATGAGAATTTGTAATGTCTTTCGTTCAATAAATTGAAAAAATTCCAGTCCAAATCTTTAATAATTATAAATATGGTCGATCAGAATCAGCGGCAGCTTTCCAATAATGTGGAATCCTTCCGCACCAGGCAAAAGAATAAAATGTATGCCAAGCTCCTGGAATTGTACAAAAGTCGCGAATGCCTTTGGATGGAGAGTCACAAAGACTTCTTCAACTTTGCTCTGAAGGAAAAGATGTGGGAGGAGATTGCCAGCAAAATGGTGGATCGGAAGCATCCTAATCCAAATGTTAATCGATGGAAGCGCATGATTCACACACTGCCCTACAGAGTGAAGATGGAGCAACTGCATGAGGAGGAGGCCAAATTCAACAATCAGGTTGATGAGCTGCCGCCAAGGCTCAGTTATTCGGACAAGTTACAGTTTCTTTTCAAGCATATGTTCGATCGAAAGGAAATAGAACTGCCCGAATCCATGTCTTCAGTAAGTACATAAACATCACATCAACATAGTACAAATGCTTTTTTGCTTAGATTCCGGTGAATAAACCTGAGGAAGTGACCCCAGAGAGCCTGGCCGCCAAATGTATGCGATTGGGACGTGATAAGCTCAAGGGCCGCGTTTCCTTCACTCACAAGCTGAAAGTGTTGGAAAATTTGAGGAATCGTCGAAGGTGCACTTTTACACTGTCGCCGGAAGCCTTCGTCAAGTTGAAGACGACAGGAAAGAAGCGCGTCCAATTATACGAAGAGTGAAGAATGAACAATTTGCGCCTTCAAATTGAACAGTATATTTATATAAAGCATTTCTGATTTTTAACATTTAATCACAATAATTTGTTTTGCCCTTTAAATAATTAAATGTTCTGTTTTCTCTTTTTGTAGAGAAAAAATATTAATACTAAAGTATCAAAAGTTCCGATAGACAAACTTTTTCTTATGATTTAAAAATAATTAGCGTGTCCAACGGAAAAGATTTGAAAAGTAATTTCTCGACAAAATTAGTTCTACTTGAATTCTCAGATTTCATTGCAGTTTACTGCGTTTTTCGTAGTCTCTCGCATCTCATTTTTAAGCAGGATTCTGTGAATTGTTTTCTTCTTTTTTTGGGCAAATAAATTAACAGCAAATGACACAGCGAAATTGCGGTCAATTTGTCGAAAGATGCGACAACGACGACGACGACGACGAACAACAAACAAAAAGGATGCAAATTTCATTTATTAAATGGACAAAAAGCAAACTGCCAAAATAATATTTAAAATTAATGCGTTTTGCAGGACAGTAGAGAAATGCGAACTGAGAATCGTGAAGTGAGAATAAACGAACTGAGGATGCGGATGCTGCACCCACATATGCCGAACTTCACACCTGTTTGTTGTGCGTGGCAACTGAGGCAAGAGTGAAGAGGCAAGAGGCAAGAGGCAAGCTGCCAGCGGCAAGAGGCAAATAATGTCAACATGTGGTCCCCGAGGATCCTGCTGTGCGCCGCTTGAGTCAGCTTGCCTGGAGGATGCTCTGCATCCCGAACTGAACTCTCAATATCGAAATCACTTTTTTTTGTCTTTTGTGTTTGCAAAACAAAACGACGCCGCTTTGTCTCCCTGTTGTCTGCCCTGACAGGCCGCAAGGCAAAACAAGGCACAACAAACGACACACACCACAACAAAACACACAACACGCCACACACACACATACAACAAAAGTGGCAATTTTTATGCGCTACAAATATGCATAAATATGGCTGGACCATAAGCAAGTCGGGTTTATAGTTGTGCTCCTTGCGCCTGTCCCATTTCCCATATCCTTTAAGGATATTTACTTATGGCTTTTGGCTTATTAATGACCTCACTGCTGTTGTTCCCCTGAATGTTGATGTTGCTGTTGCTGTTGCTGCTGCCTCATTGTCTGCCGAGACTCACTCGATTGCCGTCAGTCCTTTTGAGCCGCTCAGCTCTTTAGTGGCTTTGCTTTGGCTCTTTACTTTGTTATTTAGCGGTCTCCTGTTGGTTGCCAGCATTTCCGACGTTTCTTCTTAGCCGCTAAATTAGCAGAAATAACGGTTGCCTCTAAGCCCGTCTCTAACTGTACCCATTGGCTACTGTTTGCGCTCCTACACACCTCTCAACTTGCCATTTTTATTGTCTTTTGCGGTTGGCGATTCGATTTTGAGTGAGATTTCTCAACTCCCTGGGGCAAAATCAGTTGAATGAGGTATGCAGCTAATATTTGAGAGAGAGAGAAAGACAGACTGAAGGTGGATTCAATTGCAGGGAGAGAGAGAGGCACATAAATTGTGGACATAACGTTGCTAGTTGAAATTGTTTTAAGTAAAAGGCATTTGAATGGAATTATGTTGGATTTGGAAATCATTATTTAGCAGTCGATTTTACTCTGCTGTGAGCAATTCAATATATACTTATATACATATTTATTTATATTTTTAGATGTAGTATTATATACTTTTATTTATTTTGCTATTAATACCTGGTTTACAATAAATATTTAGCATTTACGAATCCCATTTATTTTTACTCGTTGCTAACTTTTCAATTAAGTTTTATGCCAACCATTCGCTAACCTTTCCATGCAATCTTCCACATATCTCAGTCTGGATCTCTTCGTCCTCAGGTGCTGATAATTTGGTATAACCAACAAAAATGATTACCCCCAAAATAATTGGTATACATAATGCACATAATCTCCATATCATTACAAGCGTTCAGCGGCCCTTTCTTTGCTATCGACATGATATGCAGTCGAGGGTAAAACAATTTGACTACAATTTGGCTACTTCATTGGCATTGGTCAGTGGTCAGTGGGCACCATATCATGCTTATCATTTACAATTTATCAAGAAAGGAATAAAGAAACCGTTGGCGTTTGGTTGTTGGCCACGTTTGGTGTCAAATTTGGGTGTTGACCACATGAGCGCGTACATGGCAATCAACGCCAAATTATGTTCCTACACAGAGTGCGAGAGAGTGAGAGCAAGAGAACGATCTAAAGGCAGCAGCTTCAGATGAGTGCGTGTTTGCTTCCTTCCGCAGCTGCAGATGGCAATTATTTCAGGTAGCTCCGTAGCACTGGAATGCCGACTATCTATGCTATAATTTTCGGCTTGCCTCTGAAGACGACACCTTGCATTTGCCTTTCGGCTTTGGCGGTTGCCGCTGCCGCTGCCGCTGCCATTGCGTAGATTACTACTGTAAATATTATTAAGCGAAGATTACAATCGGCGGGTCTGGGGATGGAACCGTTCATTAAACTCATTTTAAGCAATATCTGATTTCGTGCCCAGCTCAAGTAAAAGCTGCGCATGCGCAGCTCTGGCGCCGATTGCGTTCGTCGCTCTCGCCATTTTGTTTTCGTTTTCGGATGGCAGTCGAAAACCTTTGACGCGTAATTGACAAGCTTTTTCCGTTTACTTTTTTTTTTTTCGGGGGGGGGGGGGGGCCTTGCCACATTTATGCGGCATTTAAACCAACTAATTGCACACAATTTCCCTGGGACGTGAAAACTTTTGTGTCATGTTTAATTATTTCCACATTTATGTAAATGTTTTTTTACTTTTTCCACTTTTTTGGTTGCCCATCCCCCGGGCCAAGTTAAGCGCGCAATTAGGCCCCAAAATTTGTTGCGTGTGTTTAGGTGCGCGTGAAAAAAAGAAATACCCAAAAAAAAAAGTACGTCAGACAATAATACAAAAATCAGGAGGCATAAAAACGTCTATGGAAAGTTTTCCCCGTTTTCAGAGCAAATTCGTAAATTATTCAACAAACTGTCACGCAATATTCATCAGTGGCCTCCCAAAAATCAGATGGAAATCAAAGCAAAAACATTTAATGTCCGCCCCAGACCACACATTTGGCCAATTGATTGGAAATGTTGCCCCCTTCCCCCACCCACCTCTTTCCGTTTATCTACAGATAATTCCACACGCACATGTAAAATGTTCAACAATTTTTGACAATTAGCGGCACTTTTCATGTGTTCCCCCGGTGGGAGAGGGGTGGGAAACGGGGGCGGCGGTCAACAGGGTTATCGGTCGGTGTCTGGCTCAGTGTCATATTGACAATTTAGGCGCAAATTTGTTTTAACATTCAACGCGTTTGCGTTTCGACTGTAACGTAAAGCTAAAGCTAATTTCGGAGCTTTTTTCACTGCTCATGTTGTATAATTTCAATTGTAATTGTGTGTGTTTTGCGCCCCTCGCATCTACACAAATGTATTTCCATTGTTAACAAATTGAATCGCGGCATTTTGACATTTAAATGACATTTGAATTGTTTAGAAAGCGATTCGTTCAGCATAACGGCCACAACTTTTGACAAACTGGTATTTGTGTTGACGATGCTCACGAAGGGTGCAGAGATTGGCAAAGTCAACATTCATTTCAACTATTCATAAATTTATATTAGAAGAGCTTAAAATAATAAAATAATAAAATTTCAAATCTATTTTTGAATAGAAAACGTAATTTATAAATAAAAATTGTAGACTCACCATTGTTACAACGAAGTAAAGAATCAATAATAAATTAGTTGAATAAATATTTTAAGGCAATTTGTGAAGTTATATTTAAAATAGTGCTTATAATTGATCACATATCTTTTCCGTTTGCTTTAAACTAAAATTTTCCAAGATTTACATATTTCTTCTACAACTGCCATTCATGAATTGATATATTCAAAATCCGGAAATTCATTTTATACCACTTTAGCTTGGAAAAATTTCCCAAATCCATATTAAAAACTCAAAAGTACTCAACAAATTATTCGGAAATTGCATAGTGCTATTCACTGACGCAGTCGAATGACTCACAAATTTGCTGGATCGATCGAAACACAAAGAATACAAAAAGAAGGCAAAAAATAACCACATCCATAACGGCAAAGTCGTTAAATCAAAAGTCGTAAAAAGTTTACGCAAATTTGTGCCATTGAAAAATCAAAAAGAAAAATGAAAAGCAAAGCAACAAAAAACCAAAGAAAAAATTCGAAATGGACCAAAATGAATTTTTATCAATTTCTTTTGAAATTTACTGCCAAAATGCTTAAACATGGCGTCGATTTGCTTAAAGAAATTCCAGTGCGGGGTCGTCGCACATGAAACGAACCAGAGATCAAAGCGAACAGAAGGCGAAAGAGTTGCTGCCAATTGGGGGGGAATATATAATTTTCAATTTTCCACAATTACCGCGAACGGCTAAGCAATTTTCCGGGGCACACAAGTACCAATGTGTGTACAATGTTGTACCCGCGGGAGTTAAAGAGATTGATCAAGGGAGGGGGGGTCAAGAAGGAGAGGAGGGGGGGGGCTAGCTGGCTGGCGATAGGCCGACCAAAGTGCAGATAAAATTAATTAAAATTTAATTCAATTCAATTCACTTGCGCCGGCGCGAAACACAAAGAGATTTATCGCTGATAAACGCGTTGAGAATGGCGAATGGCCAAAACTTGTTGGCTTCCACGGCGCACAGATCAATGGAATGGATTGCCACTGGGCCCCTCCATCTTGCTCTCTTTTCTTCTAGGAGTTTGGGATCAGGCGGCTGTTTGCTTGGCTAGTTGTTGCTGTGGTTTGAGCCATTAAAATGCCATAAAATTATTAATTAAGCAAGTGCACAAAAAGCCAACGCCACTTGCCAGATTTATGGCGCACCCAGTGACGATAAAGTGCTTTTGGACGGAAAATGGAAAAGCCAGGCGCTGATATGAACAGGCTGGCCAACAAAAGACATTCGCCCCGCCCCCCGCCCCGCTCCTCGCTCTCAGCCTCCCTAGAATCGCACTCCCTCTGAGACCCAGAGTCTGAGTCTGAGTGGATCTGCAGCGACTGCTGCTCACATGGAAGCATTATGGATTTTTAACGAGTTTTCAATTTATTTGCGCGCCAGTCGGGAAAATGTTTCGAGTGCTTTTCATACAGACACTTGACTATCAAGTGCTTTATTTTCTGCATTTTTTTCGGCTTGGCTATGACGTGACTTAGCTGTGGACTAGTCAGAAAAAGCGCCAGCAGATGCTATGACAAATACACTGTGCTACAAAAAACACAACGAAATGTTGTTAATGTCTGAGAAGCATAAATGTAAGGTGATCATTTGAAAACAAAAAAAAAAAATCTATTTTGATTTGATTACGTTTTTAGCTTTTAAATTAAATGAATAAAGAAAAGTATCGAAAGAAGTAAAAAAAAAATATTTATAAAATTAAACTAAATTACTTGCATACTCAGATAATATGATTTTGGAATTGCTTAACAGCTTTGTTGTATTGTTCTACGACTTCTATGGAATTATAAGCAACTTTGCCTATTGCTTAATATTTTATGCCACTACTAATCCATAGATGCTTTCAGAGGCAACATTGAAATGTTGCTTCCTTATGACACCGCATGGACAAATAAGCAAAGAGCCGACAGAGAATCAAGCACATAATCGACTTTGGGGCCCTTGGGGCCAGAATCGTGTCTGCTAATAAAACGCCAAGAAAAGCGCAACAACAACAACAACAACACCGACTACAACAACAATAATCAGCAGTAACAACAATCGGCAACAGGCTGAATGGCTGACTCGCTGGCTGGCCAACAATAGTCAATAAAACATGCGGCAAATCATGTTTATCGCATTGATTTATGCATTTTTAATGTGTTGCTGTTGCTTATCGGCAATGCGCCTAAATCAACGTTGCCCCCAAAAAGCGTCGAACCCACTTTCACTGCATCCCCAGTTCCAGTTGCCAGTTGCCAGTTGCCAGTTGCCAGTTACCAGTCTCCATCGCCAGCTCAGGCTTCGTCTCCATCTCGGGACAGACATTCGCTCTGAGCTACGTTAATTTTTAAATCTCACCGCCTGATTAGTTTGCTTTTGCAGCAATTGTGCGCCATCTTGATTAGGTCGGCTTCTTCGTCGTCTCGTTGCTCTGGGTCTTGGGTCTGGGCCAAGTCGTGGTGCATCTTTTTGGCCAGTGGTTTGGTGGTGTTGCATCAAAGAGCGCCGCCTTCGCCGCTGCCTTTTGTCTTATTAATAATTCACATTAACGCTTTGCGAGTGCGGCCACGTTGCCGCCTCCTCCTTTTTGGTCCAGTCTTCTCTTCAGTCTACGGTCTACAGTCTACAGTCTACAGTCTCCAGTCTGCAGTCTCCAGTTTCAGTTTCAGTTTCAGTTTTTCCAATGGCATTGCCAGTGTTTGCCAGCCCACTCGTAATAATCACACCACTCGCATCTCTTGGCAGTCATTTGTGGCGGCTTTGCCTTTGCTTTTCGCTTAATTTTTTCGGCATGTTTTTTGACACAAATGCCGAAAGCGCACGAAATGCCCACCGAATGAATGGTAATACAAAATACTCAATTCCCAATACTCTTGGCCAATAAATAAGGTGTGAAATAGCAAAGTGGGACGGACACGAATTTCTAGTGCGCTCCGCGATCATGTGGCAGAGATTGTAAGCGGCTTGCAGCAAATGTTATTCATTTTAATTGGTCAGCTCATGAGAAAAGAGAGGAGAAACAAAGCACAGGAGAGACTGTTTGTGGCGAAGTTGTAATTAACATATGTCCAATGATTTTGATAACAAGGAGGAAATGTTTTTGAATTTAAATATTGTCGAACAGATATAATTTTGCATAGTACGATAGGTTCCCTTAATAACAGACAGCCTTAAGATATATTTGCATCATTGCTTATAAGTTATTAATTTCATTCAATAAGATGGAATTTGAGGAATAGTCGAAAATACGTAATTAATGGAAATAGAAGCTGTTTTTAAGAGAATAATATTGGAAACCATATTTCTTAAATAATCTTTTCTTCAAATTACTAATTGAAAAAATCCTCATTATAAATATCAATTTAAATATGTATATACCACAACTGTACATTATAATTATTTGTATTATTTTAACATATTATAAAATCAAAAAATAAACATTTTATTTGTTTTTGAATATTTACTGAGTTTCCTTTTAATTACCTTCAATATTTATTTGAATTTCAACCACATTTGAATTTTTAAATTTATTACACGCTTTGCTGTTGATTTTTATTTAATATCCCTAATCGTTCGCAGTTGGATCCTCCCTGAAAGTGTTATTTTTAATGCGAACGTCTGTCACATTTGCACGCTGTTTGTTTGTTGACTTAACTCGGCGTCGGGCGTCGGGCATTTGCCTAGTTTCATAATTGCAGCAGACGATACAAAAGGATTAGCGTTGTCAGTGTGCTCATTTGCATAGGTAAACACGGTGACGGAATGAAAATCGGAGCAGAATGTTGTGCGGTCGTCGCATGTGTCAAAAAGTAAACAACTCGCAATTTGCATAAGCAAATTAAAATGGATTAATGTCAGCGTATCGCCTGCAGGACAAACAATTTCCCCAGCATTAACTGGCATTACGAAAAGGACTCGCCGCCAAAGGGGAACCAAAACGTGTAGCATACTTTGTGGCGACGCGAGTCGCTAGACAAGGTGAGTTGAACGTGCCACAGCCTGCTCCTGATTGGATTGGAGGCGCAACGTTTTATGGTCGCATTCGGCTACGCTTAATTGCCAGCAGTCGAAAGTAATCAAGGAGTCAGCTCAAGGAGCACGTGAGGTTTGATTAACAAAGGGTTTTACTCCTGCCATCTTCACTCCGGCACAAGTTTCACGAGAGTGCATGAGGTTTGGTCGTAAATCTATAGACCGCTTCAGCGGCAAATTAATACGGCAAATGGAGAGTGACGGATGGGGAATGGACGAGGGGAAAAAGCAGTCATTCATTGTGGTCATGTAGCATCTTAGTCGCCATATCCCTTAAATGATGTATAAAAAAAATGGCAGCGTAACGAGGAAAAAGAAAGGCAAACGATATGGCCATAAATGGATCAACTCGCCGGCGTGCGCACCTGAGGCCAGCCAGGATAACCAACAGCAACAGCAGCAGCAGGACATTGGCAATAATAGCCAGGACAAAGAGTGCCGCCGTTTTATGGCCCAAACATGCGACGCAGCTCCCATTCCGCCGCAGCAGGATTTGAGGGTTCATGGTTCAGGTTTCGGTTTCAGCTGCAACAAATCAGTGCAAGGATTTTTTTACGATTAACTGCGTAATTGAGTCGTTTCGCAGAAGACGCACACGCAGCAAGCCAAGTGGAGGCCGCCACAAGGACTTGGCACAGGGCACAGCACAAATTTAATTAAACTGTAATAAAGCAAATCCTAGCAGTCGTCCGTCCCACTGCCAACCAGCTAGCCTGCCTGCGCCTGCCTTTCTCGTAATGAGAGCTAAATCACGCTTAAGCCACTCTACAACTAACCGCCCACAACAACAGCAACAACTAAATTGACGTGAAACTTGCCTTTGATAAAGGTGCAGGGAATTGATGAAGGCAACGCTGGGCGGGGCATCAGGTAAATAATGCAATAGGCCAGGACAAGCATCACGCTACCGCATCCCTGCCCCCCGCCCTGCCATGTTGCTGCTGCCACCCCACGCGTTATGGCAAATTGAGGCAGATTTATCATCGCCGCACAGTGGGTGCCATAAAAAAGTTTATGCCCCGGCAAGGTGAACACAAAAGCGGAAAGAAATTGCGGATAAGCGCCAAAGATGTGCCAGGGAATGCAAAGTACTTCCATCCCCCCATACACACACACACTTACACACACACACCCATACACACGCTGCTCGTGGAACCGCAAAATGGCTGCTAAACTGACAAGCGAACTTTATTATTTGTACTTTTTTTTTATTTATACCCCACCACGCAATGCAAAGTTTTCCTTGCTCCCTCACCTCGATACAGTCTTTTTCCCATATTTAGACAGCCAGAGCTTACGGCGCTTCAATGTGCTGTTGTCTTTTGCGAGTGGATGATGTGGCAGGCTCAGTTGGTAGTTGTGAGTTGAAGTTGCAAGGACACAGATGTTTTGCGACTAAATTGTCCTGTGCTTAAGTCTGACGAGTGTTCAGCGCAGCCAAGCACGGGGATGGGGCAACAGGCGAAGTCCTGTTGAGGGTGGAGCGGCATGTGGAGTTGTCAGTTCAATTTACTGCGAAAAAAATGGCCAATGTGTTTATGCGCAAAGATGTGTGTGAAGAGAGGCAGCAAAAGCAATTTCTTGTCGTAAGAAAAAATGAGAAACAATAAGAGGAAGAGATAGA
The DNA here is from genome assembly GCA_035045625.1 of Drosophila formosana. NCBI lineage: Eukaryota > Metazoa > Arthropoda > Insecta > Diptera > Drosophilidae > Drosophila > Drosophila formosana. The sequence continues at coordinate 580,795 of JAWNOW010000030.1, forward strand.
GAGCCACAAGAGAGAAGGCAATTATAAGCATAAGCAAATGACTTGTCCGCTTATAGCCAGCTTAAGAGCATCTTCCAACTCCTTTTTGCTACTGATTCAGCCTCTTTTGAAGACATAAAGAGTTGTCTACTTAGATTAATTGTAAGATCCGAAAAGGCAACTGATAGTTCATTTATTTTAATGTATTTTCATTTCAATATTTCCAATAATTCCCATTTATTTTATAACCAGAAATAGTCGAGAGCATTAATTTCTCTTTTTTGTAAGCGTTTTCGAATTCATTTACAATTAGCATTTAACATGTATTCAAATCTACATTCCGTGGTAAATTACTAACAATTGCTTGCTTAGCCAAACCAATAGAGAAAGCAATGGAGTGTTTGCATTATTTGTTTTTTTTTGTTGCTATTTCTTTTTGCATTTTTCACATGTTTCACTTTTAATTGCATTTTCTAGGCCGTCAATTTTCGCATCAGATTGAAATGAAAACGCGGCAAACGTAATTTCAGCACTTTGGCTCTTCATTACGTGGCGGTAATTGCACATGAATACAAAAACGAATGCGAATGCGAATACGAATACGAACACAAGTACTCTCGTACTGATTGTTGCATTCATGTGAATGCATTTGACCGTTGCGAATGCAAAAAGTTTATTTTTCAACACTCGCAAACGGCGTCAAATGCCGACAGTGAATTGAAAGCTATAAGCCAAGAAATTTCCGCTGTCATATACACGAATTCAGTTATGAGTTGAGTGTATATGGGTATGTCGTAGAGTGCCATTTGTGAAAACCTGTTAATTATTAACAATTTCAGCTTCGAGGAGGCCTCTGCGTGTCTGTAATTAGCTGCATTTCCATTGAAAAGCTGCCGCAATTAAAAAGAGGCCAACATCACACGCACTGCACTGCATTGCATTGTCGACAACCGGCAAAACCTAAAGTGTTCGGTGCAAAGTGTTGCCAACTTATCGTACAAAATTATTACACAGACACCGACAATTCAACTGCAAGAAGTAGATGAATAAACCGAGATAGACGGACACAGTGAGAATTGCAGAGTCTATAGAGTCGTATAGAAGAATTAATGGACCACGCTTCAGTGGGCTCCACAACAGCTCAAGGCGTTTCGCTTTGAGGAAGTTCGAATAGGAGTACGAGTAAACCCATCTGCTGCTCTACAAATAGTGGAGGTCTATTGCCACATGTGGCAATTACACCTAATTGCAGGCTACCTTGCATTGCTAATTGTATTGCAGATGCGCAGACTTTATTCAAATAGCGCAATAGGGCAAAATATGTGGGGAGCAAGCCCCTAAAACAATTAGTCAAAATGCATTAATAAACAATTTAAAAAATTTAAAAAGAAAAAGGCAAAAACAAAATATTAAAAAAAACATTAAAATAACTATTTCAATATTTACAAAAATTCGAATCTTAAAAAAGTTATACTTATACTTTTTCAATTTTTAAATATTTCTAAAATTATCTCTTCCAAACTTCTTTTTTTAATATTATATATCAAAAAAATGTTGAACAAATTTCCAAACATTAATTTAATAAAACTCTACTACCCATTTTTAACTTCTGAATTTCTATCTATATTTTCGAAAACATTTATTTGTGTAACTCCCTCTAGACAGCTACTCTAGAAACTCCATCACATTTACACACCCATATCAATGGCCACAAATGATAAATATCTAAGCCCACACGTGTGCGATGGTCAGAAACCATCACACATTTTTCCACACTCGCCACGGTGCATAAATTATAATGTACAAAATAAAAAAAAAGAAACGTTTAGTGCCACAAATTAATTGAGTAACATTAATTTCGAATGAACATATAACACAACACAACGTGAAGTCAAATTAATAATCGAAAATTGTGCGAGACGAAGGTTAACTCTCAGAAAAGCTGTGAACTGCAAGCTTCGAATTTGTGTGGATCATTGACCAGCATATGTCTGCAGCGCCACCAGCAGCACCATCACCTCAAGCTGCACCACCAGCACCACCAGCACCACTGTACTACACCACATGCCATGCACAATATGCAACCGCCGCCAACTTTGTTTTTTACAACTTCATTTGGCGCCATCAACGGCTAGCGACGTTTCGTGCCACGTTCTTTAAATGCCCCTCGACTCCACGAGCTGGCTGTAATTATGGCAAATTAAATGCAAAATGTGTTTAATCTCAAATGCAACTTGCCGCCCCTCGTAGCTCTCCATCAGCCGCAGTTGCTTTGCCTGCACTTTGATTGCCCTGTAAATTTGTTGCTCGCAACCCGCTTGATTGTTGTGAATACACTGCAAATTGGTCAATTTTACTTCAACAGCACTAATAGTGATTGAAATAAATATTATCATTATTATTAATTACTGATAAATTCAAATCAAACTCTATTTATACTCATATATTTATTAACCTCAGAATTGAAGCTTTCTAGCTCAACAGCATATATTTTTAATGGCAGACACACATAAATATATTTTTTTTTTTCTGTACTCCATAAGCCAAAGAATTGTGTAGTCTTGCAATTTTATTCAACCTTTTATCACTTTATTCACATCGCAAGGGCATGCAAAAGTCGCCTATAAATTTGGGTTAAAGTTGCTTCAGCGATCGCGTACGGGGTGTAATTATAGCGGATCTGCACGCTAATCAGCGTAATGTGCGATGTATAACTATAGGCAAAAGTCAACGCATAAATAAGTAGGAAGGGGGCGGACAGAGATGCGATACGGAGGATCTTCAGAGAGAGAGAGAGACAGAGAAAGGTAATGATCAGGAGACGGCTGTTGTGGCCTTATTGAAAAGCAGGCTGACAACGACTGCCAAAAGAGAGTAGGCAATTGGCAGCTAGAGGCGCTACAAGACAATGAGAATGCCAGGTTAATTAAAGCAACACTACAGCTGGCTGGAGGCTCAGAGGGAAGCAGCTCGAGAGGGGATCGTCTGGAATCGAGCTCGATTTTGAGCATAATTTATGAGCAACTTTACAAATCAAGCGACAACATAAACAATCTGCTTTTGCAGAACAACTAGAGAGAGAGTGAGAGAGAGTGTGTGTGAGAGAGAGAGAGGGATAGTTGCTGTCACTCCCCTTTGTGCGCCCTCTTGCTGTGTGTGTTGGCATTTCATGTGGTTGTGTGGTTGTGTGGTTGGGCAACAATTGTTCAATTGTGCAATGTTTGCTCGATTTTATTACATTTGCTCATTAGTGTAAATAGAAGAGGATCCTTTTTCGGTTTCTATTCACATCTCTGGCTCTTTCTCTCTGTTTCTGTGAAACTTGTTTACGGGTTTTGTTGTTTTGGCTATTGACACAGCTTGCGCTGCAAAATGTGCCAAATGTGTCGAGCGCTCCTTCATAAAATTGCCCAACGACAGCAACAACAACACACAAAAAAAAGGTGTTAAACTGGCAAAAAGTCACTACGGAGAAACGTCTGCTGAAAAGCTGAAAATCAGTTAGCCAACCTACCCATTGTGCCTTGTCAAGCCAACAATGTCTAGGTACTTGAGCAAACAAACGGCCCCCCGATGTAGTTGACCATTTATCATGAGAGCGAATGAAAAGAGAGACCATTGAGGTGATGGCTGTGGCACGATCTACTATAGTTGACCAGCATGGTCAGACAGGGATCGCCTAATGATCAGGATGCTTTGCATTTGAATGAGCAGGAAATTTGGCAGAAACTAGAGAAAGAAAATAACGACAGAAATTACTGAGGTTTCAGCAATTGAATGAGAGAAAGTCAAGAAAATGGCAGCTGTTCTTCTAGTTGAATATGGCTTTCAAAATAGTATTTGAAAGTGTATATTTAAATAATAAAATATATGAGAGAAATGGTCTACAAGTATAGAAAATTCGATATTTATAAATTAACACAAAATTGTTGAAAAGTGCGATAGCCGAAAAAATACAAATGAGATAGTTTATAGAAGTATTGCCAACTGCTTCGCTTTCTTCTACAGAAATACTGCTGAAAAGATTAATATAATATAATTAATAATAGTTTACTGAGCGGCAGACTTCCTGCTTTTCCTCAGCTGGACCCCACGCACCATACGTAACCCAAAACCGAAGCCAAGACCATCAACTGAACCCATATTAAACGGTAGCTTCGACATGTGTAGGGGCTGCACCTTTATACGAGTATTTTATATTTTATAAACATTTATTTTTTTGTGATTATACCGCGCGTATTAAGCAAATGAAATACGAAATGCTTTGAGTGCAGCAGTTACAGCTTCGTTCCCAATCGTGGCCACTAAACGATCTTTATCGCATTGTCCTGCCCCGCTTGGCGTTTGTTTTGACCGAACAAATGAGGCTAATTTGTCAAAAGAAGGGAGCTACTTTACTCGAGCTGAGTTCTTGGCATTTCTTTTTTTTCTCGTTGTTGTCTGTGGCTCAAAGCATGAAATTTTCATTTGACAGGCATGGACATGCGTAGGCCTGACACTTGGATATTAATAAGCCAACTTCTTGTATTTTATTATTTTGGCCTGGGTCCTGCGACTAAACTGAACTCCGTCTGTCAACTTATATGGCCAGCATATAACAGCAGGAATACCGTATTTTTGTATTTTTGTTGTTGGACAGTGATTAAGCGAGAATTAAGTGTCAGATCAGTTTGTGGAATGTTCAGGTAAGATTCAGGGAATGGAGGATGCCCCAACCACTCAAAAATTGGCTAAGCGTGAAAAGTGGTAGAAGTCGAGAAGGCGTTTTAGACGCATCATCGGAGATCGCGGTCTCGCAGCCGTGAATTGGATGCGGATGGGGAGACCAACTGTTATTCGAGCATATGCAAAATGTACTCAGATGAATGTGAGACGTCAATCAGCACAGCGTCAGCTTCCAGCTGCCAACTGGCAATCGCTAACAAAGCCCAAATACGAAATGATTAAAAAAAGATTATAAACTCGCCATATACATATACATATACATTTATTTGTGAGTGTATATTCGAATGGCAATGTCAGCATCATCGTTCAGTCAACTCAAACTTGGACTTGTGGCTCATTAAGCAGCCATGACGAATGCAAATGAAACTGATATATGACTGGGAGTCTCAGTCAGACACAGACTCCCAGCTTCAAGTCCAAGTCCAAAACCAAGTCAGACCCCAGTCAGATGCCATGTCGTGTGGCTTTATATGGCATCTTGCTGCTGGCTTAACGGCCTTTCCAGTCTCATTCTCAATCCAACTCTGAGTCGTACTGTGACTCTGCTTAGCTCACTGCGTAATCATTTGGGTGGTCTGTTGCTGATTTTAAGGTGACTTGGCGTGAATTTGTTAACTTTTGCTTCGAGCTCCTCTGGCGCTTCTGATGGACAGCCTCTCAGTTCCAGCAGCAACCACAGCAGCAGCCACAGCAAATGGCAACCAATCAGTTCGAGTGCCATAAATAAGCAGAAGCTAAGTGTAAAGCGAGATAGACAGCTTGGCATTGCGTTTATGCGTGCGCTATTCGTGATTTCACTTATTGATATACACAATATTATTCAAAACAAGTTGAATAGAATTTGGATGACATTACTAAAATTCTTTGTTTCAATTTATTGTTTAATGGCTTAGAAAGTTGGATTATTTTTTTGTGATTTAATTTAATAAAAAAAGGTAATGAAATGTACTAAAAAGCTGTAGTTATATGTATATTAGTTCTAAGATTTAATGTTCACACATTTAAAAATGAGTGATAAAATGATGCAAAGTTATTTAATACATCAGCAAAAACTAATTTGAGTCTAGTGCTAACAAATTGTTTATTTGCCCTTAATCGAAAAACTAATATCACAAATAAAGCACACGCATAAACGTATTACAAACTGCACTGTCAAACTGCTTCAAATTTCCAACTGCAATTAGCTCCACAGTCAACTTGGACTTTTCTTCTGGACAGTCGCTTTCCACTTGCTTGCCAGCTTGCCGAAAAAAAACTGTCGACTAATGCAGCCAAGAATGGAGCGTAATGGGCGATCCAACGGCGTGTGCCGAAATTTAATCAAATCAGGTAAATTTGTCATAAAACATCAGAGCAAGTCGTACAAAAAGGAGGAAGCGAAATAAAACTAATTTTGAAATGGATTTCGTACGCAGTTTTGAGCACAAATTGCCAGGCAAACAACTAGGATTCCGACTTGGGTGTTTTATTTACTTTATTTGTGTTTTTTTTTTTGTTGTGTGCTGTTCCCTCTGCAAATTATGCGAAAGCATTTCGAAATTGAACGCATGACAGGATGTCCCAGAAACAGTTCTTGTGCTGTCCCCGCCTCCGCCCCTTGGCCACTTATCCATTATGACATTGGTCAGCAGAAAACTTGCAAGTCATGGAAATGACCACGTGTCCTCCCTGCTGCTGCTAATAATAAAGCAAGCTCAGCCCCGACAAAGCTATGGCAAAATAAGGCAAGCCAAGGCAAGGCAAGCCAAGACATTTGCCAGCATGAAAAACTAATAAAACAAAAGTTTCTTCCCTTTCTGTTTTTTACCTTTTTATGTTAAATCACCGCAAGAGCCAAACGGAATGGACCATAACACATGTGTCCCCTTGTCAGGACCAATAAGCAGCCGCAGGACTGTTCGAAACTTGCGCAAAAAAAAACAAAAAGCAAAAATACATACAAAAAACGAACACAACAAGAAACTGCCATTGTTGCTGTTGTTTGTTGCTTGGGTTCGTGATTTGCTAAACTTATGAAATTACTTTACGTGTATCTCAGCTACACGTCCAGTCCAGCATTGCTTCCATTCGCCTCTTTTTCTCTGTCTTTTTTTTTTTACTGTCCTTTGCCGGCCATTTGGTCAATTCCTGCGGCTGTCATTGTGCTATTCCGGCGCCTTATCTCTTTAGGATTTACATACCATGTGCTCGGATAGCTTGCAAAACTTTTACGCAACTTCATATGTTGGATTAGGCGTCCTTTTCTATGAGCTGGACTCCACTCAACTAGCCTCTGCTCGGAGAGTGGAGGAGGAGGAGGAGGAGGAGGGGCGAGTATGGGTTATTTCTTCACTAAAAAATGCCATAAATAGCAAATCACATTAAGTTTGGGAAAACTCTGCTGTCCCGTTGTTTGCATATCCATATCCACATGGCTTTCCAGATAAGCATTGCCAAAGTTTAAGTTTACGACTGCCACGTTTCCACTTCAAACCAACACACAAACAATAAGCAATACATATAGTAAAGAAAAAACTTTCGTTTTCTTTGCGTATTGTTTTTTTAGTTCCATGCACTTTGCAATATTATTATGCAGCGAATGATGTTTTGCAATCAACCCCTTCGCTTATCACAAAACATTCTTATTCTATTCGATATAAAACGTAATCAAGATGTGATTTTTAAATGCATATGTATTTTCTTAGACTGCCTATATTAAGACAAATTAAATAAAATTTAACTCATAATTCCAATGATTACTTGACTCATCTTCGCAAATCTCTAAAATAATATAATCGAAATTTCGTTCGCATTAATTAATTAGTTCAGTCTTCAATAAAATTACTTTGCATTTTAAGGAATATTTATATTTATTTTATAACAATTGTTTTTTAATTTATGTTGCTTCTATAAATGTATTATTTGCTCTTCCAACTAAAATGTATAGTATACAAAATTATATCATATTTTAATTTTAATTAATTTTCCCTGCCCGAATATCGAATTAAAGTTCAATTTTTTATCTTAGAGTTTTGTCCCAATTATTCGTATTTCTTTCGCAATGTTTTTTTCGCAACTTTTGCCTCACATTGACACGCTTCTTTATGCATGGCCCACTGCAATTTACGAATTGACAATCTAATATTTCTACGCAATTTACGCAGCGGCAGCAGCCAAGTTGAGTCGAGTAGGAAAAACCACTTGCGATGGGCTTAATAAAAGATCAACGAAGCGTTAAGAAAAAGCAGTTAGCAGTCAAATTGCCAGTGCCAGTGGACAGTGATTGAGATCATGGAAAAAAGCAGAGCAAAAAAAGGACGAACGAATCGAAGAATGGAATGAGGAAAACAACAACGACAACGACGTCGACGTCGACGACGACAAGAGGAAAACTCTTAATTTAAACAAATATTTTGCCAGCGTGTAATATTGACTACAAATGCAAGTGCAAATGTTGCCACGGTTTGAATATATATATATATACGAATAGATATGGATACGGTTACAGCCTGTTTTGGGTGGGAGTAAAGAGTAATAGAACCAGAAAAAAAAAGTAATAGAAGAACGGCAAAAGCAAAGCAATTTAAGCCAAAAAGGGTGTCACATGTGCCAAATGACTTTTGCGTGTGGAAATGACAATGATTTCTGTGCTATGGAGACAATAACGAAATGCAAACAAACAAAGGACGAGCACACCACACCACACACAGGACATGCGGCAACTTCATCGAAAGCTGTGACATTTGCATTTGTCTGCCATATTTGTAAATGAAATTGCCACAGCTTTGAGCTCCTGCCTCTGTTCGTGTCCCTCTGTCAGGCTAAACTTCAAATTAGTTTCGCCAAATAGTTTACCCAAGCAAGGAAATGATTAAGCTGTAGGTGGGCGGAAGATCCTTGCCATGTCTGCTGCTGTGTGTGTCTCCTCTTCGGGCGAGAGCACATGTTGCCTCATAAAGCTGTCACAAAATGACTTTACAACTTAATACGGCAAACGTGGCAGCAACTGGGGAGTTGTTGTTGCACTTGCAACTGCCACAAGACATCAATCACATTGAACTGCCACAAATATAAACACGTCAAACAAAGCTGTAGACTGCAAACTGCAACATGCAATGTCGCGTTTGCCGCTGCTCTCTCACCATCTCACTGCCTTCTTCAGGGGCAGACCGCGACACTTTTGGCCATGGCCAACGAGAAGTGTCATTAGACAGACGCCGCGACATTAGATTGTTGGCCGCAAAAGTGCAACTTTTTGCCACCAAAATTGCGCATTTGGCAGCTGTCTAAACGTCTCGCGCACTTTTCGCGACAGCTTCACGGCTTCGCATTGGGTCTAAAACACGGACCCATCACAGCCAAGTTAGAGAAGCCATCAATGGCTTGGGATATGGAGTGCTGTGACAGCCAGATGTGCCACATGTGGCAATCTCTACGCTAATTTGATGCCCGCCAATAACGAAATCAAAATTTTCAGTTTACTTACTTGTCGATGGGCAAAGTTTAGTTCATATTGAAATATCTGGAAAATAAATTTAATATTTTAAATTAAAACAATCGACAGTAAATTCATTAAATTTATTTTCTTACAAAAATAATTGGTATATTTAGGTTTTAGTTTAGGCCAATCTTTCACAGTAAAGTAATTTAGTATTAAGTCAATCTTCAATCAATATATTTTGATAATAAAACATTGCGCAAAATAATAATAAAAATGTTATTTATTTTGTAAAAATCAAACAAACGCAAGTTTAATATGTACTTGGAGAAATAAATGTCTAAAATAATCACCGATAGTAAAATGAAATTGTAGAAAAAATAACTTTGCCATTTACCTTGAATAAATCAATAAATTCAACTGATTGTGTTCACTAATAAACATCATATCATTAGCAGAATTACATGCAATAAAATTGGAATTTTTCCTTGTCGATATAATCGTAGTTTGAAAAAAAAGTGTTGAATGTATTGTGAAATTGTTAATACGTTTCAAAAGAGATTTAAACAATACGTACTCTAGGTTGTACAACCCACTCATTCCCTATTTATTGCATTCAACCTCGACTGCTACCCAATTAGCTAGGCTAACAAAGCAACCATTTTCATCAAAATAAAACCTCTATAGATACTACTAAGTATAGAGATTTTTCATTTTTAATGACGGCCTCATATCGCACATTTACACTCCCCCATTGCATGACAACTTCAGCTGCAAAGATAGTTTGCCAACGCCAGCACTATTATTAACTACAAAAAAGAATAGCAACAAAAAATAAAGAAAAACTAAATGAAAATTATGAAAATGCAAACACTTTGCGCTCTAATTACATAGACTGCAACAGCTAAAACAATTGCAACAACAAGTGCAAGGGGAAAACTCAAATACAACAGGTAATAAAATTGGCGACTTTGTCACTTGTTGGTTGTGGTGGGCGTTTTGCTTTGCTGTGGTTGCTTGGTGGTTGCCATTGTGGTGCGCGTAATGCCCTCAAATTTAATTGCCGCAACACCCGTTATATACGAGTATATAGTTGCCATATAGTTGTGTCTAGCCTATAGTAATGGATCGCGTGAATTTGCTAAAGTTTAGTGCTTCATTTTGTGGCTTTTGCATAGACGATGAAATTGTCGCGACACGAACTCGCCTCTGCGTCTGACTAATTGCAAACTGCTGCACTTGCACCTGCTGCAGCTGCGCTTTTGGGGGGCTGGCTGTGGGCGTGGCACTGCCTCCCAATTGAGCTATTTGACTAGGATACAGTTGCGGTCGTTGTGCATATACCCTGCCACTGGGGGAGTTTGATGTGTATCTTACGAATAGTTAAAGAAACAATAAGTGTAATTATGGCATAAATAAAAAATAATAAATTAAATAAATAATATAAAAAATCTAATAATTTAAAAACTAAATTAAAATTCAAATATTTAATACAATGATTGAAAGACATTTCAACACAACTCAATTCAATTCAATTATTTAATACGAAAAATAGATACATATATTTTATATTTCATATCTATAAAATATCTGGGCAACATATTTTTTTTTTTGTTCAAGAAGAAAATAATTAAAATAGAATCTTCTAATTATCAAAACTTAAACAAAATCAAAAAAATATAAATACATTTTATTTATTTTAGCTTCTGCTCTCATCTTTTATGTTTACAGAATATCTGCATAGTCGCGTTGCATTGTAAGCTTGCTACGAAAAAAATCAAGTTGATTGCATCTTTTGTCGCATGAGCTCAGCTTGGTTTTTGGGCCCCACCCATGACCATGTAATTTGCCATTGACAGGTTTTGGGCCTCGTCGCTCAACGAACACACACACACACACACACACACACACACACATTCAGATTGATGGCGACCACATACAGAGTCACATCGACATTCACATTCACATCCATATCCGGATCGCGTGCTGCATGTCAACGCGTGTGTTCCAGGGCTGCCATTCCATGCCACGCCATGCAATTGTCGACGTTGGAGCCTAAAGATGGCGTTCAGTAAATTTCAGCGCGTGAGGTGCAACCATCAAGTGGATGCAACATAGCAAGCGGTGGCAAGCAAACATGTGATTAATTGCAATGGCTGGCAATGATTGGTTCCTGGTAAACAACCCATTGCCATGGCATGGTCACCGTTCTGGCCAAGGTATGAGGAGAAGTTCTAGGAAGAGAGACCGTCAACTCTCTCACTGCTTCTCAGTCTTTCGGTGAGATCCGCTAGACAAGTCAGCGTCTCAGCGCTGTATCTACGAGACGCATCTAGGATCTACTAGCTGATCTTTCACACCTTGCACTGCCAGTTAGTCTATTGTATTGTGTTTTTTAGGGACTGTCAGGTTATTGTCCTTCTGCGCTGTTGATATAAATCGCATTAATCACAATCTGGGCAGACAATGGCACGGCAAGGTGTGAGCACAGTTTTGACAGCGACAATGACACGAATTTCAAATAAATATAATAAATAAGCGACATTCGATTTGGGGTGTAACCTGTTCAGTTCAATGGAAAACGCGCCTCAACTGTCTGACATTGTGTCTACATCTTTTGTCAAGACACAATAAAACTTTCCCAGCATTGACTCTGAAGATCGCCAGAGTTGAGGTCTCTATCATGTGGGTGGTGCTTAGATGTGGGCCCATTCGACCTGTTGTTCGTGCTGTTAACGTCTTTGATCTGGCCGTTCTATTTTGTAGGCCTGTTAATTGCAGTCAATTGCTGACTCATAAATTTTGACAGCAAACGGTTTATGTTGTATTTGATCTGTGTGGCAGCCACAGGATGTGGCATCGTTAAACTCGAGCGCTGCATTTGATGTGGCTGGCAATTATGCCACAGCCACCGCCGCGACAGGAAACTGTCAGCCCCCCAAGCCAAGAAAAGCCAAGCAGAGCCGGCGAGTAAAAGAATCAAATGGGAGCCTGCCAAACAAATGTATCTGAGCATTTGTATCTGTATCTTTAGCCACAGACAAGCTCAAGAACACCTGTGGGCGTGCATCATCATCAGCAATTTTAGCATATTATCAACGCATCTGCAAACCGACAAAGTCTTTTCAACGCTTTCGGTAGTATTTTGTCTAGTGTTTAGACTCTTTTTCTAGAATGATAGGCGTTGCCCAGCTGGAAGCTGCAGTTGCAATGGGCAACCAGCAAGCAGCAAAGCTACAAGATGAAGCCTATTTGCTGTAACTGTAGCTAAACTTCGATATTTACACTGTAACTAATAACAAATAAAGAAAATTGAGTATCATATAATAATCTCGATTTAAAAAAAATTACAGCTGTATACAAATAAATGTCAAGAGTATATTTTATCAAAAGTTGTAATTTGTAAGGTGCGAATAAAATTTGCCATCTGTTTTTTTATAGTTTTTAAAATGTGGCAATAGTTTTCGCAAAAATCGAATCGCTAAAATACACTTTAGCGTAATTACATTATGGAATTCTTGCTATAGATTTAATGTCTGTTCTAGGCTAATTGAAACTTTTTAAAATTTGGAAATGGCTTTTTCAAAAATCGAATCGCTATTAACAGTAATATACATTATTTATATAATATACACATTAACGTAATTACATTACAGAGTTTCAGCTCTAGATTTCTGACAGAGTATTCAATTATGTTCAATTAAATACCAAATAATATATTTTGTGATCTATTGTCTGTTTCTTGCAGCTAATGATTTAAATATTTTTAATAAATTGTCAACAAATATATTTTAGGGGTTGAGATGAAAATTAAAATGTACTATATTTAAAAAGATATTAATAAGAAATTATTTTTTTTCCAGCTTTAAATTAATGAATGCAAATTATTTTCGTTCCTACCAGAGCTCCCTTTTTTATTATAGTTTTTCGCTGAGTGTATCTGCTGCTGCGCCTTCGCCTTTCGCTTCGATTAATTTTCGCATTAAGCTCGGCCACAGCTCCGCCCTGCGAGTGAAGCACTGGTCTCAGGTTTTCTCCCTTTTTTACTTTTTTGTTGCTTTTGGATTTGCTGATTTTGTTGGGGGCGCGGTAATGAAATCAAATTAGGCAAGTGTGCAGCTTCAATATTGTGGCATCCCCACAGCGTGGCAGCTTCAGCTTTAGTTTCAGCGCAGAGATTTAGTTCAGCGCTGGAGCAGCTGCTAATTGATTTGTGCCGCAGTGTGGCAAGCTCAAGGATAATTGCCGGGACAAAGAGGCAAAGCGACAACGAGTTCAAGAGGCCACCGGCTTCAAAGTGCGGGCGTTTTTGCTAATGTCCTTGAGGCGAGCGACACACCTGCAGCAGATTCGCAACGACACGCGTGCCGCACAAGCAACGAACTCAAGGCTGTGCATAAAACTGAATTGGTTGCAATTATGTGAAGTTTTTTCTTCTTCGGCTTATGTTTCCCAGCCTTTTTTTCGCTGCGCACACAAAGGATTAGAGAATAAAACAATTTGCTACGCAATTCATATGCAACAACAAACAACAAAACAATGCTAACAACAATATTGAAACGCACATGCTGCTAGTTTTTTCGGGTAGCAATAAAATTGATATATCTAGTCCTGCAATATGGCTGCCATATGGACCCCAGCACCCACATACTCGCATCTATCCACATATCCGTGTGGCTGTGGCTTAGTTTCAATATTTTCCGCATTTTTGTATTTTTTTGTATTGTCTGTTTTCCTTTTTGGCTGCGCTTATTGGCCATTTAGCGCACGTAAGCGAAAAAAATGCTCAAATTTCTACAAATAAAAACTAATGGCACAAAATAACAACAACTATGCTAGCAACAACAACAACTACAACAAACAAGGACCACATGATCCAATCTGCGGCATTGACTTTTGTCATAATCCTGTCAAAGCGTAAACAAAAATTTCAGCCACAATGCGAAATCTGCAGCATGTCATTGGATTTGGAATTCTGTGGGATTGCTTTTGGGATTGGCCAATAGATATTCCCCATGCCCAATACATGCCACTATGAGGATGAATGTTACCCATTTGCCCAGGTTGCAACAGATTGCGTTACGCGTCGCCAATGTCAACAATATTGCGTTGAGCAAAAACATACTTTCAAAAAATAAATATGCTCCGTTGCAGCCAGCAGATGGAAGACTTACGACCATGAGCCAAGATCTTGATAGATATCAATGGCAATTACTTAGGATTGTTTTTGTTTTGGTTCTTGAACGGTCACAGCGAATTCTTTCCTTATGCTCACTAATAAATGTGGCTGTAACATATTTTTCATCCTGTTTAAATAAAGTCAAAGAGTCCAAATGAAAATAACATATGTAATAAACATTATTTTCAATAGTCGCATTTTTCCATAAGTCAATTTTAACTAATATTGGTACAAAATTTATATTTAAAATTCTTGTAAAAATTAAAACCTAAATTATAAAATAATACCCATAAATGCTTGCTAATAAATTATGAATACAATGCATAAATGTGGCTGTAACATATTTTTGATCCTGTTTAAATAAAGTCAAAGAGTCCAAATAAAAATAACATACAAGTATGTAATAAACATTATTTTCTATAGTCGCATTTTTCCATAAGTCAATTTTAACTAATATTGGTACAAAATTTATATTTAAAATTCTTGTAAATATTCAAACCTAAATTATAAAATAATACCCATTAAATTAAACCCTTTTTTATGCTGCAAATTGTTCTGCTTTTCAACTTTAGTATTACAAAGAAATACAAATTTACTAAATAAACAATTTTCACATTTATGTAATGTGTTGTGTCATATTATAAAGCAATTGAAACTAACGTAGTGAAAATACAAAATATCTTCATCATTTAATCTGTATTTTGGAAAATGACTTCATTAGCAACGACCAATTCTCAACAAAACGCGCCCATTTCAATTTGATTAAATTAAACGTGTTAAAAATAAATGAAGCACACGATTTGCCAATTTTTCAAAAGAGAATGAGAGTTAGAGATGGAGAAAGCGAATGGGAATGAGAATGAGAATGGGAATGCTAGAGAATAAGGCATACAAAATATGGTGGCATATGCAAATGAGCTGCCAGGACGCGGCAAACAAATCATTGAAAAATTGTCACCGACTTGCGAGTCGCTGAATAAAAAAAAGAGAAGAAAAATAAAGCAAACAAAAGCACCCTACTTCTACCCCTCCCTGAACCGACTACTGTCTGTGTGCTGTGCCCACCATCAACGTGGCCATTAGTCGCAACCACGAAACGCATGCAAATGAAACCGCAGCACAGAAGGAGCTCAAAGCAGGCGCAAGGGCAGGAGTTGGAACAGAAACAGAAACAGGAGCAGGAGCAGGGGCAGGGGCAGGAGAGTCGCAGCAGGCGCCGCGCATCCTGCCCAGAGAGACCAGAAGGGGCGCAGCTGACGAATTGTGAAAAAAAGATGGCTGTATCTAGGGTCGCCACGACTTGGGTGTGGGCCTCAAACACACAGACACTGCCTCCGCCTCTCTGGGGTCTGTATCCTGGCATCGACGGCGACTGCGGCGCTATAATTTTCTGCTGCGTTCACACGCCATCGTCGCATTTTTTTCCATTTCTCTGTTGTTGTTTCTTTTAAGTAAACATTTAAATTAAAAACATTTACATATGCAGGGTGTGTGGCTGTATGTGTTTGTGTGTGTGTGTGTGTGTGGGTTGCGCTGATATTCAATTATGATACATTCAATTGGAGGGCGCGACAGTTTTCAGATAAACTTTGTGAGTTGTGCGCTTCACATGACGTGGGCCCAAAACACAATATTTCGCATTGAAAAGACCAAGAAAATTACAGTTATTTATGGGAATATAGACGAAAAACAGTTAGCTGCATGGTAAAAAACATGTATTGCCATACATACATAAGTGCAGTAAATTACGAGTTGATATGCATGTAAAAAATATGTATAAATTGCGAAAAATACAGAATATGAATTTGTTACAGAGAACTATTGAAAAATACCAGATTTTGCTAGGAAAATTTAATTGTTAACTGCACAATAGTAAAGTATAAAAATAACTTCATATTTTATTACAATTCGGTTATAACTTATGATTTTTATTATCTCATTTTTATTTTAAAATTATTCTATAATTAATATAATTATTTGCAGTATTAATTATTGCCTATTTGCATTCAATCAATTTGCACAATTGGCATTATCAGCTCATTTATCCTTAACTTAACACTCAACACATACTCACTCATTGACACTCACAACGCTCAACTCACTCAACGTTCAACGGAACGTGGTGAGTTTCAGCGCGCAACAAAGTGGAAATGAAACAAGAAAAAACCACTCAGCGGAAGAAAAAATCTGTAAATAGCCGACGAAATGTAGAAAACACACCCCCTCCCATAGCAACTACAAACACACACACACTGATGCACACACAAACTCTTCCGCACTGCCAGTCTCACTCCATGGGCAGCAACAACAACAACAGCTAAGCAGACCAACTGTCAACAGCCCAAAAACAAAATGACGAATTTATGAACTTGTTTGCGCTCGCCAGAGCGAGACAACACTAAGCACGCCACTCGCTCAATTTTGCCATCCACTCAATTCGTTAGGCATATGGCCATCTCGCTTACACGCTTGTGCCAGCGCATTTGCAGTCGTTTTGCGCTCAACAACTGCTGAGTGTATGGGAATTTTGATTCGAATTGGAAACATGACTTATGTCGACGTCGACGGCGCGACGTCGCTGCCGCAGTCGCTGTCGCTGCATTGGAATGCTGGTCGCTGCAGCAGCAAATGCTATTGCCTACTCGCTCGCACGCTCATTGCTCATCGTTATCGCTGTTGTTGTTGTTGGCTGCGCTGTCTGTTTGTCTCTTGCGGTTAACCGCTTTACGTTGCGTGCGAAGCTTACGTGAGAGCAACGGCAGCAGCAGCAGAAGCAGCAGCAGCGCTGGGTGCAAAACTTTTGGCGCTTTCGGGCTGCGTAAAGTTTGGACCTCAGTGCTGTCAGGTATTTTGCGCTAGCCGCGCAGAGCCGGACAAATAGGCACACAACACAGAAGCGGAACACACACAAAGCACAACGCAACGCAACGCCACACATAAAAGTGCCTTAGACTCGTTAGTCCGTTAAGTTGTTTGTCGTAACGTCAGCGTCAACGTCAACGTCAACGTCGGCGTCACCGTCGCCGTCACGTAAGCGTATTTTTAGCGTTACGTGGTGTTGAAAACTTT
The DNA here is from genome assembly GCA_035045625.1 of Drosophila formosana. Taxonomy (NCBI): domain Eukaryota; kingdom Metazoa; phylum Arthropoda; class Insecta; order Diptera; family Drosophilidae; genus Drosophila; species Drosophila formosana. The sequence continues at coordinate 598,164 of JAWNOW010000030.1, forward strand.
GTGCCGTAAGATCGTCAGCTGTGCGCATCGCAACTGCGACTGGCAGCGCGGCGGCAGAGGGGCGGCAGAGGGGCACAGCAGGGCTTTGTTTTTGACAGGCGGGGGGAGGGGGTTAGAGGGGACAGCGGAGACAGCGGGGTGATAGGTTGGAGGAGAAGGCACTCGCACTTCGGGCTTGTTGCGAATGCGTTTACATGGCAAAAAGCAAATCGCAGCCGCCACAAATTCATTCAATGGTCAGCTGTGCGACTGTAAAGCGGTTTTCTCGGCAAAGCGCAAAACGCAAAAATATCGCACACACTCTCGCACACTCACACACACACACACACACACACACAATTTCGGCGTAAATGAAAACATCGCAAACGGTCGCGCAAATAAATTGTTGTCGTAAATCGAAGCAATATTCGGGAGTGTAACAACAAACAACAATGTGTTAAAACAATTTCTAACAAAATACATAGAAAATATAAACAAACGAAAAGTTGTATTTTATATTGAGTTGAGAGTTGAGCAGAATATTGTAAACGAAGTTAAAATGCTTTTAAGCAATCAACCGGCAAACACAAAGCCACAGCAGCCGTCGCCGACACCGCCACAAAGCTTCAAATCGAAGCTGCAGCAACAAATCGCCACAGCAGCAGCTGCCGCTAACGCCGTCACAGCCGCAACGGCAACAACAAATATTGCCAACGGTCACAGCAACAACAACCACAACAACAACAACAGCAGCAATCATCATCATCTCCATCCACATCATCATCAGCTTCACCATCATCAGCATAATATTTCCTTTGCCACGGATTTCTCAATTGCCGCGATTATGGCGCGCGGCGGAAACGCCTCAAGCAGCCGCGAGCCATCCGAAAGGAGTTTGAGTGAGTAGCAAAAGTAATTGAGAGTCGTACTCGTATTTGCCCCCCCCCCTTATTCCTTACCACACTTCGTCAATTTCTAATATACTTAGAACAAACAAATATAACGACATTTTGATCGCATTCAAGCAGCTCTATTCAATGTAATAAGCAGTTGGATTGAATAAATTAAATGGGATTACGATCATCGGCAGAGTTGTATTAAGCTGAGGCACATAAAAAACTATATAACTATATTTCATAATAAAGTAAAGAATCGTAGGTTATTTGACGGATAAACGGATAAACTATACATACATTAATTAAAAATAGAGTTCACAAAATTTGTATTTTAAATTGAATAGTTCCGTATATTCGTATACTTGTAGAGTATAGGACAACGGTAAACTATATTTCATAACTGTCATCAAGCATAAATTATTTGTCACATAAACTAAATATTTACAAATATGGATTTTCATACTTGTAGAGTATAGAAAAACATTGAAAACTATACACATTAATACGTAAATCGAATACATATTATTTAGATTTTAGATTTATAAAAAAAAACTTGAATATTGTATTTGAGATTTTTGAAGAAAATCCTGTAATTTTCAGTAAAATTCTTCTTTGAATACAACGTCACTAGAGATTTCATAATTATGTCTAGACCACAATAGGAATACGAAAAATATTTTTGAATAAAAATGCTAAGTTGGACATTTTAATAAATTTACAATTTACATTTATTTGTATACTGAAAAGCATTAATTTTTATAAGCTATTGTAATAATTTCATATATTTTTTATTATAGATCTTACCGGTCAATAAAAACTTGTAGAACTGTATCAACTTCTTAGTTCAACTTTATAGACTTAATCTCCGCTTAAAAAGTCAACAAACCTTTCTTTCAATATTCAATATGTTGTCTCACTTTAAAGATCTCGACAGTCAGTTCAAAAAAAATGTATCCGATAATAACTGCAAATTTAGGCAAAATTTATTTATGCTTTGACAGGTTTCCCTTTAACTTCTCAGAATTAAGTTTCGTGCTGCTTCATCAGCTATTTTTATGTATTTATGGTTAATTCCATTTCATTAATCGCACAGGTGTGAAGTTTTATTTCCTGTTTTGCATTTTATAGTTCGGAATTTATAGTTTCAAAATTCACTTAACTATGGAAGAACTGTTTTTTTATTAAGCAAGCGCAGAAGTCAAGTATTGTCAAGCGCAAATCCTTAATTAATATTACAATAAATTTTGTGAGGCAATAAACTTTAACAATTTTAAAATTAATATCGAAGTTCCAGTCGAATTAAATGCCGTTGCGTTTAATAAAAATCATTCAGAAATTTTAAGCTAACCTCATTGATTCGTATTCAAATTTTGAAGAAGGAGTTAAATTTGCATTATTATTGAAATCAAAATAATAAAATATAGTTCAAGTGTGTAGGCGCTTTTGACAGTTTTACAACCAGCAATTAATTTGCAAATACTTTTATGCCTGTAATAAAAAGATATTTGATTGATTTCAATATGAAATGGAATTAGAATTTTATTATTATTGCCAGCTTATATTCGTCAATAGAACAACTTTTGAATACAAAAAAATTATTTCAAAATTCAACGATTATGCAAACGTTAACAGAACTTCGAAGAAGATACAAAAAAATTGTTGTTTTCAATAAAAGTGTTGAAACCCTTGCTTTAGCTTTTAGTTGCCACACGGAAACTAAATTTATACATATTCGTTTGACTGTAGTAAATAATAACTGTAGTCATAAAAATAATTAAAATTAAAAACTAATAAAATTATATTCATTTTAACGATTGTTGACTCTTATACAATTCTATAGTAAAATGGTAAAGAAAACAGTTTTCATAAACTTAAATATTTGATCATCCCATTAGAAACCTATATGATATGAAGATAGAATTACTTGTAGTAAATAGTTTCTTGAATTTATATTTATTTTACTTGAACTGACCTTTACAACTATCTAAACAAAATTCTTTTTCGTTTCAAAATTTAAAAGAATAATGTAATTTAAAAATCATAGCATCGGAAATATGCTTCAAACTTTTTATGAGTATAATTAATCCAAATGAATGTTATTTTTCAATTTACCCAATTTACATTTATTTATTCTATAAACGCTGCCAATTAATTGTTCAATATATATTTGTTTATTAATTTAACGCAACATAACGTAATTATCTAATGCTGCTGCTTTACGCTTGCCACCAAATGTTGCACAGTCGCAGGTGTTGTTAATTTTTTCGTGTAATATGTGTCCATAAATTGCATATTGATGACAATGCAACGTTGATGACTTGATAATTGCGGCAAATGCGCGAGCAATAAAATAATCAAAGCCTATTCGAATGCACGGGGCGTGGCTCAGTCGCTGTCTCTGTCACGCACACACAGCGACCCAGACGGAGGGTGTGAGAGAGAAACACATTAAGATAGTCATCTACAGCTACATGCACATCTATTTAGATGCCATAATTGGCTGCAGTTGGCACCGCCAGCTCAGCACGCCTTCCCCTCCTCGCTGCCCCCGCTGGCCATCTCTCCGATTGTCGATTGCAATTCAACGCAAAACAATGGAAAATTCAACGGCAACAACGACAACAAGTCGAATGACAACGGGCGCAAATTAACATATGAAATTGCATTTGGGGGCAAATAATTGAATTTGGCGTATCTACATCTGTGAAATGTATCTGTTTCTGTATCTGTATCTGTGAAATGCATCTGTGCGTCATCGTTGTTGCCGCATGCAACACGTTGTTGCCTGCCTGCCTGCCTGTTCGCATGCCACTTGATGACTCTCTTTAATTCTCTCCTCTGGCCTTGGCCGTCTCTCTCTCTCCTCGCTCTCTCTCTTTGCAGGCCCGCTGTCTGTGGAGCGCTATTCAACGCAGGATGCGGACGATGATGTTGACGTTGATGTGGTCGACTGCAGCGACTCGGAAACGCCAACGCCAACGGCAGCAGCCACAGCAGCAGCAGCGGCGACGGCAGCAGCAGCGGCGGCGGCAGCGGCAGCAGCAGCCCAGCAGCATGCACGTCATGCCTTGCGTGTTGCACAACAGCAACAACAGCAGCAGCAGCAGCAACAGCAGCAGAGGCAGCAGCAACAGCAACAGACACATCCCCATCATCATGCAACGCCAAACAAGCAGCGCCAACAACACAATCATCAGCACAACAACAACAACAACAATCACAGCAAATCAAGCAGCCATCGAGGGCGTGCCGCGGCCACACCAAGTGCAGCCGCAGCCGGAGCTGGTGCTGGAGCTGGCAGCACGCCCTCGCCGCCCCCTGGTGGCACACACAGCCCCAGCGAGCTGCATGCCGAAGACGAGCGCCTGTCGCCTGAGGAGCCTGCGCAGGTAACGAAACGCCACAACAAAGTTAGCACAAATCCAATTCGCGTTTAGTCCGTCTCTCTGTCACACATCACAACTAAGCCTGCTCTCTCTCTCTCTCTCTCTCTCTCTGGTCTTCTCGTCTTAATCTATCTGCTTACAGCTGCCCACGCCCAAAATTCTTGGTTCGTGCAATTGCGATGATCTCATGCCCGTGCAATGCCATCTGGAGACAAAGGAGCTGTGGGATAAGTTCCATGAGCTGGGCACCGAAATGATCATCACCAAAACGGGCAGGTGAGTTACCTCAAGACACTTCTTCTCTGCTGCCATCCATCCATGTACCTCTGCTTCGGCTTGGATATGCATATCTGGTGTAGCTCATGTCAGGTGTCAGGGCAATCCCTTGATGTGTGACGAGATTTCAACTGTCTGCCAGCGATACAAATACGCATATGGATAATATGTATATGCGGATTGAAATGTTTTGGGGCGGTCTTTGAATACTACAAAGAGTCTCTAATAGATGACTGTATGCATTTGATTTTATCACTGAAGAGTTTTAATCCTAAATGAATCCTAATATAGTGGATTATTTTTTTTTATAATTGGTATGAAAAGATTCGGAATTTGTTTTTAAAGTACATGCTGTACAAAATTCAAACTGGTTTTGCATAGTTCATTATATTATAAAATTTAATTACATTTCTTTAGTAGAGTAGATTATTTTCGGCTTATTAAAGAATTAGTAATCAATTTGTTTGCTTTAAATATTCCACTTTATTGTAATGTTTTGTATACTCTGACTAGGGTGTCTACTTGTTTAATTTCGAATTTTTTTTTTCACTGGCAACTTTTTCAATTCGCTCAGTTTTGCAGATGCCACTTTTCCATAATATCAATTAGCCGCCTTGGGGGCGCATGCCACAGCTTGTGGCATCAATCGCTTGCACGTTGGTAGCCCCATCAATCGCCACTAATCAGATACTCAAAATATCATTCAGAAGCACATGCTCGAATCATGAACAATCAATAAAATGTTGAATACTCCGCCTTTCACTCACATCTACAACAAGTACGAACATTCGAGTATTCACATTCACGACGTTTTGCCCGCCCCAAAAGACTTAACTGCAAAATATCAGCAAGTTTTTGGTTAGTTTCTCATTACGGCTGCCGGCTGCCAATTCAGCTGAACTCCTTCTTCTGCTTCACATTCCTCTTTCTGTTGCTGTCTGGGCCCCAAAACAAAAAAAAAACAAATTGATTGACAAGGCATCGAAATAATGTGCCGTCGATTTTCGATTTTCGATTAGCAAGCGGCAAACCCCCCAAAAGAGAGCAGACCGACCCGAAAGCCAGCCAAACTGGCGGCTGTTTCTTGTCAGCTGTTTAAAAGCTAACCCAACACACACACACACAGACACACACACACACACACACACAGACACACACTCATACACTCACAACGAGTGCTTAAACGACTTTTCATTCGCAACTCAACAAAGTCGACTTCAAAAATTATTGCTTTGACGATTTTCGTGCGAATGTTGTGTAAAATGCGAAATACGAATGAATACAACAAAACACAAGTGAGAAATTACAAAAAGCGTTGTGATGGCCCACAGTATACCCTGTAAAGAAATGTTGCAATGTGTAAATGTAAAATTCGAAACTTGTACACAGACAATTAATATTAAGAATGTGTTGATTTATGATAATTTTGATTTTGAAGTTTGTAAATTGATGATGATGGGCTTAGTTACTCTTGAGAGTTTCTAAAAAAAAAAACGTTATTGTAATGGAAAATCAACTTAAAACTTATGTGAAGCCAATAAACTTTTTAATAGACTGAACAAATATAATACTACATAGTAAATATGAATCGTTTTTATTACTTTTTGTACAGTAATAAATAATTCAACTAGTTCAAATGCTGTAAATTTATGGACTTTTCACTCTCAACATACCCTTTTGGGAGACATCTTTGATTTCCAGGGTATACATGAGCAGAATATGCATGAAACATAAATTTCAGCATAGTTGTTATTGTTTTTCCTGCTGCTGTTTCCAAGTTCTTATGTTGATGACATGCGAAATGCACATTAGCCGATTGCCAGGCTAGTTGGCAGTTAGGAGCTCAATTCTCATTCTTCGTTTGTTAGTCTCCGAGTTTATGTTTTTTGTGCCTGGCAACTTTTCATTGTTTGTTTGGCTTTTGGCTGTGTGCTGTTAACCCCTTATTTGCGCTACCTTGCCCCATAATCCCCTGCCCCCGAGCTGGGGCATTGAGGCTCAGCTCAACGCGCATTTGCGACACATTAACAAATTTACTCCTTTCGCTGGTCCTCCGACGTGCTCTGACATCCTGACAGCGCCACAAAGTATAAATTGCATTGTAATAGCTGCCGATTGTCGCGCTAACAACACATTTGCATGTCCTTTGAGTTTAGCTTTAGTTTTTTTTTGCTCTCTCTGTTATTCTGTTATACGAATGTGAGTCCTGGCTTCTGTTTTGCTGTGCCCTGTAATTAGCCCACAGGACGGCATTGCCGATGTCGATGCCCCCAAACTTATTTATTTACATTTGTGCGGGTTGGCAAATGCCACGTACAAATGCAAAGCAAACTTGTAACCCTTTTGCCTGATATCCATCTACGATGTCAGCACATCGTTTGGCCACGGACACTTGCCTATTCGATGTCCGACTGACAGGATTAACCTGCAGCAAATTGCAGGTTCTGTGCGATGTTCAGCGGGAAAAATACATTTCACAAATATGTAAAATAAATAACAACTAAAGGAACAATTAAGCCAATTACTGCTCTATAAATTAAAAACAATATGCAATGAAAAACAGCTTCAAATATAGTCAAAGTCATTGACTCCAACAGAAAGTATTTACTTCATTAGCAAAAGCAATTCCCTCCTCTAACAGACTATTAAGCAGAATTGTGTTAACGCCTTTGCCGTAATTCACAACAATTTGGCAACATTTGTTGCAAGTGGCGTGAATCCGTGGCGAATGTTGCCAAAACATGCAAATGCGCATGCGTAGCTCACATCAACAGCAGAGAAATGGCAACAACATCGACCCAAGGAACACAATTTATGATTTATGGTCAAAAAGAAAACAAAGCAAACAACAAAAAAAAAAAGGATCGCAATGTGGCCGTTACCTGTTGCCAGTTGCCGTTTGTTGTTCGGTTATTTGGTTGTTCGATGTTGTCGATGCTGTGTTGTTGCGGTCATTGAGATAAAATATCACGTGGTTTTTGTGATTTTGTGATTTTGTCACGCTGTCAGCGGTTTTCGTAACAGCAGCAGTTGGCGGTTGCATTGAGAATGAAGTCACAGGCGGCTCTAATTGTCCTGCCAGCATCAGCAGGCGGCAATTGACATCTTACCCGATACCCGCCAAAGGCAAGGGGAACAACTACATACAACCGACAGAGGAGGAAAGTCAATAGCGTAGATATGCTAGCGGGCAGTCAAGTCTTGTGTTTTGTCAATATTTTTGCGACAACAAACTCTTCACGCATTTTAGCCAATTGTCTTAGGGTTAGTTGCAGCCTCATCCACAGAAGCTGCCCAAAAGGCGCGTAGCAATTGCAATTTTCATGCTTCCACGGTGGGTCAAGAAAAAACCATCAGCTGAGGCTAACTGGAAATTTATTAATTTCCACCAATGCTTGTACAACTTCATTAATATTTCATTCAGTGTGGGGCAGCATGGGCAGCTGAATTGTGTGGCAAGCACATTTATCATTCGAAAGACAACAATGAAACAAGTTAATCCCCTACAGAAAGGTGCAGGATCAGCGACCATTAAAAGTAGTCCACACATTTAGGCGCAGCCAGAAAATACACGCAGAGAAAATAGTATACTGAAGAATATTTTCAGAACATTTAAATACATTGAAAATAAATCTTTGAATTAAAAACTATAAAAAATGCAACAAAATATTTAACCTAAATTAAGGATGTTTTATGTAACCACTAAACAAATAAGATCTAAAGATCTTGTTGATAGAAATGTAACATTTTGGTTCAATATTTTCTATGAAAACTTCGAAAATATCCGTATGAGTATTTGTTTTGTAAACTTTTGCATTACAATTTATATTAATTGTGTTAGATGCAAATGATTTTGTATTTATTACAATTTATATATTTACGAGAAACATTAACTATTAATACACAATTGTGTGCAGATCAAATTTTAAATAACGAAATACATGTTCAAAACATGTTTAAAGGATATTTTAATTTATCCACATTTTTTTTTCAAAGTGTGCACCAACAAATTATGAATTAATTTAATAATAAGACTAGAGCGAGAAGAGAACAATGAAAGAGTGAGACGCAGCTGAAGACTCGGTCGAAACTGGAATTGGAATTGGAGCTGGCGGCAGAATGAAATGAGCTGCGCTTCATATATTTTTACAAGCAGCGATAAGATCGCTCAGTTTTAGTTATGCTAGAGCAGCATTTGGGAGGGTTGCTCAAAGTTCTACCCGAAATGGGAACTAGAATTAGCATTTAGTTGCATTTATTAACTCACCAAGCTGACCGGCTTAATTTGCTGGAACTAAGGTGTTGATAATGAAATGCGAGGAGAGGAGAGTCCGAGTTCCAGTTGCAATCGAAATGCCCCCCTCCGGAGGCGGAAGTGCGGATAAGTTGCGACTCATATGGCCCCCGGGCGAGGCAATAACTACAACTAGCCGCAGCTCTAATTGGGCGTGGCCAGGCAGTTAATTGAAAGTCGAGAAAGAGTCCAAAGAATCCACTCGCAAGTCCAGTGTGGAGCGCAACCCTCGGTTGGCAAATGGTGTGTAAACTTCATAATTGTAACCTTTGGCACCTTTGGCGCACCGCACACAGCAGTCGAAATGAGTGAAAGCCATTTCCCTAATTTTCCCATAAACAAATACATAAAATCCACACTTAGACGCATAGCGAAAATAGCTGAAAGTCCAAAAAGAGAGAACGACGAACAACGAAATAAAAATGGTAACAAAACTGTGCCACGCCTCCCACACCGCCCTCAACATCGCGCTGCTGTGCGCTGAGTGTTGGGGGCGTTTTGTGGGCATGGCCCGCAGGCAGCACGTTGCTGAGTTGCCTCATAAAAATGTATGTAAATGTTTGAATATGATTTACGACATTTCCGCTGGCAGCGAAAACTGCCAAATGGGGGGCTGAGGCGTCGCCAGGGCCGAGAAGGGGCAACCAAAGGGCGTGGCAGTTAACGGGAGGGGGGGGGGGGGCGCATTTGGCATTTTCACACATTTATGGACACATTAGCAAGCTATCAAAAGTGTTAGGAACTTTTCTTCAACTGGACGCTGCTCTCAAAATATATTTATAGTATATATGTATAACAAGATTATTTCTTGGCCAGAGTTGCTCGACTGCAACTGCAGATGCCAGCTGGGCGATAAGACGAGCACGTTAAATGGCGACTACAATGGTGCTAATTGTGGCATGCAACAAAGCCAACTGACTCGCTTCGTTGACAGTTATTACTTTGGCAAATACGAGTGCGTTGGCAACCATGCAAACAGCGAGTACATATAACAAATTACGAGTACTTGCATGGCGTCCAAGTGCACTAAACACGCCCACATCCATTCTGAGTACTGAGTACTCGTTCTGCTTGTGGGCGCAGCCAGATGAATGTCTGTAGTAGCGGATAAGACGCAGACTGAAGTCATGATAGTATTTTTACTTAGCAGACTCTCGGGTCCTATCTACGCTAGACATGACATTTGTTGGCGCCGTTATAAGTGCAAATTATTATCAATTATCCATTATTATTACAATTATTGCAATCTCGGCAGTGATTTATGGCTTGACAATCACGACTTATGCAGAGAAAATGCTGAAAATTATGTACGGAACATTTATTGTTACCAAGTGAATCACGCCAGAAATATGTAAATATACTGAAAAGTATATAATATATATATCTTTCCATTGATTTATCCATTAATCTGTCTGAATATTTGCAAGTTGAATGTAGCGTTAGGATCTATTGTTTAATGAAAAAAAGAATTCTTTCTAAGCGTTTTTCAATAAATTGGAATTCTCATTAAATTTCTAAGTCGCAATTATGATTAAAAATAAATAACAAATATATTGAAAAATACAAATATTTCTATACTGATTTATCAATCGATTTATATGTTTTATTATCGACCTGAACTTTATTTTATTGCTTAATCGAATACATTCTACAATATTTTCTATAAATTGTAATTTTTAATACGTTTCTTAGTCGATTGTAAATTAAATTATTTAAAATTCCCTTCAGACTTAAGCGTCAATTCGTTGCAATCCTTTTTCATTTTCCCTCATGTAGCTTCATTATAGTCCCTGCTTTGATTTTGTTTCACAATCAACCACATGTCAGCCCAGAAGTTGTGCTCTCTGTACAGTTAATTAGTGGATGATTATGACAAATGTTGCAACATTCATTTACAACTCAACTAAACGCAATAACACAACCACAAATGTGTGTGTGTGTGTGTGCTTTATACGCGGATATAAAAATGAAACCAGAAGACAAATGACACAAACTGGGCTGGGTCATTAGCGTCATTTACACTTAGCTGGCCACAACAGCAACAACTAGCACTGGAAGCAGTTGCTGTTGCTGTTGCTGTGGTGTTAGGTCTTTCAGGTGGGGTCAGGCAGGCAGTCGAATTCGTCGCGGAAATGTGTCAAAAACGTGCTAAAAGTCATAAAATTAAATATGCGTCTTATTTACATGCAAACACACACACACACACAACCCTCAGAGCTCTAAGCTAAACAATAAAAATATATAAAAGCTAACGCACGATTCGTACGTTGTTGGGGTCTCTTAATGTTGTTTTATAGATTCCATGTAAATGTGACGCTAACATTTCCTCTTGGTCTACTTTCAGGCGCATGTTCCCCACGGTGCGTGTTAGTTTCTCGGGCCCCTTGCGCCAGATACAACCACCGGATCGCTATGCCGTTCTGCTGGACATTGTGCCGTTGGATTCGAGACGCTATCGCTATGCGTATCATCGCAGCTCGTGGCTGGTGGCCGGCAAGGCGGATCCGCCGCCTCCTGCTCGCATTTATGCACATCCCGATAGTCCCATAAGCCCAGAGGCGTTGCGCAAACAAGTCGTCTCCTTTGAGAAGGTGAAGTTGACAAACAATGAAATGGATAAGAGCGGACAGGTGAGTTCGATTCACTCTTTCACTCTTTCACTCTCTCTCTCTCTCTCTCTCTCTCACACTTTTTTGTGAGTCAAATGGGTCAAAAGGTTGACAGCATTGCAGGACATTGACACAAACTGAGCCTGCTCAAAGCTAAATCGATGCGCAATACATCTAAAGTTGCGCTCAGCTTGCAATCGATTGAAGCTGTTCAAAAAACAGCAATATTTTCTGAGTGTATTTAAGTGTCAGAATTGCATGAATTAAAATTAATTGTATACAAACGCAAAGCAATAAAATACAAGAACTTTCGACTCACAGAATTTTCGACTCGCAAAATATTGGAGAAGCATTTTATAAAATAATTTAATTTTTGACTAAGAGTTGGACTACAACATATGTGGACTAAAGATGCTAATGAGTTGAATGATTTCTATAATTTATAATTGGAATAAATATATGAAATTACTTAATTTTCTGTAATTTATTTGGCTCCAATATAATGTACTTTTAGGTCTTACAATTTTGTTTCAACAAGAGTTGTTCAAACTAGTAATTCTAAAATCTAAAGAACTCACTGCTATTCATTACATCAATATTTGATTTTGTAAACCAAGTAATGGTCACTTTTCTGAGCTTCAGATATGAGTCACAGCTTAGTGTCTTTAGCCACCTTTATTTTGTACGCCAAACTGAGAAAATTCACGCGAGATTCGCGGTTATTATCAAGCTGAGCTCCTTCTTAAGCATGCTGGACCGAAACGTTTATGAATAATTTAGGCAAAAGACAAAAGACATAAAAACCGGCAACTGGGCTGGTATTGTTTGCATGTTGACGGCAACCAGGCACCAGGCGGCAGGGTTGCCAACTATGCTCACAGAATATGCGATAGAGAGAAAGAGAGAGAGAGAGAAGAAGACAGTGAAATAACCTGTCATACAACCGGCATATGCAAATTCCAAAAAATGAATGAAAATTGTTGGCAATTTGGTGGCAAATGCAAAATGCGCGACCAACACACAAGGTAATCTGCCCAGCCCACATACCCCACATACCCTACATCCTCTTCTATACACCCGTATCCGTATCCTGGCTTCTCTTTCGCCGCTGGCCATGGAAAGTGGCGACGCTCTGTTTACGAGCCAGCTACCGTTTTTATCGCAGCCATAAAGGATGCTGTTGCCCTCGGAAAAACCGTCAAAACAAACGCCGACTACTTTTTATTGTTGTAAATTTTTTATAAGACCCCCATGGCAAAATAAGAAAATAAATATTTTTGTTGTTGTTGTTGTTGTTCTTTTGTTGTTGGTCGCAGGTCGTGCTGAATTCTATGCATCGGTATCAGCCACGCATTCATCTGGTGCGTTTAAGCCATGGCCAAAGCATACCCGGCAATCCCAAGGAGCTGCAGGATATGGATCATAAAACGTTCGTATTCCCGGAGACGGTATTCACAGCCGTGACGGCCTATCAGAATCAATTGATTACAAAATTGAAAATCGATTCGAATCCGTTTGCAAAAGGATTTCGCGATTCGTCGCGTCTGACTGACTTTGATAGGTGAGTAGTTGCTTTTATAAGACACAACAAACACAACTTTGCACTCAAGTGCTCACAACTCACCAATAAAAAACTGTAGTAGTAGTTGACCCAGCATTTTTATGAGGCTTGTTTGCTGATTTATGACCTCATTTACGATTGAACCTCATTGCTGTGATGCGGCTGCTTGCGGGTCTCCTTTCAACTTTGGCTTAACCTTACGGTAGCTAGAACTGCTGCTGATTAGCAAAAATGTGTGAAAGTCCGCACCAAATGTCATAAAAATAAGATGCAGCAAAGCTGAATGCGTTTCAATTAGTGGCACTTTAAAGTGGAGCAGCAGAAATTTAGTTGGAATTATTTGTATGGAATAAAGTTGAAAGAATGCCGATCAGCTAGCTGAGCGATCATTTATAGAGATCCATGGAAAATGCAGAAATACAAGAAAAGATGAGTTTATTTTTTAAGAAAATGCCTGCTTAACTAAATTTATATTTCATTTTTTAGCTAGATTTTGCATCCTAATTTATGGGGTATTCGAAAAATTTATTTTAAATATTTATATGTTTTTCAAATCAACTTTTTTGATCAGCAGTGGCATATCTATATAAAATTAGCTTCGAGAAACTATCATTCATAGTATGTCTTATTTTATTTTCAACTTATATTTTATTTTAATTTTATATTTCGCATTTGCACCTTTCTTACACTCTACTTAATTCGTCTACTAAACAATGACTGAATGAAAGATTCTCGAATAGATACGCCTTGCAGCTAGCAGTTGGCAACATGTTGCACATGCGGGTTGTGCTCACAGGATAAGTTGGGGAAGTTCGCAGCTTTTCTGAGTCTTTGCGTGTTCTTTTTTTTGGGGAGGTCAGCGTTGTTGCTTCTTCTCGTTTCTCTCTCGAGAAGAGGACAGGCTGAAGAGAATGCAGCAGAAGTGTTGCAAGGCGACGGCTACGTGTACTATTAAGACAGCAACGCGGCCAGACAGCCGGTCAGACGGACAGACAGTCGGTCAGCAGCAGCAACATGGCAACATGGCAACAGCAACAACAACAGCAACAAGAGGCAACATTCAATGTTTTTAGCCGGCACGGCGGCGTCTTAAGTGGCGTAAATTACAGATCGGCGCTTTTAACTTTGAAGCCGATTCGTACATGAAATGAAAACACGAAAATAATGAGTGAATGTTGTTGTTGTTGTTGTTGTTGTTGTTGCTGTTGCTGACGTTGTTTAGTGTCGGCAATTGGCAGTTACTTTCAACGTAATTATGTTATTGCTCTTTGCGGTGCCTCCGTGCTGCAGCAACAAGTTACTTCCCTCTTCCTCTCTTCAACTCATTCATTCTGCTCTCTCTCGCTCTCTCTCTCTCTCTCTCTCTCTCTTAGGGATCCCATGGATTCATTCTTTTTCGATCAGCATATGCGCGCTGCCCCACTGCGATTCTTTCCGGATCCGTTGATGTCACAGCTAACGCCACAGGAGGCAGACGCCGCCTCGTTGGCGCTGCTGGAGAAGGCGCGTCAGCATTTGCAAATGTTTGGCCGCTCGCCGTATACGGAAATGTTGCTGCCACATCTGTATCAACGTGCCGCACCGCCAGCACCGCCGCCGCCCTCAGCGCTGGGCGCCTTTCAGCTGGGCATGTGGCAGCAGCAATGGCCCCAGCTGACCGCCGGTTTCCTTGCCAGCGCCAATCAGCAGGCTGCCTTTGCCGCGGCCGCCGCTGCTGCTGCTGGCGCCAGTCGCACGCCACCGCCCACAATGTCAGGCGGAGGAGGAGGAGGAGGCGGATGCGGCGGAGGTCCAGGAGCAATCTCAGCACCGCCAGCGCCCGCCACGCCCACATCGTCGTGCGGTTCGGCGTCGCCGGACTTGCGCATCAAGACGCAGCTGGGACACTATCCGCAGCGCTTCAGTCCGTATCAGGTGCCTCAGCATCCGCAGTCTGCAACATCGCCGGCGCCCTCGACGCGCGCCGAGAGTCCCTAAGTGCTATGTGCCGCAGACGCCGCGTCGCTAGAAATGTATGTGCAATGCCCGAAAATGTTTGTAAATAACCCTCGCCTCATTCCCCACGAACACAACAAAATCCCCCAAGAACTCACAAAACGAAAACACAAAGCTGTGTAGCTAAACATGTTGCAGCAACATGTTGCCAACACTTAACTTAGTAGTTCGTTTATGCGTGATCGCCCAAACGTGATATGAAATTCAAAGACATTATAAATATGCAAAGAATTGAATCAAGTGTTTCAAAAAAGAATCACAACAAATGTGGCAGTTGAATAAATTAAGTATTAGCAAAATTCGCATTCCTCGAAAACAATAGATAATTTATTTATAATATTTATAATAAATGTGTGTCAATCATTTCATTAAACTATTAAGCCTTCACAGTAAAATGATTCAACTTATATTTTTATTTCAAAAAAATTAAATGGAATTCAAATAAATACCCATGGATATTGATGACATTATTTTCATGATCACGTTGAGGGCCGCGCATAAACGAGTATAAACTATATATATATGTACTTAATGTAGTTTATAGCCCTAGCCGTGTAACAGTATTAGTTAATTTAATTAGGCTTAGCTTTAGTGCAAACAATTTGCTTGTGTTTTCTATTGTATATTTATGTTTTTTGTATTTTTATTTAATTTTTTTGTTTTTTATTTAATTATGTTGTTCAACTTGTTCCTAACTGCAAATTATTGTAAAAATTCCATGCTGATTGTACACTTTGGACACGCCCCGAAAACTCCTCAAATCAAATCGAAATCAAAAATGCAATAAAAGAAAACAAAAACCGACAACAAAAGAAAACTATTTGAATTATGTGCAAAAATAATAATAAACAATTTATAACACAAAAACAAAAGCAAAAGTTGTTCGCTATATCAAAAACAATTATTAATGATGATGATGATGGGAAGTCGCCAAACAAAATGCTGCTGCAGTTGCTGCCTGCTGCATGCTGGTTGCAAGTGGCCAGTTGCACGTGATGCGCAGTCGCGCGTGGCAGCAACGTGGGGCAAGCAAGCACTGACATTTATGCCTCGACGAATGAAATATAATTTATAGAATTTTGTGCTCTTTATGAAAGTCTAATTAATTACAAAGGCCGTGTTTAGTGCCAGACATTTCATACTCCTATATCATATCATTTCCACATTTCCACTCTTCAGTGCCACAGCGAAGCAGCGATGTTGGGGGAGTTAATTCATAGCTAAAGGGTTGTCTCTTGTTGTAGTTGTAGTAGCTGTTGTTATTGATGTTGTTGCCGTACATGCAATCAACTATGAATACAGATGATACAAGTGAGCATAGGGGAAAAGAGGGGGGAAAAGAGTTGCTGTTGCAGTTGCAGTTGCACGCGACATGCGTCATCAATTTCTAATGATATATGTCTTCGGCATAGACATTTGTTATTAATTGTTAATGCTGTTGCTGTTGCTGCTGCTTTAGTGCGGACATTAGTTATTAATATTGTTAATGCACTTTTTAATTAGTTGCTAAGCCCAGATAAAAGGCAATCGGAGTGAAAAGAGTTGCATGTGAAATCAGTCAAGAGTTGCAGATGCATTAAGCAAATCAATTGTGAAAAAGGCGAATACCAAATACACTGCATAGTTGCTAATTATGCACTAGATTTGCATTTGATTAAACAGCATAGTTTTTCTCTGAAGAAACAAAGTAAAGTTTAAGTTTTTAGCGAAATTATTAATAAGTAAGTGCGGCAACTTTGCAACTAGAATAATTTCTGGAATCACACCAATTAAATACAAATTTAGTCTAATTATTTTTCATGTACGATAAGCCAATGTTTCTAGCACTTTAATTTAATGCCATTTACAGCACATTTAAAACCGGTGCTGTCAATCATATGTAATTAAAAATTCTCTTACTGTGGCAGACAAGAGGCAAAGGCCCTAGCATATGGTAGGTATTACTCGTCATATTAATAACTTAATTTTCATGCCCATAGGCCACACGAAATGTCCGCTGAGGAGAGGCAGATTGGAGGTGGTGCAGCATTTAAATATGGCTTATATAACAGGGTCAGGTTGGGTTTACCTGACCTAACCGATAACTAACTAATAATTATACACTCAAGACTTGCAATTATAAAATCATTTTTTCGACCAACAAACAACAGCAGCTAAAAACGTTGAAGCAACTTTCAAAATATCTTTATTAACGACTTTGCGTTGACCGTCAGTATTTAGAGAAGTCTGTGAGAAAGTGTCATATTTCCATTAAGTATTTATGTAAAGTGTGGAAATTGGAAAGTGAAATTGACAATTACTCAAATTTAATTGGCAGTTGAAACTCTTTTAATTGCCAACATTTCAATACGTATTTATTAAAAACACTAATGGTAATTAGGTTAAGATCAAATCGAAGTAAAGAGGAGAAGTTAATTCAATTGACTTTACAATTTAAATCGTATTATAATACACCGTATTATAATACATCGTATTATACCGACTATTTTTTAACGAATTAATTTACCAAACTGAAGAAAATGCCAACATATTCTAGCTAGGTAAGTTAATGCTGAATTCACGTAGCTGACATTATAAATTCAGAAGCCTCACACCAAAAAGATAGACAGTTAGTTGAAGGCAACGCTTTGGCCTTTATGACATGGGGCATGGGGCATGTAGATTAGCTGCAATTTTCTCACTCACTGCGACAAAGTCGTACACAAATTATCTCGCCACTAAAAATTTGCCTAATTTCGAACATAAATATGAAACATCTTATCATAAGCGACCGATCTCTGGCCAGGATATCTCTCTCTCTCTCACTCCCCGTCGGCAACCTTTTTTCTACATTCCCCGCCCCTCCACTCTCATTGCCTGACTAATTTTTGTGTGTGTTTTGTTGGATAAAAAACAAAACACCCTCAACATGAAATTGGTAGCTAAACCTGGCCAGGCGCTAACAAATTTATGTCTTCTTCAGGCTTAGACAACGCAAAAGGTGCCACTAAATTAGCTGAGGAATGCAAGAAAAAAAACACAGAACGGGAACGGGAATGGACACGGGCAAAGGTAAAGGTAAAGGTGAAGGTGAAGGTGAACGCCGCTCAGCTCATTACACACAATTTGCAGTTAGGTGCGAGCATATAAATTTCCTCTAGACCTGTTTCAGGCTCGCCAGGGACCTCACTTTCTGCTTATCAAAATTATGCCGACTTTTATCTAAATTATTATTTTGTGCATTTGCTTTTTTTTTCAAACTCGCCTCTAGCTGGGGGGATTTAACATAAATTGTATTGCTTGCCTGGATTTTGGCATTAATTCACAGTGCCCTGTTCATAAATTTCGATTATTTATATTTTGTAAATAATTAAAAAATTTTCTTGATGCTTTGCAAAGCTGTAGAGAAATGTAAAATTTGGTTGGAATTATATTTGTGTATTACACAAAACTGTATTGCAGAAAAGAGTATTCTTTTTAATAGGACAATTTCATTACTAATTAAAAATCTGGCTGTAAAGAAATTGTTTGGATGAATCGTCTTAAAGCAACAAGTACTCATTATACTGTACTTATTATTTTTCAGTTCTCGCTGATATTTGCATCGATGCGTTAAGCATTTCGTGACAAAATACTGAATTAGGCTATGCAATATAATTTCTAGAAGTCGAGCAAATTATAGTGCAAGTACATTTAACGTGCCCAATTGTGGACATTTTAATTGCTCGTCGACTGCCACTGCGATGGGGGCATGGGCGTGGCATTCGCATTAGCCATAAACATGAGTTTAATTGCACCATTAAATTTATTCAATTCATCAAAGCAACATGAAAACAAACAAGCGTCAGCTTGTCAAAGAACAGATACATCTACATTTTACCAGCAACTGCACTGAACTGTCCCCCCAACCGACCGGCAGTTATAATGCCAGAATGATTTGGCCATTTCTTGTTTATGATATGCTACGAATACAACAAGTATTTGGCGTGTGTTGATTTACGAATGGAGACGACAATGCGAGCAAGAAGCAGACAGACTGAATTCGCGGAACTACAAACAAGATGGCAGCGAAAAAGTACAGGAAAAAGAAAAATCTGATAAAGTTGAAACAGATAAAATATGTTATGTTATGGCCATCAGCAGAAGGTGTACAAATAATACAAGTTTGTAGGCACATATTAAAACACCTAAATGGCTTTCTGTATGGTAATTATGCTAATTTTATTACGACTATGTGCCTGCGTGTGTGTGTAAAAGCCAAAGACTTTTAACAAGCCAACATGAAAGTCGCTAGGAAATTAATTTCACAACACATGCTGGGCAGAGAGAGAGAGAGGGGAACTGTGGGGGACACATGGAAGGCGTTGCAGTTGAGAATTATGCCGAGAGGCCTCCTCGTCGCGAGGTGTTGTGTCCAGGGCACAAACAAACGATGCCTACATCACACTTCAACACAATCCGGCAATTTCATCGAATGCCAGCACAAGCCCGAAACGGAGACAGAAGAGTGAAAGAGTAAGAGAAAGAGAAAGAGAAGAGGGGGAATAGCAGGCGAGAAGTCAACCCTTTAACCCAAATGCATTTCACGTTACGCCAGTTGAGAATTTCTCCTGTGCAGGCATGCATGTACTCAGTCTGTCTCCCTCCTTCTTTCATTATTGCTCTCTTGCTCTGTCGCACACAAAGTCTGTCTGTTTTGTCTGCATATTGAAAATTTGCATGTTTAAGCATATCCTTGCCAACACTTTCCATGCCAGCCATACTTGTATGCTCGCCAACATACTTATGTATATGCTTGCTCTCCAGGGATTTGTGCAGAGGCGTCGACTACAGGGGATTGCACTAGCTACAGACGCTTTTTATTAAGGATATTGCTTAAAATTTTAGCATTACTGCTAATAAAATTCGGAAATATCTGATTGCAAAATAAAAAAAGAAATATTTTGTCAATTGATGTTAGATAATATAATTTATAAATTTAGAGTCTAAATTTTATTTTCTGAAAATTGCACGAACACTTAAAATAATTTATATAAAATACAATCTCCCTTTAAAGCTCTCAAGAGTAAATTTGTAATAGCTATACTTAAATTTTTATACAATACTAATTTTTGTGTATTATTAAATTTAAAATTAAAGTTTTTAAGATACCCCTTTTAATATCAATTGCAACTACGCGTCTGAAAGCTGAGTATTAAAGTGTTGCAGGGTATGTGGTGGTTCAGATGCCGGAAGTGCGCGCCGTTTAAAGCTTATCGCTGCAATTTAAGTTGCCCAAGGATATGCACCGCCTTCCAGCAAGCGAAGCCTGGCCGCTATCAAAGAAATAAAATATAATTTCAGTGCAAATTAGTTGCAATTTTGTGCATGGCGCAACGTTCAATGAACTCTTGTTTTCGAATCCAAACCGCATTGTCGTACATTGTCGTTATGAGATCATTAAGTTTTCGGCAAAACTGTCAAATACGAAATGAAATGAAGATTACAAACTAAAGATATGCAGACAGTCGAAAAGATGTCAGGCTAAAAAATGCATACTTAATATATCTGTGACGATATGTTATATGGGCTAACTGTTGCGTGTGGCGATTGATCAGCTTGGGCATCTTTATCAATATGCGACAAAGTTTCATCATTAGCAGGCGACTTGCTAATGACTATTAATAAATGCCAGAACATACACAGACACACACACACAGACACATGCATGTGTGCATTAGCTAAATGCAATGCTGCAATGAAAAATGGTTATTTCATGGCCAAAAACACACATATGCACATGAAGACAGAAAGTATCTGACAGATACACACAGAGACACAGACGCAACTCTATTGCTCACTTGGTGTTGACACTTGAGAAATTTGTAGCTCATCTTTTGCTGCCGTATCTCGATGCTCAAAAACGGCCCCGGACAAAAACTGCAGACGACAAAACGGGCGTTGGGCGGGCGAAGGGGAGCGTGTGAGAGATAGAGAGAGGGAGAGAGAGAGGCAGGGAAGGCATGCCAGCTTCGCCACTAATTACAAATACAAACAGACGCAAGCTGAGGCAGATTCTGGCACATACACTCAGCATAGAGATACATATGTATCTTGTAGATACAAGTACTTGTAGCTGGCAGTTGCTGCTCAGCTTGTGCTTTTCCATTGTGGGCGGTGGGCGTTTGCTTCAGCCAACGTAATTGCCGAGCTTATTTTTGGCATTGCTTGTAATAAGACGTCAACGCTGTTTAAATCATTTTACCATATGAAAATCATTGAAATTCATTCAATTTATTATGTGAAGCTGACATTTAATTGAGATACGACGCTGGGAATAACTGCAGAGGGTTGTTAAAAAAAGCGTAAGGGTGAAAACCGTGCATACAAAAATACTTTCATTCTGATAATAAAATTTGGGAAATACATATTGTTTATTTCCAAGAACAATATTATCGTTTATGACATAAAATTTATCGACTGCTTTTTCCTTCTTGGCTTTTGATTTTATACATTTCACAACAAATAATTTCCACAAACTTGAAATTTAAATCAGCAGCATATATCTTTTTAATCATAACTCGCACCCTTCGACGAGCTGTCAACTGATTTTTATAGCAACAGGTAAAACAGCAAATAAAAAATACACAAATTATATTTAAAAATAGCTATGTTGTATAATGCTTTTTAGATATGCGTGATTTTCTCATTTTCCGCCCATTTGCCTTGTGCTTGAACATTTTTTATGGTCTGTGAATTATATGTATGAGAGCGCGACGAAGCATTTAAAAATAATGTCCGCCAAATTCGAATAAAAGTTAATGTTAATCAGGTGCGAAATATGCGCGAACGGACATCAAAGTGGGGAAAATGCTGACGGAAAATAGAAAATTATGTACAAACGAAACACTGAAAAACTGAAGGGAAAAATCCGCGTATCCCCCGATGCAACCGACAGTTGCGGCGAATGTGAAGTGAAAGCGAGCTGGCAAAAAACTGGATGGCCAACAAACAAGGCAAAATAAAAAAAAAGGCGACCGACTAGTTTTGAGTGAGTTTCCAAAAGGCGGCCATTTTGGGCGGCTCAAGCTCAGGCGCAAAGGAGAGCGCAACAAGAGAGTGCGAGAGAGAGAGAGAGAGCACGCGCACGCGGCATTCCAGTGGGCAGCATTCCAGGCCAGGCGCAAAAAAAGGGGAAATTCTGAGCGCAAATTGTGCTTGCGAGCAAGTGTGTGTGTGAGTGAGTGTATGTGTGTGCGTGTGCTAAGCAGCCAGATGATTGAGGGCGTTGCTTGGCAAAAATGGCAGACAATGTTGAAAGCTTTAACTACAGCAGCGCACGCACTGGCAGCAGGGGGAGAACGAGAGCTCGCAACAATGAGAGAGAGAGTGGACGAGTGAGTGAGTGAGTGAGTGAATGGATGAGTGAGCGAGCGAGCGAGAGCGCAGCAGTTGCCACGTTTTGAAGGTGGAGTGAGTGCAAATTTTGTGAGACGTACGAAAACAAGATGGTAGTGCACGTGAAGGCGGAAGGGGGAGGCGCGTTGCAACTTGTCCGTAGCTTGTTAACAATTGCAGCACTCAAATAAATGAGCCCAACAACAGCGTCAAGGATCTGCCTGTCTTTGAGTGTGTGTGTGTGTGCGAGCCAGAGAAATTAGTTTCAGCAGAGGCTGAGCAGCAGCAAAGGTGGCGATGGAGTTGGGCATGGCATGGCATGGCAGGGTGCAGGAACGTTCGCTTGTAACAGTTGCTGGGCTGCAGGCAATATACTTAATTAAAAGTCGCACGAGACAAAAGCCAAAAACGCAAAAAGTGATTAAAACAAGCAAACGCTTCTATTTTCTTTTTGTTCGCTTTCGTTCTTTATGCACATCTACACCGCAAGAGGCACGCTGCAACGGCTGCTGCAACAACAACAACAACAAATATAACTAAGCAGCCCCGCAATTCCCGTCTCTCACTTGCAATTGTTTGTCACTCAACAGCGTTGTCTTGTGACCTGCCCTCAGCCCCAGATCTCCTGCTGTATCTCCCTCTCTCTTGCCTTCTCTTTTTTTTTTCTTATTTGGGGCTACACATTTCACTTGGCACATCAAAGTGCGCACTCGTGTTGTTGTTGCTGCTGCTGCTGCTGTGGCTGTTGTCGGTGCTGATTATTCACATCGATTGGCATTTGTGAAATTTCACGAATTGGCACTTTTTACCACTTGGGTGGTTCTGCCTTTCGCTCTGCGCTAATTTTGTACACACTTTTTGCTGTTGTTGTTTTCTCTTACTCCTTTGCTTTCGCTATTTTTGTTGTTGCTGTTGCCACATTCCCCAAACTACATTGCAACCAATTGACAATTCGTTTCACACGTCAAGGCGACTTTTTGTGTGGTCGCTGACAGAAAAAAAACGAAATAAAAAGCTAAGCTAAAAACTACAAAATAAAAAGGCACTGAGAAAAATAGATACAAAGTTGCAAATAGAAAGCAAAATAAAGTCTTATAGAAAAAATAAATATAAATGAGAGTATTTGTATGTAAATGTTAAAGTTGTGAATTTAATCAGTACACCTTTACACTTACCACAATATGATATTTTTGGAGCCATATCTGAGACAACCTGAAAAGAAAGAAAATTAGAATGAAAATTGAAATATTTTTAAAAAACATTCTTAAGTTATTAATTATAATTAAACAAATGTAACAATTGTTGTATAGATTAAAAAATAAAGGGAAATATTTTTATTGTATTTGTTTACCAAAATAAGTGTATAGCAACTTTTGATTTAATATTGCACAATTATTGGCTTTAAAATAATTCCAAAATTAATTTATAATGACAGAGATATAATTTAGTATTGTCTAAATTTTTATTGAATTTCCTGGAAGTAATCACTTACACCTTTGCAGATAAAGTGTACCACGGATCAGCTCAGTTTGATGACTCTTCAAGTCTTTGGCTACCCACAACACCTGCCCTTTTGCTCCCTTTTCTTCCAGCCACCGTCTCGCCCCTGGGCAACTACCTCCTGTAGTTTTTCCAGCGAAGACGCGGACCGCTGCAGCTCAGTGTTAGGGGCAAAACAAGTCAACATTTTGAATGTAGGGCGCGTGGTCATTTGATCCACGAATATTATAGTTTCGTTTAAGGTTTAATTAATTACAAAATATTTGTTTAAAATGCGCGCAGACGCTGTTAAAAGACAAATTGATAAATGAACGCAGCTCCGGAAAATTTATGTGAATTTTCGAAAATAGAATTATCCACCTGTTCCAGCGCCAAATAAACAAACATGTGTTTTCCTTCGACGAATGATGAACTATCCCATTGATGTCTATAAATAGTGACGCACACTCACGAAAACTGTGTTGATTAATCGTGCAAAATTAGAGGCAAAAAAACACCAAGAACAACTAAACAAATAAATTATTATTTATGACAACCAACATGGAAAATACGAATGAGTATCGAATATCAAATGCGCACATTTAATTATGAAAATCTTTCAATTCTTCTGTGGCGAAACTCGAGCAAGAAGAATAGTGTAGATTTTTGGGGCCACACACAGTGCCTGCCAAAGTGAAGGCCACGGTAGCATGTTTGCAGCAGCTTTATGAAAGGATGAGTTTCATTTATTGGGTCGTAAATAATTATGTATGGATACACACCAAATAAAAAATAATTTTTAAATATTTAATATTTAAAACTCCAAATAATTACTTTAGTCGTAGATTTCATAATCAATTTAATAGTAATTCTAAAATATGGTTATAGAGCCAATTATATTGATTACCATCTTAAAATAAATTTACAGACTTCGTTGAAAAGTTGTTTATCGTTCCTAATCTCAAGACATAGTTGATATTCCCCGCTGTTCGCTGCCCAAGGATTTATATGCAGCCGCAACGCTAATGAGCGTAACGAAATTTATGACATTCTGGCAACAACTACAGCAGCAATATTTAAATATGCAGTTGTTGTTGCTGATGCTGCTGATGTTGCTGCTGTTGCATTCGTCGCATAATTCTCACACTTCGACAGGCAAACGAAAAACAAATATAAATTGAATGCCGACCAAAGTTAGCTCGTTTTAGTTGCACAGTGAAATGTCAAATTTAGTTGACAATTAATAAATAACGCTACTGGGCGCTTAAATGGCGCCACAACAAGAGGGAACTTGCAGCGGGGCTCGGATAAAGAGGGGAATCGCAGACGTCACATTTTCATATAGTCATTAATTTTAAATAATTATGCGGCAAGGCAGACGCAAATCACAACAATGCTGCCGCTTCACCGCTCTACGCTGGGTGGCCCATATGTGGGGCAAGTCGTCGCCGAGGGGCAGGTTTGGCAGCGGGGGAGGCTGTTCACTTAATTAACTGCCTGGAATATCCTGCGCTACAAATTGTTCACACTTCAACGTTTTTGATGCGCCTGTCCCACTTCCTGGCCACGTGTGTTGCTTTTAAATACATATATATTGTATTTTTTGTTGCTTTTTTTAAATCTGCCCCCGCTTTGTCTGTGCCACACCAAGTTGGGGCATCTAATTGACATGTTCGTGACACATGTTGTTCGTAACAACTCCTGGGCAACAGGATAGCACAGACAGACAGACAGACTGACAGAGAGAGAGAGAGGAATTCTCAGATATTCAGCGGGACCTCACACGCGCCTCCAGCGCAAATGTCAGCGATATGCGAGTCGATGATATATGATTAGGAAGCCTCGCTTCGTTAGCTGCGGAATATATTGAAATGTTGTGACATTGCCAAAGCCAAAGCCACGAGAAGTAGACGGTGTCAACTTGCACAGATGTGCCTTGTGAGAGAACGAATTATACATTTCGACTGTATGACGAGGAATTTCATAAAGTTTGCTCTTCCTACATACATACTCTGTATTTACAATACACATTCATCGCTTTCAATGTCATTCTATAATTACTTCCAACGTTAAAATGATAATACTGCTGATATATTTCATTTTAATAATATTGTTAAATAAATGCAAATCCTTAAAGTACAAGGTATCTAAGCAGTTCATAAGTTTGGTACTAAATTTCGATTTAGATTCATTTATAATCAAATGTTGTCTATTTTTTTTAATATTTAGACACTGTTTATTATCTGAACTCTAAATACACCTCAAAATTTAAATTATAAAGGCATATATGTAAAGCAATTACATATATAATTTTTGCTTTAATTGAAAATTTACTTCAAAGCTATTTTCTATTAATATCTTATACATTAGAAAAAATTTTCTTATTATCAATTTATCAAGTATTTTTAACAGAAATATCAATAAATAATATGTTTCTCGTTTGTACAATTATAACTTCCAATTCTTCACTCGAATATTTATACTCGAATCAATGCATTTCATATCAAATTTATGTTTCGAAAAAGCTAGACATCCTTTATATATTGGTATTGTTCTAAAAAAATATATCATCTTCTTTAAAGTGCTCCACTTTCGTATAAAACCTTTATCTATTAGATACTCCCTTCATGTTACTTTTAATGTTTGCTTCCTGATTGAATTGAAATTAGAGTAGCACCTCTCATTCCAAACAAACACACGCACCCCACTTGCAGGCCGCTTCCGTTCGCCCTCGAACATGGCTAAGCCGCACATCGCCCGTCTCTGCTCATCGGCTAATCCACAAAATCTGCGCATTCATAGACCATTAAAATTAACTAGCATGTTGTTAGTGCGAATAGAGAGGGAGAGTTTTCAATTGAAGCCGCATTTTATGCACAATGCCAAAATCCGATTCTAATTTTTGTGAGGCAACAACAACGGCCAAATCCGGTCATGGCGATAATCGCCAATGGACCCAGAAACAACAGCAGCAGCAGCAACATTAGCTAACTGTGGCACTGACACCACCGCCCATTGAGGCACACACCAACACACGCACACACACACACACGCCCACTCACTTACACAGCGACAGCGATACACACACACGTGTCATGCGGCTGTCTCGCTGTCTCCTCTGTCTGTGTCTGTATCTCACTGACAGCTACAAATTGCGCTACAAGGCTGAGCTTGAAAGTTGCCTGGGCGGGGCGGGGCAAGGCTCCCCTCCCCTCCCCTCCACTGCCAACCTTCCCCCCTCTACGGTACTCGTCATGGGCCCGTGTCATACGAAAAGTAAGCGTCAACGCCGACGTTCGTGTAACTTTCAGCATAATGACCCAGACACGTGGCTGTCTAATGTGACCAGCCGCACATAGACAAAGTGTCAGAGTGGCCAGACAAGCGACAAGAGACACGAGACAAGAGGCGGGAGTCACCAACGGTACTTAACCATTGTTTTTCCAGCATTTTTATGGTAAAATGTGAAATAAGCGGCGTGCTGGGAGCATGGAGAGAGCGTGAAAAACCAGGATGGGGGAGCGGGGAACGTGTTAGAGATTTTATGCGTCTATCTGTCTCGTTTTTAATACACTTTACTGCAATTTGGCATTCGACAGATTTGCGGCAATTAAATCGCGCAGCTAATTGAAATTGCACTTGATGTTTTAATCCAATTAAGTGCTATTGAGATTTTCGACAATTAATTGTTGTTGGAATTGCGAAATAATTGCGATTTGAAGCGAACAATGCATAAAAATAATTAATTGTTAACTTAAAGCTGTTTTAACAAAAAATATAAAGATTCCAGTGTAAACGCAATTGAATCTAACAATATTAATAAACTTTAAATAGATTTAAATATTATAATTACGTTTTCATTACTTGGTCAAAAAAGATGATCGAGTAAAATATATTTTAATGATAACTAATTTATGAACTCGAAAAAAATGGGCTTTTGGCAAAGCTTTAATTCAATAACTGAACCAGCGAGAAATAGAAAAAAAATTTGGAGCAGGCAAAGCATTCGTCAACATTGTGAATTCTTAAAACAATATTATTTTGATGTCCAAAATAGAATCGAGTCCAAAACTATAATATCAATTAAGAAACACAGCAAGAGTTTTGTGCTTCTTTTGTGTGGTTCGTGTGGAACAGCTCTATTAGAACCGAAAGTTGATCAGTTGTCAATGATATGGAGAGCATGTAGCAATCCATCAATCAAATGTGATGTGTCGAGCGGCAAGGGACTAGTTTGTATATATTTGTAGTTTGTACACGTAGATACCAATCTTTCTACTGGCCAAAAAGTTAATTTATTTATAATTGCCGCAGCAAAGAGTCGACGACGACCCAGACCAGGCACACTCACTTGGCTGGTCAGTTTAGTGTGTAATGACTTGTAATTCTAGAATTCTGTAATTCTGCTAATGAGCACTCGTATCGCTGCGGCAAACAACATGTGTAAGTGTTACGCTCGCGATAAGAACTCGGGCATTTCAATTAGCTGCCCCCTGTCGCTGTCCTGCCCTCCGCCACACTCCCGATCCGTTCGGCGACTGGGTTGCAAAGACTGAGAACTCTTCCTGTCGATATTAACGCGCAATAAATTAGCACAAGCAACGGCGGCGAGGTGAGACACCAAAAGACTTATCAAAGAGCCAGAGCTTCTGGCTGGATGAAACGCGTCAAGCAAACTTAACATTAACATGCAGAACCAGCGTTAGCGTGCGGTCCGGCTGCGATCCGGCTGCGATCCAATGCGATGCGATGTGATTCGATGCGATGCGCATAATCTTTCCCAACTCTTTCGACGGTTAATTTCAGTTTGAGATAATTATAGAGCGGCTGCCACCAAAGAGGCAAGGCCCCAACTCAGTGGTTCGTCGAGTCAAGAAGCCGAGTAGTCTGCGGCTGGCTGGGGCAGCAAGGTGGTGGCATGCGCTTGCACGCGCTCGAATTTATTATTAGGCCTCCCTCGTCTTCCCTACTCGATGCTCTCTGTTGCTGCTGCTGTTGCTTCCCGCTTCTTCAGACAATCAAATTGATGCTCCTGCCGTTCCTGCTGCCGCTGCAGATCAGAACAGGGCGTTGAGTGTAGTAAGTGATAGTGGGCAGCATCCAGCTACAGCAACAGCAACAACAGCAGGAGCGGCAGCAGGAGCAGTCGCAGAAGTGGAAGCAGTAACCGACGCATTGAAGAGTGCATAATTATACAGTGCTTTGGTTGGGGCATATTGCTTAAGTTAAAGCATTGGTCAGCAGGTCCTTAAACAAGTATTCAGAGTTTTATTATTATTTTTATAATTAGTTCGTCGAATTAAAAAAAAAACGTCATAAGGCTATATACTAATCAGCTTTTGTAAGCAGCAAGCTGGTTGCTATACTTTGCTTGAGTTCCTTAGCTGTCAGCTTTCTTCTTTGAATTGATAGCAATGCGCTTTCACTGCCATCGGCAATATTAAATCCTTAAATCCTTTCATATAAAAAATCTATAATTTAATTTAAAGTTGATAGAGCATTCGCTTGGCCAGACAACTGCCTCACACCGCATTTCTTTCATAATTTTAATAGTTATATTATTTTCAGCATTCCAAAGAGCCAGCAGAATCTGGGCTGAACTGAAGACGAGCCGAGCAGCGTCCAAAGCGAAATGCCGACAAATATCAAAGTCATATGCGCGCCACGCCCACCAATGGCATGTTGATCTTCATCAAGATCGTGGGCACAAGTCGGGGCAACGGCGACGTGCAACGGAAGATTCGGCGGTATTGGCCGGGCTGCCGCGTTCTGAGCCCTGAGCTCTGGGGCTGCCCGCCATGGAAGCTAATCAACAATTTTCTCACCTCTTTTTCGTGAGCTGAACGAGAAGCAACAGAACGGCAAGCAAAAACAAAAAACATATGAGAGAAACAAAAGCAAAATCGTTGCGGTAGGCGTTTGTCGGACTGAATGTTCTGTCGGCAGAGCCGGATTGCCCCGCACCTTCCCCTCTGCCCTTGCTGCCCTCCTTCGGCAATTTGATGTTGAGCCTTTGTTTTAAGCCGCATATTTTTTGATAATAAGACACCGTGAGGCACTGAACTGAACCTGTTGCATGTCGGCAAATCGGGTTAATCGATTTTAAATCGTTTTTATGTTTTCATTTTGATATTGCTTTTTTCACCCCCTCTCGCTCTCTCTCTGAGGTTCTCTTTATCCAGAAGATTAATCTGCTGTTAACTATTAGAAGTTCGTTAGGAGCTGCTCGATCTATAAAGATTTGTAGCTGAACCATGCTAGAGAAAGAGAGATAACAAATATGGAAGATAAACCGCAACCAATCTCGCATGGAATCGCGTGAATTATGAGGCTGGCATTATTGCGGTCGATGGGGACAAATGGACATATGTACGTCCATTTAAATCAATTCGAATATTAGGCATCGTTAATGGAAATTTATTCGCGCTGTTACTTCTGCCACAGACCCCACAACAAGTCGACTTGCAACGTACAATGTACAGTGTACAGCGTGCAACGTGGCTACCAAATAAAACTTGCTGAATATTCGCACAGCCAGTTGCAAATTGATGGACAACCCACCGGGCAGAGACACACCAGCTACACCACACTGTCCACCCCCCCCTCAATCCCCTCGCTTTGGGAAGCTGCAGCATTCACTCTGTCTCTGTAGTAGGCACATTGTATGGCGTTGTATTTATTTATAGCCGCGCTCGCTGTGCTGATTTTTCAAATACTCCACTAACTGACAAACGCCTCGAGCTTAGCCAAGCCCGCTGGCCAGTCTCCCCTGCCTCCAGTCTCCTCTTCCCGTCTCATTTACAGCCATACTTGCAGTCGCTGAGGAGCCTTTCAAAGTGCCCCACACACACACACACACACTCACACACATGTAAGCGCTTAAAAAATTACGTTTTCTCAATAAGTTTTGATAAAAATCAACATCATTTGTGGTCGGCCCAGTTGGGGGGAATTCCAATATGGTAGCACAAACAGCAACAGAAACAGCAGCTGAGCTGCGCTGAGCTTTACTCTGACTTTGGCTTTGGCACAACAGTAGCTTTAGGCCAAGGCGAAAACCCAATGAGCTAGCCTATTGTGTCTAGTACAATTTAAATAAAATTTAGCGTGAAATTAAACAAGAACAATTATTGCTAGTAATATTGGAATTATTAGGAATATTAGGCATTTGTGTTTAAGCTCATTTAATGCGTCAATTTAAAAAAAAAATATTACAATGAATATTGAAATTTTTAATATGTATTAAGCATTGACAGATTTTTTGTTTACGGCATCCAGAATTTACATTTTAATTATAATTTTAAATTAAGCACCTCTTTTATTTTGTTTCTACATTTTTGACTTGGTAACTGATATATGAACATAAATGCTTACTTATCAGTTAGCTGTAATCCTCATAGAGTATTTACAATAAATCTGGCAACAAGTCGAGCCTTCCATTCAAATTTTGGGAAGGATGTTCAACAGAGCACATTAAAGTTCAAATTTGTTAAGTATTAATAATAAATTATGGTATACTTTGACTACTTTTCCAAAACTCTGACTGTCTAAAAGCTTCCCACACATATGCCACACCAATTGCCGTGTAGCGCATTCAATTCAGAGGACCGTTGCTCATTAGGCTACCCGTACGCCCCTCGTGAGACGAAACCAGTTGAAAGAGCACATGAGCAGCTCCTCCACACACTCACACTCTTGCAGATGCACACACCTCCTGCTCTTCATACTCCTCCTTTTCTTCAGCTCCATCGCTCGATAAGCGACGCTGTTGTTCTTATTGTTGTTGTCAGCTTAAGCTAAGCAGTCGCCACACATCCGCAGCATGATCTCCAGCGCTCCTCCACCTCATCATCGTCATCCACAAACACACTCACAACAAAGTATTCACATTCATGTTCGTGTTCACATTCACATTCACATGACCATGTCTTACGCTCGTCATTTGCGCGATTTTTAAGCTGATGATCAGCGACAAACGATCTTTCACTCGCGTTATGATGGATTCATACCACCAACAAATTTGCCACTGATGAATGGATTTCTGTCTGGCTATCTCGCATTCTCTCTGTCTCTGTGTCTCTCCTTCTCTTACCAACTCTCCATGTCCATGTCATTCACGCAGTTGCGCAGTCAGCCGATAAACGCCAACATGGTGCAGAGATTTTGTTCAGCTTCTGGAATGCGTAGCAAGTTGTGGCAGACACGAGACAGTCGCAGTCGCAGTTGCAGTCGCAGCTCCAAGTCCCAGCCTTAAATCAGTCAGACAGTCGCAACTTGAGAAACTCTGACTCCTTTCGTGTGTGTAACACATTGTAACAAATTGATTTGGCATTTGTAGCGACAGCCACAGAAGCTGACAGTGAGGCACTCTCGCATAATGTCTAAGATTAGACGAGGATAAAACCAAAATCTTGTTCATAGCCAAACAGCAGATAGTTTCATGATAAACTTGGCGTACTGCGCTCCAATAATCAATAGCGATCAATTTATATATTGCGACCACCCAGGCATTCACAATGGTCATCAATTTGTTGGCAGCAACTTTGACACTTTCCCCACGACTTTGTCTTTGATTTCTTTTGATATGCAAATTAAGGCAAAAGCTGTAAAAGCTGCACAAAGTCAAAATGCCGCCGACAATTGTCAGTGGGGCATTTGAAGCCTGCTGTCTGCTGTCTGTCACAATTGTCCGATATTGAAATAGGTAATTTACCAGGTACTACGAGTGATCCAACCTGGAAGTGTGAGTACATTTACGATTCATTCTGCCGGAGGCTAATGTCGAACATCAGACGAGAAGACCGACGACTGAGCGCGTTTAATCGCCACTTTTGTCAAACGCGTCAATCAAGTCTTGATGTCTAGTTGAGCTCACCACGCCTACTTCAGCCCCCATTTCAAGGGGCAATCTATTTCTCCCTTTCATACATTGTGCACAGTGGTTTGAAGTGCTAGAAACATATATACAATTTCAAATACATCAAAACAACAGCGAGAAAAGTAGTTGTAATTTGTTGTTGAATTGTAACTAATAAATGTAAAATATAAATATATGATTTTTATTGAGTGCATGTCCAATACTTTACATATTATGAGAAACCTTTCATTTTCAAGGTTATATTAAGCTTATTAATACAATATGAATATCAAATGTTTACTAAGTGTGTGTAAAATATTTTAACAATTTTCAGAAACGGCAGGTTTTGATTTTTAAATTAAAAAAACGCGTTTAAAGAAATAATTTTTTTGCAGCATGTACTTTTCTTTTAAATAAATATCTTGATCATTATAACTATTAAAGAGAATACTTAATAATTAATTTAAACAATTATTTTTTCTTGCACTTTCATATTTTTACTTTCTTAATTTCTTATTTGGTCTCACTTTGCTTTCTACTGCTAGACAAAACCAGAACCAGCAAAATTAGTAACGTTTCCAATTACAAACGTAGCGCGGTCAACGCAACACATACTCAATAATCGTGTGCAAGTGTGTTATAGTGTGTGTGTGTGTGTGTGTGTGTTGGCGTGTAAAAAGCGCCGCGCGTTGACGTGTCAGAATTTTCATATGCATGTCAAGTGTCAAATGCTGGAAATCACTCCATAAATGGCACCGTCTCTCCCCTCGCCGTCCATCTCGTGATGTTCCTCACCCACCGCACGCACCTACAAAACGCTGATTACAGCAACTGTTCCGCTGTTGACTGTTGATTTCGTTTGATACGTCGCTTGTCATGTCAGTTTTGACAGTTTGTTTGTTAGCCCAAAAACTGAAACACAAAAAAGAATTCGAGCAAAGATCGAAATGCCGGCTGATGCTGGTCCAGGGTTGGGATTGCAGTCAAAGTACTGCCGACTGATGACTGGTGACTGTTTACTGGTCGTGGACCTCGCTCATTCGTTATGCTTAACTTCAATTAGACGAATTGAGGTTTCTCTTCACACATGCATCTGCAGGCAGGCAGAAGCAATTCCTGCGCCTAGGGGCCTAACGCTCAGAGGCAGGCACTGAAGCAGGAGTCGGGGCCGTTACGGCATTATAATTGCCATTAGATTAGCTGTCATGTTTTAGCGCGAGATTCTTTGTTTTTCTCATTGCTCAGCGATTTGATGACAATGACACATTTTATTTTGTTGTAGTGACGCCCTGATACTGAGATTGAGCCTTCATATGTGTTAGGGATGGACATCGTTTCGTGACACGGTATAAAATACAGTAAAAAAATGTATACAACATTTACAAACAATTTTAACAATGAATTTAAATTTCTACTTATATTAGTTACCTATTTTTTATATTTGAAAGTAATTAAAATTTTTCATTTTTTGCTCCCGCACAATTATGTGCATGTACATAATAAGGTAAATATGGTAACAGGAAGCAAAAAAATACAATACATAAATAATAATGTACTTCCTATGCAACATTATTTTGAGCATATCTTACAATTTATATTTAGATTCTAAAATGATTTAATCTGTGATTATTACCTTTGCAACTAATAATCGAGTAGAGAACAATACAAAAATTAATTGCATATCACAAAACGATTAAATATATATATATCACATCGCTCCCATCTCTAGCTACCGCTTGGTTGCTGTGGATTGGCTGGCTTTTCGGTTGAATTTGATTTGACATTGATGTGTCAGCCCGTTAAATGAGCAAATATGACAGGGCTAACGGGCTTGCTTTGTGGTTTCATTTAAGCACCCTTAGCTCGAGGGGTTGATTGTGCATTGTTTGCGGTTTTTTTTTCGCTGTTTCTCGTGCTTGCTTGACTTTCTCAGGATTTGTCAGTGGTTGAGCTTGATTTGATTTGATTTGCGCAACAAAAAAACCGTAACTGAGCCTAACCTTGAAGTCAAAGTTAATTGCAGTTGAAGCAAATCTTTGCACAAAGCAGCGCGAATTAACCGACTTTGTTGAACCTTCAATTGAGGTTACATTGCAACTAAGTAGCCGCTGGAGCATATTCTTATTGCTGCATTCTTGGCATGTCCAGGTCAATTTAAATTTAACAAGAGTGTCATAAAAGGACATGTCTTTCGTTCTCGTCAAAAGTCTTTCTTATGTCTGCATTCTTCTCACGTTCAGGTCAATTTTTATTTATCAAGAGTGTCAAAAAATGAAATGTTCATCACAGTTTTCCCATGATTCTATTTCCTCCCAATTAGTATCGTTGCAATAACTCAATATATGTTAGTTTTAGATGCTCACCATATCATCACATAATCTGCCAGCTTAATCCCTTAGTAGATTTGCCCAAAAGCTAATCCAGCCTAAATCAATAATTCAGTTGCTCGTTAAGCTGCCACACCCAAGTCCTAAGATTGGGCCACATTTAAAGCATATTAGATAACTTGCTGGCTGCTGGGACATGGAAAATAAAGCGGAAAATTTCGATTTCATGGCGATAATCATGAATCGTGATTTATTTAGCGGAACAGTTTGTCAGTGTGGTGGCGTCGGCGTCGTCGACGCTCTCTGATTTCCCTCCGATAGCCACCGGCTACAATCACGTACCCTTGGCAAAGTGCCCTCACAAAAAAAGGGGTGGCTCTGCACTCGACCATTCCCAGTCCCATTCACATTCGTATTCGTAGTCACTGCCTGCTGTTGACTTGTGAGTGCTTTGCACCCAGGCTACCACGTACACCGGAAAAGGATATTCTATATGCGAGTCCTTGGTGCTGCGCAAATTCGCGCAACTATTTGTGAAATTCGGCAACATAAAATGTTGTTATCTATGGTCTCATTATCATCAACACACACACACACACACACACAGAGGGCGAGGGTGCACCCTTCTACCCCCTTTAGAGCCGCTAGCGCCGGATGCAGTCAAGTTGAAAATTAATTTTGTCACAGTTGCGCATCGTCGGATAGTGTCATTATGATATCGACAAGCGACAACCCGACGACCGATGGAGGTCTGTGGACGGCTACAACCACGACCACGACAACTACGACCACGACCATGAGAGCATGATAATGATGAGCCTGTCTGTCTGTCTGTCTGTCTGTTTGGCCTGGTTTGCGAGGGTCGCAACGAGCGTTGCCAATTGCAAAGCATACGCCGTTAGTTACGTTCCTGCAAATTGAAAAGATTCGTTAGACGTGCGTCAGGTCGCGTGATTTCACTTTTTTACTGCATTCACTTTTTAAGCACATTCGACATGCTTGCAAATTTGTTTGGCATTTAAAAATCGCTCACACAAGAACTGAACTAATTTTGGGTTGCCCATTTTGATACGTGGGAATTTGTAAATTAATTTAAATCAAATTTTCATTTTATTAGCTGTGCAAATTGATGCACACTTTGGCTGGGCGGAGGCGTGAGAGTGAAATTCAAAACAAAAACAGAGGGAAAAATGTTCTTTAAAACTAAATCAAGTTATCTGTCTGAGCGCCCTCAACTATTCATCCCAAATCAAAGACGCGTTGTCAACGGCGGCACCTTTAAGAGAGGCGCGAGAGCTAAGAACTACTTTACACTTCAAACTAATCGCATCTAATTTGACAGATTTACATAGGATTAGTCGCAGGCAAAAGACACGCTGACGAGGTCGAGACCCCGAGTCATG
The DNA here is from genome assembly GCA_035045625.1 of Drosophila formosana. Lineage (NCBI taxonomy): Eukaryota > Metazoa > Arthropoda > Insecta > Diptera > Drosophilidae > Drosophila > Drosophila formosana. Next base: position 634,582 of record JAWNOW010000030.1, read on the forward strand.
GCTAAGAGGCCAAGTACTAAGTACATATTGATGACTTGACACTGACTGACTGTCAAATGTCACTCACAGACAAGACGAAAAATCGACGCTCATGCACGATACGAAAGTGAAGGATTAGAGCAAATTGGTAAGACGAGCAGACCAAAAAGACCAGGCCAAGCTGCTAGACTGCGTTGACAGTCGAGACGTCATTGGGGCAGGGGCAAAAGGGGGAAGAGTGTCGAGACACACAATACAAGTGGGCGTTCAAGCTCGGCGTAATTCACACTTTTGTCACGGGCAGTTGGCCAGACTGCAGAATAGCAGCAGCAGCAGCAGCAGAGAGTTGGAAGTCAGCATTGGAACGGATATTGATGACACAATGTTGCACATTAAGTCATTCAATTCGAAATGTTGCACAGCTGTGACGATTTTTAGCACCCATCAGCAGCAACAACAAATCAACGACACATCAAGCGCAAAATAAAGGGGTTGGGTTCGCTGCGACACGGTCGTGTTTTGGCACTAGAGATGGGACAAAGTCGTGAGGTAAAATCGAACTATGAAAAAGCTAACTGCAAATTACATATAGTATTTTATAAAAAGCATCAATTTTATTATGTCAAATTTTCTATATCTACTCAAGAAATTGAGAATACTATGAATATATAAAAATTACTTTATAAAAGTAAAAGAGTTTACACAAACAAGATAGTATTCAAATAAATATTCAAATATATACAAAGTTAAAAATATAAATATTTTTAAATTAAAAATTTAAGTGAAATTTAATTATTTTGTCAGTTATAAAATCTGTTCTCTGAGTTTTGAAACCTAAAAGCCATCCCAGAATTGTAAAAACATTTATTAAAATAAACTAAATTAAGATATTTAATACATTTCCAGATAAATGTTATAATAAATATTTTCTAGTCAAATTCACATTTACTGTTCATTCGTATTTTATTGTATTCCATAAATCAATTGATCAGTTTCACCCATCTCTAGCTGTTTGTCAGTTACTAAGAGAGGGCGCGCTGGCAACTTCATTACTTTGCGTCATTAGGCACTCAAATTGTTCTTGCCATAGAGTTCAACTCTTTTGTTACGTTCACGCTAAAAAAGTCAGTCGGAAAAAGTATTGAAACGGTTGCGCTTCAATGCTAAACGGAAGTGCGCGTCTCCAGCCGCCAGTTTTGAGTTTTTCAGTTGTTCACGAGTTTCCATAGACATTTCATTTATAAGGTGCGTCTCGTATATAGAGTGACAAAAGGTTGCGCTTGGTCAGCTCAATCGTCGGTGGCTCAATCGAACAACCATCCGTCGAATGCCCGACCCATATCGAACACTGCGCTAATATTGTCGAGTTAACTGGCGCTGTAGTTATATCGTTGCTACGGCTGTTATTAGTATTGTTATTGTTGGCGATTGTTCTCGTCGTTGGTGTTGTTGTTGCTGTTGATTCTTTGCTGTTGGTAACTCGTAATTTGCTTTTAATTTTTATGACTCTTGCACCCTTTTTTCGCCTTTTCCATTTGCTCAATGCTGTCAATGCGTTGCCATCAACGCTCGTCGCGTTGCGAGAGAGAGTGGCGTAAATTAACAGCGTTAATGATCGATTTTATAGCAATCGATACTTTGTACTGACGCGACTATTGACAGTTGGTCAATTGTTAGAAGGGTGTGAGAGTTCGACTCTAATGGATAGCTGAAAATGCTGCTAAAGGTATGAGCGAAAAAAAAAAATATATATGTAGACTTGCAGAAATAGATGAGAAGATGAGTTTAAGTCGTTTTACAATCTACTAAATCGAATTCCGGGTTTTTATAATCACTTTAATCCCTTATTCCTTGGTTCGCATTTAATTCCACATTCAATATATATTTCATTATATGTTTCTCACCTTCAATGATTTTTTTGCATTAATTAATCCTTTTATCTAACTTTCTCAAGTCGTTAAATAATTTGAATTTAACAATCAATAAACAATATATAAAATGCATTATTCAGTTAGGAGCGCACTTATGCAAAATAATAATGAATTGCTGTATAAATCATTTATCATTAGAAATCAATTATTAGATACTATAGAAACTGCACACACTCACAACCACAAAACGGTTCTTGATGATTTATGAGTCTGTCTATTATTAATTATTGTTTCACACAATTAAAAGTTGCATTGCATATTTGCGGCTGCTAAATTGGAAGACTGAAATTTCCCGAAATTAGCTTGAGTAAATTATTGACCTACATTTCGACCATACTTTTAGATTGTATAGCAAATTTGCCATGATAGAGTCATTAATACCCATCCTCTATTCAATGTATTCTTCTATTTCATTCGGTATCTGATCTGAAAGCTGCAATCATGCGTCGAACTAGTTCTGAACTGGATTTTCAGCCTGTTGCCGTAACCCGTTCCATTAGACTTAAACACTTCCGCAGCTTCTGTGTGCTGCTGTGTGGCAACCGGCTTCAAATAGCGTTAACTATTGCAGCGACTGACAGATACTCAGTAAATAAATATTATAACTTAGCTAAATAATCAACAACATTTCAAGCTGAGCATACCCCTTCTGCTGTATTCCTGTTGCAGCCAACTTCGATAAAATGGCATTGAAATGCTAGAAACTTTTCAGCAACTAACGACAATGCACGATACTCTAATTTGCAAAGACACGTACCAAAAATAAGCAACAACTCAAACTCAACAGCAAGAACCAGAAGCTGCCTGGCGACCGAATCGCAATTCGAGTCGAATCTGTGGTCGCCATCATTTGCATTTTGTGTGAAGGAGCAGCTGACAACTTTATTTTGTTGGCCAAAATGGCCTCAAATTACAGGCAGGCAGGCAGGCCGGCAGGCAGGCAGGCAGTCAAGAACCAGGCCAGAACGGTGTTGAATAGAGAAGGCTTAGAATTGGCCAAACCGACAGGCAGCTTTGCTTTTCTCTTGTGTATGCATTTTTTGCATCTTTTGTGCTTTGTTGTCTGTGGTGCAGAGTGGCGCAGGCGCATAAATAAAGTTAGCGCCCAATTTATCATATTTTCCATATCTTTGTGTTGCCCCAACTGGCGCCCAGACTCAGACGGAGACTGCAGCGCTGCTTGGCTTGTTGAAACCATGTGCATACGCTTGTCTGGGCTTTCACAAATCGTTGCTGCAGTTGACTGGCAAAAAGGAGTTGAGTTGAGTCGCCACACAATGGGTGGTGGTGGGGCATTTTGTGAATGCCACTTAATTACACGGAAGTTTGCCTCAACTGGCAGCAACTGGTAGCTGCCACAGCCGATTTAATGCCCCCTCGTTGCCCTCGCTTACGGCCAAGACCAACAGTTGGCGGTTCAAGGTTGAGACGTAAACTGATATGCGGCATCCGCAACGGTAACAGATACAGTGACAGCCACAGAAACGTCCGCAGCAACAGCAACAGCAACAGAAACTTACTCGCTGGGTGGTGATGCAAAAACTAATTGCAACAAGCTCGCAGCCTCGCAGCGAATGCAACATGCACACAGACACAAAGTGACACGCACATGCAACACACAAAAACACATCCAGAGAGCGCCCATCTACAGCCAATAAATCAGCAAATATTTCAGCAATAATTCAGGTACACTCGTTGCGATCCTGGGGCTCAGGTGCTAGCCTGTTGACGCTGGTATTCACGCCTTGAGCACGCGTCTGCCCACTGCTCTGATCGCCTCCTGGTCGCTAGCTACACATAGGTAATTAACAGCGACCAGAGACGATGCACACACAACACACACAAGCTGTGTACACTGTGCGAAAACGAGCTTAACATAACAATTGCCAAATAAGGTTTTAGGCACTAAAATCATATTGGAGTTGCAATGGCAAGGAAAATAATCAACTTTAAATAATTACATTAATTAAATAATAATTATAAGAGTCAAGCAACAAATAATATAAAAGATTAGGGCATTTAATTAATATGTAGTAAATAAAAAATTAAAATGAATCTGTTTTGATTAAGTTAAATAATAGTTAATATCAAAATAAAAATATAGTTTGTGTACTTAATTTACTTAAGAGGTGGAAACAAAGGCAAAATAAATCTCTTTCAAATAATAAACAATAAAATAATTAATAATGCAGGCAAGCAGCACTTTAATTTTGAAAGCAAGTGCAGAATATGAAAGCTTCTCTCGTATTTGCAAAATTAATTAAAATAATTATATCAAGCAAATAATAATATAATTTTTAAGGGAATTGCCAACAAATAAGCTTTTATCGCATTTCGAGTATCGATGGCATTGAGTTTTCCTCCAATAATCTGGAATTTTATTTCATATTTCCAGCGCACGTTTCTGTATTTTTAATCACCGTTTTTCTCAGTGGAGAATGGCATTGCATGCGACAACTGCTAGGACATGCAGAGAGAGAGAGAGAGAGAGAGAGAGAGACCTTTTTCACATTTCGCTTCTCTTGCGATTAATCAAGCGAGCCAGTCTTGAGTTGAGCAAAACACAAAACAGAACAGCCAAGAGGCCACAGCGTTGTCTGTTATGTTGCTACAAATACAGCCACAGCTTCGACTTCGGCTCCAACTGCAGCTCCAGCTGTGCCTTTGACACTGGCTTAAAATGTAATGATTTAGTTGCATATTCATAATTAACGTGTTCGGCGGGGGCATGCGCATGAGTCATGGCCAGACTTGGAGACATGCTTGATGCTGTTGCTGCTGCACACATTAGTTTCCTAAAGCCAGAGGCAAATCGCAGTCGTCGTCTCATTAACTTTCAACTTGCCAGCGAGTTGTGGGGGCATTAGCGGCATTTTGTTTTTGCCAGCTATGCGGCTAATTGAATGTCGGCATCATTTCAAATGCCCAGCCCCATCATTCAGAGGTGGAGTTGTGCCCTAATAGCCGTGCTATCTGCCACGAAAAATGGAAAGAGTCCAGTACGAGAGTACGAGTAATTCCGGTGTTAATTTGTACGCAAGATGCCCATCAATCATGTGTGCAGAGGTAGCTGACGGTGCTGGGGGCACCGCGAAAAGGAAGCGCACTTTTGTGGGCGTTGGCGGTCGAGCTTTTTGTTGTTGTTATTGTTGTCGGTGGCGGCAACTGAAAGATGCGCTCGGCGATCGCTTTTTGGCCAAAAAGGAGTAGCCAGACAGACAGACGCAAAGAGCAAAGGAGGCCCCCACAGCCAATTGTGAAACATCGTGAGAAACTGAGCCGCAAAAGAAGATGAAAGTGAACGCAGCTCAAGTTAATTATGGCATTATGGAAGCGAAAACTAAATGGCATAATGAGAGTGTTAAAAAACACGAAATAAAATTATTAAAATCACAAGTCTCCAGCAAAATTTTCCAAAGAAAAAGCTTCAAGGAGGGAGCGTAAAATATCATCAAGTGGTTATTTAGATTTAGAAAATAAGGACATTTTTTAGATGCATTTGAAATGGAATTCCTGGATTTTAATTGGATTTAATTTGTTGATAATTCTTTGAGTAATAATGAATTGAAGAAACAAGGGTCTATTTTCAAAGCAAAATTTTCCAAAGAAAAAGCTTCAAGGAGGGAGCGTAAAATATCATCAAGTGGTTATTTCGATTTAGAAAATAAGGACATTCTTGAGATACATTTGAAATGGAATTCCTGAATTTTGTAATTAGTTGAAAGTTCTTTGTGTAATACTGAATTGAAGAAACAAGTCTCTATTTTCAAAGCAAAGTTTTCCAACGAAAAAGCTTTAAGGAGGGAGTGTAAAATGTCAGCAGCTGTGATCGTGTCAATGATGTGCCACACACAGACACAATACACAACAGACAGCAGAACAAGACATGAAACATGCAACCAAAATAGGCACAAGCCAAACATGAATGAATGAGAGTCTTCTATATGTGTGTGTTGTGGACTAACAATCAAGTCAAATAATTAAACGACTGTCACAAGAACATGCGGTGTCAGACAGACCAAAAAGAAGCCAAGGATGGAGAAGGGCCCACACACACAAAACACATAGAGATAGCACACACAAAGTTGACACAATGCTGCGATAAATTTGCTCATCATTCACTCATTCAGTCGGTAAGTCATTCACGATCGCTGACTATAAATAAAGCGGGCCTCATCAGTCAAACCCCCCCAGCTGGGGAAAAGCTAAAGCTGCAACTGAGGTGCCAATGATAGTGTTGCCTAGGGAAAGCTGTGCGACAATTTCCATGTATTTCCTCATACCAAAAGACTGGCAGCCCAAGCATCCAATTTGCGGTGATCATTCATGTAATGTAACAAGATCATTTTTGCCTCCCCTCGCCAACACATTGCCCGACACGTTGTGTGTGGCACAAACGAGTAAAAGTGTCAACATTTACAAGCAGCAAATGTCAAGTTGGCTGACAGCAGCAACAACTACTTATTGCCAATTGGCAGCAACTGTTGCTGTTGCTGTTGCTGTATATGTTGCAAAGGAACACGCAGCAGCAACAGCACAACTCGAATGGAATTGTTACATCAATTTTACTTTTTAATTACAGAACATTTTTATTTTTACAACCATATGCTGCACCCACTTGCCACAGTCTTCATCATGATAATGATCGTCTCTGTTGATTTTTTGTTCTCTCCTCTCTGTTCTGTTTTTGCATTTCGATTGAGTTAATTGTTTTTATGCCCGGGGTGCCACTGACTGGGGTATGTCAAACAACTGTCAGTTAGTTCGTCATCATCATCAGCAGCAGCAGCAGCAACAGTTGGGCCCAGAGATCGGTTCGTGATCGGATCGTGAGGCTTGTGATTAATTTGCAGTCATTTTAGGCAGACGATCAACTTATTGTTTAAACAAAATATTGACTCATAACTCTGTTGATTAATTAAATTCACCAATAAATCACAAGCTAATCTGTGATAGAAAGAGCAACAGAGAGAGCGAATACGAGAGAAAGACAGAGAGAGAGAGAGCACCGCAGCAGCAGTTCAGCTGATGAGCTTCAACACCGCTGGCAGTGTTGAAATATTGACACCACAGGTGATTTTATATGGAAGTCAATATTTTTGTTTGTTTGCCTTGTTACACAAATTAGGCACAGCGCCAGACGGTTCTCTGACCCAGACAGGCTCCTCTCTCCACCTCTTTCGCTCTCCCTGACTTCCACTCACACTCTGTCTCTTTCAGGTGAATAAACCAACAGCCTTTGCTGAGGGCGCCATACGGGCTTGAACTTTGCTTAAAGGTTCACTTTGAGATATCACAATCAGCATGTGTAGATCGGAAGTCTGCCGAATGAAGCTCATTAATATATAACGACTATAACGACTGTCTCTCTATTGTCTATAGAAAAATACTTAATTTATTGGTTTTTAATAAGACATTTCCTTTTAGCTCTAGTGTGAAAAATCTCGCTTTTGCTAAAGAAGCCAGACAATAATTATAGCTGGTTTTATTTGCACAAAATTAGTGGAGGCATTAAATTTAAAAATACGTATTGAAAGATGGATGTTAATAATTAATTAATTGACATGAAATTGCTAAATATTATAAATTCAAAAATATTTGTTAATATGTGAGATCAGCAATTAATAAATAAATGTAATTAATCAATTAAATTGAAAGGAGTAGTAGAAACAATGAAAACGCAAATAAATCTCTACTTATTTTTATGTTTGCTTTGGTTATTTTGATTAAAATTACATGAATCGACACCAATTACAGTATACAAAATATATATGGTCTTCATAATATAGTCGACAATTTTCCAATTTATTTATTTGTGCTTTGATTACTTTGCTTGAGTGTCTGCTAGGAAATTACAAAAATCGCCGGTTCCTGTAGAAATTAATTTGCTAGCCCAATTTTCGTCAGCTGCTGGCCACTTGTTTGGCTCTCAGCGAAACAAGCGCGGCAATTTCAGGCCAATTTTAATGCATTTTTAAACACTTGATAGAGTCAACTTTCAAGTGGCCGAAAGACGTGCGGTTGTTGCCAATCCACCCGCTTGCGCCTATTGGAGTTTGAGTTGCCGTCAGAGAGCTAATTATCTCGCCATTTTGTATTGAAATTTTGAATAATTCAGTTGGCAAATTAGCCGTTGTTGCGTTCCTCGCGAATGACAGTGCGAGTATCAATAACACATGACAGTGTGACAAATTTCACATAAAACAATTGACAACACCAGCAACAGCAACAGCAACAACTACCACGATGGACAGCGGCAGCAACAACTGTCGCTAAATAACAAACGACAGGCAGTCAACGAAAAAATATTTAATTGAATTAAATTGTTTGCTGCTGTTACCAATCGCAATTGGCCAATTTAGCAAAGCAGCTAGACAGACAAAACGAAAAGTACAAATTGTTAGCCAAATGAAAGGCCCAAACGGAACACCGAAAAAAAGGAGAGGATAAAAAGAGACACGACAAAGGTGGAAAGTGGCGTCGAGTGTCGCTTTTATTGTTTACTTTCAATCACTTTTCGTCACGAAGTAACAACAGCAACAACAGCAACAACAGCAGCAGCCGCATAAATAAATAATGAACATGACGGCGTTGAGGGAGTTGACTAACTGTCTATAGTATAGGAGGCGTGCCACTGCGACTGTGGGTGGAGGCAGAGGCCAAAAGGTGGAGGCGGCTCGTCATTTGCATAGAGCAAATCACAGCAACACACACACAACCACACTCACACTCACACGCTTGAGTGACTCTGTGGACATTGTTGACAAATTGCACATAATGACATTAAATTGAAAATGATTGTGTGCAATTGTTGTTTTATTTCTATTTTGTGTTTAGCTTTTCGTTTTTCCATTTCTTTCCTTCGTGTATGTACCTCTCGCTCATCCTCTGCATACAAATTAAAATTAATGGGCAACGCAGTGGCGCGTAAAATGCCCAACACGATACATCACAAAAGTTCAACAACAACCAACAGCCAACAGCCAAACACACCCACAACAGCAACAACGAACAACCAACAACAGTCCAGCCATAAACAGAAGCTGCACTTGAGATCGAAAAACTACCCAAGTATCTTTACCACTTACACGAAATCATTTCACTTTGCCTAATGTGCAATTAGAAAACGCATTTTCATTAGTTTTTATCGCAAACCATTTCGAGTTTCCAGCTTCAGCTGGTCCAAAAATCTATAGCACGTGTGCTCCCACTTGTTCTCCGTCCTATTCTTTCCGATCTTATGTAAATGGATGCGATATGGTCTTCAATAAGGCATCCGGCATCCGCAAGGTATGTTGAAAATGCGCTTAATTCCCTTATCGCCAAACGATTTAGTAAAGCAACAGCAAGCGTTAAATCAAAATTCAAATACTGTAGAAATAACAACAACAAAAAACCAGATGACTAAAAGCATTTGGCGTCTGTAATGATGATGATAATAATTATGAGGGGGCGTACTTGAGTAGCTTAAATTGATTGACCAATTGAATAAAAATCGAGAGGTTCTCGATTTAAGATTTCTAAAACTTCAACTCTGACAACTGTTGAAGTTTAACTTTAGGTAAACTTCGCAAGCAAGCTGTGAAAAATGTTGTACATAGTATCTAATACAACTAGTTTTAATAATAGTCTTCTAATCCTAGGCAATTTGCGTTTAATTAATTTAATTATTTATAATTTACATACTGGAAATATTTGTATGTATTTTTTATGTTTTATAAGTGTGTATTATGTAAAAAGTATAAATAACACACAAACATATTGAGCAATCATCATACCTTTTTTATTACTTTCACCCCTCGACTTCCTTATAGACCGTATTACATTTATTGCCTTAAAACGTCCGATTCAATATGGTTTTGGCATGTTTGCTTAGCCGTTGTTGAGCGCATACAATTTCCACATTTACTTAATAACAGTGATCTATCCATCCATCTACCTCGTATGTTCGTATGTTCGTCTGTCCGCTTGCCATTTCCATTTCAATTTAGCAGCCAGAGTTCAATGTCTTTGCTCTCACTTGGCTGAAAGCAGAAAACAGCTTTCGCCACACACTCAGCTCAAAGTAGTTGGCAAATTAGCAACGGCAACGGCAACAGCAAGAGCAACAGCAGCAGCAGCAACAATCACAGCAGCAATTACAGTACAAACAACCAACAAACAACAACAACTTGCATTCATATATAGTATTATTAACGTACGTTCAATCATACGATCGTGTGAAATGATTTTGATCATTTGCCATCTATCAATATTTCAGTATATGCACAACAACAATAATAATAACAACAACAGCAGCACCAGCAACAGTTGCTGGCAACGTTTAATTAACGTGATAAATTGTTTGTAAATTTCTTAATTATTACGTAGCCTTCGTGTGGCCGGAGTCTGAGTCTGAGTCTGACTGACTCAGGCAACCAATTGTTGGTATTGTTGTTGTTATTTTGCCATTCACCTTAGCACTTGCACGCGTATTTATTTTATAATAATTTGCACCACCAACTATAATTAATTTAATATGCAACGAATCGCCTCAAATTGTTTTCTCTGCCAACATTTGAATTAGTTGTCGAGTGTCGCAAATTGTTTATGAAGTGCACAACAACAGTCACAGCTATAAAAGCAATTTTATCAACAACAGCAACAACATCAACACAATTGTTTAATAATGTTGCTATTGAGAAACTGTTAACAAGTTAATTATTAATAATAGAAAAAACAACAACAAAATAGAAAGACCAATAAATACAAATGCCGTGCTATCTGACTGTGTTGTTGAGTTCTCGCAAACTGAGAAAGACACGTTATGGGATCTGGCAATTAAGCTTGTACACATTGTACATTACATAAAGCCTGGCATTTTATCTAACTGCTGCTAAATGTACAGTTCAAGATGTTTTAACTGCTGCTAAATGTATCTATTAGATGTGATGTACAGTTAAACTGCAAGTGCTCAGCGCTGCGAGAGTAGAATGCAATCTCCTAAGATCATTACATCTTACATTAAATGAATCGCTTCTACTTTCTGTCATGCTTGTAAAATATGCTCACAGTAATAATAAACAAATTATTTAACTAATCATACTTAAAGATGACAGTAAACTGCGTTTTGAAGATAAAACATAGCTTAGTATTCTCAAGTTGTAGTAAATAATTTTACAACTGGTTTATTAAATGCTAACTACTTTATGTAAGTATGGGCGTAGATTTTCGAGCATTTAATTGGTGTTTATGGATAACATAAATGGTTATTGATAAATCTCGAATTTACACAGTCTTTACGCTTATGCAATAAAATTACAAAAAGGCATTTCAGCTGTTTGTTTAATACATATCAATTTACGACTCCGAAAACTACTTCAAAGTGTAGCAAAGATATCTCGCATTGCTACTTAAAAGTTGTAGTAAAAGAATTTAAAAACTATAAGAAAATCGATCAAACTAATTTGAACATCTGAACTTGCCAGCAATTTATTCGATTTGGCCAAATTCCAAGACGAGGCCAATAAATGCAGCTGCCAAAAGTTTTCCATCGCAAGCAGTAAAATGTATGTTATGCTGTGTGTGTGTGTGTGTGTGTGTGTGTGTGTGTGTGTGTGTATTGAAGGGACTGAGACTAATTAATTAAAAAGAGACTGAAACTGGCAGCAGCTAGTCGCAGCAGCTTGGGCCACCAACCAACCAGCCCACTTGTACAGCAAACTGCCTTACTAAGCGCCTTGTGATCCTTTCTTAATTGAAAAATGTCGTCGCAAACAGCAGTCGCAAATGGAGAGAGAGAGAGAGAGAGAGGGAGAAAAAGAGAGAAAGAGATGGAGCAGCGGAAACATTGCCAAGCATTCAGTCAGCCCAACCGACAAAATCCTTGTTAATCTGCACTGAAATTGGAAAAACCTGCAGAGCCACAGAAAGTCTACTTCAACACACTCTCTGCCTCTTTCTCTCTCTCTTTCTCTACTTCGTGCTGTCTCACTTCGTATATCTTTCAATTGACTGTTCTGTAGAGTTGGCTCGTAAAACATCTCTTGAGCCGCACACGCAGCACCATAAAATTTGTACGGAAATTATGTAATAAATGCAACATAAAATTTGGCTTTGCCACACTAATTGGAATGCAATGCAGCAACAATTTGTTAAATAGAAACATTACGAAAATAGAGAAGACAGCATCTCTTAAAGAGTGCCCTCATATATAATCCTTTGCGCACAATATAAAGTGTCACAATATTACACTTTCACAACAAAACAGCGTTGCTGGAAAAACAAATCGTTAAGATTTCTGACTCATCCACACAAAACACACATTTCCCTCAATACAAAACGTGGCAGACTTTATGTCTTCTGCTCGCCAGGGGAGACTCTAGACTGGGGGCTACTACCCGGCTTTCATTCATAAATCGCCCAACTATATTGCCCGTAGCTTCGGTCTGAACAAAAGAGGTCGTCACACCTTTTCTTTCATTCTTCTTCTTCAACGCTCGCTTGGTAGGGAAATCAATATCTAAACAATGCGCTCAACGATTTTTCCGGCAACAACATTTCTTTTCAGCAGCCCCCCTCCATTCCCTGCATCCAGCAACACAAAAAAAGAAGTTTGACACTTTTTATGACTGTGAAACTTTTGTGTGTATTACGAGCGTATTATAAACTTTGAGGCAGCTACGACAAATGAGCCCGCCCGTGTTGGCAACTGTGGATAGCCGGACCGCCGCGTCGCATTGTCTATGGATGCTGGTCATCTGTCTGCGTGGTGGGAGAGGGGACGGGGAATCATTCAGTTCTCATTTGCATGAAAATTTGTTGAAAACACATTTAACTGAAATCGAATGCCTTTGAAAATATGTTGAAACGGTAATTTGTTGGCCAGTTTAGATGTGTTATTAGCAGCGTTTATATACAAGTTACGCCCAAAACGAAGCGAATGAAAAAGTATCTATAAAATATCGAGATACACAAAGATACATGGATATCCATGGATTTTGTTACGATTTTCGTTTGTGCTCTAATTTATGCATTTGGAATTGGGTTGGCGTTGTGCTATTCAACGGCAGTGTAATGTCTGTATTCGTGTCTGTTTAAAGTGCAATAAGCAAGTCTAAGACTGATCTATGAGCCAAGATATTGAAGCTCAGATTCGGCTTGAATTTAGATGACAGTGCTTAGCTTAAGCTTACACGTATCTGCTCTTTTTTTATTTATTTTTTTGTTATTTCAAATGTCTGGAATTACCAGATAAGACTCGAGACCTGAGGTTTTGTAGTTTGATATTATAATTTATGGTTGTTGATCAATCAGAAGCGAATTGGAGCTGACTTTTGATATTTGGAATAACTCTATCATATCGAATGCGATCTGTAATTGACGAAATTCAATTCAAAGAGAACAAAAATAGAAGGTTTAAAATTCAACTGCATTATTTCATTTCGTTGCCGTCATCCTTGAGCCACTGTGAAATCGCCAACTTGACTGTGTGGTTCGCTTTCGTTGTGCTAAACTTTTTGAAATACGCAGGAAACGTTCGTGTTGAAAAATGTGATGTTTAATTTCGCACATTAAAATCAGAAAATTATCAGACACGAAAAGTCATAAACCGCACACCGAATGCCATCATAAAGGTAACAACAAAAACAAATTACAAAACTAAATACATATCGAATGCAAAATACCCTTTTCAATTTTTAAAATATTTCATTCAAAATTATAACTTATTAACATAATAAGGAAGTGATAATATGCAGTTCGGAATGATTTATATTTAAATAATAAATAATTTTATGTTATGAATTACTTAATAGGATGAAAATAAATAAATAAATACAAATGTTATGCAAATGAACAACAAATAATTTATTTTAGAAATTTTAGTAATACAAATAATTTTATTTAACCAAATGTTTTGTAATCTAATAATCAAAATTCAAATTCTTTCCAATTGAATGTTAAGGGTATATAGTCAATAAGTAAATGCTGCACGAGGCGACAAAGACAGAAGCACAATTCAGAGGGAAGCAAGAGAGTCTGCGAGTCTGCAGACGAGCAAAAAGCGCAGTGAGCAAGATTAAAATCTTCTGAGAATTGTGTACAAAGCAAACAGGCAAAAGGTAAGTAACATAAATGAGCAAGGGGCAGAAGATCGAACAGGCGGCAATGGAGGCGATGCCGGAGTCAAATCGATAAATTGGCCAGAACCGATGAGAGAGCGAGCGAGAAAGAGTCAGAGAGAGAGAGAGAGACAGAGAGGGGGACAGTAGGATAAGAGACGACAAGGAGAATGGCATGTAAACAAATCGATTTGTTTCATTGATGACATTCTTGCCGAGATTTTTGCAAAATGTCATAAAGTTTATGACTTAAGTCTTTTGTTTGACGCTGACTGCAGCTCTGACTGCCAAGACTGAGCCCAGTCACTGTGCTGGTGATCGCACAAAAAATATCATTATTAAAACTGATCGAACCGTACCCGAACCGGTTTCCAGTTCAGCTCCATCGTCGTCGTCGTCGTCGACGTCGTGCAGCCAGCCCATTGGAGTCCCAGCACCTTAACTTTATATGCAGATTTTCCAGACTTTTGCATTCACACCTACAAAAGTGTCATCCGCTTGGCATTTAGCTGCTCTGCCCGACCGCCGATTGTGTGCGCTTCTTTATTTATTTATATCGTCGTTTTTTGTCGTTTATTTTCTTTTTTTTTTTGCGCTGAGCAACAACCACAAATTTAACGATTAAGACGTGTTAAATTGTTAACAAGCCACTTGCAGTTATTGCCAATAAGCTGCAAATTTACGAGTCTTGAGTTTTGCTATGATGTCTCTCAGTCTCACACACAACCTGGACTCGCAATCGTTTCTTTCTGCCCAGTTTCGCCTCCACCTTGGTTGTCACTGCAGCTTTGGGTCGGTGTTGTTCCCTAGACCCCACTAGACTTGGCATTTGCATGAGAAAGCGCTGCGTCGTTGCACTGGACTCGTGTTTCCGAGTTTCTTTTGTGCTCTGGCCCACAGTTCAAAATGCTCAAATAGTCAAATGCTCAATGAGATTTCGACAAAGCTGATGCCGGTTGAAATTTATGCAGCAGAGTGTGGCCTAAGTTACGGTTTGACAGATTAAGAATTGTTTAACAACACGTTGTTGATATAGAAATTCGGATTAAATGCACAAAAGTTGCTCTAAATAAGATCCAGCGCGTTTTCAGATATATCTGAAGCTCAATATGTATTGATAAAGACGTTTTGTGAATGTGTTAAGCTCACTTTTGTCACGTAGATCGGTGAACTTTACAAAACTATTTGCATTTCTGTAAGGGAATTCTTCGACTAGCGGCAATTTGGCAAACAAGAATCAATTTGTATGATTTACAAAACCAGTTTTTTGGTAATTTAGCCATCATCAATTCGAAAATGCCATTTACATATTTAGCCATTAAAATGTATCCCCCCGAAAAACGCAACGCCTGCGGCAATGTTAACATATGTAAAAATTCAAGGGGAATGGCAAGAACTGCAACTGCTGTTGGCTGGCTGGTTGACTGAAATTAATTTCAAAAGCCCAAAATAAATAAACAGTCACAAATTATGGCCAAATTAGCAAACAACAACCACTTGGCCATGACAAAATACCCAAGAGCGGGGAGGGAGAAATAGAGAGAGCGAGACAAGTGTCGGGACAGGCAGTGCGTATGCGTATCTATGAGATACGTGTTACATGTGTTGCATAATGCCAACACAAACACAAACACAATTACTGAGAGAGCGGGGTGCAAGGCAATAAATACAAGCCGCATATAAAGCGACGCGGGGGTCGCTTAATCCCAGCAAAAGGCTGAGTCGAGTCACCCCAAAATGTTATTTATACACCCAACAACCCACACACACACACACTTCAGTCTCACACCCACACACACGCACAGCCAGGAAACTGTGCAGAGCAGCAGCGACGACCAATTACTCAACATGATTTCAATGAAATTACCACAGAAAACAAAGCCAAGCTGGTAGAAGCAGTCACAACTGGAACGGCATACGGTACACACAGGCTACACAGGATACAGGATGCGGCATTCAGATACAGATACATCTACAGCACAGCAGTAGTAGCAACAGCAACAGCAACAGCAACAACAACATCAATCTCAATAACAATTCATAATTCATGTTTAACATGCGCTCCCCGTTGGCTTACCCGCTGAGCAATTCTGGCAGAGCAACAACCAAGCCCACCCCTCCCAGTCCCAGTCGCCACCCCCTCGGCATGGCAAAGAAAGGGTGCCTGTTCAAGTGAACAGCAATCATACAGACCCCGCCCCACCCCTCGCTGGCTTGCATAAATTGTTGATTGTTTGTCTATGCTCGGTCGTATTTATGAGTCGAGTTGAAGTCAACTTTTTGTTGTTGTCTCAATAACAAATGACAGCATGGGGGTTGCCCGACGACAACAACGGCAACTGTCTCCCAAACCTCCCCCCGCAACCTGGCTGCTGTTGTGCTACTGATGATCATCCCTAATTGGTGTTGAATGGAGTTTTTTTTTTTGGTGTAGTGTTGTGTTTTCTGTCGTTGCCAAGGGTGAAAGGTGGCAACCTGCAGCCGGTGGTTGAGTGGATGACGGCTTGAGGAAGCTGCGTGTCACATGGCAAGTGTATTTTTTCCATTCTTTATTGCTTATCGGCGGTTGGGGGTTTGTATTAGCCAAATGCTGTGGATGGGCGTGAAACTTATTAACATAATTGAGCTGTTTGTTTATCCTACAGCTGAAGCTGTCTTGATTTTTTTTTGTCAGGCTGATAATAAATTTTGGACTGCAAAGAACTCAAGCTAAAGTAGAAGCAGGAAAATCAATTTGTTGAATATCATAGAAGTCGATAAAGAAAGGGAAAAGTGTTTTACGTGTAAAGTTGAAATCTAAGCCAATAGTAATGAAAACAGTAAAAATATACAGTAAAAATATATTTTAAATGTTTATGTAAAGCTCTTCAATAACTTACAAAATATGTATTTTTAGCCCAAAAAAAAAAATGTTTTTTTTTTAAAACATTAACAGCAATCTATTTAAAAGTTTATTGAAAGTTGCGAAACGCATTGTTAAAATCATGAAAATACGCACATTTTCAATAAGTTGTGTCTGCACATTGAAGTTGAAGTTGGCAATTTTAATGCAGAGTTTTATGTGCGACATTTATGAGTTTTCAGTGTAATTTTCTGAAATTTATAGGCACTTTAACTTACGCACAAAGGAAACTGCCAACGCCCGACGAAAGAAGGAGGACAAAAACAAGATGAATAAGAGGAAGAACACAACAACGCATAAATACACGGAATGATATAGGCCGGCAAAGAAATCGAATGAAATCGACAGAAATTGTAATGAGAATGAGACAAACGCCGCGGGGGAGATTATTTCTGTGAGTAAGTGTGCGATTGTAGTCTGCGAGTGTGCGTGTGTGTGTGTGTGTCTTGAGGGCACACAAAGCGTTGAGGAAATTAGCATACGCTTATGTTATAATTTAATTATAATTTATTGATTTTAAATGTCTCTTTTATTCAGCAAGCTGTTTGCTGTTTTTTTTCCTCGTTTTTTGGCATCGGCAGCGTTGAAGTCGCTTTGTTTACGAGCTGTAAAAATGTGAATTTTATGGAACATTTAATTTGCCAAACTTGCCAAAGATACCGCAAAAAAGCAGAATTATGAATGAGTGGGATTGCTTTAGTATAGACATGTTAATTCTTGCTACGGGCACGCCCACAACAGTGTGACCATGTAAGCGTACGGCTGGCTGTATGTGTGCCGTCCAGTGTTGCCAACTGGCTGCAAAATATATAAAGTGCCAACCGCTGCCACCCAATTACCAAATGACATGACAAAACCGCTTTAAGGCGTCGCCTGACGTCCGTCCTACCGCCCGCTCTACCACGACATCTAACAAAATTGCAAATTAGAAACAGAGCACAAAGCAAAAGCGCGACAAAATAACACAAAAAAGCACATAAAACTTAAACAAAGGCAACAAGATAACTGCCAAAATAAAGGAAGCGAGCGGCAGCAGGCGGAGGACGTAGCGAAAAAACCAAAAAAATAGAAGAAAATATATAAACAAATAACATAAAATGCAAGCAATAAAAAAAACTCAGCAGAGTACCATGAAAATGTTGCAGAAAAACGAGGGAAAACAACGAGAAGTAAACTGCTAAAGGGAAGTTCGACTAAGCGATGATCTGTAGTTAATAAATATTGATGATTACATTTAAAATTAATCAATTCTATTATATTTTTTGTATTAGATTTATAAATTATATTTTTAAATATATTTTCTATTCGATGACATACCCTATGTATGCATTTACAGGGTATAATAAAAAAAACAACGCTCTGTTGTTTTTTTTTTTTCGTTTTGCTTATCTTTAACTGCCATCAACAAGATGGCAACTTCCGTTCGCGCGCCATAATGTTTTCTCTACATAGAAACCAACACACACACACATACACGCACACATACAGAGCGCAGCACAACGCGAGACAAGTCACGCACACTGAGCCGCATCCTGATCCAGTTCTGGCCAAGCAAAAGCTCGCTGACGGTTAGCGGGGGGTGGACTGCGGAGAGGGGGAGCACAACACAAATGGTCACCAGGGCGTGTAATTGAGTGCTACAGGACCCTTTTAACATTTTTATTTGCACATTAGCGAGGGTGGAAATGGCGAAATTTGCGCCCAAAAGTGACAGCGCGTTGAATGTGGGTGGCAAAAAAGACTGAACGAGATCTCATTCTTTCTCTGTCTCTCTCTCTCTCTCTCTTCTTAGATAGCAGCAGAAAGCAGACGTTGTTGGCAATTTGTGAGGGAGATGGGGGAGGGAGTTTACCACGTCCTTATTGACTTTCAGTTAGATGTCAATATGCCTGAATGTTTGCTCTCTGTGCGTTCATCTCTGAAGTCGTAGACAAATTTGTCTGCGGTTCAATATGCGACAGTTGGCGTGCTGTGAGCTGGATTGGGTCAGAAATGATGTGGTTGCGGTGGCTTGATGTCAATGTCAATGTGGGGTGGGTTATTCAAGCATATGCTGAAGAGTTGCAAAGCAATTGAAAATAAGCACAGATTGCAATGAAATAAATGTAATAGAAAATGTAAAATACATATTACAAAAACTAATTGATTTCATTTGAATATACATCAAATAATTAAAACTATTTTATATTAATCACATTTTAAAATGACTCAAATAATTCATTATGAATGTATAAAACCACAAACATATTTAATGATATCTGCATTATTATATTGTCAACTTAAAAACAAAAATATGTATTTTCAATACAGAATAAATAAAGTCGTATCTACAAATTGTAAACTTCTGCAGAAACTGGAGAAATTTAATTTTATTAATATCCTTAGGCTCAACTTGTTTAAGTTGTAATCCCCGAAATGCCATGCGTACAACGTTGCTGAATTTTTAAAGGCTAGTTAGCGTCAGCTAGTCTTTTTTTTGGCAACAACATATTTGTAACTTATAAATCAAATTTGTTGTTCGCACCACATTCCACCGCAACGCACAATATGATAAAAGCCGCAAAACACAAGCCGCAGAAAAAAATAAGCCCCAAATACCCCAGTCTCATAATTCAAAGGGCAGCCGCAGCCACGCAGTAGGCAAAAACCCTTTTCATACACGGCGTATGAGTAACATGGCGAATTTCATGAATAATTCGACGCCGCAGCTGATGATAAAACATGAAAATGGGCAAACATAAATCTAGCACAAGAGATAGGCCATAAACAGGACAGTAGCAGCAGACGAGCAGAGAAGTAGGAAGCGTGAAACTACTTAAATATTACACAAAATTCAACTGATATTCGTTGGCTTATTAAAGTTGCCACTTCCACTGTTGGTGTGCTGCCAGCTTCCCTCCGGTTTTTTGGGGGGCACACTCGAAGGACTCGGTACTCTGTCTCTGTCCTCGAGAGTCGTTGAGCAAAGTCAACTTTCGTTTAGCTTGTAAATAGCTCGTTTTCGCAGACTCAGTAACTCGACGCCATGTTAATATATAACAATTAATCTTGACTAAAAGTATCTTCTGAGCCGCCCACAGGAGCAACGGCACCAACGGCAGCAGCAGCAGATCCTTGCCACAATGCCACTTGCACTCCCCCTCGAGTAGCTATGCATGGCAATGACTTGGACGCCACTGTTTGCCGCCATGTTGTTTTCAGTCTTCCCCCAAACACCCACACACACACACACAGAGGTGTCCACACACACACACACATACATGCACACATTTTGCACATTACAGTGTTAATGTGCCTCACTGCCGCATGTAAAAACCCAAGTAATTTGAGAGCAGCACTGAAAGAGATAGAGCGTGCGAGCGAAAGGGATAGTGAGAAAGGGGCTACGCAGCTCTTCGGCTTGCCATGCCCCATTTCGCCCCCTTTCCGTCCCTCTCTCTTTCTCTCTCTCTTTGCGCTTCTCGTTGTGGGTGTGCGTGTTAATGATTTTTTGCACACAGCTTCACAACTTGACGCGTTGGCTGCCCAGCTCTCAGTCTCATCCTCGTGATGCGCAGCTGAGTTGTAGAGCCACCACTTGTGGGTGGTTTATACACACACACGCACACACACAGACACACACATATTTACATACAGCTTACAGCTTTACAGGTAGATATAAAATTATATGGGCTGGCAGGTGCAGTCAACGCTTTCGGTAATGTCTACACGTGTGTGCTGGCTGGCTGGTTGGCTGACTGGCGCTTGGTCAGCCACAGCTGATTAACAGATACAAAGCTCGGCATAATAAGCTTTGTTGTATAGCGGGGCATAAATTAAATTCAATTGCAAGAACATATAATAATTAACAGGATGGTATGGAAATTATATGAGATTCTAATGTAAATTTAATTAAAATAATTTGAAGAGTTTTGTAAAAAATTGTGCAAACATCTGTTCTCAAATATTAAAGTGAATAAATAATACTCAATAATTTCAGTTTGAAATTTTGTATTGTTTTGTTGACAGTATTTCAATTAAAAAAACTGAGACAAAACTTATAAAAAAATTTTTTTTCTTAATCTATAACAGACAAATAGGGACAGAACAAATTTTTAATTTATTTCTTTACTCCCATAATTAAGTCCATAATCAAGTAGTTGTACAATAAAAAAGATCATGCCCAAATCTCCACAGTAAACTATTTTTTAATCATTTCCAAATTAAGTAACTAAAATGCTTTCAGATCTCTTGTCGATCTTATGTTTAGTTTTCACCAAACTTCTAACCCAGTTATGCAGCTAAGCCGAAAAAACACTATCGCAATCTCTTCATCTGAAGAAAATTGCCCCCAAAAAAAAAAAAGGAAAATACATATAAAAGTGTTTGTTAAACAAGAAAGTCATGTAACGGATCGCGATGTCAGCTGGCGATTGCAGCTCCGCAATGCTTCGCTAACTGCAAAACCAAGGAAATGTCAAGTGTCAATCAAAAGCGCCGCTGGAGACTAAGACTCAGACTCTGTCTCGGACGATGACTGTGGAGCGGGTCGTATTGCCAAATACTTGGAGAATCCTTGGCGCCAGCTTGACCAAATCGTTGAGTTGCTGTTGTGTGTGTTTTTGTGAGTGTTGTAAGTCAGCGCAATGTTGGCGTAAAAACTGTTTATCATTTGTAAGTCAAAAGTTGAGGTTGATGTTGGCTAATAGAGGCGTTACCAGCCGGACAGCTACACAACTCCAGCTGGACAGCACCCAGGTTATTAATTACTCTATTTTCCCAAACCCAGAAAAAAAGTAACCCAAGTGCCGCCCATTGAATTTTGGGTAAGGGAAAACCCTCGAAGAGCTATGAATGGTGCCCGCTACTTATTACAATTTAATTGTTTTACAATTTTCGGTGGCGCTTATTAGCATTTTCGTGGTGCTCGCACCACAGCACCACACGTGGTGCAATTCCCAAAAAACGAGACTAACCTGCGCTTGGCTGACTGCTCTGACTACAACAATAACAATAATGAATATGAAGTACAGCGCACTGAGTCTTGGAAACCGTTGCGTCTGATTTTTACCATAAATTATGCAGATAAGCATAAGTGCCGGGGGGAGGCGTGGTCGGGGGCAAGAAAAGTTACATTTTGTTGTTGCTATTGCGTTTAATTGTTTCTTTTTTTCTTCTTTTTTTTGTGTGTGTGTAGTTTTTGGTCGGAAAAAGGGCGACCATTTTTGAAAAGCGTGTGCAGGGCTAATGAACAGTTTTGTATTGTTGTGCGCTGTGTCTGTTTTTTGTGTTTAATAAGTTAGACGTTGTGGAGGGGACTCAGGTGGGTGGGCATGGCGCGAGAGGCGTGTAATTGCCAGTTGAGCTCTGCTCGAGCAATGATATAGATGTAACATGTCAGCTAAAAGCTGCGAGGCGACTTCCAGATACTCTAGAAAGCAGGAAGCTGGTTTTATGAAAACTTTAAATAAATTATAATATATTCAAAAAAGTAGTAGTAAGAAAAGTTATCAAAAATAAATAAATGAAATAAAGATAATTTATAATATTTATTTAATATAAAGAATTTCATCACATCGAAAAGCGACAATGTTTTTATTATTGTTTTTTAATCCATCTAACTAATATACCCTTTTATATTGCTGCAAACAGAGCATGTAAAAGCTTCACTCTTATGTAAGCAACTCAGCGCTCAAATTTAAAATTCACAGCACATTTTCTCAGCACTGCGCTGCAAGTAACAATATTGACAAAAACATACTCACACATACAGACAGGAGCATAAACGAAGCTGCAGATGGAAAAGTGGCTAAAGGACGAAAAGGAGTCGCTGCTTAAAATTCCGTGAGCATCGTTTCACAACTTTCCAACTTGCCAAAAAATCGGAAAAAAAGCGAAAAAGAAAAAAAAATGAAAATACACAGAAAACGAAAGAAAGCAAAGAAAATATAAGGAAAAGTGGAGGGAAAAAGCGCATAAATTGCACGTCCTGGCAGCACTTGGGCATGGGTGTGGCAAGCAG
Organism: Drosophila formosana; assembly: GCA_035045625.1. Classification (NCBI taxonomy): domain Eukaryota; kingdom Metazoa; phylum Arthropoda; class Insecta; order Diptera; family Drosophilidae; genus Drosophila; species Drosophila formosana. The sequence continues at coordinate 657,496 of JAWNOW010000030.1, forward strand.
ACAGAGACAGATGAAGAGCGAAAGGAGGTGAAAGACAGAGAACGCAAGAACGGTTGAGAGTGAGAGATAGCGACGAGTGAGCTCGAGCAAAATGTGCGGAAAATAAATGAAAATGCTCAAAGCTCGTTCACAAGAGTGCTTACGGCGTCCGCAAGGAGCTGTTGAAGTGGCAAATTTGCGCAAGCGACACCCGAGGCAGCCGAGGAGCGCGATGTCGAGAAGACGACCAGACCATAGAGAGCAGGAGAGAGAGAGAGAGGAAGAGGGGAAGAGGGGGCAAGGCGTGGCATGGCATGGCAGTAGGACAACGACTCTGGCTGCTGGCTGCCATCGTTACTTACAACAACTACATGCCAGTGTCAACACATACTTGGCCATTTAAGTGGGCACTGGCAAAAACGCCCCAAATGGAAAACACATACATATATACTGGCAAACAGACAGACAGACAAACAGACGGACGGACGGACGGACAGACAGACAGACAAACTGACAGTGAGACAATGCCGCCATATTTGTTTGACTTCCCTTCTGCTCCACACAGTTTTATGGCTTTGACATAAAAAGCAAATGCAGACGAGCAGCAATGACATTTATACGGGCATTTGCCATCTCATTCTAACCGCCTTTGCTTTATATACTGAATACTATAATTAACCCCTTTTCATTTTCATGATTTTTCTCTCTGTCAGTTGGGCGCTGAGAAAAAGGCTTTTTAATGACTTTGGCGACAAAAAGTTTTGCAATTTTTTCGCAATTTGCCGCCACAACAATTTGCGTTTAATTAACCAAAAGTTAAAGTTTCCATTTGTAATGCGCTTAGGAAAGCTAATGAACTTGCCAAATTGTTGTCGAAAGTTTTTGTCTGGCAATAAAATTAATTTTGATGACAACAGCAGTTACTACAACTGCTTCTCTTCGTCTTCTTCTACTTGTCGTTGTTGTTTCTGTTGTCGTTTATAGCCCGAAAATAATTGAGAAACCAAGTCCAAAAATCAACTGGGCAAATGGTTAAAACGCTTAATGAGCACGCTACAACATTGCCGGAAAAGTTGTGGAAACTGAGTCAAGGAAAAGCATTAAGAGCGCTCACTTAATAGCTAATAGCTGTCTACTTTATAATCAGCAACTGATGAAGAACTCAACGAATATATCTCACTTCTTATGTAGTCGAAATTGTTACTTGATTAACTGAGTAAAAGTACTTTCAGTGAATTGTGCGATTAGAACAAATTTAGAAATGTTTAATGAATTTGCTTAATATGAAGAAAGTGGAGGTTTTCAATAATATCATGGAATAGCATTTTACTATCATTACTATTTTTTTCAAAAAACAATAAAACTTACAAATTTAGTTTTGTAACAGCTACAATTCAAAATGATTAAATGGCATATTTTTATATTCTTTCTATCCCTTAAGCCTAGCAAACCTCAGCCAAAGTCAATTTTAAATTGAGCCGTAAAAGGATTGTTAAATCGAATTAAAGCATACAATTTGAGGGCACCCTCAAATACTACAAAAACTATGCGCACAAATAGGGAGGAGAGTGTGAAACAGAACGAGAGTTCGTAGATCAACTTTAATCTGAAATGCGGCGTGTAAATGATGCCATCATAATATTTTGATTTGTGAACGACAAAGCAGAAGGCAGCAACTGTGAGGCAAGCAGGCAGCACATCATCAGTTAAGGGGTTAATAAAGCGCATAAAATGCCTTGAAAACGGATTTTCCGGCCACAAAATTTTCCCCTCTCTGCCAAGCTAATCACATCCGACTTGGCGGCAGCATAAGGTGCGCATTACTCATAATGCGAGCGTGTGATATGAGGACAAAGCATGCTCTGTGTGGACACCTCTCTGTCTAAATTCAGCCCCCAATCAGGAGCACACATAGAAGACAATAAAGCGAGAGAGGGTCTCGGCTTTAGCCACCCTTCTCGCCATGGCCTACTTAACTCACACCCTCAAACGCCAATCAGCCTAATCGCTTTCGTTGCGCCGCATGGCTTAACTTTTGCTGTCGTTTTGTTGCGCCGGCAAACTGGCTAAAAGTTTATATTGAGCGACTTTCAACTTAAATAGGAGAGCATGTGTAGCACGAGTGCGAGTGCTGCATGATAATCAGCCACCACAACAACAACAACAGCAATTTCCTCATCATCATCATCAGCGTCACCGTCGTCGTCGTCGTCAACCTCACTTTCTCTTCATCTCCACAACGTGTGTCGCCATATTTGTTTTTATTGCTCTTCCTTTGTTTATTATGTGATTTTCCTCCATATGGCCAAAAATTGTGTGTGCGTGAGTTTTCGAGTTAATCGCACAAAATTTTATGTTAATTTTCATAAATTTTATTGCCGCCCCCCAGCCCACCAAGTTCTCCGCCCAATCCGCCACAAAAAGGTCTTTTTAATTATTTTTCCTTTTGTGTGGGATTTATTTTATGTGCGTAATAAGTTCTTTATGGCCAGAGCCATAGGCAAAGAGGGGGAGGTGCCTTTTTTAAGAGTTGTAACCCATAAAGTTGACACAACAAAATACAAAATACTCGTGTTTTCATTTAGTGTTATACGGTCCCGTTTTTCTTTCCCTCACTCCCCGTTTATTTTTTATTTGTTATATATAGTCTTGGCATAGTACTTCTATTTGTTTAACTGCCAGCATATTTCAGTTTCAGGCAGTCAAGTGTCAAATTATTTTGAAGGCGCTTGGGAGCTGTTAACATTTAGTCTACATCCCAAGACTTTGACTTAAAAAGTCATAAAAAGCAAAACAAAACAAGTGAACAGGTTTGGAGATAACGACAAATGGGGAGGAAGAATTTGAAGCTCTAGGAACATTGTATTATAGTGAAAAGTGTGAAAATTAGCTTAAGATATAGCGATATTATCTCTCTTACTATATCTTATAATAAATGTAGTAGATAATTTTAAACTCTTTCAATAAAATTAGTAAAATAAAATATATGTATTTGTTAGGATTTTATTTAATATACACAAAAATTATACGAAGTTCAAATAAATGCTTAGATTCTACAAATCTGTTAAAATAAAATAAATAATGCCAATGTGAAACCGAGTGCTCTATGATCATTTGTGTGTGGCCAGCGAGTGGTGAGTGTCAAAGCGGCGATCGATCATCGTCAGACTGATTTTTGGCATATGTGGTAAACAGAGAAGAAGGATGAGATCTCCCCGCTGAACCAGATCGATCAATGACCAAATGACGAGCACGAGCACAATAAAAATCAAAGCAAAGAGAAAGAGAACGAGCAGAGACATTAAACACAAATGTGATTGAAAGCAAAACAGAATATTTGATTTGAATACATGATGGACGGTCGCTTTGTTGTTACAATCGCAACAAAAGTGACATAGTTAGGGTCATAATGAACAGCTGTTATTACACACACGGAGTGGAGTCCTAGTGGAATCCTAAACAGAGATCAGAGACAACCAGAGACATTACCAATATGATAGATGGACGAGTTAATTTGACTGAGTGCGTGGCGAGTTCGAATTATCGAACAGTGGCTAATGTAATTACAAAAACAACAAGAGATAATAAAAAGGGCAGCCAAGGGCAAAAGTCGAGCGCATCAACTTAATCATTTTAACTAATTGCCAGAGCGAGAGAGAGGAAAAAATAAAAAAAGCGCTTAAAAGGCTGAAGTGGGCCCAAGGGACAAAACCGATGCGACCAATTATGTTGATGGTAAACAAATTGCGCACGTTCCACGTTGGCATAAAAATTAGTAAAAAAAAAGAAAAAGCGAAGAATACAACAAAAACAAAAATTGGTAGCTACTTACTATAGTTGTATCATCGCTAAAAGGACACACCAAGCAACTGGGAACTGAAAGATCTAATTACACTAATGACAGCCAGAGTACATGCGAGAGAAGTCCTGGCTGTTGTTGTCCTGTGTTGCAATTAAACGTTTGAATGGCGCTGCGTGCAACAGCGACATAAGGCCAGATGCGAGTCAGCTGGCAAATGAATTGCACGAGTATTCCTCGCTACAACGAATGAATGAGTGTATACATTCATTTAATATTGAACAACTAGCAGTAGTCATTTAAACAGCTTCTGTCTGTCCCAGCAACGTGTGGCACACGCAACGGCATCAGCTTTCACAGTTGCCTCCTGACAAATGAAGCAGTAAGCCAAATGCGACCATCGATCGACTCCTCTGTCCACTACTCTTCAGCTGTGGATCCGGCCCAAGTGAAGAAGACGAGAACTTCCGTCACACAACTTAAGCGGATTTAGCGCCTGTTGACGCCTCTCGAATTTCCAAAAGCCGCTTGGCCACATTGCGACCGCACACAACGCTCCTCATTAGCAGTCCACCAACCAGAAAAACACACACACAAGAAACAAAGAAAACTGATCCAAAATTGTATCCTTTGCATCAACGTTGAGAATTGAGAATTGCATCAGAAAAAGGGTCAAAACCAGAAACCCTAAACGTGCTGAATCAAATACAAAAATGGGGCGTTCTCAGACCTCACATGAATACGGTCTGAGAGTGCTGTCTATAAGGATAAATCTCTCTTTGTTCCACTCATGTGTGAAAATGTATGTCGAATGCCTGCGACATTTAACACTTTAGCTTGGACAATTATTAGAAGAAGTATGCGGTAATAAATTAAGATATTAAATACTATTCATATTAGCAGACGTTTATCACTATAATTAGTATAGTTCATTATTATTTATTATTTTGAGATTGAAATTATGCATACGAAAATACTGAATTGATCAAAGTAACATATCTTATTATCAGGAAAAAATGTAGTATTTTTAGTTCCACTCGCTCTACAAAATCTTCAATTAATTATTCAAGTATTGTTAAATTTCAACTTATAACCCATTAAAAATATATTCAACTTTATTCATTTTAGCAGAAGAAATATATTAAGAACATCATTTTGAAATTGAGATGATGCATACAAAAATATTGAAATTATTCATATATCTTATTCTCAAGATTATATTTATTTTTTTTAATTCCATTCGCTTCACAAAATATTCAAGTAATTATTCAAGTATTGTTAAATTTGCTTGCTCTAGCTGTCGCTCCTAATAAATAAAACCACACTTATAACCCATTGAAGAGACAGCAAAAAAAATCACACACAAGGCGTTTTAATTATGATTGATGCGGCACAGAAACCAAACTACATATTTGTGGCCATAACTTCAAATGTGCTCATAAAAACCACATCAGTCTAGGGACAATGCCAAGAAAGGCGACTTCAGGAACCGCGAAGGTAACACAAATGCAAATCAAATATGAAATTTTTAATATTTTGTTGGCACAACACAACAAATTTCAATATAATGAAAGGAAAAAAGGGAACCACGGAGCCACACAGAGCGTGGAAAATGATCTATTGCCGAGACGAGTCAAAAAGCCGAGACGAAGGACAGGCACAAGGACAAGGCGTCCTGGCATGATCTGTGTCTGAGCAGATGCTGCAGCATCCTTGTCCTTGTCCTTTACCCCTGCAATTTGAATTCAATTTAGAGCAGCGTCTGAGTTTGGTACGATTCGGTTTGGTTCGGGTTGACTTGACTTGACTTGTGCCCTGTGTGACAAGAGACAAGACAGGCTAAAGAATGAACGAAGGCATTTTTGGTTTGTTTGCTCTTTGGAAAATGCATAACAAAAGGACATGTGCAACAGTCGCAGGCTGCCCCTTCATTTTTTATAACGCCTTATGATCTTTTCCAGCATTTTGGCAGCCATTTCTTTTTTTCTGCTCAGAGCTCGGCTCAATCGACTTTGACTCTCCATTAATCAAGAATCCTGCACGTGTGCCGGGCGCTAAGAAGTCAATTTATATCAAGGATAATAGTAGGCAGGACTAATCCGAAAGTGTAGCCTACAATTAGCTGCGGCCTCTATTATGTTGTGCAATGAATGAAAGTGAAAGATTACGGCAAGTACGCTTAGGATCTCTACGATCCCTATCTATTGTTTGCCATTTTAATTGCGCCAACCGAACGCTTCCCATTTTCACACTCTTTGCCCAACCTGTGCACCTGTGTCCAGGACACCGCACACACACAGTTGGTGGGTAATTCTCATGGTAATTGCAGTTTCCCTCTGCGTGTGAGATGGGCGTGGTCACCCCTCACTGTGGTGGGTGTTGCGCCTTTAGCGGCTTAAGAGTTTCGACTGCAACTTTAAACGTTGCCGCTTTGCAGTCTTAAAAAAAGGAAATGCCAAAAATACTCCTCTAATAGACACCTAAGGCAACCGCATTCCAAGTCTGCTAGACTGCTGTGCTGTCAATTCAGTCGGTGCAAATCTTTGAAATACGCCGTAGGAAGTAGCCGCAATTCGACGAATTTCGACAACAAACGCGCCGACTTGCAAAATGAGGATTATCCTCAAAAAATGAATTATTTATTTGTCAAGTAAATTATATATAATTTAATTTCACTGGAAAGTTACTAAGAATGCACAAATATGCTAACGAAATGTAATTATTCTTCAAGGCGCAAAAATGTAATTTTTAATACAGCAACAATATATTAATGAAATTGACAAACGCCTACCCAATTTTTCAACTTCATATAATCGCAGCTGCAGATCGCTCCATAAAATGGGCAGCTGGTCTGCCTATGTAAATTTAGTGTTAAGGTGCATAAAAAGGGCGTGGCACATTGACGATTATTAAACGACTAAAGGCCAGTCCAGGCTGAAGACAAACTCTGCGGAGTCTGGCATTAAAAAAACGATCACAAAATGCAACAACAAAAATGTTTGAGCTCTTGTATGAGGCGTGGCACAACGCCTGTTGCAATGACATAAATTTAACAATATCAAAAAAAAAGAGCAGAGAAACATAAATAAATAAATACAACGCGTTTTTGTGAGAGAGGCCTGAAGTAATTTAACGAAATTACGCATCGTTTAAGTTGTGATTTATGTGGCATGAGAGGCACATAGAAACCGAAACCGAAACAGAAACACAAACTCAAACTCAAACCCTTCACCCTGCCATACACACATACAAATATGTACACAGTCAGAGACAGAATCTTTGCCTCGGATTGTTAATGAGTCGAATTACACACTAAGAGCGAGAATGGAGAAGGAGACGCAGTCAGGACACAGGGGGAACAGCAAAGGGGGCTCTGGCTGCTGCTGCTGCTGCTGAGTGGCCGCCGAAAGGTGTGACAATTGTTACTCACACACACGCACACACACGCACACACACTCTCACACATCGGGCGAGAGGAGCATGACTCTGGCAAGTTGGCAAAGATTTATGCGACTGCCAAAGGAATTCCCAGAAATGGCAGACAATTCCTTGCGGTCTCCTGGTCTCCTGGCTAGGTCGCAGGAGCACCCTTTGTCTATGCTCTGTTTGAGGCTTTTGCAATAAGCAAATTACGAGTACCGCACACAGCATTGTGGCCACTTTTAACGGAATTGCTACCGTCGGTTGGCGGCGCATAAAAAAATATGAGAGAGAGAGAGAGAGAGAGAGTGAGAGGAGGTATAACAATGTTAAAAAGCGGCTCCGGTAGCCGCCAATTCCCTCGGGCAGTCGGCGCACATTTATCAAAGCGCACGGCGGCGGTTTCGGAAGGTTTGAAGATGCACCAGACCCAGAGTATTGTGCCCCGTGGGCCCACAGGTTTTGCATCCGACTCTGTTATGCATCCCTGGGGCATTAGCGGTACAATGTTTCGGCCACAAAACGCAATGAGTTTCATTAATAAATTCCAACAAACGTTAGTGTTTTTTGGCTTGTAAACACCCCAAGATACAAGAGCAAACAAGATGAAAAGAAAATGCCCATGTTCAGTGGGCGTTCACAGTGCAAAGAAAATTGAATGGAAAATATTTAGTAAATATTTTCGTGCTGTGAAAAGGCTGAAAAGGTCAAAGGACATTTCGATGATATGTGTGAAAGGTCGAGACTCATAATAAAAGATGAGAAATGATTGTCCAAACTCCCAGACAAAGCGGCACCAGTACTGTGTGGGTTTTTTCTAAGATTTTGTTCATGAAAAATGCAGACAAGATTGCTTGATATATTAATGATTTTGCATTTAATTTAAATAAACAAAATGTGAGTTGTAAAATATTTATACCAATAAATAAGTGGTAAGAAATATATTTTAATTATTAAATATTTCATGATTCCGTAATCACTAAAATTCATGTTACAATTTCTTACCTTACCACGTGGAGCAGTCTCTGTAAAAGAAAAAAAGCAATGGTAATTGAATCGAAGTGAATTCTAAATATAAATATTTTCTGTAGTAATTTCCGGCTGTTGAGCTTATCGCTGCAAAGCAACAGATCGCAGCAAGTGGCACTCGCCGGAAGCACACGTGCCCCAGCTGCAGAGCACTTGGGTGCTCGTCTAGATTTGGAAACAAAGTCAAGTACTCGTATTTAATTGTTATGAAAATCCACTCGATAAGCCCATGAATATCATAAGGGAAAAAGCGGATGTGCCGCAAACGCACGCGCTTTCGAAACATATTTTGTTGGGGTTCTGCTGGAATTTCTAATGGTTTTGTTGTTCCACTAAGCGGAACCATTAGTTGAACTATGGGCATCTAGACGCTGATCATCAATCAATGTTGCCGCTACGTTGGTGGTCGGAAATTGTTATTAAATGACCAGCAAATGTCGCATTGTTGATATACGCTGTCACTGGACCAGGACGAATGCAAATGTCGTCCTTGCGGCAATGCTTCAAAGTGAAAGTGTTCGATTTCGCTCCAACAAAAACAGAAAAAAGAAATGCCGAAAAGATCTCGTTAAAATATTAATGATCAATTGAGCGTATTGCCGACAAAGGCAAGAAGACACTTGAATGAACAAGGAGAAAGTCACAGTGACTACGACGAAAGCAGACTGCGACAGTTTACAGCACTAATTAACAAGCGAAATTTTCTGTTTATTTTTACAAGTGCGCCACAAGTGCCTCTTGGCTTGGGCCTGGACTCTCAGACTGCAGCTGGTTAAGAGGCCTATAAATTAGGCCTGCCAGCGGCTGCTTTTGTTTTCACAACTTGTGTTTTTTCTTTTGAGCCCCTCTCTAGCAACATTCTGGTGACAAACGCGACTACCACCGATGTCAAACACACACACACACACACACACACATTCATGTATTTAAATGCCTGGCATCCTGGCTGGAAGGAAGCTGCTAAAGCGCGAACGCGGAACACACACGATGTTTGAGCATTTGACGCGGCTCCTTGGTGAAAGTGTCACAGTGACAGAGTGACATGCCCACTTTCCTGCCCTACTTGACTTTTCCTATTGAACGAGGGTTACCAGAGCATTAGCTCATGGACTATTAACTTTTTAAATTTCCATCATTTTATAATATTATAAATTAATAAAGCAGAATATTTGTTGAACGGTTTTATTTCTATGAAATAATCAAATTTTCTAATAAATTGCTTTATGTACTACAAATATTTCTCTATGTATTCTAAAATTAATTAAATTTTTAAAGAAATTCCATTTTATTTCCCAGAGTAGAAGGACAACCCTCGTCTATTGGGTTTGTTGACTCTCTGTGGAGTGTTTTGTTAACGCATAAAAGTGTCAAATTACTGAAATCATAGGGAGAGAGAGCGCAGGGCCAGCGGATAAGCGGGATTAGTGCGCTTGTTAGTAGCAGTCACTGTAACAGTGACTGTTACCTCAGATTTGTTTGATAATTGGCGGCTCTGTGACGTGTAATGAATTCTGACGGACTGTCACTTGCAAGATTTTATTTTCCTTGCATTTTTCACTGCAAACAATGTCTTTGGGTTAATTGGCAATGACAAAGGTCTTGACTTGTGTGTGTTTGGAGTGAAAGAAACTGAAAGAACTGCAATTTGTTGACACCGTCCAATCAATCCATAGGTTTCTGAAAGTTGCAAAACCGTTGTGTTGCGTTGCGTAATTATACAAAATGACAGTGTAGTGCAGCAAAGCGAAGGGGCGTTACTCTATTTGCATGCCAGACATGTCCGGTTTTAACTTTGTTGCGTTGGTCTTTTGGCCTTTTGGTGGTTGCTTTTTTCAGCCATATTCCGAGCACACGCCATATTTACTTATAACTTGGAATTATTTGTTTTGCAATACCACAGAAGAAAAACAACAAACATAATATTTAAACACCACACGCTGCAATTGCTAATGTGCCGCAATCAGCATTTACTCGACTCGTTACAGCAGCAACTCGAGCGACAATTTCCATAGAAATAATGTTCATACAAATGTATGTATGTATGTTTCGTAACAGCTTCGATAATACACATTGTATGTTTATAGGCAACTTTCAAGTGGAGGGATAGTTACAATGTATTGCTATTTTATTAAGACTAATATTAGTTTAGGTTAGCGAATATCAAGTTCGTACACTGTAATTGAACAAAGCAGCAATCTTGCATATATGTTTTTCTTCTGTAAAACAAAATCACAGCCTGCATAGTTATTTGAAATGGCATATTACTAAAAACTTAATATTTCATATTGTACAACAAAAATGAAAGTGTCAAAATGTAAAAAGTTTCAAATACATATGTACATAAACTTTTCTGGAGTGAAAAATTTCACTAAAAATATAGCACCTAAAATTATATTGAGATCAACACTATAATTAATAATTATAAAATAATACCTTCCACATAATAATTATGTGTGTATATGTACTCGAAGCTGATTTTTTATTTTATAATTTTTCTCGTTGTGCCAAACAGACAATTACCAAATTTATTAATAAAAGATAACGTTAGATAAATGAATATAATTAAATATGCGAATGTTTAGAGCGTACAATATTGAAAATCATTTATTAATCATCCACTTAATTTTAACATATAATTTATTCAATTATTTATTCGTCACAACTCTCGAAAATTGTTGAAAATGTACACAATGTGGTCTGCATTGAAATTTGAGTGTAAAATTCCTTTCACAAATGTTATTTAATCGATTTAAATGCAAATTTATTTTTCGACAAAAAAAAGTCTAAATACCAAAATTATTGAATATTAAATTAAATTTGGATAGCAACAAGTTGCATTTAAAACATGCCATAAGTATAACCTTGAAATAGCTCCCCGAGAGGAGGCAGAAAAGGATGTGGCGCGTGCGAATGCAACTGTTGCTAATTAGCAGACAGGCGGACGAAAGCGTTAAAAGCAATTCGAGTATGTGAGAAAACCCTCAAAAAATGAGAGACAGGGAACGGCAACAGAAGCAGAAGCAGAAACTCACTCAAATGCAGAACGCAGCGGAACGTGTTGGAATTGTGTGAAACGAAAGGCACTCAACGGCAACAGCAACAGCAACAACAACAATAACGACAACGACAACAGCCGCAGCGAGAGATAACAAGAGACGACAACGGCGAAAAGTTGTCTAAAAATGAACAACAACAACAACACCAACTACAACTACATCGACAGCAACAGCAACAGCGAGAGGAAACATGAAAAACCGCAAGCAAAACGTTTGCACTTCATAAATGCCAGCGCATGTGCCAGAGCGAGAACGAGCGAGAGCGCATAAGAGTGAGAGCGAACACAGCGGCAAAGCGCCGACATTTTTAATTGTAAATGAGTTATGACGACGTCGAGCAGAGCCACCGCTCTGCCTCTACAACACAACTGTGAGTGTGTCTGTGTGTGCTTGTGTGTGCTGAGTGGCCGTCAACACGCAGCGACGACGAGAGCGAGGAGCGACGAGCGCACTCCCACTCAAGCACTTCGCTCCGGCAGCAGCGCATGCGTGCGAGTGCAATGACAGCAAGCGCACAGCACCACAGCACTTAATTGCCATCACGCTCTCTCTCACCAACACACACACACACACAAACACACATTCAACACTTCCCCCGTTGCGCGTTGCTTTTCCCAATTGAAAATGTGAGTTGAATTTTTGTTTCCAGCACAAGTTGAGCTGCTGCTGCACTGCTCACTCGTGTGCGTTGACATGGCGCTGCTGTCGCTGTGCTGGCTTGCTCGCACTTGGGGTGAACAAGTTGGAAAACTGGTTTCCCGCTGCCATTCGTCGTTGCTGCTGTTGTTTTGCTGCCGCTGCTGCCGTTTTGCCGCCGCTGCTCGCTAAGTTCCCTCACAATTTCCAACATACAATTCAGTTCGTCGTCGCCTGTCTTACGTTGCGCACACACTCAATCCGCGTTGCGCTGCAGTTTCTACACACAGCTACAGCTCACAGCTCACAGCTACAACAACAAACAGAACTCGCGTGACTTACACACACACTCAAACACACAGATTTTACTGCCTATGCGTGTTGCATTTACCGTTACTGTTATATGTATATACACACACATCGACATCTACATTAAAACAAAGTGTTTAAGTGCGAAAATGCTGCAAAATTCATAAGTGTCTCTCAAGTGCTAACAAGTGCCGATCCACAAAAGATACAATTACCAGCAGATACAGCAATATCTGCGCTTAACTCTCTATCTCACACTCTGTGAAGCAAAAGCTTTGATTATACGCCAAAATGCTTGTCGGCTCACATCCGTATCTATGCAATGGCGTTCTGCCGCCCGTCTCCGCTGTTGTAGCTCCCAACAGCAACAACAGCAATAACAACACAGCCACGGCAACGGCAACAACACCAACAACGACGAGTAACAAAAGTGCCGCCGGCTCAGCAACGGATTTCTCCATAGCTGCCATCATGGCACGCGAGGATGCCTCCAGTCGGGAGTCCTCAGTGCGCAGTGCAAGTAAGTTGATAAGCCAAAAGCTAAAGAGGGATGTGGGGAAGCGTAGCGCTCTGTCCACTTTAATTTATAAAACCCCAAACTGAAGTTGCAGAAACTAGTTAAGCAGTTGCAACTTAAAGCATTCCTTAAAGTTTTTTCGATTTGGGGAAAACAAGCAAAATTGAATAAGAAAATCTTACATCAGCCAGCAGCAAATGTAAACTTTGCTCTATTATTCCATGAATACTTATTGAAGCGTTTACAGCGCAAACTTGTTAAATTCTAAAACAAGGGTTACAAAGCTCATTGAGTTAAGAAATTAGCCCCATATTAGCAGCAATTAAACTGTGGCTGCAATTAGCAGCTGCTGCTCACAAAGTTCCTATAACCGAAGCCGTCGGCTTGCAAATTAGTAACTGTTTAAGTCCTATTATAATATTGCTAAGCCACTGCAGTTGCAACGAATTAAATTGTTGCCTCAATTCGCATTAGAGGAACAACAGAGGCAGCAAAAAAAGCTGCTGTCGCTTTAGTTGAGTCAAGTTGCAATATAAGAACAAGACATCTATAATTATAATGGACAATTAACGGTCAGTCGCTGCAATCAGAGTCTAATTTTGTATATGGAAAAAACTGGTTTTTAACTCGCCGACGGCATCCGCAATTAAATATATAACCCAAGAGGAAGGGGTAGGGTGTGGTGGGCAGGGCAAAAAAGGGGGGCACAACTGTAATAATTAAATCAAAGATCGTCAAAACCACTTATTGAACTTTTGTACTAGTTTTCATATTCAGATTAGATACGAAGCAGCATCATTTAAATATTTATTGATCGCAATCAACAAAAAAAGACAAAAGCTGCTAATTATGTTAATTAGCGTTCAAAATTTTTATTAATTTTACGAGGCGCAAAAATCAGCGACGGCAAATGCCAATGCTTCAAATTATTTATTAAATGTATGCATAAATATATACTTTATTTATGCATTTCTTGAGGCGACTCGTTTTCACTGTTCACTGTTGACTCAAGCTGTGACAACAACAACACCAAAACAGCAACAACAATCAAAAGACAAAAATAAATTCAATTTGTGCTGATTTTGCATTTTAACACCCGAAGGGGGCAGAGCACACTATAAAATTGCGGCTTATTAATTTTAAGCAGCAGCTCGAACAAAGCCGATAAGCAGCAGCTCTATAAAGTCGTTAAAATTTCTAGAAATTTAAACCATAATATTATGACTATTATTATTAGTATGATTGTTGTTGGGGACACCTTGAGACTGAATGTGTGTGTGTGTGTGCGTGTGTGTGCGAGATTGTTGTTAAAGAATATATTGTTGAAGAGTGCCAATTAAGCGGCAATTGTTCCATTGTAAGTGGAAACGTAGCGGAAATTACATATGCCGCCGCAGACGACGAGGCGACGACGACGTTCTGTCTGCCGCATTAGTCAACGTTTTCAATTTTCTTGTGCAGTCAGCAACATGTTGCCAGCGAGAGTGCAGTAATTAGCAACATGTTGCCGAAACAAATGGACTGCAGAATTATATGTACTTTCATTCAATTTGCATGCTGCTGCCGCAGCTTCATTCATTTAATTTTCAATTTACAATGTTTCTTTTTCTGTTTCTTGATACTTCCCAGGTCCCATTTCGGTTGAGGATGAGGTTGACGTTGATGTTGTTGACTGCAGCGATGCTGAAGAGCCGCCAACAAAGGCGCGTCGTCTTAACCACCACCATCATCATCATCACCATCACAATCACCACAGCAGCAACAGTCACAGCAACAACAACAACAACAATAACAACAACAGTGTGGCACACATCAATTCAAATCACAAGAGTCGCCAGAGCAACGGCGCCAGCAATGCCACAAACGAATCGCAGCTGAACACAAGCTCCACAAGCAGCCAAGGACGCTGCTCGACGCCACCGCAGTCGCCGGGCACAGAGGACAGTGAGGAGCGTTTGACACCCGAACCGGTGCAGAAGGCACCAAAAATTGTTGGTTCCTGTAATTGTGATGATCTCAAGCCGGTGCAATGCCATTTGGAGACCAAAGAGCTGTGGGATCGCTTTCACGAATTGGGCACCGAGATGATCATTACCAAAACTGGCAGGTAAGCAAATCACCAGCAGACTTACTAAGCTTTAATGGGGGGGCCTGAAAATGTTGCAATTTCTAATTAAATTCCAACATGCTATATAGTGTAGTTTGTATGTTTTGGATATCTTTTGAACTGCTTTCAACTGCAAGTTGTCAGGTCACATTTCATTTCCGTTGCACTTTCCTCGACTCGCTTCTAAGCATACCAAATTTTTGCAATGTCAACACAAATTTCATGCAGTCGTCACATAAAAGAAACTATTAAACTGTGTGCGGTCCCCAGGACACAATCACAATCGTGTACAGATTTTACCTGTGCGCCACAGAGCCAAGTCGACCGACCGCATTTTCTGCAACACGAGATTTCTTTTTTCGTTTCTGGGCGTTGCTCCTGTCAGCAGGATAGGGCAGGACAGTGACCACGGGTTGTCCACACCTAGCTCCCACTGACCACACACACACACACACGCACGCACACGCATCTGAAACTGAACTAGTTTGTGGACCCAGGAGAGAACACACGCACACTCACTCACTGACTCACTCTCAGTCGTTTAATGATATTGTAAAAATCACACCTTAGAGCACACGCAGACAGACAAGAAGACTGCGAGTCAAACTGGGCGGTCCCTGGGCCATTCTTTTGGCCAGGTTATGTCACACGCAGGCTTAGAACGCATTAAAACCACAGGATGCCATAGCTAAAGAGTTTCCCCCTTTGTGTGCACTTGTCAAAGCACCCAAAAATAGAAATAATATAATACCAGTAATAATATGCCCTTTCTGCCTTTTTGGGGTTATAAATTAAAGTATTTACTAGAAGCGTATGTGTGTGGCTCTGAAGACTTTAATTAATAACAAACAAGTAGAAATCTTTTCACAAAACAAATTCCTTTTGAAATGCCTAACGAAATCTCTTTTTATTTTCCCTTTTGCAGACGCATGTTCCCCACGGTGCGCGTTTCATTCTCGGGTCCGTTGCGTCAGATACAACCTGCCGATCGTTATGCAGTGCTGCTGGACATAATACCAATGGACTCGAAACGCTATCGTTATGCATATCATCGGTCCGCGTGGCTGGTGGCTGGCAAGGCAGACCCAGCGCCTCCGGCCCGTCTCTATTCCCATCCAGACAGCCCCTTCAGCTGCGAGGCGCTGCGCAAACAAGTTATCTCCTTCGAGAAGGTCAAGCTGACTAATAACGAAATGGATAAGAACGGACAGGTGAGTTGACTGCAGGCTAAGATCAAGCGACAGACTGCCAGGCAGCCAGCGAGAGTATAGCAGAGCGAAAGAGAGATGTTGAGATAGTGTGCCAGAGAGATAGAGTAAGGTAGATTGAGATCTGACTCTTGGCACTGAGAAGCAAGATTGTAGGCGCGATAGAGGTGTGTTAAATGATTGATAATTGTGGTTGGATTAACACTGTGCAACGTGATATAACTGTGCATGTGTTAGGCATAATTTGCAAGCAATGTTTGCATGAATTTTCAAATTACAAATTTAATTTACTCTAAGAGAATTATGTGAGTAAAAGAAATAATTCCAAATAATACTTGGAATTTTAGAGCACACCTTTCTGCATAAAATATTTAAAGTAAATTCCATTTTATGAATATTAAATACTTTATGAATATTGAATACTCCACATGAATTAATTGCAAATATAGATCATGTTTTAGGGGACTCAATTTTTGTCACAAACCTACATGTTCATCAAATTACTTTAAAACTACAACTAACTTGACAAAATTCTTGCCTTTTCTTGCGCTCTTTACAGATTGTGCTCAACTCGATGCATCGCTATCAGCCGCGCATTCACTTGGTGCGATTGGCACATGGCCAGAGCATTCCCAGCAATCCCAAGGAGCTGCAGGACCTGGACCACAAGACCTATGTGTTTCCGGAGACAGTGTTTACGGCTGTCACCGCCTATCAGAATCAGCTGATTACCAAATTGAAAATCGACTCAAATCCGTTTGCCAAGGGATTCCGTGATTCGTCGCGTCTGACAGACTTCGATCGTGATCCCATGGAAGCGTTGCTGCTGGAGCAGCAGTTGCGCTCACCATTGCGCCTGTTTCCCGATCCCTTGATGCAACAGTTTGCCGCCCAACAGGGCGCCGCTGATCCCGCTTCGATGGCGCTGTTCGAGAAGGCGCGTCAGCATCTGCAAATGTTTGGCGGCAATTCGCCATACGCCCAGCTGATGATGCCGCAAATGTATCAAGCCGCCGCTGCCGCACCCCCGCCACCCGGTCTGGGCGCCTTCCACATGTTCCAGCAGCAATGGCCGCAGCTAACCGCCGGCTTTCTGGCCAGCGCCAATCAGCAGGCGGCCGCCGCCCAAGCCGCTGCCCAGGCGCAGGCGCAAGCTCAAGCCGCAGCGGCAGCGATGGCGGCGAATCGCACACCACCACCGCCGCCCACAGCCTCAACGCCCTCGTCCACATCGTCGGGATCGCCGTCACCCGATATGCGACCGCGTCAATTTCAGCGCTTCAGTCCGTATCAGCTGCCGGGGCAGGCAGCGCCGCCGCCGCCGTCGTCGATGCAGCAGGCAGCGGGATCGCCGTCAGCGCCCGCCTCTCGCAGTCCCGCCCACTAGGCGGACAGACAGAGCAGGCTGGCATTTGCCCAAAAACAGTATTAATCCAAAAAGAAAAAAGTGGAAGAAAGCAAGAAAAAAAAAAAGAAACCCAACTAAGTAAATGTTATTAATTATTTGTTATATGCTATCTATCTCGTTCTCTCCATTTATCGGTCTATCTCGCTATCCCTGTTTCTCACATTGTTTTCCCCCATGGCTTTTTGTTGTATAAAATTTCATTTTCGACCCATGTACAGTTTGATGTTGCGCTAGAAAATTTGTGTAAATTAGTTAAAACATATTGTAAAAATGTTTCAATGTTGTTCGAAAACTCATCTCAGTGTAAAGTTAAAAGCAAAATTCTAAAAACCTAAAAATCAAAAAAAAAATTAAATAATGCTGCTTCATCTTTGTAAACACTAAACGTTAGTTATGCTATACAGATAAATCTATATATATTTATAAATTAATAATATATTCATAGTATTAACATAAATTCATAGACGCTTCAGTTAGTTTTATTTATATGAAAATTCTAATTTAAGTCTAAACGAGAAAATACAAAGAAAATTCAACTAAAATAATATATATGTTTCTTCAATGTGAACAAACACAAAAAATATTTAAAGAAAATTTATTAAACAAGAAAAAAAACAAAAACACAATAAAAGTATAAATATGTGAATCAAATGTGGGCCAATGATTTTTATTTATTGAAAAGAGAATTGAAAATGTGGGAGAAAATCTAATTTACTTTCAGGAAATTTCTAATCTCCCATTCAAATTCTCTACGCAACCGAAAACAATCTCTGGATTATCATTCTCGTTCAGCTCGTTATCCTCAAAGTCTCTACATAAATTAGTGCACTTGACTTGGCAACTAGGCAAATATCCTGTGCCCCTCTTTGCTGTAGTGGGATTTTCTCACACGTCTGCACTTGTTTCGTTACACTCTTCACTCTCGATAGCATATCCTGTGCATGCAGCAAGTGAGTATCCTTGCCCCATAGGCGTAATTCCTCTGGTGCAAGTGACGCGTTGCGTTGCGTTGCGTTTGCAGGCAGAACAAATTGAAACCAGACAAGAAACGATACGAAACAGCAGCCGTCGGGGAAAAATGTTTAACGAATGCATTTTCATGGTCACTCAAAGTGAACAGTTTTTCATTATCTTTTTTTCCTTCTCTTGGGTTGTTGTACCCAAAGATGGATGATCTTGTCGTTATCTCGTCGGCAGTGTGGATAAGCGTAACAAAATGTTATTGAAAGTTTGTTTTTTGGGTTAACTCTTCAAGCGTAAATCAAGCCAGGCAAATCAAGAATGCCGATTTGTGTCCCACACACAGCACACTTGATAACTCTATAAAAGAATAATAACCACCACCAAATTCCATCCACTTGAGATGGCGTACAGGGACTAATTATAAAGAAATTAACTTTTAATGTGCACATGGATAAACATCTAGTGAATAGAAAAACAAACACTTCCTCTAATTATGCCAGAAGTTATTCAATATGAAAGTGATATTATGTGAAAGGTGCAATCGACATTTGTCTATCTGGCACCTAACATTGTAATCGTGGTCACTCGACCCCGAATTTAGTTGCGCTTGAGCATTATTTATCAGGGCTTGTCGATCTTTGGGTGTCTCAGTTAATTGCAAACTAATCACAAAAACAAACAAAACATTAGGCTATCACCAGGCGCTGATCTTAACAGCAGCAGCTACACAACCAGAACAAGAACAGCAACAACAACCAGAGGGAATATGTCAAATGTTGAGCTAATTTATAAGCAAGGCCGCCAAAGATCCATGTAGTTCCAGTGTCACAACAAACAGCTCCGCGGCCTCAAAATGGTAACATTTGACTCATTTGTGTCTGAGGAGGGAGTGAGAGAGAAATACACATCCACTGGACGGTACAAGAGTGCGTGTGTGTGTGTGAGTGTGTGTGTGAGTGTGCGTGGTGTGGACTTGATGTCGCTCCCTTGGCATAAATTTTCCTTCCTTTTGGCGTTTCGTTTTAATTTGAATGTAAATGATGCTGCGACACTGCCGCACAGCACATGGAGCAGCTGTGAATATGTTTTTGCTTCTGCTGCTGGTGTCTGCCTACTTCCCCTCTGCCTCCGCCTGCCTCTGTTCTTCCCAAACTTCTCCAACTACACGCTGCTTCCCTCACTCTCGGCGTCTCTTCTAGTGTACACCCACAAATCAGCGTTGGCAGACAGGCAGACAAGGGAGAACTTCCATGAGGTTAAATGTCAAAAGGCGCTACAAACAGTGACAAAATATTTAATTTTTGGGGCGTTGGTAAATATTTGTGGCACTTAATTGGCCGCCGGGTGGCGCTTCCATTAATTTATGACACCCAAAATGTGTATAAGCCTTGTCAAGGTAGAAACCTAATATACTTATTAATATGATATTGAAATGGAGACTTTAGAGCAGAAGTTCATATTACCATTGTCAAACGTACAATTTTTTTACTTCTGTAGTGAATTAATTATTTAAAAATTACATAGTAAACTTTATTTTAGAATATTCTCTATTAGTTAGAGAGTTTATAATTTATTACAAAAAATAATCTTGAAAATAAAATGAAAAATATATTTATTTTTCAGCAGCTAAAAAACTTGTTAATTTTCAAATATTCTCAGTATTACTATTGCTGTAGTATTATTCTCAATTATCTGCAGCTTCATCGTGTTAAACACTTTTGCTGCTGTCACTAGGCAGCGAGATCAGAAGATACCACTAAAAGGTGCAACGCCCGTCTCTCTGTCTGTCTGTCAGTTTGGTTCTTTTATTGCACTTTATGCTGTTCGGATGACATTACAAACTGAACCAGCAATCAACGCGCTGCTGCCACGCCCCAATCATTAACCCAAACATGACCAGGCAAAGAGTGCTGGCCCTAACGGTAGATGGGCAAGTATGTAGCACTTGCAACATTATGCGGCACGTGCTGCATCAACCGACACGTGTATGTGAGTGTGAGTGAAATGTGTGTGTGTGTGTGCGTGTGTGTGGAGCCCATTGGGCAATGAGTAAGTGTATGACTGCCGTTTGTCGCTGACTCGTCTGACTCTGGAGCTGGGCAATGACGTTGCCCAACGCTTGGGCAATTCCCTGATCGCCCGTCCTGGCGCCCCGTCGAGTGAAAATTTGTAGAAATTAACGTTTTTATTCTGCAGCTTGATTGTAATTAAATGAAATTGCAGAAAAATCAATAAATAATTGGCAAAACGCAAATTGAAAAGGGCCGTCAATGCGATGATATGCACATATCGTAGATATACGCCTCTTGACCCCTCCACGAAAAATTGTTGCTAGCTGGTCTCGAACCTAATGTTAATTGAGCTGCCTGTTAATGACTTTATAAACACACAGTCTGAGGCCACAACAAAACTCCAACTCTAACTCGAACATGTCAGAGGGCACAAAACTGTCCCATGCTGTCCAGCTGTCAACCTGCTGCAGAGTCAGCTAAGGAGACGGGTAGAAAATCAATTAGATGGCACTGTGGCCAGAAGAAAAACTCATATATCATTAACAATTTTCATGTCATATTGCATTTACGTGTGACGTCTTGAGGCCTTTCGCCTAAGGTTCCCCACATGTCTGCCCCCTTGCTGTCAATTCCCCATCAAAGCGAAATGAAAGGCCAGCCAACAAGGCTGAGACAGACGACACATTCATCAAATATTCAAATACAACAATTTACACATGCAACCCAAAAAGCCCAGAAGAAAATCAAATTAAATCAATTTTATACGAAAATTAGGAGAAATTGTTTGTGCACGCCCCTCCACACACAACTCACATCTACATAGGCGAACTGATAACTATAATTACATTTTACCCGGGCAAACGACGAGAGGGAAAATTGATTTTTATATTACAAGTGGCCGGCCATTTTATTGGCTTAACTTGGCTAGCGTGTGAGACCGTTGAGGTCAGACCGAAAGCTCTACTCACTGCACACGGTTCGGAGAAGACGAGGCAAAGGGTTCGCCACTCCTCCGACTCCCAAACAAAATCCCTGTGTGTCTTTTTGCTGAGCATTTAATGCTGCTCTAAATGAAAACTTTTTGGCCAAATCCCTGTGGTCAACGTCTGACGAAAATACCGGCCGTATTATGCCAAAAATGTGCTCTACATATGTAGCAAAATTGTACCCCGTAGTCAAGGCAATTTACATAAGATGAGCTTACAGTATACGAGTACACCGTATTTCCCAGTCGATCAACTCGCTGGCAAAACTTGCTCCACTCGTTGCATGTGCTGTATAGTTGTTTTGGCAATTGATTAAAAGGCTTAGCATTTGAGACAATTGGCCATTTCGGGGACTTGCTTCGGTGTCGGCATGGTCCAGCTATGGAATTAGTGGCAAATTAGTATCTGGCACATGGGAAAATGCCGTTAAATGTTGGGTACCTAATGTGTGAGTTTATGGCAAGCAGAAAAATGTATACATATATAGAATTTAATGCGCTTTGAAAAACCACAGGGAGTCAAAGCCAATTGTCGTGGCATAAAACTATAAAGTTGTGTACAATATTCGAGTATTTATACCGAAGAAAAAACTAACAAACTTCACTAAATGGGAAATTTAAAGTTCGAAGTCAGTTTAACATTTTATAGACTTTTCTATATGTCAAATGATTACTTATAAAAGCGCATAAATTCGCAGATAGATTACGTTAAGGCTAAAATGTGGCTATAATAAATTGTTATTCATTTGGAATACGCATATTTTTATTTCGTGCATCGCGGTTCAAGTTGAAATTTATTAATTTCTATGATATATGCTGACATTTTGATGAAACGTTGCCATTGAATGCAGATAAGCATAAGATATGTGATATATACCGGCGGGGGTAAAAAGAAGAAAATATGGCAAAACGAAACCAAAAACAGCAGCAACAAAATGTTTAAAACGTTGAACACAATTTGTAAAACAAGAGAAACAGAAAAAAAAAAATAAATACATAAAACAAAACGTGTTATTGGATACATTTATATAGATTGTGTTTTCGTGAATGTGGCTCGAATATGACTTTAAAATCGGCTGAAATTACAATGAGGAGCAAGTTTCGATAGGAAGTTTGGGAAGCTTATGTTCCGATTAACTGCAAATGCCCAAAACAATAATAAAGAAAACAGAACGATCGCATAAATATGCATAACGAACAAAAAAAATGCCAAACATTAAAAGATACAGATACACAACACTTCATTAGCAGCAGACGACACAGCAATGAAATTGTTGGAAAACGACAGAGGGAAAAAAGAATGTTCGTTAAATAAAAAGCTCAACGAAAGAGAAAAATAATAATAAAAATAAAAACAAAATACAACAAGGTAAGTAGTAAAAAATCTGCGGGTTCGACACGAATCTTAAAATGTTGAATTTTAAAATATGCAAAAATCGTAAAAGAGTGAAGAAAAAACTCAGCAGCGAAGTCATAACAAAGCTTAAGAGCCAAATGATTTATGTGAGTGTGTGTGTGTGCGCGTATATATGTGGATCCCAATGGATTGGATATAGGAACGTAACGAAACGCCGAGACGATGCATAAAAAATCTTTTGTTAATAATGTCTTAATAGAAAAATAGTTGCAAAGAACATAAATAATATCGATAGCCAGAGGCAGGGCAAGGGAAAAAAAAACAGAGCAACGACACCAACAACAAGTTGACAAAGTCATTAAGCATTTCGCAATGTCTTCGACTTGGGTCTTGAGACTACTACTTATAAATGAGCTGGGCTGGGCCTTCGACGGCAGAACCAAAACTTGAACTTGTCTCGTTTCTCGTTGAGTTTATTTTTGGTGTTGATTTTGTTGTTCTTTTCGTAATATTGGCCAACGCCCACAACGGCGAAATATGCTACTCAAACAATTATTGGATTATGGCAGTTGGCACTAATTTTAGCAGCTATTTCGCCTGTAACTAATAAAATGTTTAGAATTCTAAAACAACTCTTGATATATGCACATAATTATCCAATATTGTTATTATTAGATTCACCAACGAACATGATTATCTTTAACTTGTAGTATTGAAAATTAGACTGAAAATTGCCCCCCAAAAAAATATATCAATATATTCTCCACACAAGATATAACTCACTCCAAAATATAAGAACATGTGCAACTGCTTTGCGAAGGTGTGTGTGTGTGTGTGCACATCGTTAAGCGATTTGTAATATTTCCCAGGCATTACTCAACGTTTGCCCACAAATTCAACCACCCAAAAAGAAAAACGACTGCGATATATAGATGTAGGAATACAAATAAAATACTTTGATGGGAAATTGTCGTATGTGTGTCTGGTTTCCCTCCTTTTTTGTTTTTTTTTTTTTTTTTTTGGGTGAGTTGGCCGCACAGCTCATTGAAATTATTGACAAACAAATGACATTTTTGCAAGTATGTTGCACTTGTCTCATTATTGCCACATGTGTAGCGAGTACGTGCCCTGTGAGACTTTGATGTTGGCCCGAGTTTGGCACTTGTCATTTTTATGGCTCAACATTTTTCCGATATGAGCCAAACGTGTGGGAAAATTATGGTCGACCGCCCGTTTCTGTGGGTGTCGATATGTAATTGCTAATTTTCAACTGTATGAACGAGAGCAAGTGTGTTTGTTATGCGATACGTTTGGGAAAATACGGAAAATGGAAAAACGGCTCGTATCGAAATATTTCAAGTGCAGGATATACTCTACAAGTGCTTCAGGCAATCCTTTAGGGGTAATATGCTCGACAACATTGTTTTGCTGACTTTCAAATGATGCTGCTGCTGCTGCTGCTGCCAAGCTGTCTGGCGCGTCTGGTCGGGATCGAGTCCACAGTTCGGTCTTTCAGTTGTGGTATTTAGGCTTTGAAGTTAAGATTTCCACAGCAATGTGCAGTGCACATGTGGACTGTGTTGCGACTGTTTATTAACTACTAAAAATAATGGAAACAAGTAGTAAAAAGTATAAATTTACTATGTAAACAACAATGGGCCCTGAATTATGAATGAATACAACACGTCAGACAGCACGACAGTCGAAAGTATCGCCCATCTATTCTACACTATTTATAGTATATAGATATATTACAATTCGTATATGGCATAGGAAATCATTAAGTAGATGTTTATGTTGTTTCGCCCGCTTCTCTGTCGCTTTCATGTGGTCGTCGTCACATTTCAAGCCTTTGATGAGAGCGCTCGAAGCGTTGCCAACAGGAGTACGAGTCAAATCGAAGGGGCATGCCTCTGATGTGGCAGCAAATTGCGCGCACATACACACAATAGTTAATTATGGCAAGTTATATGAGGCAATAAAATATGAAACCCCAAGGGTGGTCTATATAACAGACTACTACTATATATACTCTACGATGCAGGGAGAAAGTATATTTATATAGAGCTCAACGTCAATTGCGATCATTAGACGCATAATCAAGTTATTAGCAATTTGTTACGCGTCAACAACTGCAGCAAAAAAAAAATGGCTAAAGCAACGTTTAATCGACTCAACGATACCCTTAGATTACTATATAAGTATAGAATAAACAGTCAATATTTTGTTAAGAAAAATTCAGAATATATCGACCAAATTTTGATTAAATATCTTTTATATATTTTATGTTTATGCAAACTCGCCACAAATTTGTTTACATTGTATTACAAAAATCTTCCCTTTTACACATTTCATGGTTTTCTTACAGGGTATTAAATAGACTCGGACCCTGCATTCAGCATTCTGCTCACTGAGTCTTTCGACTTGCGTGCTTACGCAACTACAAATATAACAAATAAAATATCAACAAATAATTTGCCATGCGTAATTTGTGCAAATAATATGCGTAATTGCCAACCGAGTTGAGCCTTTAAAAATGACACGAGCGCGAAACAATGAAATAGTGAAATAGGGACAATAAATGGCGGTCAAGAGGGGGGCGATGGAAGAGTGAGATGAGTTTGGTAGCCGAGTTATAGCCGACGGCATAACATCAAAGCGCAGTCAACGCGATGCACATACCCATACTTTTTGTTTCTTTAAACAAATTACGCGCACTGTGTGAATGTTCGCTTGGTTTTTACGAGACCAGCGACAATAAAATTTAAGGCCGCAGGCGACAAAGTAAACACAACAATAAACAATTGATTAAAATGGAAACATGACGAACAATGAGTACACTAAGAACTTTTCAAAGGCAGTAACCGATCCGTGTGGACATCATAAAATGATTATTAAATTTCTTGCAATGAAACAAGCGATGCTCTCATAAATGCCATCAATAATTATGTCATATTTTGCATATTGAATATACACCATATAGCTTCCATACCCTGTTCAAACTTGTGACGAAACCACATCGAAATGCTCTGACTAAGCAACTGATTGCTGGACGGAATGAATGATTGACTCGCTTGGCGTGGGAGGCCCAAGTGGAACGGAAGTAGTTAGAACAAATGAAAACATTAGCAGAGACCGATTAAATAACTCAATTGTGGTGCCAATCAGTTGAGTACCTCGCCTAGAGTCCAATCTCGAGAGCCATAAGGATAACCCAGGCACGTTTAATTATCAGATCCTGTGAGACTGAAATGTGTGACGACCTTGGTGCTGTCAAGGCTGTGGCCATATAGTCACAGTCATTAACTGCGTGTGGCAGCTCATTATGCACATTTTGGTTAAACAATGGTCGCATTGATACCCCGGCAATGGCTTTATGGCCGCTTTATGACAATCTCGTCCTTCGTCCTTCGACCTGGTAATGAGTTCTACACGCCCATCGCAAACACATACACGAACTCAACTCGACTCAGCTCAGCTCACCTTGATTTTTACTAGATGACATTTGACACGCGCATTTACAAAATTAATAATGGAATCTTACAGAGTGCACGCGTGCTGCTATCGACTTCTTGGGAACTGGACTCTGCCATTGACTTTGACTTTAACTTTGGCTGGACCTCGACGGGAACGGACTCGATGGCAATGGCATCTGCGGGTGTCGGCAGCGCTAGTAAAATTTTATTGATTTCTTGTTTTGTCTTTTGATTTAGTTTCAGGCACATTGTGCCAAACATTTAACGTATTGTTTGGCTATGCTGTTTAAGTAGTCGTCGTGCTGCTTCAGTCGGAGGACACGCGACAGGAGCTGGTGACAAGTTTTTCGCTTTTGTCACAGTCATTGGGAAAGTTTTACAATCCCCCGATGTACAAAAACTTCTCAAGGCTGCAGTTCTAAGCGCAGTGAGGGGTTTTAATGAAAAAAAGATATAGAAACAAAATGCACCAAAGATTCGACAGGAGCTTCTTAAAAGTCCTTGACGAAAACTGTTAAGGGGTACGTCAGGTTATATATATTATGTATACTGAATATAACGAAACGTAAAGACATCTAGCTCGGAGTTGAAGTTTTTAAGTTGAAATATATTTATTGGAAAGTTTTTGTAGATAACATAAAACGTTTTTCATATGATTTTGTTTTTTTTATTTCAATTTAGAGTTACAAAGTGAACTCTAATTTGTAATCCACTCTAAAAAACAAGTCCTTTTCATTCTTGGAATAAAACTCTACGAGATCACATCGTCTGCAATTGTCAAGAAGATTGTGTTACACGTGTATACAAGTTGGAGTACATCATTCAATCGTTGGGTGCATCAAATCGAAGCTACCTGCTCTGATTGCTCTCAAAGATCAATGCCCAAAACGCCCCGAATTCTGATCAGAGTCTGGCGCAGACAGGGACCGCGATCATTAGAGTTGATTCGGCCCACGTTGACGATGACGACTACTCCATAAGTTGTGTGTGATTAATGATTTGCAACAAATAGAGGCACAAATCTGTGGCCAGCAGCATAACAATAGGGAGCCAGAAGGCACACCTATTAACACCAAGCCGTACTTGGCTGGCACCTACATTAAATACACCATGTATAAGAGATAGAAAAAAAACAGAACATGCTTCCACGAACCACCAGCAACAACAACAACAACAAGAGCAGCGTAGAAACAACATTATTAATTACATGCATTAATTTCTGGCACAATTCGAGGAGAGAGGAGGGAACTGACAAGTGATGCAATGCCTAACTACAGGCTCTCGGAACCAGAAAAACCTCCGGTCAGGTTTTAGGCGCCACTGTTGATGGATTCGCGGCTGTGACTGTGGCACTGTCTCAACCGATCTGACCGAGGTGATGTGATGTGATGGTGATGAAGAGCCGTCTAAATTATGGAAACGCTTGTCACCCGCTGCGTGTGAGAGCCAACAGGAGGCAACAACTCGACCCCACAGGCTGTACGACGTTTTCATGTGAAAGAAACCTGTACGCTTATAATGGCCATATACCAAATAACTAGCAGTACATCAGGCACACACTCACACACACACACACACTCCCAAGCGCGTTGGAATATGTGTATCAAAATGCAGCCGCCATGTCGTTAATTTAATTTGTGCAATTTTGCAGCCAAATATTTTCCACACCGCCAAACTGCCAATAAAGCCCACGCAAGCGCAAACCTGGCAACTTGGTTGGCCAGTCACCTAGTCCCCAAATCGCAATCGCAACAACATTTACGTACTGCGATACATGCTCGTACATACATAAATATATTTAGTGTACATCACCATCTCTTTCTGGCATAAGTTTTGGTCGAGTAAAACAAGTTTTTCCAGTTTTTCTGCCAATTTTCTTTTGTGCGCGCGCAATTTTTCATAATTATACCCTGCACTCGAAAGGTGCTAAAGAATATGATGTGTTCGCAACAGATGATTGAGAATTTTTCAAATCAATTTTGTACAGAATTTTAAGAACAAGTTCACCCAAATGAATGTGAATAAAGTGCATATTTTAAATTGCTTATGATTTTAGCAGAGGCTTAAGATAAAACTTCAGAATTCAAATTTGTTATATGTAAAAATCAAATAGTTGATATTTATTACAAATTAAGTTCTATGATATTTTTTAAGAAAACTGGTTTTGTTTGTCAACTTGTTTTACAAACTGAAAACTTGTAAATTAATGTCAGTTTCTTAAATCTTTAACTCGCAGGGCATCAACTAGTTCATCAGCTTTGCCATTATGTTTCCAACTTGTTTTAAAGACACTTTGACGCTTCCTGTCGGTAGCGTGGAGTACTTGAAGTGCTTTCGCTGCACTTTAGTTGCATTGTTGTTGTTGTGCGCAACGCGCACGCTGCACGCTTCATAACAAGCATACACACAAAACAACAACGACAACAACAACAACAACCTCACATCTATACAAATATTTAATTCACAAAAAGCTTCAAGCTGTAATTTAATTGTTGATATGGCAAAAGAGGAGACACCCTATGTGCAAAAGTGTTGGCTGTGTGAAAATTGTTGATCGAATTCCTGGAATTGGCCGCAAACAGAACGGAAGCATTTTGGCAACGTCGTCAGTTGGACAATGTTATGTTGCCATTATCATTGCCATTATCAATGCATTTGAATTTGACCCAATTTGTCAGCGCTTTCGACTCAAGTGCAGCGGATATGCCAACAATTGTGTTACAAAACCAAAGCCAAGAAACGACAACAACAAAAATGTTGTATAAAATATGAAAACGGATAACCTGAGACGCGTTGGCGCGTCAACTTAAGAGTTTGACGCGTGCCCGAGCTGCATGACTCTCGAAATATGGTGTGACTGTGGCTGATGTTAAAAAGATTTGTTGTATTTGTGTTATTTGTTGCACATCATTGTTGCAACATCAGCGCGCGCGCGTCGAGTACACTTCAAGTCCTCGATCGAGTGTCTCGAGTGCTAATAAAAACCCACTGAGTGACTGACAGTCTCAACAACAATCGTGAGTTATTGAGGCAGCTAATCTGGGCTGGGCAGGGGCATGGGCATGGGCATGGGCATGGACATGAACCTTTAGTCAGCCAGCCTGCAGCCTCCTAAGCTAAGCCTGTTAGACAGCCAGGCGGGACAGCCATGAGTTGTGTGTGGGGTGAATAACAAACAAGCTATTTAACACCGCGCACACAAAATGCTGAGCAATCGGACAATGAGACAGCACAAAAGTGCAAAGATCCACAGAGAGTCCCAAGAAAGAGATACAAAGTCCAGAGGTACACAAAGTGTCGAAGATCAAAATCAGCAGCGTTCGAGAGGCGGAATTGATCGCGTCGATTAATTTGTCTTGCAGCACAGCTTTGCCCCGCCACAGTCCCAACGTCCAGTGTGTCTGTCTGTGGCAGCATGAGTCTGCAACATGTTGCCCGCTTTGGCTGCCTCTGCCAACAAATGGAATGCACTTAATCACGATTAGCTGTAATCGATAAGCATACAGCAGCCCAGCTAATAACTCCACTGACATCAGACAGTTCGTTTTCATATTTTTGTTTTTGTTTTTGTTTTTGTTTTTATTTTTGTTTTCGCTGCTTAGAAATCAAAGACACTAAAATTGAGTTGAGCTTCAGTTTTGTTGAGCCGAGCAGCAATGCAGAGATGGTTCGGGGTGGTCCTCGTTTAGGCATTTGCATATGAAAAGCTCCACAGTTTGCCTTAAATGGCCTCTCAATGATTTCAACATAATATTGTAAGGCTTTGTTACCGACTATCCACTAAAAAAGAAAAACAAAAACAAGACCCCGACCTCCCGCTCATACACCATCGCCACCAATCAATGATAAATGGCGCAATTTATTAAAATCAACAAGCCCACATTTCCACTTTCCGCTCCACACACACTCCACACACTCTTCTACTTACCAAATCTCCAACTCAATTCGGGCTAATAATTTTGAATTTATCAACATTTGTTAGCCACGATTATGAATGACGTGTGAGGCCAGGTAGCCAAGAAGTCGCCACAGTCTCCACACTCACACGCATACAATCAAGCATTTTTATTCATTCATAAAATGTTTCGTTTACCTTGTCTCGCTCTCGCACCGCGGGTTGCCTTCCAGAAAAAAAAAACATATGCAAAAATTTGTTTTCAATTATTTCGGATGCCCAAACGTGTATTTCACATAAAGGTTTTCGGATTTCTTTCCAGGCATTTAAATTATCCACATCCGAAGCGTGTGGAATGTGTTGTACAACACTTTTGACAATTGCTTTTAACATTTTGTGCGTGTCGTTTGTATAAATGCACTTAATTTCACACAAATATTTTGTAATAATTGTTGAATACTTCACACATTGTACTGTAAATTATTTATCAGTTGTCTCTTACACTTTAAAAGCAATTGTTGCCAATAAAAGGTGAGGAAAAGATTACTTCTACTGTGAGATAACGAGAAGTAGCTTATTCCATTATAATTGTAAACCAACTAATGGATTGAGACAAAATTTGTTGATGTTCAACCATTATTTCTCGTTCAGCAGACAATACAGAAAGCACATGTTCAGCCTTTCCATTTTACCACCTGACACAACTCATCAAGGAGCACAGAACACAGACAGGGCATAATCCAAGCGAAGAGGAAACGGCTCACAACAATAAAATACTTCAAATCCCCAAAAGCGATCCACTAAATTTCGTACAAGAGGCGGCGCCACGTGTGGTCCTGTTTAACATGAAGCGAAAATGCATTAAATCAAAATTTTAAACAAGTGCAAAAATGTCAATAAAAAAGCAGAACGAAACAAGCCAGCAAACGAAACGATCGCAGGGCAGCTAAAGCCTTCTAAAGCTATGGGCTGTGAAGCTGCAGCATCTTGCCGGACATGGACCGTATGGCTGGCATGCTGTGCATTTAATTTTCAGCTTTTGACATATTTATGATAACTTGGGTCATTTACGTGCAACCTTTGTCTTGTTGAACACCCCAAGTTCCTTGTTGTTGTTTCCTTGCCCTGAACGCCAGGTGGAAGGTGCTGCGCCTGCGCAACGTGCCTCATCTCATGCTTATTGTGGCATTCCACACCGAGTCCGCGAGAGAGAGAGAGAGGAGAAAGCAAAAGGGAACGGCGCAGGGGATACAGTGCTGTGGCTGACTACTCGGTCAGGGCAGACAGTCAGTCAGCGTACGACGCGGCAGGACATCGTTTAATTGCGAACAAGTTTTTTAACACGATGTTGTACAACTTGGGCTTGTTTGCATAAGCCCAACGCGAATACGTAAAAAAACGTCAGTAAAAACGCGAGAAAAAAAAAACAGCAACAGCAAGCAGCGACAGAACACAACCAAATAAATAAACAGTCATCATGTTGCTTGCAACATGTTGCCAGTTCTGAGCCACGTTTATTCTGGCTGATTATCCTGGAGTCGAGGGGAGACGGTGCCTTTGTTATAATGAGTCTTAACAGCAATTTTTATTGAAGGCAGCTGCCCTTGAGCTCAATGCCCGATCCTGTCGCGCTCACCTGATCCTGGCGCATTGATAACGCGCTGAAAGCCACACCACAAATTAATTAATTTATGAGACGACGACGAGCCAAGGCGAGGCAACGCAACGCGCTCCGTCTTGGCATTGAGAAATGCGCCTCACTGATGAGCATAAAATTGCTCCCATTTCACAAACACACACACACGCTGACAGAGAGCTAACCCACATTCGCATGTCGTAGTCATAAATTCCATGTACAGCAACAATAACAATGAAAATTTTCATGCTAATGAGCAACACGCTAACTGTACAAATGTGTAGCACTAGTTGGCAGTGCAACTGCAACATGTCCCTGCTCGACATGCCTATGACTATGACTATGACTGCGCCTAGGCTTCTCTTCGAATGGGGGGGCTTAGCAAATGAAGCTTAGCCTGCCTGCCTGCCTGCCTGCCTGCCTGTTGTCCTTGCATGGCATAACTCATAATTTTCTTTACGTTTCTCACTCGCTCTCTAGATATAGTTTTTTTTTTCTGCACGTCCGTTCGTCGCATCGGCCCACACACAGAGCCCCAGCTACGACTATGCGGCCGAGCATGGACTTAATTTACACTTTTGTGCTGGGGCGCGTGTTTATCGCACACACAAAATCTCAAAAGTTGCCAAGAAGCAGCGGAAGGAGATTGCGGGAGGTTGAGGTTGGTGCTATATGACTGCATTTTTATAAGCTGCCAACATGCGAAAATGGGCTTTAGCAGTTGTTATGAGTGTTAACACTCTCATGGATACCTGGGACTGGCGCGCCACCAACAACAACAACAATATCAACACCAACAACAACCAAAAGAATGAAACTGAAACTCTGGGTTCTCTGCTTTATTATTATTTTTGGACTGGTGATATAATATTTTCGTACTGTTCTATGTGCTTATACACCGCTCTATGTTTATACATGTATGTATGTATGCGACTGCTGTAATTTGCTTTAAATGTTGTAAAATGCCTGCCGTGTAATTTAATTAATAACAACAACAACGACGACAACATCATATAAGCGACAAAAAACGAGCAGTGAAAGTTTTGCAGTTATTAGTACGTTATAAAAATAGTTTTTTTTGTTTTTTTTTTTTGTGGTAGAATGAAATGGATACGCTTGGCAGGAGCAGAAAGGGAGTTGGGAATGTGCGAGTGTAGTTTGACTTTTATTGTCGTGCTAGCAGGCAAGAATTTTATTATGAGAAATGCTAACTTTATCAGCTGGGCGAGGTCGCTGGTTGTAATCTTAATTTTCGTTTTCGTTGTTGCTAATTTCGAGACCATATATCATCAAGGGGCGCAGCAGTAATTCATCAAATGATAATGTGCAGCGATTGTTCACTGAATTTGCATTACTAATTTTTTGGTGTAAATAATCTACGTCATATGCGATGCGAAAATCTGACGTGCAAAAAATATTTTTATAATTTTGTGTTTTTATTGGCAAATTATTGCTCTATTGTTGAAAGAATAAATAAATTTAATTGATAAAATGGGTCATATTTGAGATGTTTTATTGCATATATTTAATATATCGCTTAATAAGCGTCAATTAATTTAAAAAAAAAAAAATTTCTTATTGTAAAACATTGAAATAAATGTTTAAAAATATATGCAAAAAAAATTGCTATGAAATGCAAAATATAAAATATAAATAAAATAAATATTTATATATATACCGATTTCATAATATATTTATATTTCTTTTAAGTGCCAAGCAAAAAAGAAATGTGCGATGATTGTATACTTTGTTTGGTAGTTAAACATCTCAAGTTGGCGCTTTAAAAGTTCGCCTCATCTGCCATCCCCATCCCATTGAGCTTGCATGTTGCATTTCGTGGTACGTGCAGAAAATAACACAGCGATAATATTAAATTGCTGTCAACAAGAAAATATGTTGGTAAGTTTTTAGCTTTTTGGTATGGCCCCAATTGATTTTCTGTCAGCAAACAATGTGCATAATGCAAAACACTTTTGCAAGTGTTGATTTGTGCTATATGGCATGGCTTCTTATCAACAATGGCAGTCTATTAGAGCGCCTGGACTAGCTTTGCGCAGCGCAGCGCACCATTTGCCTGACTGACTGAGGGAATGATGGACTGACATGCACAGAGCAACAGAGCGAGAGGCAAACAAATAATAATCAACGGGCTAACATCAAAGGTGAAACAATTTCAAGTTTTCATGTAATTGCCGACATGCGCATATGCCATAAAGAAAAACCCCACAGAGTGAGAACAACGACAGCAACAAGAATAACAGCAACAACAGCAACAACAACAACAACAGCAGCAGCAGCGGTGGCAGCAATAACGACGATGAACATTCCTTTGTTTAGCCAGGGCGCCAAACTATTAACCGAATAGCAGTAAATTTGTTAATGCCTTTGTCTAAACATGTGCGTTGGCAGGTGCCTGAAATTCCATAGACCTTAGTCTTAGCTGATGGCCAAAAGCAGCTGAAATCAGCCAAAGAAAAAGGGGTTAAAATGTGTTTATTTGTTTATGGGGCAACCCCCTGCAGCTCCGCTTCTTCTGCCCCTGTTACTGCCGTGTTGGCAGTGTCCAAGAATAAAGGGTTAGGCTCATAGTTAGTTGATGCCCCAGTGCGTTTGACTAATGTCTCATTTGCATGCCAAAAGCAGTTAACAAGTTTTAGCGCAGCGCAGCGAGCAACCAAAATGATGCCTTGTCTTGCTTTTAAAAACAACTTAGTGGATAATACACCCCTAGTGTTAAGCTATCCAGTCATCCATCCAATACTACAAGAACAACTGCAATAAAAAATAACAACAACAACAACAACGACACATTCATTTCCTCCTTTGGCGCGCCTCAAGTGTTGTCACCTGTCATAATAAGTGCGGAAGCAGCAAGCAGCCAAAGGAGACCAAATGCAACAGTGAAGAACAAATTAAATAGCAGCGAATATTTGATGCACTAAGAATATGATTCTAAGATTGAAAATCTTAGGCTTCGACTACTTATTTAAGCTTTGGTTACCTCACAAAATTCTTGAAATAATTCAAAGCAAATTAAATAGCAACGAATATAGCAACACTTAAAAACATGCTTGTAAGATTTTAAAACTTAGGCTTCGACAACTAAATTCTTCATAATGCTAAGAGTTTTTGAAATATTATCGCTTGATAAATTCTTGAAATAATTCAAGCAAAGCGGCTAGGAAAGTCGAAGTACCCCTTTAGAGACCATTACGAAAATATTACTGCATTTGCTCTCAATTTATAATGTGAGTCGAGGCGTCGCAACGTTGCCGCCGCTAGTTTTCAATTCATTTTCATAATTGCAGCAAATGTAAATTGCAATATTATTATTTTTTTTCTCGTCTTCAGTTGTTGCCTGGACTTATTTCTTTAGCGGCATATGCGTGTTGCACTTGAATTTGTACTGTCGACTGTCGCTCTTGAGTTGAACCTGAAGCGAACCTGTTTCAAGTGGATTGTTATGGAGTGGCTGTGAGTAAGAAGTAAGTATGTGGAGCCCCTGAAACGGAACCGCAAATTATTTTAATTTGCGTTAAATAATGCAACGAGGTGAGAAAAAATTAAGACCATTGCTGAATGAATTGTATATGAAATGCAAAAAAAGAAGAATTATAATAATCATAATAACATTGGGAGAGTACAAAAAACTATGGGATATTTTGACATACAAGTCGTATGTGGAAGGAACTGCTCTGCTCGAATATACCCTGCTATATATTTAAATGTAGGCTCTCTGATACTACTAAAGATTTTTCATTGAGTGATCTTAATAATTTATCTTCAACGATTTCTGACTGCGCTGTTTGTTCATGTCCTTTCGTGCCACCTCATGTTTAGTATACCCTTTCAGGCGAACCATTTGAGAGAAGGGGTATTCAGAAAACGTTTGGCAGTCGCGCCTGGTAACACTCATTAGCTGACAGGCAGCTTCGGCCAGTGGTTGTCTGCCCCCTTTCATATCCTGGCACAAAGTTAAATGCGCCGACCTGTAATTTGCCTGCAATACGGCGTCGCAATAAACTCAATTTACGCTGCCTTTGTAAAAGACGAGTGCCACATGCCCCGAAAAGAAATATAAGTGCGAGAGTTGAGAGTTGTGAATTGTGAGTTGTGAGAGGCCGGGAGTTTGAGAGCTCCTTGTTGTAACGTGTTCATTGGGCCAACGACTATCGTAATGTTTATGTGAAATGGCTGTAGGGTGCTAAAAGCGAACAACACCAGCACCGAACGCAGCACAACAATGCCACGCATTTTAGCTCTTGACATGTTTAGCAACATTGTGGCCGAGCCCATGTTGCTAAAGACCAAGAAGCCCAGCACCATGTTCAACTTAAGGCTTGTGTTAGTATCTCTCTGTCCGTCTGTCTGTCTGTCTGTCTGTAGGTCTGTATGTTTGTGTTATATGGTAAGCAGATGTAGATGTTGTGCGGTAGCCACAAGTTGTTGTTAGTGTTGCTTGGCTTATTCACAGGCAATTTATGCATGTTTAGATCGATCATAACTCTTAATTAGCAGGCAGGTAAACCTTGTCAACTGTTGATTGACAAGACTTTTAAGGTTTCAGCAATCACCGAATCCACATTTTTGCGTAGGCCGCTCAAGTGAAAGGCAAAATACCCAAAAGCATTGTGTGTTGAAATATAGAAAGCGAAAATCGAGCTGAGTCAAAAACAATCGAATTTTTAGTGCTGATTACATTAAAGTTCTCTGCACATTTAATCAATTAACAAAAACCATTAAGGCCAAGCAAAACTATTTAACCAATTAATTAAATATTACAAACATGTTAATAACGATCTCAATAAATATATGCCAACACGTTATGACTAGTTCTGCCCATAAATAAAACATTATTAAATAAATACAACATTTAAATAGCAATAAAAAATGCCTACACGCGTTATTTATATACCTACATTTATTGTGAGCTCTCTTATAAGCCAACTAATCCAAATGTTTTCATATTCGTAAGCCTCATTCTTCTGGCTGCCCTAAGGCTAACCCACACGCAGACCCAACCAGACACAATGGCTCCAATGACTCAAGCGATAACAAACCAACCACCCACACAGCCAAGGCATTAGTACCCGTATACTCGGGTATAAGTACGAGTGTATTCATACCTTCGCCTTCAATCGAGCTGACAAACGCTGATCGATCGCCTGCGAGGCATAAATCTCCCAATGCTATAAAACTCGAGGCAATTATTTTATGATAACTATAAAAAAGCATGTATAAAGAAACGAATAAAAAATATATTCATATATGTACATACATAAGTATGTATAAAAACAAAACAGAAAGAAAACTTGTAAGGACAACAAGTTGTTTCAGTTTTTCATTCGTTTTTATCGTTTTTCTGTGGTACATGAATCAATTCAATGCGCATTCAATCGTTCAATCATCAATCATAATTTTCAACGATCAACAGTTTTGTAGGCAAACGTTTTCATGTAAAGTCT
Organism: Drosophila formosana; assembly: GCA_035045625.1. NCBI lineage: Eukaryota > Metazoa > Arthropoda > Insecta > Diptera > Drosophilidae > Drosophila > Drosophila formosana. The sequence goes on from JAWNOW010000030.1 coordinate 694,753, forward strand.
TAAATATTTTCACACCTTATAAACAATGTGCAGTCACGATCACGTTCAGCTCACTTCGCCTAGACTTCAGGTAATGCGCCCATTGTCTCTCCAACAATGGAAACTAAGCGACAGTTGAACAAGGCCCCCATATAGATCATACTCATGGCTCGGGTCAGTAGAAAAAATATATAAAAAACTATATTTCTTTCTACCGAATTATGACGCGCATTGAATGATCGATGAATGATATGATTTTATACGATTTGTAAAAAAAGGTCTTTTTAAGACCTCATATTCCCGATGAGTCAGTGCAGCATTTTTGTTTAATTTCTTGTGAAAATCCATGCTTGTCGCTGGGTTCTATGATGGAAAGTTTGGATAGGATGCTGCTGTTGCTTTCACTTTGTCATTGACTCGCACTGCTGACGGCTTCATTAATACTCCGGTCCCAGCTGCTGTGTCTGCGAACTCCATGGCTGCTGGACCACAAGTTATGGCATAGAAATTAGCATTCTGAATGATCACGAGTCGAGTGCGCAGTTGACAGCGTTGACAAGTGAGCTGGCTTATGATTTTTGACAGCCCACCAGGCGTATACACAACATGCAATCAGACAATCTCTCAAATACTTGCATATACTACCAGTTAATAAATTTAAATTATAGTTTTTTTTATGCTAATCAAACGACAACAGCCACAACAGCTATTGCAATTGAGTCAACTCATAATTGGTTAGCCATACGAACCGTAAATCAACACACACCATCTTGGGGTTCAATGGCATATAAGACCCAAAAGGAGTGTGGGAGGGGAGGGTAGGGGAGTTAGGAGACAGACACGACTGACACCTACACCCGGGCGGTAGCTTGAAATTGAAGCCAGTGAAGCGACTTAAGCAGCTTCCAAAGTTGTCAGCGCAAAATAAGACAAATGTTCAAAGCGGCGACGCGGTGACCAACCAAAAAAAGTGAGGAAAAACAAATTAAGAATGCGACAAGACGGCGACAGACGACTAGGAGATACCCTGTGAGCTGATATGCAAATTAATGTAAAATGACAAAATTAAAAGGTCTAAACGAGAGTTTCAATTACAGAGCAGGCACACAGCTAAATCTACAATTGGGTTGTGATTTTTCTAAGCAACTTTTTAAAAAATATGATTGCAACACTGCAGCATACCCTTTTTGAAATTTTATTTACAGAGTAGCTACACGAGCATCTGTCTTACATCGCTGTGTGGTCCAATTAAATATGCAACCGGGTCTGAGAGCGGTTCGGGGTCTGTGATCGCGTCTGCCACCAATGTGCGAATGATGCGCGAATTTGGAAACCGAGCAAATCTTGCAACACCAGGAACCACCAAACACAGCCAGGCTGCTGTTGACTGATGAGCGCGCGTGAGGCACATTAATTGGAATTGAGCAAGCCGAAAGCAAAAGCAACTTAACTCAACCCAATGCAATTCAAGCAAATTCAGGGAGAGCGAGAAAGAGACTGGCGCATATTTTATCGCTATTGAAGCGTTTGGCGTTAATTAAGACAAAATCAGGCGAAATTTTTGTCACATTGCCGAGTCGGAAAGTCACAGTCCCCAAATGCGTGCGACGGCTTCTGATACTCGTGCTTGCTTGCTTCTGAATCCGAATCCGAATCCAAGTCGTATTCCGATTCTCTCAGTTCAGTTACAACATAGTACAAAAACACTGTGGCCGTGATTAATTGTGCCTTGTGCTGACTGCCAAGTTCTTTTCGACATTTCTTTTTTGTTGGGATTTTTTCGTTCTTGTTTTTATTACGACTACGATTCGCCTTTGCGAGCAAAGAAAATGAAAAATTAGTCAAGAAAATCTGCCGAAATAAAATGTCGTCGGCGACATTTTGCAAAGAGTTTATTTTTTTTTGTATATTTTGTATTCGCCTTTTTGTCGTTTGCCTCGCTTTACATGTGTGCGGTCTGTCAGTGGGTCTGCCGTATTAGTGGGTGTAGCAGAGGAGCAGGCAATGTGCTGTCTCTTCAGTAATCGTCTCAGACTTTAATCGTTTTGCATTAGTCAGCTGGTTTCTGGTGCTGTGAGTAAAAATGGTTTTGCTCATGTTGAAGTAGCACTATTAAATGCGCTACAACTAAAATTACTTTTTGTTAAATAACATTTTGTATTTTATAATTTTTAAGATTTTCATTGCTACAATTCAATTCATAAATGGTAAGCGCAGAGCACTGGCAAGTTCATCTGGCCGATACAATCTTGTTGCAATTTTTCACAGAGAAAAATGTTCATTAATTGTTGTTGGTGTATAAAAAAGATCAAAGCACTGACATTATGTGGTTGTTGTAGTTGTCACATCAACGCATTGCCATCGACAACAAAAATGCAGCGAACTACAAAGCCCAAGAAGAGACTGGCCGGAAAAGCGGCTAATTAATGTGCTTTTAATTATAAATGTGACCACAGAAAACCGTAAAAATATATACTTGTATACATATATGAACATGTAATAGTAGTTGTACTTGTATGCAAAACCGCAAAAGCTTAGGCAGGAACATGATACGTAAGGACAGCAGGCAGGAGGTGTCCTGACAACCGCAAGTTGAGTGGCAGCAATAAGCAAAAAGGGTTCAACTCGTCTCTGCACTGTTGTGCCCCATTGCGACATGTCAGGACAATATAACAATAACTACTCAAGACAGCCCAAAAGTAACACATCCGCATAAGGACAGCAGGCAGAGGGGATAATAAACATGGATATGGACATGGACAAGTTGGATATGTTGGCTTGTTAGCACACGACACGCTGTGGTCGACAAATGAGCCCAAAACAGCTGACCAAAACTGGATCCATCTCTGTGGCTCTCTTGCCTCTTGACCTCAGTCTCACCTCTGGTAATTGTCGTGTCAATTTTGGGCAAACTCGACTACGAGACATCGTCTATGTCAAATTTTAAACATTGATTATCTGGAGACATATTCAGCAATTAGCAAATCAACTCGACTGCGGCTTGTGGCACAAGTCACTGGCCACAGAGCCGAGACCTGAGTAAGTTGCCGCAGCTGGTCCATAAATGACAATTACCAAAAGTGTCAAAAGCATCCTATTGGTGTGAGAGTGCGTTTGAATTTTGTTAAGTTTTAATACGACAGCAGATAGATTGGAACAGGAGACATATTGAATCAGTTCAACATATGACAGCACCATATTTGATATTTAGATGCGAGACATTGCCTCGAGTAAATGCCCAAAAATTTAAATTCAATTAAATTAAGCAAACAAAGCGTTAGCTACAATTATGGCAAGCTTAAAGAGAAGCGACTTTTATGGAGCCGTTGGCTCTTTTTAGATACTACTTCAAGTAAGTATTTATTTGCTATACAATATAACAATCATTTTGTTGTACAATTATTATCGCTTGAAGCAAACACAACTTAACTGCTATCCCCTCGATTCGCCAGTCAGTGCAGCTAATTTGCATATACCCTTGAGTGTGACAAGTCAGCTAGAAATCGAGTCGAGCCCATCCCAATGGACATGTTTAACGGCTTCATTTTACACATCATTTAATGCTAAACAAGTTCCAGTTTCGCTTTTCGTTTTTCTTTTTGTCACTCAATTTAAATTTATACAGCCAAAGGGACGATACAAAAGGATTCGATTGATTTATGGCACACTCCAGCAAAATAGAAAAATAGAAAACGAGAGCGAGAGCGAGAGCGAAAGAATCTTTCACTTGTCAGTGTCTCTTACAGTTCAGTGATTTTGCATTGTGCAATTATAAAGTGTTAACTAGAAACTGTTTGTTGTTTGGCTTGGAACATATGGCAACAACCGTTGCTGGCAAACAATTTTCAATTAATTGTGTGCTGTCGAGCGAAGTTTGACACATGGCGCAGTTGTCATTCGCTTGCAACTTGCAAAAACAGCACACACAAAAGCAAAATGAAACGAAAGAAACGAAACGAAAAGTTTCAATAATTTAGTTTTAATGTGTATGAGTGTGAATGCGAGTGTGAGTGTAAATGTGTGTTGCGGCTCTTCTGCAAATAATACACACCGAAATTGACAACACGCAAATGGCTCATTAGCCGCACCTTGAATGGAGATAGGTGTAGCACACCACCAACGATCCATCGCACAATTCGCACTGGCAATTAATAAACTTTACAGCTCATTATTAAGCATTATTGTCTTTCAACATTGGCAAACTCGACAGTCCAGTGTCTCCGAGCTGGGCCGCCTTGAATGCAGTTTGCAAGTTGCAGTTTGCAGTTGGCAGTTTGCAGTTGGCAGTTTACAGTTTTGCCAACTTTTGCGTTCAAGTTGTGGCCAACGGGTTCGGGCTCCTTTGGTAATTGCCGGTTGGCAAAGCGGCGACTCATATTAGTTGCAGTAATATTTCATTTTGACTCATCTTCGCGTCAATTAAAAAGTAACATGTCTGCTATCACCTCTCGATCTGGTGATGATGAGTAAATTGCATGCATGTTGATAACGCTTCAGTTGCCAACCGAATCTACTGCAACTTTGCAACTGACAACTAAACAATGGACAGTTCCTTATTTTCATTACACACTGTCATTGTGTCATTGTGCTTGTCTTTCAACATTATCATTAACCCGCTCCATACACCATGCGTCCATCATCTGACGCTTTCAACACCCTGCGAGTTTTGCTGATTTCACAAGTTCTTCTTTGATATCCGACTACTATAGATGAATTATTTTTTGTTAATTACTTTCACAAAACTGTTTTCTTATACACACACCTTACTAATCCTATCAATTATCGACACATTCGTACATATTAATTTTACATGATTTGCAATTAAAATATTTTGTTTTATTTAACAACAATGTTATTGCAAAAGTCACATTCGTGGCACATGCTCTATAACAAGTTGGTCAAACAGTTTTGCAAACTATTTTAACACATGTACAAAAACTTGTATCAACAACTTTTCGATAGAAAACTCGTACAGCGGATGTAAATCTAACAAACAAATGCCTTAAAGTCACGTCGACTCGAATGTCGATTAAGAAAAATAATGTTGAAGCACGTTAGTTAACATCGCCATAATATATTGTGCATAATTTGTAGGCCAACAAATATGTAAGATTATTGCTGGTAAGAATTTGTTAAAGTTATTCCACTTTATGTTAAGCAATGCCACCCAAGCTTTGTAATGCTTTGGACTTTCATTTTGTTTTCGCTTTTGTGGGTTGTCCCACTGAAACTGATTTCAGACTTGAGTGCTTTTCCACGAGATGAAGATTCAAGTCCAAGTCGAAAATCATTGAAGCATTCATAGCGATTTACCCCGTTAATGAGACCATAGATAACAGCAAAATAAACTGTCAACTTGGCCAAACAAATGCCAGCCAAGAGGCGCCCGCTGATTAAGTCAACCCTAACAAATAGAGTCGCTGGCGTACGGCAGATATATTATATAAAGGCTGTCCCTGGGTTTAACCCTCAGCCGTGTACTGCGACCGCTAACAAAGGGGTAAAATGTGCGAAATATCACAACTTGGCACTCGTTTGCGTCACAACAACAACAACATCGGCAGTTACGCCGGATTAACAACCCCTTTCGTAGAGTGACCGGGGGATTCAATGCAATGAGCGCAATTTATAAAATTGTTACGCTTAATAAATTAAAATTTCGTTTTGAAGTATTGGGCGTGAAATTAAGCTTAGCTGGGGCGTTTCCATCAGAGTTGGGGGAGATGTATTTATATGCGCAACAAATTAGATCCGAATTGGTTACGTTCATTTAAATGTTCCACTGTTAGTCTAGATTTATTTGCATTGCTATTCAGATATTTAATTTACAAACTAAAAAATTGCTTTATAACTTTTCAAACTACCCATGCTGTGGGATCTGAAGCTTCTGTTGGCGGCACCAACAAAAGCAACGATCTAACCGACACACGCAAAGCTCGTAGTTTAGGCCAATTTCTAATCAAACATTTTCTTACCTCAGTCTGAGCCGAGTTGCTGTTGTTGTAGTTACCCTTTTGCCTTTTTGTGTGTTGGGGGCGTGTTCGTTGTTGAACGTTCTGTCGGCGTCGGCTGCAGCAAACGGCAACAGCAACAGCGGCATCATTTTTGTGTTCTTCGCATGTTTTTTTGTTTTTTCTTTGCTGCAGCCGCATTTAAGTTGATTCCTTCTCTTTGTTGTTGTTGCTCTGACATGTGAGAATTTGCCGTAAATCAACCTGTTGCCGTTGTTGTTGTTCTTGTTGTTGCTGTTGCTGTTGCCGCACACGTTTTTCGGCGTCTGCGGCAGCAACGACCACTTGGCTTATGAAGTGCCACAGAGAAACAGGTTAATCGATTTTAAATCGGTTTTGATGTTGTTTTGATCGCTGCTTCATGCATACAACATATGAGTGTGTGTGCGTGTGCATGTGTATGTGTAAGTGTGTGTGCTTGCCGCTGCTCTAGTTTTCTAGTTTTTGACGTTTGAACTTGATTACAGGTGATTTTAATAATGATGTGTCTGCTGCATGCAACATCAGCAGCAGCATCCACAGCGCCAACAGTTAATTAAATGGAGCCCGCCAACTTCTCTGGGCAGATGCGTCTTTTAATCCTTGATAAACTCGTTGTCTGAAATGCCAGCTGGCAAATTATTAAGTACGAGTAGTTGCTAAATGCGTTGCATATTCATTTGCCTTGCTAAATGAATGGGTTGTGCACCTGATCAGGCCAAACCCCCCCATGAAGCTGGCAAGGAGAAGCGCCAGTTGTTGTTGATAAAAAGAATTGTGAATATGGCAGAAAAAAATAATAATACATTCAGTTGCATGAAAATTAGCAAAATAAAAGAAAGAAACTGAAAGTAGATGAGTACTTTACTAAGTGCAAAGCAAGAAAAAAATGAAGATAGTTAACAGTTAAATACTGTTGCATAGCATTGCAATCACTTAAACTCGCAATCTCCATCAAGCGACACCGTATGATTTATTCACCTTCAATGTTCAACATAAGCTTCAATTAATTAAATTATCTCTTATTACTTATCCATTAGTTTTAGCTATTTATCCAATATTATACCCCGATCATTTTATGCACAGTCGCTCTAAAGCTACTACAAATCAATAAGCTGACACTGACTGCAATTGAAGTGCCATTCGTTCCACATGGCGTGCCATTCAAATGCCCACGAAGTTGCACACACAGTAGTACAACATAATTTTCCGCAAGATTTCAAAACAAAACGCGTAAATAAGATAAAATACCAAAGGCAAACAGATGAAGTAAAGTAGTGCAACAAATGAGGGGAGTGGAATGGGTTGGGATGGGGCGACGGGTAGAAACTACAGAAGCACAGCGAATGAGCGAGTGATGGGGTAGCCCAAGATGATTTATTTGCGAACTCGTCTGTTTGGTTCCACGCGAGTGACAAACGCAACGATGATGATGACGATGCGCTGCAATGGAGCTGGCAGTGAAGCACTTAAAAGTGCTGTAATTGCTGCAGCGCAAAATCCCAACTCGACTGCTGGGATAGCAGGAAGTGCGCGCTCGCGGAGACCACAGACCAGAGTCGCATAACACTTAAGGCAGTCGGCTAACAGCTCAGCGCGGAGTTAACGCAGAGCTGCTACACTGGCAAAAAGTGAAAGATCAACATGATCGAGTAGACATAAATATTTGTTGACGATATCAGCTGCATCAAGTTTCTGTAATTTTCCAGCAGTTGTCGGCGTTTTCTTGCAGTGTAGCAGATCTCTGCATGTCAAATGATGAATTACAAGCGGAAGAGAGACATTTCAGTGGCAGTGGAAATGAAACCGAGAATCTGTGGCAGGCTCAAGTGCTCTTTATTTTAGTGCTCACTGACAGCCAAGTTGCCTTCTAGTCAACACACACACACACAGCTCACTCGGAGAGTTAGTTGCACACACTAATTACCTAGTTAAACTGTCAAATTGACAGATGACAGTTTTGTCTGTACGCGCGCAAAGCAAGTAACATTTTGCCCGTCAAGTTGTTCCTTTATTTTTTGTCTGCATATTTGCAACATTTTTATTTGTCATGCGCTTAAATAATGCCAGCCCCATTTTCTGTCAAAATGCTGTCATAAACTCGTAAATCCGAGGCCAAAAGCCACAAGATCATAATTAACAATTTCGACAACAGCGACAGCATCTTCTGAGAAATGCCGCCACAAGAGTGCGCTTTTGTTTTTATGTCGCAAATTTGCAACTGAACATTGGGGCACAATATCAATGGGCGCACACTGCTTTCCCCCCTCCTCTTCTGGTCAACGAAGCCGCCCATGTCTGGGCGTTTCGCCGACAAGTGCGCGCTATTTGAGTATTAATTATGCAAACGTGTGAAACATTTTAATTGGGTGCAAAGCAGCAGCAACAGCCGCAGCCGTAGCAGCAGCAGCAGCCACAGACCGCAGCCAAAGACTGTCTCAACCGAGGCGTCTAACAAGTTGCCTGCCAATGCAAATTTTCTTTCAATTATATTTCCACATTTTCAGCCTGCTTGTCATAGTTTCTTCTCTCTCTCACACTCTCTGCCCCGACAACATCCAGTATTTCTTTTTTTTGCGCTCGACATGTAATTGCGCGCTTTCCTAGCCACAATTAAACTGTCATAGACATGACGCTGCATTATGACGTCCCAATTATAGCTGTCACTTTTGACAGCCAAGCTCCAACAATTGCTTTTGATGAGTTTTCCAAGAGCAAAGCATCGAGTACATTGCGCCACACACACATTTTTCTAAGCTTAGACCACCCACTGCCCAAAGAGTTAGCAATGCTTAATTTTAACTTTAAAGAGAAGAAAACTCTCTTATAAAATACATTTGTGTATATAATTTCAAAATATCGACAAAATTTTAAATCGTGTTGCCAGACTGCTTAGCAGCGCTTTTCGAGATGGCTGATGGCAGCCTTTATTTGGTCACAATTTATAGCCAGACATTAATAAGCTGTCAACACATGCATTAGACCCCTTTAAAAAAAATCCACGACAAGCCAGCGAGTTGCTGAAATGTTGGTAGAGGATCCTGTTTTTAATTTCACTTAACAAACTGCATACGAGCTGAACCCTAATGATGGCTCATAACTTTTGGCCAGCACAAAACAATTTGACAGTTTTATATGCGCTTTTAATGCCGAAAACTTTTTCGAGGCCAAAGGCTAAAAGCAACAAGCAGTAAGAGAGACACATGCATAACACACTTCTACAACTACTACTACTCGAGCCCTACACAACACTTCTTTGGCTGGCAGTTGGCCCCAGGTAGAGACGCGACGAGTTGGCATTTGCGTATCCATACCCTCGTTTATATATTGATCGATCGTTCGACATGCAAAAACGCCAACTGCAAGTCCCAGTGACCGTTGCCCATCGGTGTCGATCCCCTGCGCTGCCCCGTCCGTCCGTCTGCGTTTTTATTAATTTTTTGTTTGACTTTTGCTTTATGGCGTGTTCATTGTGGCACCACAGTCAAATGTCAGAGTGCTGTGCGACTTCTCTTGGCACTAAGCTCTCGCCTAGTGATGAGCACGACAAAATCGAAACACGTGATAATGCCTGGGGCCTCATCGTGTCACGATCGCGTTGTGGACACGCGCTCAGCTCTACGCTCGACGCCCAACTCTCCCCAACACTCCGTGCTGGCCATTTAACTGATTACAGTGCCTTGTGTCCAGGCCCAGCAGGTGGTTTTCAATGTGCCTCAGCATCGACGTTCGTTGTCGTCGTCGTCGAAGTCGTCGCTGCGTCTGCCTCGACCGCATTGAGGAACACTTTGTTATCGACCAAAACAACAAATAAAAAACACAAAAATAAAACTCATCGGCCGCGACATTCCGCAAACTGCCAACAATTGGCAACACCCACGCAAAGTGGCAGCAAAAAAAAAAATCCTACAACTTATTTTGAGGCAGCAAAAGCGATAATTGTGCGTGGCCAAATGGCTTGCTAATCCCAGGCTAGCCAGCCACACCCATTACGTTAATCATAATAAAAACATCAACGTTCGAAATTTACAAGTCGCCCTCCGGCAGTTCGCTGCCTGCTACCCCAATAACAATGAAAGTCTTTGCTCTGTTGCTGCTCGCCTAGGCGTTGCAACTGCTTAAACGCAACAATTTTATTTGCCACAGCAATGCGTGCAACTAACTTCAGATGGCATGAGACAATGTAGTTACACTGAGCGAAAAGGGTGAATATTTAACTAAATACAACATTTTTAACTGTGTCTTTTCCAGTTAACATTGCCTCTGTTGAGTTTCTGTCAATTTTCTCTCAGTGCACTCCTTGCGCTCCTGACAGTGGCAGCCGTAAAGCTGTCGCCCCGCTATCGCTTTCTCTGTCGCACTTCGTTGGCTCGTTTGTGCGCCTCTCTGTCTGTCAGTTGGTCTGTCAGAAATTGCCAACATGCCAGAGATTACCAACTGTCAGTTGAATGTCATGCCAATGGAACATGCCGTCAACTGAAGTGTTGAACTAATTTAGCAGCTGTTGAAAAAAGCCAAACCGAGCGAGATAGATACACACAATAAATAGAGCACAGTAGTGAAAGGAAGACAAGGACGGCAAGAGAGAAAGAGAGAGTTGGCTGATATGCGGCTACCCGGGCGTATGTGTAATGTGCAATAACAAAGAAATTGAAATAAAAACACAAATATTTATGCACAAGGCAAAATGTATGAAAAATTTGCGGCTGTGCTGCAATTAAAATGCTTCGCGTAGTCGTTGTACATATGTACTAATGATTGCAATACAATTAGCTGCACATTAAAAACATATGATAATTATGGCGTGCAAAAAGAAACAAAAAAAAACTGACGACGGACTACGACGACGACGATGGTGATGATGATGTAGATGTTGATGTTGACCAGCGGCAACAACCCACGCCAACATCGTGACCATCTTCTAGTCAAATGAAATCAGCGCGACGACGTATCCGTTGATGTCTGTATGGCGGGGATCCATCAGTGCAGGAGAAGCCAAAGCTGAAGCCGTCGCCGTCGATAGCCACTGGCAATTGTGTATGTGTTGATGGTCGTGTAATTAGAAAATGTTGTGCATAATTGGAATTGTAAATGAGCTCAACTAAAATGCAATACACACACACACACACACACACAGACACATACGCGCAGTCAAGACAAAGCGTCAGCAGCTCAGGAAGTCAGCAATCTTGTTGAGCGCTTTCCAACAGTTCTCTCTGTCGGTCTGCCGGTCTGTCTCTTGACCATCCCCCGATATGGTCTTGTGTTGTGAGCCATGTTCGTGTTTGCGTTGTTTCAAATGTAAATCTAGAGTCGTTTCAATATTTTTCACTTTTGCTTCAGTTGCGCGCTTTGCTGATTTTTATCTGCAGTTAAAAGAATTTGTTGTCTGCATTGATGTTTGCTGTGTGTAAACGTTGATTTTAATGATGTGCCATGCGGCCAGTCTCCGTCACTGCTCCCCACAGCCCGCTGACTCATTCCCGCTAGAGATGGGCGCTAAAATCACGCACGATGCTCGTCAAGAGGACGGCAAAACTCTTATAGCCTGTCTACACTTCAAGCATCGTGTCACGTGATATCACGCTTACAACTCTGAATTAATTCGATACAGCCACTGCCTTTCTGGCGGATAACTCAAGCATTTTATTAGCCGCTGAATGAAATGACCAACTCCGCTTGACTAACTTGGTTAAGTTGATTGTCTGACATGACTGTGGATAGCTGCCGCTAGATACCAGATAACCAGGCTATATAGCCCACAGATACAAATACAGATAATCGCACAAACATGCATAAGTATTGTATATACATTTATAGCCGGCCAAGCTGCTTTTTTAGCCAGTTTTGTTTCTAGTTGCTTGACTATGTGCATTAATTCGATTCGAAATTAAACCGAACATGATTTTAAATGTTGAATTTTAACGTTTTAATCGTCGCGTTTATATTGCCATAAAATAAAACTCAAGAAGTTGCCAGCCAAAAGAAAACGGTTCGTGTTACACGCGTTTCAAAGCACACACACTTAAATGTTGTGCTTGATGTGTGTGGGGCGTTGTCATGACAGAAGGTTGGTAAGATGTGTGAGATGATGGGCAATAGCTGGTAGATCGAGATCAAAATCTAGATAACGGGCCAGGTAAATACAAAATGCTGAAGCGCCGAGAAACACTCAGTCTGCTTCAATACGGAGAAATATGTGGAAAGCATTGATATTCTAATGAATAAACAATTTAATCAAATATAAGGTATTGCATCTTTCTATTACCAATTGGCCTTTTACGTTGCAATAATTTAAATATATTTTTTAATTAATAACAAGACTTGGCAAGAATGTGTAAATTTTACGACAATCACACATCGATCAGTTAAAGATTTTGACTCAGGCTGTCGCGTGGATAGAGTGGAAAAAATTGAGATTTTTACAGGTCATAAGTTATGAGACACCTGTAAAATGAGTTTAATATCATAGCAATACCGAATGCCAAACAATATCATTCAGTGTGATGCTAGACGTTGGGGGCGCGGATCGTAAGCTATAAAGCAAAAGCCGATTTACCGATTTAACATTTATACGAAAACAGTTACAACACGAAGCGAACTGAACAAAATTTTATGTGCAACGAACGTTTTGTTGAACATATCATTAAAATATCAAAGTTTATCACCTTGCCACACACGGCCGACACTAGATCTCCAATATGCCATCGAAGAGTCTCACACAGACACTCTCACACACATCTATGGAAACGACTGTTATAGACGGACAGTCGACTTAATCCGTTCATTAGGTTTACGGGCATAAGTCCATGTTGTTTAGTGAGGCGTTAGAAGCGCTCGCAACAATGGAACGGATGGGTCTTTGGATCTTGAGAGTCTGGCTGTGTGTGAATGACAATCACAATGACAATAACAGAAGAGAGTTGAATGCTTGACAGCATGACAGCCTTTTCTGTTCAAGCCGCGCATAATATTTTGACATTTTTAGTGCCGCTTATGAGATGCCTAAGAATTTCAGTTTGATCAAAACTCAAACACAGTCTCCCCATATATATTTTTTTTTTGGGCTTTTAGTTTAATTAAATTCTAATTTATTGTAATTTATCGTCGTTTAAAGTGTATTTTCATGTTTGAAAATTATGTTAACGTTGTCATGATTTTAGTTGTGATAATTTTTCGATCTAATTTTCATATTATCAGTTTTAGTTTCACCAACACCATTTTGATTTTTTTGTTGTTTGGCTTTCGCATTTTTAAACAAATTAACACTTTATTTTTTTCATCTTTTTTTTTGGCCACATCGGGCAAATATTTGTCAATTGTGCGTAAGCGGCTTAAAGTTTATGTGAGAGCTCGCTGAGATTTTGGCCTGTAAGCAGCTTAAATAACTTTTTATTTCTCCATCATTTTTCCTGTCGCTCCACAATAGTTATCACAATATTATGACTTGATTATGTGGAAAGACTAATTTTTATTTGCCTAAGAACTTTTTTGTGTGTCACAAAACGCTGCTCTGTATTAAGTGTTAAGTTGGCACTGAAATAAGCATCAAGGTCATAAGACCTTTCACTTCTTTTTGGTCAAACTTATAATGGCTGATGGGAGTCTCATGGCAAACAATGCGAATCGAAATGATTTGTTATATAGATTTCGTAATTGAGCGGAACAAAGATGTTAAAGAGACAGACAAACAAATGTTGGCAGAGACGCTTTATAACGCGTGATGGCCATAGAAATGTAGTTTAATGACTTATTATACCGATTATTTTTTTATCGGCTCACATTCGTTTTTAAAACGATTATTTAGCATATGTTAAGGTACAAAAAAAAGATTTCATAAACAGTCTTATAGTGGTTTTTTGATAGATTGAAATATTTAACAAATTCGCTATAAATATATATGCTATATGTAACAACTTTGAATTTCACCCTTTTACAACTTTTTTCCGAGCATAAAAATGTAGATAAGCCCCTACATACTTTTAAAACGATTTGAGGCACTCACCAAAATAAAAATACACACACACACACATACTTTATCATATCGAGTGCGCTGAAAAAGTGGACCCAAAACTCCCCAGACCAAGTCAAGCTGAAAGTGAAGCCCAACACAAAGTCAAGTCAAAGCAAAGTGGCGGGCTGCACGCGCTCCCGGAGCCAATTAAACGCGCGTTATCTGCGCCAAATTTTAAAGCGTTGATACATAAATCCTTTCGTTAAGCCCCGCAGCGTTCTTGACAGCCAAGGCACATGCTAACATGCCATTTTCCGCACCCCAACCATATAAAAGTCAACCCCAACTCCCAGTCCTATTCCTTAACCTTCTCGCTCTCGCTAAACTCAAGGACTGCTGAAAAAAAGGAACACAAGAAGCGCGAAACTTTTTTGAAAGAGTTTTTCCTCTGGGGCGTAAACGACGCGTTCCCTTAAGGATAAGCCAACAGGACGACGATGCGTAGCGAAAGTGGATCCCTCGCTCACTCTATTTCTATATCTATCTTGTGTGTGTGTTGATACACACGTATATTTATATAAGTATATGTGTGTCTGGGTGTATTTTAAAATTCACTGTGGCTTAGCATGCGCATCATAAAATAAATTTTAAGCGCAAGTGGCGCCATTAAGTCTGCTTTTAACTTTTTTGCACCCACTACGCGGCTGAGGCGATTTCATAGAGGATTTCCACAACGAGATGTACGGGGCAAACGGGTGCTTGCTGTTGCCATATAATGTGTAAAAAGTTTATCAAAACCCTTTCCACACCCTAGAAGCGTAAACGATATAAACATATTTATATATGTACACAGACAGCTCTGCCGTTAGGGTGTATCAAGAAATTTAAAAGTCCATTAGTTTTTAAAACAATACATTTTAAAGAGTAGCAGCCATACAAACTGTTGGTTTAATGTATCAAAAAAATCTGTATTTGGTTTTCAATTAGCAACGAGCAACCCCACTATATGGAGTCATACAAAATGGCGGCCTTTCGTTTGCTTTCCTTTTTGGCTACACTTTTTCAGCCACAAAACTTTTCGACGCGCTCTTTTACAAATTACCAACAACTTTAGTGCTATTTTTACGACCAGAATAAGCGTTGATGTGAATAGATATCTTTACATGTGTGGGTAGATAAAGACGTATATATTGTATGCGCTGTCTATATGCGCTTGCTAATATTTATATTGAAGTATTTGCAATTTTTCAAATTCGCTGCAAAACGTGTAAACAGCAAATAATTGAATTTAAGTGCTGTGCACAGCAGAAATTCGTGTTTTTCCAGATGGCAGCAAGAGGAATACATTTTTTAATTAATTATTTTTTGCAAAATGCCGGCAGCAATAACAAAGACTTACGAACACTTTTTAAAAGGCTATTAAAAGCGCGATTTTGACATTTATATTGACAGGCAATAATAGACAACATAACTAAGGAAAGCATTCGGCAATCGGCAGTCGGCAGTTGGGAGTCCAGTAGTCCAGTGTGGCGGCAACTGGTATACAAATTAAAACCCTTGCGGTGCATAAATGCAAATGCCACCGAAAAAAAACAAAACCAGTAGCCAAAGACCTGCAACAGACCCCAGCTAAAACTCAGGCAAGACTTGCATTGCTGGCGAGGCAGGCATAAATCTTTGGCGTGAATTTTCACCGAGGCAGCGCCAAAATGACAATTGTGTCAGCTACTGTGTGGAGTCCATGCCCCCACAGAGTAGCAAGCGGCGGCTTAGAAGTCGCAGCTAGCAACAAAAAACGAAAATAAATTATTTTTCACATTTTTTTTGTTGTTAGTAAAATTTGCATATTGCAATTTTTAACACCTCGGGTGGGTCATCAAGGCAAGCAAGGCCTAGGCAATCATAATTAAACAACAAAAGCGTAACGAAAGTGTGTGTGTGAATGTGGATGATGATGGAAGCTGCATCCAGAAGCTGCAGCCGACAATTATGCGCCCCGTCAGCCCAAAAGACAGACAGACAGACAGACAGACAGGTTGGAAGGAAAGGGAGGGATAGGAAGAAGAGCAGACATGTTGACGTACCTTTTGGGCATAAAATTGAAATCCCGACCAGGATGCCACGTTGCTGCTGCTGCCGCCGTCGTTGTTTTGGCATTAAATTTGCCACTTCTTCGACATGCGGCAGCCAGGCAGGCAGTTCAGTGAGGCAGCAACACGATGGCAACGACAACAGCAACATACAAATTTATATGGCTGCGGGGCATGTTGAAATTATGCCATCAAATTGGTATCAACAACCAGCGCAGCGCAGCGACGAGACGAGACCTGCCCGCTGCTAGAGGAGTTCTCGTTCTGATTCTGGTTTCTCTCTCTTTTTTTTCTCGATTCCTTTAAAATGCTAGTGGGCTGCGAAGCAACAACTACAACTACAACTACAACAACAACGACTAGCGACAATTTGTGTGCGATGTGTAAAGTAAAATGTTGTCTGGGTGTGAACCTAATGCGTGTTGAATGCCGCATGCGGCATCATGCGCAAAGTTGCCCCCGAACAACAACAGCAACAGCAAAAGCAACAACAACGCTGCTCAAAGTGGGCTTGTAAGCAAATTAGAGCATTTTGTGCAGCAGCAGCAGAATTTATAATTGCTTTGATATAGACGTTAAGAGCTTAGATGGCGATGACCTTGTACGGTAAAATAAAATATAATGAAAATATATCACGGGAGAATTGTTGCAGGAAAGTCAACTTGGTTAGGTAAACCTATTACAAATTTTCAAATTTTTTAATTTTAAAAAATAATAATAAATAAAAATATTAGAAATAAAATAAATAAAAATAAATGAAATATATATATATTATATATGTACATATATTACATTTAAAACTTTTATACTTGTATTAACGAATTTTAAATTCACAAAAATTATTATACGGTAAATATAATGAACTAAAGAAACTCCTTTTATTTTATGTTGTGCATTTGCCTGGAAGCACATATCTTAAATTTTGTAGTTGCCCCTCTCATCTCGTTTGCGTATCGGCAACGAGTAATTTCAATAAATAAACCAAAAGGCTGACCCTTCACTTTGTCGAATATTGCGAAAATTAAGAGCGCAGAAAATAATTACGCACTATTGCAATAATTTCATAAAAGCGAGCAATCCACAGCAAAAGGATCGCGGGTAACATGAACCTGTCGGCAATGGAATGGAGCCAAAGAAATCCAAAAACAAAGGAAAAGAAGGAGTTGCGCCACAATCAACGCCCCACGGTCAGTTCAAAATGCAAGAACTACAACGGCAACGGCGGCCCCAACAGAAGTTATGATGATGCTGGCGGCGGTGGCAACAACATCACCGAACAGACGAGATCGGGGCAGCTTGAATAGCATGAAAATGCTTGGATGCTGACCGACGTTTTGGCAATTGGCGCGGCCTTTTTAGGGCCTCAGCTTGGAAATTGGTAGGAGTTGATGCGTTGATGCAATTACACCATAATATTCACACTTTGCGAGGTGAGAAAATTGCGGGCTATTAAAAGATCATAATAACGCTGTATGCCGCACGAAGCTGCAGCAAGAGCAGCAGCTGTAGATGAAGATGAAGATGCTGCAAATTGTTGCCAACTGAATCCAGGCGAATCGGTTGATGTGGCAGCAAGAGCAACAGCAACGGCAGAAGCAAAAGCATTGCCGCCGACATTTATGACAGGCTATGAAATAATTTTTGCACCCTTTTCTTCCATATAAATACGTAATATTATTCGCCCTCGTTCTTTGTGTGAGACTCAGTTTGGTTGCTTCGTTAGTTGTGGCATATATTCAATGCCAAAACGACAATGTTGCACACATGTCAAACATGGAGGCGCTTCACTTGATTTAGAACTGTGCCAAGTGGCGTTCGCAGAAATTGATTTTAAAATCGTTTCAAAAACTATAAAAACAAAAGACGAAACGAATCCCATTCTCATTTAGTGAAAATACAAAGTTGTCAAATTGCACAAATCTCTGCGAATTTTTCGGCTTCACGGGAATCAACTTTAATAATGCACATTAGAGCAAATAAATCATATGCCAATATAAATATATTATTTTTTTAACTTCAAACCTTTCAAAGCTAAATCCCATTTATTCAGTTAACTCTCTCTTTTGTTTAAGGTACACTTCGAATAGTCTTTAGTCATCAAAACTTGAATATCTAGATCATAATTCTAATCAACAGCTTCGGGAAGGTGTCTCAATTCACAACGTTTGAAAAACCAGTTTTGCATCCCTGGCGGTTCCCTGTAGTGAGATCGTCTTATCTAAGCAGCGCTTTTAACACAATATCACATTACGATCCGTAAATCCGTAACACATTCACAACGACCTTTAATCAAATCAGCTAGTTAACGTTCATTTCAATACATTTTATGATTATTAATATTATATGTTTATATTCAGCTTGATTATCGCTTTGTTCAAAACCAAAACAGCCAACACACGCTGCCCAGTTCCATACATATATTAATCCGAACTCAACCCAACAACTGTATACGATACGTATATACTATATCAAAAGTCATTAGAATTGTCAACGCATAAATTAATTGCTCATAAAGTGGCTAAGTTATGATTGCTTTATACGACTATATCTGTATCTTTTTTTTCTTGTTCTCATTTTTATTAATTTGTGTGAATGGAATTTTGCTGTGTGCCGTTTGCGAAATCAATTGTGACAGATCCGTCGATTTATATTTTATTTTGCAAATCTTTTAATTACCACGACAGTTTAATGATCTATTATCAACTTAATATGTACGACAAAGTAACGATTTTTATTAGAATAGTATTTTACATCTATATAAACAATAATATAATAAAACAAAAATAGTTTTATTGTGACTACTCAATCTCATATCTATATTAATATTAAATTTCAACAAGTGAGGGCATCTCAAAGTCGTTTCCTGGAAGCATCATTCGAATTTCTTTTCTATTAAGTATACATAATTAAGTGATACAAAAAAAATGAATACAAAAACTATTCAGATAAGTATACAATGAAAAGTGGGAATTCAATAGCAGAAAGCCATCAAACACACATCAAGATGTCAATATATCAACAATAATCATCACAAAGTTAAATAAAAAAGGGAATTCAAATTAAAACACGACTTAATGGTGATCGATTTCTGAGCGCCCGTTGGAACATCTTATAATACCACATTCGTAATTTACTGACCCTAATCCCCTTTATACATATATATCTATCCTTCTTTGATGGCAGTGAACCTCTACCAAATTCGAAATTACACAGTTCATCAAGATGAACCAATCGATTTTGTATTTCATTTTTGCCATCAACACACAATTAAAAGTGTATGCAAGCAATTTGGATGTTAGATTGATGTATGAATAATCAATAGAATTCATTAAGTATCCACATAACGAATTGGGTTAATTACAATACATGCCAAGTTTCAATGCAATTTCATACATAATTTCCAAGTCCATCGATCAATACTCGCATACAAAATCGTACATTTCACCAGGAATCCAGGAATAATGATGTTAAAGCGTTTACACACTAAAATGCTGAAATTTATGGAATGTTGATTAAGAAGTGTCTGAATGGGCGCCAGAAAGTTCTTCAATTTGTTGCAAGTTGACTGGGTAAATGTTTCAATCGTTTGCAGCAAGCATTTCAACGCAAATTTACAAAATTACATTTCAATTATTTGTGCTATTTTATTGTTGGAGTCTTCGTTTTCATTTCTGTCTCTGTCTTTGGTCCTGTCTCAATGTCTGGCCAAGGGAGACAGCGATCATCACACCTACTTTCTGGCAATGATAATTGCCCATAATTCAACAGCTTTATGCTGTAGATTCGAGCTTGAGTTCCGACTTTCAAGACCTCAACATGTGTTAGCCTAGCAGTGCTGTCAGCTCATGCAACACGTGCAACATGCCAACTTCTGTGTCTGACTCTTGAAAGTCTCTTGATGCCTTTTCTGAGACCGACTCTGAGTTATCACAACGCATGCCACTCTCTGAGGCATACAAATTAGTTTCGTGCTTAATGATTGCGTAAATGGTTGATGGAATTCGTGTTGCTATTGCCCATTAACTTGGTAGTCTTCTCTCTAGCAAAAGATCCGCATGGACCTGTGCTATTACAAGACTTACCAAAGCGGCAATAACTTGGCAAATTAGCCAGTAGTTATTAGATTGCAAAGAGCAAGAAAACTAAATGCATCCTATAATTAAGCAATAGAATGCATAATTGCAAGTCATCTATAAAATCATCCAATTATTGCTCTCATTAGTCTCGCTTAGACTGCATTTTGGGCTAAAGCTTAAACTAACTGTTAATTATGGCAAACAACAGCAAAAATAAATTAATTTAACGTAATCCTTCTCACTTCCACTGAATTTCTCATTAAGAATTTCTCTTAAGAATATTTTATGAAATCCCACAATACATTCCCATAATGCGCTATAATTATGCATACAAAGTTGCTATTTCTGATGGCAAGGATATAATACATAAGTGGCAACATTAACTCAGTGGCAAAAGAACGTAAGCCCAATAGTCGGTATAACCTCAATTTCATAAATAAAAAAAAATAAAAACAATAACGTTGCGTGCCTTGACAAACACACGAGATACCAATCAACAACATGAAAATCAACGATGAACGAAAAAAAGACAGAAAAATAATACAAAATTTTATTAAAAAATTACAATACCCAAATGACCACGCCGCCTGGCTGTCCCTTATGAAATGATGATCTTTCGATGCGATGCGATACAATGACGATCCCAATACATAAAAAAGGGAACAACAAAAACAAGAGAAGAAAAACCTGTGGCAACCAACTGCACATTAAATTGTGATGCATCAATAAAATTTGCCTGCAGCAAGTTCCCAAAGCCATGCTACGAAAGTGTTAACTTCGAAATATGTTGCCGCTCTATAATTATGGATGGTTTTCGGTATAATTGCGCTGGGCCTTCAGTTGGTTTGCATGCAGCGAAGGAAGACGAACTTCGACTTCAAACCCGACTGCTTCAATCAAAGCAACTGACGAGCTGCAACAGCAGCAGCCCCAGTGGCTGTTGTTGACGACCCTCGACACTGCCCCAAAACTTCAGTATCGGTATCTGCATCTGTATCTGTATCTGTATCTGTGTTTGGTAGCTGCCGACGCAACATCGCTTGAAGTAGCGCAAATTCATTTATCTAAAAAAAAAAAAAAAAGTGAAATGAGAACAAAAAAAGAACACCGAAAAGGCACGCCAGGCCACTCAAAGGTGTTGGACTGTAGGCCAGCTCGCTTTAAGCCAAAAACGATCCGAAAAACGAATGAGAGCCAAGAAAAAAACGAACAACATTCGAGTAATTCCGGTAATTTACGGTCCCGAAAAAAAGAACCTCGTCGACGCTTATGAATCATAATCACAATTTCTTCAGCTCACTCTCTCTCTGAGTAAAGCTCTTTTTCTCTCTTTCACTCGCCATGTCTCTCTAGCTATCGCTCTGAACTCGACGACTGTTTTGGATGCTGCTGATGATGATCAATGATCTGCAAAGTGTTTTTCGTTGGAGTTATGACTCTGAAGGCTTCGCTCTCGAGTGCCAGCCGCAGGCTAAACGTGCGCTCGCTTTAATTTTCAATATGTCTGGAGATCGGAGACGACGACGACGATGACGACGACGGCCACTGGGTCAATGCTGATGGCTTTTGTTTTTATGGCAGACATGTAGGCACCTTTCAACTAATTTATAAAAAGAGATTCGTGAATCGTTTTATCTTTCTGTTTTTTTTTTGGTTTTTATGTGTGTGAGTTGGGTGTATATGCGTGTGTACCAAAGTCGTCGTAGAAAAAAACATAATTAAATGTTTTGAATTTTGAAAACAAATTTTTAAAAAAAATCACAGCTTGGCGTGTCGTAGGAAAGCAGTTCTTGGTATGAGCCAATATAATTAAATGTTTATAATTCATGTATTTAAAAACGAAAATAAATACCTGGGAACCTGCTACATAATTTACTGATTAAGTAAAATATGCAAGCAGGGAAAATCCCTGCATAACTACATATATTTGAAAAATGTAAATAAATTAAAAATGATAGGGAACTCGATTTAACCTCAACAAAAAAATACGCATTTAATCAAATTGGCTGCCACCAATCAGAAAATGTCAGAGAAAAGCTTAAAAACAAAACATTAAAATAATAATAATAAATAAATGCACGTGCAACCACAACAAACTCATTATTTTACATATCACACATATTTTGACATAACCATAACCAGCAGACCAAATAAATTGCCAACAACCAATCGATTTTGGTAGCTGCCTCAAATGACGAACATACAACACACAAACGCATCCTTTCTTTCTGCGCTGTCCTGTAACCAACATTCCCAATTCACGGTCATAAATCGCTGGCCGGGCTCCAGCTTCAATAATTCAGTGCGGGAAATTTTGTGCTGGGTGTTCAAACAAATCAAACCGCAACAACAGAAAAGCAGGGGGGTGAACAAAAAACGAAGTCAACAACGCAAAACAAACGTAAAAATCATTGCAGCACAAATTTATGAGCCAAATAACAACGGGAGATGACAAGAGCCCAGCAGCGGTCACCACCTACAGTTCAATTTGTGCTGCCTGGTTATTGGTGTTGTTTGCTTTTGCTTGTGGTTGTGATGCTGCCATCTACCGGGTCATGTTTTGGCCACTTGGTCAATAAGTCAGTTGCCCCGGCGCAGCAGTAGAAAATATTTAATTTGGCAATCATCGACTAAACTATACCCCACACAGTTAAATAGTAATATGCAAAAAACCAAAAAAAATTGTCTTAGACTTGATAAGCTACTAAGAAAATGTCATAAGCAGATATTATTATTTCACTTAGTAAGTTTTATTATTAATTGCTGTGAAAATTGTGGGTGTAAATATTAGACCAATAAGACTCTCTCTACTTAAGCAAAAATATCGAGCCTTATTTGCAAATACATCGTATGCGACAAAAATCATACTTTAAAGTAGAATTGTTTTTTTTTTTTTTTTTAAATTTTCATCCGTTTTTATTGCCTTATATCTCCGATATCGGCTATAAAAAGAATTCTAATATTTTGTTGTGTTGCTGCGTTTGGTAATTGTCAACATATTTAAGTTGTAAGTTAAAGATTAAATATCAATTGCAGGGTATTTAAGCGCATGATAAATATTCGCGATTCATATGTGCTGCGGCTATGGAACGCGTATAAATAATATTCGCACGATATATGTCCCCTTGGCAGGCAGACGACGCCATCGCCAGCTCGAGCTACAGCTTCAGCTCTGGCTGTAGCCGTTGCCCTTGTGGTTGGCAGTGCCATGCGCAGGCGCGAAACAGGCGCCTCTGGGCATCAGCAGCGGGTTTGGCCTACGTGGGCGCCGTCGCACTTTATGTGCGGAATTCCATTTCGTTGTGCCAGAAAAAAAAGAAGACGAGAATTCAAAACAAAATAATAATAACAAACAAAACAAACGCAAGTCGCCGTCGTCGTCGCCCAACTTGATATATGCGCTGCATGCTCATAAAAATGTCAAAAATTGTGTTGCGACTCTCTCTCCCTCTTCTTCGGTGTGCGACGCTTTGTCTACCTTGTGCCTCTTGGACTCTCTTTAGCTGCTGCTGAGCGCATGCGCGCATATTTCGCTTTAATTGGCTAACGCAGCCAAGCCACCAGGGCACCGCCAACGATGACGCTAAATGTGCCCAGCACACGCATAGGTGGGCCTCTGTAGTACCTCGTTGCTCTCTCTCTCTTTCTGGCCCCAGCAGCAGCTTTGGCTTCAGCGCTGTCTTGGACGCGTTTGTTTAGCGCTTTAAGCGCATTTAATGTGACACAGAACGAAAAGGATAACGACGACAGCAGCAGCAGCAGCAGCAGCAGCAGCGTCTCTGTAGCAGCAGACAGAACAGCACGTGACACAATGGGCAATGGTCAGTAAAAAAGAAAAAAATACAGAGACGACGCATGCGTGCCAAAAGCAAATTTCACGCAAATCAAAATGTCATAAATTCGTGGCTTATGCCCAGTGAGAGCCTCGGGCAGATCTCTGGTTATATTTAAAATGAAAATGATACGTCTGCGCGACACACACACTCACAAATGCATGTATACTTTTACATACACGCACACAAAGCGATAAGCAAAGCGAACGCACAAAACGTAAAGCAAATGACAAGTGTTAAATTGGCGCGCGAGCTTCAACATGTCGTCGGCCGGCCACTAACAAAGAGCAGCAGCAGCAGCAGCAGCAGCAATAAGAACTGACGGCGCTCTCAAGTGGGAGTAAACACGAGCAATGCTTGTTGTACCCAAAAGTACCGTATGCAGAAATGTACCATTCTCAATAAGTGTACCGAAGCGAAGCACACAAAAGGAACTTTCTTCATTTGCAGAACATTGTTTATTGTACCCAATAGTACCGTATGCAAATAAGTAAATTTTTCCACCAAAATGTACTGATTATTTAAGCATTATATTTGTATGTGAAATATAAATTAAGGCGAAAAGTTGTTTTTTTCTTTTCGCAATAGACATTAAATTAAATGTACCAGTTGAAAAACAGCGATCTAATGTACCAAAAAGCAAAAATGTACACATGTACATATTGCAGTGCAATTGTACCAGGAATCGTATACACGCGCACACACACATGAGCAGATACAATGAAAGCATGTAAAAGAATTCGTTTTTTCTTAACTTACCATCTCATGTTGCTGCCAGCGCCACACTACGTTATGTCGTTATTCTGTCGAACTTTTCACACACACCTACACACATAATATTGAACACTGCACTCGCACTCTTCTTACTTTCACGCCAATTAATAACCACGCATTGCGTTTGCAAACTGTAGACAGCTTGTCTCACTCTCACACACGTCACGTTGATACAATTATAGCTTAACGAACCGCTAAAAAAAAAAAAAAAATTTGCTGCTTTCTTGCATTTATTTTACTAATTCTCTTAAACAATGAAACACTTTGTGACACATTCCAGACACTTGCAACTAAATAAAGTCTCACCTTATTTAATTATAAATGCAGCAATTAATGAGCAGGATTCGCGAGGCCTCCCTTTGGGGCTAGCGGAGCACCCGCCACCCGAAAACTAAAAGCGGCACTTAATGCACATTTATATGCATTGCTAATATGCAATTACTAATGCACTTAAATATTTAAGCACTCGACTGCACATTCCGATTAGTTACAACACTTTTCACGTCAAAAAAAATAAAATAAATTAACACCCACGACAAAACTCAGCCGCCGGCAGCTTGCGAAAATAATTACACTGATCTATCGATGATTATCGATAACGCTGCATAATACGCAATTGATCTGCACCTGTGATGGAACTTCGATAATGCAAATATCGATTTCAATAGAAAGGGGACAATTGAAAAGTACTAATTCGTGTATGTGTGTTAGCATGTGCAAATGTAGTTGTGCTTAAAAGTGAAATATTCTTTGTTTTTTGTGTGTGTGCTGCAAGAAAACATTTATATCCATTTCGGACTGCATACAACGTTTATAATGGCCGTTAAGGCTTACAGATGCCAACGATACATGTGTTTGAATACGTGTGTGTGTGTGTGCGTATAATGGACGCCCTGCTCTTAATCGCTTCAACAACAACAACAACGTGAAGGGCCAGGGCTGCAAAAGAATGGTTTGGGGGCTAGTTGGCTTGGCCCTTAGTCCTTGTAACTGCGACATTCATAGTCTGACCAACGAACAGCAATTAAAACGGATTAAAAAGGCAACAAACTGATTTATGAGCCAAGAAACTCAAATAACGACAATACGAGAGCATTTTTGTGGGTGATTTGGGTAGCTTCCCAACCACATAGTACAGTGAAAACTCTCTTGGCTGGACACTCACAGACGAAATTTCTTTGAAAATAAAGCAAAGAAAACTGTCCGTTTTGTAGAGTGTTCGTTAAGTTAAGTTTGAGTTATCACTATAGTTCAACTTGGCTAGCTAGCTACATAGTGCAGTGAAACCTTTTTTGCCTGAACACTCATAGTCGAGCAACTCAAAGGTAGCAAAATTGCCCTGAAAAAGGGTTCAGCTAATTGAGCTGTCCGTTAAATGAGTCTTCACTGTAGTGCAACTGGCTGGTCCGTTCACTCATTCGAAATTGAAATAATTGCGCATTGAAGCAATTTAGAAGAATCACATTCACATGCGTTGCCTGTTGTTGTTGCTCTAATTGAAAAATATTAGGAGAGCGCAATACGAAATGTGGCACGAGGCATGCCACAAAACCAAAAGGAAAGCTGCTGCTGTTGCTGCTGCAATTTGGCGCATAGATCTCTGGGCAAGCTATTCATGTATTCGGAATTTATAACCGCATATAGCGCACATAAATCCCATGCAACAGCAGCCAACAGCAGCAATAGCAACGGCAACAACAAAATCGAACTTTATGTGTTGCAATGCCAATGGCTGCCATATGCCATATGCTGCCAGCACCCATTCCCCATCGCCCCCCGCCCCCTCTATCGTTGCCCATCCAGCCAATTGCAACACCCTCTTCTGGCACTGTCGCCAAAGCTATTGCCACCGTTAGAAATGGCTGACGACGGCATTGCCCGGGTTACGAATAGAACTGGAGAGCGAGGATTATGGGGAATGCTGGGTGACATGGAGGGAGAGAACTGCTGTGTACAATGCTTATAATTGCCTGTTGTTGTACTGTGAGCACGCATCGGTCTAACACCCCCACAGACCCACATTCCCAATGTCCAACGTCCAGCTCAGTGGTGCGATTGTAAAATGTAAAATTCCAAATAAATGGCCATGAGGTGGCTGCTATTGCTATTGCTGTTGCTGTTGCTGCCACTTAAGCGCCACAACCACCGGCAAAAGCTTCTGCTGCTGCTGCTGCTGCTGACCATGTGTTATGGCCTAAAGTAAATCTTCATTAGATTTGCCAGAGCTACCAAAAGGCTGCTGCTGCGGCACGACCATAAAAAGCAGCGGCACTCTGGACATATCGGTATTTATGGCCACTTTTGTTGTCATTTTAATTGATTTCAATTTTTGTGCATTGAGTCTCTCTCTTCGATAAGCATGAGTTGCAAGACATCAGAGCAAATCTGCCACTTTCAAATTACACATTTGTTTCAATTCGATCTGCCGAAATACTCGTACTTTGAAATTTACAATCAATGCGAATATGTTGTGATTGTGCAATGAGAAAACTAATCTATTTACATTTTACTGCAATAAATTAAATTTACTTCTGGCAAATAGTTGAATATATTAAAGTTTATTTCAGAACATTAGGGAAAATCGTTATGACTAGAAACGTTTAGAAAAAGTTGCAACTTCTTGAGAACTGTCTCAAATTACCCAAAACAGACAGTTAAATTCAAATACAATTCAATTGCCTAACCCGAATCACAATTACCATTTACTTATGCCGAAAATTGATTTAGGCAACAAATTAAATGAAATGTGACTCAAGTGGGCAACAGTTCAACAGAGTTCAAGCAAAGAATTGACTGCATTGGATGGCAGCGAAGATGTGGAGGGAAGAAGGGCAGCTCCCCAGTTGAAGTAAGTAAATGACAACAGCTGGTTTCAGTCTCTTTAGCCTCTGAAGTAACAACATCCCCGAACCTCAGGCGCTCCACTCATTAGCAATTGATGAAGCGCACTTGCTGGAAGCACAAGAAGTTAACAGAGACCAACGGCGAACAAAAAAAAAAAACAAAAAGAAACTTTATGAAATTTTGTGGTTGCTACCGTTTTACCAAAAAATGTCTGCGGTCTGCTGTTGAAGGGCCCATAAAAAGGACAACCGCATGGCCAACCCCTAATTGTTGTGGCCAGTAAATACGTATACTCTATATATGCCATACTATATACATATAATGCAAAACCGACTCGTACATAACAGTAAACTTGTGAAAGAGCAATAAAGATGATTAAAATGTAATTATGCTTAATTTTCTGACAAACACAGGGTTGGAAAAGCACTCACCCAACTCTGAAAAATTTTAATTGATGAGCTCACAGGGTTGAACTTTTTCAACTTTTCAACAATGCCCCTGCCGGGGGAATGTGGGTGAGGTCTGTGTAGCGGTACCTGCACTTGAGTGCGAATTAATTTGTTTTTGAAAATTTGGCAAACTTTGTCTGTGTGAGAACCTTTTTTCGTATAACGATGAGAAAATATCAAATGAAAATGTGAAGAAAAACAAAGTAAATACGATATCATTTTTGTGGAGGGGGTGAGGGGTGGTGAAATTGCGGTTGATTAGCCTTAGACGATATTGCTGCGTAAAATTTGCACTTGTTACGGCAATCATTGAAATTTGTTCGCATTTTGTTCCACTGGGATTTGGGCATAGGGCAGAAGCAATAATGCCAGGGGTTGCAGCGCCATGGGGTTGCTTGAAATGATATCTTTCAGATAGATATATTAATCACATAGAGGCATAAAATTAATGTCTTGTGTGCAAGTGTGGCAAATTGATATGTTCAAGCCGATATCAATTGCGATGTGTGGAGTGTGGAGTGTAGAGTGGGTGAGAATCTTTCATGACTGGAGCGATGTTGCAACTGTTGAGAAGTAAACATGAACAACAGTTTTGTATGTGGAATAGAAAAAATAAAAACATTTATATTTGAGCATAGTTTTTAAATTCAAATTTTCAATAGCAAAATATTAAAATAAATATTCCAAATCAAGTTTATGAATATCTGATTATCAAACTCATCCAAACTGTGTCAATTTATGCTTCCGCCTACTTTAAAGCGCGCACACAACAACCGCTCCAATTAGCTGTTGATATTGATAAGATTTTTTACCAAAATATACTATTGAATTATGTTAATGACTAAGTTAATACAATGCCCCCTTTAAACTAGGCAGTTTTATTTCTCAGCTGCACACAAAGCGTTTCAGGCTATTGTTTCTTTTTATTAATCATTTTAATTATAATTTTTTCTTTTTGTCGTTTTTGAAGCGCTTTAAAAGAAACAATGCCGAACAAGTTCCTATAAACTAATCAATGAATTTATAATAACTATCATAAAAACCCAAGTGTGGAAAACATTAAGGAACAAAGAGCAGATAAAAATCTTTAAACAATTTGCTCAACATGACACAATTAAACACAGAGATTTGATGCGATGGAAAGATACCTCTTAAGCAGGAGCAATCAAATTTGGTTTAGATATTTAATTATTGAGTAAAAACAAATAACATCATCTAGTATTTTACCCAGTTATACCCCTTTAGACAATGTTTAATGTGTAAAGGGTATCGTCTTGACTCTCGCTGATCGAACGACACTTAAAACAGTTGGTGTGCAGAAGCATAAAACCAAGAAATTTGTTTAATATGCTCGAGTGGCTGGCAGATTAAAGAAAAGTGTGAAGAAAAGTATCAAATAACTCAAAATTTCAAGTTGAATCATAAAAAGAGAAAAAACACATCTACTGTCATAAACTGAACCACAATTTTTATACGTTATGTAGTTTTCTTCTTTTGAGTTTGTGTGTTCGTATTATTTTTTCATTCTTTCTTCGATTTTTAAGTGGCATTCTTTGTATGCCATACAATGAGCTGTTGAAATAAAAAAGTCGACATGTGTCCTTAGGCCAACGAAATTAAAACGGCATTGTTGTATGCCCCAAAAGAATTTCGATTGCCCCTTCCGCCACCCAGAGTCGCCCAGCAAGTTGGCATCGCGTAGCTCCCGCTGAGCAAACCGTCATGCGCCATCAAATGCAGGACATGGCATCTAGAGATCTGTAAGCCCGACACATCAAATTTGTGAGGCTTCTTTTTGATAAGAATCTATTGACGGTTGACGGTTACTCTTTTTTTAAAGAAATTCTAGCCTGAGCTGTGGCTTGCATATATAAAAATGAATTTTAATTTTCCTTTAGACAAAACTAATTTAATTAATTTGATTGTATCTTAGAATTAAGTTCTATAGTACAATAGTAAATCAAGAGCAACAAAGGCCTTCAGGTTTAATGAAAAAAAAATATTTAATATTCTACAGTACACTTTTTAAGTTCTTTTAACAAGAGTATTTCTGAAAATTTCTTCATTGTTATTAAAAATAAACAATTTGTTTATAGATTCCAAATCTCACTGTTGTAATTAATTTATATGTATTTAAATAAAATTTTTGCATTAAATACACAAAGAGCTAACTATTGTAACTACACGAATTTACAAATTAAATTAAATATTCCATTGCGTTGCCAATCCATCGAGTTTCATTTCTATGTGTAACATTTTGAATTATAAAATCATCACAAGCGCTCTCTGCTAGGGTATCAAAAGTAATAATTATGTTCATCAGCATTTATGGGCGCCGAAATATTTATGATTTTAGTGGGCCGTCAAAAAAGTGTCTTCAATTCAATGCCTAGTCGAAACTGTCGAAACTGCCGACACCAATGGCAGCTCCAACTGTGGAACTCAAACCCCAGCTCCGACTACAACGTCATGTCGCAGGCTATCCAATTAGCTGTAGAGCAGCATATGGGTCATGTACTCCATGATTCACGCTAATTGCAAACTCACACACATACAGGTGGCAAGTACCAAAGCGCTTGGGGTGAGTTTTCGGGTGCTATGAGCGATGGCCGTGCTACGTGCTGTGGCACGTTGCCCTCCTGATCAATATGCGAACGTGTAATCGCTGTAATCAGACGAGTCCTGATTAAATGGGGGACTGACGCGTGTGCTCTCCAAATGAGCACCGAGTACAGGTAGCACTTGGTTCGGCGACTGTGAGAGGGTCCCTGTTTATAACGGTGTTATGTCGTTAATGTGCAATTGGCATGTTGGCAACACGTATCGACACTTGCACACACACATACGCACAGCAGCCGTTAGGCTCAAATTGATGCTGTTAAATTGTTAATGAGACAATTTCTTAAGGCAAGTCTCACAATTTCTAAGCAGGCTTAAATTCTATGGTAACCATCAATACTTAGCAAGTCTTAAATTAAAAGCAAATTCCATAGAAAATAAAATATTAAAAATAAAAAATTAATCCAACATTAACAACTTTGTAGTTGGAAAATATTTGTTACAATTTTGATTCAATAACTTCAGAGTATTAGTGGCAAATTTAATTAAACTCATTTTGGATTATCAAGTATATAATTATTGCTTATTTTATATTAGTTTAAAGACAGGGTTCGTTTAAATAACAAATTCTTACCTCCAAATTTAAAGCAACTCCTAGCGTAATAAGAATTGTCAGTATTTTAAGTAAAATAAATAACGTTGGGTATTTATATTTGGTTAAAATATTATAAGTTGTGCAACATTTAATATTTACCAATATTCCTTAAATATTTTTAAATATTTTTAAATAATATACTTAAATATATGCTCATTTTAGAACTCCAAAGTATTATTGGAAATATTATTTAAAACTCCTACCTTCAGCTCTTGTTCAATTGAATTTTCGTGCGCTTCGCCTTAACTTCCCTATACATGCAGGAAAAGACTCCCAAATTTGGACGTTATTGCCACAAATTGAGGCGGCAACGCCTTATTAAATGTTTATTTTTTCCGCTCTGAAACATTCCATGGCGTGGCATCCTTCCGGAAACCGCATGCATGCGATATTTAACCTAAATGATTATGAGAATATCCTGTAAAAAATTTAATTGCAGCCTACACAAAAAAGTAATATCAAAATTGAACATTTGGTTACAATTAAGGAGCTCAAATGTGTTCCGGTATTTGGTTAAAAGGTGAGAAAAGTATTAACAAAAAACCTAAAGGTGGTGTGAAATACCAAAATGTAAAACCGCAAATTACAAGCACATGCTAACGCAATGAGCGAATGCATAAATGAAAAAAATACCCTGCAGCCATTACACTTTTCTCTGGAAGCTGCTGCTGCGGTGGCTCTCAGGTGAGCCGTTTAGAAAGCAACGTGGACGCGGATGTGTCGAGCTGTCACTCTCAAACTTTAACAGGTGTGCGCTGTGGGAGGCGCGAAAAAGAAATGCGAATAACGAAACAAATGTCTGGCAACAGCGGATAACAAACTGTCAAAGTTTTGCGCTTATTATCAAAAGCGAAACAAATGAATAACCACAGAGAGCGAGACAGAGAGAGAGAGAGAGAAGTGCAACAGCACTGGCAAATATTGTTTGTGCGATTATTTTTGTATGACATTTTTGGTCGCCTCTTGCCGCCCCTATTTTGGACAGTTGTGTTCTGGTCAGCATCCGATGGGACGCAATGGCGCTTTCAGCATTTTTTTGTAGTTTGCCAGTTTTACTTGCTTTATTTTCCAAATACGTTGCCAACTGCACAGATATCGCATAACGCATCATCTTTAATACCCTGTAACTTTGAATGTTTTGAATGTGTTATTATTTATGCACATGACAGAATAGTTTGTTTTTCAAAACCTGTTCCTAAAATTAACTGACAGACTTTTTTGATTCATCCATCCGAACGAAGTATAAATTAAATATATCAGTTTTCCAGTCGCATTTGATTTCATTATTATTATTTCGATTATTACCAAGTGCTAATTTGACTTAAGTACATATAATAATATATTTATATTAATATATTATTATATGTACTTATATTTGTATATAAAAACCCTACAAAATATACTCTTTGAATTTATCTTGTTTCTATAAAAATAACTTAATACTAAACTTGTATGTAAATATAAACTTTTTGTTAAAAACGATGCATTAAATTGAGCCTCTTGCTCTGAGCGAATTGCAATTGTCAAATGAGAAAGCTGGTCGACAGTCGAGAACTACAAATGACTTTGGTTCGGCTTCCACAGATCTTGGCGTTAACAATATGCCAAAATTGTAATCATAACGCAACGTTAGCATGGACATTATAATAAACTTTCAACAGATATGGTGTGAATACAGTTGCCAGCGGCAACTCAAGCAATTGGCATTTATAAAATGAAATATGAAAATTATATAAGAGCAACCCTCGCCTGCACACTCACACACACACACACACATACATACATACTCACAAAACACCCGCATACACACACACAGAAAGCAATAACTTTTTTCGAGCTCATCAAAAATGACTTCAACACGAGCAAAGCAGAGACACAAAATGGCGACAAAAGCTAAGACACAAGTGAGATGAACAGAGAGAGAAAGAGACCGACAGAGAGAGAGATGGAGAGGGAGAGGGAAATGGAAGCTGCACATTCACTCACACACACACACACACACGTAGAGTGGAGACGACAGTACGAGAAATGAGTCCCATGTCTTTCATTAAAACTTTCGGCAAATTATCGGGTAACATATGCTTGCGGCCTGATTGTCAAATATAGTGAGCACTGAGCACTACACGCATACACATGTATGTATATACTATATTGCAATGTCGATGTGTGTGGCTTTTACGCCCCCTCACCCCTTCAGCCCCCCCACTCCAATGTTCTACCCCTTCAATTGGTATGTGTGCGAGTGTATAACACTTTAGCGCTTGAGTATTGCAAGGGGAATATTTTCGCTCACACATACAGAGAGTATCTGAAGTGATCTCAGACATGAACTTTATATAAATATTAAAGCAAACATCAACTAACGGCTATTCATACTGTGTTTCTCTTTGATTTCCTCGGGGATTCCCCCTAAAGCGTGCCAAGTAAAAGTGCAAAACAATGAACGATGATGCCGAAATTTATTTTCCCGCTTATATTTCCAGCATCCAAATGGTAAAAAATCAAATAAATTCGCGCAGGCGTTGTAATTTTAGAAAAAAACCGAAATGCCAGAGCTGGGGTGGAAAGTCATTAGTAGTGCTATGTTAATTTGGTGCGCCTAATAAACTGCTACTGAACTCCTGCTACACCTGTGGCCCCAACTCTCTCCCAATCTCGCTCGCTCTCTCCCTCTCTGCCTCTCCCCCTCTCGCTCTCTGCTGCTGCACACCCTTGTGCAAATTTGCCACTTCAACAGCTCCTTTGCGGCAAGCGAGTCACGTGCGTCAAGCGAGTGAAAGCTGAAATTTTTGTTGAAAAAGGATATATGGGCACACTGCTGGCGTTGTACAGACATCGTGCTCTGCATTTCAAATGGCTGCTGTGCAGCTGTATGTGTGTGTGTGTGTGTCTGTGTGTTCGCCATCTTGTCTGTGGCAGTCTGCCTTCACCTCTTTTTTTTTGGCATTTTTAAATGGCGTGGCAAGAGCGGCACAGATAAAAACTCGTGCGGAAAGCAATTGTAAAACCAAAGAGACGTAACAAAAATCCCAGAGCAAAGTATTGATTTTCTGTGTGTATTTCTAAGCGTGGAGAGGGGATACAGCATTGAATCAATCAAACGAATTTTTATACACACTTGGCAACTCTGTCCCTGTCCCTGTCCCTGTTCCTGTCCAACTGTCAAAGTGGCTCACACAAAAATGTTGTAACTGTCAAACTGCGGATTCATTTATTTATTCATCATATTTCTTAACTGCTTTTTCTTAGTTTTGACACGGACATGTCCATCATTGTACTACAAGTCAGAAAAGGAACAACACATATCACAAATACTGAATGTTCCATCAACTGTGGCAACTGTGACAAGTCACGCGGGCGACAACTCCAGGAACCTCTAAACGAAATCACTAAAACAAACATACAATAAATGCAAAAGAATCAAAGTTGACAATTGAATGACAAAATTAATCCTAAAAGAAAGAATATAATAGTAAATGTCAATTTATTTACAAGAAACTTATTTTGAACGTATGCGATAGCATTATGAACAGCTTATGTTGAGACAATGCACATAGAAAAAATTCTTTAAATGAACATACAATAAATTAATTTAAACTTGGCGAAAAATGAAATGTGATAAAGTGCAAAATACGCACCTTCAAAAAATCGAATTCATTCATAACCAAAATAATGTAAAACTCAACTGATTGCCTTATAAACTATTGCATTATAACTCGATTGGTTATCAAACCAATTATAGAGAGCAAAGTGAAAGGATTGCACTGAAATCAATCGCAGCTGCGAAAAGCGAAAAGAACTCAATGCATCCGCCCTAATAAGAATCGCTTTATTAGCAACTGCCCAACGCATTTATGTTCAATTGAGCGGCAGAGTCAAGGCAACATCCGTTGCGTTCCAGTCACAATATGGAGCTAAGCATAAGCCGATACAGAAAAAATATTGATTGCACATAATTATATGATATCGATACGATACGCGCAGCCCACAACGTAAAGTGAAAAGTGAGCCTGCGAAATGTGCAAAATTTCATGCACCCCGACGTCTTGTGGCTTGACCAACATTTGCGCTTAATTAAGAGCCAGCAACTGGTTTTCGAATTTTTGGGGGGTTTTCGCACCGCTTTAATGTGCAGCGCATAAAAATCGGAAGTTGCAGCTTTAAATTTAATGCGCTTACGTTTAAAAGAGAGTGTTGAAAGCGAAGCACCGAAAATCACGCTTAAATGACAGGCGCACAATTTGGCTACCTGATCAAAACGGGACACCAACAATTTATGAGCATATTTTGTTGTCTATCAAAACGTTTAAACTTTGCAAAGTGTTTGAATTTAACGACTTTTAATTAATGTTTAACGAAAATTGCTCCACACACTTAACGAAAAAGAGAAACGGAAATTTGCTGCGCAGCTGCACAAAAGCTGACAGCTATGACCGGCAGGTGGCGCCAGCTACTGAAGTCGTTGCCCGGCAACCATTTGAATTAATCAAAGCACAAACATTGTGACAGGTTCAAGCACTTTTTCTCTGACAGCGAAAAATTGTGCAAAATATATAACATAATAATAATATAATGAAATTTATACCTCTACATACAACCAATACGGCAATAGTCTACAAGAATTCGCTATGTTCGCTCGCATCGCTACTGGTTGTCGTCTTCATTGCCTTGTCGGTTATGCTGCCGGTTTTGTTGGTCTCCCTGCTGAGTCCCTATTCTGGCATCTCTGAGTCGCGTGTACTCTACGAGCAGCCCAAAGTGCAGTTCAAATATCAATACATCTTTGTGGCCAACACAGAAAATGTGGCATCCGTCTCCACCTCTTCGGCATTTCTGGCCTGCAGCAGCTTTGGCAACTTTAATGCGCGAACACAAAATTATTCCGGCAACTGTGACTCGAGCAAATATTGGACACAAGATTTGGATCATGATGCGGTCACAGATCGTCTGCATTTTCGTCTGGAGCTGCAGAAATTGCCTGCGCGCCTGCTGAACTTTGATCTGTTACTGTTCTTCGAGGCGCAGCTGCAACACAAGTGTGTTTTAACTCCTCCCGCTGTCCTCGCACATCAGCTGCAATTGCCGCAAACGGCACGACTGCAAAATGGCCACATTCAACTGAAAGGTGAACTGAAGCTGAAGCAGTATGTGGAGTTCACGTGCCCCTTCCCGGGGCGCAACATTCAGACGCACTTCCGCCAAGTGCAACTGGACAGCAACAACAGCCATGCGGACATCGCACAATACAAAATGGAATCGTTGCTTGGTCAGGTGAAGGCAAATCCTGCCTACTTTCAACTGCTAGTGCAGGAAACATATTTTAAGCCCGCATCGCCACGTCTGGAACCCGGTTTGATCATCGAACTGGAGGTGGATGTGCTGCAGGTGCCGGCTCGCTATCACTTGAGCATTTGGGAACGTTTGGGCCAATTCTGGTTGTATTTTGCATCCTTTTTTGGCATCTCGTTTTACATAATGAACAAACTCAAGGATTTTCTATTTGGTCGACACATCATACGGTCCTGGGAGATTATACCATGGAAGAAGCTCTACTGACACGAGTCGGGCGCCATGCTGGAGATGGACAACTTCTCCATTGGCGAATGAGACGGAGACGTTTGGCATTATTTCAGTCAATGTTTAAATTAAATAACAATTATACAATGAATTTAAAAACTGTTATAAGCCGGGAGTAGTGGGGAGGGAAGACTTCAATCTCTACTTGTCGCGACTATTCGACATAAGCGCCAGATTGCCGAAGCTCGATGACGAAGGCTCTGGCGTGGGATCGTAGGCTCGATTATCCTCCAGCACAATGGTGGTGCGTGGATAATGATCCAATTGCACAAACAAATAGCGAAACTCCTGTTTGCCCGTGGAGTCCTGCAAAAAGGAGAAAACAAATTGTCAGTCTTACAGAACATACAGTGGA
The DNA here is from genome assembly GCA_035045625.1 of Drosophila formosana. Lineage (NCBI taxonomy): Eukaryota > Metazoa > Arthropoda > Insecta > Diptera > Drosophilidae > Drosophila > Drosophila formosana. Next base: position 731,888 of record JAWNOW010000030.1, read on the forward strand.
TAACAACTTATTTCAAGCAGCACTTCAAATATTTTCAAATTTAGTATAGTGGAAAATCGAATTGTTGTTAAATGTTTGTTAAAGTGCTGCTTAAAATAAACTGTAAACAGTTTATAAACTGGAATGTTTTGGAACGCACCCGTCGCGACTCCAGCTGCACTGTGGCCTTGTTCCGCAGTCCCTGGACATAGAACTGCATGCGCATGTGCGGCACGCCGTTGCGATCGAAGTTGTTGTGTGCCACATGCTGACGACGTCCGCGACGCGTCGTCTCGCCAAATCCTTTTATGGGAGCACCCAACGAGTCCTGCACACGTGGATCGTCCACGACACGCTTCAGCGCAGTGGCATAAATATTGCAAGAGCTCTCCTTGGAGAAGAGCTCACGGAAGATGGCATAGAACATGATGCCGGTGACGCCGAGTCCGGCTAAAATGATGGCCGTATAACTGGCCGTTTTTGTGTTCTCCTTGATCTTCTCGCCAATGGGCCGCACATCTGTGGATACATTGCTGCCACCGCCACGTGACTCCTGCAACGCTCTCCCGCCACTCGTGCCGCCTAAAATTCAAAAATAACAAACATTAAACAATCAATAAAAACAATTGAACGTTACGCACCGCTCGAAGAAGCTTGTTGTGTTAAATGGGCGCTGGAATGCAACGCTGCCAGGCATTTGAGGCGTGCCACCGTCGGCTGCAGCACCGTTCGCCTGTGCAGCAGAAAACTGCGCAGTAATATTGATTGGGACATTACTGGAAATTAGTCAAAAAAGTGTAAATTAACTGCACGTAAGTGGCAAATAAATAAAATAGAAACGTAAACAGCTGATTTACTGACACTGGCGATGGCACAGCAAGGCGATATTTTACATAAGCCAACTATCGGACTTCTAGTGCAATCAGTGTGACCCCACTGATAAAACTAAAACAAATTTATATAATAAATTCAAATAAATAACTGACATTTATAGATATTTAAATAACATATATTAATTAATTTAATGAACGCTATTTAAATGGTATTCTTTGAGACCCCAATGGTATTTATTATTGTTATCGTTATCGGCGCGATGTCGTCTCTAGTCGTCGGCGATTTTTGTGTCACACAACAACACACAAAATTTCGAGTGGGCAACGTATATAAAGAGAACAGAGTGCGTAATCTTGACGACAGTTACTAAAAAGTGCGCAATCACGTCGCTACTAACGCTAGTTAATCATATCGCCAAGCGCACCATCGCCGGCGGTGTCAACAAGTTAAAAGAATCCAAATCCAAAATCATGGTAGTCACACACAACGTCAAGGGCTGGGATGAGTTCGCCAAGAAAATGGAGGAACTGGAGACAGGAGATGGCAACAATCAGGTGCATGTGCTCTTCAGCGGCGGCAAGGACGAGAATGGCCAGAGCTGGTGTCCTTACTGCGTCAAGGGTAAGTAAAGCAATGTCAAATTCGTTTAACCGCAAACAGCTTTTATTTACAATTTGCGGCAAACCGCAATCCGCTTTTTTTGTTTCAGCCGAGCCCGTGATACACGACGCCCTCAAGAAGGCTGCGGAGAATTCCCACTTTGTGCATGTCGATGTTGGAGAGCGCTCTTAGTAAGTACTGTGATGAAATCCAGTATATATCAAACATATATTTATTTATGTGTGTGTGCACTTGAAGCACGCCCAGAACATTCGTGATAAAACGTTAACAAAGCCGATAGCTGATCGTTTTTATTGCTATACCCGCTTACCAGAGCATAGAGGGGCATGATCACTTGTTGACATCATTGATCTTTACCGTAATCAATAAGGTCATTATAACTTGGTGACAATCAAACATTTAACTACCACATACTCTTATAGAAACAACCCTTTTATAAAGTAGAAAACTTATCGGTCAGCGTCAATTATTTGTCTGTCCGTCGCCAAAACTCCCATATCTCTGATACCTTAAGTACTAGAGACAGCAAATTAGATTTTCCTGAAGGTCATACAGATATCAATATTTTTTAGTTTCACACTTGCAATCCGTCTTCTAACCATCAAAATAAAAACAAACTACAAACACAGATCGTTCAACTTGGTTACACACAATAATAATCATAATTTTAATGTTACCGTTCATTTTTGTTTGCATTTATGTTTTATTTGCAATTTGTATTAGGCCAATTAGTAAATGGGATGATTAATATTGTAGTAACAGAAATGACAGTTTTCCAACAGTTTTCAAATTAAAAAGATTTTAGATTTGTTTAATCCGAATATTGAAGAGATAAAGATAGTAGACTAAAGACTAGTTTATTTTCGTAGATTGGGGATTACTATATTTTTTTTATTTATTCCTTACTTATGGGATTTTTTTGTCTATTTAAATTGTATAAGTGATAGTACGTTTTTAACCTTGACTTGTTAAATTTGATTGAAAAAATTCTTGTTAGAACAAATTTTATATGCAGTGTAACTTATTAAATGGATTTGTTTGCCTGAAAATACGTAGCGGGTATTTGACAGTCGGGCTCACTCGATGATAGACTGCTTATTCGTTTATTGCGTTGTTTATCTGCCTGCAAACTTTAAAGAATGCGATGCGATAATACTGATTAAATAATTTGTGTTTGTTTTGCAGCTGGAAAGACTTGGAATGCCCGTTCCGCAAGGATCCCAACACTCACCTGGTCTTCTTACCAACGCTGCTGCGCTGGAAGTCGCCTCAGCGCCTGGATGGTGAGCGCTGCTCCAACAAGGATCTGGTCGAAATGATGTTCGAGGATGAGGATTAAGAACCGTCGTTTGCTGTTTACTTATTGATCAAATATTTTATTTTGGAATGTTGCACAGACACAGTAAAAACCATTTCGAATGTCACTTTAATAGTTACTCTTGTACTTTTTAATTTCGACCATAACCACATGGATATTCGTCAGCTGAGCGCGCGCATTTGGCGTCAGCAGCTTGTGGAATCGATGATAGTATTGCACCAAACTGGCCAACGCCAATTGCAGCAGCTGTGAGCCGGTCAACAGCGATGGAAACGATAAGAGCACTTCACGGTTCAGCTCCTCCAGCGATTTCTTCCAGTTCGCCGAGAAGCTAGCAACCAGTCCAAGGCTGCGACGCTCCTGCTTGCGCAACTCCTCTGGCTGATCCTTCTCGAAATACTGCTCGCATTCCTTGACAAACTGTATAATGCCGCCAAAGTGAGGAGCGAGTATCTCCTCGACGTATTCGGCGCTGCGAGCATTCAATTGCTCACGGAATGCCTCGGCCTCTTTGGAGTTGTCACGCGTATGCTCCATGAGCACGCCCAGAACGAGATCATAGTTATTAATGAGATAGATGAGCTGATCTTTACGTGTCGCAAATATGGCTGCCATACGCAGTATAAAACACTCCACTTCGTTTTGCAGTTCCAGTAGCAGGCGACTCACAAGCTCGTTGGGAAAGTGCTCCGAGATGCCCACAATGGCTGCGCTAAACTCGGCATAACGACGTGTTATCTAAGAAAGAAAAGCTTAAATACTTAAACAACAATTGATGAGTTAAACCTTGACATACGTAATGCGGACCCATTTCCTTGTTGAACTTGGTGGGATCGCAGTCGTGAATGCTTTGTATATTAAGACGAAAGACGTGCTCCAAACGTGGCCAAATAACCGCTTGCAACGAGTCCCAATACCTGCAAAACAAACAATGCTATAAATACCTCTAATAAGTGTCTCAAGGAGCAACTTACTTATCCAATGCGGGCACACAGCGCTTGTGGCACATGAGCTGATAGCGAAAGATCAAATGGATGCACAGGAACATGGCGATGGTATCATAGCAATCGTGTATAGAAGTCTCCAGATTTTTCTAACAAATACACAAAGCAAAAGTTATAAAAATCTATGGGCAGCTAAAAATTCAAACTGTTTAAAAATATAAATTAAAATTAGTCATGCAGCTTTCAGTGTGAATATCTTCGTAAAGTTTACACACAAACAACCATGTAGATAAAATTATAAGGCTGCACTTACAATCATCAGCGTCAAAGTTTTGCCCATGATTTGGTTGAACAAATCCTGTGCTTGGCTGCTGCGCACCATAAAGAATTCGGTGACAAAGAGATACTCCCGACAGGCGTTATCCACCAGCGCATATTGCTCCGAGCGAAACAGCGCCTCAACTGTGTACTGTGAGATAAAGCATTTATATTAAATGAAGCAGTTAAAATAAAGATGTGTAAAACTTACGCGATTCTTGAGCTGCGCATGGGGCACAATAATAGGCGCCTCCAGCTGCTGATTGAGAATGTCGCCGCGTTTGCCAATGGTGAAAATGGTGCTTTTGTGCTTAAGACTTGTCGTCTTGGCAAAAAGACCTTTCGAGGCATTGTCCTCGATGCCCATCAAATCATCCTTGGTGCAGGATTCCTCAAACTTGAGACTAGCCAAACGCGTGGAGTAGCTCTGCAAATAACTTAATTAATTACTGCTTAAGTGATGAAATCTCCTGCTCACCTTAAAGTAACTATAGTAGATCTTGCTCATTGTATCGATGTATTCGCTGCAGATTTCCTGGGCCACATGACGCTCATTGGACAGTATGAACTCGAAGAAGAACTTGTGCTTCAACATGGCATTCTGCGGTATCTGATAGTTTGTCATTGGCTTGCGAAACTTGTAGATCTGCTCAAGGAGATAGCTTCTTATTTTGGACATGGCTTTCAAGCGCAATTTGTGCAGCACATCGCTGACGTCATTCGTTGACTTGGACTCCTTGAAGCTGAGCTCCTTCACAAGGGATAGCTTGTGATTTAGCACATTCAGTTGTGTGCTGAATTCACGCTCCGTTACCGCCGTATCCATAATGATGTTGATCATCTCCTCGGAGACAGCCATGTCCTCAATGAACTGCGAGAGTTGCGCTTTGACCGACTGCCTATTGGTCAACTGCAGCGACATGGACACCGATTTGCGTTGCAGCTGCGTTATCTCGGTGCTGATGTTGTTCAGCACACTCTGGAAGCTCATCAGCATGTTCTCCATGCGCTCCAAAACATCGTCGCAGTCATTGATCTGATTGTGCAGATTGGCAATGTTCTGTGACTCGGCAATGTAGTCCTCAATGGACTTGTTCTCCACATCCTTGAACTCCTTTTCGATTTGACGCGAGTACTGGCGTAGATCTGTGGTGTTCTTCAGGATCTCACGCACTTCGTCATTGTCCAGCGACGCCTCCTTTAAAGCGTCCATTACGGGTGCAATATTTTGTTGGGTGCAGCTTTTTTCACTTCTCTCCTTTGCTGAGAATTATGTGCTTTCCAGGCACTTCAAACAGCTTACGTCATCAAAGAGCAGCTGCACTCTTATTTTTTTTTGGATTTTTAGTTTTTCGCGAGTCTGCAACAATGCAAAATACAAATTTTTATGTAAATAAAAAGTGGATTTGGCCAACCCGCAAAACAGCTGTTGCAACTTTTCACACAATCGGTAATTTAGTACTATCTATAGTTTGATTCCGATTAATACACAGTATTTTATGCAGCACACTAAAATGGTATTTTTAAGATAATGATCCACGGTTACACTGTCGCAGATGTAAACAACTCGCGAATTATGAATGGTGTATGTAATATTTTGTTTTTTTGATAATACGCAAGTATGTCGGAGTTTAATCGAATATTCAGTGATTTAAAGTTGCATTTCGCAACGCACATCAAGTGGACGCAGGTGGAAGACTGCCTCAGTGAGTACGAGAGCGACGAGGAGACACAACGCAAAGCCAGTGAATTTTGGATGCTGCCAATGTGCAGACAAAATCTACAAGATCAGGATCAACAATTGCAAGCACTGCGAGAGCTGTCCAATTGCATACGATCGTTGCGCAGCATTGATATTGAGAACCCATCGGGCTACGACATCACGTTTGACAATTGGTCCGAGATCGTGAACATATCCCCGGGCGATTACCTAGCTTACATTTATGCTCTCGTCAGCTTGGCGACTTTACCACAACACACCTTGAATGCTGCCAGTGTGCCTTTAAATACTCAACTCAACATTCAGCTGTCGCTCAATGCGGTGAGCACGTATCTGCTGTCGTTGACCATTCCGGGCGCCAAAAGTTACGGCGTCTTCGATGAGGGCGTCATTGAGCATTGTCTGAAGGTGTTTCGCCTGCTGGAGCAGCAACCCTCGCTAGACGGGCGCTCCAATACCTTGAGCATACTGTTCTTATCGATATGCGATGATCTGAAGCTGGTGTTTCGCTATGTTCACTTCAAGGATCACCGGAAACCGCGCGACGACATCATCAAATGCCTGTTGCAGCTCGTGTATAGCAGTTTCCGCAAGGGTTATACGAACGCATGTAAGTACATTCAACTGTTATACTGCATTGCCACCCACGTGGTTACCTTGAAAGCTTCCATTTCGCTTATTTATTTTATAACTTTGTCAAACAGTCTTGCTCTTTAGTTATATATATTATAATTATTACATTACCCAATTCGCACTGGCAAATATTTCTGTATTATTAAGCAATATCTGAATTTTTGTTGTGATTACCAAAAGTGCGCATCTCTATTAATCTTATTGACAATGTGTGCACACTGGCTGCGGCAGCCGGTGAAAGCGTTACAGTGATGTGTGTGTACACACTGGCCAAACAGCTGCTAAAGTTATACAAACAGTTGTGTGTTTAATTAAAACAAGCATAAAGTTAACTAAAAACAGTAGCTATCAATGCTGCGCACATTTGGCTCGTTGCGCGTGCAGTGCCAACAACTGCTGCGAAGCGCTCATGTTAGTTGTGCCGTCAAACAACAGCCACAGCGACTAAAACTGCAACAATGCCGCTTAAAATCAGGACGAGGAGGAAGCGATGCCGAAGCAGCGCGTAAACTGCGAGCAAAGTCAACGCTTTACTACATCACAGCTGGCGGCGTTCTTATTGTGGGTCTCAGCTATGCTGCGGTGCCATTGTACAGCATTTTCTGCCAGGCTTACAGTTACGGAGGCACTACGTCGCAAGGTCACGACGCCGAGAAAGTTGAGCACATGCAAAAGGTGGCGAATCGAGTGCTCAAAATACGCTTTAATGCCGATATTGGCTCCTCGATGCGCTGGAACTTTAAACCACAACAGTACGAGATTAAAGTGGCGCCAGGAGAGACTGCGCTGGCCTTCTATACCGCAAAGAATCCAACGGATAAACCTGTTATTGGTATAAGCACCTACAATGTGATCCCTTTTGAGGCTGGCGCGTATTTCAACAAAATTCAATGCTTTTGCTTCGAGGAGCAAATGCTTAACCCGCATGAGGAAGTCGATATGCCTGTGTTCTTCTACATTGATCCGGAAATAACGCAGGATCCGGCGCTGGAGTTTTGTGACACCATCACACTGTCCTACACGTTCTTTGAGGCCAAGGAGGGTTTGCAACTTAATTTCCCCAGCTATGTTAAACCGCATGCTGCCAAGCAAGCGGCATAAAATCCGCTTGTTTCTATATTATTAAATAAAACTGTTGACTATGAACGGGCCAAGTGGAAATGATTGTTAAAGGGCAAAATCATAGATCTTCAAAGTTGCAAGGGCACCGTAACAGTTTCAGAGCAACAAAAACTAAGTGACAGCTTAGAGGCAATTGACAATCGATAGCGTTTGTAATGCCAAAAAGCTCTTTAATTTTTAAAGTACAAATACGCTTGGGTATACAAATGATGCAACAAACCGGTGAATTTTGAAAATGTCGAGTCATTGTTAGACGCGCTAAATACAGTTTTAAGATACAACTAAGTTGCAGTTGTAAAGCCACATCAACAAAAGGTTTAGTTTTGAGACCACTGACTCAAAACGGTTGTAGAGCCACATCAAGTACGTGACCGATTGAGACCAATTGACATAGCGATTGCAACTGCCGCAATCGATAACTGCAACGCAAACAGCTGTTACACTTTGAAGGCGATAAGTTATCGCCCGTCAGGAGCTGATTAAAAACATATGGCTTGGCTGGCGTTCATTGTACGCGACAGAGTTTATAAATAGAATTCGAGACGCGAAGACGCTCTCCACAATTGTCCAGCAGCTTCCGTTAGACGCTTCGTCGATAGTGCGTGCGACCTTTTTGAACTGATTGAGCGATGTGCTGTGTGGCATGACGTGGAAATGCGTTTAATTCTACTTGGATTGCTTGCAACTTGCGCCTTGGGCGCGGGTTTAGCGGCCGGAAACTTGGAGTACGAGCAGCCAACAGTGTTGTTAACGCTCCTAGTGCGCAACAAGGCGCACATATTGCCGATGTTTCTTAGCTACTTGGAACAATTGGATTATCCCAAGCAGCGTCTGGCCATTTGGTAAGCAGAAAGAATATTCCTATTGTGAATTTGGCGTGTAATACAAATTGTTGTCAGGCTTCGCTGTGATCACAGCAGCGACGACAGCAGCCAATTGCTGCAGCAGTGGCTGCGCAAGTCCGGCGATCTCTATCACAGCGTCAACTATGGCTTCGATGACGACGCGGCCACGTCGAGCTATGCGAACGAGAGCTCCATTTATGATTGGCCGGTGTCGCGTTTCAAACATGTGATCGCCTTGAAAGAGCAAGCGCTGCAATATGCACGTGATCTTTGGGCTGATTACATATTCTTTTTGGACGTCGATGTGCTGCTGACATCGCCACAGGCGCTAAGTGCCCTCACCCGCCTCCAGCTGCCCATTGTGGCGCCTATGCTGCTCTCGGAGGGACTCTATTCAAACTTTTGGTGCGGCATGACCGAGGATTATTACTATCAGCGCACGGATGAATACAAGGAGATCTACCACAGTCGCAAAATTGGTGTATTTGAGGTGCCTGTGGTGCACACAGCTGTGCTGGTCGATATGAACTATGCGGTCGCACGTTATCTGACCTTTGACCGAGAGAAACTGGTGGAAATGCAGCTAAAGTCCGGGCAGGAGCCGGTTTACCATGGACCCGTCGATGACATTATTGTGTTTGCCATCTCGGCGAATAGTTCAGGTGTTCCATTGCGTGTTTCCAATGAGCTGGCCTTTGGCTATCTGATGCAACCACTGGAATCCACAGATTCACTGGAGCATGATCTGCAGCAGTTGACGAACGTGCGCGCCAATATGGTGCACGATTTGGGCGATGTGCCGCCGCTGCTCGACTACTTTCAACGCTTTGCGGAGCTGCCACAGAAATCCAAACTGAATTTCGATCAAATATTCATGATCAACTTGCTGCGTCGCCCGGAGCGACGTCAGAAAATGGAGCGTTTATTCGACGAGATCGGCTTGGATGTGCAGCACTTTGCTGCTGTGGATGGCAAGGAATTGGACGCCCAACTTGTGCAGCAGATGGGCATTAGTTTCCTGCCCGGCTACGAGGATCCGTATCATCATCGTCCCATGACAATGGGTGAAATTGGCTGTTTCCTCAGTCATTATCGCATTTGGCAGCAGATTGTAGAGCGACAGCTGCGTCAGGTGCTCATCCTGGAGGACGACATACGGTTCGAGCCGTACTTTAGATCGAATGTGCTGCGTGTGCTTGAGCAGGCCGAGCAAACGCCGCACGATCTCATCTATTTCGGACGCAAGCGTTTGAAGGATGAAAATGAACCTTGGGTGGAGGGCAGTGACAATCTGGTGCATGCTGGCTACTCTTATTGGACACTGGCGTATGTCATAACGCTGCAGGGAGCCGAGAAACTGTTGGCCGTCAAACCATTGGAGAAACTCATCCCAGTCGATGAGTTTTTGCCTATCATGTTTGATCGGCATCCACAGAAAGATTGGAGCGCTGCCTTTGAACCGCGTAATTTGATTGCATTTAGCGCAGCTCCATTGCTGCTTTATCCCACTCACTATACGGGAGAAGCGGGCTACATCTCAGACACGGAGGATTCGCAACAGGTGGAGACCACATCGGCGGAAGCCGATGAGCCGCAACCGAAGAGCGATCGCCAGCAAATCTTTCCCAATGAGCCAATGCTGGGCGAGAGTAGCCATGTGAATGTTGCCTTGCCACAAGTGAGCGCAGGCAAAATCCATCAAGAGCTATAATAACTCTTTAAATATAGTGTATATGAAGCAATATTCCATATAATGCCAAATTTTGTAGGCTTAAGTAAAACTCGCTGCCAAAATGTGCCTTGTAACAATTAGTTTTAAGCTAAACAGATATCTCCCATGACCACCAAAAAATACTTATTAAATTAACCAAGCAACTTGACGAACAATTAAAGTTAAGATTAAAGATATATCTCAATTATACGATATTGTCATTAAGTTTTTTTATTGGGGACTTTTCTCCATCCATCGCAATTTTCACTGTTTTATTTTACTCAGTTTTTATTTAAATAACTCAAGTGCTTGACGAATTTATAATCTCATTTTAACGAATCTATTTTAATTTGAAGCAATAAAAATATTAATGTATAAGATTTCCCTCTCTTGCAAACAATTTGAGGTTGCTTTAGACCTTTTATTTTTTATTGTATTTTATGGACTATAAAACGGTTATCACTTAAGTGCTATGAACATCCCAAAAGTTCGCTTTCTTCATCCCATGGCGCTCTTCATGAACAGCTTCTTGATGGGCGGCAGATTTTCAGTCAACTGCAGCCCCAGACTGCGCAACAAAACCACAGGACTAAACTGCGTGCTGTACAACGAATGCAGACCATGAACACCAATCATGATGGGCACATTCTTGGCCAGACTTTTGCGTTCGTAGTTGATCAGATGCTGTGAGTCGCCCAGCTTGAAACCAGCATAGGCGCCAGCGGCCAAAGTATCCACCAACAGACGCACATCGCCAAAGCCCAAATTTACGCCTTGACCGGCCAGCGGATGGATGCGATGAGCAGCGTCGCCCACCAGAGCAGCGCCATTGCACACATACGACGAGGCGTGTAGGAAACCCAACGGGAAGGTGGCTCGAGTGCGTTCCTGGACGCCAGAGACACGCGGCGGATACTGTCGCTGATGCTGTGATCGCTGATTGCCAAAGAAGGCGTTCAAAGCTTGCAGCGCTTTGTCTGCCACCTCGAGGCGAGGATATTGACCGCAAAAGGCCTCGTTCAAGGCATCCACAAACTCAGCCGGCTGCATGGCAAGCAATTGTCGGGCATGCGGCACCGTGGTGCTCCAGACCAGCGAACTTTGCTTCTCGCTCAGCGGCAACAAAGCAATCGGGCCATTGGGCAGAAAGCGCTGCCAGGCAACCGAATTGTCGCAGCCAGCATCGACGCTCAGGTCCACATTGGCCACCAGACCCATGCGGTCATAGTTAAAGGCGAAGACATCGACGCCCATTTGCTTGCGCACCACAGAGTTGGCGCCGTCGGCGCCAATGAGCAAATCACACGAGAAGCTGCGTCCATCCTGCAACTGGACGCGTGTATTGTGGCCACCCGATTTGCCCGGCAGGCTGACGCATTGTATGCGCGCCTTGTTCAGTACCTTGTAGTTGGGAGCAGCATCACGGACGCGAGCATAAACCGCATCCAAGATGAGATTGTTCTCAATGATGCAGGCCACATCGCTGGCAAAGTTGTCGTGCTGGAAGTGGATCAATGCATCGCTGTTGGCGTCCCACACCTGCATCTGCTTGACCGGCTTGCAGCGTGTCGTCTCAATGTGCGACCAAGCATCAATGGACTTGAACAGCTCGATGGAGCTCTGGCTGATGGCTGAGACTCGATTCTGGAAGGGAGCGCTGGCATTGAAGCCTTTGAATTCGGGTGCAGCTTCCAGGAGCAGCACCTTCTTGTCCGCCAGCGTGCGGTTCTTGCTCATGGCAGCGGCGAGCGTTGTGCCCACCATGCCGCCGCCTCCAATAATGATATCATAGTGCTCCTCAGCCGGCGACGCGGTTGTGGATGCTGTTTCTGTGGCCAGCAGACGCTTCACAATGCTGCGCACTTGTGTGGCTGCCACAGTGCCACCTTTTGGCCGCAGCAGTAGCAACATGTGGCGATTAATGTATTAAACGTATTTGAATTTCACAACAAAACTGGTAATATAAGCAATTATATTTGTTATCGTTCGTAAGAGGTTCGTTAGAGACGGCACACTTCGCGTGATTGGCAATTATCGTAACAGCAGTGACTGCATATCGTTTAGTTGCGTGATATCGATTATTATCTATTGTTTTAAAGTGCTTTAAATTTGTGTTGTTGGCCAGCTGTAATCTTTAAATACAAACATATTAATACTTCATTGATTAAGTTTATTTTTAAAAATGTAATACATGAATAGTTGTGACCGCGATCATATCATATGAAATATCGTGAACGCTACTGACCGGTAACTTTGATCGTTGCCCATCGATGCCAATTTCGGTTACAAATTTAAAAACATATTTAATTTTATTTGCTTTACAGGCGCCAGTCAGTTGCATCAGCGATGCTTTGAAATCTTTGATGAGATTTGCAACGAGCACAATGGCGATGTGCTAGAGACGCTTATGTTAATCATGTCCCAGAGTTTTCACATGCACAGTATTCCGGAAAATGCAAAGCCTGGTGGAGCGCAACTACAAAGCATCGGCCATATTTCCGATTGGTTCATCAAGCTGTTGGAAAAGTATCCTGACATAATAGCCAAAGTCTTGGGCAAATTCATTGAGTGTGTGATCACAAATCCTATACGAGACGTAAGAAAAGCAGAATATTCTAATTATTGACCGAAAAAAAAAGATTTGTTTAAATAAAACAAAAACAAAAATTCAAGTATAAATATTATTTCATTCAGCATTCATCCCCAGATTGTTTTTTTTTTATTCTGTTCATATATCTTTTTCATAAATAATTATTATTTGTAATTTTTTGTACTATTATTTTCGTTTTTAAAAATGATTAATTTACTTAAATGAATCTGTGTCGCCTATGAACAAATTTAAAAGTTAAAAATATTATCATATAAACTTATTTTTTTGCAGTGGAAAGCTGTCGATGAGAAAGTGGCCATTGGCTATGCGGCCAAATATGACGCAGCGCTCTATGCGAAGTGCAATCAATCCTGCTCGGACTTTTTGAAGGACTCCATCAAAGCAGACGATGCTGTGGGAATCCAGATACGGACGCTGGAACTTATCGAACGCATACTGCAGCAGGAAACGCATGTGGAGTGGAGCATCTTTCGACATGATGTGTCCACAAAGCCACGCGAAGTGACGCTGCTCGCTGAGACCATAAAAAACCTCAATGACAGAACATTTACGGTACGGCGGAAAGCCAGCCAGGTGCTGAACTTATCTTTAAAGCAGGGTTCACCCACCACAACGCGAATACTCAACGAATGCCTCACTTTTGTGCAATACCACGATGAGAGCAAAGCTTTGGATCCCAGAACCAGGGAGCTAAGCTTGGAGAAGCCTGGTGTGCTGCACTATGCCTACAGCTTTGAGGGACATGAGGAACTGGAGCCACTGGTCAAGGTAATGCCACAAATCATCTACGAACGTTTCGTGGACTCCAACAATGGTCTGGCGCGCTGCTCTGGCATTGCGCTCCTGGAGCGTCTGGCGTTGACCAATCAAAGGATCATCTACGACACGAACTTTGAGCGAGAGTTTGCCTACTTTGCCGTTGACAGTTTGTCTTCGGTGCGCAAGGCAGCGCTAGAGAGTCTCGACACGATGCTGCTGACCTATTGCAATTGCACGATACTCATTGGACTCTATTGTCGCCTTTGGCCATGTCTGCTCAGCGATGAGGATGTCGCTCTCCAGAAGCTGGCAATGCAGAGTTTCAATCGCATTGTGTTGTTGAACATCAAACCACTAGAGTACATCAATGAGCCAAAGAATCGCTTGCCTTGGCGCATTCTAGCCACCTTGTTGGCCGTCCAGCCACGCAACTATCTGCAAGAACGTCTCACGCTGCTGCTGCAGAGCGAAAACATTGTGACGTGAGTAGCAAGAGTAAACTATGTTGGATACATAATTAATTTATCGTACTTGCAGTCCTCAGCTGGTGAACACAATCATATCGTATCTGCCCTCGTCAATGGCCACCGAGGCTTGGGCATTGCTCGTCTTTATTTCCAGTCGCATTACCAACAACTTGGATGCCCTTATCACCACCTTTAACAGCTTGTCGTCGTACAACATGAAGTCCAACCAGTTGCTGGCACTCGAGTTGATAATTTATTGCCTGCGAAACTTTTCAAAGTCGGCGCTCAATAGACTCTTTACTCGTCTGTTGTCCGCTCTGAGATCGGGCAGCATCTGGTTGGCTTTGGTGACGCCAGCAATTCATGTGCTCAATCATATCGATCGTTTGTCGCACAGTCAGGCGCCACAAAACAGCAATCAAGTGGAGAATTGGCAAATGGAGCTGCTGCAGGATGTCACCGAAGCCATTCGGAAATCAATGAATCATTTTCAGGATGAGCACATATCCATGGCATCGCTGCTTGGCACCTACACGGAACTCATTTCGAAGTCGCCACAACAGCGTGTCGACAATCAAATCATTAAGTTCGTTGTCAAGTATCTGCAATTGTGCTTGCAGCTGAAAGAGTCCAGCTTCGATACGGACAACGAACGCAATCTCAACTGGATGGTTGTCATTGCTGGTCGCCTCTCCCTGCGTGATCGTAATTTGGCGCATCGCTTGTCCGGGATTTATGGTCAAATATTAAACAAAAACGATCGGCCACAATTGATAAATAGCACGCTTATTGGCATGAACGATTTGGGCAAGAAATATCCATCGATTTTGGAAAGCAACATGAAGTGTATTCTCATCAAGCTCTATTCCAAGTTTGCCACGACTCGTGTTCGCACCTACAGATGTGTTAAGGACGTGATACTCGCTGGCAACATTAAGCTAAAGGGTCCCATACTCATCTCACTGCTCGCCGGCCTGGTAGATGAGAGTGCTGAGGTGGCACGCGAAGCGGATGCCTTTTTTATACGCTACAAGAAGCTGTACGACAAGATGTTGTTCCATCATTGCCTCAAGGAGTGTCCCTTTGATTTCAATGATCAGGCTTTTCTGAAGGGTTCAACACGCATTGATGCCAGCTTCAAGTCGCGCCTGAAAGGTGCAGCAGCAGCGAAAAGTAGGCGTCTCATCTACAATCACATCATTGCCTCACTGGATGAGAATACTTTGCTGTTGTATTTTGGACAGCTCAAGCTATTGGCTGGTAAGCTAAAAACAGCGCGCCAACTAAACTTTATAGAACTAATCGTTTGTTATTTTGCAGAGAAAACAAAAGATGATGAATTTATTAAATCGCCGGGTGCCTTGGATGTTATTATCGACATCTTGTTCATAATGCGTCGCATTTGTTCTTGCACCAAGGCCAAGGGACAGCAAGGAGGACCACAAGCCGAAGGCGGCAATGACGAAGCAGCTGCTGATGAGGAGCCATTGCCACCGCCAGTGGAGCAGCTGCCAACAACCAGTGCTGCGAGCACGGCGCCAGCGAAAGGTCGTGGACGCGGTCGTGCTCGAGATAATGGCGAAGAACCGGTGCGTTATAATCTTTAATTTATTTGAGCTTATTTCTAAAAATGCTTCATTGGTTGTAATTCAGCTCAAGCAACTGGAGCGCTGTCTGCGTTATGTGCCAGAGACGCACAACAATCTGAGCAGCGTAATGAATTCGGATCTGCGTTTTGAATTTGACAAGTTTTGTCGAGCCATGACTGTGCGTTTCTCAAACTACACGGATTTTGCACAGCCGGCAAAGTTCTGGCAAAAGTATAAACATGCCAAGACCAGCGGTAAACCGAAGGCTAAGCGTCGTCGACTAAACGATGGCAGCTTTGATGCGGATGACGATGAAGCGCAGTCGGCCTCGGAGAACAGTGATGATGATAGTGATGGTGAACTGCCACTAGATCGGCACACATTAACAAACGCCACAGTGGGAGACGTGCAACGAGGCGGCGGCTTCGATGTGTTAGCCACGGAACTCATTTTTCAACAGCATGACTAGTTAGATATCAAGCATCTATGAGATACATCCGTTTACAATGTATCTGAATACAGACTGATTTACACAAATTCAATTGCAGTTAGTTCGCTTTATTATTTGAAATAAGCTTTAACTCTTATAGACTTTTAAAATAGTTTCCAGATTGCGTGCAAATTCGTGGAACACCAATTTTCCCACCTGCTGTTCATTAAATCCAACGTCCTCGGCCTCCAAGGCCTGAATCACAACACATTCGAGCAGCGCCGCATTGATGGCCGGATTCAGGACATTGACATCCCTCGGCGGTGCCGGCAATGGATTAGTTGTGGATTGCACAGCTGGTGGTTTCTTTGCCTGGATACTGGCTTTAGGCGGCGGCAGCGTGATGACATTATCCAAGTCTACATCGGACAGCTGAATGACAGCAGCTGGCGGCAGCTGTGGCTCAACTATCTGCTGCTGAACTGCATATACAGCTGAGCCAGGAGCCGGCTTTAGATGGATGTTGGTGCCCTCCTTGGCAGCAGATGCTGCGGCTTTGGCACTCTGTGCCACAGCACGTTCCCGCTTGGCAATTTGCGCCGATTTCTTGACAGGCGTTGCGGTTGTGATGCGCTCCTCCGTGTTACGACAGCCTGGAGTTCAAGAGCCACAACATAGACATAGGAAAAATAAATTGATGGACAGTCTTACCAATGCATTTACAGTAGACTGAGCATGTGGTCATCGATTGATAGCAATCGCAATAATTTTTAATGCATTGCGAGCGCTTGCAGCAGCAGCCCTTGGGATTCTGTTGCTTGGCCTGCCGCTTTGTGGGCTCCTTGAAGAAATTATTGTAGGTTGACATAATCACAAGTATTTGACAGGTCCGACTGCTGGCAAGACGTCTTGTTATGACAAAATATTACTTCACATTAACAAGTGAAATATGGCCTTAAAAATGAAAATATTTCGTATAAGGGAAGAAGAATAAAGTTTGACAAGACGATTAGTGATAAAGACAAAAATATTACTTACGTTGCAAACAAAAATGTTTCCTACAATGAAAGAAGGAAACAAAGACACACTGCTGTCAAGGCGTTTTGTAATAGACTAAAATACTCGTATATAAAATGGAAAAAGAAAGTACTTCCTCTTGAAATTCTATTTAAAGGGAAAAGGGATCCATTCTGCTGATAACAAAGTGAAAACGGAAAACGGCGGTTGCCAAACTTCCGTTTGTGTTTTCAATTAATGAGGGAAGCATAAATTTTCGCGCAATGCCTTTCCAATAACCGCTACGGAAGTATTTTGAAACGCTCGTTAACGATTCGGAAGCGCCCCAATAAAAATACATTTGAAGTGTTTTTTTGTGCCTTTGATCAATATAGTAAATGTTTTGTAGCACTATTTAATCTATTAAAGCTTAGATAAAGTAATTACATTCGTTATATGTTGTACTTGTAATAAAGATAAAATTTGTTA
Organism: Drosophila formosana; assembly: GCA_035045625.1. Taxonomy (NCBI): domain Eukaryota; kingdom Metazoa; phylum Arthropoda; class Insecta; order Diptera; family Drosophilidae; genus Drosophila; species Drosophila formosana. Next base: position 749,274 of record JAWNOW010000030.1, read on the forward strand.
AGTACCTTTCGTTTAACAAGTGGTAATATTCACGTTTTAACAAATCATTTAGTTGATTCTACATTCTTGCTCTATATAAACTCGAATATGTATGTAATATGTATACATAATATGGCATGGCATGATATTGTTGTTCATTCGTTATTTAATACTTATCGAAAAGCTACAAATTATTTAAATAATCTGACGTTAAGCCCTATTTAAGAAAAAGTTATCAATTTGCTTTTAGTTTTTTAGTATACTAGTGTTAACACTACCTAAGAGTATATATTGCTTGCACTTTCCATGGTTTTTTGTTTTGTTTTGGCAGATACATAGATAATTGTATTGTTCGCTATATAGGCAGATTATGAGTATGAAGACTTGTTTAACAGTTTTAAGAAAGTAATTTCGTGGCATGCAATTGGATTTGCTTCTAAAGTAAACGCACACTCTTGCCCACATTCTCCGGGTAAGGCAACAGTTTGATTCTTCGATATGAATTCCTCCCGATCAACTCTCTCAACTCAACATATTGTATTGTTGAGCAGCTCATAACAGTTTTGAGTAGCTCCAGCTCCCGCTCCAGCTGCCTCCTGGCGTGTCTTTAAAAAGTTGCCCACCCAATGTGCGGTAAGATCCAGATATTTGGTCTTTGAGCCCGGATTGTAATCAAGGAACCCGGCACGCGGCACCACCTCCTCGATCTGGCTGCCGTCGGGCCAGTTATTGTAGCTAGCAATGCTGATGAAGCCCACATGATTAAGTATTGCTGTGCGCCACGCCACGCCATAGTACTATAAATTAATAATTAGAAATTGGCGGATAAGGTAGCTGGTCCACTTACGCGTCCATTGCTGCGATGTCGTTGTATGTCTCCGTGCCGTGGAAATTTATTACGCTCCGCAAAGCCTGGACCAACGGTCGGCACAAACAGCATCTTGTAGGACAGCGCATACGACTTGAGATATGACCAATTCTTCCAGGTGCTGGCAAAGACGGCACCATTGCTGGGAAGCTTGCTGTAGAAGCCATCGAAGCACAGACGACGCAGCACATCCGCATGGCTTTTAAGTCTGCACAATAAATTAATTGGATTTAGTTGGTATCGATAGAACAGAGGCTAAAAACATGACGGTCCCTGATAGGTGCACAACACACACCTGATGTGTCCTATAAAGAAAGCGTCAAGCACTCGACGCAGTCCACCTGCCTCCTTTTTGTCCAGCGGTTTCGTCAACGCAGTGGAATGGCACATTTGACGACCCAAGCTCTCGCTCAGCTTGTAAGCATTGCTGACATAAAGGACAGGCATCAAAGCTCCACGAGATTGGCTCCACACGCGATAGAAGCCAGGCAGCTCCACATAGGTGGCTACGTCCTGCAGCTGTTGGCGCAGAAACTCCACAGTGCGATTCCCAGCCACGCTCAGCTCAAAGGTGACGCTGAGATTGTGCTGCGGCGCCAGCTCGATGATTTGATGCAGCAGCGCTGGATCCGTGGGCTTAGTGAAGCTCAGGATGAGCACTCCAATGCCACAGCTACGTATGTTCTCAAAGTGCTGGCCCAGCAGCTTGGCACTCGGTTTATACAAACCCAGCGACGGATAAAAGGCGGTGTTTAGGATCTTCACGGGCTTCGGCGTCGTCAAGGGCAGGGCCACCTCATTGGGATGCTCTGGCGCCGGCAATGGTGGCTTCTTGGACTTGTACCACGGCACCGGAGCCGTATAAAATATGTGCACCGCTGTGGCGAGTACATCCAGCGTTGTTCGCGCCTGTTCCGCCTCAGTGTCGCGCTGCTGTTGCTGCTTCATCTGCTGCAGGCGATTCTGCATGATTCGCGACTTGATCTTTTGCTCATCGTATTTCTCCGGCACAATGACGCCATGCTCACGTTGTGGTTGCAGCAACGCCGCCGCCACATCCCGCGGCTGCTGCTGTTGTTGCTGCTGCTCCGACTGCGGCTGATAGGCACGTGCGATGAAGCGTTCGTCCAGCAAGCGCTCCACATTCGTTCCGCTTGTCGCAGCCGAGGAGCCCAGCAAAATAATGCAGGTGATCACAATGAGGGCCACAATGGTCACCAGCAACAGTATTTTGACCTTGCGACGCGTTTTTACATATTTTTTCAGCAGCATTTTGTGTTTTCGCTTATATTTTTCACATTGTTTGGCGTTTATCGCTGCGTGTGCTTCGGCTTCAGCTTCTATGCTGCTGTCCACCCCCCAAAAATAAGGAAACCCCAGCCGTAGCCTGTGCCCATCCCGCTCTGCAATTGCCGGAAACTCGAGTAGCTTTGCGCATGTCCCGAAACGGAAAAAGAACCCCTTTTTTTTACATAACTCAAACAAAACATATTTCGTGGGCTTTTCTTTGTACGTCAACATTATGCTTTTGGATTGTATTTTATTGTAGTTATAAAGTAGAGTTTATAAAAATGTATGGATGCATTTTTGTCATATGCATTTTTAGCTTTTCGCTTGTATTTCATTTTCTAGCGTCCCTCGACTGTACAAAAAAATATATATAATTAGCTTAAGACGTTATAGAGTATTGAGTGTAAAACTTACTGTAAGTGGAGAGATCAATTTCCTCGGGCAGCTCGCTGATGTTGACATCGAAACGATCCTGCACCTCATTCAGAATCTTGGCATCGTTTTCATCGGAAACAAAGGTAATGGCCAAGCCTTTAGTACCGAAACGACCGGCACGTGCCACACGATGCAGATAGGTGTCGGAATCCTCGGGCATATCGTAGTTGAACACAATATTGACACGCTCAATGTCCATGCCGCGACCAAAGAGATTCGTGGCCACCAAAATGCGCTTCTGGAAATCCTTAAATTGCTGATAGCGATTCAAACGCTCATCCTGATTCATGCTACGATGAATGCCAATTGCTGGGAAATTCTGCTCGGTCAGCAGTTGAGCAAGTGCCACACAACGTTGCACCGACTTGACAAAGATGACAACCTATTAATAGAATGAAAATTAAATATTTGCAATCACAGGAATAGTGACAGTCGTTTTCGGGATGTGTTACTTGATTGAATTCGAGCACATCGAGCAGTTCGAACAGCTTCTTGTTCTTCTCGTTCTCCTTGAGGTTGACGTAATGCTGCTGCAGGCCGTGCAACGTCAGTTTGGCTTCATCGTCCACATACACTTCCATGGGCTATTCAAAAATATGGGTAAATTTATGTCGCAATTTAAGAGAAACAATTAACAATGACAAAATGCACAAACAAATGCAACTTAAGCTAGGGTACGCCTACAAATTCTACATACGGCCACGCTATCTTTGTAACCATCATCATCAACTAGTTTTGTATTTAAAGTCGTTGTTTGGCTGGCTGCAGTGTGTGCCCCATTTATCGTCAATCTGCCCCCGGCAGGCTGTGCGGCAGGTAGCTATCGCTCCTTGCAGACATCAGACGTTTAGTTTCGTCGCAGTTTCGTTTTGTTTTGTGTGTGTGACAGTTGCTTATTATTTTTGTTGATTGCGATTCCTTTTTGCATTTGTATTATTGTTATAGTATTTTGATTTTGATGAAATGACGATTGTAGTTAACACGTTTAACCATTTAGAAAATGGTTTTCAAGAGTTATTCACGAGATTTTCAATGTGTTACACGCAATAAGCGTCTTTCCGTTTGGCATAGTTCGCGTTTAACCATTTAGAAAATGGTTTCTGGCATTTATCAAAATGAGGATTTCATACAATTGTTATGCGCTTTAAAGCGCCCAGCAACGTTTACAAGTTACGCGTTTAACCATTTAGAATATGGTATTGGGCAGTCAACGAGCAGGAAATCGATATGGATCAATCATTAAAGAGCAATGATTAACAATGGACATTTACATGAATTGAGTCGCGTTCAACCATTTGAAGGGAAGAATGTGTAACAATTTGATGGACGTGCGACGCGATTTTGGTAACAGATTATTATAGCTAATGGTCGTAAGAGTAGTGGTAGTAGTAGTAGTAGAAGTGCGACGTAGATATTTACATCTTGCATGAACTTTTTGCAAACGGGACGTATCTCTTTGCTCAATGTGGCCGAGAACATCATAACTTGTTTGCCGTGTGGTGTGCTACGGAAAATCTCCTGCACATCGCGACGCATGTCTACAAAAAATCGAAAGGTATACATGAAATACATAACAAATGAATTTGTTGCAATAACAAAGCTTACCCAGTTGCTCCAACATCTTGTCGCACTCGTCCAGAACAAAGTGCTTCAAGTGCTTCAGGTTCAACTTCTTGTTGCGAATCAATGCCAAAATGCGTCCTGGAGTGCCGACCACAATGTGCGGCGTGCCGTTCTTCAACGTCTCCTCATCCTTTTGGATTGCCAGACCGCCAAAGAAGACTGCAACCTACAAGAACACATCCTAATTAGTTATGTTCATAAATTGCCATCTGCAGAGCACACTCACCTTGACAGTGGGCATGTATTTGGAGAAACGCTCGTACTCCTTGCTAATCTGGAAGGCCAGCTCACGTGTGTGGCACATGACCAAGACGTGACAGGTGTTGTTGTCGGAGGGCTCCAATTGCTGCAGTGTGGCAAGCACAAACACCGCCGTCTTGCCCATACCGGACTTGGCCTGGCACAAAATATCCATGCCCAGCACAGCCTGCGGTATGCATTCGTGTTGAACTGCAGGAAACATACATTTGTTTATAAATAACCTACACAACTGTACACCAATTTACGGAAACTTACCTTCGGATGGATGCTCGAAGCCGCAGTCGACAATCGCACGCAATATCTCTGGCTTTAGCAGAAAGTCACGGAAGCCCGAGCTGTGTATGGAGACATAAGTTCCCTTAACGTCTTTCTTTGGTGCCTCCTGCGTCTCAACGGCTGCGGTCTCGTTCTGCTCCTCATCCTCGTAATCGAGAAGATCGTCATTATCGGCCATTTTAATTGCTTTGCGTTCTGTCTGTTCTGTTCTTGAAAACTATTCTATTCTGTAAAAAGAAAAATGGCTCTTGTAAAATTACATGTGTGTTGTGTCGCAAATGCCGCGTTTTTATGTGTGCCAAACCGGCGTATGCGCTCCGCCATCTTGTTTTTCAGCATAGTGAATCATGGCTACACCTCTTAATTACACAAGTATACGAAATTGCAGGCTCATTTTTATGTGTATGCACTGTTTTACAGAAATCTGCCGAATTAATTACCTTTCGCAAGAATTTTCTTTTGATAAAATGCAATTAATCTTTTGTTCGAACGATCAGAAAAAACAAGACGGCGTTAATATGACTTCCAAATTGCACAGAGTGACCGCAAGTGAGTTTCTCAAATATGATATTTATGCTAACTGGACTTGTTTGGTGTGGTCACACAGAAATTGTATCGAGTCAACTTTTCGATAGACGCTAATTCTGTATATTCGATAAATGTAAATTTCCAAAAAAAATTAATAATTATCTAAATTTCAAACAAGTTTTGAAATATTTTTCAAATTGTATGAGGCTCACCGTCAGTGTTTACCGATAACTATACTTTATGCTTTCTAATAGAATGATCGACTGTTAACATTTTGGCAGAACAATACAAAAATCAAGATGTGAGTACCTCGGGATTGCATTTTTATAATTTTTGTTCGAAATTTTCAATTGATTACTGGTGTTAAGATTAATTATTTAACAACTTGCAAAAATTTGCGCAAATAATTTAAAGTCTGGTGTGACCATATATATTTTAGTGGCATAAATTAGCGCCTTTAAAAAAAAACTTGTGGTCACACACTACATGTAGAGCGTCAGTTTTACTCAAGAGAAAATTATTTCACGTCGGCCGCGTTTTTTCGTCGGCGCAAAAGAATTATTGGATAAATTTGTGGTTTTCGACTAAATATTCGTGCACACGTAAGTTTACTTGATAGCTTGCATTATCGCTAATTTATTCTACTGTGCGAGTTAACAAAAAAGTGCAAGTGGCCCCGCCTCCCTCTCAAAAACGAAAAAAGTCACGGTGCCTTTGCCCCCTGCAGCCTGTAACAAAATGCCGATATGAAAAGGCAAATTGTGAATTAAAATCGCCATATTGTGCAATGCAAGCGTCTAATTTCAATACAAATAGTGCAACGCATTTCATGTGGATTGAGTTGTTATGGTATACAGCATATTTTCGACACATTTCGTTGCCGCACCCGCGTATATTTATTACCCCACGCCCCATAAACAAAACGCCGCACAAAAAAGCACTCAATTGTTTTTTCATTCGTTCGCTTTAGTACAGTCGCTTGAGTGCAAATCTGTGTGGTAACGTGTTTGCGCTCTGAGAGCGTAAGTGAGTGATGAGTGAGAAAGTGGAAGAGAGAAAACTCGTTTCGCTTTCGTTTTGTGCTCTCCGCTCGCTCTTCGGCACGTTTGAGTAGTTTTTGTATTACATTTTAACATTTCTGTTCTGTTTGGAATTTTATCAGGCCCAAAAGCGAAACGATTGCGCGCAAAAATATCTCGAGCTGAGAGAGCATATTTAAAACGTATTAAGGTCAGTTAAATTGCTTTCTCGACAATCTTAAGCTGACTAATTAATTTATGCATATTTGTTCACATTGGCAGCAACAACAAGTGACCGTGAATAATGTCAACTAAATCCCGACGCGCTGGCACCGCGACGCCGCAGCCCGGCAGCACTTCAACCCCGCTGCCGCCGACGGCGCCGCAGCCACAACAATCGCAACAGCAGGCGAACAGCCCGTTGAGCCCCACGCGCCACTCGCGTCTCGTGGAGAAGGTCGAGCTGCAGAACTTGAACGATCGCCTCGCTTGCTACATCGATCGTGTGCGCAACCTGGAGACGGAGAACTCGCGCCTCAGCATCGAGGTGCAGACAACACGTGACACGGTCACCCGTGAGACGACCAACATTAAGAACATCTATGAGGCCGAATTGATTGAGGCACGGCGTCTGCTCGATGAAACGTCACGGGAGCGCGCCCGGCTCGAGATTGATACCAAGCGCTTGTGGGAGGAGAACGAGGAGTTGACTGCGCGTCTGGACAAAAAGACCAAGGAATGCAGCGCAGCTGAGGGTGAGTTTTTGAGCAATTAATCATTACCAACCACAAAATTCAACAACCCTCTTTTCTCCTCCTATTCTGCCTTGCAGCTAATGCCCGCATTTACGAGTCGCGCGCCAATGAGCTAAGCAATAAATATAACCAGGCCAATGCGGATCGCAAGAAGGCCATTGATGAGCTGAACGAGGCGCTCAAGGAGCTGGACCGTTTGCGCAAGCAATTGGACGATACACGCAAGAATCTCGAGCAGGAGACATTGGCACGTGTTGATCTCGAGAACAACATTCAGAGTCTGCGCGAGGAGCTCTCGCTGAAGGATCAAGTACATGTCCAGGAGATCAACGAATCGCGTCGCATACGCCAGACCGAATACAGCGAGATCGATGGTCGTCTCTCTTCCGAGTACGAGGCAAAACTGCAGCAATCGCTGCACGAGCTGCGCAGCCAATATGAGGAGCAGATGCGCAACAATCGCGATGACATCGAGTCGCTGTACGAGGCCAAGATACGTAGTCTGCAGGATGCCGCTTCACGCACCCACAACTCGACTCACAAGTCCATCGAGGAGCTGCGCAATTCACGCATGCGCATCGAGGGCCTGAATGCCAAGATCAACGACTTGGAGTCCACGAACGCCGTACTGAATGCACGCATTCGTGAGCTGGAACAGCAGCTGGACAACGATCGCGAACGTCACGGCCACGATATTGCCCTGCTCGAGAAGGAGCTCCATCGCTTGCGAGAGGAGATGGCATTGCAGCTGCAGGAATATCAGGATCTGATGGACATTAAAGTCTCGCTGGATCTGGAAATTGCGGCCTACGACAAGTTGCTGGTGGGCGAAGAGGCGCGTCTCAATATTACGCCAGCCAACACTGCCACCGTGCAGTCGTTCAGTCAATCGTTGCGCAGCACTCGTGCCACACCTTCGCGCCGCACCCCTTCTGGGGCGCTGAAGCGTAAGCGTGCAGTTGTTGATGAGTCGGAAGATCGCAGTCTCTCCGACTTTTACATCACGTCCAGTGCCAAGAGCAGTGTAGAAATCAAGGAGATTGATCCCGAAGGCAGATACGTTAAGCTGTACAACAAAGGCAACGATGAGATTGCCATTGGCGGCTGGCAACTCCAGCGTTCGCTGAACGAAGGTGGTCCAGCCACCACCTATAAGTTCCATCGTTCGGTGAAAATTGAACCCAATGCCACTATCACCGTCTGGTCATCGGACACGAAGGCCTCACACGAGCCGCCCTCGAACATTGTGATGAAGCAGCAGAAGTGGATGGTGGGCGACGTCACGAAGACGGTGCTGCTCAATTCCGATGGCGAGTCGGTGGCCAACTTTGAGCGTATGAAGCGCACGGTCACCACACATGTGTCCTCCTCGCGTCTCAGTCGTCGCCGTAGCATTAGCGCTGTTGATGGCAACGAGCAGCTGTATCATCAGCAGGGCGAACCCAATCGGACTGATGAGAAGTGCGCGCTTATGTAAGAGCGATGGAGAGAGAGAGCTCTACAATCAGAACAACAATAATAACTAAAACAGAACAGCCAGATTAACACACAGCGAGAACAACAACAGACAATTAGTAGTATCCAGCGATAGGTTAAACAACCCAGAAAACATAATTTAATTTATTCACAATTTGTAAACCCCAATCTGCCATTGAAGGCAGTTTAATGATTTATGTCTTTAAAAATTTCTTTCACGTTTCATATTTTTCCCCCCTGTTCCGTTTTGTGTTTCTTTCCAAATGACAAAAAAAAAAACAAATTGATTAACTTTTAACGTTACGTGTTTCGCATTCAAAATCAAATTCACTTTACAAACATAATAAGCTTGTAAACTTTATTTGGTATGCACATAGTTATTGTGTTCTTTCATACACTCTTCAATTATCATACCACATAGAATTTACAAAAAAAAAACAACAACTACAATATTATTTCCCGTTCTTTTTTACTTTGTCCGTTCGAAATGCTTTGGAGATGCTGAAGAAAAAACGCAGCATTTTTGATGCATTTGGGCGACCCCAATTATCCACCATATAAATAAAACAAAAAATACATTTATATATAGAAATATAGTTTTGTAAGCAGCATTAAACATACGACGAGAGCTCATGTTAAACTAAACAATAAAATACAACTTAAACTACACACACACATGTAAGCTCCTTTACCATACCGCGTATGTATAATAAATTTAAGTATATATATTTTGTACCAAGCAGAGCATATAAAAATACAATTCTATATAACAACAACAATATAATGGGCAGCAAAAATTGGAAAAATGAAAAAGATTTTCTCGAAGCACACGCATAATAAATGTTCTTTGAGGAGAAAAGCCTGCAATATATTTTTAAAACGATTCAAATACTTAGGACAAAACTCTGCTCTCTTTTCTACGCTGCTGGCTGGTGCTCAATAGAATCTTTTTTTTTTAAATTTATATCGGGGCCCTGAACCGGTTTTCCCCGTAACCAACCGACTAGAAAGCAACTCAACAACAAAGCAACAACGATGCCAAGTGTTTTATTGCGTGGGTGTGGTCACGCCCAAAAACTAAACTTAACTGAACTACAAACAAAAATTGAAATTAATTTTAATTATTAAGAATGTAACTGCTAAATAAATAAAATAAAAATGTTTCATAAAGCTGCGCAGTGTATTTATTAAATATTTCGAACTACGCTACGTGCTACGTGGTATCCCTCTCTCTCGCTCTCTCCCTCTGCTATGTTGAGTTATTTTTGGATTTATTTATTTTACGCTTGTGTGTGTTCAGTGACTCTTAAATTCCACTCAATTATGCTCTGGACCGGTTGTGCACAGTCTGGCAACGCCGCCTCAGCACATTTCACTCAAACGCCGCTCGCTGTGTGACTGTGACTCAAACGGATAGCGGCAAGTTCATTCAACCATTTGCCGCGCTGCATGTGTTGCTTTTTTAATCAACTGCTGCGGTTCTGTTGTGGCAGCAGCTAAACTGACACTTTAACTGATAATGCAACTTTAAACGATGGCAAATATGGGTGAGATAATGTTAAAGTATATCAAGGTTACAAATGTACACAAGAGTTAAGTATGTTTTGCGATTGCTGCAACGTTGCTCTCTCTCTTTATCGCCACAAAGAGAGCTAATCGCGTTTCGGTTCAGAACTGTGCATATATGTAGTATAGTGTATATAAATTGGCTGCCAAATTAAAGCGGCGTCAACAGCTCGTCGTCTCGCCAGTCTCGAACTCAACACGAACGCTCAAAGTTGACCGCTTGCAATTTGTTGTTCTCCAGCTGCGCGATATTCACTGCCAGCCTTTGTTATTGTTGCTGTTTAGTATTGACAAGCGTTTCGTTAATATTGCTAAGGTGAGTAACTTGACGACCGTCAAGCGTCCTCCGTCACATTCAAATACAAAGCTGCCACTGTGGAGAGCGAAAGTGACATAGCTGTCAGCTATGTACACTGCACGTTCGATATGATGGCCAATTAAAATTAATTAACAAAGTAAAATCAAAATTCAAGTTCTCATTCATTTTATTTAATAATTGTAACTTTTCCAAAAATTGTACTTTTAATTGGTTGTCTTAATTGTTTTTAGAATAGCTTTTGATTTTAAAATAATTAAATGTAAATTTGTATTTTCTTTTATAATTTTAATTTCGATTTCCAAATTGAATTTATTATCAATAATCAACAATATCGAACGTGCACTGTTCATGTACCGAACTTTTATCAATGGGCGGCCTCCCATTGTGTTGTGTTAACCAGGCAGAATGAAATACGAAAACAGCTCTGCTTGATCTAATCAGACCTTATCTGCAATCTTTTTCAGTAAAACACATTTAAATTCCAAATTTTCAATATGCGTCTAATCATCTTGGAGACGAGCGATTCGGTTGGCAAGTGGGCGGCCAAGTATGTGGCCAAGCGCATTAATGACTTCAACCCGGGACCGAATAAGTGAGTTAATTTTATTCCACTCAAGAGATAACGCTTATCTTATTGTAATTGCTTTCAATTGGCAGATACTTTGTGCTGGGCTTGCCCACGGGCAGCACACCATTGGGCATGTACAAGGAACTGATTGAGTTCCACAAGCAGGGCAAGGTATCCTTTCAATATGTGAAAACCTTCAACATGGACGAATATGTGGGTGAGTAAATATCCCTTATTCGTGTTTTGAATTTGCAGTTAATTGTTGAATTTATTTGTAGGTCTGCCGCGAGATCATCACGAGAGCTATCATTACTTCATGTGGCACAACTTCTTCAAGCACATCGACATCGAGCCCGCTAATGTTCACATTTTGGATGGCAATGCTCCTGATCTGGTCGCCGAGTGCAACAAATTCGAGCAGCAGATCAAGGAAGCTGGCGGCGTCGAGCTATTCATTGGCGGCATTGGACCCGACGGACACATAGCATTTAACGAGCCTGGCTCATCCTTGGTGTCCCGTACCCGTGTGAAAACCCTAGCTCAGGATACGCTTGAGGCGAATGCCCGTTTCTTCGACAATGACATGAGCAAAGTGCCCAAGCAGGCGCTCACTGTGGGCGTTGGCACTGTGATGGACTCGAATGAAGTGATGATTCTGATCACAGGCGCCCACAAAGCCTTCGCTCTGTACAAGGCCATCGAGGAGGGCGTCAATCATATGTGGACTGTTAGTGCATTCCAGCAGCATGCGAATACACTAATGATCTGTGACGAGGATGCAACGCTGGAGCTGCGCGTCAAGACAGTCAAATACTTCAAGGTAGCTACGCGGGCTTAGCTGGTATCAGGCTTACTAAATTACGGTTTAGGGTTAAGTTATAGCTTGTAGAGGTGCTGGATTAGTTGGCTGGTTTACTAACCCATTATCTGGTAGCTTGGTACACTGACAACATGGTATAGCTTTAGAAACTGAAGAGCATGTGGCTAATTTTTTGGATGATCATTTCGCAGGGCATTCTAAGAGATAACCACGAAGGCGCCTCTGAGGAAGGTTACACAAGCTTCAAATGTAATGTATAACCGAAACGGTTGTGCTCCATTTTTAAAATGTATATTGTTTAAGATAGTTAATTTAGTTAAATGAAAAAGCACGCTAAAAATTTCCTAAGATAATCATACAACCTTTTTAAAGATGTATTTTTAATTTCGATATTGTTGCAAAATTCTACACTAAACTATAAAAATTAGTTGCAACTCTGCTAATAATGTATTTTTCAGATGGTTGAAGTAAATGAAACGGCAGAAATTCAAGAACACTGTAAATATTGAAGTCAAGACAAATTGTTTCATTCACACTAAATGTCTAAAAGCTGCATTTGTTTTTATAAATTGAAAAGACCATTTAAGTATATTTTTTCGTTATTTATTTTCTTTGATATTACTTGTAGTGTATAAGAAATGTAAAATTGTGACTAAGAACTAAAAATATTTATAATTAGATACGAAATGTTATGAAAATCATTGTAATGTGAGATTGCTGTTATATTCTTGACAGACTGTTAAGCTGATTAACAGTAGCAAGCAAATATTGAGAGCACTGTTAGTTTAATTGAATTCATGAGCTCTACCGAATGTTTAGTTTACTCATACGTCAAGTGATTCTTATGCTAAGTACTGTGTACCACATTTTGTAGAATGGTTATTGATAATGTATGGTTTTTCTTTTGCAGAGCCTTATGGATGTTCACGCCAAGTTGATAGAACAGCAAAAGACGTAGCGCAAGATGTGACTGTATACTCAGGCAGAATGGATGGATGGATGATATCTACTTATCTTATTATAGGAAACACTGTGCATTGTATATGTTTATCGTTTTGTTGATATGTAAAGAAACCACCTTAACAGCAGCCAGTCTCGAGTATTTGTTTCTCCACAAAGGCAAGTTCATCGGGATTCTGAATGAGATGGAATAGTTGCTTGGCATAGATGACGGAACGCACCGACTCCTTCATGATGTACTGTGTCTTCTCCGCAGCCAGACGTGCCTTCTCCTTGGCAAATATTGTCTTGGCACGTTCTGTTAGCGTCTGCATCACAGTGGGATTTACCTGGAAGATGCGCTCGGCAGCCACGATGATGCCCTCGCTCACCGACGGAGTGTTGATCATATCCTGTGTGACATTCTCTCGGACCAGGGTCTGCAACACTTTGCGTCGGACTCCAGTGAGGTAGCTGCGTCGCACACGCTGGCGTCCAATCTGATGGCGCATGGCCTTGAAGTTGGACACTTGAGTGCTGCCCCAGTACATGTGGCGATTGACTTTGCTGCGCAGCACTTTGCGATCTCGTTGTGATTCCCTGAAGAGCTGACGCTTCACACGCTTCATGGCACTGGCCTCGACAGTGAGTCGCTCTGGGCGCAGGCAATAGTCCACTTGGCGCCACAGTGTATCACGATTGGTTATCGGAAATGTGGGCAACCAGTTGAGATGATGTGCATGTCCGTTCATCACATACAGCTGACGGATACATTCGTTGATGAAGCCGCGCTTTGTGGTGTTCTTGTAGTCGGGTGGATTGCTGACAATATAGTGATCGTTCTTGTAGACCACATAGTAGCCTTGCATAAAGTCCGTGTTGCCGGCCAATGTGGGATACGTCATCAGCTGCTGCTGGTCCGAGGAATTGACTGGCGAATTAAAGATGAAGATCTGGCTTTGCGAATCGATCGGAGAGTGCACCATTGACATTGGCGAGTTGTCCATGACGATAACAGATTCGATGTTGATGATGTTGTGGTAAAAAGTTGTGACTTGCTGGCAAAGCAACGACGATGTTGTAGCACTGAAGATTCAGTTGTGACTGATATCTCCAAGGACAACACAGTGGGTTTAAATACAGTTTGCGATCCGCGGTCTTACCTGCAACTATACCTGCTAATCTGCATGAAAAATAAGTGAACGCGCCTGATCCTGTCATAACCTGCAAGGATTGGCAAGGACAGGCTGACTTAGTGTCGCACACGCAGGTCAATAAAAGGGTCGCTGCCAAGCAGCTCTCGCTTAGTTGGTTGGTTTTTCAAGTAGGCCGATTCCCTGGACTACACCGGCAGGTAAATCAAAGAAACTTACTTTGTTGCAAAACTTTACTTTGAAATTTGACGTTACAATTTTTTGGAGGGTCGCGACGCTAATCCGCGGACACCAGATGTTCCCTGTCTAAGTCCTACTTTATACCTGTTGACATATAAGATGAAGTGCAAATGAGTTGCAGCTGACAGATTGAACTGAACTATTAAAGCACACACACGCACACTTCGAGTGAGATAAAGAGTCAAGTAATATGGGAGTCTCTGAAAGTAAAATGTCGTGTGAAAAGCCCTTGGCCGTTGTCAATCCAATGCCAGTTATCGATCTAACAGATGGCGATGCTGCCAGCGAGGAGCAGGAGCTGGATATTCCCAAAACGAATGTGTCGCTGCAACTATTTCAATATCGCCAGCAGATCGGACTGAAGCAGCATTCGGCGATTAAATGGGCTTCGGCCAAGTTGCTGCTTACCGAGGAGCTGCTCAAGCAACAACAGCAAAAAGAACGGCAACGGAATGTGGCACTTTCGTTGGACGACTTTGATTCTGACGCCGAATGGGCCGAGCAACAATTAGCCATGTTGACGGACGACGAGGATGATGATGATAATGCGGAGAACCGAGCTCCGTCTGCTGTCCCACTGGACAGTGAACTCAATAATCTGATGAACTATCGGGTAAAGCTACGCAACACAATACTGCATTTGGCCCAGGAGAAGCTGCGGAGACGTGAAAAGACAAAGGTGAAACGCTTAAAACGGCGTACGCTCATCTCCTCCAAGAAGCCCAGCAAGAAGGACAAGCAACAAAATACTCCCGCCTATTAAGTTTAGCCTACTTGTTTTGTCATATTCTTATATATATATTGTAAATGTAGTTTTAGATTTAGTTTCTAGTTGTACATGTATTTTTTGTTTTTGTTTTTCAACGCAATTAAAATGTCCTCTTGACACTGATTACAAAATATCGCCATTACGTTTGCTATTTGACCAACTTCCAGCAAACAAAGTTCAATGTGCCCCGTGTCGTTGTCCCTGGGCAACCGCTTAACCCCCATTGCATAATTAATGCCCCCAATTGGTAAATGTAATTGCGGATTTAAGCTGCATCCCGTCTCCGCCTGGTGTTGCGAGTTGTGGTGAAGGACCAATGTCCTTTGCACACACCGATTGACTGACATTTCTGGTCTGGTTGCTGGGGCTTTTTTCTTTGAGGGTTAGAAATGTTCTCGAAATAAAGGTGTAAATTGGGTGAAGGTGCTTGGCACACAAGTTTTGAATATTTTGCGGAGTAAATTGAGTTTCTAAACACTTTCTCTCATTATAAAAACTGTTCCCATTACAGAAAATCTGCCCAACTTCATAAAGTGCATTTATTGTACCATATACATTTAAGTATATTAGTTATAGTTCCAGTTTCCAATTTGCACAAATTTCACTTATTTTCTCTATTGCTTCCTATCGCAACTATTGTATACCCTGTTACTGAATTAATACGCTAGTTCTAAAACAAAATAATAGGTATATTTGAAAATTGATTTTATAATTAATAAATAAATCAATGGACTCGTTGCTTGGAAAAAATGAATAAAAAAATCTTTAATTTTTAACAAAAAAGTATCAAAGGTGAAGCCTTTTAGAATCATTTTAAACACATTTTATTAAAGTACACATATAGAAGCCATCGTTCCATTTATTTTTTCACTTTAATATAATAAATATTGACCTGCGTTGTTTTTCTTTAACTTTAATTTTAATTTTTGAGAAAGAAAACCCAAACCATATATTCCTAAAAATGTATTTCATTTTATATTTACACATTGCACATTAGAAAGCATTCTCTTGAATTTTAATATTTTTTAAATGCTACTATTACTATTAAAATAATTTAATTATTTTTTAGCCAAAATAATAATATGACAAAAAAATATTTTACACAAATAAGGTAGTCGTTTCTTATGTTCTTTAATATAATGTACAGGGTATCTTAGCTCAACATCGACTTATTTCTAGCATCATAATTTATAGCCGCAAGTTTCCGCAATGCAAGTGACCAAATTAGTCACACAACAAGTCGCATAAATAAATTCGCTTTAAGGAAAATTCGGAAATGAAAAATCAGCTCAGAAGTGCATAAATTTTAAAGTGTAATCGGTTTAGGGTAGCTTTTTAGCGCAATGTCGATGAAGGCGTCTGTGTCGTGCCACAAAAGTCTAATAAAATGAGTAAATTGCATAAAAATATTTAATTAAAGCATAAATACTTGTGCTTTCCGGCTGCACAACAATTAAAAGACGGCAAACTCATATGTGCGTGGTCCAAGCCGGTTCAAGTAAGTAGCAATTCTCCGACGCCCAACCCAACCACTTGTCAGCGTGGAATGTGCCACATCTCTGCCTCGTCGCCTTGTTGTTGATGGGGCTGCTTGGACGCCACGTAGAAAGCAGGCATTGTTTTTGGCTGACACTCATAATGCCGGCGAGTGAGCAAGAAGCGAGGAGTGCGGCATTGTGGATTGCTCTGTTGTACATGTCACCATTTCATTTGGTGCTTTTCTGCTGCTACAAGGAATGCCAAATTACCAAGGGGGATGGAAAAGGAGCGGGAATGGAAATGGAAGTGGAGATGGGAGGCAAACGACCCGCTCGAGAGCTTGTTATGCAAGTTGAAAGGGAATTTGTGTCAGGCTGCACTCGCCTGGCGTCTGTCTGCGTATGCGAGAGTGCGTGAGCGGATCGTGATGAGGAGCAGCTGTGCCAGAGAGGGGCTGAGAGAGGGAGGGGTTGCAGCAGCATAATTCTAATTATTTTATTAAAAGCATTTCATCTACAAATATTTAATGCACGCGATAATTGCAACGACAATTTTCTAATTGCATGCAGGACACGTTTCTGGGACAAGTTCAAAGGATACCATAAAGTTGGTCCTTGCTCTGCCAACAATTTAACGGATCAACCATTTTGTAACTTTAGTGGTGCTAGAGTGATTACAAAGGCAATTTGAATAGATTGATGCTCCGGAAATACCTAAAAAGGGATTGCTGATTTTTACACATTGTGGTACCTACCAAATCCTTATAGGTCGCTATCTATAGCAGAAGTAACATCTGCCGTTTATATTATTTTATATACCTAGTTTATAGTTTAGGTAGTGTTAAAAAAACCAATAGTAATCCAATTTTTAAAGCATTTAGTAGTTTACCTAACAACTAGGGATGGGTTGCCTTACTTTATCCAACTTTTCCTGTCCTTACCTGTACCAGGGACTTACAATTTTGTAACGGGGACGATTTTTAAAATTATAGAATGTCCTTCTATTACATAATCCGTAAATGTTATAAATTTTCTCTAAAAACTTAAAAGTAAAGAGAACTGACAACTTCAAAATGTAGCGATTTAATTCCTCACTTCATCCATTTTTGATTATAAAGCTTTCTAAACATGTTTTATTGATTATTTGTATATAGTCTAAATGCTTTGTTGTTTAATGGACCTTTTGTTGGAGTTTTACAAATGTTCAGCATCATTAGCTATGGAATGGCTATAAGAATTGTTAAATATATCTTGAAAGTTGTGCATTTGAAAGTGGAATTTATTTTTGTAGTACTTACTCGTATTCTAATAAGTGAAGACTCCATTTGAAATTTACATTTATTTTTTAAACAATATTTATTACCAATATGTTCAGAGACCGTACAATTCAATAGTAGTAACATAAAACTATTTCATAGTTCGACTATTTGAAGTCTTTTCCATAAGCAGAGTGTGCTTTGGAAAAGTTTCACCCATTTGTTGGCAACCTTAGTAGCCCGTGCTTATTCACAGACTAAATGTCAATCAGACCTCGAGTTGTATATGCGATATCGTCTCATTTAGTTTTTGAGTCTCACAAAATTAACACGTTCTTTTCTGTTCCGTTTCCGAATTTATATATATATCCCTATATATTTTAAAAAAATCAAAATTGGAAAAAGCCCTAATACACAATAATAATCGTGCCACAGTCCAATTATTAAATATACGTATATCCATTCGATTTGTGCATGTGTTGTGTGTATGTGTCTGGGCAACTATCGTGTTCTGAGCATTCCGAGCAAACTATAAAAACGAGTTCAAGATGAGTGAGGAGAAGAGCATCGTGTGCCACAAGTGCAACGAGGCAATAACGAAGCGTGTGATCACCGCACTGGGCAAGACATGGCATCCGGAGCATTTCTTGTGCCGCCACTGCGATGAACAAATCGAGGATGCCACCTTCAATATACAGGACGGAGAGCCCGTCTGCAGCAAGTGCTTTGTGGATCGATATACGAGCACCTGTGCTGGCTGCAAGAAACCCATATTGGAGCGCACCATCTGTGCCATGGGCGAGAACTGGCACGAATGCTGCTTCGTTTGCGATGGAGCCTGCAAGAAGCCGCTCTCGAATCTTCCGTTCTACGAGCGTGATGGCAAGGCCTACTGCAAGCAGGACTACGAAGATCTATTTGCAGTGCGTTGTGCCAAATGCGAGAAGCCCATCACGGACAGCGCCGTCGTGGCGATGAACGCCAAATGGCATCGCGAATGCTTCCGCTGCAATCGCTGCGAAAATCCCATTACGTCGACCACCTTCACCATCGAAGGCGACAAGCCCATCTGTCCGGAATGCACCTGCTAAGATCGTCATCTGCATTAATCGCTGCCCATCATGAGATATCATATTACATATAATGATTGAGGAATTGAGCTTTTGACTGTTTATGCATTTATAGTTTGAAAGTGGATTGAAATAATAGCACCAGTGGCCCAGCGATTGAAATTATAAATGTACCTACACGAAGCTCAATCTGAGGCTCAATAACTAGTATTGTAACCATATCGTTCATACATACACACATCCACACGCGTGCTTGTGTCCGTGCCTCGCTATCACTCCCACATACACTATGTACACAAATCCATCCATCCAATTGCTAAATATACATAGAATGCCTCCATATTAATTTCTATTTTCATAACTACGAGCGATAAATCAAATGAATTTCCAGGTAAGAATATATTTCAACACTTCTGAAACTAGTCTTAAAAAGTTCGAATAAAATTTGAATATGGTAGTTAAACCAAATAAGATTATTACTGCTAAGAATGTTTGCTTGACAAGCAATCGACAAACAGATAAGCAACATTTACTGAACTAATTAAAAAAACGACCAAACGATCTACAGAATATTAATAAGATTAATATCTTAATATTTATTTGCATCGATTTATTTTTGTTTTTTTTTTTTTAATTAAGGAAATTTTAATTTGGAAATTTTCCAAGAGATGTAGTTTATTTAATCCAAGGGCCATCGACTGTAGGACAAACAGTTTACAGAAAACAATAGAGATAAGGAACCCTTGCTTTATAAATGAACGCAGACCTTTTATGATGCTGTATTTACGAGATACACAGATGTAGAGTATGAGATCATGTTTCAGTTGAGAAAAAGGGAGAGTAAATGAAGTGGGACCGCAGATTCACACAATTAAATCGATTATCTCTTATTCAGAGACGTATTCATGGTCATATTTTCGCACTCCTACTCGTGGTTATAGATTCATATGTCGACTATCAGTGCGCGCTGGGATAAGGATTAGCAGGCTGATAAGCAAACAGAGTCATCGGCATTTGCACAGCAACAGTGTGTGACTAAAGGCGGAAAATGCCCTGGGGTTGTTTTCCGACCGATGAAAATTCGCTCCACACACAAACACAGGCACGCACATGCGAAGTGAACGATGACGATAACGCAAAACGAACCGAGCCCGATGACAACGAACGACAAAAGTTTTTGGTTTTGTGGCTTTTCAGTTTGCTCGCTGCCGGTTTCAGTTTCATTGGTAAAGCGAAGCGCGTGGAAAGCGGTTCCAAAGCAGCTCAAATGCAATTATCAAGCGAACTAACTAACTAACGTGGCTAACAACGCACGGTGACGTACCGTGGCAATTTTCCGAAGTGCCGTTGAATTTCCCGAGTGCTGCGAAAAATCTCGCTAATTAATTGCAATGCAAAGACCATGCAAAACAATAAACAAATGTTGCAAGCCAACTGAATACAACAATTACCAAAGACATTGCAGCTGCAGGCCATAAATTGCAACAAAATCTAGTCAGAAAGATACAATCTCAATACCAGACAAAGTCGTGGATTATAATTAAATAAAGTGTTTAAGACCGTAGCTAATTTGGTAAACATACAAAAAATTAATGACATAATAAAATACGAGTAATAAAGTTGCTGTGAGTCAATAAATACCATTTGAAAAATATTTAAGCTATTTAAAATTGTGATTAGTGTCAAATGAGAAGAAAAAACCAATTAATTTTCATAATGATTTTATATTTGATGTAGAATATACTTATATTTAAAATTTTGGTTTTTCTTGCTTCATCTTCTATGTAACTTAAATTGGCGCATAGTTTGAATCTCTATGTGATGTTAGGGAGAATTTTAAAGTATTTTGTTAAAATGAAAAAAAGGTGATAATTCAAAATAAATTCAAAAACCATATTTAAATTTTTCTTTGTCTTGTATGAGTATTGTACAAATTTTACATTTAAAATCGAATTCATTTTAATATAATATTCAAATTGTCTAGGTATTTTTGATGGTAGTGCAAATAGTTTCAAACATGGCAATCGAACATGTCTATGTCGACAGAGCGTGTCATCCTTATCACGAATATATAATATAGATGACAACATATACATATGTATGTATGTCTACATCGAATGTGATGAGGTCATGGGTGCTTAAATGGGTAATACATGTAATTATATTACTAAATATAGTTAATAATATGTGGTACACATGTACTATTAATTTTTTGTAAACTTCACTTTGTTGATTAATTACGCTTTAATTGAATCTATTTTAAAGCTATTGTTAATTATAATGCAACCTCTAATTGCATTAGTTATTCGTATAAACAAATCCATGTAAATTCCAAAGTTGAATAAAATAAATATAAGCTTGAGCTCTTTAGCTGCCGTTCGAATGCCAAGTGCAAATATTGTAGTTCAACACAATAATTAAATGGCTGAGTGACACTTGATTAATGACTTTACCAATGAACAATCGTCTTGGCCAATTTGCATATTGCAATCTAGATGCAAATGTTATTACAAAATGTTTACAAGTGCTCCACAGTTGGCAAACAATATCCATTTTTGAATTAATTCTATTAAATATTTGTACTTCTTGCAAATGGGTTTCTTTTGTCTTACGAACATTACGCATACGCAACAGTTAACCAAATTTTTCAGTCTTTCGAACCCTTTTTCTTGGAAATCCACGACCAGCAAAAAAAAACGAGTAACATTGCGTTACGAGCATTGTGGTGAACTACTAGATACCGTGTAATAATTTCAAATTATTTTTCTGAATTTAACTTGAATAGCCATTTTCAGAGAACGACAGAATACAATCTCAGATTACTTAAAATAACTTTGCTATGATCTAGTCCTAAACACCTCATGCCAACCCAGATTTAGGCAATAATAAAACAGCCCAAATTTCAAAGCTTCAAAATTTTCAAAAGCATAACAATTCTTTTTTTTTGTGGCGGCTGCGACGATACGTCTGCGAATTGGCAGCGATAGAAGCAGCAACAACAACGTCGACTACGATTCCCAGAAGCCTCAAGTTCATACAACATGAAACAGTCGTGCTTTGACTTTGGCCAGCGACGGTTGTCGGTTTTGTTGGCTGTCGGTTGCGCGTTGGTAGTCGGCTGTGTTGCCGTTTGGCGGATGAACATTTTGCTGTTTATGGCGTTGCCTTTTTGGGGCGCAACAGGACGCACCTTAAAAACCAAACAAACGATTTCGTCGCATTGCTATTTCTAACCTTTAATTGGGAAAATAAAGAAGCAAAAGAAAAAAACGAACTATCAACTGGCAACTGGAGACTGGCGACTGACAGTCAAAGCCAGTTGGGAGTCAGAGTCGAAGTTGAAGTCCACTTTGCAATTGGCAGCTTGCAAGTGGCAAAGTGGTAAAGTGGCAAGTGGCAAGTGGCAAATGGCTTTTGGTGCTTAGAAGCCGGCTTTGTGTCAGTGGTGTGCACAGTGTGTCAAATGCGTTGAACTTTAAAGTGGCCTCAGGTACTGAATGAAGTACTTGACACAACAACAACAGCAAAAGTCACATTCAGCCGTCGGTTTTGTCAGTGTGTCAACCTGCCAGTCAGTGAGATAGACAGACAATTTGTATAAAATTTGTTTATCATGTTATTTGACTTTGTGCCTCTTTTGAATTTTACGCTTTGCTATCTGCATATGCCCTCCAGTCTCATTCTTTATCACACCTGCTTTGAACGGCTTCATAAAGAACAACTGCCTACTACTTCCCCATCAAACAACAAAATCATTCTACAAACCGACAATACTTTATAAAGCACTTCAGCAACAAACTCGTGATGATCCGCTTTTGAGATCACATTTCGACAATTATTGTTTAATAAGGTTTCCAATTGAGAAAACAATTAAAAAAGAATCCAAAATTGTGGCTGTTCAATGAGTTGGCAAAACGATTAAATGTTTCGAGTACGAGTACTCGTTTTATTTCCAGGGGCTTGCCAGCTAAAGTCCAACAAAATCCAAATAAATACTCGCTCAAAACAACTGCCAAATTGATTGCCAAAAATAGCAAAAGAACCATTCGAAATAAAAACACAAAAATGAAATATTGTGAGAGCACACAAAAAAAATTATTATTGAAAATAATAATGATAAATAAATACGTAGCTCATTTTTAATTGCAATAATCAGAAATTGTACGGAAAGTCCCTTGAGCTCATTGGCGCTTTGCGTGGCCTTAGTTCTATGATAAATTGGGTTCAACAGCTCCAATAGAAGGGCGGAGTAGTGAAAAGCGTTCTTCGACTAGCCGATACTCTGTGACAATACTTGACTGTGCTCTACTTACAACAATTTATTTAAATTAATAAAACCTCAAATTTTATTTATTAATATTGTTTATCTTTTCTGCACTTTATATAGTTATAGGGTATTTCGGTATTTAAACTGATTGCAGACACATTTTATTGCTATGAACTGGTGTTGTAACATTGCCTTTTATTATTTAACAAAAATAATCGAGATATATTTGTTTTCTTTATCATGCACGTTGTTGTCTTTTTTCGCACATTAATTGATAAATGTTCCCTTTATCAAATTGTGATCAAAAGTAATTAAGCGTCTGGAACGTGCAACAGCGCCAACAAGAACAATGTGAAAAGTGCGTAAAAAGTGCGAGAGAAATAGAGGCTGACGATAATTGTCAACAGAATTAACAATTACAATTATAAAGAGAACAAACAATTTTGCTGAGTGGTGGCGAAGCAAACATTTAGACACAGCAAACTCAGACGAAGAATCCGAAAACTACAACCACAACAACAACAACAACAACAAGACTTGCTGATAAGAAGAAAAGCAGCAGCTGGGCAGAAACTTTGTTTGCTTTTTGCAGCAGCAGCGCAGCGCAGCAGCAGAATTTAAAATGGCGTTCAAGTGCAGCAGTACCGTTACTGTGGCCGCCATTGTTGTCGCAGTCACACTGAGGCTGCACATCTGTTTGGGTAAGTTAACAGCAACATTTTATTCTGTTCTCGTCTCGTTTCGTTTCGTTTCGTTTCGTGTTTATTTCTCCTTGTAATTGGATTACAAATATTTGATCATCACATGCAAATGCAAACAATTAGATGACGGCACTTGTCACACTGCCAACAAGTTGGGAATTCGAAGCAGCAGCAGCACTCTGACATGTGCCAGATAACCTTCCATATACATTTGTATGCACAAACACATCTACATACATACACACATTTATCTATCAATCTTAACTTGTGCCAGGCAATGGGCTTCAGCACTTTGGGCTCACAAGCTGTTGCTTTGCGAGCTTAAAATGCGCAGCAGCGACCAGATAAGCGATTCCAAAGAAAGCTTTATAATGCGAGAAGTTGCGAAGGAGATGGAGAAAGATAAACCCAGAGAGCGATCGAAATTTAATTTTCGTACTGTGACGTAAAATTCATGAGAGTAAGCTATTGAGAAAGTGGACGGGAAGAGAATCAAAGACATAATAGAATTGGATTAGAAAAAGGAAACGGTGTGATTCAAATACAAATAGAATAGAAGAATAGAGCAAAGTCAAGGTTATTTTATTTAACAGTATTGACAAGACGATTCATTAAACATGACAATCGTCTATCTAATTTCCCTATGAATTGTGCTTGGGGTTCGGTGTTGACATAATTTCTGGGATGTGTAGTACTGTGGCTAGTACCGATTGTATCTGTGTTGACACGAAGTCACAATCTTAAATTATGGAAATCACAAGCGATTAATGAAAAAAACATACTAGAAGACGCAACGAAAATAAAAGTGATTGAGAAAAGCGTTAGACACAGTAAAAGAGTGCACCCAAAATACATTTATCGAGCAATTGTGAACATTGATTGTTTTACTGGGGAAGGGTCGTATAATGCCCGCCGAGCAATGACGCGCTACGAATACAAATTACCGGCTAGGTGGCAAGCGGTCTGTTGAAGGCAGCCAATTGTGCCGGCACTTCCCCACTTTGAAGGCATTTTCGGTAAACAGACGATCATAAAAGTCAATTATACTAATATGCATCGAATCTCTCAGATACGCAGCGTGGGAATGCAATCGAAGATACAAATTCAAAAACAGAAACGAACAGAATACCTGAATCTGTCTGTATTACAGAGTTCTGCGGTTTGTTATGGTTTTATGCCACATTAGTCAGTCATCCAATACGCGTCTTGGTCTTGGCCCCTTACAGGTGTGAACTGCAGAGTCTTTGACTCAACGGACAGCTTTGACATCCCAGAAGTAAACGATATGAAAGCATTTGGTGTCCAGGATCCTATCCAACTGACGGGGTCAATGTGTGTGTCGATGAACACACCCAAAATTATTTCACCACGCAGACGTATCAAATGTTCGCTTCGGGGTTGGATCACTAGCTGACCTCAATCACCCCTCGGCTCTTGCCCTCTGACTTTCTCCCACTCTTTCTTTCTGGCTTTATCTCTGCCACATATTGACTCGCCGTTTGCTTCTATTTGCATTTTTTCCAAGTTGAACGCACTGGGTCCAGAGCCACGGTCTCTGCTCTGCGTTTCTTAATTGAAAGGTGTCGAAATGCCCAACAGAGCTCAGCAGCTGCCCAATTTAAAATCGTATAAAATGATAGGAATTTATGTGAAATCAATTAAGTCAATAGGTGAACGCTGCCCCAAACCGCCTCAAATTGCCAATTCTCGCCACCGTTTATTGTGCATTTTATTTTCGCATTCTACAAGCATTTAAGTGGCCGTGGACGCTTGGCACTTGGCCCGACTTCTGCCCTGACTGGCTTCGCCTTTTTATAAGAAAACGACTTTGATTAAATGGTTGTTACTTTTGGTCATTTATTGAGCAAGCGAGTGTTTGACATACAGCTTAATTAAGATAGGTTTTATCATGCCAAATTCGCGAGTTTCAGAAAACCATAATGTTTTTTAACATTTTGCATTGACTTGCTACTAACCATCAGATAACTTTTTGTGTATAAGTATAATAAGCATGATATTATTTGAAGTTGTTGAAGTATATTGCATTAAAATTGGTAGAAGCAAAAAATCGTAATATAATGTAAGGTTCAAAGATGAAAACCATATTCACGCTCTAATTATTAATTTCGTCTGTAATGTCTTCAATCGATATATCTGGCAATGATTTGATCATTGCGGAAGATCCTGCATAAGAATTGGGATCAATGCTGAGAACTGCAACCAATTCTTTCATCGTTGGCCGCACGTTCGGTTCCCTATCCCAACATCGTAAAATAATTGTTTTTATGTTTCCTGTCTCATCTTCGATGTCATCAATTGGCGGCCGATCACCGTCACTTGCTCTCCTCATAATTGCGAAACTCTCGTAATTTCCCAAGTGATCAAAAGGTAGTCTTCGGGTCATTGTCTCCCAGCATAGAATGCCAAAGCTGTAGACATCAAATTTCTCTGTATATTGCTCACCGAGGAGTATCTGCATAAATAATACAAAGTAGATATGTATGTAAATAGTAAGTTAGTTTGGTTAATTCTCACCTCTGGAGCGATGTATGCTGCTGTGCCTGCCATTCCGTTTGTTAATGATCTCAGAGATCTTGCAGTTCCAAAGTCGCATATCTTCAATGTTCGGTATTGATTAAAGAGTAGCAAATTACTGGGCTTAAGATCACGATGCATGATGATTGGTTTCTGTTTATGCAAGTGCGCAACTCCCTAGAAGTACGTACGATTTTAAGTACCAGCAATAATGTGTATACTATATGTAATGTATAGATGAATTGTTAGTTTCTCTTTACCTTGGCGCATTGGAGCATCCAGTTCAGCTTAGCCATATAAGAAATACTTTTATTGCTCATATGTAGGCAATTATGAAGGCTTCCGCAGTCGGCATATTCCATAGCAATAATTGTTCTCATCTCATTATCGTTAGTGACTCCAAATAATCTTACGATATTCTCATGATTTAAAAGTCTCAAATACCTAACCTCTCTCTCAATGACCACGAGGTTAGAAGTATCTTGAATTCTCTTAACGGCAATTTCCACATTTTCACTTTCCCTCTCCCATGTAGCTTTAAAGACTTGTCCGAAATTACCAGAACCTAGACTCTGGTATAATAATAGTAACTAAAATAGTAATAATAACAAATACATTAATTGGCCTTACCTGGCCTAACTCCAAGTGCGTAAAGCTAACATTTGGCTCATCTTTTAATCTCTCCTGGTAAAGACCTTCTAGAATATTGGCAATTACCGCCATTCTTGGACTATTATGTAGATAGTCACAACACAGTTTAATTACAGCATCAATAGTTTTTTCACTTTCCAAGTTTGAGTCCACGATGTCCACGTCTCCTTGGTTATGGTTCTTCTTAATTAGAGTCTAAAAGTATATGATATGAATGTAATAAATGTGGAGAAAACTATTTTGGCTTACCTCCCAAAGTAGTATTCCAAATTTGTAAATTTCTCGGGATTCCTCGATCAAATCATTTGTCGCTTTGCTAAAATCGAAAATCTTAATTGTTCTAAAGTTGTTGCAGATCAGTAAATGGCGTGTGCTGAGATCATTATGCATAACTTTGGGATTCAACCCATGCATGTAAGCTAGAGCCTTAGCACATTGAACCATCCAGCTAAGCTTCAATGAAAATTTATTTCTGTTTCGCACATTACAAAGGAAATTGTGAACAGTTCCGCAGTCTGCATATTCGTAGAATAGGAGCAAATCGGAGTTTGTGTCCTCTTCACTACGAAACAATTGCACAATATTCTCATGTCGAAGTGAATGGTGGATTTGAAATTCAGTGATCGTATGATCATCGGGAGACAAGATTCGGGTTCTCATAAGTCGGGCATTGCTATGTTCGTCTTCCAGTACTTTTTTTTGTATTTTTCTGCGAAGTTCCGTCTTAAATAAAGATATTCGAACACAATATTATCAATTATTTAATGTAAATATGAGATTTCCGTTCATCCTTATGATAATTTTTAATACCTGACTCACAAGCCCCTCCAAGTCTCTCCATGGAACAAATTTACAAGGAATTTCATTCATTTGTGAGGTGAAGCTAAATAAAAAAAGGGGAAGAGTTATCAGAACATTTTTATTTATTGGTGTTTCAACGTCATAAAGTAAATACAGACATGTCCAGAAAAAATGTTGTGCCAATAAAAATTACATTATTTTATTAAGGCTTCAAAATATTTTTTTCCAAATAATATGGCACAGACTTTTTGCAGACTTCCTCAACGTTCGATACGAAGCCAATGGATTTTGAATTTGGTTGTTACGTTTACAATGCGGAGTTTTCATAACATTTTTTAGAATTAGATGTCATCCAATCTTGTCTTTCGCTTAGTAAACTTAAATGTTTGCCAAATAATTGTTTTAAATTTATGGTATCCTTGTTCCGCGTTCCTCTTACTGGAAATGTATTCCGTTAAGAATCTACTTATTTTAATGAAAAATTTAAAATGAATAATAATTATTTAAAAAACCTTGTTCCCGTCCTAATCATTTGTAGTTATTTATTTCGTTGTGTCGTTTTATCTTCACTTGGAGTTACGTTTTAACACTTCAAAATACGAAGACAGACTGTTGCAGTAACATTTGATACAAACAGTTGATAAAGGCAGTATAAAGCAACATCGGCTTATCGATAAATTGCTGGGATTTAATACAGCATATTCGACTTTAAAATACTCCGCATGTGCATCATTGTTTGACGAGTTGATCAACTCAAATGTACCTAGGGTTTCATGAGCAATGTGCACAGCAATAAATTTCAGCTGAGCTTGTCAAAAACAAGTTAAGTTATGGGTGCTGTTTGTGAGGCACACCCAGAAATGCCCAATAAAAAATGCATTTATTCTTTAGAATTTCATTTCATTCAAAGCCATCGTAAAGATTCAGAAAACCATACCCTCGATATTTTAAAAAGCAAAAAGGGGTTAAGACTCTTAGAATATGGGAAATTGCAGAGGGTCTACAAGTCAGTCATACGCATTCCTGCTGATTTGTAGTCTGCAAACTGCAACTGATACAGCATACGCCATATGACTAGAAACTTTCAGTAACTTTTGTTGATCCCGCAAAAGACTTACAGCGAATAGCTCACCCCATTGAAACTGTGTTTAACTAATTGTAGGCTCCATTAATTAGACGCAATTAGCATAAAAAACTCACTCGCTGACTTTGACAAATGTGTTTAGCGCTCTGTTGACAGTTAACAATTAGAGGCCGCGTCATCGATCACCCTTAGGCGCAATGTGCTCCTATTCAAAGTGTCAGATGTGTGAATACACTGAACTGAATAGTTACAGTATTCACATGCGGCATTCACAGACTCTTTCAAGTTCATTTGCATTTGTTGCGCACTTGAATTATGTTGATTTTGCTTTCATGTCCACCAGCTGTACTTATATTTTATCGAAGCATAATACTACAACAATTTTATTTTAAATAACTAACAAAAATATGTTTTACCAAAAAGCAACTACTATTTTTTAAACAGGAAACAATTCTATAAAATGTTGTGAATTAATAAAATAAAAAAATTTTAATTATATCATATTTTCATGTACTCAAATGAAACAATTTTTTGGTATGCTCTTCCAAATCATAGTAAAAGCAATATTCAATCTAAACGAAACAAGGAAATTATTAAAAAATCGATCATTGAATTCAGCTGTTCGCGTATTTGTTATTCAATTTGTTATCGCAGGCAGACACAAAGAAACACAAAACTTGGCACACTGCTGCTCATAAGAACGAATGTTCTAGGAGTTTGTATATATGGCAGATATATAGTGAAAGTGCGGAGTTGGAGAGACCAAGAAGGGATTGAGTGCAGCCAGATTTCGGCAATGCCAAGGCAAACAACGCAGTTACAAACGAATCGCCAGACAGTTGAAGTTAATGCTGCGGTGTAAGGGTCGTATGAGTAATGAAAAAGCACAATGCGCACAGAGATAGCAAAAAAAAACAACTGTGACAAAGATAAAGTTTTCATTACGCTGTCTGCGTAGACAGGAAAAACAAAAAAAAAACGAAAACTAAAATGACGGGAAAAATAAAAACTAATGTCGGATGCTGAGCACATGACTCACGGCAACACACAGGACAACGCGCTTACGACGAGGGGCGGAAAGGGAAGGGAAAAGAGGATGCGTTGGGTCAGCAAACAAAATAAACAGAATCAACAACTGTCGACCTAATTCGATGCAAAGTCAATTAATTCGAGCAGATTAATTAGTTAAGTCAAAAACTAGTTGACATCGTCCCCGGCTGACATCGAGCCGCACCTCAATTACACAGTTTTCAGTATCCTGTTTACGCAAAACCCGCCCCCACCCGGCACCCCCGGACCGTTCAAGCTGGCCAAGTTCAGGTACGAGCGGTAATGGCGTCCGGACATTTGTTGACTATGCTGTCATTAGCGTTTTAGCCGTCCAATCACCCCAAAAAAATAAAGAATGAGAGAAAAACTCGCCCTTTGACTTTTTAACGCGCCATTTGTCGTCCTTTTTAATTGTCCTCCTGATAGATAGCCTTGTCTTCTCTGCACATTTATAACGCACACTTTTAATGCTCGCTCCTCACTAACGTCTGGCGACTTGCGGTAACACCTCCCCAGACACAATCAAGCCACCTGCCCCGGGGAGACTTCCGCATCGAGTTCAAGTTCCGCTTTTTTAAGCAATCACTATTGCTTAAGCACTTGCTTAAGCTGGTCGAGCTGGTTTACTTTCGAGATAAGCCGCAATCAGTTTAACTGCAGATTGTCACAATGTTAGTATTTAAACGTAATTACAAATAACTTTACGCGAAGTCCTGCTTATCCTGTGGTTAATTTCACGCACTTTAATCACGCTCGCGTCAAGCATTATAATTTCCTCATAACAATTCTTTCTCCTTCGCAATGTCAACAAAGACTCTCGCTAATTGGATGCCAGTTTGATAATTATGACAAAGTAAATCCTTGGAGGCAGCTACCAATCCAATATACAATATGTTCTATATACGTGCTTGCATTCGTGCGAATAGAAATATGAGTACTCAGTACTATGAATTATGAATGCATTCATTACAATTCCGTTGACGCTCAGGCATGCGAAAAATGCTGGTAAAATATGTAGATGATACTCGCATGATGGTGTTTGGGGGCGACACAGACACGCATTTATAATGACATTTTAAATGCTTGGGGCTTCTAGGAAAGCGTCCTTCTATCTAGCACATGTTCGTGTCCTTGGACTCCAATCCACCCACGAAATACTAATGCTGTCAGCATTTTCTTTTTTACGGAATTATGCGTGAATGTGCTTTGCTTGATGGGGGAGGGCGGAGTCGGATGCCGATCTGAAGGAGTATTATGCTAACTGCCTGGGATAAGGCGGCGCCAATGCTGTTTATGTGCTAAGGCATGACAAAGTGTTAAGTACTTCACTCTAAAGGAAAAGTGCTAAAAAGGACTTTACTGCTAGTCAGGCAATATATTGAATGACCATCTCAAGTAACTGGATATATTTTAAAATAGCTCATCTTGACATAGTTTTCGATTCGATATTTTGGAAAAATTTGAAACTCAAAATGTAAAAAATGGTTGATTCACGTTTCAGAACTTTTGTAGAAGAATAAATGGTATATTTCTTTACTTTCTGCAGTGTATAGACAAATAAATCGAAAAGTAAAGATTTGGTTACTGTGAGGATTTAAAAATAATACAAGCCTGCATGTTGTCCCCTGCCAACTTTATACTCTTGAATTGAATTTTATTAGTAGTAATTTCAAGTGTTCATTAAGTGTAATCAATATAGATTACGCATCGACTCAAATTTCACGCCCTAAAATCAGTTGCAAGCAAAGAGAATTGTTATAATTAGCTCCATTCAAGGCACTTACGAATCCATTAAACACTTTCAGCCCCCATTCGAGGTCTGTTCCAAATTTCCCTAGCAAAACATTTGTTACCAATTATGCAGTCGATTGTCTACTATAATATATTGTGTATTTTTCCGCTTTCCTATTTTCCCTCGCACATTTTGGGGTTTGCTTTGGGTTTGTTATCACAAAATCAATACGCGATGACGCGGACACTTCAATGGACATCGGAAAGGGTGGCGGGTGTTCGATAACCCATATGCTAATAACTAATATCTGTATTATATTTATTTATGGCTTGTATTCGACTTGAGCGTATGCAAGCACACGATCGAACCAAACAACAACAGCAACAACAACAACAACAAGCGGGCTCATTAGTGGGAAAAAGAATCTTATCAAATTACGCATACGTCGTGTTGGATGAGTCAAATCGAACGTTGGATTTAAAGCTGTCCAGCATTGAGCCCTTCAAGTTCTATTGAGGTCAGAGCGAGCTTATTAAACGACATTCATAATTTTATTGGGTTTGATGATGATGATGATGATGATGATAATGGTGGGGAGGATGGGTAAATACTTACTTAGTCATTGACAGACCCACCACAAAAATGTGGCCAAATCATTCAGGGGTGGCAGTCGAATGGACAGAGCCGGAAGTGGAGTGTCGGGCAATCAAAATAAAGATTTTCCTTTTGCTTTTCCCTTGCAGCATTCGATGTTTACTTTCCCACTACATCCGTGAAATTCAAGCTGCCACTCAACGAGGAGTCGGAGAGCATCTTCTCCAAGATCCCGCTGGCCCAGTTTCAAGTGTTGCGCCTGGACAACAATCAGCCAGCCACCGACTACATCTACAGCCTGGAGGATAATCCTTTGCTGCGCTTGAACACCAGCTCTGGCGAGGTCTACATGCGCAACGATTACCAGCCGGTCAACCAGAGTGTCAAGTACGTGCTGACCGCATTTCCACGCAGCCAGGACGACTCCGATCCTCAGCAACTGTTGCAGCAGGTGGCGCATTTGACGCTGGAGCTGGAGCCACAGCCATTGAATGATTACTGTGCGGAGTTGGAGCACATTTGCTTTTGGACTGCCGCCCATTACACCATTGCCGAGTCGAGCAACACGCTGGCCAAGAGCGACAGGGAATCCTTTCGACCTGTGCTGATCGGGGCGCTCAATTCGAGGGCTGCGAAATATTTGTGCCCGCATCGCAGCATCGAGTATGCACTGAAGGCGGGCAGCGCACACTTTGTGCTCAAACAGAATCGCTTGTACACGAAGCAATCGCTGGATCACGATGAGCTGAATGGCCTGCAGGCGATGGCAGGACGGTTGCAGGTCACCGTCAGCTGCACGGTGAAAATATCCGCGCAGGAGCAGCGACAATTCTGGCGCAGCTACAACGTGACGCTGCTGGATCGCAACGACAACGGACCCCGACTGCAGGAGCGGCAGCCGCACTTTAACTTCGACCTGGAGCAGCCCTACTTCAAGATGGTAAGCATTCCAAGCCAGACCAGACGCGGCCCAGACTGATTGTCTGGCCAATGTCTACGCTGGGTGCGGGCTTATTGAATTCGCGTTTGATAAACGCTCGCGGGACACGCAACATCAACCCCTGCTACACGACGACACTGTGCTACACAGGCCAGCGTCGAACTGTCTTTGGATTATTTGATGCACGCCATAACTGCGTCTGGGTCTGACTTGTGTTGCACAGTGTTATTTGACCATTATCACGTCTGGCTGAGAGTTCGCCTTCGTTTCCGTTCGCTCAGCTCGTCATTAAAAACGCGTAACGTTTTAACGAACTTTTTTTTGATTGCCATACGAAACGAAATGCGAAGGGTGTCAAGCGACGGAAAGCGGCGGAGTCGCCTCTTAAAGCTGCCACCAAACGAAACCTTTAAGCGCAACTTGGCTGGCCAAATTATGTTGTCATGTTTTGCGGCTGGAGACCCGAGCCAAGCCTATCTATCATCCCAGAGGTGCGCTAGGAGCCGCTAAAACTATGTCATTTAGTTGTTAGTTAGTTGCAAGTAATTGCTCCACATGTACAACGAGTATCTATAAAAAAAAAACAAAATAGAACGTGAAGTTGGCACTAAAGTTTAGCCATTACAATTAGTGGCCGGTAATACGTATTTAAATTAACAAAATAATAATAGTAGCCGCGTACTCGTCTGCCTAAATTACTGCAGAACAATGAGTGAAGGTGTGTTTCAGGTGAATTCAACAGTAATTGCTGTCAGGCGTTAGGAATTTGTGTCAAATATCATCAACTAAAACGTTTTGATATCGTTTGACAGGAATGGAAAGCCAACGAATTAGCTTGACAAGAAATATGAGTTGTGATAAGACATTCAATTAATTATTATGTTAGGCTAAGTTAGGTTTTAAATTACCCGACATTATTTATGTAACTTAAATTTGAATCACAATCGATTATCAGTTTCCAAATATTATTATTTTTATATCGAAGTAGCATGCCAAACAATTTATTTTTTGTGCACATCTTATTATTTTAATATTTATTTTAAGTTCGTCAAAATATAGTCGAATAGTCGTCAATGACAAAATTTATAATTCTTTATTAAAATTAGGAGAAAAACACCTTTAAAGTATCTTTTAGTTGTAACTTGAAATTAAATGTTACAAACATGAATAAATTATTCATTTAAATAATTTTAAAAATTAAATATTTTTTAGACACTTAAACAATCTTAATCTCAGATTAGATAAAAGGTTATTTAATTCGTTTTGTTTTGTTTTCAATAGATAAACTAAACTAGGTATTAACTTTACAATTTCAACGCGATCAGCACATCAGAATGTATGCAATGTTTTTTTAAGAGTTCAACTCAATTAAAGCATTACAAAATAGAAATGGTTTTATAATTTATAGAAGTCTTGCACCTCCGGGAATCGTCGTTTATACCTCAAATGTCAGATCCCGAAGGTGTTGAGCTGCTTTGCTCCATTTGCTGACCTTGTGCACAAAAACAACGCGATTAACAAGAACCTTAATTACCAATTGCCCAGAGCCAAGCTCCTTGGAGAGCAGCTGCGCTCAATTTGTGGTGCTGGAGGTCACTGGGAGCGGTCCACGTAGCTTTTAATTAGTTATGGTCAGTTAATGCGAATGCGAATGCTAATGAAGTTTAACCCTTGCTCTCCTTGCAGGACGAACCGGTGGGCGAGAAAATCATCTATCTGGACAAGGACACGCTGGCAGCAAATGCGCATCTTGCCTACACCATTCTCAACGATACTCTCGGACTTGTGCGCCCCGACTGCCACGCCTTCGAGGCGGATCACACGGGCAGGCCACACACCATCGTCAGCTGTCGTAAGTATTGGCATTCGAAATCTAAAATTAAATTCACATAGTTTTTATTTGAATATAAAAATCACACTCTTTAAACAGTCTTACAACGAATTAAATTAAGCAAAAATTATTATATTTTTATGATGGTTATCTCATTCTATCATAATCCATAATTTTGAATATTTTAATTGTAAATTTTTTCTTCACCGATTATGATTAATTTTTATAAGTTTAATCAATTTCAATCAAATAATTTATTTATTTAATTAAATACAATAAAATCCATTATTTCTGTTTTTTGTGTCATTATTTATTTATATGTACATATATCAAAATGCAATCCCCAGGTATACATTTTGTATTACAGAATTTTATTTGTAATGAAAGATAATATACATAATGACAACGAATAAAATTAAAAATTGGATAAGCCTGATGGACATTATAAGGAAGTGGCTTAAACTATAAAATTGTAATTCTAAGTTACAAATAAATAAATAAATAAAATAAAGATAAAGAAGAGTTTAGGTGGAATTAATTTAGTTATAAGTGTGTAATTTTTTTTATTGCAAAAATTAACTTAATTATTATTTTCTAACGCTAAAATTAGTTTAAAATAATCAATCAATTTACTTGTAATTCCTTGCAGAGCTGCATTTTGCCAGAAGCGGAGTACTGCGGCAGTCGCCGTACTGCATCGACTTGGTGGCCAGAGATTTGACCGTCCAGGCAACGAATGCGACGACAACGGCCACAGCCCACGTCTGTCTGCAGGTGGACACGAATCAGCTGCACGAGAGCGACCAGGAGCGTCCTCAGGCGTTACCGCTGCGTCAGCGGCAGCATCGCATCTTTGACAGCGCTGGCGAAGTGCTGCACTCGGATTTGGGCGGACGACGGCGGATCAGCATTGACTATGAGAAGGATGTGTTTGTGCATCGCTCGGCAGCCGCATTTTATCGTGTGGCACAGCCCGAAAGCTTTCTGGATCTGATGCGTCAACGTGCCTGGCGCTTTGCGCTCGTCGAGGATCGCAGCAATGCCTTCGGCATCACGGAGACGGCGGGCATTCTCTATGTGCGCGATGGCTTGGCGCTGGAACGTGCCCCGGAGACCATTTACTTCTTAAATGTGACGTGGCAGGATGCGGACAAGCAGTCGCATGTTTTTGTCATCAACGCCCATCTGGTCGAAGGTCGTCCGGCGAATGCCAGTTGCGAGCTGCGGCTGAAGTCGCGCTCTCAGACCTGTGCCCAGGTCAAGTATCGCAAGCAGTGCGGCAACTTCTGTGGCTTGGCCACCAATGGCGGCGCCTGCGTCTGGCGCGGCTCCAGCTCGGCCATGTTTGGTCGCAACTACGGCAGCTGTGTGCCCGATGCACGCTACTGTCCGGATCAGCTGTGCGACGCCCTCGAGGAGCTCAATCCCTATGCCTGTCCGCAGGACTGCACGCGATCCGAGTACATTATGGGACCGCACACCAGCAATGGACGCGGGATTCTTAGTGGCTCCGGCACCTGCATCTGCGAGGACAACGGCAAGTGCTCCTGTGGCCCGCTGCCCGACGAGGATGAGCTGAAGCCGCGACGTCAACGCAAGCGCAAGAACGAGACGGAAACCGAGTCGGTGAGCTCGTTGCCTACGCTGCAGCAGGATCAGAGTGCACAGGAGCAGGGCGTGCTGCATTTGGCTGGCATGGAATGCAATCGTTTCTGCATACTGGTGGTCATCAGCTGTCCGCTGCTCTTTGTGCTGCTGCTGCTCTGCCTGCTGCTCTCGCAGCGCAAGTTGTGGCAGCGTCGCCTAGGCAAACAGTCTGCCACTCCCGGGGGCAAACAGGCGCTGCCCCACAGCCTGGACCGCTTGGGGGGCGATGGTGATCTGCCGCTGATGCCGCTGCAGAGCGGCTTCAAGTTCGAGAGCGCCGACGCCAAGTGGGAGTTCCCCCGTGAGCAACTGCAGCTGGACACGGTGCTGGGCGAAGGCGAGTTCGGCCAGGTGCTCAAGGGTTATGCCACGCAGATCGCTGGCCTGCCCGGCGTCACCACCGTGGCCGTCAAGATGCTGAAAAAGGGCGCCAACTCAGTGGAGTACATGGCCCTGCTCTCCGAGTTCCAGCTGCTGCAAGAGGTCTCGCATCCGAACGTCATCAAGCTGCTGGGCGCCTGCACCCAATCGGACGCTCCGCTGCTCATCATCGAGTACGCTCGCTACGGTTCGCTGCGCAGCTATCTGCGTCTGAGTCGCAAGATCGAGTGCGCTGGCGTCGACTTCAGCGATGGCGTGGAGCCGGTCAACGTCAAGATGATGCTCACGTTCGCCTGGCAGATATGCAAGGGCATGAACTACCTAACGGAGCTGAAGGTGAGTACACAGAGAAAAGCGTAAATCTTTAAATCATGCTCATGGGATGTCAAAATTTAACCCAGAAAGCTAATTCATATCTGAAGACTAAAATTCTACTACAATTATCGATTAAACATTCTTGAAATATGATTGTCTTTTAAGAGGATGAATACGAATTAAATAACGCACAAATTAAGTTATTTTAATGAAGGTTACTTCGTTTCATCATCATCCATAATTTAGAATTGCAGATTTTGTAATATTTCGATAATAATTCATCCTAACAACTTTAACCGACACATTATTTATGATTATTATATTTACTTTAAAAAACTGGTTTGGATATGTGTCAAATAATTAAAAATGAGCACGGAATACTCTTTCAAAAATTGTTTTTTAATCGAAACATTCAAAAATCGATTAATTTAACTTTACTTTTTGTAACGTAATTTTTTGTCTCTGTGAAGATACGTATTTTAATCGTTTGAAATCTAATATAATCCATCTATTTACAGCTGGTGCATCGCGATTTAGCCGCTCGCAATGTGCTGCTGGCCGATGGCAAGATCTGCAAGATTTCCGACTTTGGACTGACGCGAGATGTCTACGAGGACGACGCCTACTTGAAGCGCTCTCGTGATCGCGTGCCCGTCAAGGTGAGTCGCAATCCTTTCACCAATTGTGCAACACTTCATTCGACTTCTCTTTGCAGTGGATGGCTCCAGAGTCGCTGGCGGATCATGTGTACACCAGCAAGTCGGATGTCTGGGCATTTGGCGTGCTCTGCTGGGAGCTAATCACATTGGGAGCCTCGCCGTATCCTGGCATAGCACCGCAGAACCTCTGGTCTCTGCTGAAGACCGGTTATCGCATGGAGCGGCCGGAAAACTGCTCCGACGCCGTCTACTCTGTGGTGCGCACTTGCTGGGCGGATGAGGCCAATGCGCGTCCCTCGTTCAAGTATCTGGCTGCTGAATTTGAGAAGCTGCTGGGCAACAATGCCAAGTACATTGAGCTGGAGACGAATGCCGTGTCCAATCCCTTCTACTGCAGTGACGAAGCCGCTCTAATGCCCTCGGTTGGACTAATTGAGGAATTAGGCGAACCAGAGTCGTTGCAACATTTGTGGTCACCGCCGAAGATGAACATCTACGATATGCAGGATCAGAGCACCAGTCGAGATGACTCCACCACGGGCATACAGACGCCATCGATGACGACTGCAGTGGCGCCTCCTGGCTACGATTTGCCACGACCTCTGATCGATGCCAGCACCACGGAGCAGGTGCTGCGCTATGAGAACGACCTGCGCTTTCCTCTCAACATTCGCAAGTCCAGCTGTGCGCCGAGCTACAGCAACATGACCAACGGCAGCCCGGCGACAGCCTTGCCACACTATGCGGTGCCTGTGAAGCGGGGACGCTCCTACTTGGACATGACCAACAATACACTAATCCCGGATAATCTCGACAATCGCGATTTCGAGAAGCATCTCTCCAAGACTATTTCATTTCGTTTCTCCAGTTTGCTTAACCTCAAGGAGCCCGACTCGCCGAATGAGCACGCAGAGGACGCTGTTTAAGTGATTCCTCTTTCTTCTACCTTATAAACTGCGCCTGGTTTTTTAAGTTCAAATTGTTTGTTGATTAGTTTTAGAATTATGCTGACGCCAAAATAACTCGAATACTCTGTACCACATTCCACCACATTCAGAATCTAGCCAAGAGATGCATTCCAATCAATTACTTAATCAACACTTATGTGTGTCTCTAAATGCATTCCACTAATATGAAAGAACTTTCTCAATGTTAATCGCAACTCCAATTTCCAATCGAAATATTTCATCCTTTTATAATCTATACATATGTATTTAAATTTGTATAATATTTACTTGCCATTGTCTTATTTTTAACTGCCTTTAAAAGAATCTTAGCTTTAAGCAAGCGTAATGTAAACCTTTCAAATAATTTCTAGTCCTTGCCTTATTTACTATACATAGTATATAACTTTATATTTGTCGGCATTTCTATACTTTATTTTAGTCTCGATTGATCTGTACACCATGACAATTTCGAGTATTTTTCACACTTGTCTCATAATTATAATTGTGTCCTTCGATATATATTAGATTAAGCCTATTGGACCATTGTACTTATTGATGTATATGCCAAAAACTAGACTGTATATAAATACATACACACATTTTGCTAACATACAAATACATATATACAAATAAATTTAAATGCTATCTTAAAACATTTACGAGTTTTATTTTGAATGGTAAATGGGCAAAAATGGTCCAATGACTAGGAAACAACAATTTTTCGACGCCTGCCGTGATCGTCTAAACTGAGCGGCATGTCAACGGTTTTCAAATTTAGAATTCGTGACGATTCCTTCTCAAAATCCACGCACTAAACTTCCCAGCACATGGTGGATTCTAAGATGACATGGTGGAATCCAAGATGATCCACAGGTTTGGGTGTATGTGTGCACCTTGCACAAGGTATATTCCACCTACTACTCATTTCTGTTCGCCTGGTAGATTTAACAAAAAATTCGAATTTTCAGCGCCTGCCAACGGCTTTTCAAATTTGAATTTGAAAAAAATACGTTACTAATCTCGACGAGATACCTTGCCAAAAGCCACGTAGCGCAGCTGAAATACCAGGCGAACATAATAGAATAGCAAGTGGATTTACACTTCCGAGCAAGTGGTGGATGCTAAGAGCACGTTGTGGATTCTAAGAGCACGTGGTGGACCAACGGTTTGGTTAGATGTGTGCACCTTGCACAAGAAATATTCCACCTACTGCTCGTTTCTGTTGGCCTGGTAGATTTAGAGAAAATCAACATTTTCAGCACCCATCGTGGGCATCGAAACTTGAAGGCTTTGCTAATCTGAAAAAGAGCATCCATTCCCCCTCCAAAATAAATCGAAGAATGGTTTAGAGTTTAGACGAACATTTATTGAAACTGCAAGTTTTCATATTGTTTCAGTTACAGAGTCTTTACAACGTAAGAATTCTTATAATATTGCCAGCAAATTTAAATATCTAAAAATTATTTCTATAGATATGTATACATAATGTGGACGATGCAAAACATTTAACAGGCAATTTGTGAAAAAATTGAGCTATGTATATTTTTAAAAGATATGTCTCTATAATGTATAATACAAAATTGGATGCCTTTCAAAAACCAGTCAAATTGTCATTGATCACTCCTCTTCGGGAACAAGAAGATTAAGATTCGCAGTGCTGGAGAGGCTGCCCATGAAAGTTTCCTCATCGCCACGCACAGACAGAGATTCGCGGCCTGTGCAGACTTTGCGTTCTCGTATCATGGCTGTGCGCTCCCAGTGCGAACCTTTGCAGCTGCTGCAGCTCTGCTTGGGCAGCTTAAAGACGGTGGTGGTGCGATTGCCGCAATCCTTGCACTGAAAGAAACGCTTCTGGGCATCAACCACTTTCAGCGGATGCTTCTCCGCCTTGCAACGATCCGCAGCCGAGAAAGCGGTGTATTTGCAACGCTGACAGATGACTGCTTTGCAGGGCATCTTAAAGGTGTTGAGCATCTTCTCCTCCATGGCCTCTTTGCGCTCCAGTTTGTTGAAGTACTCGTCCTGTGCCTCCTGCTCACGCATCTCTACCAGATTCGAATGCGATGATGTGGCAGCCATGATGCGCTCAATGCGCGATTTGCGCATCAGTTCGCGTTCCTCTTCCTCCAATTTCTGGCGCTTTGCACTGCTGGAGAACTTGTCGTTGAGATCATCGATTGCTCGCCGTTTGCCAGTCTCTGTGCCGCGCGTGGAATTCGGATTTACTTTCTCCAGCGGTTTCTTTTTTAGCAGCGCTGCTGCTTTCAGTTTGGCGCTCTGCGCTTGTCTTGAACCAATATTCACATCGAAGCTGAAATTCTCGCTGCCCGCGAGTTTAGGCGTTAAGCTGGCGTCGAAGGAGAATCCACGATTCTTGAACTTGTCAGGCACGCTCTGTGGAGTGCTGGGCGCTTCAATTGACTTGGGCATGGGAGTCGAGGGCGCCGCAGTCTTAGTTTCAGTCGCTTCCTTGGACTGCTGTTGAAATCGTTCGTTTTCGGCCCGCAACAAACGCAAACGCTCCAAGTCCTGATGCCGCTGTTTGCTGGAAGCCTCTACATTGCCAGCTAGCCGCGAGACTGGACCGCCACGCTCTGCATAAGGCACATCTTCGGGCTTGTAGGCCCTGGGCTTGGAGGCATGATCGACGCTGTGTGCAAACGGCGAGACATCGTAGCCAGCCAGCTTGCTAAGACGATCGCGCTCCTTGTTTATGAGCTTCGCGCTCTTGCGTGCCGGCACTGCCGAGAAGGATTGACCGCCATAGAAGACTTCGCTCTTGCCTGCAAAACGTTGACATAAGCAAGGTCAGCCCTAAATGAGTATACTTTATTCTTACCCAACACCTTGTTGCGCAGCTCGTTTAGACCGCGACCTGATGTGGCCGACTGCAGTTCCGAGCGCCTGGACATCTTGCCGTACTCCTGCTTCACATGATAGATACAATAATCGCAGTCGGTGAGATTCACCAACGAAGTGCATTTCTCTCCATTCTTTTTGGTGGCCCGACACGTGCCTAAGTCCTTGGACTGGCCCAGTATCATCACCTTTTGCGAGGTATCTATCGAGAGACAGGCGACATCTTTGCTGCCCGCACGCTTCTCAAATATGGTTGGATTCAGCACCGCTAAACACATACCCTCTGCCGTTTTCCAAAGCGTTTTATGCGCTTCCTTGAAGAGAAATACTGTGGCTGTCTTGACCTCGCCGCGCAGATCTGACAGCGTCCACATCGAATAGGGATCGCCTTTCTTGGTGTTGCGAATCGGCTGTTTTGTGACCAAGGCGCCTGCAATGACCCAATCCTTAGCCAAATCGCCGCGTTCTATGTGAAATGCGAGGCCAGAGAAAGGCACCGCCTTGCGGCCATTCATGCGTTCCTGCAGCAATGAACTGGATATCAACGGATTGATCATGCGCAGCCCGAACACAGGATCTGTGTACGTTGTGGCAACTGCAGTTTGTTGCAACGCTTGTTGGCTGGGAGTTGTGGCTGCCGCTGGCGGTGGTCTTTGGAAGGACTGGCTGGTGAGGGATTTCCTTTGAATGGGATTGTGGGGATTCTTCAGACGCAACACCTCCGGCTGTGGCGTAGAGCTCAAGAACTTTGTGGTTGTTCTCAACGACTGATCCACCTCACGTGCCACTTTGGCTTCGTGTGCACTCTCCCGTTGATCTTTTAACTTTTTGTTAATGTCACTGCCGTACTCGTTGTACTTGCGCTCCAAGAAGTTCTTAACTTCTTCGTCGTCAGATGAATCGAGTTCCGGCTCTGTGAGTTTTGTTTTTGCCACATCGTTCGTCTTGCTGGGCTTCACTGCCACCTCGTAGCTGAATGCGTCGGCAAAACTGCTGTCTTCGCGCAGCTTGGGCACAGCACTGGCCAAAGTGGGTGGCTTCGTTGTTGCTGAGACTGCATTTGCAGCGGTGTCATCATCGTTTTCAGCTTGCCCTAGCAGTTTTTCAAGTGCTAATATTTCATCCTCCTCTTCTATGCTAATGTCTCCAGACTGAGACGCGTTTGTAGGGCCCATTATTTATATTTGTTACAGCAAATTAAATGTTCTTCACTTTTTGTCCGAAATAGCGCGCACACAAATTATTTTTGGCGGGCTCAGCTCGTATATGGTAGGTAAACACTCATTGTTGTATTGTTCAACACTAGCTCCGCGATTATCGATTATCGCGAGACTTATCGGCAGCAACGTTGCTGTATCTCTTTTAACTAGTGTTGAGTAATACATTTAGTTTGGCGTTCGCTCATTTAGTTCATGGTTCATGAATTACTCAATCGATTGCTTTGATACAAGATACTCCTCTTAACTATTTTTATTTATCTAAGCTACACATATAAACGTAAATTAATATTAAGAAATTATGGAACAAACGCATAAGTTTAAATAAAAGCATCATGAACATAACGTTTTGTTCAATAGAACCGTGTGGTTCATGAACGTTCGTTTCGTTTTGTGCGTAACCCAACACTTGGTTATTCGTCAATATGTCATCTTTCGGCTTTTATTCACGAAAAGTTTAGTAGCAGAGCACCGTAATATTTTAATTTTATGCTCTGGGTAGTGCTAAAAACTCAGATATCCGCCCGTCAACGCAACAACAAGAATACGGGACGTCAGTCAAACACCCACGCGCCTGCTGCAACGGCTCTCCGAAGGCCCTAAAAATTGTCAAATCTTTGCGGTTGGACGGAGACGGACGCGGTGCCGATTTGCCAAAAAAAAAACGAGAAAGAGAAAGAGAGTGTTGAAGACAAAG
This sequence comes from Drosophila formosana, assembly GCA_035045625.1. Taxonomy (NCBI): domain Eukaryota; kingdom Metazoa; phylum Arthropoda; class Insecta; order Diptera; family Drosophilidae; genus Drosophila; species Drosophila formosana. Next base: position 792,871 of record JAWNOW010000030.1, read on the forward strand.
CTGCTTGCTTACCGGGGCCCCATAATACATTAGAAGAAGCGTGTATTTAGTGTTTAAGAATAAAGTATTTTGGCCTACAGTTTCAACCGGCAATTAGTTAACAGGTAAGAAAAACTAAAATTTACCAAAGCCGCAAATCAAGTCTAAATTTTTTTTTGCTATTTGCTGTTTGTTCTGACCGACTTCTATATTCGCTTCCAACCCGCATGCAATACACACATACATAAACACAGGCGCTATTGTTTTTTTTATGGTTAGAGAAGCTTTAACGAAATCCATTCCCCAGCCCCACGTGCGTCTCCAACATGCATCTTAAATTACATTAATACTTGATGTTGTTGTTGTTGCCGTCGTTGTTGATAGCCTTTGACTTGCGTGTGTGTGTGTTGTTTGTTGTTGGCCTTATCGCAATGCAACGGTGGCTGGAGAAACGGTCACACTGTCACGGTCGTCAAGAAAGATTTCAAAATACACCAACAATAACAACAACTGTCAATTTCCGCTGCATTTTGCACATTTCGTTTTACGCATTTTCGCATTCCACGGCATTTTTGCATCGCCTGCGCGTGTTTTGAGTTTTCATTCGCCTGCTGTTTGACTGTCGCTGCTCTGCTCACTCTCCCACAGTCACACGCCAGCATACACACACACACACACACACACACATGCATATATCATCTGCTCTCTCATGCTCTTTCTGCATGTCATCTGTCGCGGTCAGTAGCCGGCCCCCCGCCCGACCCGCCGACCATGGCCCTCGCTAACACACACAGGAATACTATTAAAGAAGTGGCCAAGTGTGTGTAGTTTTTCACTTAGAAAAGTCGAAATCAGTATTTATTTTTTTTTGTGTTTTTCTATCGACGTATGTCAAGCTCACCCTCCCCGCACCCTCAGCTTACGCTCCCTACTGGTAATGAAAAATATGCGCTAAAGAAGAAGCCATCGACATTTCGGCCTTCTCTTCTCGTTTGTGACTTATTTCATTTTGTTTGCTGCTGCTGATCAAAAATGGAAATGTGTTTGTTGTTATTATCTATCTACCGTAGAGAATTGACATAGGACGCGCACTGCGTCGGCCTGACAAATTTGTCTGCATGTTGAATGTTTCTACGTGTGATCCACAAGATTTTGCCGGTATGTGTTTTTCACTTGATACCTCCTCACTACTTATCAGCTTAACAGAGTCGCTGTGATTAATACATATTCGATATGGCTTTGCAAATTCAGTTTTCGACCTTGACGCACCTGCTTCAATTACGAACACACACACACACTCATACAAAGAGCCAGAACTGGCATTATTATTGGCATATATAAATAGGCTTCCAAATCCGCTGCACATTGGTAGTTTCAGTTAGTCGCTTCTTGAGATTGCATGACTTTAATTAATCAATCCACAATCTCTATCTTTCTCGCTCTCTCTGTCTTTCCAATTTCACGACGCAGTGCTGCAACGATAAAGATATGAGTTCAAATCTATTTCAAACGACAGCGGAGAATGGACTGCGACGTGATAAAATTGTTATACTAGATGCTGGCGCACAGTATGGCAAGGTAAGAGCCGATAATCGATAGAGTAAACTTGTTAATTATACCATTCCATTCATCACATCATCATCAGGTCATAGATCGCAAGGTGCGTGAACTGCAAGTGGAATCGGACATTCTGCCCTTGGATACGCCAGCGTCAACGATACGTGATAGCGGCTATCGTGGCATCATCATATCCGGCGGACCCAATTCAGTGTATGCCGAGGATGCGCCCACATACGATCCGGATCTGTTTAAGCTGAAAATTCCGATGCTCGGCATCTGCTATGGCATGCAATTAATCAACAAAGAGTTTGGCGGCAGTGTCCTTAAGACGGATATACGCGAGGATGGTCAGCAGGATATCGAGATTGAAACATCGTGTCCATTGTTTAGGTGAGTAAAGGTTTGCAATGGATCCACAACAGCAGCGACAAGAAAGCGTGCAAGTTATAAGCTTACTTGCTTGCTGATACAATGCTGCCAGAGTGAACGCCAAATGCCAAGAACAGTTCAGTTTAGCGCAGTCTATAAACTGATCTACACGTGACATTACATTACACTGCAATCAATTATTCTGTTCGCATTATAATTTGCATATAATATCCATTGTCCATTGCAGTCGCCTTAGTCGCACACAGTCGGTGTTACTCACCCATGGCGATAGTGTGGAGCGAGTGGGCGACAAACTGAAAGTGGGCGGCTGGTCAACGAATCGGATTGTAACCGCTATTTACAATGAGGCCTTGCGTATCTATGGCGTGCAGTTTCATCCAGAAGTCGATCTTACCATCAATGGCAATCAGATTCTCTACAATTTTCTCCACGAGATTTGCGAATTGACCGCCAACTTCACCATGCGCAGTCGAAAAGAGGAGTGCATACGTTATATTCGCGAGAAAGTTGGTGACAACAAAGTTTTGGTAATTATTATTAAAGCTGCAAATATTTAACTTTTTGCCTAACTAATTTTTATTTTAGTTGTTGGTCAGTGGTGGCGTCGACTCGACTGTGTGTGCTGCGTTGCTACGACTTGCTGTGCACAACAGCCGAGTAATTGCTGTGCATGTGGATAATGGTGAGTGCTTTTATATATACAAATTGCAACTGAGTAACTTATATTTGAATTGGCAGGTTTCATGCGAAAGAACGAAAGCGAAAAAGTGGAGCGTTCGCTGCGAGAGTTTGGCATTGATTTGATAGTACGCAAGGAAGGCTACACGTTCCTCAAGGGCACCACGCAAGTGAAGCGGCCCGGCCAGTATTCTGTCGTCGAAACGCCTATGCTATGTCAGACCTATAATCCAGAGGAGAAACGAAAAATTATCGGTGATATATTCGTCAAAGTGACCAACGACGTGCTCGCCGAGCTGAAGCTGAAGCCAGAGGAGGTGATGCTGGCGCAAGGCACACTCCGGCCCGATCTAATTGAGTCCGCCTCCAATATGGTCAGCAAAAATGCGGAAGCCATCAAGACGCACCACAATGACACGGATCTGATTCGGTAGAGCGCTAGCATTGATTATCAAATTATTTTTAATTTGTTTTTAGTTTCAACTTTTGTGGTATGCCTTGGAAAAATTATTAGAAATTTACATGTTTACATTTGAAGCTGAGCATATATGGAACATATTCCTGGAGCCAAACACTTTAAAGAAATTGAACCTACAACAAGTTGTAGGCAAGTGCTGGCATACCCTTATTTTTGTAACGGATGCAATGATTGAGTCTTTTTAATTGTTACTCGTAATACTTTCAGCTTGCAACTAGCCACTAATTTTGTGTTCAATTTGCTTTTACAGGGAGTTGCGCAGCGCTGGTCGCGTTGTGGAGCCATTATGTGACTTCCACAAGGACGAGGTGCGTGACTTGGGTAATGATCTTGGCCTGCCAGCGGATTTGGTCGAACGACAACCGTTCCCAGGTCCAGGTCTTGCCATACGCGTACTGTGCGCCGAGGAAGCGTACATGGAAAAGGATTACTCCGAAACACAGGCATGTTACAATTTGAAGAGCTACCACATCCAATTCCATTTTAAAACTAATTATCGCGTTTTTTTGGAACAGGTCATAGCACGGGTTATTGTGGACTACAAGAATAAACTGCAAAAGAATCATGCGCTTATTAACCGTGTGACAGGCGCCACAAGCGAAGCTGAGCAAAAGGAGCTACTGCGCATCTCTGCCAACTCGGATATGCAAGCCACGCTGTTGCCTGTACGTTCGGTTGGTGTGCAGGGTGATAAGCGCACGTATAGCTACGTTGTGGGTTTGTCGACGACGAGCCAGGAGCCCAATTGGTCAGATCTGTTATTTTTGGCTAAAATTATACCGCGCATACTGCATAATGTGAATCGTGTCTGTTACATCTTTGGCGAGCCCGTGCAGTATCTGGTGACGGATATAACGCACACAACGCTCAACACTGTGGTGCTGGCGCAGCTGCGGCAAGCCGATGCCATTGCCAATGAGGTGGGTTTTTTGATTTGCATATGCCACTTAAACTGCTTTCTAATTTGTTGATTTGCAATTGCAGATTATAATGCAAGCGGGACTGTACAGAAAAATTTCTCAAATGCCTGTTGTTCTCATACCCGTGCACTTTGATCGTGATCCCATTAATCGCACGCCTTCCTGCAGAAGATCGGTGGTGTTGCGTCCATTCATTACGAACGATTTCATGACTGGTGTGCCAGCTGTGCCCGGTTCCGTTCAACTGCCATTGCAAGTAAGTTGCTAAACTGATAAAAAAAAAGTGACAACTGTTTAAACATATTTGAATGCTTTACATCGCAGGTTCTAAATCAAATTGTGCGCGATATATCCAAATTGGATGGAATCTCGAGGGTACTGTACGACTTGACAGCCAAGCCGCCCGGCACCACTGAGTGGGAATGATGCGTTCAAACCAAAACTTACAACAGCCATTTCATAGAAATAGAAATATGTAGAAACAATAAACTACTGCATGGTAAACAATACAGAGACGCATGGGACAATAGCAGATGCCGCTGCCGTTGCTGCTGCTACTGCTGCTGCTGCTGCTCATCTAATCTTGGGACAGCCAACAGCTATAGTGCAAAACTGAGAGCAACTAAGCGTAAATACAATTAGAGAGTGCCGCTTTAACAAAAATAATAATAACAACCAACAAAATAACAAATACAATTCAGGTTTATAATATTGATTATTGTTTGTAATGAGAATAGCGCGAAATGATAACAACAAAACAAAGAAATAACACCACATGGCAGATTTATTGCCGTAAATTAAAAACAAAAAACATATAACATGTTCTATGCGACATGTGTTCGCTTTGTTCCTTTTATGAAAAGGAAACTACAACAGATAAACATCAACACACACGTAAGAGAAACATACAAACACTTTATTTACGCATTTTTTAGTTATACATAATTATCTATATATATATATTTATATGCATATATAAATTTATATATATAAATATATAATATATATATATACAGATATTAACTAATGCAAAAATCATGTTCTGAACGTTGTATATTTGCATCTAAACTGTTTTCGAAGAAATCGTGTTTGCAAAACAGAAAATTGTAAGAAGTACGAAATAAAACAAAACAAAAATAAAACAGAAACTATTGTAAGCTAAAATTATGAATTGTTATATAAAAAAACGTTTTACTATTTAAATGGCAAGAAACCACAGCAAAACAAATTATTATGATTAAAAGAAAAAGGAAAAACAAAAAGAAATGTAATAAAATCGAAAAAAGGCTATATGTAAATATATTGTCGAATTTTATGAAGGCACAAAATGTTCATTGTTCATCCTTCGTTTAACTGGACACTTTTTTCATGTCGTCTTCAATTTGGAAAATGCTTCCGGCGATAGCGTGATGCTTTGGCGATTTCTTAAGTCTTCCAGCTCTTTCTGCTTTTGGGTAAAGAAAACGCAACTCTTGATTTTAAGATGTCCCAATCGCTTAAACTTGTCAGGCATGATCTTTGGGTCTACCTTCTCAGTTTTATCCAACGGAATCTAAGCGAATCATTTGTATTATGTTTATATTCTGTTTGTGTACTTGCTGAAGACATGTATTGCTGAACATATGCTTGAATAGAAACTGCATTTTATCCGTGTAGGTAAAATTTAACGGCAGTTGATCAAGCTGATCGTTGTATATGGCCTTCTTCTCTTGATACCCCCATCTGCACTCTGTACCGCAGTTTGTGAATCAAACGCTTCCATCTGTTGACGTTTGGATTTGGATTCGCTCGGCTCACCATTTTGTTGGCAATCTACATCTCTTCCTTCAGAGCAAAGTGGCAAAAGACCATGTAATTCTCCATCCAATGGCATTTGCGACGTCCGTACATACCCAGAAGCCTGACATGCATATTGTAATGTAAAAATCTTCACTTGAATTTAACAAATTTATGCAAGAATATTTCTCATAAGATTTTTAGAATAAATGTAGAACGGGTCGAGTATGACATTTTATTTCTTTAATATCGCTAACAATCTACTATATGTAAATTTTATTATTTCATAATTGATACAATTAATTTAAACAAATGTTAATTGGATAAAATGGGAGGGGCATGGATGGTGGCGACGAGGGAGGGGCGTGCTTGCCACTTATTGTCCGCTTCAGAAATGATGCAATGCCATTTTAGAAAGTAAAGTAAAAGAACCACAATCGTATTACTATCAATTTTATTCGCATGGTCAGCAAACAAATTCGCAAGAAAACAAAAGTCAACTAAATAGTCGAAGCAATTTAAAATAGATTTGTCGCATATAATGTATAATGTTGTATATATAAAACTGTTTCGCTTACATCGTTAACTATTAGCACTTTGACACTGAATAAAATCATTTAAAAAATATAACGAAATAAAAGAACAATACCATAATTTGATTGCTTGCGTTTTAAGTCGGGTATAAGTATCTAAGTGTGTGTGAGCGTGCTGGGTGCTGTGTATATGTGTTTTTGTCTGTCTGTCGGGAGAGGGAGGTAAGTAACTTATTTGGCCAACTCCTTCATGCGGTTGAGAGCGCTGCCAGCCTTGAACCATCCAATCTGCAGGTCATTGAGCGTATGGTTCAGCTTGATCTTGTCGACCTTGTCGCCGTTCTTGATCTCACACTCGACTTGCTTGCCGGGCGCCAGGCCATTCAGATTGAGTAGCGAAATCTTGCTCGTGGGTTGAATCTGGCAATAAGCAATGATTGATTAGTGATTAGATTGATAAGCGAGCACTTCAAGTAGCCGGCTGTTTACCTTGTCGTAATCGGCGGCATTGGCGAAGGTCAGTGGCAACAGACCCTGCTTCTTCAAGTTTGTCTCGTGGATGCGAGCGAAGGACTTCACAATGATGGCGCGGCCGCCCAAATGACGTGGCTCCAGAGCGGCATGCTCGCGAGACGAGCCCTCGCCGTAGTTTTCATCACCGACAGCCACCCACTTGATGTTATTGGCCTTGTAGTCGCGTGCGACCTCAGGAACATTGCCCCAGGAGCCAGTGCGCTGGTTCTTGATGTTGTTCATTTCGTTGTTCTCAGAGTTGGTGGCGCCAATGAACATGTTGTTGGAGATGTTGTCCAAATGGCCACGGAATTTCAGCCAGGGGCCGGCGGCCGAGATGTGATCGGTTGTACACTTGCCCTTGACCTTAATAAGCACAGTCATGTCGCTCAGATCCTTGCCGTTCCACTTGTCGAAGGGTTCCAACAGCTGCAGACGGGTTGACTTGGGATCAACAGCAACCTTAACGCCCTCGCCGTTCTGAAAAACGGAAAAAATTAAACAAATTTAATTGGGAACCAAATGCAAGCATATTGCCTATAAACACTTACAGCTGGTGGAGCAGTGTAGGTGTCCTGGCCGGGATCGAAACCGCGGGCGGGCAGCTCATCACCGAAGGGAGCCTTCAGCTTGAATTTCTTGCCATCGGCACCGGTGAGTTCATCCGTCAACGGATTGAAGTCCAGGCGACCAGCAATGGACAAAGCTGTGACCAACTCGGGGCTGGTGACAAAGCAATGAGTGGCTGGGTTGGCATCGTTGCGACCGGTGAAGTTACGATTGTACGAGGTGACAATGGTGTTCTTGTCGCCCTTCTTCACATCCTTACGATCCCACTGACCGATGCAGGGACCACAAGCGTTGGCCAGCACAGTGCCGCCGAACTTGTCGAACACCTCCGAGATGCCATCGCGTTCGATGGTGGCACGAATCTGCTCCGATCCGGGGGTGACATTGAAGGGAATCTTCGACTTGAGGCCGTGGCTCATGGCATCCTTAGCAATGCTGGCACAACGACCCATATCCTCGTACGAGGAGTTGGTGCAAGAGCCAATCAGACCGACTCTAATATCCATTGGGTAACCATTCTTCTTGGAGTTGGCGCCCAGCTTGCTGATGGGATGACCCAGATCGGGTGTGAAGGGTCCGTTCACATGGGGTTCCAGCGTGTCCAGATTGATCTCGATCAGCTCATCGTACTCGCAGTTTTTGTCGGCAGACAGCACCTTGGTCTGGAATTTCTGGGCCTCGGCAGCAATGCCGCTGCGTCCGGTGGACTTTAGGTAATCAGCCATGCGCTGGTTGAAGGGGAACAGCGAGGTGGTGGCACCAATCTCAGCACCCATGTTGCAAATGGTTGCCATGCCCGTGCAGGAGATGGAGTCAACGCCCTTGCCGTGGTACTCAATGATGGCACCAGTGCCGCCCTTGACAGTCAGAATATCGGCCACCTTCAAGATGACGTCCTTAGGGGAGGTCCAGCCGCTAATCTTGCCGGTGAGGTTGACACCAATCACCTTGGGGCACTTCAGCTCCCAGGGAATGTCAGCCATGACATCGACGGCATCAGCGCCGCCCACACCAATACACAGGCCACCAAGACCGCCACCGTTGGGCGTGTGCGAGTCAGTACCGATCATCAGCAGGCCGGGGAAGGCATAGTTCTCCAGGATGATCTGATGGATGATGCCGCTGCCGGGCTTCCAGAAGCCCAAACCGTACTTGGCGCAGGTGGATGCCAAGAAGTCGTAGACTTCACGATTCAGGTCCTTGGCACGTGCCAAATCTTTAGGTCCGCCAATCTGAGCCTCGATCAAGTGATCGCAGTGCACCGTGGATGGCACGGCCACCTTCTTCAGACCCGAAGAGATGAACTGCAGCAGCGCCATCTGAGCGGTGGCATCCTGCATGGCAACGCGATCGGGGCGCAGACGCAGATAGGATGTGCCGCGCTCGATATCCTGATTGGCTGGATCATCCAAATGGGAGTATAGAACCTTCTCGGACAGCGTCAGAGGGCGGTTGAGGCGGCTGCGCACGATGTCGAGACGCTTGTTCAGCTTATCGTAGGGCAGATAGACGTCCGAGTCGAATTTGGACAGCGCCACCTTGGAGGCGGTGTAGCAGGAAGCATGGAATTGACGCGCCATGGGATCCACGACATGTTTGCCCAGTTTGCACACCTGAAAACAGAGTTGAAGCAATTAGCAAACATTTCGAAAAAGATCCGCAAACACAGCCGGCGAAGTCAATAAACTTTGCCAGCTATTTTTGTAAGCAATAACATTTTGTGCCAGTTTCTTGAACTCTAGTCAAAGTGATAGTTCATAACGAATGCCATTTCACGGTAAGATAAAAAGTCAACAAAGCGATAAATGATAACTAGAGGTCGAGAAAAACTGTCCTTAAACAGATGTTAGTATGCAGAGCATTATCATGCTGTGTTAGTTGGCTTTTAATTAACAGAGCCAATGCCAAACATTTCAGAATAAATCACAGTTCAATCATTTGGCCAGCGCTAATTTTATAGTTAAACCTTGTGATTGCCTAGACAACAATAAACACTTGATTAACATATCATGAACGCTTATGGCATTAATTGAATTGATTGATAGCGATAAGATAGCAAAACGGGAGCAGGGCAAGCCACACGATTGATCTGTGAGACAAAAGGACAAATGCAAATTGTATGACAGTAGTACAGTATAACAGCACGTGATCAGCAGCGAGTTAAAACTAAATAAGAAATGCAATAAAACTGAATTACGTCAAAGGGTCATTAACTTGCAGTGCGTGGCAAATTGCCCCCTCTGAGGTAGTTTAAAGTAACTAAAATTCATCAAGTGGAAAAATACGTGTTACACTTGAGCAGCATTGCGAATATTTTATATAAGCATTATTAATTAAGCGCATTATCAAACTGTCACAAGATAAGAACAAATATACGAGTAAGATATATGGCTGGCTAGCTTTTCAGCAGCTCCGTTGAGTAACGATGCTTATATAAATAATTAAATTGTACGTTTGAATTTGTTGCATGCGAATTTTACAACAACAAGCTCAACATTTTATCCACCACTGTTTTGTGTTTCGATAATAAAAATAAAAGCACTAGAACAAAGTCGGTTAGGTAACAACTTTTTGATTCGTTTTTTAGGTTAGAAAAGCGCAACGCGAAAATTCCAAATTTCCTGTTGGGAAATTCGTACATGGGAATTCAACATTTTAGAGCTGCAGCACACTCAATTTATTGTTGTTATTGGAGTTAAGTTGCGTTATCAGCAAAAGAAATTTTCAACTTGTAGATGTGTTTGTGTGGGAGTGTGTGTTAAGTGCGTGTCTGTGTGAGTTTAGTTGGATGCACTGAATCCCGATGGTCCCCGTGATTAGGCAGAGGGCATCACGTACCTGTGCCTGTGCGTTCATTAATCTCACTGCCATAATTACGCGCTTTTTATTGCAATATTCAACGTTTGTGTAGAACTTTTATTTAAACTATGAACCAGTCGTACATCAAAATTTTCAGCCCTCTCAGCCGGAAGATTTTAACACAGACTGAGCACAAATCGCAGAACGTTGCTGGTTGGCGGTGAGGGTGATTTCGCGTCAGTGATGCGCGCACTTCGCATCGCTGCGAATGGCAAAATACGATTATATCAAATATTACAATTGGAACGCATTACTTAATTAAATTTTTTAAATCTCATTAAATCACTTTTCAAATGCTGTTAGAATAACTGTCTGCCTTATTAACTGGTATTAACTAACATAAATTATCCCGTGAAATGTCCTAGCTGGGCAGCACCATCACACTGGCATTCACCCACCAGTAGATTTGCAATCGTAATCGATAACAGCAAAACTCGTTTGCCAACACTGCGCAACTGTTTTGTTTGCCAGGGAGATGGGCGGGCGCAACCATTTGCCACAACTGTGCGAATAATAGATCAGTTTTCTAGTAAAACACATAAGAAACTAAAACTAGAAATGCACAATCGCTTTACGGGTTGCTCCTCGAACAATGTCGGATCGTCGTCGCTTGCCAGACACAGCCGTGGACTATCAGGCGGTGCCGTTACATTCAGCAGACGCAACGGAAATTCTGCAGCCAAATTCAAATGCAACAACAAATGCATGTTGCAGGCATCCCATGACAGCAGCTGGGCATGAGGAGCGCGGCCTATGTTGCGGCCATGGCTACATTATACCAGTGCTAATACTCTTTGTGCTCGTGCTCATTGTGCTGCTGTTGCCTTGGGAAACGTTGAATCGTCTGCCAGAGGAAAACACCCCCGTTGAGCAGCCGTTGCCTTGTCAACTGCAATTGGTGGAAACGCTGCCACTTGGCCTTAACTATACGCCCGATAGTCCCAAATTCCTGAGCACATTCGAGGCGTGGCAGCTGCTGCTGAACAAAGCCAAGGCCAGCGTTGACATTGCTGCTCCCTTTTGGACGCTACGCGGCCTGGACTTCAACCACTCCAGCACCCAGCCAGGGGAACAGCTTTTTCAGCGTCTGCTCTCCAACGGGGATGCGGGCAAGCCAAAGCTACGCATACGTATTGCGTTGAACAAGAGCGCGGAGAGCTTTTGGCATGCGGATGCTCGCATCTTTGGCAACTATGGCGCCGCTCAAGTGGTCGCCGTCCAACTGCCCGACGAGGGAGCGCTGCACACCAAGCTCTGGCTTGTGGATGGCCAGCACTTTTATTTGGGCAGCGCCAACATGGATTGGCGTTCACTATCGCAGGTCAAAGAGCTGGGCGTGCTTGCCACGAACTGTCCACAGTTGACGCGGGATTTGTCCAAGATCTTCAAGGCCTATTGGCAAATTGGCAGTGCCAAGGATGGCGCCATACCCAACCAGTGGTCGTGGCTTTATCAAACCAAATACAATCTGCGTAGTCCCATGTTAATTCGTGGAAATCGTAACCACACAATGAGTGCATTCATCTCCAGTGCGCCGCCGCTGCTCACTGCCCAGGGACGCACTCATGACCTGGATGCCATACTGCACATCATTGAGTCTGCCAACGAGTTTATTCACATTGCGGTCATGGACTATTATCCGCTGATAGTTTATAGTACGCATGTGCAGTATTGGCCACCGATTGATAATGCGCTGCGCAAAGCAGCCGTGGAGCGGGGTGTGGCTGTCAAGCTGCTGATTTCCTGGTGGAAGCACTCGGATCCCAACGAGGACAACTATCTGCGTTCCCTGCAGGAGTTGTCCACCTCCATCAACCACCAAGTAGATATACAAATTGTAAGTACTTTCAATTCCATTAGTCTTGGCTTGTGAATTTATTCTCCGGGGCTGTAACTATATGATGTTCGATGTTTTTTTTAAATAATTGATGAAGACAAATCTTAAATTCTAATTAATGAAAATAGAAATATTTTAAAATAATTATTGAGTGGCAATTATGATGTTTACATTTTCAATAATTTTCCAACAAATTTTTAGCTTAGTAATTTGTTAGTCATAATGACATTAATATTGCTTCCTGATATACTTAATAAATTTACCTTACAGCGCCGCTTTGTAGTGCCTTCAGATGAGCAGCAGATGAAAATACCCTTCGGCCGTGTGAATCACAATGCCTACATGGTCACCGAACGCATCGCCTACATTGGCACTTCCAACTGGTCGGGTGAATACTTCACACACACGGCCGGCGTTGGTCTCGTGTTGTCCGATGTGGATTTTGAGAATAATACACAGCAAACGCTACGCTCGGATGTCTTTAGTGTCTTCGAACGAGATTGGCACAGTCCATATGCGCTGCCCTTGAAACACAATTTACAACTTTGAATTTATATCATTTTTCCCGCTTTCATTTGTCACTTACGCTGTTGTTGTTTTACAACACTGTCCCGCACAGCTGCTGAATGTCATAACAAAAATTCGTTCTTAACCTTAAATACAAATAAATAAACATTATTGAAACGATGGCAAATAAGCCGACGCGTGATCTTTTGGGAATTATTTGGCAAAACTTCTGGCGTTCGCTGCGTCCGCGTCAATATCGCGGCAATCTCATTGGCGAGGATTACTTCGGCAACAAGTACTATGAGATTCCAGCAAATCCAGCCATAGGCAAGCGCAAGCCATCGCGTTATTTCGAGCCAGGAGGCTCGGACAAGGAGGCGTTTGATAAGGAATTGACAGCCGAATGGGAGGCGTGGCTGCGTGGACGTCGCGAGGAGCCGCCGACGCGCGAGGAGCTTGTGAAGAACCTTCAAATCATGGAGCTGAAGAAGCAGAATGCCGCCAAGTTGGACGCTCACTATGCCAAGGACAAGGACGCGGGTGCCCTGCCCAAGCAGGTGGAGGGCGAGACAATTGGCACGTTTCCCAAGTACAAGGATTACGATCTGATACCAGGGAAGCATAGCATTAAGAAATAGGAACATTATTGTTGATTATGTGATTTTTGTGCTTCAATTAATTTGTAAATATCAGCGAACGTAATCATAACGAATAATTATATTGTAGAAATTACAAGGCAAGGACTATATTTGAATTTTTAATGTTTTTCTTGACGATATTGATTCATTTTAACTATTTATATTCAATTTATTTAAGCAAACAAATTAGAATCGCAAATAACAGATATTTATGATTTTTGTCATTCAAAACTAAAGTAAAAATACATCAAATCGAATAAGATAATTAGGCTGTGCTTTATGCGCCTTTTATAAGGATGTCAAATAATATTGGCTAAAACACCAAAACAAGCCCTTATTTGAACTCCAATTTAATTTCGAACGAATTCATAATCATTTTGTTATATTTTTTGCTCAAAATAGTGAACATAATCACTATTAAGATTTATTGAAACACTTACAATTAATCATTATCGTTGAAAAACACGTTTAAAAGATCGTAAACTTCGAAAAGAATGAATGGTGTAATTCATTTTGCTCCAAGTCTATTCTAAGTGTGTGATTTTGTATTTATAAAAACAAAAAATAATTATTATTCCTGTTCCTAGTAAATACACGTATTTCTAGATTATGGTTATGCTAGAACAACACAAATGTGTTCACCAATCGTCCAAATCCAAATCCTTAACAATATCCACAGCAGTCGCAGCCTCGTCGTAATCATCGGCAGCCTCTGCGACAGCAGTTTCCTTCGCCTTCTCGCTCTTTCGTTTCTTCTTGTCCTCTTTGCGTTTGGGTTGCTTCGGCTGCGGTAGTTCCTCTTCCTCGTCATCATCGTCTCTAGGTATGTCCATGGCCTCATCTTCAGAGTCGGATGGGAACAGCTCCACTTCGCCTTGCTCGTTACGCACTGGCACACCAGACTTGGCAGCCGGTTTCTTAAGCTTGGGTATGTCGTAGTCCGCATTAATGTCATCAGTTTGCGCTGCCTGGCGACGCTTCTTGGTCTCGTGCGTCTTTAGCCAGCTGGCATAATATATGTCCAATGGCGTGCGCTTGTTACGCACTTGCTGTTCCCAGGCTTGCACCGCTTGGGCGTTCTTCAAATCAAAGTTGACGTTGCTCTTGCTGCGCTGCTGCTCAATAAAACGACCGCTCTCCTGAATCTTGTCTAGCAGCTGCTTCAGCTTACGCGTGTAGTTGGCATTGCGGCACTCCTTGAGGTACGCCTTGAGAGCCATCACCACTGGCACAACCAGATCGCTGAATGCCAAAGTGGCAGACTCATGTGCTAAGTACTCCAATAGTAGACCACACACCTGCTCCACAACCTCATCTCTAAAGCCGTTCTCTGCCAGCTGCGCTTTGTTCAGACGCAAGATGCAAGTGAATTGCTGCGGCTTCATGGACACCGAGGTGTGCTTGCGATTGAAGGTGTTGCTACGCAGGACTTCCACAATTAGCGGTAAAATCGGCACATAGGTGTTCGTCTCCTTGGCCAACGAGATAAGCGACTGCAAGCAATGGAAGCGCAGTGGGAAATACTGCGCTGTGGGAATCAAACGAATGACGCCCGTTGTGATGGTGACCAGCGGATAAACCAGCGGTTGCAGCTGTGGTTTATTTGAGCTGGCTCCCAGCAAATCCGCCCACAGACGCAGCGAGTTGATGTACTGCCAATTGTACACAGCCTGGAAGCTGTCCTTCTTCTTGAGAATGACCGCATTACGCAGATGAATGGCCAACTGACGAATATAGAGAAAGGCGTGCTGATAGCTGACATTCAGGTCCAGGGCAAACATCTCAACCAGCGAGCGACGCATGAAATTAATTCCTGGCAACGTGTTGGGGGAAACGAACTTGGAATTCCTGACGTAGGCCAGATACATGGCCTTCAGCACATGGTTCAGCATGGTGGCCTAAAAAAGCAATTCATTGAACAACTTCAGACCAGAGAAATGAAGCTCAAAACTCACCTGTTGCTTGCGCGTAATCTTGAGGATGCATAAGAAGGACAGCACACGCACCGTCTCATCGCCTGTGGCCCACAGCACAATCAGACGCTTCAGTATGGTCTTGCCCAGAGCGGTAAACGGTGCCACCATGCCGGCCATTTGATGCAGATGCTTGAGCAGCACGTTCAGAATGTTGGAGCTGGACACCTGCTCCACGAGGCGTATCAAATCGGTGAGATAATAACGCAAACAGCCGCGCACCTTCACCCACTTCTTGTGCTTGTGCAGCGGCAGACTGCTGTTGGGCTTCACGCCCAGCACATTGATGATTGCCGGCTGCAGATGCAGCACACACAACTGGATGATACCGTTAAAGGCGGCAGCACCGACCACTTTATAGGCGGCTGTATTCGCCTTTTCACCCTCATTGTCCGCACTGATGCTGGCCAGCGCCGAGTTGAAGGCCTGGATTACCTGACGCACTGTATCAATGGGCACCGTAGGTTTGCTCAGCTGCAGTTCCCATTGTCGCAAGAGATTGAGTGTAATTTTCTGCACTCCACCCGCTGCCACTTCATCGTCGTCATCGTCATCGCCCTCGAAATCACTTTCATCGCTGGCCACCTCCAGATCATTGCTGGGCTTGTGATATTTTTCTTCGTCCTCCTCGCTCTCAACATCTTTTTGGTCTGGCTCGTTTTGCTCTTCTTCGTCGTCGTCATCGCTGTCCATCAGATTGAAGTCCAAGAGTTCTTTGTCATTCTTCTGGAGGAAATCATAGAATTCCGGATCTATATCCTTTAAGCCTTCCAAATCCTTTTTGTGTGACTTCTTTGCGGCCTTTTTTTTAGGTCGCTTCTCATCTTTGCTTTCGGCGGCGGCTTTCTTTGCTACTTTCGGCAATTTGGGCTTTTCGGACACTTTCTTCTTCTTGATGGCAGAGTTCTTGGCCTTTTTACTGTCCAGTGACTTTACTTTCTTAGTTGCCAACTTCATTTTATAATAGAAAACAGCGCAAACAAACCAAATTCAATGCGCACTCAACACGTGCGGTTCACAAGTGTAGAAAAACACCGATAGAATTCGATTCACCTTAACAGAAAACTGTTAGCACCACAGGGTTGCAATTAACAGAACTATGTTACGCTGTCGATAAGTATTGTGGTGGTTGGTTGATAAATTGTTGTTTGAAATTGGCGGGATTTTTAATTTAAAATTTATTTATCTTTTGAGCATCGCATAATTGAAATGTCAGAAAGATTAATTGCTTATTCTTAGTAGGTAAAGATTATAAATGTAACTTAATTGCAGGTTTCTTTCTCTAGCTGTAACCTTTCTAAGTGTGCGGCAATTAATCAGTTCATAACATGGATCAACCGATGCAATGATTAGAGGGGCGTCAACTAAAAAAACCTCTAATATAATTTCTCGGTTGCAGTTACGCCTGTAAACGTGGGCCACACATCTGGCTGTCTGGCTTAACTTGTTGCCAACTGCCGTTACAAGTCACATACAAGTGGTTGTTGTTGTAGCACAAAGACTGAAATCGAGAGTTAGGCTTAAGTGGAGCAGGGGCTGTTTGCCTTGATCGCCGGCATTCGCAATTATTAATAGAAAAATTCACGTAATGTTCAACGACAAAAACACAAAAACAACAACTGGATATCAAGTGAAATAATTGTATGCAAACACTTTGGGAGCAACAGATCCGTCTTAACACCTACGTGGCCCCCCTGAATTCACTTGGAATGGCTGTAACGGTAGTGAGAGAGGAAGAGAGTAGCTCTCCTGTGTCCAGACATCCCCCAGGCCGATCTGGTTACGAAACGGCGGAGTGCAAAGTGACTTGAATGGAACGCCAAATGCATTTTGCGAGCATGATAAGCGCAAAGTCGAAATGTTGGACTGGTCGATACAATAAAAGTGTCAAATAAACGAGCGTCTCTGGGGCCTGCCAATCGTGGCCACCGCCCACAGTCTCGGTTACGGTCTCAGCACCAGCTCCAGGTGTAACGCAGAGGTACGCAGCGCGCTGGATTGGAATGAGCAAGCAGCCAACGGCAAACGGCAAGAGGTAAACCGCGAACAGCGAACAGCAGTAGCCAAGTAGGCAAGAGTCTCGAAGCCGTCGTTGTTGTTACCGTGTCATGTTGGCAGCCAAGCCCAATAGCAATTGCCCATAAATCTTGCCTGGCCAGTTAGTCGCCTGCCATTCACTTTTTTTCATTTGATTTTTATTCTTCGCCAGCTGCGTGACGCACGACGCAGTTCAGGTGGAGCCGAGTCAATGCAACGCAAATGATTTCCTCCTCGCATCGACAACAAGTTCAAGTTTACGCACTGCAAAACGGAAAATCAACAAAAAGGCTTCCTGATCTCGTGGTTCATTGGACGCACATTGCAAACGCACTTTTCAGGTTTTTATTTTGTTTTTGTTGCCAGACGCTGAGTTGGCCCACTGAATGTGGCCAACAAGATTAACACAAGCCAAGGCCACAACAATGTTCATTTGGGCCAACGCACAAGAAACGCATTGCACTTCGGGGGCTGCCGGTTTCTCGATCTTGTTTTGGCCATTATGCAGTTTGCCTTTTGTTTTTTGCCCGTACTTGTTTATGTTTATGCTCATGTGCTCATGATGGCGCGTGGGCGACGCTATGAATTACTGAATGAGGTTAATGGAGTAACATGCTCCAAATACGCCATTGATAGCTATACGAGGCAACAGCATTTTCATACATTATATGACTTGTCGTATTTCAATTACTTGATTTTATGGCGCATTATTGAGTCTTAGAGCGATTAAGACGGCGGTTAAATGACTAATTTAACACGACTTAATGATCAAAGCAGGATTAAGTTCATTGCAAATCGAAATAATTTAGATAAAATATCTACTTGATTATATTAAATGAATTTCAAGAATCTTGCACTATTAAAAATATATAAAAAAAGAACCAAAGAAGAATTATTTTTTGCTATTTTATAAAAATGTGGCTAGAGGCATGGTAAAATTAGATTTATTTTTAGTATTTGTAAATAATAAAAATATATCATTCTTTAAAATATTTCGGTATGATTTATATTACTAAAAATATTGCAAATATATTCAAGTTAATCATTACTAACCATGATGCTAGAATTAGAATTAATTAGGTAGAATTATTTCATAAAAATATATCTATAAAAATATTACTAGAGAAAAACAGAACTATTTCTTACAAAGTTTTTGCCAGGCTTAATTTATACACATATTTTTCTTGAATTTGTTTGCGCAATTTATACAAATACCTCGGATTATAATAAAAACAATCGAAACAGAGGTGAGCTGGTAAAAGTGACCAGTTCATTGGCACTCCCCTTGGCTCGTCGTCCGACTCCATCAAACAGTAAAGATACTTTTATGGCAGTGGTAACCACCTGTGGATCAAACTGCAATGCGGTTTGTAGACACTAAAACTTGTTGCACTCCCCCAATAAAGATTTGCGGCATTCGCATATTTCATATTTGCACTCCCTTCCCTGCCCGTTTTGTTGCAAGTCGTGAAGTTAATGCTATTGGCATCCCAATCCAAATCCGAATACGAATGCGAAAGCCACTTGGAACTGTTGGAGCGTGTGCACTTGGGGCATGTCATAAGCATTTGAATTGGCCATTGAACGTGTTAAGTACGCAAGAATACTTGATCGTTGTGACAGTTGTCAAGTGAGTTGGTCATTAAAGTGGCTAATTATTGAGTTAACTTAATGGCTATTAACAGTGCTCAGCATCATAAATATAATTGGATTAATTACGCCCAGATATGATCGATTGTATAAATCTTAAATGAAAATCAATAATTGAAAGTGCTAAAAAACTGAAGGAATTTGTGATTGTAGTATACGAGATAGATATACCCTATATATAGTACATATATAATTCGATATGGTTTTATTTTAAGCTTCCAATGCAAGTCATTTTATTATTCGAGAATCGTATATGATCGATTTAGAAATCTTAAATAAAAGTCAATAATTGAAAGTGCTAAAAAACTGAAAGGATTAATGATTGTAGTATACGAGAGAGATACCCTATATATAATTCGATATGATTTTGTTTTAATATTGCAAGACAAGAAATTCAATTATTTGAGAATTTCATAATGAAAATAAATAATTGAGTGCTTAAAAACTGTAGGAATGAATGAATGTAGTATGTGAGCGAATAACCTATAAATATAATAAGGTATAATTATATTTTAATACCTCAAGGCAAGTAATTTAATTATTCGAGAATTGAATATGATCGATTGTATAAATCTTAAATGAAAATCAATAATTGAAAGTGTCCAAAAACTGAACGAATAAAAGAATGTAGTTCTTGCGAGGAGATACCCTATACATATACATATAGTTAAAAATAATTGTATTTTAATAGCCAAGGCGGGTAATTTAATTATTCGAGAATTGTAGGAAGCACAATCGCAATAAATATTTCCTTACAAGCAACTCCCACTTTTTGCTACGCCCCTTTACAGGGTATTATTATTGCTTACTTACGTTGCTGTTGCCGCAATAGCTCGGAGGCCACCCACTTGAATTGTTGCAATTAAATTAATTCGAATGCATTTAATTTGATTATTTGCAAACATTAAAATCACGTATACGCAGCGAACACGTTCTTTGGCTACCCTATAAACAGACATACCTGTATCAAGACTTACTACTCAGTAGGGTATCGGAGGTAATGAGCAACGTGGCAAGGTGTCGAAGCGGTTGGTGGCGTGTGGGTGCACGAGGCGTTGCACAAATCGTTGGGCATTCGCAGCAGTGCCAATGCTTTGTTGCCACACACTCCGGTGGCAAGTTGCAACAATCACAGAGGCTGGAATTCAATTTCCAGCATGACCAACATTGATTATGCCAGATTAAGAGCATTCACAGGCATTCATTCCCCGTCTATAATGCCGCCCATTCCGACGCTGGGCCCATAATTAGTTTATTCTTTTTATGCGATTTTAATGTGGAATTCACATTTATCTAACCTGCTCCGCTCCATGCCATTGGTGGGCGTTGCACATTTTGAATGAATGATAAGGACTTTGTCTGCCATACTTTGCTGGCATGATGCAATCGAGCCACAAGATTGCAGCAAACGTGGTTAACTGGCTTTGGGGATTTGGGTGGTGTGTGGCTGTTGTTGTTATTAAAATGCCATAAAAATTGGGGCAGGCATTAAAGTATCTGTAGCGCATTGCAGTCGTTGTGGCCGAGTGTGCGCGACATGTGCATTGTTTGAATTATGCAACATTGTATGTTGTGGCGGTGTCAAGCTGATTTATGCCACTTCGCTGACCACAAGGGGCAGACAGTCGGGTTAACGCCTTGCCGCTTGGACGCCTCCTGCTGCATGTCACGCAGCATTTGAGCAGCTGAGCTGAGCTGAGCACAGCTGAACTGTGTCCAAGATCAATGCCAGCCCAGCTCAGATTTGCATGCCCGTTCCTAATGCTTTACACGTTGGAATTCGAGGCGCGGCCATCGACTTATTAAAGGGGCGGAACGATTTGAACTTATGATCCGTGAATTGCTGCAGTTTTATTTATGTTTCGAATGTACGACAAATGTATAAATTGGAGAGTGCCGTTGTATTTGTTCTCCATCCACCCGTTTACACTTTGTAGCCGACGAGGTGGCGACGGCCAATTACCTCGCCCATGAAGAACCAGGTGATCACCTCAATGGTGACCAGGGTATTCAGCCAAACCTCATTGACGGTCGTCGAGCGCAGGCGGTTGCCCGATGACTTCATGTCCTTCTTCATGTTCTTGGCCGTCTTGGCAGCCTGATCGCGAAAATGCTTGAAGTCAGCCGGAGTCGGTGGTGTGAGTTCCACCTTGGCGTAGTACATGAACTCATCGAAGAGTGGACGTGCAGCTGCCTTTGTGCCTGCAGTCATTAAATGTTATTTAATTATTAACAATTTTACTTTTTAAGTTTACTTACTGTTGATAATCATGGTAATCTTTGTGCCTAGCGAAGCCATATTCAAGAATATTTAAAAGAGTCGAACAAATTTGTGTGATGCACGTTGAAATTATTTTTGTCCAGTGTTAAACAGGGCTGGCAAGCTTTGAGGGTTGCACAACACACAAGTATAAGTCAACATAGGAATGCCTGAATGAAACAAGAATCAAGGCATACACTTTGTTTGGAATGTTTGCTAAACATAAAATACTTATGAACAAGTAAATTGCTTAAAAAAAATGTAATACAAAGTAATACGCCTAAAGTTTGCAACAATTCCAACATAACTTGTTTGAGCATGTCCAGCCAGCTAGAAGAACAAGACCTGCAATCAATGTAAATGTGTCGAAAATTTGCATAATCGTCCAAGCTGACGGCTTTGCTGGCCAGTTTCATGCTGGTCTGAGCCAATTAGCCGATTTTGGGGCGATAACTGACCGATCATTACAATGCAGACAGGATAGTCATTAGCAAAGCGCTTCATGCTCATAATCTCCACCCACTTTTTTGCAACACAATTAAAGCAGAAAACAATGGATAGGTTGGATGATCACGATTAGGGCAATGTGAACCAATAAATATTATGGGATCGAACAGGTCTATTTCATCATGAGTTGGCCTGTTTTTAAAATAGTTTATTGATTATATGATTAGCGCTAAAAAGGTTCGGTCAAATCGAATAAAAACACATTTTCATTGCAATTAGACTGCTTGACTTTCACTGAGTGAATTCTTATACCCGGCGGCCTTAGGGCTGAAGGGTATGATTACTAAATATAAATAATCAAAGTAGTAACAATGTAGAAAACTAATTTAGAACATTCTATTTTATGGTTATTCAATGTTCTTCAACAATATTATTAGTGAAACTATTAACTATTATAATAAATAATTAAATTACTTTAACATTAAATTCTTATAGTTTAATATAAGTTTGCAATTGTAGTATTATTAGTAGAACTCAGGAAATCATAAAATTGATTAAATATTCCTATAGTTTAATATAAGTTAATTATTATAGTTTCCTGCAGCTAATAAAACCTAAACAACTGCAAAATGCAAATGAAACTTATAAAGAAAATGTATAAGTTTTTTTTATTTTATTGTTGTTCCAGAAAGGCGTACCGAGTATAGCAGAGTTGAAAATACAAACGGTTTTCTTGGTTTTTTTTTAGTCCCCGAGTTTATGAATATTAAAATTGGTATTTGCAGTAATATCGCAAGTTTATGACATTTCAAAAACTCGTTATGGCCCTCTGCATTACACTATAAAATGTGATTTATGCTGTTTTTTTTACCAAGCACCTTTAAATGGTTCTGCTCATTTAATAGCATTGCGAATTCAAGTCTTAAATTGTCTATGACTTCTTGACCCTCGTTAGAAAACGGGGTCCGTGTTAAATTGCGATTTCCATCTTATGTCAATCTCGCGTTGAAGTTGCAATTGCCTTCAATAGTATTTGTGTAGTAAGTGACCAAATATGGAAATGTAGTTCACCAATTTGATTTGCGATTTTGCATTTTTATTGTTTGGCCAACGCTGCTGACAGCGTTTGATTATATTTATTTTTGGGCGTTGCCCGTGCACATACCTTCCTACTTTGAGCTTTGTTGTGAGTGCAATTGTTTATTGAGAACACTGAGAAAACTGCAAATACCAAAAATTCAGGAAAATGTTTATAATAATTACCCCCCAAAAATGTAAGGGTAAAAGCAGATTTGACATACCATGTTGCTTAAGGAGTATCCCGGAAAAGAATCAAGAAATTTGTATATTCAATTTTTATTTTTGATATTATATTTACCAAAATTATAATTTAAATAAAAAATACAAGAATTGTTTTAAAATATAAAGAACTATCATTGTTCCAGGAAACTTAAATTGTATTTCAAAAGGCAAACGTCACAAAGTGATATTACACCAAATTAGAATTTATCGATATCAATATGTCTCTTGTGACGTCACATGCTGAACCAATCGAAAAACGAGCTTTTGCAGACGCAAAGTATCGGTTTCGATAACGTTCTGCAAATGCAAAACGGAAATTAAAAACGAGGGCATTTGTTTTTCTGGCAGTGCAGGCACGCGACCATTTGTGAATTATATTGCTATATAGCAGTGCGATATATGTATAATTAAAATTATTCTGACAATCACAATAGCAACGCTTTGCAAGCAGTCGAGCTAAACATTGGACTGCACTTTGGTGTACTTTTGGTGTGGAGGAAGTTTTGATGGGGGAGGGTGAAGGGCGGAGTAACTGCCGCAGGTCTTTGCTTATGGCTTTTAAATGTGTTTGCGGCTTTATCAATATAATTTCGATGGCTGGCAGTTGTTGTTGCAATTTTTGTGTTTTCGATTGGCTTTGCCGATAGTTTTCAGTGTGTGCCTGTGTGTGTGTGTGTGTGTGTGTGTGTTTGTTTGTTTGCTTGCTTGTGTGTTTCCTTCGGCTCTAAATTCTTGCTTATTGCAATTTGCGCAACAATGCGGCCCCGCCCGCACACGCCTGACCCACGAGACGCCACCGCCACCACCACCAGATGCTCCAGAGAGACGCCGACACCACCACCCAGCAGATCTCAGCCGGACGATTTGACGTTGCCGTCGACGTCGCCGCCGACGGCGACTGCGCAGCTGGGCAGTGAAAGGCTAGCACCAAACGCAAGGCAAAACGCAAGGCAGAGATCTGCTCCAATTCTGCGGCAGCGACGTGAGCTGAGCCTCTCAGCCATTGGCTTGTGCCTGACTTTGGTTGGGCGTCGTCGTCGTCGTCGTCGTCGATGTTTCGAGTCTAGTTTTTGTGTGTTTATTCGAATTTGATATATATTTTCTTGAGTGCATTTGTTGTTGTTGCGGTTGTTGTTGTTGCTTGTAGCATTGTGGTGTGGGGCAGGTTTTGTTTTTCTGATCCATGCACTGAGCCACTGTACGAAGTGCGGGCCAATTTTTTAGTATAAATGTGGCCACAATTTGGTAGTCGAAATCAGAATCAACTCGTTCGCTGAGCATTCAACAAGTCTTCCTTCTACTCCTTCAACCTCCTCTCAACACTCAACAATAAACATGAAGGTAAGGCATCTGTCTGCCAACGGTCTTCCTATCAGCAACAAACTCACCTCTCTACTACGAATTCAACCTCACCACACCATCTCACCATCTCACCATCTCACCATCTCTCCCTCTGCAGTTCGCCGTTGCCGTAGTCATGTTCGTGTGCGCCGTTGCCGGTGCCCAGGCGTCGTGGGCCGCCATTGCTCCCGGAGTTTCCTATGTGAACTCGGTTGCCCATGGCCCGGCTGGTCTGTGGAACGGTGCCTGGAACGGTGCCTGGAATGGTGCCTGGAACGGCGCCTGGAATAACGGCTGGAACAACGGCTGGGGTGCACCTGCCGCCGTTGCCGTCCATGCTGGCGCCGCCGCCCCCTGGGGTCTGACCGCTCCCGGCTGGCACGGTGGTGTTCCCGGCATTGCTCTGGCTCAGGGTCCTCATGCCGGCGCTGGCATCGCTGCCCATGGCCATGAGGGTGTCTATGTGGCCAAGACCCGTGGCGCCATCCACACCGCTCCCCTTGCCGGTCACATCAACTCGGCCACTTCCGTGAACGTGGCCCCCGCTCCCGGCACTCTGTAAATTTGCTGCCCGCCAGCGAATGCCCAACTGGATGTGTGGAGCAGGACTGCGATGATGATGAGGGCATCGTGAACAACTGGCGAACCAATTGTTGCTTGTCTCCGGCTGTCTTCTATCTACTATCTATCCTACTTCTCTATGTCCACAACTCTACGACTCGGATACTCTACCACAACAACGAGAACCACCCATCACCACAACCACCCCAACATTATTGTTAAGCACACCGATCTTAGTCCCGTTATGAACCGAGGAGGATCGCTCGTCGATTCTCCGTCTCGTTCACGCACACAAAACACTCTCACTCACGCGCACATTTGAGTTAGTTCTGTGTTCAGCAAATAAGTCCAACAACAACAACAACAACAATTACAACAACTACAACCAACAAATAACAGCATGTTAATTTCTTATTACTTGAGAACTTTCAAATCACCACCAGCTTTTCCGCCTTTCCTTCTATCAATCGATCTATCGATCTGTCTGTATTTTCTTCCTCTTCTACGACATCTAGCTATCTCTCTTTGCAACAATATACTTTCAATCTATCTCTATCACTCTTCTTCTCTCTATCTCTCTTCCACTTCCGAGTGCAGCTCACAAGCTGTGCAATCGATGATGTATATACACATATGTACATAATACATATACATACAACAACAACACTTACTCTAGTAATTTGCAACAATTGTAAAATTGACAAAAAATGTTTTAAATAAACTTGATTTTATTTACTCGAACAATTTATTCTTTTATTTCTGCTAAAGGGGATTTAGAAAACACCATAAGAATTCTTTTCAGCTTTATTTATTATATGTCAAATACAACTTTCATGCTAAAAGTGTATAAGAAATATAAATTAACTTTGAGCATTTAATAGGAAATAGTTAACAGTTAATATTAAAATTCAATAATTTTATTAGGAATAAAATTTTGAATTGAATTTTTATAATTTAATTTGATATATTATATAATCCAACGTCGTATTTTTTCAATTTTAGATATACATACTTGCCGAAGTTAATTTATTAACAATGTATTATTTTAAGGTTTATGCGTAGAAGTTTTTGCTCAAAGGAATTGAAACTAAATTATTTATTACACAGAAGATAAATTAGAAAAGATAAGGAGTGTATTTCCCACAAGATCTGACATCGATAAAAACACTATGAAATCGCAATAGTCGCAGAACTAATTGTAAATAAATTAAAGTAATTGTTGGAATTCCTTAGCATAAGTCGAGATGAATAATAAAAGTAATGCACAGCTTGTTTTTGTTATACCCGGATCGACCTTGGGGTGGTAGCACTACTCATAAATGATATACATCTGTGCAACCTTGAAAACATTATAGATTGCTTAATTGATTTCATATCGAAAAGAATGTCTTTGCACAAACTTAAGTAATTAGATCAAACGTATACTTACTAGTTAATAGTTTGTGGATTGACTAATACAAGGTATGTTTGGACACTTGAAACTGCCACCGATCGGCAGTCAAGAGCGGGCCACATTTGAGCCACATTTCGTAGCGTTTTTAATTGACCTTAAAGGCGTTGCCGTGGCAATTCAATAGACTGGGCCTGCAGGGCGTATGCTTAATTATGCAAACGCTTAAAGCTAATTACAGAGAACACAGTTTGGTTTGGCTATTAGTCAGTGCTCACCACCTGCGATCAGATCGATCTATATATGACTCTATATAGAAGCATTACTGATTATTTATGGCAGCAGCTACTCGTAATTACAGTTTATCATAGTCCCAAGAATTCAACTTGAACTCTTTCAAAGCTATCGTTAAAAGTTTGTTGCGCGTTGGCGTCGCCAACAACAACAATTTGATACTACATATAGTTGCATTGCATTTTTGGTGCAACGACACCTGACGGGTTTAGTTTAATGGCTCTTTTTATTTGCTGCTGATGGAGGGCGGGGCAGGGGTTGAGGCGACACATGGAAACTGGTTCGCAATGCGGCTGCAATTGGCAAGGTTTCTCGGTTTTTTGTCCATTTGCATAATTGAATTGTGATTTTTTATGCTCTTTTTTTAATATTTTTTGTTTGCTTTCAGCATGTGCGGGTGTCTCGCTTTTGTAGTGTGGCATGAGTTAATTGTATCACCTAATGGTCGTCGATCCATTGCAAGTTGCAACCCGAACCCGGCTGTAACTCTTAGACGCCCACGCGCCGGCATCGCATGAAATGGAAAACCGAAATGCAAGGGAATGGTTGGCTGGGTGGGTGTTATGTAAAACCGTTCAAATTCGATCCATTTAACAATCAGCGACAAAGTAATTAAAAATACAACAAGGAAATAATCATGGTAGAGTGCATTTAACTGTCGCAGACAATCCTAAATGCTTTTAATGTTTCTATTCCTGGATTTGATGTCGCTGCAAGGCAAAGTAAAAGTGCGTTTAAATGAAGTCGAGTTTTGTTTTGTTGCTCTTTTCAGCTGTTGGATTTTATGCTTAAGAAAGGATTTTCATGATTGTTATTTCATCTATATGAAATAACAAATATAAATTTGAATTTATATTATGTTGTCACATGTTAGAAAGTGAAAGCATTTTATAGTTTGCACTTCAGAATTCATAATTTAATAAAACAAACATGTGATTCTTTTTGAAACATTATATTGTTATTTCGAAAACATATTCATATTGTTAATTTATTTATTTAGTTCTTACACAAATTTTTGATAGTCAGATTGGATTTTATAATTTTTTTGAAATGCATGTGAAGGTCAAGACTTTATTAAGTATACGCAAGATATCGACACTATTTCTAATTCCACTTTATATTGTATTTCAAAGTAAAGAGACAGATTTATTTTTTTCTTAATGCTCTATTGTTGTGAAACATTTTTGAAATGGAAATAAACGTATTATAATTGAATTGAAGAATGTAAACATGAGATGTAACAATTAGGACTCTATCAAGTATACGCCCGGTTGACGGCAATGGGGCTGTCAATCACTCGCGCCCTTGACAAGTTAATAGTGAATTCTATGATTTATAGAGTACAATGTCATGTTATGAATTTGAATTGAAATGATTAGAATTGAATGAATGCCAGCAAAAGGGTTGCGCGAGTTGAAATGTTTGGGATTGCAAATCAATTAGCAGTGCAGTTTGTTCAGGATATGATTGCAACCATAAATGGATCACAAGACACAAGTCGCATTATATGTTATGCTAATGAATTGCGAATAACAATAATGGCGTTAACCATAACAATTAAGTAATTAAAACAGCCAGAGCGACGCAGTGGAAAGCGGAACTGCAACTGAAAAGTGGGTTGGGTCTCGATCGCAGCATTTGATCGATCGACTGCTCGACTGGGTATCGAGTGTGAATATGAGTTCACTTGTAAGTACACTCATGCTGCCCACCTACCAGCAGCCGGGCATGTCATTATTTCTGTAATCACATGTATGCAAAAGATATATCTATCAGCATATTTACAATGCATATAGTGAATACGTATACACGTGTATTTCTGTGTGTGAACTCGAACTCTCACTTGCTGTGAACTCTTGCTGACCATTGGCGCTGCGGTTATTGGCTCAGCTCTTGGCTTGACGAAGTGGGTATAAAACTGGCGACAGAATCAACAAGAGATCAGTTCAGAACAAGAGTTCAACAAGAGCGCAACAAACCCAACCAAACCAAACCATCAACATGAAAGTAAGTCTCTAGCAAGGATCAGGATTCACACACACTCCCTCCTCACTCACTTTGTTCTTTTCTGCAGTTCGCTGTCGCAGTCATCTTCACTTTGGCCCTCGCCATGGGAGCTCAGTCCTCTGTGATTCCCCTGATCTCTCAGCTGGCTGGCCATGGTCTGTCCTACACCGCCGTCTCGGGTCCCGCTGTTGCCGCTCCCTGGGCGGTTCCCGCTGCCCACTGGCCCGCGGCCGTCTCCGTTGGTGCCTGGCCAGGAGTTGCTCACGGTCCTGCCGTGGTTGCTGCTCACAGTCCTGCCGTGGTTGCTGCTCACGGTCACGCTGTGGTTGCTGCCCATGCTCCCGCTGTGGTCGCTGCCCATGCTCCCGCTGTTGTTGTTGCTCCAGTTGCCCATGAGGGTGTCTACACCGCCCAGACCCGTGGCGCTGTTCACACTGCTCCTCTGTCTGGCCACATCCAGTCGGTGGCTTCCATCAACGCCGCCCCCGCTCCCGGCACCATCTAAGAAGTGTCTTCTCAGGACTTACGATATCGACCATGGAACTGCCTGCGCTGATGCCAAAGGACATCACGATTCGATCACTATACGATGAACACGCATAAATATGTTGTAAATATATAAACAGGGCACTCGCACCAGACATTTTAAAATTCACTTTCGACTCACACTCGCAACTCCTCTATTTATTGCAAGAAATTAAAACATTTTCGTAACAAAAATCCAAAGCTGGTTTTACAGCTTTCTTTCTTAGACAATTAATCTACGTGAAAAAGTTAAGCTTTGTAATTGTAAATATTTCTATAGAATATTTGCATCAAGGTTTTGCATATGTTACAATTGCCGAACTAGAGCAACCTTTGTTCTATTCGTAGATTCGCGTGCATTTTATTGG
The DNA here is from genome assembly GCA_035045625.1 of Drosophila formosana. Lineage (NCBI taxonomy): Eukaryota > Metazoa > Arthropoda > Insecta > Diptera > Drosophilidae > Drosophila > Drosophila formosana. Next base: position 822,264 of record JAWNOW010000030.1, read on the forward strand.
ATTGATTAGAGCTGTAAGTATAGGAATTTGTATAGTCATTAAGTCTACTTAGTCAGCTGCCTTGAAGGTCTTGACTTTAATTGCGTGTTTCAACGTTAAAAACACAATTACTTGAGTATTACGCTCAGAGCTAGCGACAGTTTGCATTAAATTAAGCTATTACACGAGTATGTGGAGGAATTATGAATGTGTTACAGATAACCCAGGTAGATCGTGTTGTGAGATTCGGAATAGTGCTGATTGTTTCTCAAAACACGCTTAGACTTTGTCAATGAATCGATTCCATATGAAATTGGAATGCTTTTGATTTTTGTTGACTAACGTCTGAAGTTTATGTCGTTTATAGGAAATAGTAAATTTAATTAATTTCTACCATTTCAGTTTCAACTTTCAACACAGTTTACATACTAATATTATGTCTTATCATATCACTCCTTCTTAATTCTACCGTACTATTCCAATCGATGCTTTTGATTCTCTTCTGATGTTGTTTGCCTATTTAACCACAGCTATGGACTCGATATTTAACCAAAATCAAATTTCTTTTCAAAACTACAAATAAATTAATTTATAGAATAAAAATAATTTAACAAATATTCAAAGTCAGAAATAAATTTAAATAATTCAAATTTAAATCTGTTGTCCACTTTTTTGTTTATTTCATGGCCGATTCAATAGTCTTCAACTTGTAGATCTCCCCACGTAGGAAATTCACAACAAACGGTGTATTGAATATTGCAATTAGAGCCAAGTCAGGTGCCAAGTTCATGCGCATGCGTAAAGCTTTTACTAAGGGGCGTTATGAGTGCAACTATTTTACAATTCCCCGACGGCCAGCCGGAATGGAACTGGAGAACTGCCGCTGCAACACTCCACCTGCCCCTGCGGCTGTGCACAACATGTGGCGTAGAGTATATTTGATCTGTTGCTGTGAAACACTCGACGCTTTTGTGACTGACGCGTGATTTGCTTGCATGTGAATGTGAATATTTCCACGGGTAGTTTGGAGGGGGCTATCGGATTCAATCGCACAAAGTTGCGGGTTTGTTTTGTTTTGCCGCATTTGGTGGTGTTGAATGATAAGCTGGCGGGGCTGCAATGCAGCTCGGCGTATCGTGTTGCCAACAAATGCGCCAACTGCTTTGATTTATGGCCAGCCTCTCGGGCCAAGAGTCAATCGCGTTTAATTGCGGTCGTCAGCAGCTGTCTGTATCTCTCTCTCCATATTGGGAACAAATCTTAAAATGGCCAGCTATCGCTTACAACTGTTAGCCAGAGTGAAAATGCTGCAGCCTTGTTTGTACGCAACTTAGATGCAACGAATTAATTATACACTTGCACAATAGAGTAAAATCCAACACTTTTTGTGAATATTACAAGTAGTAGTGGTAATTCATATACAATATTTATATAACATCATATTATTTAAAATGTTTAATTTTTTACTAGTAAATAGCTTAGTAACAATAATAAACTAACATTAACAATGAGTAGATAATATGTATATAAATTATAAAAATATAAATTAGTTATATATATATAAATATAATATAAACATAATATATAAATAAATTAGTAGCAAGTACATTCATCAAAATTAGTATAATCAGAAAAATATAAATAAAATATATATTCATTTAACATCATGTTATTTAAAATTAGTAAATAATTAGTAAGTAAATAAGTAATAATATTTATTGCAATAGAAAATATAAGAAATGAAAATAAATAATTTACAAATTATAAAAGTAGAAATAAATATTCAAATTAGATATGTATGTATAAGTACTATAGTACAAACGTATAAATATAATATACAAATAAATAAAATAATTAGTAAGTAGAAGAGAAATTACATTAATTGCAATATTAATAAAATCAGAGAAATATATGTAAATAAATTATATATTCATTTGTAATTAAATCAAAATAAAGTGATCTGTGCAAATAAATAAATAAATTATACACTACGCATTTTTATTCATTTTTGAACAACACTTGCATTTTATTGCACATTAAACAGAGACTATTACTGTCTCTACTACTACTAGCAGTAACAGCATGACTGTGCAGCAGGTGCACGCGGCTCTCTTCATTTCCTTCTCTCGCTGCATATTCGCACAGCGAGAGAGAAAGAGCAAGAGAGAGCGACAGCGACAGCGACGGCGACAAAGAGATAATAGCACACTAAGCACTCGGACTTGGTTGCGTTATTCGGTTTCTTTTTTTGGATTCGGATTCGGTGTCTCTGTCGCCGTCGCCTTCGTTGGCGCTCGGAGGGTAACGGCGACTTGCTGGCTATGGCTTTGGCTTTGTCGCTGCTGTCTCTGGCAGCGGCAGTTAGTCGACGGTAAAGACGCGCTGGCAGCGTTTCTTGCAAATTGAAACGCAATCGACAGTTGGCAGTCGGCAAGCGGACGTTCGATCGATTTGGGCTGCCAGATTCACGTCAGTGCGGCATGATTTGAGACGAAGGCGGGCGGCGGGTTCGTGTAATTTGCAAATTGTCGCCGGGTTTGCATTTGCAACTAACATACAGTGTGTCATTGACTTTGTTGTGTGCAAATGAAAGTGTAAGATGCGATTAAAGGCGTCCGATTGTGATTTTCTTCAGCATTCCTCTGCAGTATGTTATTTGATTATGGAACGTGTTTGGCAAAAAACAATTGGCAGGCGTCTGTGACACCAAACGATGTTGTTGCTTTTTGGCAAGAGCAGAATACTTCTTATAAGTATGCGCACATTCCTTGGCATTCCTTCGTTCTTTGTTGTCTCGAGTATTTCTGCAATAAATTTACTGCGCACACTTTTCAATGTTTATAAACACAAACAGCGCAAAAACCGTCGATTGATTCGTTCGGTTGCAAATTGAACACGTTTTGCCGCAAATACGAATTTTGTGTTTGCGCAAATGCATTCATAATTTCCACTCGTCCCTTGCACTCATTCAAAATTAATTGACGTCATCTCCCACACACACACACACACACATACACGTTGGCTGGATTCGAGTGGAACCGAAGCGATTCAAATTACACAACGGTGTTCAAAACAAAGAACAGCTGATTGGCGCCGCTCCCATTTACATACAAACTCAAACATTTGCTCATGCTCGCGTGCACACAAAAACAACCACCAAATAAATCAAATAAACAAAAAAAAAACAACAAAACAATAACAACGTTCGCAGTTCTCTTGCCCACTAATTTGTTGTTACAGTTTAACTTGTTGAAATGCCTCGCTCTCTCTCTCTCTCTCTGACGCTCTCACTTCTGTTTTGCGAATGTCAAGTGTATTTATGGCTAGAGTGAGTGAGTGAGCGAGTGAGTAAGCGAGTGCGAGATAGTGCGATAGTGCATCAGCTGGCCGCTTGCCCGCTGTCGTCGTCCATTGCCCCCGTCGCTAGCGTCGCGTCGTGCGCCATCAGATTATTGAAATTCACGCATTTTTCGCTTTGTTTTCAATTTGCATTTTTGTTTTCGTTGAATTTACACTGTATTTAAATAGATTCTTTCTTTGTTAATGCAACAATGGTAAATGATTAAGTCCGTCGTAGTAAGCATTGAGCACTAGAACTTTTACTTGTTTGCGGTTGCTTCAATGCATTGTGTTGTATTTACTTCTATAGTGACTTATGTGTGTGTGTGTGGGTATTCACTCAATAGCTTTACGCATACATACTTGTAGAGCACATAAAAGCATTGAAGAAGAATCACTGAATGCTCGCGCAACAATAAAAACTCTATCATCGCCACTGCACAGTGGTGCCAAATTAGTCAGTAATTGGCGAAATCGACTATAACTTATTTATTAATTAATTTATTTTATTTTATTTATTTATTTGCTGTATACAGAATTATATGCGTTTAACTTGATTTCTGTTATCAATGTGGCAGCTTAATATACATAGTTGAATATACAAAACGAATAACAAAAAAAAGCATGGATCAAATATGTACTACAACTAAATAACAACATTATTATATTACAATTATATACACATTAAAATATTTACAATTTAAATGTATACAAATTAAATATTTTAATTTTTACTAAAAGTAAAGCCAAGAAAAAAATCTGTTTATAATTACATATTTTTTCTGCAGTTGTCGATAGCAAAAACTAGACAAACTCCCATGCAAATTTAATCTTCTCCTAAGCATCAAGCTATCCATTAATTATTATTTTCAAATCATATGTTGACAACATTCATTCATTGTTTACCCATTAACTTGAAGTCAATTACCTTTGCATCAGTGTGCCTTTTTAATACGTATGCGTACGTACATATATTTAATTAAATCCCATTTTTTTTGCAAATTATTTTGCTTAGCCGCAGCAGCAGCAGCAGCGACAGCGACTGCAGCAGAGGCAGCGGCAGCGGCAGAGGCGTCAGGCAGGAACAGCAATCACAATCATCGCAAATCGCATCATTTGCTTTCGAGCATCGGAATCGCTTGGGTGTTTTTTGTGTGTGATGTGTTTGTGATGTGTTTGCGTTGTGCTTGACAGTTAATCGTGAGCAGAGAATTTTCGACGTCTTCCCCTCCCCCCCTCCGTTCGCTGCACCTCATCCGAAATCGAGTTCAATAAAAAACTGCTGAGCTGCACAAGGGGAGAGAACAATTAAACAATCAACTTTGTATTAGCAGCTCCAAAGGCCGTGCGTGTTTCTTCGACTTTAGTCGCGACCCGGGCAGTAATACTTACGAGCGTTTTGGATGACCCACAAAAACCAGTAGCTGTTAACTGGGTCAGTGCGAAAATCGAGTGCAGTTTTGGTAACGAAACGAAATGAACTTGAAACAGATGCAAAGCTTCCCGAAAGAGACAAGTGCAATTGACGCGTGATTTTTCTATTGGCCTCGCCAGCCAGCCAAGTGCCTTTTTAGCCACTTCAAACCACAAACAACAATATATATATATTATATATGCTACAAGTGTGTGCTAGTTCAAATGACGAACTGACTTCGAACAGATTGAGTGTTGTGTTTGTGGCAGCAGCAGCAGCAGCAGCAGCAGCAGCAGCATGAAAGGCATCTGCGGCGATGCCAAGCAGCAGCTCAACAATTGCATGCTGCTGGGCGACACTGAGAATGCGGCGCCAAATGGCACAGCAAATGGAAATGCAAATGGAAATGGATTCGCTGCCTCGCCAGCGTTTCGCGGTGGACGCACGTTTCGATCGCGGCAAGTGCACAGCTTGGCCATCAGGAATACCAGCTCATATGACACCATGGAGCGGCCCTTTCGACCCGACAATCTGCGCGGTCGCTGGTCCAAATCGGCCGATTTCTACTTCGCCACCTCGAGCTATGCCTTCAGCACAATGGCCTTCTCCGACGTGTCGGTCTGGGCACTCATGTTTGGCGGTTGGAGTAAGTAGCCACATCCCCGATAGACAAGGCAGACAGACAGACGACGACGACGACGATGACGACGACAATGTCGACGAATTGGTGTCAGTTAAGCGACAGCGCTTCATTGATTTGTTATCAATTGAATTCAATTACTATGCAATGGAATTGGGGTTATCAGCTGGGGCTCTGCAAAAAAATTATAAATCCAAGCTAGTTCAGTGTGATGCGTAGCTAATTAAAATTATTGTTATTGTGGCCTTGAGTTCGCAAATACGACTGAAATCCCAATTCAACTAGAAGTTCACAACATGATAAGAGAGAAGCGTTTAATGAAATTAATTTCAATAATGTTTTGCTAATAAATTGATTCGATGAAAACACTTTTCTTAAACAATAGTACTGATTAATTCCAATCACATGGCGTATGAGCAACAAATCTGTAATTTATGTGATAATTGCATATCTTGCATATTTACAAGTTTAGTAGAAAACATTTATTTCTCTGGATGCGAAATAGTTTTCTCTATACTCGTACAATGTGACGTATGAGTGATGAGTAACTAATTGGAAACGATAGCGAGTTGTCCTTTGCTCATGACTAACGACTTTCAAAACAGCAGTTTCTCAATTTATATATTAACTAATATGAGCAATGTGTAACTGTCAATGTGCTGGCTGTATTTCTGTATATTTTTTATCAACTATTTAGAGTACTATCTAACTGCCTATGTGCTGGCAGTCTGCTTCTATTCGCTGCCCATTTTCCTGATACAAACGTTTTTGGGGCAGTTCTCCACATCGGGTGCGATCTCAGCGTTCCGTGTATCGCCCATATTTAAAGGTCAGTCGGCACATTAACTACTGGCGTATATATTATCTGGACTCGACTTGTTTAACAGGCATTGGCTACTCGATATTGCTGCTTAACCTGGGCACACTCACCTACTACAGCGTCAATGCGGCTGTGCCGCTGATTTATGCCATCAACTCGTTGCACGACGTGCTGCCCTGGCTGAGCTGCAACAACACCTGGAATTCGCCCAACTGCTCCACACACAACAGCTACGACGAGGATGAAGCAAGTCAAGCCCAATTAATTAAGTCATGCACTCTGTTTTATGCCCCCTTTTTTATTTGCAGGCCATTCAGCAGCCGCACTCAACTGTGGAGTACTTCCAGTGAGTGCTCGACATTCGTTCGGTCTTGAATTAAATAAATAATCGTGTTTTTTATTAGCTCCATGATAGGTTCCATCAAGGAGGGCTCCAGCGAATGGTCGCTGTCCTGGTCCATGGTGCTGGCCATTGTGGGCATTTGGGCTGTGTTGCTCTTGCTGCTGCTCAGCCGCGTCTCCATTGTAAGTCGGAGCAATCCACGGATCCAGAGCGTATATTAATCTATATTCATGGCAGATTGGCAAAGTCATGCGCTGTGCCTGCGTGCTAATGTTCAGCTTCTTCTTGGCCGTCTTTGTGTATCTGGTGATACACGAGCAGTTCGGCTGGCAGACAATGCTCGACTATCTGCATCCCACCATCAACAGCTGGAGCGGCATCCGCGCCTCGGTTGGACTGGCCATACTGCAGGCCAGCATGGTGCTGGGTCCTGGCTGGGGCAGCGTCATCACCCTCGGCAGCTACAACAGCTTCCGCAGCGATGCCGCCCGCCTCAGCATCTGGGTGAGCATCACTCACGTGCTCATCACTGTGATGGCCACCGTCTGCGGTCATGTGGCCAACGATCACTTCGAACGTGAGTGGATAGCTAACTAAACGTATTTGTTATTCATTAATTTATTTGCAGTCCATGTGGCCATGTGGCACGTGGAGAAGAAGCACACGATGCAGTTTCTTTACGTGTCCTTTGCCTATCTCTTTGGCAACTTCACAACTCTGCCCAGACTCTGGTCTTTTCTCTTCTTCGCCATCGTCTTTCTAGCCGAGATGTGTGCGCTGGTAAGCCCAAAAACATTTATAAATATCGCAATATTAATTAATATTTTATTTATTTACCAGGTCATTCAGATGATGTCTGTGCTGACGGCGATATTTGATGAGTTCGAGCAGCTGCGTCACCTCAAGCGACGCATTACGATTCTACTCTCGCTGTGCCTCATGGCCAGCTCCATTTACTTTTGCACTCAGGTAAGTAGACTACACAAAAGTGTACGTTGAAAGTTGAACTTGGTTAATTTGCAATTGTTCGCAGCTGGGTTTCAGCCAGGTGAGCGCCTTGTCCTACATGGCGCTCTTCACGCAGGTCGTCTTCTCGGCCCTCCTGGTGCTGATGACCACCTGGATCTATGGCCGTGTGCGCTTCCAGTGTGATCTGCAGTTCATGCTGGGCAAAACGATCTCAAGTGCCGAAATCTTCTTCATTCGCATCGTAGCTCCTTGCTTTATAGGCCTGGCACTGGTAAATACACATATTATATCTTTATTTTCAACCATTAACTATTATATTTGTCTCTCAGTATCAGATCAGCTATATGCTGTACTCTAATGGCGCAGGTGACACTCTGATCTGGACTAGTCAGGGTCTCAGCTATCTGATCGTCGTCGTATATATGTTCTACAAGTTTTCACAGACAAATGGCCCCTGGCGACAGCGCTTGAGGCAATGCTTCGCCCCACACGATTGGCATCCTGTTAATCCCGACAATCGTGTCTTCTACGAGGAGATCATGGGCACCTCTGAAATGCTTGTCATCGATAATGGGAATGCCGCATAAATCGCACACGATCACGAATACTGCATACTTCTAGTGCCTAAAATACCAATAGATCTATATAGATATGACTTTGATTTTTTGTAAAATGTACTTAAGTCAATGACCCGAATCATCGGGTCGAACTGAACTCATTGTGTGAATAATCCCACAACTCCCCCCTCCCAAAAAAAAAAAAAAAAAACAGAGATTTACAAGGAATACAGGCGAGCGTTTCTTCAAAATGTACTGATATTTTCCAAATCTAGTTATAGAGAACAATAAACTGGTGATATTTGTAGTTGCATATGAATAAAAAACTTAAAGCTTTTGAACAATTTTAAAACATTGTCTATGGTTAATAGTTATAAGACTGGATAAGCAATTTAATAATAGTAATTAGTTTAATTGAGATATAATTGAACACAGGGCGCTTTAAAGCTCCACAAAATATGTAATTAATTTGCATACTTTTTGGCTTGATCCGACAATTATTTAAATAGATATTTCGCTGTATATAATGTGTAATAAATTGAATGGGGGATTCTATTTTTGCGATAAGCCAATAAAAACATGCACATGAACAGCAGAAGCAGCAACAGCAGGCCAATGTAAAGTAAAATATTTTATTATTCATTAAACAGTTTCGGAGAAGATCGAGTGCACTCACTGCACCCATCGCACTCACTCTCTTCGCATTCGAATTCGAATTGGCGAGCGATTACATTCAGTGTTTTTATGTGCTTCTAATCATTACAATGTCATGTGGTGCGCGGTTTGGCTGTTTGTAATTTCAATACACAAAAACTAATAATAATAAGAATAACACAAATACGTGTCGACTGACGACTGTCTGTCTGTCTGTCCGTCGGTCTGTCGGCTGAAACTTGGCAATCTGTTCTATATACGATCAAGAGATGTGAGTGAGCGTGTGTAGACAGCCACAACGTTGATAATGAAAAGTATCTATCCATTCCATTCTACTCTACTATATGTATATTCCATTTCCATTTCCATGGCCGGCACGGATGCACAGCTCAGATCGGATCGCCTCAGCTCGGCTCAGCTCAGCTCTCGGATGCCTCAGAGTCGCAGCCACAGTCAGTCTGCCGGCATCGCTTCTTCTAATTAGAACGTCAATTTAAACCTAAACGGGCATACGCGTATCCATTGCAAAATCAAATAAAACAGAAGCCTAAATCCCCTCCCCCATCAAAAACAAAAAAAAAATAGAAAGAAATTGAGAAGAATATTTCAAACAAAATAAAAATAATACCGAGTGCGCTTAATTAATTTTGAGCTAGTCGAAAGCAGAAACGTCGACATTTGCGACGTTATTAATCGGTGCTGCTTTTAAATATATATACATATATACTATATAATTATTTGTCATCATGGTCTATGAGTCGTCCTACGAGAGTGGCCGCAAGCCATTCACACCGGATGTGCATCGCGGAAAATGGGAAAAGCCCACGGATTTCATATTCGCCTGCTGCGGCCTGGCCCTCAAGCTGGATCTGTTTGTGGTCGCCTATTGGTTCTACTTCGACATGGGATGTAAGTATACATATAATGAGTATACGAGTATATCTGCTGATTAGCTGAGAAGAATAGAAGCATTGCAAGTGCAACGACAGCTGATAAGCTAATCAAATTGTTTATTAATTGAAAGCAAGCAAACAATTCCATAGAAACAAATGTAGGGATTGTTTTCTAATCAATTTAATTTCAAGTTCAAGAGTAGCTATGGGCAAAAAGGAAAACCCAAATATATAATATATTCTAGAATATATGCGAGAGAGATGCAAATAGCTTGTGAAAATGCAATGCGCTCAAAATGTTTGCATAGTTTCTTCAGCGAATTTTAGGGGCGTTTTGTTGAAAATCAACTAAAACTATATGGAAATAAATGTTAGCTGATAAAGCCGATTTTACAGTTTATTTTTATGACATGTATTTCTAACAAGCTAACCTTGGGCAGCGAAATAGATTACATTAAATTATGTTAATTTCTGTCATAGCTCAATTAATATATTTCAATATGATTGCTGCAACTGATATTCATTTTGTTCTTCTTTTAGTATTTGGCATATTACCCTACTATTTCTATATGGCCGTCTATATGGTTCCTCTGCTGGTGATCCACTCGTTTATGGGCCAGTTCTCCAGCAGCGGCTTCATCTCCGCCTTTCGTCTCTCGCCGTTCTTCAAAGGTAATTGCTGCGCACTCGAATTGCACGATGATGATGATGATATGAGTTTCTGCCGCTTTCAGGCATGGGCTATGTGAGTGTCTTCCTGAGCATTGCGAGTCTGCTGTATTATGCCATCTTCGCCGTCGTGCCTCTCATATACATTGTGCACTCCCTGCGCCCCACGCTGCCCTGGAGCTGTGAGGGACTCGTCCATGCCCAAAATCTGACCACAGTGAGTTTGCGAATCGCAATAATGAAATATAGTAATATAATGTGAGTATCTATTTCCTAAACAAGTTGTGCAATTCAAATCAAAATGAAACAGAGGTTATTCACATCCTGATGGATAATGCGACTATGGATGTGCTTGCTATGACCGTGGTGCACATTCCTTCAGTGCTGTTCTTCAAGTAAGAGATCTCGAATATTTATCTGTGAACTTAAATCTTATATTTATTTATATTGCTAGGCAACACTTTGATATGCTGGGCGGCGGCTTCGAAACTCCATTCGAAAGCTTTAAGCTATCTTGGGCAGTTGTGGGATTCTCGCTTATCATCTGGTCCATAATCGCCTGCATTTTTAAGTATTGTTCAGATACCGCCAAGGTAATTCTATCCACTCGAAGAGATTGATATTCAAATATACATATGTATTTATTTTGTTTAGTTTGGCAGACTGCTGCGCTATATGATCCTGACCACTTTATGCATTTTGCCGCTTTGCCTGGTGCGATTTTTGCTCCTGCCCGGGGCAATGGATGGACTGCTCCACTACGTTACGCCCCGCGCGGATGCGATGGTTGGAGGCGGCATGACCATGACCATTGTGGTGCTGCAGGCCTTCGGATCGGGCTGGGGCAGTGTCGTGTCGCTGTCCAGCTTCAACGACTTCAAGACCAATATAATGGGCTACAGTTGGGTGATTGCCTTCGCCCAGACACTCGTCTACATTCTGTTCGGCTTAGTTAGCTTTATTCTGCACCATTACTTTCGCTGTAAGTCTCAGTTATTCACAACTGATTCACCACTGACTCGTGTATTCGTTAGCCATGAATTTCCATACTTACGATCTGTACGTCGAAGTCAACTGGGTGTTGTACTTATCGAGTGCCAGTGCCATGGCCGACATGGAGTGGCCCAACTTCTGGACCATTCTCTACTACTCGATGCTGCTGATTGCCTCGCTGGTTGTGATGGTAAGAAATCAGCTCATCTGATTGCTTATTGTTTGACTGAAATTCGAAATTACTTTCAGATCACACAAATCTTCACAGTTCTGACGAGTCTCTTCGATGAGTTCGAGGTGCTACGAGAGAAAAAAGAACAAACAACATATATTTTCATTGGCTGCTTGGCTTTTCTCTCCATCGGATTCTGTGCAAATGTAAGTTCTGTAATCTGCCATTAGAGTTTTTTTATTATTTTTTAGTTTGTTCTCCCATTTGCATATGATTATCTTTCATTTATGGTGTTCTTTTAACGTACAAAATATTTCAAAGTCATATAAACTATTCAGTACATTTTGGTAAAAAGCTTGTACAATTTTCAAATAAGTCCTTGTATTGTCTCAAAATGGGTTGCGTGTATCTCACAGTCGAGCACTCTTGACATTAGCTTTTTTACTTGTCTCTATCTTGTTATATTTTTATTCAATTTTCTATCATTTTTTCTCTTGTTCTTGGGGTATACTATAATTATTATATACTATTCTGAATAAATAATTTATATTAATTGTTTATTGCTGATTCTTCTCTGCAGCACGGTGTAATATATTTCTCAGCAGTTTCCCTGGACTCGATAGTGACCTACAGCGTCATGCACATGTTGTTGATCCTCGCGGTGCTTTGGATCTATGGTCGAGAGCGCTTCCAGCGCGACATAGAGTTTATGCTGGGACAACCTTTCGCCTCGTGGAAGATCTTCATATTGCGCTTCATTGCCCCACTCTTTCTGATCTACACTTTGGTACGTAGGCAAGAAGTATTTCGTCTCTATGCGAAGTTTACAATAAAGTGTTCGATGCTTTCAGCTCGTGGGCGTGGTCATGGCTGCCATGGAGCACTTCTATCAATCGGCGCTGGTGATGCTCATCAGTTTCGTTCTGGTCATTCTGCCTTTGTTATTCATACCGGGCTATGGCGTCTATATCACATACCAGAGTACTGGAGGATTCTGCAGTCGTTTCAAGCGCGCCTGTCGACCAACCGATTGGTATCCTGTGGAAATGGAGCATCGACAGCAATACGAGGAGGCGCTGGGAAACTCTGATCTGACGCATCAGCTCTACGAAGTGACCGAAGAAGAGGTTAACTAATTCGATTCTCTATACAAAACACTGCATTTGCTTTACTTCATGTATAAAATAACATTATACCCGTGTGTAAATACTACAAATTTACAAATAAATACAAAAAGTATATATAGTACATAAATTATTTGGTCTCTGGTTCAGTGTCCGACATGAACGGTGGCATTTGTCGTTGCCTTCTGAAGACCTCGTACTCGGCCCGATCATCTGGATTTGCTGGCGTCCAGTCGAGTGGCTTGAGACGCTTCCTGAGGCTGTCCTTCAAAGTGCCCCACTTGATTATGATAATGTAGAGGACATATAGGGGAATCAACATGATCGAGGATACAAAACTCATCCAGCCAATCATGACAGCCCAGTTGGGATACCCAATGCCATTATACGTAATCTCGCGTAAAAAGATAATGCTGGTGAAGAGTACAAACTATCGAGGAGAGGCATTCTTAAAATACAGCTGCTGAAATGACCCGATCAGGACTCACGGTTAAAACTATGGGCGTTACGTATTTCCAGGTAATTTTCCAGAAGAGCCGAGGCCGCATGCCCAGCATGAACTCGACATCGAGCATAAAGTTATCGATGCCGTAAATGTAGGCCACCATAAAGACCTCCACGAGGCAGACAACGATGATGGCCAAGGACGAGGAGTACCAATCGAACAGCTGCAAAATGAACATGCCAGCCTAAGACACCGAGAGAGAGTGAGAGAGATTAGTATTATCTTCTCTAGAGAATAAACTGCAGCTACTCACGTTGGTGCACATAATGGTCGACAAACAGAAGAAAATCATGCATAGAATGAGAGTCACCTTCCACTTGTGGTTTCGAAACATTTCCACCTCGTCCAGTATCGAGGAGGTGATGGCCTCCAACTGCACAAACTGCGGAGGGAATCAATTGCATTAGTCGAGTGTCCCGGCGACTACAAGTCGTGCATACCCACCACACTGTCGATGCCGAGCACGAAGAGCATGACGAAGAAGAGAAAGCCCCAGAGTTGGGGCCAGGGCAGCATGGAAACGGCCTGAGGATACGTGACGAAGGCAAGACCCGCCCCAGATGTGGCAACTGTGGCCACGGGAACGCCAGATTCATCTGAGGAGAGTTAATGATGAAATGAAATTCGTTAATTATTTGTGGGTCTTACGCGAGAGAAAGCCAAGTACTGAGAAGACCACAATCCCGGCGTAAAGACTCGTGAACACATTCACTGAGACGACGAATAGCGAATCGAACTTGGCACTATTCCGAAAGTGGTTAAAGCTGGCCATATTGACAATGCCGCCCCAGCCGGGCCCAAGGCCGAAGAACATCTGAATGGCCGCATCGGACCAGACCTTCAGGTCGAAGAGGCGATGCCATTGCGGATATATGAAGAACTTGATGCCTTGGGCAGCTCCGGGCAGGGTGACGCCTCTCACGAAGAGAATGGTCAGCAGCACATATGGAAACGGCGCCGAGAAATAGACAACTTTGCCAACCTGTCGAAGAGGTTGATGAACGTGAAGAGAGAGGGAAATATCAAGTATACGACTTGCCGATTTAATGCCGCGCACCACGCAGAGATAGATGATGACCCAGGTGATGAACAGGCTGAGCAGCTGCTCCCACACAATGCTGCCCAGTTCCGCGATGCCGCTCGAGATGCGCAGCACTTCGTTACTATTGAAGAGAGAGAGAGAGGGATTCAGATAAATAAAAATCATGTGAGAGAGAGAGAACTGCAAACTTACTGAAAAAACTCGTCCGACGCCGTCTTCAGCGTGTCCCCCTCGACTTTGTGGAGCTGCAACGAACAGCAGTTCATTAATTTATTCAAAACTATTATTACCGGGACTAACGTCTTCGATGAGCGTGCAGTTGGGCGTGTTCCAGGGATGGTCGCACTCGGCCCAGGGCACCGTCTTCCAGAAGCAGTAGTAGAGCATGCGAATGGGATACGAGATGATGACGGAGTAGTAGCAGACACAGTAGGCGTTCACCACAACCATGCAGTAGCCGGTGCCCTTCAGGATGGGCGCCAGCCGGAACATGCCCGTGCAGCCGGTGCCCGAGAACTGGCCAATGAGCACCTCCATGTAGAAGAGCGGGATGCCGCACAGGATCACCATCAGCATGTAGGGCACAAGGAAAGCGCCTGGAAAAAATTAAAAAAAATCTGTAGGCAAAAAATGCAATCCTTCGAGCCGGAGTTGAACCAGCGACCTATGGATTTCAACATGTCGTGATTCAATAAACCGATGGTGTACAATAGCAGGCGCCGTCTAGGCCAGGGGTATTGTTTTGGCCTAGACTTCTGCCACTGCCAGAAACCACCGAGCCTCGAAAACTCTACAGTCCACCGCTCTACCAACTGAGCTATCGAAGGCAATCGCTGGCCGCCGGCCAAAGCGCCATCAAGTGCCAAAAGCGCTGCCCCAAAACAATTCGCGGCAGCTTTCCCTCGAAAGCTGCTCGAGCTTTAAATAGACATTGCATTGCGCACACACAACACACATCTCACAACACACACAGACAGACACAACACTTAATGAATGCTGATTCAAAAGTGACGTCACAGCATGCGCTATTTATGGAGAAACTTAAAGAGCGAAAGACAAAAACAGAAAGCACGAACATTGCTGACATTTCTGGCGCATACTCAACTACAGAATACCCTGTCTATCTCTACCCGACTACTGATTCAACAGCGATGTCACAAATGCAGAATGCGCATACTCAAATGCAGAATACCCTGTCTATCTCTACCCGACTACTGATTCAACAGCGACGTCACACCAAGCGCTATTTATGGAGAAACTTAAAGAGCGAAATACCGAACACAGAAAACACGAACACTGTTGATTTTGATGGCGCATACTCAACTGCAGAATGCCCTGTCTATATCTTCCTGACTACTGATTCAACAGTGACGTCTCAACATTCACTTTTTATGGATAAACTTAAAGAGCGAAATACTATAAACAGGAAACACGAACACTGCTGATATAGCTGGCGTATACTCAACTATAGAATACCCTGTCTATCTCTCCCCGACTGCTGTTTCAACAGCGACGTCACAACATACACTATGCACATACTCAAATGCAGAATATCCTGTCTATATCTTCCTGACTGCTGATTCAACAGTGACGTCTCAACATTCACTATTTATGGATAAACTTAAAGAGCGAAATACTATAAACAGGAAACACGAACACTGCTGATATAGCTGGCGTATACTCAACTATAGAATACCCTGTCTACATCTTCCTGACTGCTGATTCAAAAGGGACGTCACAGCATGCACTATTTAGGGAGAAACTTAAAGAGCGAAACACTGTTGATGTTGCTGGCGCATACTCAACTACAGAATACTCTTTCTTTTTCCCCGACTTACCGCCCCCGCTGCGATAGCAGAGATAGGGAAAGCGCCAAACGTTGCCGATGCCGATGGCATATCCGATCAGCGAGAGCACAAACTCGGCTTTCGAGTCCCATTGTCCTCGTTTCTCATCACGTCGAATCCTTTTCTCCCGACGCGGACGCGGTGGAGGCTGCTGTGGTTTGTTCCGCTCATTGTCGGGGTTCATTACAACTATTCAATTTTGCTGCAAACTATTCCGATTCAAAATTTACAATAACACTTATTTGGCTGACAAAAAATGCCCTGCCGTTGTATATTATTATATTTTGTATATACAAAAGTAAACCAACAAAACAAAAAAGTAGCAACGGAAAATGTAGAGCACAGAGTCGAAGGCCTTTCATGGTATTTTATATGTTTGTTCATAAAATAAAAAATAAATAAAAATAATATATTTGAAAGACTTGAGTTGGTTCGGCTAGAATAAGTCGCTGGGTGGATCGCTTAATTAAAGAAAATATCTGAGTTTTATGGCGTAACATATTATATTTGTGACTTAATTCAGTTCAATTTATTCCTGCTGCTTGCAAATATCAAAATTGTTCTTTGATTGTGATTTAAGCAAAGTTTAAAAGAGTTATGAAACTGTTTGAGACACTTTGTTCATTCAAAAAGTTTTAATAATAATAATAATCTGTTTATTGCCGTCAATAGACAAATAGCTTGAGAGCAAAGCAAGTTTTATTATTTAGAAATCATTTTCCAAATAATTTTTTCGTTTCAAAAAACGTACATTTTAGGAATAATGACATTATTTTTTGCAGAACTTATTAACATCAAGTGATCATTAAAGTCCATTAATTGAGTTATATTTAATTAAATTTTTTTTTGCATTGGCTTCAAGACTTCTGCTCGCCAGAAAAGTGTTCAGAATAACCATTTCTGTTTCGGGTTTAGTAGGTGTTAAATACATACTTTATTGGCAACTTTTAGCATCGTTAAAGTTAATCGATTTAGTTCTAGCTTATGAATAGGATGAGTGTGATTTGTGTATTGTTAAAGCTTCGTTGTGTTGCAGTTCAACTGCAGCCGTCGGTTCCCCTTCTCAATAGAGTCGCAGGCTGATGGCGAATGAGAGCAGAGCCAGCAAGGATGTGGCAACCAGTTGCTGTCCAGCTGCATTGTGACCTGCCAGGAGGACATTCTCCTCCTCCGGTCGACGGGAAGCTCGCTTCTCCGCCTTCTCGCAGATGTCGCCGCAATTGGCGTGCTCGCAAATGTCGCAGATGTTCGATTTGGGCGCCCGATAAAACTGCCGGGCACGACGAGCTGCAAGAGAGTGAATTGGAGTTGGATTATTCAAGGACTAATTGGATATCCTGAGTGGACGCACCATTGTCGTAGTAATCGTACATGACCACGGGCACCGGGCGATGCTTGGTCACCTTCACCGTCTTGTAGGCGTGCAGCGTGGGGCAGACTTCGCGTCTGTCCAGATAGTCAAAGTAGATGACGACCTTGGTGTCCCGCTGTTGCGTCTCCACCTTCTTGATGCGCTCACTCGACTCCAGCGTGGGCAGCGTGTCGGTGTCGATGACAAAGCCACTGGGCAGATGCACCTCCATGATGGCCATGTTGGAGCGCTCTGCGTCGCCGGGCACGGCCACGAAGCTGGCGCAGGCCGACAGATGCAGGTAGTCGGCATGCGAGTTGCGGTTGACGGTGGGATCGAGCACGAATCGCGGCCAGGCGCTGGTCACGTTCGTGTTGTACTTGTAGCTGATCTGGGCCAAGGCCATGCCGCGTCCCGTGGCCGAGACGCTCACGTTCTTCAGGTTGCTGGGCAGCTGTAAAAGATTCGTTCATCAGTTGATCGGGTTTAACACTGCAGCTCAAACTCACCTCGACACTCTGCAGCGCCATGGAGTTCTCCGCATTCACATTGAGTATGGTCTCGGCACCCTCGCCGTAGTGGAAGCCCAGCTGCACATTGTTGCCCTGGCTGGAGAAGCGCTCGGCAAACATGAGCAGCGCCTGCAGACCCACAACCGTGTCCTGCGATCCCACAAAGCCTCCATTCGCATTGCGCTGATCCATCAGCCAGTTCAGCACGGGCAGCGCATCGCCCACGAGATTGTTCTCGAGCAGCGCCAACGCAGCATAGGCAGAGATCTCGATGTTGACACTGCGAGTGGCATTGTACCAGGGCGAAGGCTGCTCGTTCGCCGGCGCCGTCTTGTTCCACCACTTGCGACCC
The DNA here is from genome assembly GCA_035045625.1 of Drosophila formosana. NCBI lineage: Eukaryota > Metazoa > Arthropoda > Insecta > Diptera > Drosophilidae > Drosophila > Drosophila formosana. Next base: position 840,439 of record JAWNOW010000030.1, read on the forward strand.
TCGGCGTTGGTGGCCAGAGAGTCGAGGCGCTGCAGGAAGGCGGCCTTGGAGTTGTGGTTGGCGCGGGAGAGCACGTAGGTGCCCAAGGCCATGGCGTGCAGGTTGCTCGAGACGTCCAGGCCACGCGTGATGAAGTCCAGGGCCTTGTTGATGTTGTTGCGGTACTCGGCATGCACATCCTGCAAACCAAATTATCGATTAATGCGACAGTCGACACAAATAAATAGAACCACGTTCTAACGAGAATACAATTATTTAAATTAGTAAGTAATATTAATAAAAGGATGACTAAATAAGCGTTCAAAGGATATTTGAATTTTATTTGTATTACTATAAAAACCAACTTCAAATACTTTCTGACTTTTGTTTGTTAATTAATTGTATCAGTTAGTATTATTATTTTTTATTTTTAACGTATAAATTAAATTTAAAACTTTTTTTTTATGCAAATTTAAAATAAAATTTAGTCCTGTTCTTGATTTTTTCATCACCACTCATTCTAAAGATTTTGTAGGGTTTAGATTTTTTAATTTTGGTAATTTTTAAGAGACAACCCAAATTAATTTTGATCTAGGATTCTCTCTGTTCGAATGTTTGGCAAATTCTAAATTTTGTTGTTGAATTTAATTTTATTTTAACATGAACTGAAAACAAACCTATTTTAAAAATGGCAAATCAACAAATTGTTTTTTAGTTTTCGACTTAATTTAAAAATTTGTGGGCTCGGCTTAATGAAATAACGTTCCAGACGTTACACTTTATTCTCGATTTTATTTTTGTTACTTTTAGAACTAGTCCTCAGATTGCGACTCACCACATTCTCCATCATGGCGAGCGTGACAAAGGCGGTCAGGCTGACGCCGCCATCGTCGAGCTGCTCGAAGACGTCGCCACGCTCCTCGTAGCCGCCGTTGGCGGCCTGCACGCTGGCCAGGTAAGCCAGCGCTGACTGCAGCACCTGGTCGTCCACCTGGATGTAAGGCGCCGCCTGACGCAGCGATCTTGCCACATAGGCAGTGAGCCAAGTGGAGCTCTGCTTCGCCGTCAGACCAAAGGCGCTGAAGGCGCCATTCTCATGTCGGTAGTAGAGCAGACGCTGGTAGCCCAAGGCCAGATTCTTGAGGGCACTCTGCTCAATCTCAGGTGTGAGCTGGCGCAGACGCTGCAGATAAATTATATTACTATGTGCAGCTAGTGGATAACTGAGTTAACTCACAGTCAAGTATCGCAGCACCATTAGATTGGGCACAAACTGCACCATGGTCTGTTCACCACAACCCGTGGGCAGCTGGATGAGCTGCTGCAGATTGCCGACAATGCTGCCCACCAGATCTCCCACAGCCTTGACCTCAATGCTTGTCGAATCTGGGATGGCATTGCGGGGCACCTTGATGCTGATGTTCTGCTTGCGCTGCGCATTCGAGTTCAGCTCGAAGAGGAAGCCACGGTTCACACGCTCGGTGGCCCCGGGATGCTCCACGAGGAGCGTGCTCTCCACAGTGTCGCCAGCCTGGGAAGTGGTGGCCACAGCCTTGACGGGCAGCGAGCCGACACGTCGGGGAATCACAATGAAGGAGACAGAACGGGCTGACTTCGCGGGCACCTGGATGGTGCGTCGACTGTAGAGCTCCACTTCTATGAATGAAAATGATTGAAATACTTCCAATATATGTATATAGCTAATCTTGAACTCACTCGGCTTGTTTGTCTGCCTGGTGTCCAGCTGGGGAAAGTGGAAGTCCTGCGCAGAGTTGTAGAAGGTCACATCCACGCTCAGATCGCTCTCCCGATTGTTGTGCACCACGAAAGGCAGCGCAATGAGTTCATCTATTAAGAATATATTACAAATATATCTTTAGAATAACTTAAGATTTACTCACCCTTCCTGATGGAATAGGGCAGCTCTGTGGCAATGTAGAATTCCTTGTAGGCCTCCAGCTTGCTGATGGGCGCATTCAGGCCCAGACCATTGACCGGATCCAGCGAAAAGGCAGACAGCACCCAGGAAGTCATGTCGCTGGGAATGCGACGATGAATCGTATTGCGACCATCGCTGCTGGCCGAGATGTTGAGGAAGAGCCAAGTGTCGGCTGGACTGCGCATCACATGCACTCGAGGATTGTGCCAATAGGGTTTCGGGGTGTAGGAGAAGGCATAGCGACCCTTGCCCGGGGGCAGAGTGTTCACCTCGATTCTGTGCGCCGGTCCAATGTCGGTTTTGCGCACAGCCGTCAACTTGTCATCCTCCACATCCTCGCGATCGATGTTTGGCGTCGTCTCCGCCTCTGTAAATACCGTCTCGGAATTAAAACTGCAATTTTCAGTTGTAGAGTGCTGCTTACCTTTCTCGACAAAGTAATCGGTGTTGGACATGGTGATGACACCCGATTCCTTGCCTGGAGAGCCAACTGGCGTGTTAACGTCACTGAGCTCGTAGGCGTGCAGCGCATCCATCAGACGATCGTGGGTGAGATCATTGCCTGGTAGATACAAAAAATTAAATGTGTCCACTGATGTCATTAAATAACTTACCACTGTGCATAGCAGCCATATTTTGATCGACCACCGTAAGACCCACATAGGAGTAGGGCTTGGTGCTGATGCCAATGTCAATGTCCTGTCCAGGTGGTGCTCTGATAGGCGCCTCAATTTGCACCTGGCAAGCAGATAAATAGGTTTAACTATACTTAAGAGCTGAGGAATGTGTTGTCTTACCGCATTCAGCAGATTCTCCTCGAATCGTATAACTTGCTCGTCGTAGACAAACTCGCCATTGACCACCATATAGACGAGGAGCTTGGCACGGGGCATCATTGCAAAGGAGGCCAGGAACTTGATGGTGTGGAAGGTATTGTCAGCCACCTGGAAGGAGGTAATAGAAACATTTTAATTGTGTTGAAAATCAGTTACGATTTATGTACTTACATCCACTGTGCGGGAGAGAATAATGTCGCCGCGTCCAACAATCTGATACATAAAGTACTTCATGGGTGCGTTCGATTGCACGGCTACAGCGATTTCTTGATTGACAATCGGTCTAGGAAATTAGAGGGAATATTATTAATTTATTGCATTTCCGTTGATTATAGAGTGATAGATAATTTTTATTTTAAATTAGATACAATTTAATGGTGATTGAACATTGGTAAATAATTCACTTATAATTGACTGAATAAATAATTGATGATTGACTGACTGAAGATTGATTAAGAATTGATTGATAATATATTTATGATTGAGTTACTGATTGCATGATTGATTGGAGATTCTAAATTTATAATTAATTTATGATTGATTGAATAAAATATAATTGATTAATTGATATTAAGCTGATGCTTTATGAAAGATTGATTAATGATTGAAGGATACCACCTCTATGACTGATTGCTTGATTGAGTGCACTTACTTGTCGTTGAGCACCTTAGCTGCAATGTAGTTGTTAGAGTGCAAGTGTTTGCGCGGCACCTTGCCCACATCGCTGATCACGCCCAGATAGTCCACGATAATGGAATGATATTCGTCTCTGTCGCCCTCTGGGACTGTGAACTTCATCTGGAACTCGCCGCGTGCATCCAGGCGATAGACAGTGCGATTGTACATCTCGCTGCTGCCATAGACATTGGTCAGATAGGCTGTGATCTCGGGATTAAACTCTCGCAACGAGCTGCCATCGTTGCGCAGGATGCGTGCCTACAAAAAATGAATTACCTTGATTACAACTGAGAAGAAGACAGTAGAATTCTAATACTCACTGTAGCTTCGAAGGGCACGCCGGGTATGTAGTAGCTGGGCAGCTTGACAGGCTCCACGCGGAAATGGTTCAGATACAAGGTGAGCACAGTGGAATAGTTTTGCACCGAGCCCGTGGAACGCTCCTCGACAAGCGCATCCAGCAGATACTGACGCTCGTAGTCCTGCTTCAAGCGCAGCTCCTGCTCGATGTCGAACTCGAAGTAGGCGCTGCCATCGATGGGCACCACTTTGCGGGTGATGAGATCATTCACGAAAGGCTGCAGCGAGCCAAAGAAGGTGGGATATATGGAGAGCGTGGCCTCGCCCACAATGGGCTGGCCAAAAGCATAGCTGAAGAAAGCAAAACGAGAGGGTAAGAAAGTTCGATTTGAGTTATAAAAACAATTATATATAAATACGAATAATGATTTTTAAAAATTTAGATTTTGAATTTAAATTCAGAAATGTCAAAGAAGTTTTTTTAAAGCGTATTCGGGAACTGAGAAAACGCTTTTCATTTTAAAATCCTTGAAACTTATCTATAAAGGTATTTAAAAATTCCATGAAGTAATTTGAATTCGAAATTACGAGGAACAAAAAAATTAGTTCTAACGTTTATTTTAAATTTGTATTTTAATAAAAAAAAAAATTCAAATATTTTTTATAATAGTTATTTAAAAAAAAGTAATGTTTGCGAATTGTTTACTTACTGCGCCCTCACTGTGGCTGCGATCTTGCCATCCTTGTAGATGGCCTTGCGGGGCGTGTCGATGTCCACCACGAACTTGGGCAATATGTGATCCAGTACCTCGAAGGTCTGCTTATGCTGCTGCTCGGCGACATCCACGACAATGGACCAGTCGCCGAAGCGAGGATAGTCCGCCAGCTGCAGCTCATTGGAGTAGATGGCATTGGTCAGACGAATATCCTTGAAGCTGCGTATAAGATTATGGCCCGAGTCCCGGATCTCCAGATGAACTCGTCCATATCCGCGGGCTGGCTTCAGGTTCGGATCGAGCAGCAGCACCCGATAGTGGACGAGATCGCCGGGCTTGTAGATGGCTTTGTCAGTCTGCACCAGCACCGTGTGCTGTTTGTTCTCGAAGTGCAGCTGGGTCTCGTTGGTGAAGACAATGCCGCTCAGACCCTCGGCAGTTAGGCGATATCGATCTGCCTTCAGCGCGGGAATCTGCGTGGGAATCGCAATTAAAATCACAACTAAAGTAAGATGGTGGTATTAAAGCCGACCTCAAAGTGCAGCAGCTGGGTGGAGAAGGGTCGCAGCTCGACGGTCTTGAAGTCAGTGTAGCTGCTGCCCAGGATGCCCACCTTGATGCGGGCGGACTCCACGGCCTTGTGGATGCTCACGGCCACATGGAACTGCGAGTTGGGTCGCAGAGTGTTCGGCGCGATTATGGAGTACAGCCTGCACATGGAAGACAAACGCAAACAAAACGAAAACAAATAACAATAAAAAATGAAGAGTGTAAAAAAGCCATGTTCCGCAAGTGGCCGAGTGTTGAGTCGCTGTTGTTTCTGGGTATTACACCTATGCTGCTGACATGCTATCTGAATCTCTATTTCGTTTTCTATTCATTCACGCGCTTAACGGAAGATCCACAAGGGGTAATGTACTCTATAGACTCTGTCGCGCTACGTTTCGGGTCTCGGTCTCAGTCTTCGTCTCAGTCTCAGTCTCAGTTTTGGGTTCGAGCCGGGGTCAGAGTCTTGAGAGACCGCAATTCGGTTTGATTCATGTCGGAAATGGCATAAGCTACAATGATGACGATGGTCTAGTAGGGCGGTGGGGCGTTGCGGCGGCTTATTGTTATTGCGGTTTTCCCCAGGCCACAACAACAACAACAACTTCGACTTCTGCGAATTTGTAATAACAATTACGATTGACAATTGCAGCTGTCGTCCGCTGAGTCAGTTCAACTTTGGCTACTCCATCTACTGATTTATGTGAACTCAAGATTTATAACTGTGCAGAAAATTTGAATATTTTAAAGTCAGACCGCAGCCTTGTTCTCCATTTCATTTCCGTCAGAAACTTCTGCTCTTCAAGATTGAATGAATATGCATAAATTCATACACTAGATAAATAAAAGATTTTGAAGTAAAGCAGTATTAAATTAAGAGTAAACCATTCTGAACTTATAAATTCATAAACGAGACGAATGAACGACTTAAAAGAAAAGCTCAACTAACTTAATGGGAATGCTTAAAATTTATTATTATTTCTGAAAATAAACTCATAGAGTAGGCATTGTAGTCAAAGTATATCGAATGATATATATGAATAATTGGTTTTCCATGCTAACTATTTGATTTTAATAAAGTTAATATTTGTAATTAATAGTCTGAAATCTATAATCGTAGTTCTTAAAACATAAATAAATTGAGAGAACTTTAAACCACTTTAAGTAAATTATTATGTAAGTATGAATATACTGAACAGTAAAACATTAATTAAGAAGGGCTGAAAGAAAAAAACCAGCTTGTACAAGATTGAAACTGTTTGTTGTTATGTATTATGTATTATGCGTTGCCTTTTATTATTAATGTTCCCAATTTGGTAACATTTCAGCCATGATTGGCAAACGTTTGTTGTCACTCAAAGAGTATTCCAGTTTCGGTGCGCGACTTGCATAATTTCTACAAATTTGGAGCTGGGCTCGTCGCTTGTTTTGGCGTTGATTCCCAGCTTAATGCTGAGCTGAATGAAGTGGAAAGCGGGGAAGGGGAGAGGGGAGAGGGGCAGGCACTAAGTAAGTACTCATTTTCTACAGATTCGGGTGCTACTCTCTGCGTTGCAAAACGTATAGTAAGCATATAGTAAAGTGTCTAACTGTGTCGAGTTCTCTCAGTCGACGCGTCTGTTGTCTGTTTTTGTTGTTGGTTCGAGTCTGGTTGTTTTGGTGTAAGGCACAGTTTTGAGCTTGTTCTAATTCCGTTTGCTGCCGCCTAACCTGTTCCCACATTTTCTTTTGTGTTTATGTCACGTTGTCGGCCCAAACAGGTTACTAACTTTTAGCCGGTTAAATGGCAAAAACGATTTCGCTTTTTATTCGCAAATTGGCCACAAAACTGCAGCAGCCGCCTGAGTCGTGTCTGGTTGCAGCCAGCAGAGATTTGCAAAAGAGTTTCGCATGATTGCGTCGCAATCACTTCACGGTGTTAAATGTCGGCAATAGTTTACAACAATTGAATTAACAGAATTAACATAAATAATATACGAGTATGTGCATTTGTGTTGCCTTGAAGAACTGCACCGTATATGGTCAGTGAACGAACTTGAATACACACAACTTGTACTCAATCAACCCGAAAACACTTAAGAGCTTGTGCCATAAACAGAGTTGGGAGAGCGAGAGAGATTCGTTTGGGCGATCAGGCAGGAAAACAAGCTCGACGCCAACGTATGTATCTCATTTAATTACAAATCAATCAGAATTCTGCGAATCGCATTCGCGTATACATTTCGAGTATATTCGCTTTGCTGTGCGACACTTAACTGGTCAGCTTGACAGGCACTCAAGGTGAGGCATAGGAAATCAGACACTAAATAAATAGCTGTTGTGTCACCCGGGCAAAGAGTAGGGTGATTCACAAGCGCAGTTTTAAATTCTTATTAAATTGTGCTCACTCGTAATTGGCATAATTAGTTAGACTTCATTTAGTCGCTCAGCTTTAGGTCGCATTAAAACATTGCTGGTGATTACGAATTTGGAACATTGCATCACCCCAATGTGTGTGACCAAGAAACAAGAAGTCAATGTGTGCGTAGGTCGTCTGAAATCTCGCCAACCTCAGCTCAGATAAAAGTTATTTCATTCGCTTTATGAGTTTCTTGCTATTTGTACCCTGTACGCAAACAAGTTGCTCGATAAGGTTTAACGCCTCTGCTTTATCGCATTTAAATGGATACATTTGATGAAGTTGTTCCCAATGTTCGAGGGTATCTGTTGGTTGAGGCATTTGTTGTCGACTCAACATATAACAGGTCGACTGGAAGCTGTTGTTTGGTTGTTGCATGCTAATTTCTTGATTACACCTTGTAAATTATACGGCACATGGATGGGATGGATAATGAGTGTTCGAGTTCGAGGGTTCGAGTGTTTGAGCGTTTCATCTGCCGGCAAAAAGGCAAAAGGCAGAAGGCAAACCCCAAACCCAAAAACTCATTTGCTGCGTGTCAAAGCAAACATCCAATTGGGTTCGTTGCTTAAGTCTTTTGTTTTCATACTTCGACTCAGTTAAGTAGCGTGATGTCATTTTATTCCCCGTTTTTGTATTTTTTGTTGTTTGTTGTTTTTATTTCATTTTTACAATTTTTGTGCAACTCGTCACCTGTGTATTTGTCACACTCGTCCAATTATTAGTGTGGGAGTTCGATAAATGTGCATATGGCCACAACAATATGTGTGTGAGTGAGTGTGTGTTGTTTTTACTAACCCCTGAGCAGCTGTGTGTGTTGGCAGTAGATAAAGTAAACAACTCAGTAGTGTAGGCAACCAGTTGACTCTCATTTTGCGCGTTTATTATCACTGTTTTCGTTGCTAACTTTAATTAAATATAAACACGTTTATCAATTAAATAGCTGAACTTTATTTGACATTCGCAGCAGCACACATAATACACAAGTTGAATTTTTGGCTGGTTGGCTTTTAGCCTTTCCGTGTGTGGGTTGCCCCGTGCACTCTGCACCAATATGTTAAGACTCAAAGCTCGTCTCGTCTCGTCTCGTTTCGGCTTGTCTTGTTTTTTTGTTGTTGCTTCACTTGTTCGAGCAGCACCAAGCACCAAAAACGATTGCGCCAGCCACTTTGCTGCGCCGCGCGTTTTTCGAGCGTTTTGCTCACGTTTTTTGTATTTCACTTTCGCTTCGGAGCGCGTCCACCTGTTTTGCGATTCGCGCTGTTTGCTGTTGCCCGTTTGTAAGCTCGCGTTCAACTGATTTTTCTGCCAGCGCTTAAGTTTTGCATTAGTCGCGTTTCAAGCTGACCGCTCAACCGGTGACAGCATTGCCAAAGCTTTCGAGTGGGCTCAGCTTTGAGCGTGAGGTTCTTGTCCTGGCTAACGAAACGGTTGAACAGCCGGCAAAGCTTTCCGATTGTTTATTTGTACCCGCTGCTTGGACACATTGCATGCTTGTGATAAGCATTTTAAATTAGGCTTGAAGACGAAATATAGTAACGGTAATATTTAAAATAATTGCTGGAAATCGACAGAAGTAATTCAAAGTTATAACTAAAAATATTTAAAATATCAATGTAAGTAATCTTAGTTACTTAGCCAATTTAATAAATCAAAAAAGGGTCAATATATTTTATTTTTAATTTAAATAAATATTGTTCCATACCATCTATTGATTCGCATAAAATAATTGTGTATATTTTAAAAAATAGTAAGTGAATTTGTTTGTTAAAAACCTTTTTTGTGGAATAAGTAATATACCTAATACTATTTAAATTGATTATTGCGCGATTATTACTATTAAGTGTGTATGGACAGAACTTATGTATAGTATGTATATTCATATTTACAAGAAGTCCCTACGCATGGTAAATGACAAGAGATTCATGTTGACGTCTCTATGAGCCAGTCATTAATCAATTAAGAATTAATTCGGTTGGGCAAACACGTGCTGACTTTCGACCCGTTTGCCAGGCATACGCACTTAAGCTCGTCTCAAACTGGAAACTCGACTCATTAGCGTTGGCCAAAAACAAATAAAAAGTGTAAACAAACAAACTGTTCTTAGCAGTAGATCTATCATCGATGACGTTCAAGCGGACAACGAACATTGTTCGGCATACGCCGATCTACTGAAGCTGGGCAATTAACGACGGGGAATTTCTCAGAGCAGAGCAAGCTATCGACTCGTGTTGTGACGAATTGACAGTGCTAACCGATTGCCTGATTAACCGATTGCCCGATTGCTCTTCGTGGCACACTCCAAATCGTATTTAAAGCACGCTGCGCATCGAGACAAGCTCAGTGTGGATCCGAGCGGCAATCGGTTCGCATAAAAGCTTCTCTTGTGCTCGTTCAATTTTCTCAAGCCCAGCTTCATTTGGCTGTGCGCTGCTGTTTGTTTGTGTGCGTGCATGTTCATGTGCAGATAGTGAAACAATAACTGTGAATCATTGATACTAGCTTAAATTGTATTCACAAAGTACTTTTGTTTTTATTGTTTTGCATATATTTTAATTGCGTGCGTCCGTGTTCCCCGAACAAATTTACATTTCGCAAAACAAAACGCGAACATGTCGCGCGGTTTTGCCATTTGTTTGTGTGTGCTTCAATTGGGGCTGCTCATAAATGCCACCGGGTAAGTACTGAATTTAATTCCAAGCTTACCCACTGACCATCGATAATATATAGTCAAGGTTATCAGGCATACTACACAGCACTGTGCAACCGCCACAAACCCAGCAATTAAGCTTAGAACAAGTTCATCTGAGGATCATCAATTTGATTGCTAATTCTCAGAATAGACTCAAGTATATGCAAGATGCTGCACGTCTACATATGTAAATGCAAGTGTATGTGTGTGTGTGTGTGTGTGTACACATGTGTGTGGGAGACAGCGATAACGAGCCCCTCACGAATGGAGTAATAAGAAAGGAGACAACCAACTAAAGATAAACATTTCTTTTTATTGTTTTTCTTTCCTATTTTTGTCAAACCGGTCGAATAGTAATAAACCGAAGCGAACACAATGAAGTAAGCAAACATTGTCAATCTGCTATGTATGAAGATTCCTCCGTTATTTCGTTACGTTCGCCTTATCTCTGCATAGATAGAGAGATACATTAAAAAGCATTTCATTATGCTTACCTTTCGGGCAATACCCCAAAAACCCCCATTTCCTCTCACCTCTGCTCTTCTGCGTGGTTGTGTGAGCGTTACGCTAATTAAATATCTGTGTTATGTAATTTTATTTTATTTTAATTGAATCGCACGGAGGTGGCAGAGGGGTAGAAAGCGAGAGCATCTGATGATTAGAACACAGAAGAGAATGATGGATGGATGATCGTCAGAATTTTAATAGAATTAATAAATGTTTCGACGTACACGAAAGCTGCATTAAATTTATAGGTTCTGCTGATGCTAAATGATTGATAGGCATTCGAAAATCCGGTTTTAGCTAATAAAACTTAAATTACCAGCAGAAAGTACATAATATAAACTAATAATACAAATGATTCGATTCGACATTATGGATTCAGTGGAACTGATTCGAGTTAATAAACTTATTCAAATTTTAGGAATTTTGATAAGCATTCCGAAATCCAGTTTTATCTAATCGTAAGATTTAACTGCCAACAAAATGTACATAAATTATAATCATATCGAATTTAACGAGATTATCAATTAAATCAATTGTTTCGAGAAGATAAATAAATATAAATTTGAAACATTACAGTCTCTACACCGTTATTGGACCTGGAACCATTCGCTCCAACTACAAGTACAATGTGGCAGTTTCTGTGCACGACGTCGACGTGAAGAGTGTCATCAAAGTCGGCATCACCGGACCATCCTTCAACGAGACCAAGCAGGTGGAGGTGGAGCCCAAGTCGACGGTCAATGTGGAGTTCGATGTGCCCAAATTGTCGAGCGGCAATTACAATCTGACGGCAGTGGGCATCGAGGGCGTTATCTTCGAGAACTCAACGCAGTTGACCCAGGCCGACAACAAGCCGTCGGTGTTTATACAGACCGATAAGGCAACGTACAAGCCATCGGATCTAGTCCATTTCCGAGTGCTCTTCCTCAACGAGAACACACGACCGGCTGTCGTCGATAAGCCGATCAGCATTGTGATCAACGACGGCGCCCAGAACCGCATCAAGCAACTGACGGACGTCAAACCCACCAAAGGCGTCTATGCTGGAGAGCTGCAGTTATCCGAACAGCCCGTGCTGGGCAATTGGAACATTGTGGTGACCGTTGGCGATGATGACAGCAGTGAGACGAAGTCCTTCGAGGTGGCCAAATATGTGCTGCCCAAGTTCGAGGTGGTCGTCGAATCGGCCAAGGACGTTGCCAAGCAGGACGGCGTTATCAAGGCCACAATTCGGGCCAAATACACGTATGGCAAACCCGTCAAGGGAAAGGCCACAGTCTCCCTGGGACCCAACTATAGTTTCTACGGCTCGAGTCGCGATACCGAGCAGAAGAAAACCGTCGATGTCGACGGCAAGGGACATGTGGAATTCACCATTTCAGACCTGCAGTTGCCCCATCATTACACGCCACCACTGAAGATCTTTGCCGAGGTGACCGAAGATCTCACTGGCAACAAGCAGAACGCCTCCGCAGTGGTCAATCTGCACTCGCAACGCCACAAGCTGGAGGGTGTCGATAACAGCGGAAGTTACGAGCCGGGCAAGCCGTTTGTCTACAAGATGGTGGTCAAGAACTTGGATGGTTCGCCTGTTCGCGATGCCACCAAGAAGGCGAAGCTCACCTTGGAGCCACCTCACAGGTACTTCCATTTGAGAGAACCTTTCGAAATTACTAAGCCGGATCCGGAGACCATTGAGTTCGAAGCACCCGTGGACGAGCACGGCATTGCCACATTCAATGTCACAGTGCCCGAAAATGCAAATAGTTTCTTCAGCGTGCAGGGACATTATGCGGACTCTAGTTCCCCACTGGGCTCACTCAACAAGTTCCAGCCAGCTTCCCCCTGGAATGAGCCTCTTGGCATCGACATCAATACTAAATCGTAGGTGTCGAACGTAATTAAATCAAGTTGAATAAAGTCTAATATATTCTATCCTTCCACAGACCTAAATTGGGCAAGAGTATTTCGATCGACGTGAAATCGAACGAACCGATTCCTTACTTCGTTTACACCATCGTCGCCAGGGGCAATATTGTGAAGGCCGAGCGTGTGGAGGTGACCGACGGACGCAAGAGCCACACTATTAAGTTCACCCCGACCTTCGAGATGGTTCCTCAGTCCACGATCTATGTGCACTACGTGGTCGACAACGAGTTGCGTTTCCAGGAGCGCACCATAAACATCGAAAGGGAATTTGAGAACTCGGTAAGCAGCCGACAAACTCTATTTTATATCGCATAAAATGCAATTATATGTTATACTTTAGATCGAAATCTCTGCTCCGCTGGAGGCAAAGCCAAGTGAAGAGGTGAAGCTGCAGGTGAAAACCGATGCCGACTCCTATGTGGGTCTGCTTGGTGTTGACCAGAGCGTCCTCCTGCTCAAGTCTGGCAACGATTTCTCCCGCGACGATATCTTCAACAGCATTAGCAACTTTAAGACATCCACGCCCTGGCAGCGGGGCTATGGTCGCTACCCGGGAGACAGTTCCGGTCTCGTGACTCTCACCAATGCCAATTATCCTTATAATACCGGTATGTAACTTTGTTTAATACTTTAATTTATACCACAGTGAAATGATTGGGGGAAAAGAGAATAAGTTTAAAGAGATTTTTCGTCGGAGACCAAAAGCTAGAAAAGCAGTTCGATGAACACATTTGTTGAATGCAAATTTTAGCTCCGCGTCCTGTTAACGACGAGATCGATGGTTTTCCCATATACCTTGAAGAAGCCGTTGAATATGAAGATGAGAACGAAGATCGTATTGCTCATGTTGAACAAGGTACAAATGCAAAGGTGCCATTGATACGTGATAATTTCGCAGAGATCTGGATATGGCAATCGTCCGATATGAGGTGGGTTTTGGCCTACTATCCTAACGCATGATGCTCGTATATTAATCCAGTATTCTAAAATACTTATCTTGAGATTGCATTGACTATACCATAATATGCTCTAGACTTTGGTAAACTATGGTTAAGGGTATTTCTTTATCAGACATATACGACTATCGGGAATATTACCTACCTGAAGTACAGCTATTTGCTCAAGAAGGAGAATTTCGAATTCGGGATCATTTTCCGGAATCCTGGATATTTCACAATATTGAAAAGTATGGATTTTATAAGCCTTTTAATTGTGTGCTTCAAGCTTAGGTTTTATTTCGATTTAAATATTGTATTATTCGGGTGTGTAAATCTAAATGAGTAAGAATACTAAAACCAATCACTTGTCTTCAGGCGAAGAATTTTTTCTTACACCACATATTTTAAATGAACCAGCGCCCTCGAGGATTTTATATTCAGCACCTTCAGGTGCTCATTTTAACTCTAGACAACGAGTTCAATCATATGCCGCGCCAAGAATTTCGCATCCCGTTTCTGCTCTGGTTGTTGCACCTCAAATTCGTAAAGAATTTCCGGAAACTTGGATATTTATAGACAACATTAAGTAATTCTGAACACCTTATCTATAGCTCTCTATAGCTTTTGGACTAACAACTTGTTGCGATAAAGCGTTATGGAATAAGAGTCAAACTAATATATTATACAAATAATTGTCAATGATGCTTCCTGTGCTTTATCTATAAAGATATTTTTAATTACATTTTATCGTATGAATGTTAAATACCACAAAAATATCCATTCAGGACTTACGTCGTTGATATAGTAATCTACCAAAATATTATTTTTTTTTTCAACGCTAGATACTAAACAATTTTTTTTTTTGATTATTTAGAAGAAGAACCCTTGTATTTCAGAGGGGATTTTGATGATGATCCAATACCCTTTGGTCCAGGTCCAATTGTGCTGAACTTTGCCGTTTCGCCGATTACATTAAAAAAACCTGAGCCAATACATCCGACAGCTGTAGCTGCAACTGCTTCTACTGTTCCAACTATTCCTAAAGTCCGTAAAGAGTTTCCAGATACGTGGATGTATCTGTACAATATTACGTAATTGCAAATACGTTTTGTTTACCCACGAAATTTAGTGCTTTTTATTGTAAAACTAACTGTAGTTGGACGCTGAAGCTTTACGCAATATGTTTTTATGCTTTAAAACTAACTTATCAGCTTCTCTGTTCAGGCTCAACTCTACAGAATTCCCATTGATCCACGGATCTTGATTATGATACCAATAATATTAATATAATATTCATATAATTTAAGCAGACAGTACATTCAATACATAATCAAGAAACCACGAAAAGGGAGCGCTAATAGGAAATCATTTTTAGAAGAAGTTCGTAAAGAATTTCCGGAAACATGGGTATTTAACAACACCATAATGTAATTGGGAATTTTCTTTATTTATCCTGAAGATATTGAATGCAAACAAACAAACATAGCATGGAATGTGCATTGAAACTACTATTATATAAAAATAGAGATAATTTTAGATTCTTTACGGATATTCCGAAGTTATTTTAAAGTACTTTATACTTTTTGCATATTTCGAAATAATTGCGACACATTTTTATCACATATTCTATTCGCGTCCATAGAATGGTTAAACTGAACAAATTAAATTTAAGAAAAGTTTAATTTGCGTGTATTGGCATTTAAACTTTTTATTATTGTTGTTGTCTATCACATATTAAACCCACACCAAATTTATTTAGGTTACATAAATTACCCCGAGGGAGCACTACCGCTCTTTAGTCCCGATACAAGTAGTATTGTGCTGTATTCAATGGCTTCCGGGCCGGAGTTCTACTCAAATGCTGAGACTGTAGCTGCTCCTCAAGTTCGTAAAGAGTTTCCAGAGACATGGATATTTCTTGACAAATCTACGTAAATGCGAATGCTTTTCTATTCTTTCAATGAATTTTAAGAGCTTTTTGGGTTAACAGCTAACTGAATGGTGATAATAAAGCTATGTTGAAAACGCTTTAATACTAACTAGCTTGTGTTTCAAGGGACCATTTCCCACATTTCCAACATTTAAAAATTATATTATTACGAGCATATCATATAATTAATCATATTCTTTTAGAACGAATCCTAATTGAGGAATGGGATACAATATTATTTGATCGTTCCGGAAACGATAAGGAATTTTTGCTTCGATCCTCTTGGGAAACTTTTCAGCGTCCCACTTTTGCTCCTCAAGTTCGAAAAGAATTCCCGGAAACTTGGATGTTTATTAACAACTTGACGTAATTACGAGTACTCCCAATTTATCGAATCGAAATCGAATGCAGTTCGAGAACTAACCGCACTTGCTAGCAGCATTGAAATATATAGTAGAGGACTCCAATACAAGATACCCCTATATATAGACCAGAACGCATTTTCGCATACACCCATATACATATATAGTATAAGCATACATAAAATAACCACGATAAGTTCACAAATTGTTTTTATAGAATTCTTGTGATGATCATTCATATTATACTCGTACATGCTCTTACAGTCAATGATATATATAGTCAATGTGAAGCTACTTTATTTCATTATTATAACTACACTAACTTGTAATGTTATTATTTGAATAGAAATGGTGATGTTAGAGAATAGGATGTTATTCTCCGAGAGCTCATTTGAACAGTTCGGCAGGAGAAGGCGTGTAAATATACGCCAAGAATTTCCGGAGAGTTGGATTTTTCAGCACGTCCTAAAGTACGAGAACGCAAAAAAGAACTTTATGATTTTAATTGCTGTCTAAGTGATAGAGTCATTCACATTATGGGATTGCTAATTTAAGCGATATTAATTCGAACGAATCCATTTTAGATTTAACTGTAAAACGTGCCACACACGGATCATCTAATTCCTCTCCAATCCAATCCAATCCAATCCAATTCCATTATATGGGTATTTGTTACGGCACTAACGAAACTAATTATTATCTGCAGGGCGACATTATTGGGAGTGGGACGCACCAATGCCAATTGTGGGCTTCGGACGTCCTGTCTATCAGGTTGCTTATGCTATGGCAGCACCTGCTTCTGCCGCGGGGTTCGGAGCAAGTGCGGTACCGCTTTCCGGCATAGCTTCCGCTTCTGCCTACAATCCTGTTCGTGCTCCCGTCCCTCAAATCCGTAAAGAGTTCCCCGAAACTTGGTTATTTGTTGACAAGGAAATGTAATAGTAACTCTTTCATATATTAATTTTTTGTATGTCTTTAATTTGGGTAATTAACTAACTCTGACAATGCTCTATGGAATAAGCGTCGAATTTAACACAAATTGGGAATAGAATAATTCGCAAGAAATTCGCTCTGTGAAATCTGAACTAATTATTATTTTTTTTTTACGCAGATACGTTAATTCAACTCGAACTTGAACTCGATAGTTTTGGAGTTGATAATAGAGAACTCATCGGCTCCGCCCAAAATTTACAAATTCGAAAAGAGTTTCCCGAAATTTGGATATTTGAACACATCGCGAAGTACGAGTACAAAGAGTTTGAATTAATGTTTTTGGTGTTTCTCTGGTTTTTCACCCATTATCTTTTCCTACTCCTATTCCTTCTCCTACTCCGTCATGAATCATCTGTTTGTTGCTACTTAGTAGTAATGCCATTTATCTTTAAGGTCGATTTACACTTTGGGATACATTCTGTTATTTCCTTTCTATTTCGATGTAATGACAGATTAATGGGCTTACACAATTTTATTCAAATTTTCTAACTACTAAAACTAACAATTTGTGCTTAGATTTGCCAAGATATGCATATCGAGGGGGTTCGCCTGGGAGACCATTATATCTACGACCATCTGGCAACGATGTATTAAGACCTTCGTTTGTACCACCATCTGCCATCGACGTCGAGTCATTTGTTCCTCCGGCAGTCGTTTCACAGATTCGAAAAGAATTTCCAGATACTTGGATTTTCCTTAACAATTTGACGTAATAATTTGTTTATAACTACTTCACAATTTAAGGCAATGGGTTACGGAAATAATTGCACTGGCATTATTAACTGATTCAATATATCTTGCACTCTGACTATTCATTATTCTTAATGCAATGAACACGAACACTACATCTTCAGATGTTTTTTCTGATATTAATAACTATTACTTTCAAACATTTGCACTTTGGAAATATTGATTTTTTACGATCTCAATTTATACAGATTCCTTAATGATTCACTGTCAGAATCATAAAATTTTTCCTAATTTAAAATTCTCATAAAAATACATTTTTTGTGCTTAGATTTACGAAGATATCGGTTTAGACCTCTACGACTATTTCGAGTTACTGGCGAGGTTTCTAGCTTGCCAACAGAAATTCTGAGAAATGAAGTGTCCTTTGATTCTCCCGCAATCGTTCCACAGCTCCGAAATGAATTTCCAGAGACCTGGATTTTCTTGAACAATTTGACGTAATTTATTCAATTGATACTTACCAAATTAAAGCAATGGGTTAAGGATAAAATTGCACCCGGATTATTAACGGAATAACACTTGCCCCCTAACTTCTTGTAATATTGAAATTATGTATTATTATGTTTTCAAATAAGATCCGAAACGCTCGGAAAAGTTTTGACAGCAAAATGACAATTTTAGTGGATAGTGATATTGTCCCATTGATTCGGCATAATAATATTATATAAATTCGGTAGAAAATAAACCCTGCAACAGGGCATTCTTTCCAATGTAGAATAATTTCATTGTTTATGTTGCTGAAACTTTAACTCAATAATTTACTTATTAAGTCAAAATTACAAAATATTAAATATAATTCAGTTGCAAATTATAGCAACTTTACCTTTACATACAATACGAAATAGTTTTACAAATACGCAGAGTGATCTGAATAATATTTAATATAAATTTCTTCATGCAAATGAAAGAGTTCGAATTCCTGTTGTATTAAACGATAGATCAGAATTTGTTAACTTTGAAAATTTACAAGTTCGAAAAGAGTTTCCCGAAAATTGGATATTTGAGGACATTGAAAAGTATGTTTAATATTTTGGGCACTTTGGCTTTTTGCCATCAATTTGCTTATAACGCGAAAAGAAAACTTTTTCATAATTAATGTTTAATTTTTCCATCTAAAGGAGAATTCATCGTTTATAGGGTTGTAGCCCGTGTCTTTTTTTTATTGTCTAATTGTGCTATAAACTAGTTGACAAATAAAAGGTTTATGGATGAATGTGCGCCGAATTTACTACCTGACTAAACAAATCTTGCCCAAAAACTATTAAAATTAAAATAAAATATATGACTTACATTTTTGAAGTGAACTGAAATGCTTAAGTCATTGACTAGTGTACTACATTGGTTAATATAAGGCTATCGCATATGCTTCCAATTATAGGTTCGAGCACTTCTATTCATGAGCATCATATATCCGAATGGAAAAGAATAGTGATTAAATGGATTAAAAAAAAACGGCACAGTAAAATTTATCTAATTTCTCTTTAAATCAATCTCATTAATTGGGAAACATTTGTATTGCCATAATAAAACTTTCATCTCTATAGAGCCGGATTATTGGGAAGATGAACCAATAAGTACTCTAGCATTCGAGGAAGCTGAGTACCAAACCACTTCATTAGGGTTTGCTTCAGCTGTTCCTGAATCCCTCATTGGAAATACAAGACCATCTCCTGCTGCTGTCCCCCAAGTCCGCAAAGAGTTCCCCGAGACCTGGATATATATTGACAACAAAATGTAATTCAGATCTAGATTTTTCAAAAGAGTATTAACTAGCGTCACTATATGAAAAGACAATGTGCGGCAAAACAATATTTAATTTATATTTCTAATTACTGGTACTTGGCACCTTTAATCACTCGCACTGTGAAACCTCTAATTCACGACCTACGTGCAAACAAATTCGTAGTATTTCCATTGTAATTAAAGTACAATTATTATGCAAAACTTCATTTAATTCAAAACAATACACAAATTGGTATTTATAAGTTACACAAATACACAGGGATATCTGGATAATAATTAACATGAATTTCTTCACACAGATGCCATAATTCAATACGCTTTTGTACTTGAAAGTCCAGAAGTTGCTGATAGAGAACTAATCAGTTCCTCGCAAAATTTACAAATTCGAAAAGAATTTCCCGAATATTGGATATTTGAGGACATCGAAAAGTACGATTGAATTTCTATTTTGGGCACCATCGGTTTTTTACTCATCGGTTTTTCTACTTTTCATCAATTGGATACTGGTAATACTATGTAGTTAGAAAGAACTCGATGTGTAAGATAAATGTGAGGGCTCTCTTCTTTTGGTTGTAGTCTATACTTTTTGTTCTATTCTCTAAATCTATGTAGAACCGAAACATTATCATTATAGAACTCTACTCTAATTGCTTGCTTTATTTAAATCACATATTTGTGCCTAGGTTTTCCAATGTATCCAATTCAGTTGCATTTCAAATCGTTTATTTCACGTGGTCTGCCCGGCCCACCTGGTTTACCTGGTCCACATGGTCCACCTGGTCCACCTGGTCCAAGTGGCCCGAAGGGTCCACTCGGTCCACCTGGTGCGTTTGTTCCATCAGCAGTCGTGCCACAGATTCGTAAAGAATTCCCAGAGACCTGGATTTTCCTTAACAACTTGACGTAATTCTCGTTACAAACTATTATATTTGCCAAGAATAGCTTCAACTGAATGCTCTGGGATGATTAACCGAATGCGCAGCTCTTGAATACTAACTACTACTAATATAATATTTATTGTGTTTAAATTCTTTAAGTAAATAACATTAGATCACAGGAATCGGGCATAGTTCCCATTATGAAGGTCAGTGGGGATGCCGTGAATCCCAATAAAAAACGAAAAACAACACTGAGACCGATTGTAACTGAAAACTTGCCCGATGCGGATAAGTATGAGTACCCAGAGATTTCTGGCTCTGGCATACGAGAGATATATCCTGAAACTTGGATATATTTTGGCAACTATACAAAAACGTAACTCGTATTAACACCCAGTAATCCTAATCGTACTCGTACTCGTACTCGTATTCCAATTGCTTGCGTCTGGTATGCTGTGGTGTTGATCTGTATCTATCTGGTAATGGTGTCATTCTGTACATATAACCCATCATTATCGTGCTCGTATCTATGTGTACTTAAATGTCTGAATTTATCACCAAATTACCGAGAGGTCTAACTGGTTTTATTTGTGTTTCCAACACAGTACGGATGCCGAAGGCTTCACTTTGGCCAAAAAGGTTCCAGACACCATAACATCATGGGTTGTCACAGGCTTCTCGCTGAGTCCCAATAAGGGCTTGGCTTTGACTGAGAATCAAAGTAAGATTCGTGTCTTCCAGCCCTTCTTCGTCTCCACCAATCTGCCCTACTCGATCAAGCGTGGTGAGTAGAATGTTATTAAATGCAGAAATTAGAGAAAAGAGACATACTCCCGTTCATTCAGGTGAGGTCTTCGCTGTGCCTGTTGTTATCTTCAACTATTTGGATAAGAGCCTCGACGCTGAGATCACAATGGATAACGCGGACAAGGAGTTCGAATTCACCGAAGCCACCAACGAGGTTGAGGAGAAGTCCAGTGATGAGGTTAGCCGCGTCAAGCGATTGACGGTGCCATCCAACAGCGGCCAGAGCGTCTCCTTTATGATACGCCCCAAGAAGGTGGGCACCATAACCCTGAAGATCACAGCTACATCCCCGCTGGCGGGAGATACGATTCATCAAAAGCTGAAGGTCGACCCTGAGGGAATTACGAAGTTCGAGAACAGAGCTGTCTTCATCAATCTGCCCAAGGAGGGCGAAGTTAGTCAGGAGCTGAAGGTCGATATACCCGCCGAAGCGGTGCCTGATTCCGGATTCATTGAGTTCTCCGTGGTCGGTGATCTGTTGGGACCCACCATCAAGAATCTGCACAACCTGGTGCGCATGCCCTACGGCTGTGGCGAACAGAACATGGTCAACTTTGTGCCCAACATTTTGGTCATCAAATACCTGGAGGTGACGAACCGCCAGATGCCCAGCGTCGTGGACCGTGCCAAGAAGTTCCTGGAGATCGGTTACCAACGAGAGTTGACCTACAAGCATGACGATGGGTCCTACAGTGCCTTTGGCAAGTCCGATAAGTCTGGCAGCACCTGGCTGACTGCTTATGTGGTGAGGTCCTTCCATCAGGCCGGCAAGTACACGAACGTCGACCCGAAGATCATCATGGATGGTCTGGACTTCCTGGCCTCCAAGCAGAAGGACAATGGCGAGTTCCCCGAGGTGGGCAAACTGTTTGACAATGCCAACCAGAATGCTCTGGGACTCACATCCTTTGTGCTGATTGCCTTCTTCGAAAACGATGTAAGTTTGAGTTGATCTAGAGAATGTTGCAGACCTTAATCGGATTTGTTTATTTACAGGAAGTTATTTCGAAATACCAGCAGAACATCGACAAGGCGTTGCAATATGTTGCCGAGGAGGTGGACAAGACAGACGATCAATATGCGCTGTCGATTGCAGCTGTTGCCCTGCAACTGGCCAAGCATCCGCAGGGCAAGAAGGTGATCGCCAAGCTGTCGAGTCTAGCCAAGGAGGAAGATGGTCGCAAATGGTGGTCCAAGACCCCCACGTCCGAAGACTCGAAGAATTCATTCTACTGGCATCCGCGCAGCAATGATGTGGAGATCACTTCCTATGTTTTGATGGCGCTCCTCGAGGAGGAATCGGCCGAGGCTGCGTTACCGATCATCAAGTGGCTGGTTGCCCAGCGCAACAGCGCAGGTGGCTTCGCCTCAACGCAGGATACGGTTATTGGTCTGCAGGCGCTGACCAAGTTCGCCTATAAGACTGGCTCTGGCACTGGCAACATTGACATTGATTTCACGTCCGTGGACAGTGACGGCAAGGAGAACAAGGGCGCCGTTCCAGTGAAGCCTGAGAACGCACTGTTGCTGCAGAGTCATGTGCTGCCCAAGACCACCACCAAGATTGACTTCACCGCCAAGGGCCAGGGATCGGCAATGGTTCAGCTCTCGTATCGTTACAATTTGGCTGAGAAGGAGAAGAAGCCCAGCTTCAAGGTAACGCCCACTGTGAAGGACACTCCACTGCAGCAGTTGACCCTCGAGGTATGTGCCGAGTACGTGCCCCTGGAATCGAACGATCAAAAGAAGGACTCCAATATGGCTGTCATGGAAGTGGCTTTGCCCTCCGGCTTCGTCAGCGATGCCGACAGCTTCGGCAAGATTGAGTCGATTGATCGTGTGAAGCGCATCGAGACCAAGAACGCCGACTCCACCGTGATTATTTACTTCGACAGCCTGACGCCGGGCGACATCAAGTGTCTGCCCGTGGAGGGCATCCGTGCACACTCTGTGGCCAAGCAGAAGCCCGCTGCCGTTTCTCTGTACGATTACTACGAGACAGATCGCCGTGCCACCGAATACTACCAGGTGAAGTCCTCACTCTGCGACATTTGTGAGGGCTCCGACTGTGGCGAAGGATGTAAAGCGGAGAAGTAAGCCTCATCTGAGTTGCTCCTTCCTCTATTAAGTACTAAAGCTCTATTAAAATTAAAATGCAATATATTTGTATGCTTCGTGTTTCATTTAATTTTGTTTGGAAATTGATGATTGGTTGCTGCCAGCATCGATTAATCTGTAAAATATAAATTAGTTGGCTATATTTTAAAAGGATTTGCAACTTACGCTTGAACATTTGGTATCAAAAGCTCCGTCAACCATCCTTCCTGTCTAACGATACTTTTAAAGTTTTGCAACTCTTTGGGATTTACCATTATGTGCATCTCTCTCTGACCATTATGCCATAAAATATACTGAATTTGGATAGGGATTATATAAATTTCATGTTGTAAAAACAATGTAGAAATAGTCCTTATAATGGCCTGATTAAGAGTTTTTCGTTTTGTGACCTTAGCTCCGTAATTTCCATAAGAATATATATTTTAAGACAATTCGTCAACATACAAATCGATTTGCGAGAAAATAAAAAAAATATTTTCCACCAAAAATGCAACTTAAATTATTTCAAGGGGTGGGTATAGGAAAAATGACAAAAAGCCGGAAAATCCGCCGTATCTCGGCCATTTGTAGGACGATCGGAATGTCCTTTGGCATAAGCATAGCTGCGAGCAATACAAACAGATTGGCATCACAAAAAGGACGAATATCCTGTAAACAACAAAGTTACAAGGACATTTTTTCATACGGAAAATAGCGTATATAGCGGCCATATCATGTCTGATCCTTACGAGTCGCATGTCAAACGACGCGGATTTGCAATGACTATTATTCTGCCAAAGGACATTCAAATCGTCCTTGTAGTTCTCGAGATATCCTAGAACTTGTGTTTTCGGAATGTTCTACTTAGATTTCTGGACCAAAAAATTACAAGTGTTGGATCCTTAGATGACCCCACATTTTTTTGATGCAGATCGATAGATTTGGTCCTTGCAATTCCAGCAATATGTGTCCTTTCAAAATGCGTCAAGAAATGGCCGAGATATAGCTTATTTTATCTGAAAAATTGGCCTACAAATTTTCTAAGGGGGTTGCATAGGAAAAATGGCAAAAAGCCGGAAAATCCGCCGTATCTCGGCCATTTGAAGTACGATCGGAATGTCCTTCGGCACAAGCATAGCTGTGAGCAATACAAACTGATTGGCATCACAAAAAGGACGAATATCCTGTAAACAACAAAGTTACAAGGACATTTTTTCAAACAGAAAATAGCGTATATCTCGGCCGTATCCTGTCTGATCCTTACGAGTCGCATGTCAATCGAAGTGGATTTGCAAGGACTACGATCCTACCAAAGGACATTCAAATCGTCCTTGTAGTTCTTGAGTTATCCTGGATTTCGCGAATTTCAGCTATTTCTCATGGCCTGCGGGCCAAAAAATTACAAGTGTTGGATCCTTAGATGACCCCACATTTTTTTGATGCAGATCGGTAGAGTTGGTTCTTGCGATCCTAATGAATCCACTTGCAGCAAAATGCGAAAGGATTTGACCGAAGGAGAGCCTTTTTTCGTCCGCTGCAAGGATACATTTTTTAAATGTACCTAAAAGTATGCAGTACATTATTTGGCTGTCTTGCATTAATTGCTGACTAAAAGTATGCAATAGATGACGGCATTCACGTATTAATAGTGGCGCTTGAAAGTATGCAATAATTTAATACATGACACACGTTAAGTTCCATGCTTAAAAGTATGCTGCACTTTTTAATTACTCGCTTTATATATTTCAGCCTAAGAGTATGCAGTGAATTGAAAGCATTTGAAGTTGTAGCTCCGTTTGAATTTAAGCAACTTACCAAGTTTGTGTTATTTAACAAATTGTTAATTATATTGCGATGCTCAGGATTGTTAATGTAAACTTTGTATACTGCAAAGTTATCGTAACGTACAGGCTTTTGGAAACCATTCGGCATTGGAGCGGCGTTATGAACTGTCAACATAATTATTGCGAAAACTAAACGCATTTTATGAGTTGAGACGTTTTGGGTGATTGCTTAAAATTTACAACAGCGTGCAACCTTAATATATGACAGAAAAACAAAAGCCTTATTGTCTGCTTGCAGCTGCCGTATTGTTTAATTGATCAAAAACATTTGCATTTATGTGAAACTTTTTATTTTATTTCATTTTCATATATTTGTTTTTTTTTGTTTGTTTTTTTTTTGTTGTTTTTTTTGGTTTGTTTTATGTTTAAATACTTATTAAAATTGTTTTTGTTGTGGTGTGTTAGCTTCTGCATTTTGTTCTTGTTCGTATGTGTGGTGGTGTGTGTGTGTGTGTAATTATTTTTTTATATTTTTTTTTACTAAATGAAGTTTTGCAATTTTTTTGTAAATTTTCTTCGTGGATGCGACGGCAGCTAACTGTTACTATATATGTAAGTATCTATAATATACTCGTAGATGTAAGTAGTTGTATCTATGTATGTATGAATGTGTGTGTCTGTGTGTGTGTATGCGTGTGAGAGTGTGTCAATGTGTGGGTGAGTGTCTATGATGTTTTGTTGGCCTTAGCGTGGCCTTCATTCTGAGCGTTTTATCATATCATTTTCATGTTGCTTATCATTTCATCAAAATTGTTGTAAGTTAGGAATGGAAAAAATACAAATATAAGCAATAATAGAAAAGAACTTTACAAATTACATTTAAAAAGTACAAAGAGAGCGTTCTATGCGTTGCCTTTATCGACACGGAGTGAGGCAGGGGGATAGTGACAGTGACAGTGAAAGCCGAAGAGAGATAGATACTTAGTTCGACCGAGAGACTGAGAGACAGACAGAGAGAGAGTAAGAGATTGAGAGCTTCGAGGGGGATTTGGTAGCTGATAAGAATGGACCCGCCCACTTATTTACAAAAGTATTTATCCTCATAGTGCTGGCAAATGTCGCAGACCAGCTGACAGCAACGTCCATTGTTGAATCGGCAGCGACACTTCTCAACCTGCTTGAAGACGCGCGTGACGTAGCCACGCCCACAGCACAGATTCGCACAGTTGTCGGGATGCAGACACTGGCGATCCTTGGTGACCGCGCAGTAGGCCGGCGAGGTCTCCAGATAATACAGAGTTGTGTACTTCGACTGCTGCTGCTGCTGCGATTACAGAGACAGATGATGTTGAAGGAGTTTCGACAGTTTTTGGAGAATGATCAACTTACTTGCTTGCGTCGCTGCTTTGGCTTTTTCATGCGACTCGCTGGCGCCTGGCGCATGGTGCGCTGATTGGGCGCCTTCCTAATGGCTTGGTTATACTTCTGGCGTAGCAGCGTGGCCGTGGCATTGAAGTCTGCCATCTTCTTCCAGCAGGTCTTCATCGAGCAGGAGCCCGAGACGCCGTGGCACTTGCACTTGTCCTTCATCAGCGTGGAGACGGCCTCGATGCCAACCTAATTGGATAGTCATTGAATAGAGCGAAACATTTGCAAATGCTTTGTGAGTGGCTCACCTCAGAGTCATGTCGCAATATCTCGGTGACTTCGTCCCCATCGCCGCCGCGCAGCTCGAGAAAACTGCGCGTCACTCGCTTGCCATGCTTCAGATTGTCATTGCAGCCGCCCCACTGAAAGTCCTGGTCCGCTCGGTTCTGTTTGCGTGGCCCGCAGCTGCATTTGGTCATCCTGCCCTCGGCACAAGCGCGGGCTATCGAGTGCGTCATGGCTGCCGCTGTCAGGGCGTGCACGAAAGCCGTTTCCTTGTAGAGCTTCTTGAATATGTTGCGTTTGCCACGCGTCTCGATGGAGCAGTTCCAACGGTCGTAGCGAAACTGATCCTCACAGTGCTGGGTGGCCAATTTGCGAGCCTCGTTGAGGGTGCCGGGCAATCCTGTCTCCTTGCGGCACTGATGGTTCTGCCGTCGTGTGGCGGGCATGAAGCGGCAAGGACCGCCCACTTGGCCTTGTGATGTGAAAACCGCCATGACAGTGTGCTCCGAAATGTAGTGTTCACTGCAAGACAGAAAAGGATTCATACAATTAGTTAATAAATAAGAAATAAGGCTTGTGGTTGTTGTCAACACTAAGCTTGTGTTTTCACTCAACAAAAGTCGGTTAGCCACCTTAGCGTAGTTTGTGTCTCTGCTAAGCCAGCGAGCAACCCAGTATTAACCAACCCAGTATTGAGTGAACCAGTTTACATCATAGCAGCGAGCTTTTTGTCGTGCTACCAAGGAATAAGTTTCAAGCATTTTGAATTGAATTCTTAAGTGAATTTATTTATAGTTTAATTTCAGAATTTGATAAATTAAAAACAGTACCATCAATTTAAAAGCCTATATTTTATTGTGTGGGAAAAACTGAAGTGGCATTGCAACATTATTAATTGGAATTTTTACCGCTGATAAGTGCCGTGGGCTTGTAATTGTTGAGGTTGGCGTAGCATAACTTGGCCGGGCCCAAGAAAGTTTTGCTTATCAGTTGGCCCGCAATGCAGTTTCTGGGAATTGCCCATATAATTACCACAGTATTTTTTCAGAATCTTTTAGTCAACTATTTGTTTGGGTCGGGTCTTTGGTACACATATTGTATGTAGTTGGGGTCGTAATATGCTTAGATTTTATAATGACGCCGCTTTGCCGCGTTTCCTGTCCAGCCTTGGGCTTTGGGCAACGTGCAGACTCTATCTAGTTTCTCACTCTTCGTTTCTAGCGTGAAGGAAATCTTAAATTCTCATAAAATTTAAGTGCACCGTAAATTGGCGTATGAGTAACGATCAGAGTATTTCTAGCCTATTTCCGTCTCCGTCCCCGGTTTCCTTTAGTGGTGTTTTGGGGGCAACGTCACCGATTGCCTCAGGCGCTTCCCATTTCGATTATATTTATTTGAATTCAACTTTTTGCCTCTTCATAATTTTTGTACATAATTTTGTTGTTGCTGCGTGTGGGAAACATCGCGCGCGTTTCTAATGCGAAATTAATTTGCTAGATTTTCGCAATTAATGAATTAATCAAGTGGTTGCAATGTTTACAACTTGTGTTCGACTTCGCACCACACGAAAATTGTTTGGATTTCGGGCCGAGACCAGGCGAATTTTTATCTATTTATCTCCCGCTGTTTTATTTCGATATTTGACGTAGTTTTCGATTTGATTAAATTATCATTTCCATTGGCCAATTGAATTACTCAAGTATACCTGATCTACTTGCCAACATTCCTCTTGGCCACATTTAATGGGCCCCTCTCAACTGCTGGGTGGCCGAATGTAAGCGGAAATTTTACTCATTCAGTCTATAAGAAGGCATCACGATTTCGGTTGGGTGCGAAAAACATTTGACGGCTGTCAAAGTGAACGGAGAGCCAGCCACACTCCACAGAGGAAGTTGCTTGAAAACTTATTTATAGACAAAGAATTGGCGAGACTCTCCATTTACCTAAAGTATCTAAATAGTGAAAACCGTTCAGACGCTCAATTTGCAAATACACAAATATGCTGAAAAAACTTGAGCTTTTCTAAATAAATTTATTCGCGAACAAGTTTGAGATTGTATATGAAATTATGGCAATAAAATGCTGAATATATAGTACCATGTGATCGGCAATTGCTTGCTCAATTATAAACGGAATAAATTAAAAGAGCTGTAACCATTTGATGGGTATTTAAGTGAGTGCTAAAATTATGAAATATGCAACCTAAGTTTATAGCTCTGCATTTGTTATTTGATTAACATGCTAAGCCTTCGATGATCTATTGCACTTGTCTCCATCAATCAATATTTGTATATTTATCAATTCAAATTTGACGCTTCACTACAGCAACAGCAACAACAACAACAACAATTGCAGTGGCAAGAACAACAATGGAACAGTCTTAAATTACGGCTTAAAGCTCATGTAAGTCGTTGTGTAAGCTTACCCAGTGATGTTTTTGTTGCCGTTGTTGTTGCTGTTGTTGCAAGTGCAGTGCAAAGCGCATTAGTCAAAACCCACACATGAGAAGCTGCCTCCCCATTTCCCCTCACGCTCGTTTTACCCACTTCAAGTTGGTTAATGTGTGTCGCCTTATGCCATGGAACATGTGGAATTACAAGCTCAGCTTCTGCTGATGGAGGGGGCAAGCGGAGGCAGGGGCTGGGGTGTGTCACTTAATCCTTTTGACAAAACGTTTACATGCGAAATGAAATACAATTAGCTATGTAGGTGGGCGTGGCTGGGAGGACAGACGGTGTGGATTTGTGTGCACTTTAATTTCACAAATTTAGCTGCCAGCAATTTGTATCTTTGAGATACAAAGTAGTTGAAAGCTATTAAAACAGCCGCAGAGCAAAACAAACTGTAAAAAGTTGTTGTTGTTGCTGTTGCTGTGGCTGTTGTTGCTGAGGCAGGCCAAACAACAAATTGATAGGCAGACAGACAGACGGATGTGTGCCAGCAAACATGCGAGAGCCAGAGGAAAGGGCAGCAGGAGAAAGAGAGAGCGAACCGAACCGAAGCGATGCGAGTGCCATAAAACAAAAGTGTTGATGGATATTTTCCTCGTGCGCTGACTGACTGACGACAACGGCATTGAAGTCGTACCTATGTAGCTGCTCTCGTTGTTATACCCTGTAATCACACAACAACCAGCGGGGTGTCTACAGCCAGTTGTATTATTATTTGAGACCTGCAGGGTATCTGCTAGTCAAGCACTGGCACACACAATAATTGACTACTTTTAGTCATAGTTGCTGTTGCTGCGATGCCTTTGCCTTTGCTGCTGCCGTTTGAGTGCTTCGCATTTGTACAGATTCATCAAATTTTCAGAAACGTAAAATATTCAACACGCACACACTCGCACTCACACACATATTCACACTCACAAGCATGCATGGAAAAAATCCCTTTGTGCCGTGGCAAAAGCATTTTATGGACTTACAGTTTAAGTCGCCGCAGCAGCCAAAGAGCATAGCAAATGTGTAGCAGCCACAGCAGCAACATCATCTACTGCAACTGCAACACAACTGCTGCAGCAGCAGCAGCAGCAGCAGCAGCATCAGAAAGCGATTTGAAAGCAGTTCGAAATTGAAATCGACACAGACCTATAAAATCTTTTTTAAGTAGCATAAGCATATGAACTGCATCTCTCTCTCTTTCTATCTCTCTCTAGCTATCTCTCTTTAATTCTTTTCTTCATTTTTTATGGACTTTTTACCATTGGCATTTTATTGCCAAAACATAAATGCAGCTGATAGCAGCTTCTGAACTCGCACGCATCGCACTTTATTTATAAAACGTTGCACGGGCTACCGATTTGTGGCTATGAGATGCGTTTATATGGCATGCATTATGGTCATGACTATGACTCTTGATACGGATGCAGATGGAGTGTGGATCTGCTGGTTTTGTTTGTTTGCCTTGGCCATTCCCTGTCACATAATTTAAAAGCAAAATTTCAATTAAAAAGCCGAGTGCAATCAATGCAACTCCACAACTCTGCAACTCTCGGGCAGCAGTTGCATATTGAAAATTGAAACTTAATCGCATTGTTTTGCAATGGCAAAGCGCAAATGCCTCAAAGGCGCATGGGAAATTGGCAGACGGTCCACGAAGATATGCCACATACATAGCATATAGTTGAGTTGAATCGAAGTCCAAAACGAAACGGGTCGTCTCGAAGAGTCTCCAAACAGAATTGACAGAGTTGATTACGATATTCGCTTGGGTTTCGTTCAATTGATGTCTACAGGCCTATAGGCGATGGCGCTGCAGAATCCATTAATTCCGAATGGAGGCTAATGAGGCGTCTGTCGGTTGTCGGTTGTCGACTGCTTGAGCAATCGCTGTCAATAGCTATACGCATGTGTATTTGTATCAGCCTTATGGATATTAATGAGCCTGGGTTAGTTTTTCATTTCTTATAGCGTAATTAAGCAGCTAACGAATTGATTGACAATTCAAATTGAGACAGCTTCATCCTTGAACAAGCAATCAATAAGTGATATTTGTAAATACGTTTGGTCTAATTTCAATTTTATTTAACATTAAGTGAATAATGTCTTTAAGTATTTCAGCATATTATGATAATGTTCTATTTATCTAAAAGTGATCAAAATTGAGTATTCAAAATAAGTGATATTAAGTAAAACTTTCGAATATAATGCTCAAAATGTTGTTTTTGTTAATAAATTGAATAAATTGTACAGGTTTTCCAGCAGGGCCTGTATAAATTGTAAAAGTAAAAACATTATAAAAACAGTATAAAATAAGGCAATCACTGCTTTGAATCGCAACTAATTAAAAAGTTATATTTATAAATGTGATTGTTGTAATATTAATTAAAAAAAACACGTAGTAAATACTGGATTTGGGAATTTTACGATGACGTAAAAGAGTCTTTACAAATTCTAAAAGTAACAGCAATTTATTGTGGTAGATGCGAAAGAGTTCTGATCAAAAGACGAGCACTTAAAAGCAATCTCTGCGACAAGCTGACAATGTCAAGGTGTAAGTTGTATTTTAAAACTCATCTGTCAGCTGTTGTTGGTGTTGCTTAAAAGCTTCTACCGAAGTGTGATTCAATAATGTGTTCAATTTTAATCGTATACAGTGCCCTCGTTTCGTTGCCAGTAATTGCCAGTGAAAATGTCGTTGCTCATTGTGAAAGCATTTTGTGCATATATCATTCGTTTTTTAGCCATCTTTTTATGGACAATCCCCAAGCCTCGAGCCGCGACCAGCTTAAGAACAGCTTCCATTCAGGGCTCCCCAAGCTACCTTTGTCTCAGTCTCAGTCGCAGTCGCAGTCTCTCTGTGTTGTTGTGCTCCCCTTTGCTCAGTTTGCAGTTTATTTTATGGGCCAGTTCCGCGATACACAGCAGCAACACTCTGAAATGCGTTGTAAATATGCGCTTAAGCTGTTAAATTGCAAGCCGGCAACAGCAGCAACAGCAACAGCAGCAGTGGGAGCAACAGTCGCTGACAGGCCAAAAATTGCAAGCGCGAAACCGCAAGACAAACGTCCGCCTCCCGCCCACCCCTTTGCTGGGCGGGGGAGAGGGCGGTGGGGCGGGTAACAGCAACCCCGCATTGCGTTTATGAGGGAGGTTGCTGTTTTGTTGTTGCTGCTGCTAAATGCTGATGTATGAGCTGCTGCTGCTGCTGCTGCTGCTGCTGTTATTATTGTTGTGTCGCTGCCCGATTTCGACAGCGTTAAAACATAAAATATGCTGCCGCTCATAGTCGTTTCCGCCCCTGCGCTCGCTCCAAAACAGCCCATGAATAATGTTGCAGCGGTGTGGGGGGCAGCAGCTTCAGCAGCAGCAACAACAGTCGGTGGTTGTTTGGTTTTGGTTGTTGCTGCTGCTGCTGCTGCAGCGGCGCTTCATCATAAAAAGCGCATCCTTGCCACCGGGTTTGTCGAGTCCAGAGGAAAGTTGCGCTCAAGATTATGGTCATCAATTTTGGCATCAAGCAACGACGACAAACAGTTGTAACCGTAAACATTGTCAGCTGCTGCCCAACGCAACGCAACGCAACGCACTTTCCTCACCCCTGCCCCCTTGCCGATGACAACACCAACAACAAATGTGCCCCTCGAGAGTTTGCCAAAAGCACAAAACGGGACGAGATGAGCGGAGAGGGGGCGAGGGGAAGCTGGGGAAGCTGTAAGGAGGGGGGGGGGAACGTTAAGGCATTTTTATGGGCTGGCTCATAAAATTTGTGCATGGGATTTGGTTGAACAGTAAGTAGACAATAAAATGACGTCGCCTTCGTCTTTTTTTTTTTTCTTTTTGGTTTTTTCTTTTTGCCGAATTTTTAATAAAAGCTGCGGCAATGATTAAAACCGGCAACGACGACGACGACGGCAACGGCAACGGCAACGGCAAAAGCAGCGATGGCAACAATATCGACTGCGCAGTAGCAACAGTAGCAATCAATTTGTGCCCACCCAGGCAGACAACTCTGGCAACTGACAACTGGGAACTGCGAACGAGGGTCGCTTCAGCACTTGTGCAGAGTTTTTCTAACGCTCAAATTGCGGCTCTGGTTGCTGTTGTTCTTTCTATGAATTTATTTTCATTTTGAAGCATTTTTACGGCTTACTTAGGCAATGTTGTTGCTGTTGCTGCTGCTGCTGCTGCGGTTGCAACCTCGCCGTTTATTTACTCAAAACGCTTCTTGCGGCAAAACAAATCCAAAATGCAAGCAACGTTAAAGTTTATCATTAAGCTGGCACGTCCAAAAATGCGATGTTGCTGCTGCCGCTGCTAGTGCCGCTGATGCGATGCTGATGTTGCTGATGTGCTGCTGCGTGTGTGCCATAAAAATGCAATAAAAATCTTTACGACACATTTCGCCTAGCAACCCCATCGCATATCACACACAATACACGACCATCACAGCACTGCCATCGCAGCATTTGTACACTTCACACCTTGGCAACGCATCATCTTGGGCGCTTCCTTCCTGCCCTCAAGTTGCTGTTGCTGCTGCTGCTGCTGCTGCTGTGCTGCAATTGCTGCTAACAGCGCCGCATCTGGCGAGTATATTTAATGCGACCACTGCCCGTCCCCATTCCCATTTCTCTTCCCATTTCCAGCCCCAAGTTCTCAGTCTGCCTCCGTATTTAACGCCATTACCGTACCTCATTTGCCACGCCCACGCCAACGCCCTCAACCGTGTTGCAGCAGCAACAGCAGCAGCTGCTGCAGTAGTTATTGTTGCTGCTGCTGCTGCTTTTGCTGATCACCCGCTGCTTGTGTCATCAGCAACGCTTTGTTTGTGCTGCATAAATTCGCTGGATTGTTATGCTTTTTATTCGATGTTCATGCATTTGACAGCATCATTTTCATTCTCTACTCTCGGCGAGATGCATAAAAATCGAATTGCAGTTGCCAACAGCAGCAGCAGCGACAATAGCAACATCTGCAGCTCATGTTTGCCAATAGCTTAGCTCACTGCTGTAACCATTTTCATTACAAGCTTTCAATTAATTTAAAGGCACGACAGCAGCGGCTACAAAGTAAACATAAATGTTTCATAGTCTTAACTTCTTCTTATTAAATTAAAAAAAAATAAAGTAAGTGTAAATGAAACATTTACACAACTATTCCCATATTATAATTATTAAATAAAGCTGCTCCGTTGCAACATTGGCATCTTCTTTGTGCTCGTTGTCGCTCTTTCTCTTTGAGCTGCCCCCCAGACAGGTGTCTTACATTTAGTAGCAGCATTTAAGTTGCTTTTCTTAGTGTTTTTTCGCTTCTTCGAAAGTGTTAACAATTAGTTTCATTATATAATGCAGTCTCACTCTACACTTTGAAATGGGTGTGCCCTTTGGTTATTTCAACGCTTCCGCTTTGTTGCGACTGCTTGTGGCTGCTGTTGTTGCTGCTGCGCAGCACAGCACAACACAGCAGCAACATTCATTAGCCTTTATTGCCTGCTGCTGTTGTTGCCGTTTGGTCTTGCATTGGAATACATTGCCAAACTATTTTTCAGCTAATATTAGCCATTGTTGTTGGCTGCTGTTGCTGCTGCTGCGTACTCGTATTTGTTTCTGCTTCAGCGGCATTCCGGCAATTTGTCTGCATTTCATTTCCAGCAACCGCATTTCGTTTGTTCGCTTGCTGTTATACGTTTTCTTATAGTTCTGTGGCTTGCCCTCTGTCTTCATGTTGTTGTCCGTCGCTCGAAATATTTATCAGGTAATTTCTGAATGAGGAAGCTCTCTAATAAGCAGAGACTGCTGCTGCTGCTGCTGCTGCTGTGATTTAATATTGTCAGTGAGCATTTTAGTTATTTATGAGACCTTCCACGGCCACTTGACATTTTCGTAGGGCTCTTTCGCGTTATTCAAACGTATTTATAGAAATGTCATAACATTTTTAATGCTGCTTTGTAGCTGTGGCTGCGCTTTTACAAGCATAAGCAATTAAATTAAACTGCTGGAATTTGGAATTTCCCCTGCTCCACACTTGAATGTGTCTGTTTCCCCCCACTTAGAGGCAACTCATCAAAATTGACAACGCATACAATTTAAATTCATTTTCAGTGCGAGTTTTCTTTTTATTAATGATTAATTTTCTTGGGCTGAGCTTCTGAGCCAAGGACTTGGCCCAGAAAGAGAAAGAGACAGATAACGATAGAGGGAGAGAGAGAGAGAGCGAGAACGAGAATGAGTGAGAGCAGCATTAAAATTAAACAACAGCATCAACATCAACATTAACATTAACGCAAAACGCAATCAACATTAAAAGTTTTGCTGCTCTCGCTGGGTTTATGCGTCCTACATCCCTCTCCCTACTTTTGACTCCCTCCCCGCCCTGCTGGGTGGGTGGGGTTGTGGGTTGGTATGTAAGCATTTTAAGCGCACTTTTATTTGCCTTCATAAAAAGCCCGGCTACGTTGTATGGGCCAGCGATAAGAAGGCCAAAATGCGTTTCGCATAAAATGCGTTTTTATGACCATGACGAAAATGCGAAACGCACCCAAATGCGAACCAGAATCCCAAACACCAAAAAGGCAGCTGGAGCTGAAGCTGGAAGTCGAGGTGGTAGGTAAGAAAGTCATCACTCCATTGCCAATACACGACAACGACACATCAGCAGCTCATTTGACGGGGTCGAGCACAATGATGTATTAATGGACGGTCACGTAGCGCACTTAAGGAGATGTCTAAAAGCAACCCTCGCAAAAAGCTGGCCATAAAGGCAAACGCGGTGGCCTTGTCGATGCCATCGAGTAGTGCTCAGCGAAAGCGTGTAGCGAGTATGAATATGAATACAAGTACTCGTAGTCGCACTCGCACTCGCACTTGTGGCTGCTGTTGCAAGTTGAACGAGAGAGCGAACAGGCTCTTCAGCTGCTCATTGAGTGCTAATTAGGCAAATGCCCGCCTCACAAATTGGGGCCAAGTTGGCGCCACATGCACATTGAATACATTCATATGACTAGAAGATACACCCACACATCAGCTGATCTGCTTGTGTATGGGCTTGAGTGCTTTATTTTCTAAACAAATCAAATGCCTGGCAAGCGAGCAGCATTCAATCAGCCAAGTTGATGCTGCTGTGAGGTGATAAAACAAGTTCATGCCTTCCACTTTTTGTTATTATTATGCTTTTTTTTTTGCTTAAGTTTATAAACCAAATTATTGGCTAATTAGTTAAAGACTCAACTCCAGCGTACACATATTTCATATCATTAAATTTAAGAACTGCGCGAATGAATTCCCACCAAAAGAAACTGAATATGAATTTGTAAACATTTTGAATAACTTCATTGCCAGGCGGCAACATCAACTTCTTGTTTAGAATATTCTCGCATTAATTGTATATTAATTATGATCTCCACTCTCGAATTTCTTTTGATGTTCTACTCTCTACTCTCACTCACTCGGGTTTTCCAGAATGTGCTTGCTATATTTGAAAGTGCTTACGCAATATTATTACAGGTCCATTGTCTGTTTGGATATGCATTCCATGCGCATCAATATCGAGTTTGTAATAGTTGAAATTCAGAGATAGATTGAAAATCGAATAGATAGAATTTCTCTGAGCAAAAACTCTTTTGTTGAATTTAAAATAAAAAAAAAGGTTCGTATGGGCAATGAAATTTGTATATAATGAATATTATATGTTTGAGAAATAAATCGATTTTGAGCAAAAAAACAATGACAAATAAATAAATACGAAAAAGACGAAAATGAGTTAGATAAATTCACTAAATATTATATCGAGTGGAGAAACTAATCTGAGTTAGATGAATTGTTAAATTATTAATTTTAAGATCAGTAATCAACCTGCAGCATCTTCTAAGACAACAATTTGCTAAAAAGCGATGGCACAACTAATCAGACTATTTAGGATAACACTTACCCAACTAAACTTATAAGCAAATTAATATTTACTAAAGCGGGTTAGATGTTCTGTCTTGTTTTTAATTTGCCAAACATTTCTAATTATAATCATGCATTAAATAATTCCTTATTCGTCTTCCTCAAATGAAAACTGGTTAGTTTATTTATAAACTTGCTTGCCATATATTTTATAAATATGAATTGAAATGAAATAGTTCTCATTTTAATTAATTCCATGCCTGCAGTTGTGCAGCTTCTGTTGGGCAGAGTTGAAAACTCATCTTTGAGTGGATGCCACAGCTGTGATAGTGAGAGGATAGACTGCAATCCGTTGGCTACTTCCGTTTGTTGTACGCCGCATTTCGACACTCCAAGACATTTAAGCCAAACAAATGGCCAAACAACCGAAAAATGCAATCCAATTCGAATGTGGCATGCCGAGGGCCTTATTGGACATCCACAACGACTCTGGGAGGCGGCTCGACATATTCGTATTTGTGTGTGCTGCGCCTGTCAACGCCAAGATGCGCTTAAGCATTATTAATTGTTTATGAAATGAACTGCGCCGGCCACTAAACAAATGATAATGAGCAGCGAAATATGCAAAACTTTGCCTAAGCAGAGCTACAACATCGAGACGATCTGTGGCTGCCACAGCGATGGACCCGAGAGCGGACAGCGGACAGAGAGGGGCGGAAAGTGTTGCAGGCACATTCACATGCCTCGGCTGTGCATCGACTGTGTGGCAACCAAAAACAGTCAGCAGGCAATTTTGCATAATTTCCGAAACACATGTTGCCTTCAATCATGCGCGAAGCTGCCACAGCAACAGAGCGAGCAACAGCTACTGCCACAGGCTGTGGCTGTGGCTGTGGCAAGGGCAGCGTCAGAGGCAGACCAGGAGCCAGAGTCGGAGCGAGAGACGCGGCCAGCAATGGTTAGTGTGAGCCCTCGGGGCACATAGACAAATTGACTAACTGACTAAACTGAGTGAGGCCCACAACTCGAACTGTGCTGCTGCTGCTGGTGCTCATGTGGCATGCGGCATGAGGATTGTGGCGTGGGGCATGGGGCATGCGAGTGTGCCTGGGTCTGAGTCTGGTACCGCCTCGGTCCGGTCGACTGCCAGCTGAAAATCAAGTGAAAATGTAGCGGAAAACATTTTAATACTAATTACAAAGAATTTGTGCCGCCGTCGTTTGGCACTTTTCCTTTTTTATTTTCCTTGCTCTCTCTCGCTCTCTGTGCCTGGTGTTGCTCTGCCCTGAGGCATAATAACTGCAGCACAGTATTTGCAACAGGCGATTTAAATTTAATTGATCTGATTATGCAGATAAAACACAGCAGTATTGAAGCGGACATAAAGAGTGTTGATTGTGCCCAATTAATTCCGCTGCTGATAAGCATTGACTGCCAAGAGTGATTCAATTATTTGGAATAAAGGAATAACAGTCTGCAAAGTGTATTCAAATTCGTATTGTGCTCTGCTCTCTGGGTTCACTCTCACTTTCGGGGCATGCAACGCTCCCCTTTTTTTTCGATTTCCGAAAATAAATGCTTGATGCAGGACGACGCGACGACGTCGTCTCTGTCGTATGCCGATTGCGACTTTGACTGCATTTTAATTGGAAAAGAGCTCGTCCAGGGCTGGCAGCGAAGCTGTCGCTGGAGCTGTAGTTGGAGTCACGAGTATCAGCTGCTCGCTGGCGGCGTTTTCGCTTTAATCAAATCGCTTTATGACAGCCCAAGAAACGCCGACAAATGACACACAAGACACATAAACGTCATTAAGTAAACACACACACAACAAGCGATCCCCCCAGAGTGGCCAAAGGCAAATGGAATGGTAGTCGAGACTGGGCAGTAGGGCAGAGGGAGGCAGGGAGCTGAGTCGGTGCCATGCGGGTGGCAGGTGAGTCGCTTTGCTTGACATTAAACGCGTGTTAATTTCAGTTAATTTGGGGCGTGATTCCCTTTCGGAGTATGGGGCTGGGGCAGTGTGGCAACTGCCAGCGTCGTCTCGTCCATGGCCTCGCGTCCATCCATCAACACGCGCCGCGTGCTCCGACAGCGAACGCTTCACTGCATTTGTCAATCAGCGCTTGCTGCTGGGAGGGGGGCGGGGGGCGGTAATGGCATCGTTTGTGGCATTTTCATGCTTGTGCTGCAGCCTCAAGGTCCATTTCCATCACTTGTCTTGCGCTTTTAGACTGATCTGATGCGGCTTCTTTTCGCTCTTGAATTTCGCTACAAACTAGGGGAATAAGTGCAGACACAGAGAGGGAGAGAGGGAGAGAGAGAGAGCGAGAGAGCGAGGTGGGGGCAGCAGCTGTGACTAGAGTGAAGTGCATAGTCATGTTGATGTTGTTGTGCTGGATGATCTAGAAAGTTGCACTCGTCTTCAAGTGGGTGTCGCCCCAGTTGCAACATCGTGTAATCGAAGCTAGAGAAATCTGTGAAAAGTCGCTGGTATCTATAAACATTTTTAGACTTTATGTAGCTACAGATCAATCTTTTCGCCAATTAATTCTGACTTTGCATTATCTTGTCCTTTTGATGACCGTTCTGCAGTCTCAGCAATTATGCGTGAATCGTGCATCGTTCATAATATAATCTGCTTTGATTCGCTGTGAATCAGAATCCTTTTGATTCACATTCTGCACTCTCAGCAATTGTGTGTGTCTCGCAGCTGAACCTGAAGCTGTTGTAACCAATTGCCGTATCCATTTCATCTTTGTCCGACACGATGACAACAAATTGAATTAAAATACCGAAAATGTTTTTCTTACTTTTCGGCTTTATGTGGCGGCATCTTCTCTTCTTTTCTTCATTTCCATAATTGTTGTTTTCTTTTTTATGTTTTTGGTTGTCTGGCTTTGTGTTGCCGCCGTCTGTTGTTGTCGCCAGCTGTGTTTTCAGGGTCAAATTGCCAATTTATATCGATCTGCAGACGCAGTCGAGTCTCGGCCACGCCCCGTAAGATAAAGAGAGAGAGGGAGAGAGAGAGGGAGAGCGAGAGGAATGCACATTAACACCTACGCAGCAAGTGTGAAGTGTGAAGCAACTGTCAAAGAGCTGGAGAGAGAGAGAGGGGCAACAAAGTCAGTTAAAATGGGGGAACAAAATGACTAACGCTCTAAGCATCAATTAGGCCTTAAAGATCTGTCGAACGCTTCAAAAGACGCGTCGTCGCTTGACTCTTGTCGCTAATTTGCGCAAATTATGTGCGCGCCTCTTAAAGTACCGCAAACCGAGTGTCGAGCCGTGACAACGTTCCGCGCAGTCAGTGCAACAATGCCACAGCTCCGACTCCGACAGTTCAAGTCGAAAAGAGCCCAAGCTCGAGCCCAGCCAAAAGTCCAATTATGTCAACAGCAACCGCAACAGGCGCAACATCAAAGCCTAGCCAGGTGCCACAGGCTGCCCCAAGTGTCGTTGCCGACAAAAGCGGCAGGCAACAGCGACAGGCAACACCGTCGACACAACAGCAACTGTTGCTTGAAGCAGAGCCAAGAACCTGGCCAAGAGTCAGTTGACGAGGTTTGCGCTTTTTTTTGCTTCATTCTTTTGTAGGTTAAACCGTTTAACAGGATGTGACTGCAATTTAACTGTTAGCTGCGTGTGGCAAATGCCGCTGCCGCTGTGGCTCACTAAACTCCGCCAGTTCCCCTTTCCCTCCTCCCTCTCTCTGCCTTGCTGCACACACTTGCTGCGCCCGCTTTGATCTCTTTGATGTGTGCGTGTCTCCGCGTGCGTGTGTGGAACGCCTCAAGGTCCGCTAGAACTTCAAGGTCCCAACGTTGTATGCCACATCTGTGCGTGAGCATGTGTGAGTGTGTGTGTGTGTGGGTGTGCGAGGGGAAATGTTTGTCTTTGATGCAACTTCCTCAATGCGGTGCCAAAACAGACGCAACTTTGGACCACAGCAGCAGCATCAGCAAGACGCTGCCTGAGATCAAAGGCAACACCAATGCCATCAGCAGCAGATATGAAAGCAACTCCAGCAGCAACAGCAAGAGCAACAGCATCAGTCGAAGATGCAGCTAAAGATACAACAGCTGAAATCTAATTTACACTCAGAAAAATCATAGAGAATTCAGTTAATTTTAATTGAAAGACAAACTTCATTCAATAAGCGTCTGAGTAAAAGAGAACAGGTCCTAATAAATTGTTCACTAGCAATTCTGCAATTAATGTCAATAAATTATAAAATGTATCGAGACGACAAACAATCTATTCAACTTGATAACTGACAGCTTCGATTGTTATTAAATTAATTTCAATGTTTTTAAATGCAAACATCAATTGAATATTTAAAGGGAATACATTTGAATCCCTTTTTTCGCTCAGTGCAGTCGTCTCAGCAGCTGCATTTGGCTCATTGAAGTTTGTTTTACTTTTGACACCTTTAAAGATCTTTCAACATCGTTGTTTGATTTTCATTTTGCCGAATGCAACGCTTGAATTGCTCCGACTTCGACTTCGCTTCAGCTCCAGCTTCATCGCCCAG
The DNA here is from genome assembly GCA_035045625.1 of Drosophila formosana. Lineage (NCBI taxonomy): Eukaryota > Metazoa > Arthropoda > Insecta > Diptera > Drosophilidae > Drosophila > Drosophila formosana. The sequence goes on from JAWNOW010000030.1 coordinate 881,752, forward strand.
CTACTCATCCATTGATTTTGGTCTGAGCGGAGTTTTTGGTTTGATTTTTCTTTAGATTTGCTTAAGTCATTTTGGGTTTTTACGCACTTTGCCACATTAATTACATGAAAATGCATTTTTGTCATGGGAAAATTCAAAAAATTTTCCCTTTTCCATTGTGTGTGTGTTCAGGAATGCAACCCTCGGGCAGTTGCTTGTCTTCTGCGTCAGCTTCAGCTTCAACTACAACTCCAGCTTCAGTTTGAGTTTGAGTTGCGTTTTTATTAGATTCATCATAGCCAATTTATGATGCGATCTCTTTGGGCTTCCAGCTGCTTTTTCTATTCACTGTTCACTGTTTTTCTCGATTTTATTTTCTTTTTTTTCGTTCATTTTATTATTTTTATGGCACAGCTTTGGCCAAGGCACAACAAAGGACGCTGCATAAAAGAATCTAACCCAAACGGGGAAAAACTGAAAACCCCAGTTTATCATTAAGACAAAAAAAAAAAAAAAGAAGAAATACAAGAAAAACGGAAACGTCTACGGGCATCTGCTGACGGCGAGGAGACGAGCGGATGATGAGACGGCGGGGACCGAGGGGCGTTGTGGGAGGGGCAGCTGTTAGAAATGAAGGCAACGGCATCATAAAACGCAGCCATCAAAACGACAAAATTAAAAAGTTCAAATGGCAAATGGCAGGCAAATTGTTGGCTCGAAAACGGCTAGAAAAGCAAATCATGTGAACAGAACAATGACACCGAACGCTTGAATGCACTACGAATTGATGGCAGCGAATAAAATTTAAGGTATTCGGAGAAATGAATGTGGAAAAAATATGTAAGAAAATATAATATTCCTAAGTGTGGATTGGTTGGTATATATTAATCTAAAGCAAGGTGAATAAATATTCCTAAGCCATTTATTTAATTAAGCAAAATTAAAGTAAAAAGCTTTCAAATGAAAAAATGTTGATAAACAATAATCTGGTAATCATCTTAAATTATTTGAGGCTAATATGAAACAATAATAATAACTATTTCAACTATTCCCGTTGTTATCCTTAAGGCCACAGTAGCAGTGCTTTCTTCTCTAACTGCTAACTTCTCTGTATATTTGTTTCAGTGATTTTAGCACCTTCTGTCAAGCGTCACTAACCACTTGACCATGTCGCCATGCCCTGAGCACTACCAAAAAGTGAAGTGAGAGTGGGAGAGCAAAAGGAAATCAAATTAAATAAAAGACCACAATAATACAGTAAAGGCGAAACTTTATGCCTGCAATTTCATTTTGCAAGCGAACAGAAGTCAAGCCGTAGTCGGAGCTAAAGCTGAAGCCCAATCTGAATCTGAATCTGAATCCGAGGAGTTGAGAGAAGCTGTGGAGTGCTAGAGCTGTGCCTCCCTAGCGTCGTCTTCATTGTCGTCGCTGTCGCCGCTCCAGTTGCCGTTGCCGTATTGAGACAAATAAATTTTTTGGTGGTGCCACATGGCGATGACTGCAGCAGCCGCAGAAGAAGATTTCCCGCATTTCTTTTTCGCAGGGACATTTTTAATTTTGTGGCAAGCGAAATAAAAGAAACAAAATATATATGTATATATGAAAACAAAACCGAAACTTTGCACATAATCGTTATCGTCAATTTGGTTTGAGTTTTCGAGGGGGGAAAAATCATCTGGCAAAACCAAGACACACTCATAATTTGCGGCCTGTGTGCAACAAAAGCTTTTCTTCTGTATGGGGAAATTAACATTTTTATGTTTCCGCCAGGACGCCAGACACTATATAGATACGCAGATACAAGATACAAGCGGCACTACAACTACAAAGAGATACAAAGAGAAGAGAGCTCGCATAGTTAACTTAAAGTTGTTCTTTTGTTCCAAAGGACACGACGACAAGGCAAGACATCAGAAGACAAGACGACCCAGAGGCAACAGAGGCAACAGAGGCAACCCGGTAAGTAAGTAAGTTTTAATTACTGTTTGACAAATATTTAACATGGCAATGGGCAGGGGGAAACGGAGGGTAGACTTACGCACAATTAAGCAGATTTTTGCCGCTTGTAAGGCAAATGAAATCACAGCAGGCAAAAGGATTGACTGAACAGAACGAATTGTGAATTGTGAACTCTGAGGCATGGGGTTGGCTCCTTTTGGGGTGGCGTTGCGTTCCCTGTAACAACATCATTTTGCGCCGTATAATGTCATAAATGTCTGTTAACAAAACAACAGACGTCACACAGCCGCAGAAAGAGACTGAGTGATGAAGGGAGACAGAGACAGCGAGCGAGTGCGACGCTGTCAAACATTATTACATTATTTGCCTTTTGCTGAAATTGAAACCAACCCTGCCCAACTCTGTGCACTCCACACACACACAACTCTAGTCAAATTTTCAGTTCGGTTTTGTTTTTTATCGTGTTGTTCTTGTGCTTGTTTTTGGTTTTATTTGACTTGGCTACTGGTAGAGCGGCCTTCTAGTGTTACAGGCACAACCCTGGACCCGGAGATTAATTGCGACGGGCAATGGGACTGGGCATGGAGACGGACGGGAGGCAACAACATGATGGCTTTGTCCATTGAGTGCCTTGATGGCAATTATTAAATTTTCATTACATCCCCTAATCAGCTTTTCTGCATATTGATTCGTGTAAACAGGCGTTGTCCTCGCTGCCAGTCCTTCCGTCTGTCCGTCCGTCTGGTCTGTTTGTCAGCCAGTGCGTGCCACATTTGCCTCAACTTGTGTTTACATTTGCCACACAACACTGAGATTGCATTGGCAAGCGAATTGTTTAAGCAGGTGTTGAAGTAGTCATATCCAACTGGGCAGCACACTCAACTCGAACTCAAACTCAAACTCGTGGCTGGAGGCCCGAGGGGTCTATGCAAATACGCAGAAGTGCATCAAGAGCTGGACAAGAGCTTAATGCCAAAGTCTGCTTGGGAACGACATGAACTTTAAAGAGAGAAGGAGATTCCATAAATTCAAGAAGCTTCCAACAGCGATCAGTCAATGCATTTGCCATACCAATTAGGGTCGCTCGCATCTCTTTGGCGGATCCCTAACTTGGCCAGCACTTGCTGCTGCTTTGGCTGCGTTCTGGCAATTTGTGCTGACATTTCAAATCAATAAAGTGGCACATTGCAACTACTCAACTGCTCAGGTAACAAGCTACAAGGAGCCGAGGAGCAGCTCATCACAGCCAAATGGCAACTGGGCAAATGGCTCCGGTAAATAAGCCGATTAATTGTAATCAAACGGGCCTAGTGGACAACGGACATCGGACAGCGGAAAGTGGACAATGGTCAAAGACTGTCTAATGGTCTGCGTCTCTATCGATTTGTCTGGCTCATCGTCAACCGGCTGGGTCAACGTATGAGAAACTGAAACACTTTCTACCCCAATGCGACAAGCAGCAATGCAAAAAAAATACGAATAAAATAGCAACAAAATTAACAAGCTCCATTTGAGTGTTGTGCTATAAAAAACATATATGTATATATACACCATATAACAAATTGCGAGCAGGACTAGGGTGAAACAATTGCAACTGGAGATGGCTAAATGCTTAAAATGGAGTTGCGAGTTGGGAGTTGGTTGCGTTTGTAATGACAAATAATAACCGAGCGTTGCCGTGTGGCATGCCCCCACCTTGGACAGCCCTTTTTGTGGTTGCCGTTGCCGTCGACGTCGCCGTTGGCAAATGAATGTGAAGTGTAAGTAAAATTTACGTGGCAGTCGCCGCAGTGCTGCTAATAATCATAAAAAACAACAACGCCGGCCCGCACATTTTTGACAAGTGGCAGCCGCGTGGATTGACCATCGAGTAAACAACCTGACCAACAACTGAGACTCGCAGACTCACAGACTCGCAGTCTCTCAGTCTCTGCGGCTCATCCACTCGATCCTTGCAATAAAAATGAAAACGGTTTTAGCTGACAGCCGCAAAAAGCCCAGCAAGTATAAATAATTGTAGTTTATTGTTGAAACTCGCCTCTGGGGCATGCAACAGACTGAAGCGCTGCCCTCTTGCCTCTGCCTCGACGTTGTTGCATTTGTCAGCAGTCTACGCATACCTCGAGTACTCGCTTTGTGGCAACTCAACGCATGTCGGGTGGTCTTCACCATTATTTATTTGATTTGAAGCAGATCGATTTGTCTCAGAGCCACAGCTCTGAGTTTAAACAATGATAATTGCAAGCAGCAGCCATAATTAAAATGTATAAATGTTTGGCAAACATCCGCGAAAATTCATTGGAAAAGATTCGCAAGTTTTGAGGAAGTCTTCTTCTCAAGAATTTGCAAATAAGCGCCAGACAACGGCAATTGTTATTTCAAGAGAAACAAAAATAATAAGAATTCTTGAAAATAGGTCTTTTGATGCTGAGTTTGAAACAATTAGACTGATTTACTTATTTTACGTAAATATGTTTTAAATTAAATATGCGATGCACGATTGTGAGAATAAAATAATTTCAAAAAATCAATTATACACACATTGCACTTTAATCTTGTTGTGCTTCAAATAAATTTATACCAAAAGTAATTACTAATTAAAATGAATCAACACATTAATTTCATGTCATGAGTAGTCCATATCTATTAGGAACAGCTTTATGTTTTAGATTTAAACTGAACATGTAATGCAGTTCACAATGGCAAATGAAAGTGTTTCGCAATCAGAATTGATGCATTAAATCTTGCTTTTTTATGGTAGCAAGGGTCGCAAGTGATTAGCAGGGTCAAGTCAAGTCGAAAGAAGGGAGATGGTATGTATGGTAAATATATAGCTCGTTGTAATTGCGGAGTAAAAGTTGATTTGTGGATGGCTCAATCTGTGTTGTGGTGCTGAGGAGCAGCAGCAGCAACAACATCAAGTCAATGACAATTGGCCTCCGCCTCAGCAAATGCCATAAAAAATGCATTCGATGTCTCCCCCTTGCTTAGCTTCGACCGGGTTTAATAGGACAAAAGAATTTGACGAGCGTCTCTCCATCATTCAATTGATGATAAGATTTCACTTGTGGCATGCTGTCCAATTAAGCGTATGTTTGTACAAGTGCAATAGCTGTTGAATTACTCACTAAGGGCTGTCCAGGCCTCCTCCGCCGCCTCCTCCTCCAGCGGCTGCAACGCCTCCTGTGGCGCCAGCATTGAGCATAGTGCCGCCATAGCCTCCGATGCCTCCACCTGACATGCCCGACATGCCCGACATTCCCTGCATGCCCGGCAATCCCTTGCTGTTCACAATGATGCCCAGATTGGCCAATCCAGCCAAGGCGTGTCCATGCGAGTGTCCGCCTCCGCCTCCGCCTTGTTGCTGCCCTTGTCCATGCATGCCCATGCCGTGGCCCACATTGTGCCCGCCTCCGTGTGGCACGCCGTGTCCCATGCCATGAGCCATGCCGTGTCCCATGCCCATGCCCAGGCCCATGCCTCCGTTGGCGGCTGGCGCGCTCGCCGTGCTGCTGCCCAGGCCAGCCAGGCCGCCCAGTTGATTGATCATCGCTCCGCCGCCTCCGCCTGGCATGCCAGCAACTCCTCCGCCAGGTCCGACGCCAGCAACGCCTGCTCCCAATTGGCCAGTGCTGCTGAGGAGCGTGTTGAGCAGCGAGCTGTTGAGGCTGGGATTGCTGTTGTGCGGCTGCTGTTGCTGGTGCTGATGCTGCTGTTGCTGTTGCTGCTGCTGATTGTTGTTGATGTTGCTGCTGTGCTGCTGTTGCACACTTGGGTTGCTCTCGATGCTCGGCAGCAACAGTTGCTGCTCCTGGCAGCGTCCCAGACGGCAGAGCAACTGCAGCAGCAGCAGAGCGTTCAAAAATATCGTTTGCATTTTGTTATTTTGTATTTATCAGTTATATCAGTTAGCGGAGATTTTTCTAAATGATTTTTGTTTGTTTCGCGTTTTGCTTTATTTTGGTTGCGGCTAAAGTCTATTTTTTGGCGTAATTTGTTGATGTTGTGTAAGTACTCGTACTTTGTAGTTAATAAATTACTAAATGCTAAGTTCTAATTAATTAAATATTTATATATGCTCGAAAGTGATTCAATTATTATAATTATTATTATAAATTACTGGGGACTGTTTGGCGTATCAAAAAATCGTGTTGTAAATGCTATGATTTATACTTTATTTTTATTGAGATTATGTGTATTTGATAATCGCGATATATATAGATTTATGTATATATTTTTTTGTTTTGTTTGTAGAAGTGTGTGAATTTAGCTCTTCTCCAATTGGTTTCTTGTTTTTCCTGAACTTATTTGGACTGCTTAATACTTTTCGTTTGATTTGCGCGCATTTATTTATCTTGGCTTCTACATTTTGTTTTTTCAAATATTTCTTTGCATTCAAAACTTTTTCTTCAATTTTCACGTGAGCACTTCAAACGCTTTTCCTTTTCTGCGTTTTGTTGTTTCTATTATTCTTGATTTTTTGTGATGTATTTTGTGGTTATTTTCTTTTCACATTATCGAATGTTGATTTATTTGGTTTAAAACAGCAGCCGCCGCCGCCGCCGCCTCCTGGCCGATCCAGTTGGCTTCCTGGAAACGTTTAGAGCTGCCGAGTTGCTGCTGAGGGCGCAACATCAAAAGGCCAACGATTCCAGACACCAGATACCGCCGAGTATCTTGTACTTGTAGATATCCACTGATCGAGCGCAACGAAACCCGTTTGAACAGACGACGCGCCGCGTCCGCCTCAATGTCTCACGCCGATCCATCCATCTAAACAGGCTTAAAGGTTCCCCTCGTTGTTATTGCTGTTGCTGTTGTTGCTGTTCGCTTTGCAGGCAGATAAAAAGGCGCCGACTGCGTCTTTAATAGTATCAAACGTCGATTGAGGGGGCCGGCCGGCCGGCCACGTATCATAAGCGCCTTTGACTCGGGAATCGAACGCGCGCCGGATTCGATCTGACCAGGAAGTAACGGTTCCGATTTCAGGCAGTAAAAAAAACTCGCGCGAATCTCTGACTGATTGAGAACTCGTATCTCTGAAGTTGCGACTCACAGTTTGTAACTCACAGATGCGATTTCAGCGTTTTTTAAGTGTGCGGCACACACGTGCGTTCCACAGCTCGTTCGGAACTCGACTGACGACTGCCAGCGACGATTGCTGTGGCAGGCTGCCTTCGTGCCTTCGTGCCTTCGTGCCTCGTGCGTTCTCGTGCCTCGTGTACTGTCTTTGGCCTCAGATGCGTCGTGTTCGCTGCCTGCCTCTGATAGGCACATAACGTTTGGAGTTGTTGTTGTTGCTGTTGCTGTTGTTGTTGTTGCGCATGCTGAAGATATTTGCTGCTGCGCAGCTAGAGTCAGTGGTAGGCTGTCGGAGTCTCAGCGCGCAAAAGATACAAATGTATCTGTGTGGCCAGCATGTTCATTAATAATCACGACAACTTGTCAATTGCTTGCATACTTTGACATCCATTTGTCTAATCATTATTTATCAGAGCACATGCTCGGACGACACATTTAAAACACCAGACTACACTAATATGCATTCCGAGCCATGCAGCCCAAAGTGAGATTAATGCGGATGAGTGTGGATTAGCTGAAGTTATTTCGGCTTGCCTTCTTTGTAAACAATTATGTAATGTTATGTTACCTATTGTAAATATTACTGAAATTATAGCACTTTTTAATACTTTCAGCATTCAATAACTGAAGCAACCTTTTCGAAATTCTGCCCATTTTCAACTCTATTTTGTGTAGACAGCAGCTGTTTAATTCTTACTTATTTGTAAAGAATTCCCTTATCCTATTTGTAAAATTATAGCGTTTCATCAAATACTTTAATTACCTTCAGCTTTATTAAACTCTCTCTCAAATAATCTCCTCTTTTCCATCTTATTTTTTAGCTAATTAATAAGTTGATTGCAATTATAAAATGTTTATTTCTTTTTAAATAACTACGTAATTACATTTTAAATATTTCTAAAATTGTGGCAATTCATCGGCTACTTTAATCTGTGTTTCCAGTATTATTTAGCTTAAGCAACTCAATTCAAATTCGCCATCTAAATAATGAAACATCTTTAAATCATCTACGACACTATTTATCATATACTACTCTCTATAAATTCCGCCTGTGTCAAACCTTATTTTGTGGCTAATTTGTATTTTTATCTAGGCGCGTAATTGTGGCTTTGGCTGCAGCTACTGCACATCCCTTGGCCAGGCAGCCAGCCAGTCAAACAGTCCGTCAGTTTGTCAGTCAGACAGGCAGTTGAGGCATTGCATGTGTTTATCCATAGATAAACGCATTGCTGGTGTTTGCTTGGTTTATCCAGCCATCCATCCATCCATCCATCCGTCAGTCACTCAATCTGTGAGTTGCTTACACACATTTCTCTTTGGGCAAACCCAAGACCATAGACGACTATCTATCTATCGCCTATTCCCAACAACTACTTTTCCACTTGTTGGCTGCAACAGCAACTCGGTGAGGCTCTATATGCTATTTACCTTCTTTCTCTGCGTCCGTCTGCTGCGTCAACAGCATTCTCAAAAGGGCAAGGCACTCTACACTCTACACTCTACACTCTGCACTCTTCGTCCAAGTTGTGTTGTGTTGTGTTGAGTCTACGATTGCAACTTGGACACGGGATGTGTTTTATGGGCCTGCAAATGAGGCGAAAATTGCAGTTACAACTTTTGACCCAAAACCGTAAGTAAGCGCATTCCGTGTGCCAGCCACCAATATTTGCCCAAGGTAATTACAAAAACAACAATCGGCAGTAGAAGAGGAAGATGGGCTAGAAGAAGAAGATGACCAGAAGGAGGAGCAGGGGCAACAAAATCATAGTCGTCGTTCGTCATTCGTCATTCGTCGATCATTCGGCTTGTTTATTTGTCCAAACATTTGTCAATTTCATTGAGCTCTGACCAGGCACATTTCCTCATGGGCCGCGATCATCATCATCACATGCTGACTGAAGCGTCGGCGAACGCTTTGATCGACGTCGACGTCGACTGAGACTGTGACGGCGACTGCGACTGCGACGTCGGCTTCAGTTTCGGTTCAATTAAGATTCACTTTAACGTTGATATCTTATAGTAAATGTATAGAGCAGAGTGCGATTACTCGCTGCTCAGATACATTTTGTACTCGCACTCAAACATGACATGATTGTGCGTTCTCTGGCGTTTATCTAATTTACTTTTACTTACACTCAATGCCCGTCTAAGCGACTACACGACAACGTCGACTGCTGGGCGCCCCGCTGATAACTATCCCAAATGGAATGGGATTGGGAATGAGAATGGGAACTCAGAGACTTCTTTTAGTCAGCTTTTATTGGCTTGACAATGAGCCCGTGTCTCTCACTCTTTCGCACACTCCACGCTGGCCATCTCGCTCGCTTATGAAGGTGAATTGTGTGAATGCTCCTCAAGTGTTTTCTTTTCTTTATGTTGTATGTCTTGCGCACTTTCGAAGCTCTGCCCTGTGGCCAAACAATGTGATTGCGGCCTAATGATTTTCAATGAGCTCAAAGCTTAAACCGCTGATAGGGAAATTAAATGAAGTATGATCATAATATTGTTTGTGTGTTTGTGTTTGTGGTTGGCTCAAGTGCCAATCGCTCAATGAGCAGATAAGCACCTAAACACATCATCTCCATCTCCGTCTCCATCTCCGACTTCATCTTCATCGTCATCATCATCGTCATCTTCATCTACTTCTTCATTGTGCCCCGCAGCTTGTTTATTTTTATAGTTTTCCTGCCATTTAACGATTGTTCATCTATGCCAGCCGAATAATATGTTTAAAGCTGATCTGATGATCTCTAATATTTTGACATGATTCCAAAATAGATACAACTTCTGTATCGAGTGGCAAGTTGCACTCGAGATACTTTTAACAACTTAACAATCGGGGTTTTTTTTGGATTTCCATTTTAAAATAAAACCACACATTATTATTGCATACTTTGTGGTGTAAAGCGGATGAACTTTGACTGCCAGCCAATTGGGTTGTAAATATAACGGCTAAGAAGACAGCTTCCAACAAGAAAATTTAAAAAATTCATCAGCAGAATCTCATGAGAATCTTTGCGTAAATCCATTGGTTAAAAAATAAATTGTATGTTCTTGTTATTTTGTTATTTAATGTGTAAGTTTAATCTGTAAAACCGTTATTTCTTTGCTATCTGATTTTAAATGATCAATATAATTAATACATAATATTATTTTAACTGTATGCTAATCAATCTAACCGAATTGTTTGTTACCTTGTTCGATCCTTACACTTTTTAGTTGATTATAGTCAATTAAAAATAGCTACCAATATGTATTGTATTTTTAATTAAGTTCGATTTTAATTTTGCATAAATCAGGTGACATTTTCTGCTGACAAAAGTAACCCTTTTGTCGAGCTGCCCCCCGAAGTAAATGCAAACGCAATTATGAGAGTTACCTCTATGAGCTTGACTGCTGACCATTACCGAATGTTAAATGAGGCGTAAAATTGCAATGCTCAAAATGTCGTTATGCAAATCAGGCCTAGGCAACTGCTGGAACTGCCCTCTCCAGCCCAAAGAGATCGCCTCAGTTCAATGTGGTTCTAATGCGTCAATGGCATGCCAGAGACCGTTTAACTCCTCCTAACTTTTCTCTTTTTTTTGGCTAATTGTCGCCAACTGTCGAGCGGCCTTTGAAGTGGCCACGTCGCCCGACGCCGCACTCGGAATGTGTCCACTTGAATTGGAAATTCGAAAATGTTGTAGCACATTTCCTGTGTTTGCCGTCGAAAGTATTGGAAGACTGGGGAGTGGGGGAGGGCGGCACATTTTTCCCAAAGTTTTCTTTGCGTATTGTTTATGAAAAGGCAATTTTTGGTTAAAAACTGAGAGATGCTGAAAAAGTAACACAAATCAAACACTGGCCAAGTCTAAACATTTTTACAGACACCTGCCACTAATGACGTCTTGTTTTGCTGTCGGCTGTCGACTGTCGGTTCTCAATATGCCCGGTACGACAGAGAAGGAAATGGGTATGCGCAACTTGGCCGAGAAAGAGAGAAAATTACACATAATTTCAGAAGTATTAATTGATGGCTTTGCTTGTCGATTCAACACTTTCCACAGGGTATCAGAATCGCCTGCAATTTAACTTGTTACCTGTTGTGTTGTTTTCTGTCTTCTGCTGTTGCTGTTGCTGGCCTGAATCGCTCAATCATGTGAAGTGGTCAACGTCTATTCTTAGTTCTTAATTGGCGACTAGGCGCCTCCTGATGCACCCATTAAGATGCGCCAAGCTGCCGTTGCTACTGTTGCCATCATTTAATCTATATAGCTTATGCATATATATTCTAGATTATGCGAACGCGCAGTCACATCAAAGCAGAAGGAGCCACATAAATGCCTGCGACCAACTTCAAAGGGGGCCCATTGGCGACGGCTTCCTCCTGAGTGCGCAGGTACTGAATGGTGAATAGTGAATAGTGAATAGTGAGTACTCAGTGAATAGTTGTTCTATGCCACACACGATGAGGCAAGTTGTGATGCTGCTGCTGCTTGTTGCGGGTCGTCGCGTTGCATGCGACATTAACTTCAGTTCCTGATGCCGTTCAGTTCAGTTCAGTTCAGTTTTTGCTCTCGAAATTAATTTCATAGCCAATTGCTTTGTGCGCCATAAAATGCCATTAAATGGCCGGCAGGTTCTTTCTTCTTCGCCACAATCATTTCATCCACGTCTTCAGCATCTTTCTGTAATTTTTGTTTTGTTGGTTTTCTCGGTTTTTATGGCCCTGGCTCAATTGGGAAAGCGGCATAAACGGGAGATGAAGAAGAATTTTAAGGCACTCGCTGCAATTAGTGCGTCATTTATATTTTGCAATCCAAAACTATGTGGGAACACAAGTGAGCTCTTGCAGCTTCCTGCTCTAACCCCAACTCCAACTCCAACTTCAATATCAATTCCAATTTCAAATCCCCCCATTCCCATCTCCCCATCTCCACCTCCATCTGCATCTCTCCAGCTTGGCTTCAATGAGCCCGCATCGAGCGACGGCCGCTGTCAAACTTATGACAAGTTATGAGCGGCAGCAGCATAAACAAAACATTCAATCCCACTCATCATTCGGGGCATATGAAAATGATCTTCCACAGCGGCAGCAGCTTAATTGTGCCACAATTCTGTGGCAAGCACAACTGGGGGTCACACTCTGCAGCTCTGCAGCTCAGCTCTGCTGCGTCTGCTAAGCAGCCGATAAGCTGTGAAGTACTTTAAGCTGCTTATGAAACTTATGCGCAAGGATTTGCACCTGCGAAACACTTTCGATTCGAGAGAAAGTTCGACTCGACGCTGGACTACTTAATGCCATCAAAAGGGTTTCAAAGTCTAATTTTCAAATTACATTTTTCTCCTTTAAATGTGTGCTACGGGAAACGCTCAGATTCGGGAGGTTTTCGTGCCGAAGCATTGCTACACACATCAAAGTGCTATTCAATAAACGCAAACATTTCTTAAAGCCTTCCCCTTGCCTCTCTGTCCGCTTACCGTTTACCGTTTGTGTCCCGTTCCTAAGGTCAGCTTGTTTATGCGCCAAATATCCATAAATAGTTTTACGCTTTTACGAGTGCGTCGGCAAGGATAAGGACACGAACACGGACACGGACACGGCATACGAACTGTATGTATGGGGATAAAGCAGGCGCAGGTCTACTTAAGGTAACAACAACAGCGGCAATGACGACGACGGCAGCAGCAGCAGCGGCAGCGGCAGGATGGCAGCTAGACACATTTGGCCAAAAGTTTTGGCTACACTTAGCGAGCGAATATCGAAGAGCTCTGGGAACAAAGGGAACCAACAAAGGCGCCTGCCATCTCGAGAGTACTCGCACAGTTAGCAATTTAATCAGCCCCGCCTGGGTGGGGGGATGGAGTGCTGGGCAGGAGCACGGCTGCCAATGATGTTGTCAAATGGCTGCGCCTCGCCCCCCAAACACTCTCATCGGTCCACAGTCCGCAAAACAGTTTGTGTGTTTAATGTGGCGCAAGCGAAAAATTTGCTCGGCTATACTTTTGGCTCATTGCGCGACGCCAACAGAATTTGTAATGCGTCCCGTAATATTGTTTAAATGTTGTTGAATTTCGATTCAATTAAAGCGGATTTCAAGTATCACGGGCTACGCTTAATTAGCACTGCTTTACAGCCCAAATGGCCTGAGGGGAAATGTGAAACAAAAAACCAGCCCAGAAGCATGAGGACAAGCAGGCAGGCGCGTGCAACACTCAATTAATAAGGGTTTCCAAAAACGAGAGCAGTCATATTAGGGTCGAAATGTTCAGGAAACAATAGGCCTCCATAAATAAATATCGGAAATAATTTGAAATCCACTTAAAATTGCCTTAAGCATATTGATTGGAAAGCGCCAAGCTGCTTAGTAGCTCCTGGCTACAAAGTTGTTTATTTAAATTTGATAAAGAAAACAAATTCTGTTAAGTTCCAATTAAAATAACAAGATTTACTGAAATAATTTATATGTTGCATACTCTTACGCTGCATTTGGTAATTAATTCGAGTGCGAATTGCAAAAATTGCAGCATACTTTTGAGCTGCGCATACAAATTAAGCAGCTGCTATGCTAGCCCTATAGATGGCGCTAGTCCTTTTTCAGACAAAGTTAACAGAAAAGGTTTGCAACTCGGCTGCACAGATTTTGGTTAACGCTGCTTTAACAGAACAGCTCAGCATTTAACAGAAATATGTATGCTAGAAGTGCCTCCGCTAGATGGCGTTAAAAACATTTCTGACGCGTTAAAGGGAGGCTGCTTAAAGACAAAATAAATTTTAAATTAAGGCAATAAAATAATATTAATGAAATTTAGCATACATGTGAAATATGGAAGTACCAAATTTTTGTATAACGACAACACCAATAAATTGTATTCTAGAAATTTCTAGAAGTTCGCTACGGCAATATTCATTGTTGAATACAAATGTTGCAAGTCCGGGCAATGCGTTGCAATTTTGTTGTCGCTCTGTTTCCATCCAACAATCTGTTCATGGCACCATCGCCCATTTCAAGCGCACTTCGGACCACAACGCTAATAATGACGACGCTGACGATGGCGATGATGATGATGAGGATGACTGAAGTTGAAGGATGCGTGCGCCATAATAAGCCACAGCTATAGCTATAGCTATAGCTACAGCTGCAGCTGCAGCTACAGCGTGTATATGTGTCCTTGTGGATGCTGCATGCAAAATGCGAGATGCGAAATGCGAAATGCCTGCAGGGTCTGCCAATGCAGCAAACACAAACTCAAGCCACAGCCAATTCGGTTGGTGGCTTGTGGGAATGCGAGATGCGGATAGGAGACGAGAGAAGGCAGAGAGAGATCGGGTAGCAAGTGCAACGCTGACTGCGCCCCGGTACACTTGACGCAATCTTAATAACCATGAAGCAGCGTGGCTAATTAGCACAAAAAGCTTGGCAATAACCATGCTCAATGAGCCAGGCAGGCAGGCAGGCAGGGCACCAACTGGGAACTAAACAATGGCCCGGCGAGGGCGTGCAACACGCGTCGTATGCTCAACGAGCAGCGAGCAGCGAGCAGCGAGCAGGCTGTACCCCTGTTGCCGGGGGGGTTGACGAGAGTGAGGGCAAGAGCAAGAGTGAGCGAGAAGCCTGGCAATCTGCTGCACTTGAGCGCAACGTTCGCAGTACCCTCAACCTCTCTGCCACTCGCCACTGCGCTGCGTGTTGATTTTTGGTTCTGCTTTCGGTTTACATATCAAAACAATTAGCTTGTTTTTTCTTGTTCCCAGCAGCAGCAGCAGCACAACTGAGAGGGGATTGTGGGAGGGGCGCTGCTTAGAGTGCATTTTGTGCGTGGTGCTGTTGCCCCCAAGGCCACGCTCTGCCGCTGATGAATTGTCCAGGTCGCTGTTGGTTGCTGGCTCGCCTGTTCTCCATTTGTTTGCACAATCAGCCGCAAGTTGGCATCGCTCCCCCAGCTCCCCCGCTCTTCCCCCTGCTGCTGTCATCCCCTCTCAAATTGTTGCTCAATTGTATACGTGATGTTTCGCCTAAATTAGAAACAGTGGCAGTTTCTGAGGGGCAGTTATCGTACGTTGCGTATACGCCGGTTGAGCCGACGTGTGCTGCTCTTTTTTTTTTGCATAGTCCTTGCTGTTATTCAACTAGAAAACAAGTGTAACTTTTAGCCAGTTTCACCCTTAACTGGGAGTGCCTGGCCTCAAGCGTTTTGTGCACTTCCCTTGGCCCATTAATTGGTGCACATATTGCCAATTAAGTTGTTCGTGAAAAACGGAAAATTAATTTGGATTTGCTTCAGTTTCAGATACAGATTCGTATTCGTATTCGTATTCCGATTCAGTATTGCTGTTGTTGCAGCTATGCTGTTGGATGGTTGGCACAACGTCGGGGGTCGAACGGCGGGGTCGAGATGCGGTAATTGAAAACTGGGCCCATTCCGGAGGCAGCGCCATAAATTTTCTGACAGCGACGCAGCAACGCAACGAAACGCTAATGGTAATGGCTGATTGGAAACTCGTTTCGAGCATTAACATAATCGCTTTAAAATTGAAACTGAAACTAAAATGCAGTTAACAACAACAGCAACCACAAGAAACGCACACACATTTGTTAAGCGATAGCGGACTATTGTTTTTGTTATTTCCCCTCACTGCTTTTTTTCTTTGACCATATTCAAAACTGAAAGCCCAATCCATATGACCGAGGGCGACTCTTAAAGTTGAGGAATCTATTTGTTTAAATAAATAAATATGCTTCCGACAATGGTAATTTCTATTTATACATTTCGAGTTGTGCTTTTATGTATGGCACGTTCAATAACTTGTGAGGTGACCCTCGTTGATTTCTGTTTTGCATTCATATTAACATATCAACATTTGTTAAATGACGTTTGACTTTTGTGTGACAACGCGATATTAATTCGAAGTGGTCCCTCGCTGGCTGCTCTGCTCAGTGGCTCAGTGGCTGCCTCCGTTTTTGGCCAAATAATTTATTTAAATAACTCAATTAAGCATAAAAACGCAACTGGTGGGCAACTCTTTGGAGCCCTGGAATTCCCAATGAAATGCCATGATATATGGCTAAATAACAATAACTGTCAACCAACATTTTTTAATTAGCAGCCCAAGCGCCCAGCCAGCTCGATGTTCGATGTTCGATATGAAAAATAATCGAATAAAATATGCAACTTAACTAAATAAATAAATACAACGAACACAAAAAGCAAAACAACACAGCTGAGAACTCGGCAAACGGGGGAGAGGCCACACGACAACGACAACGACAACGACAACGACAACGACAACGACAACGACGATGAAGATGACGACGCCTCAAGGTGTGCCCACAAAGGTTGTCGAAATAGAAACCAAGGAGAGCTTATCAACATATAGAACAAATTAGATACAACAATGATAATAATTAGGGTCATATGGTAAAGATACCAGCCGTGTCTGTCTGTCTGGCAACCAGTGAAATATGAATTATATTTTTAGAAATTATGCACTAGACTTTTGTGAAATTTGACAATGCAAAAAGAAGTGAGAGTTATAATGGTCGAATTTTATGAAATATGTGTGCCGATTTGTTGTTGAAAGGATTAGAAAATAAATGTAAGGCATCAATAATCAGTTGATTAATTTGAGGGAATTTACAAGAGCCAAGTTATGTCATGGGACATCGGACTGCGGACTGCCGCAGGGCATTAGCTTGTTATATGTGGCCTAAGCCTTATTTGTTAAGCTCATTTTAAAGATATGCTAACGATTATGGTCTTAAGGTAATCGTCAGCTTCATAACATTTCGAGCAGAGTTTAAAAAATTGCTTATTAATATGAAATAAATGCGTTGGGCCACCAACGATAGACGATAAACGCGACTAAAAGTTTTTGGCATTTACATCTAATGAATATGCAAAAAGTATCTCTCTCTATCTATCTATAACTTAGGCAAACATACTATATATTGTATTGAGTTGTAGATGTTGTATGTGTGCATTTGTGTGGGCTCGTTAATATAAACGGTTTGCATATATTTTGTGGGCCTGGGGAAGCTTGCGTCTGGCTGGCAAAGGGGCACAAAATGAGCGTAGCTGTTGAAATAAAAACATTTGGCATTTTATTTGATTTCGGATTATTAAGTTGTATGCATTTCATTACCTTTCCGCAGCTGAAGTTGAGGCTGTGTCGGGGGCAGTTTTATAGGGCCAAGCGATAGAGACTCAAGTCAGCAGCAGTTTTGCTTTTGCTTTCTGACATTTTTGTGTTTTATGAATCAATTTGTGTATTTTTACGACTTAATTTGGAGATGTTGTTGTGAGTGCTTATGGATTTTTAATTAGAACTGAGGAATTCGAGAAGTGCTGCAACGGTGCGAATGAGTAATTGTTTAAATTTAATTTGCATTAATTTAGAAATTATTCTGAAATGTCAGCGATCACATATTTACTTCCTTGCCATCTGCATTTGCCCAGGGATTTCCAGCACAGGTATTTTTTTCTAAGCATATTTAAGTCACCAGACTGAACTGAACTGAACTCTAACTAAGTTTAGACGAGTGACTAGAGCATTGCCATTTGAGCTTAATTAAATTTATGGAGATTTCAGCTTGGCTGAATTTGAGTTTGTCAGTCGCCTCAAATTCCCACACACAGCGCCAAGAGCGAGACAGAGAGACATAGGGGGATATCCAATGAGCAAGACATTGGAAATAAATACTGAAAACGTTGGTTTAATCAAGTTATTAACTCGTGAAATATCAACACATACGCGACTAGACCCCAAAAGATTAAATTATAAATATTAAATGACATAGAAACGAAACGAAGCTAAAGGAAAAACAAATCGACAGCAAATAAATATATGCGATATGAAGATATTAAGACATGAATAATTAATATCACTGATGAAAACTTAATGAAGAAATAGAAACGCACAAAGAGAGACAACAGACAGACAAATAAATAAAGAGCGGAATCTCCGAGACAACTTGAAATATATTTGTCATAGTTTCAACGACGACGCAAAATGCTTAAAACCAGAGGCTGCCTGCCCACAAAAAGCTACACACAGATGATCGGCTGAACAGATGAACCGAGAGCTGTGGACCACACACCGTTGGCCAGCTGGAGCAGCTAAAGCTCGAGAGTCTCCTCAACCAGAGTGGCAAGTTTTTTTGTTGTTGTTTCTGTGGCCAATTAATTTATTATTGGCAACTTGTAAATTTATCGAACCACATGCTGCACAAAAGCCAAGCAAAGCACAAACACTAGAAGGCAGCAGAAAAAGCGCTGCAGCAATTTGTAGATCATAAAATTGGTTGACTGCCGCTGCCAGTTACTATGAGTATGAGTAAAGTATCCCCACGACCTAGGCCGGCTGTAACTTATACAAATTTGACATTTTTACAACTGCCCCGGCTGATAGGGGGCAGGGGGGAAGCTGCTGCTTGAACTCATTGATCAGCCGCATACGATTTGAATCCATTAAAGGCGCAAAGCACAAAAAATGCTGCCTCTAATCAGCCGGCCAAATAACAACTTAATTAAAGGCCCTAAAAGCCAACGCACAACAACAACAACAACAACATTGCACAATCCTGCCACATCTGTCTTTCATCTCTCTCGCACAGTCTCTGTCTCTGTCTCCGCCTCGGTGCCTCTGTCTGTGTGGGGTGCACCAAAAAAAGCATTTCCAATTTACACTTTGCTGCTAATTTGCGTTGACGCTTTTAGAACCGCCCGGGGCGCTCCACAACTTCAGCTCATCGTCACAATATCCCCGATTTGCTTCCCCCCTCCCCCCCACTGTCCATTTACTCCTTCAGTTCCATCCTTTTGCGCTGCATTCCACAATGTTGTCCTCGCCATGTCCAAGTGTCTGACTGTCTATCCGTCCGTCCGTCCGTCTGTCTGTCTGGCTGTGTGTGTTTTATTATTATGATGCATGCGGCGGCGACGTCGTCATCGTCGTCATCGTCATCCTCGTCGACGTCTCATAGCCATTGACATGTACCTTGTGCTCGTGCCCCATCCTCAGCTGATTGTCGCAGTCGCTGTCGCTGTCGTCGCTGTTATTGTTGCTGCTCTGTTGTTGTCATTCAGCGTCATCGTCAGCGTTGAAATTGTTCATTTCGAAAATGCCTCAATAACAATAACAATTGTCGTAAAACTGCACAGGATACTCTGGCCAAGCTGAGCACAGCTTTCAGTCTGTCTGTCTCTCTATCTGCGTGTGCGTGTGTGTGTGTGTGTTTGTCTGAGATTGTGTGCGATTATCTATAAAAGGATTTTGAGCAGATTAATTGCGCGTGATTGAAGCGCGCTGCTTATGTTGTTTGCACAGTGGCACCCAAACAATTTTAATTGGCCTGCAGCCAAAAGCTGCTTGCTACAACACTTGAGCACTCGATGGTTGTGAATAAACTAAATACAGTTTCAGTTGTGGGCGACAGAGCTCAGGTGGAAGCATATGAAGCGATGATTTCGTTAAGTAGTCATTAAATGGATTATGGCTTTGTTGTGTATTTTTATTTATTGCTGATCCTTAAGCATTTCAATGATGACATGTTAAATTAAAGACAATCTCTGGGTGTAAATTCACATACAGAGAGAGTTTAAAATAATATTAATAAATTTGATGGCATAAATTCACATACAATATAGAAAGATATAAAATTATCTATATTACTGTTCATAAATGTTGTACCTACATTATTAATACTAGAAGTAATCTAGAAGTATACATGATTATTAAACTGGGTACCGCTTAACTTTGTCATAAAATTGGGTTACTTGCCTTTACTTCCTGATTAAATTGCAACTTTCTTGTAGCATTATTTTCCGCTAGCTTTACAGCAGCTTTTCACTTGGTCAATTGGCAACCACTGTGCCCCTGAGGGCGCTCTCTCACACTCTCTCCCGTCCAGTCTTGCTCGTGGTCTTTGGCCATATGTACACTCGACTGAATGTCGTATGTTATGCTTGTATATACAACACTCGCATCGCATTGCCATATAAGTTTGTTGTCTGTACGCTGGAGAGTACGTGAAGAGGGCGAAGAGGGGGGAGGAGGCAGCAGTGTCTGACGCTGTGAGCACGGCAGTAATATGAGCAGTAATAAAATTTGAATTTATGACGAGATTCCATTAAAGCTTCTTCACCACACTCATCACACACACAAACTTACTTACGCCAGGACCGAGAGGGTTCGAGGAGGGTGGTAGCGTTGAGGGGCGAGGGGACAAGGGAGAGCGATACAATATTTGCCTTTACTGCCTTCACAATGCGCGATAAACAACTCGCTGAGTGGGGAACGGAGAGAGGGACGGACTAAAACAAATTCAGCAAGCAAAAACAAAAATCAACAACAAAAGAAAAAGTAAAACGCAAAAGCAAAAACAAAAACAATCAAATGCAAAGAAGCTGCCACCAGGCCACAGATGTAGCTGAAGCTGAAGCTGGAAGCTGGACTGCAACAAAATGCTCGTAATAATGTGATTTGATGCGGAATCCTCCGCATCCCCCCTGGCCACCTAGCACCGCTGTGCCTCCCCCCTGGCCCAGCTGCTGATCACATCATTTGCACGGCAGCTGGACAGCAACTTTGTCTGCGAGCTGGACAAGTTGCCAGATATACTCAGCAAATACATTCAATAACTGTCCCAGTCACAGTCACAGTCAGAGTCACGGTCCTTGGAGCTTGGGGCTGGGCGAGTGGCGAGAGGGGAGCAGAGTGGCAACTTTTATATGACTTCCATTTCATTACGCGTAAACGAATTGAAATGAATTTTTATTGCGCAACAACAAAACGAGCAGACAGCATTTCGATTGCTCTTGATGTTGCTGCCTTGGCATTGTTGTTGTTGCTGATGCTCTTATCTTTTGTTTAATGTAAAAACTTTGTTCAATTGAGCAGCGAAATTAGTCGTCGATTAATAATTTTGCACGTTTCGATTAAGTAGTCGACAAATTTCAAATTATTACCTCACTTTTTATTCACATTTATTTTCTTCTTTTTTCTCGAGACAGAGAGACAGAGAGAGAGAGAGAGAGGCAATTAGCATGCGCTAATTAAATAATCACAGTCATAAATACCCAACAGCCTCAAGATATCAAGCGAGTTATTTTTATTTTTGTTGGTTGTTTTTGTTGTCAACTCCCACGCTACGATAAGGAGTCGAGAGTCTAGAGTCAGAGTTAGAGGAGCTCCCACGCTACAGAACTGGAGTAATTGTCATTAAACATTGGCAGTTGAAACGATACTCGTCCGTTTGCCGCTCAAACGCTTTTCCAGGAATTTCACTCGTTTGCTGGAAAATGAAAATGAAAAATAAGTCAACAGAAAGATTCGAATTGTGGCTCCTTTTGCGGCGGCCGGCGACATCGTCGGTTTCCCATCGAACTATATGAAGAGTATGCTGGCAAACAATAACAACAAATTGTTTAACAACAAAATATAAATCTTAATTGAATTGTGATTCTCTGACAGAATGTCTGTCAGACTGGCTGGCTGGCACTCAAACTCGCACTCACACTCGCTCAGAGCCCTAAAGAGCAGATAGCCCGATAGGAGCAGCGGTATCCCATGGTTCAGGTGGAGCTCTGGGGGCATTGTTTGAAAGTGGGTGTGTTCGACAATCGCAACCAGCCACAACATTGACTTTTGTGTACCTCAAACGTGGAAGAAGACACTTGTATCCGTATCTAAGTATCTAGTATCTGCTATCTGGCTTTTTGTGTTTTATGAATGCTTGCATTTGGAGTTTTATGACCAGAGTACACATGTCTTTATTAAAAACCATTATTGGTTGCGCACACAACTCGATTGTTGTTATAAACACAAGAAAGTTGCAAGTGGCATGAAGCATGCAGCACGGCCATAAATGACTAATTGCTCGACGATTGTGCGAAATCGCTGCAATCGCTGGGAAAAGACAATATTTAGATGGCGCAAGCAAAAGACTTGTCAGTGTGCAAGATAAATTCAAATCAACATGTAATTGAACAGCAAATGAAAGTGAAAGTTCAATAAAATGCATTTTCAATATTCATCTATCGTATAAGATATTATTTATTTTATACTGCAAGTAAATAATTCTTAAATTTGGAAAAATCCATATTACCCAAATTGTACTCGCTTTCATTACATAGTGTTTAAGTTACAACACATAATACAATTTGCACTCATTTCGTTCTCCACTTGTTTGGGAATCCTCGAGTGTCTTCATGCTAATGCCTGAAATGAGTAAAGTAGAAAGGAAGATGTCAAGTTTTGTGCATACTCGTATTGTGCAGTTTGCTCGTGACCTGTAGAGCATTACGAAAATCGCCTACGGCTTATGCCTTGTGAAATAGTTCAATTTCGAGTACCTCAAGCCCTAAGAACTGGCCCTAGATCAAAACAGCACTAAATAGAGCACAATAGAATAGAGGATTGTGATGGAGGAGTAGGAGGAGGAGGAGGAGGAGGATTGAGGACCTGCTGCCAATAACATGCAGAAGATTTGGATTTAAATTAAGCTAAATCCGCTGAAGCGCACAGCAGAGCACAGATCAACAGCGAGTATGTGTGCTCCGCTAATAGACAACAACAAAAAGATGTATGTAGATACGGATGCAGTTACAGATGCAGATACAGTTGATGCTGCAAAACGGGTACCGCTTAAGTGCCACACACTACAAGTACCTACAACAGATACAACAAAACAGTTCTGCTGGACAGCGACAAGTGCCGGGGCTAAAACTGAGGCTGAGCGATGACCATAAAGTAGGCTAAAACCCACTTGGATGCAGCTCGTTGCCCGCTGTTGCAGTTGCAGTTGCAGTTGTAGTTGCTGCCGCTTAATTTGCATAAAACTCCAGATACACGTTGCTGCAAGTCGCGTGAATGAGAACTGGCAGCTGCGAGCTGCGAGATGCGGCGCGCGCACGCCAGGCGCAACTTCCTGGAAAAGGACCGCCAAAGTTGTTGCCGCTTCTGCGTCTCGCTCTCTTTCTCATTTCATGCTCTCGCTGTTGTTGTTGTAGCTGTTGTTGTTGTTGTTGTACCTGCCGCGTGTGAAAAAAACGCCGTCCCAGGCCAAGCCGGGCGAGTACCAGTTTTTGTGCTGAGCCGACTTTTAGTTTTGCCAACTGCAATCGATACTTTTGCCTAGCAGCAATGAGCAGAGGGACAAATTCAGCATCGAACGACGAACTTGTTCTGTGTTGTCGTATATGTCATTGGCTAAACGGAGGCAAGGCTCTCAGCTCATTATATCTAATATCTTGCTTATCTTTATGTATCTCGATCTTTAGTTGAGCAACATTGTCAACTCTGCCGCTGGCCATTTTCATGAATGAGACGAGCCGAAAAAGAATCTCAAGAAAACTCACACACAACGATCGATCGTAATAGCGGCGATCCTCACTTAAAGATAACCCAAAAAGAGACAGAGGTAGATGGAGAGGGAGAGAGAGAGGGAAAGCTGCGTGTGTTCGCCCTATCAATCTCTGCGCAATTCCTAAATCTTTTTCATCAAAGTTAATCATTGGAAAATCACATCCTGTTCAGTCAACGATCCTCCTCACACATGTGCAGAGATTAGTGCAAATTTCATTTAACATCTATCTTTCGAGTGCTGCCAAGCGTATTACGGATGGATGAGTAAAAGTATCTCTTGAAATGTTATTTCCTGGATCAACTTGAGCATCACAACAACAACCACACGTAAAGTGCTTAGGCAAATTTGCATAGGCATCAGCTCAGGTCTAAGGATACGCATATTTGGAGTTCTACCCCCAAAATTAAACGCTACGTTACGGTTCGCCACTTGACAGCTGTCAAAAGGCCAGGCAAATATTTTGTCAGCCAAAAGAAAAAATACACAGAGCAAGCTCGAGGGGAAAGGGCAAGAACAGAGAAAAGGGATGCCTAATTAAGCCATTAAAGGCAAAAGTAAAAAAGTGCATTCGCCGTGTTGTTTTAACAAATTCCCGACAGCGGAAAAATTGTTGGATCTTTTTTGGTTGTTGTTGTTGTTGTTGTTGATTGTTTGTGTTTAGATTTGAGAAAAACTCACGAGTGCGCGTGCGCCACATCGCATCTTAACCCTATTCCCTGTTCCCTGGCCTAAGTCTTCACTATTCTGGCTGAAATCGGGGCCAGGTAGGTTGGGAAAAGGTTAAGAATGTTGGCCGTATATTGGGCCTTTGTTTGCATTTGGATCAGTGCTGCACGCGTTCATAAAACGCATCAGCGAATTGGGCATTTGGGAATCGGGAATCGGAATTAAGAAATGTATTGGACAAACAGTCGGCAAAACGCTAAAATCTCTGTTTGGCTCTGTTTGCTCACATTCATGGGAATATGGAAGCAGCAGCCCAGCGAATGCCGACGCCAGTCTCTGCTCTTAGGCTCTCTCAGGCTGCCATGGCCCATTGAACATCCCATTCGATCCTCAGCGAGCCCAATCCACTTGCCACTTTGCCACTTGCCACCAACCACGTAGCATAGCGCGATGTGCTGGGCACTTTATGATATTTGATTTCCTCATTTACGGATTTAATTTTCTTTTAAATTTACCGATCGACTACTCGGCTCTCTACCCGTTCCTCCTTCTGCTTCTGCTGTCATCCTCCATCCTCGCTCACCCAAGGCGAGTTCCCCATTCCCTTTGCTGATCCCTGTTTCTTGCTCTTTGTTTAGTTTTGGATGTTTTATCGCTTGATGGGTTGGGTTTGCTTTGGTTTGCTGCTCGGCTGCTGTTGACCCGGGGGCGCACTGCCAACTCATGAATTGAGTTGTGCCTCAGCTGACCATGAATTATGCACCTAGACGTGATCCACAAACCCACTCAACACATTCAAAGTCAAGACATCATTTCATAATTCCTGTGTATGCATTTATTGTACACTTTGCCCAATTCATCTGTTTACTTTGCCAAAATTCTCATCACATGTGGCCGAGTTCAATGCCCAACATTTTGCACTGATCTCGGCGGTAAGTTATTGACCTCAGTTTGTTTGATTCCTTTGGCAACCTTTCTCAACAAATTCTGGGCAAACTAATTAATTAACGATCGCCGTCATTCGCGCTATACCCCGTTGATCTCCACTCATTGATCCACACTCATCACCCAGCATGAGATCGCTTTAAATGTTGCCTCCCCCAACCCCCTGATTCTCGCATGCAGGTTCCCTCCTCAATATACATAACCTCAATTTGTCGCCACATGTCACACCAAAAAAAAACAGAAAACCGATCGTCGAAGATTCCGTTTCGCTTTAGGCGCCACCAGCTGCTGAACCTCTCCCTCTACCACTCGTTTTTCCAGTGCTCAGCTCAGCGCCTGTTCCCTTCTCATGTAAACGGCTGTTGATGACATCTTTGGCACTGGCTGGCTGCCGCCTGGCGTTTCATTTAATTGAGTTCACAGCCCAAAAACAATAACAATAAAAATTAATTCAAAAGCAACAAACACCCTGCGATCAACAACAATGAAATTTTGGAACCTTTTAACCTTTTTCCGTGTCGCACAGTCCCCGAGGTTCGGATCACATTTAATAGCCAAGCGAAGAGGCCGAGGCGGCGCTGAAGACCGCAGAGACCACTCCTTGATCTTCGATCTTCAACGTTGCTGTTGCTGTTGTTGTTGTTGTTGTCGTTGTTGGCGCTACGCCGACGCCGACAGCAGCTGCCGTTTCATTTTTTGGGTTGTCAATTCAATTAAAGCCTAGCCAGCAAACACACGAAATTCAAAAACTCCAAAAACCGAGAAGAAACCGAAACGAAGATCGCCTCAATTAGAACCTCTTAGGAGCGTGCGTGTGCCACACAAACAAATTAAGAGAATATTAACCGAAATATAAAAGAAATGTTACAAAAATTAGCTGAAAAATTCTTGTGGTCTACTCTCGTCTCTTGGGACAGACGGACAGAAAGAGAGACTTGGGATTACTTGCAGCTCCTAATGAAGCCAATCAACATCAACGCCTGCTGACTTGTTGATCTTTTGTCCATTGAATGGTGCAATTAATGCATTTGTAGATTTATTAATACGGGGCTGCACTTTGTCGATCTGCTGTGCTGTTGATCGCTGTCGATGGTCGATGGTTGATGTTTGATCGTCGCTGCGTCGCTGATCGCACGATGAAGATATTTCCTTTCTCACACTTTCCACAAAAAAAGAGCCAAACGAGAAAGAAAAGAAACATTGTGGATGGCGGGGAAAAAAACGAGCGGCATGAAAAAGCATTCAGCATACAAAACATGACACGATGACAAGCAAAAAGAAGCGCCAGGCCACGGGCAGCCCAAGATCTCCAGATCGAGCATTAAAACTCAGTCAGTTCAGAGATCTGTTCTGTTCTGTTCTGTGCTGTTGGGTTGGGTTGGGTTTTTGGTTCTGTTTGATTCGGTTCAGTTGACCAACGGAACAGGTAAGACAGAGAGCAGGCGAAGAGCTGGGTCAGAGACGATCGTGTGATCAGTTCAGTGAGATCGTGTGGAGTTAATGCGAGTATTAAAACCTTTTAATAAAAATCTTTAATGAATCAATGAAGTCAGCTTCAGCTCTCGAATGAATGAAGCGCGAATGCTTCGGCTGCAGTCCAGATCGAGAGGAGAGATCGCGCTGCACAATGTAGCTGGTAGATGGTAGATGGGAGATGGTAGGTGCTGATTAGGCGCATTAATCGATTTAAGCCACAATCATTTTTCCCCCAGCATCGCCCAAATCCCAAATGGAATGTGGGAGCCTCGGCTCGCGGCCTCAACTTACTTAGTTGTTTGGCGTCTGGGCTTATCAAAAGGCATTCTTTTTGAATAAAAATTAAATGAATTAAATTAAAGGCATGCAACGGTCTCACAGCCTGACAAGCTGCCAACTAAAGAGCTGCAATAAAATTGTTTTTAATCTTATCTGGCCAAGTGGACAGCCGGAGAGCCTTTTAGTCCAAGTCCGTGTCCCAAACAGAGTCCTCTCGCTCTCTGACTCTTTTTCACCCCAAACGAACATAAAACCCACTAAATATGCTCGACTTATGGCGCATTATTCGCTGTTGCAGCAGCTGCTCAACTGTTCCGCATTGCATGCGAATACACTGCGAGAAACACCCAAATAAATAATCATTTGGCAATTCATTTGAAATGCAAAGTTTCCCTTCCCATTGCCGTGTAGCAGGAGTCGGCTGATAATGCATTCATATCAGTTAAAGTCGCTGCCATTTAGTTTTTAATACTCATTAGCGGACTTCGGCGCACTTTTTTGTGGCATATGCCGGAACTTGGAACACACAGAACGATGAACGGAGAAAGGAGAACGGAACGGAAGCAGTGGCCACTTGACGAGCAGCTGGCAATTTGCGATTACCCCTCAAAGGCCCACATTCCGTCTCATCCTCAATGTTTTAGGTCCATTTATCTAGTCGGGGCGACGACAGCTCAAAGAATGCCATACACAACGGGCAGTCGCTTGGTCAGGTTTGGGTTCACTCTCAGCATCGACATCGGCATCAGCATCGGGTGCTGGGTGGTCGCTCAGTTGGCTGCTGCTCTGTCGCTCTGTCGGTCTGTTTGTTGCGCTGCTGTGCGGTTGGTCCGACATATAGATACTACATACTACACCACACTACTACCCATCGTTGTCCATGCGCATATGTTGATGATGAGCAGCGGCAGCGGCAGCGGCAGCTCTCGCTCTCAATCACAATCTTGCTGCTACTGCCACACGCGGCATGCGGTCGTCAGTGGACGACTCAAAGAAGTGCTGGTCAAATTGCAGCACCAACAGAGGCATCAGAAGCAGCAGCAGCAGCAGCAACGGCAGCAAATGAAGTGATAAAGCTGCGCACGCCAGGGGATCCCAGCTAGCGATGTGCATGTGACACGAAACGATACTCCCAAATATCTTAACTTTATTATGTTTCGACTTATACATTCATTATAGGCAACTTGAGCTGTTATTATACTATGACGATTTTACTTTTATCGCTTTTAAACTATCGTGCGTCGTGAGTCGACACGAGCCCATCTCTAGCTCGAGTCGCTTGCAGTTGATGGTCGTCTTGTGCGACATTCCCACCGTGGACCTTCGATAATGTTAATATGCCGCCTCATGTTGCGGCATTTGAATAAAAATTGTGTCATGCAACGCAGCCTCAGTTGCTTGTCTTATCAGCGAGCGAGAGCGAGAGCGAGCGAGACAACAGACAATTGTGGTGCGACAACTGTGGATCGCATTGGTGGGTCCAACAATTATCAACGCTGTCTTCGTTTGGGCCAGGCTAATATGTGTAAACCATGTTAGCTACGCTTGAACAATAATGAAGACATTATTAACTTGTATTTTGGTTGATCGCTGAGCACAGCCTCTTTCTCTCCTCTCTCCTGTGCTTCCTGCCGCAGCTGACAGGCATTATACTTGCTTACTTTCCTACTTTCACACACCACACACACACACACACACACACTCGCACACAATCAGTAGGAAACTCCTTATCGAAACTGAGGCTGCTGCTTCTGTGGCCATTCTTTAGCTGTCAGTTGGCCTCTGCCTGCGGTCCTGGTCTTCATCTTCAACGTGTGCGATGAACAGTTAGTTCCTTTGTCGGTGATTTGCGTCGGCACATCCTTTTTGTGTCCTCCCTTCAATGAGGGTGGCCCTTGCACAACAGCAACTGCAACTGCAACAGCAACTGCCACTGCAATTGCAATTGCAACAATAAATGTTTTTTAAATGTTTTGCGCCACGAGTGGCCTCTTGCCATTTTCCCATGCAACCGAAAAGTCTTTTGTTTTCTTTTCCACATTCATATTCACTTTACTCGGATTATCATCCATCCAATCCATCCATAACCTCGCCCAATTCCAATTGCGAGTTGTTTTGCATATCGCAGCGGCCCATTAGCCAACCAGATGATGTTCGTTGTTCCACATGGCCCTCTCTCGCTACTTTATTTATATTCCTACTCCATTTCAATGTCAATTCTCATTTCGTTTTCATTTTCATTTCAGAAAATGGAAATCGCATTCGATGGCATAAAGTGGCCACCGTTGTCTGGCAATTGATTACGGCAGCTAATGGCCCGTGTGTCTGCCGCAATGTCTACAATTTGCAGTCGCTTCTTCTTCTTCTGGCCCCCTCGCCATTTGTAGCCAAACATCAAATGCGGGGTCGGCTGTTGACGTGGCCCAGAAACCAGATATGAGCTAATATCATTATGCCACGCCAATGTGCAGAGATACTTCGAGTTGCGAAATAGCTTAATGCACAAGAAATCAAGTAATGAAAGTACTTTGTGGATTTGAAAATGAAAAGGAACCGGAAAAGTGATCAAAAGAATGCCATAATATCGCGGGTTTGAGTTGGAGCCAAGACAGTGAGCTAATTATAATTTAATGTTCGATTTAGTATATTAAATTATTGCAAATGCATTGAGAACTTCAAAATGTAAGTAGATTCTGAATATGCCCAAAATTATATTAACTCAAATAATCAAATAAGTAGGCTAAGAGCAAAGGCAATAAGAAATAAATAAAATATACATATGTCATTAAAAATATATTTATTATATTGTTTTTTATCAAATAGAAAATGAAATGTAACTCCAAATTCGTCAAGAAGAACAAAAATTATTTATTATAGATTTTTGTGAATATTGAATGTTGATATAATATGATTAATTTGAAATCAATTTCACTACTTCAAGCTAATTGATATATGAGTGAAGCGAAGATTGGTTTCTTGTAATTGCTCCCAGGAGTGTCTCGCGATCATCGCTCGCAAATCCATTAGATGAATCAAAAGCGATTTCTCAGCAAAAATATAATCAAACAATAAGCACACAATAGCAACAACTGAATGTCGCTATAGAATGTGGAACCCTCGTTAAAAATGAATGAAAGCTTATTAAAAATATTTCTTTATTATTGCGCAAAAAACGCAGGAGAGAAAACCAAACTTGGAAGCAGCAAAAACAACAACAAAAAAAAAAAACAAATCAACGCAAAGTCCCAAGACAAAAAAAATTATATAAAAAAGCAAAAAAAAAAAAACAGGCGTACAAATGTTAAACATTTGCCACGATGCCATGACGAGAGCTGACTGCAAAGAGCGCTCCCGAAACTGAATCAACACACTGACTGACTGCTGGACGATCTGTCAGTCATTCACTCAGTCATTCAGTCAGTCAATGCGATCCGCTGATGATGATAATGACAATGACAATGACGGAAGGCATGAGTAAGGCCCGAGTTTTGGTGGATCTGCAATGCAAAACTCTCCGAAATGCCAGAGAAATCCTTAACGAAAGAAATAAATCTCGGAGAGCTTTCTAGTTTTTGCTCACACACAACTGGCTGTCTCCGGAGAATTGCACGCTTCCAATCCAGTAACAGATTCCCAGTTCTTCTCATTCTGATCCTCCAAGAAGTAGCGACAAAAACTATGTCCAGCCAGGACTGTCAACCAAAATGTGATGCGTACACAAAAATGCCTAAGGCAGCATTTTATTTTTTTGTGATTTTCGTTTTATTGTTGTTGCTTACTTCAATCAGATTTTTTGCAGTCTGCATTCCTGTATTTTTTGAAGATGTGTGTTGTTGTGCTCCTTTTTCTGTGCAAAACTGTCACAAGAAGAGAGATTTTTTTTTGGGTTTGTGGCGTTTTTTGCGCCCATCGCATATTTAAAATTATGGCCCGAGTTGTGAGTTGGTCTTGAACTTGGACACTGCGTCTCAGCCATGGCCATTTAAAACGTCTTCGAAATTAATATTGGAAGCAAAAACTGTGAAATGCTGTGAAAAGAACGCCAAAGCGAATCCCAAACTGAAACAGCGTCCGACACAAAAAGCAATTTTTGTTCAAATCTCGCAAAAAACATCATTATGATCATTGTGAAAATAATAATGATGGTCGTGATGATGATGAGGATGGGGATCATGGAGCCGAGTCAAGACAAGCGAATGACGAATAGCCCATGGGCCGTCGGAACGAATGGGAAATTTACGGAATCCGCGACGTTCCACAATTCTGCAAGACGACAATTAAGCACGAACTCAGCCAAAGGCCAAAAGGAATTCTCAACTAAAAAACGGCAGAGGAAAAAACCACAAAAAAAACTAAAGGCAAAAGCAAAAACAAAATCAACCGACAAAACTCCCACGGGCCACCCAGTGCTACAATTTTCACTCTTTCCGACACTTTCCCAGCCACACCCAGTCACAATCCCTGAAAAACCGAACCAAACCGAACCGAACCCAAAAAACCTCTCCAAGTGTGCTAGAGACGTGGGCAAAGTCAACAGCAACAGCAACAGCAACATCAGCAACAACAACAGCACTAAACAAAGAGCCAAACACAAAGCAAAGACAAAAGATCGGGAAAAGAAACTATAAAATTCTGTAGCCAAATGAAACATTTTTATGTGCTTGTCCATCCGTCACAAATTATATAATTATCACCTGTATATTGGATAGGCCGCTTATCGTTGCTGTGAATCTGCCGCTGCCTCCGACGTCGACGTCGCTGCTGCTCGAAATTTTCGATTTGTGACGCTTAATGTCTTAATTTTGTTAGAGTATCGTCTATCTTGAATGGGTTGGCCTAACGCAGCGCCCATGTGACCAGGTGGTCACCCGAGGTGTCCTCCTCGGGTTTTCGGCTTGTCTGCCCCTTATCTTTCCACGAAATGCCACCCAAAATGCTCATCTTTATGCGCGCCGACGAGGTCGCAGTCGCTGTCAATGGGGAGCAGAGAAAGTGACGCTGCAGCGCAGCGCACAACTTTCATTCAAGAGAAAAGATCAGCCAGCAGCTACCGCAACAACAAGAACTATCTTTAGGGATGCTCGACTTGAGATTACACATTGCTTAAATGTTCTCAAGCTATTTGAGCATGGGAATGGTTCACAAAGAGAATTATCTAATTTATTTCGAACTAAAATGCATTTGCTTACTCTCGTTTGTCGTTTGAAATTAGTATTTATTTGTTGTTTATTAATGAATTTAAAACAAGCTTGATTTGATACCCATATTTGGAATGTTATCGATATGAATCAATCTATTCTGCTTCCTCATAGCAAATATGTGAGAAAAGTTTAAAAATGGCAAACTTTTATTGCTTAGCAACAGCATAAATAAATATGTTGTCTAATAAAAAGCACAAAATCACAAGTTATTAAACTAACAAATGTAAGCGATAAACTCCTTGTAGAGTATTTCAACAACAAGTTGGAAAGGGCTTGTTTGAAAGGCCATGACACTTTGAATTCTGACTAAATCAGGCTTCATTAATTATGGACTTGGCAACTGCTAAGTAAGTCAACACACTTTGTTCAGTTTTAGTTGAATCATTTAGCCACTGACTAGCATGGAGCACGCCCATGTCATTCGTCAACGGCTTTGATTGCCACACCACGCCATCCGTTGACCAGATCTCGGACAGTGGGCTTGGTGTCCACTTCGTCGTACCTTCTTGATGGGCATGTTGTTGTCCGTCATCTCTCGAACTGGGCGTGGTGCTCATCATCGTGTTGTCTGCTTTTGTTGTTGTTTTGCTATTGGCGCCATTTTGAAGGCAATTAATTTAAATTTTTCCGCGCGTTAATTGCACAATGACAAAGCTGTCGTCGCTATTTGGTCGGTAGCCAACGGCAGCCAGCGCCTCATCTTCATTATTTGCTGTTTAAACAACAGTTAAAGACAAGTTGCTGCCGTTGTCGCCGCCTTGGCATGCCAAAAGCACACAATAACCGGCAACTAGAGGCACTAAACTGCCGACTTAGTAGCAGCATCCAAAAAAAAAATGACACACACACAAAAATACTACTAATAATATGAAGATGAAAAGAATTATAGCCGATTCGGAAATACTCTTGCTAACTACTTAAAAAATGAAGTGTGATGAGCATATGTAATTATATATGTTTGTACTGTGATAAAAATTTAATTGTGTATGAAAATGTTATTACATTATTTGTGAATAGTATAATAGACCTCAATAATAATGTTTGTCTCTCAGATTTACATCGAATATTTGATGCAGGATGTATGATAAAGTAGATGACATGTTTCATAACTTACCCACATCCGCTATATTTATCAGTGTTCTTCTGATATTATCATTTTGGAATGTGGCTGTGATCTAAAAATAGACAGCAACAAAATGGAATGAAAATCATTAATAGTCGGAAAGACTTGGCAATTTTTTAATAAAAATAATAACAATTTCACTGTATTTCCATGTCGAATAAAACTTAATATAACTCATTAAATGATGCTAAGTTTCCTTTTGCAGTTGCATCCTGTTTGTATCATGCTAGCAACTCTTGCTTAAGAAAGTGTGTAAAAACACCAAACAGCACTACAACAACAATAGCAACAACGACAATAGCAACAGCAACAGCAAAGCTTTCTGGTGTTGGCCAAAAGCCACTCAGCGTCGTCTTAGCCAGCGATAGCGGCAGCGACTGTTTGTCTATTTGTTTATGGCCTTAAGCCAAGCGGCCTGTCAATAAGTGTGGGAAAAGCCAACAAAGCTAGACGCGCCTCACGATCGTCACGAGATCACAATTGATCACACACTCCAAATGAAGAAACCGCTCGAAAGGCGAAGAGAATGAGACGGAACATAAACGAGAACGAGATGGGTAGAGCGGTGGACAGACCACCCAAAAGGGGCTTTGGCTTCCTGGAATCAGGACTATAGCGAGGTTCAGTCTATATGCGATTAGATGGCCATGGCTAATTAATATGTGGCCGCTTTTTGGCACAATTGTTGCGCTACCGATGGTTGAACAGTTCCAAGAAGATTACACACACAAACACACACTCGCTCAAAATAATTAAGTTGTTTTCGGGGTCATTATTTTTCACGGCTTTTGTCGGCACAAGTCACACAACAACAACAGCGAGCAGAGTTGGAGGGTCTTCGTAGGGAGCAGCTGGCCACTCAAAATCGATTTCAGGATCCTTCAGGCGCATCGAATGTGGCGTTTACAGTGATTTTTTGATCGAGCGTCCTTGTACGTGGCTCGCATTGTGTTGTGCTTGTGGCGGCCCGGGTCAAAGGTCGGGCAGCTGATGGCCTGCCAGTGGCATGCAACATTGCTGGCGGCGTCGTCGAGACGCGTCGAATTTGTTGGCGCCAAAAAGTGGGAAAGATTACAAGAGAATATCTGATTCGCACTCCATAAACTGCATAGCTTAATGTCTGCCATCCCCCCAACAAAAAACTAATAAGCATTGTGAATGCAGGAAGTGCAGCATACGCCACACACAGAGTGTTCGAGTGGGAGAAATGGATCCAAAAAAGTGGCGCCTAATTCGTTGGGAGGCGCCGCCTTTTGTAGTTGTCTGACGCAATAATTAAGTCATTTAAATTATTAGATGACAACGAAACAACAACAGCAATCAGTACAAACAAACACAAGCACACAAGGCGAAGCCGCCTCGAAAACTCATTGATGACTTTTGACTATTTTTGGCCAAATCGAAATCCTCGAGCGAGAGAGAGAGACTGAGACTTTACCGAAATGTTTTTCTTGGCACAGCGTCGACGTTGACGTCGACGTCGCAGGTTTTTCACACGTTCGCGTTTTTTCCTTCACTCACGACACGGCGACAACTTGACGGTCGGTCACACACACACACACAGCACTGAGAGGAGAAAGATTTGGGCATCAGTTAATAAGTTTCCACATTTTATGCAAGTGTCGTTAAAATGTTTTCATTACGCGTATTTTTCTTTGAGGCATCTGGAAATTTTACACGCTTAAGTGGCGGCCCGAGGGGAAAACTCAATTGCAACTCTCATTCACATTCCCATTCACATTCACATTCACAATCACATCCACGTACACGTGCCCTTTAAACCATTCGCATCGGAGATCCGGTTCCGGCGTGCATTGACTTTTGCCAGACACTAGACACACTATAAACCCGGGTATATTATGCTAAACAACACAATCGTCCTTAAGTAGGGCTCTTCACTAAGCCCCTGTTTGGTTACTTTAGTCCTCATCTTCGTAACCTCATCCTTGACGTCTGACCATCTCACTTACTGGCTGGCGTGTGGCTGCTTGCAACAGCAACAACCGATCCATATGCATCCCAATGACTTTGACTGCCATACGCAATTAGTCAAGCGAGTAGAAGAAGTTTTGGCGTCGAATTACGCAAAACTAAGTATCTTTGTATGGCTGACAAAAGTTTCTTAAATGTTAATAAATACAATAGTTTTGAAATAGACCTATATAAAATTAACATGAATGACATAGGATTTATATAATTTTAAGTAATATACAAAATATATACTAAGTTTTTATAAATTGATCATTTTGGAAGTTCTTCATAAAAAAGGAACATTATGATATATTTATTGATCACAGATAATATTATGCAGTGCATTTATTTATTCAAGAAAAGTTAAAAAAAAAATGTTGTAAATGATTTTGTCTAAATAGAGATGTTAGATTGATGTTTCTAAGAAATATTAGTTGTCTTTATTTAGAAATTCTGCAACCACATCTTAACTTTCTTAAGGAAATGCAATAAATGTTGGCAAATGTTCGGCTCGAAATATTGCAAATTTTGAAAATATACTATATTACTTCGTTATGGTTACATCTTGAAACTGTTTTTATCTGAGTTTGTATAAAACTTTTACTACTCCAAATTTCGTATTAAAATTTTCCATCTCGTTACTAACAAATGTCACCAAACAAAATGGCTTTCACTCAGCACGCTTCGCTGCCCCTAACACCGCCATATTCATCGCTATTCACCCTTCACAATGGCTGCTTGGGCTGCTGCAGTTCGCACTTCCGGAAGCGGAGACCGCCAGCGTTGCCACAGCTGATGATAATGCATAATGCATTCCGCCTCGGGCATTTTTAATTGTTATTAGAAAAAGGAAAAAGCAGGCCAACAACAAAAAAAGAAAAGCACTTTAACTATGCAGCGAGATAAAGAGAACTTTAACACCTCTGCATTCACCTTTACCGCCGTAGCCTTTGCTTTTACCCTCGATCCACAGCAGCCGGAGCACAAAACGTAGCCAAGCATGCGAAGATAATTTCAACATTTTAAAGGCACTTAACAGCTCCAATGAGAGCAAGAGAGAGCGAGAGTAGGTGAGAGCGAAAGAGAGAGGCGACAACAACTAGGCAAAAAATGCGCGCTCATAATTTTTTGAAACATATTTTTTTGGTTTTGTGGCACGGGAAATATAAATTGTCCGGTCGAGTCGAGTCGAGTCGAGTCGAGACAAGTCGAGGCCGGGGGTAACCGAAAAAATTCTACACTGTCATCAAAGCGTAACTAAACGCCCATTTTTCTCAGCTGCGATCCGAAGTTGAAAACATGGAGCGGCTTTTTGGCCGCCGTCCATTTTCGGTAGTTATTAGTGGCATATTTTGGCCTAAAGTGCGTGAACCATGTCGAAAAAGTGGCCGAGCAACAAAATTTATTGTTTAGAGTAGTGAAGTTAACAACAAAATGGACCTCCCCAAGAGTCCGGAGTCCGCAGCCAGCGCGAACGACGCAGACACGCAACATTCGGCGAGGCAGGCAACACACAAAATATTAACGCCTCGAGCGAGCTACAACAACAGCAACAGCAACAACAAGAGCAGTTGATCAGTGGTAACTGTTGTTTTTGGTAGAGAAGCAGCAGCAGCAGCAGCAGCAGCAAAAGAAGCCAAGCCAAACCTCTTACCTTATTGGCCAAGTCGACCACCATCATCGTCAAACGCGAGGCCAAGAGGGAGGCAGAGGCAGAGGCGGAGGCAGAGACAGAGGAAGAGCCACAGTCTGTGGCAGCATCGAGCCTGATGATGATGGCGTTGATTATGGCTTATTTTCAAATCTCTTTTCATACCTCCTTTCTACTTCTTGGAAGTGGCCAAAGCAAATTATGTGGAGTCATCAATGGCAGCAACCACAATTCGAATGGGAGCAGCAGCTGCTCAGCTGGGGCAGCTTGGTGGGTGTGGATCAACACCACACCACACCACACCGCACCATACACATCTTAATTTCCCAGATTCCCCAGATTAGACTGCAGCAAAGCAAACAGTAAGGTCAATCTTAATTCTAATATCAGGAATTTTCCAGCAAAGTGGCGACTATAAAAATTAATTTTATTTGCCTTGATTATACACACAAGACTTTCGCTCAAGTTGTCATTTTCTAGCAATTTACAGAACAAGATCTCATCTTGCGCTACAACAATAATTCTGATAGAGAGTTTTTCACGTGAAATTACATTGCAAAGATCATTAAATAAGAGATTACCGGGCATAAGCTACGCTTATCCGGCCAATGATCGTGCTGATCTATAGAATAGACCAACAAAACATTTACAATATGCCAGCCATAATCGCCTCATGTCATGCCCATTACAGATGCTTACTCCCACTGCACTGCCAATCTATGGTACAGCTGCTATCGAGAACTCGCTCCACGAGCGATCTGGGATCTTGAATCGAAGCGTAAAATCGAGTGCAATAAAATGTTTTGGCCCGGCCAGCGTTCTCAGCAAGTGCCCAACTGTTTTGAATCAACAAAATTGGCTGAGGCAACAAAGAGGCGACACGCTCGCTAAACGGCAACCAGATCCGAGAGAAGGCAGAGAGCAGGGGATGCAAGAAGATGGACGCGAGCGCTGCCCATGATCGTAGCAATCATCGGCGAATGCAGCGCTCTCAGCAGTTGGGCAGCAGCAGCACCAGGTTCAGGCCAAGTTTTAGCAGCGGAACTAGCTGCATTTCTGCACGGCGCATTAGCAGCGAGCTGCAACAACAGCAACAGCAACAGCCGAGTCAAGCATAACAAACAGACGAAGTCGTGGCAGGGACTCGAAGTGTTGCAAATTTTTATTTGGAAGCAATTTTCACACCCTGTGCGACATCGGGGCGAACAAGAGAAGAACAACAACAGGACAACAGGAGAGCATCGTTCTCGACCCCTGCAGGACACACACATTTACATTTACAACTACACACTGCTGACAGGACACAGCGTGGCGAATGCAACTGTTGACAACTTCATGGAGCGCTCGACGGTTGCCGGTTTGCGTGAGTTGTGCGAGTCGCAAATGATGCCAAATGATTGCAGACCATATAAATTTCGATTGTAGCTGATTAGCAACTGAGAGTTACCTGCAACGTGGCATGAACACGCCTACCCCCAGCAGTCAGTGGGAAGAGCTGCCCCGTTGTCCAGAGTCAGCGTTTTAGTTGCGCTTACCCGGCGATTATTTGCAATTATGAGCTGAGATTTTACAGTTTCAAGCGACGCCTACAGACAATTTTCTCCTTCTTTCTCTGTCACTCTGCCACTCCCCCCTCGCACACTGGCCTGGGAATATTTTCTAACACTTTTCGTGAATAGTTTTGACTTTGCGACTTGTTTCATAATCACCTGCAATCTGGCCAAAAACCGTAACCTGACCTTGTCCAGCAAAAACTGCCCAAGGACAGCGCTGCCGTTTAGCACCCACACAGCATTGTGAGATGATGACCTTCGGGCATCGTTCGATCTTCAGAGAGAGCCTCGGGGGGTTTGTGGGCGCTGGTGTGGTTGCCCTATGTTTTGGCTATTGTGTGGCGTTGCTTTGGTTTTCCTTTCAGCTGCTGTTGCGTTTCGCTGTGACCTTAGACATTTTGATGGATTGGTTGCCGGTCGCAATAACAACATCAGAAACACCAAAACATTAAAACAAACATCGTCGACGCAAGGTCATTGGCTGAAATCGAATTCGCCACGTCTCGTTGCGGGGCTGCGTCTGTGTCTGTGTCTGCGGCTAACCATATCGCATGGTAATACCAATTTATATAGCCTTCATTATGGCCAAATTAAAACAGCTCATCAGCCATTACTCACACAACAGATAGCGCGCCTTTATGAGCCCCGCGAGTACAACCAAACTGCCCAGTTCCGAGCTGATCTGAGCTGAACTGAGCTGAGCTCTGAGATCGACATCGTATGTGGACTGCGGACTACCTACAGCGGTTTTATGATTTGTTTACTCGACTGCCGTGCAGTTTGTTGCCGCTGCTGCAGCATGGCTCATCAGTCTGAGAAGACTGTGTTCTCATCATTTGGATTTTCCGCAGCAATAAAATTAATAAGAACGCGCTAATTTTGCAGCTTCGGCCCCTGCTCCGCCCGCCCGTCTTGCCGCTGTCTGCGCCTAAGCAAATAGATTGATCGCTCGCATCTAACTCTTTCTCTCTGTCCCAATGCCAGACTGTGCCAATATTTGCACAGGCTGTGGCTCAGACCTCGGTGATCAGTTTTCAGTTCTCAGTTCTCAGTCCTCAGCTGCATCGCCATATCGCCATTTTGTGTGACGTCCAGGCGCGCTTTAATGACATTTACGATCACCCCGAGGAGCATCTCAGCAACAGCAGCGACAGGAACAGGCCTTAAGTCCTCAAATAATGGCCCATTAATAGACTGACATAATCTTTAAAAATACATTCAATTCATTGAGAATGCAACGACAGCAACAACGGCAGCGGCAACAGTGCGTTAGAATGCAATGGCAATATAGGAAATGAAATGCCTCTGAAAGGGGGATCTTCGACTCAGGCCAAGCGCCTTAGGTGCAAGGGAGCGCGCACATGCCCGAAATGCAGTCGACTTGTCCAATTAGTTGGCGCAACCAAGGTAGAAATACAGAGTCTCTATGTGTGTGTGTGTGTGTGTATGTGAGCTGAGAGTGTGTGAGTGTTTGTTCTGCCGAGTACATAAGCAGCGAGCACTCCGAAAAATATCAACTCCGAATAGCAAGGCGGGTGTAAAATCAACTTATGAATGAAAATTGCAGGCAGAAATATGAGACAAATGTGACACAAATTTTAACTTTGCAATGATGTGCAATAAATCAAAGCTAATAATAAAATATACTTTAAATTGAATTGCTTATAATTGATACTCTTACAATAATAAATTGTCCCTTATAATGACATATTAATTAATTGAATTGAGAAACAATAAATAATACAAAAAATATTATCATTATTTAATAAAGAAATTATTATTTAAACTCGAATTTTGGAAATGTTTTTTATTAAATATAGTATTTTGCACATTTTCGAAATATCTTAAAAATTAACAATTTAAGTATGTCTTCTTTCATACATATACTTGCATTTCTCAAGACATGTTAGCACAATAAAGCTAATAGTAAATTTCTGCTAACGGATCTTTGTATAAAAGACATATTGCCAATTTCTTAATTGCCAATCTGAATAATTCACATCACATTTAGTGCTCGAAATGCAGTCATATTTGCAAGAGTTCACATCAACAGCAAAGAGCAAAGAGCTCTGCCAATAAAGTGAGTAAATATAGCCTAAAGCTGTTGATATGGTAATAAACCGTTGTTGAATTTTGTGTGAAACTGTGCGAAATGAGTGTAATTAAATGCTGTTAGTGCAGCCATAAATTACAAACTAAAATAAATTCCATCAATCTGGCAAAACGATCGCCTCGCAGTAATACCGAAAACTCAAGTCGCAACATTTACCAATATTTCCGCCATTTCTTATTGGGCCCAGGCCAGCATAACGTCTATATACCACACACACACACACGCACACACACACACACACTCGTATCTATCTACACGCACACACTTACATAGCCACACACAGAGAGTACACACACACACAATCTCACTTGGCAGCTGCTCCAAGCATTTGTCTCTCATTGCGACACGACAGCTAGCTGCACCGCTCACACGCACGTCAGAGCAGGACCATGCGAGAAGAGGCCGCAAATTGCTCCTCCTCCACGATCGTTAATCGTTTCGACGAGCAGCAGAGCGACGGCAATAGCAAGAGCGACCCAGCAGCAACTCTATGCATGAAAAACCCACTGAAAAAGGCATGCGAAGCAGATGCACTGCCCCTATTTTATAGAGAAAAATATCAGAAAATGTTAAAATTACAAGTATTCTTTTTATTTACTATGTCAATACAAATTGTTTTAATTTTATATATAAATTTCAATTTTATAAATTCACATATTATTTTGAATTTTCATTTCGATTAAAAAATATTTATGAAGCAAAATATGAATGCATATTTATGACTGACATTTTATGAAAATTGTGTATTTATTGTATTAATTGAGACAAATCTAATGTCAATAGCTAATTTCAAACCAGAAATTCCCACTGGGTGAAAGAAACTATGTGCACACGAAGCAAGGCAGCTCGGCAACTCGTGTAACGACGACGACGTCGGCGACGACTGCGACTGTCATGTCGATGCTCGAGCCTCTAATTTGGAGTCTCTGGTTGGTTGTCGTCGATCCGCATGTTGGCAGCGAGTCTCGTCCGTCAGTGTCTCTCATTCGCCTCTCGTATTCGCTGTCGTCAACACACACGCGCACGCAACGACTACGACAACGACAACGACAGCTGAACAGGTTTAAATCTATTTGTCGAGTCGAGTCGAGTCGAGTCTCTTGATCGTTCCCAGGTAAAAGAACGCGCCGTGTGTTTCAGTTAAGCGTTGGCACTGAACCGGGTAACAATCTTTCACTCCTCCGCTCCGACTTCGTATATGATATTGTACAACACACACAACAAATCGTATCGCGTAAACTGTCTCTACTATGTAGAGCAAATGGAAAGTGTTTAAGTTTTTCCAATTTTCATTCACAAAACTGTTTCAAGTTTTTTGTACAAGTGAAACGGATCCAAACCAACAAACCCAAAACACAACAAATTTGTGCCAATATTCGAAATATCTAAAGCCAATAAAAGTAAACAAATAGGCGAACCGTGTGATCGCAAAATATATTTAACAAATTGAAGCCAATAAAATGCAAAACAAATTGAAATCGATAAAAGTGCGCATGCTAATGATGATTATGCCCAATTTATAGTGCGCTAATTGAACGTGAAATTGCCATAAAAAATATTTAGCTAGGGATACCATACTAAATAAACCAAACAATTGACAAGCGAATTAAGCTAAATAAATACCATTGTGACTGACGCTAACTGCTCAGTTTTACCACATAACAACAACATTAAATAAGTGAAAAACTTAGCCATGGATTTAAGTTACATATTCATCGTCTGCCTTCTGGCGCTATGCAGCGCCGACGCCGAAAGCAAACAGAAATCGGGCAGAGGCCGAGGCTCAATGTGGTGGTAAGTACGAGAACGAACACGAGTAGTACCTGCGAGGTGGAAAAGCGGGGCTCTAGTTGGGTCAGCAGGGCAGGCGGGGGACAAGCATGACATTGAAAATGCCAGCTGATAATCCGCCCACGCAACATTTGCATAAATCAACAAATTCGTATGGGGCACACAGTTCAAACAATTAGCGAGCGAGCGAGAAGAACAAGCGCAAACAGGCGACGGGTCTGGGGCTGGGGCTGAGGCTGAGAGTTGAGAGAGCCGAAAGCCAAAAGTCACAGTCAACAACAACAGCAAACTTTGAGGCACGCGCCGCGAATCCAGCGACAACAGCAATCACAACAACAACAACAACAACGGCGACAGCAACCGTTAAGAAAGCCACGAAAATTAACGCAAGATTTGTATATGATTTTCCCAGCCAAAGGTCTTGGCTTTAAAATGCCCAAAAATGCACAGCCACTACTGTGTATTTTTATTTTTATTATTATTGTTGTTATTGGTGTTGGTGTTATTGTTGCAGCACGCACAATGCGGAAGCCACAAAACGCAGCAGCCGCAACTTTGATGAAAGCAATTAAAAATTCTAAGCGCGCATTCAGCTTTTACCCAAGGGGAGGAACAACAGCAGTCTCTATGTGTGTGTGTGTGTGAGTGTGTGTGTGAGTGTGTGTGGCAGAGATAGTGACACACTTATTGTTGTTGCCAAGAAGCTGAGCTTTAAGTGTGTTAATAATACGTTTTGGGAAGAGCAAAGCAACAAATGCAACTGCAGCGACAACAGCAGCAAAAGCTGTTGCTCTTTAGTAATCAAGTTCGTTGCCTAA
This sequence comes from Drosophila formosana, assembly GCA_035045625.1. Lineage (NCBI taxonomy): Eukaryota > Metazoa > Arthropoda > Insecta > Diptera > Drosophilidae > Drosophila > Drosophila formosana. The sequence continues at coordinate 924,708 of JAWNOW010000030.1, forward strand.
GTCTTTTGTTTTTGATCAAACAAATAAAAAATGTGTTTAATCTGTAATTGAAAATGTGGTTAGTGCCCTAATAACTTTTTATAACGGCATAAATTTGCTGCTCAAATTGTTGCCTGCTGCCGTCGCATAAATCTTCTGCCATCGATTTTAATCCGCCTGGGAATTGAACGTGGAATCGCAACGCAATCGCAATCGCTGTTGCCGTCGCTTGTTGTTGTTGCGTATTTTATTATTACTTTTTATTGAAACAATTCCGTGTGTTTTTTTACACGCTTCAACGAGTTGTTTTTCTCTCTCTATCTCTCTCTCTCTCCCTCTGCATTACGCAATTCGCAATTGTTGAAAGGCAACAAAAACAACACAAGCAAAACAATGAGCTACAAAATATGAACTTTCCCACCGCAATCAACGGAGCAATTGAATTGGCAATTAATTTGCATACAGGCCGCTGTCAATAAACATTTGTTTATGCGCGTATTTATTTATTGCTGTTTAACAGTAATTTGTAACGAGAGCAATAACAGTTTAACAGAGTCAGTATTCGTTTCTATTATAAATAACAACATTTTCGAGTCGTTGTTGTTGTCAAGCAAGGCCGCCGCTGCCACACAAGAAAGATGACAGTAAATGGAAGCAAGAGCCGACAAGTGTCATCAAATATTTGTCAGTGTATGCGGCTGCATGAGTGTGTGTGTGCTGTGTGTGTGTGAGTGTGTGTGGCATGCATGAGTAACGCCGGCAATTGACGTGCTTAACAAAAAGGAAAAGCCGCAAGTGAAAAACCAAGAATAACAACGACAAACGACACAAGACTCAACTCAAGTCAAGTGGAAATGAACATAATGCCAAAAAAAAACACACACACTCACAAACACAACAAATACGCATAGAATAGCTTGTAATGGAAATGTTGTTGATCCGTCTTTTGGTCTTTTTGGGGTTTTGTTGTGCGTGTGTCGTCCAGCTGCCAGAGATTCCCGCACTCAATTTGTAATTAGGCGCAAAAAAGCAAGTGAAGCATTAAATAGTCTTGACACGCCTCGTCCCTCTTGCATTCCCCATTCCCCTCTTCCTGTCATATTAATTTTAATACTTTTCTTGATCGCTCTTTTTGCAGGGGCATTGCCAAGGTCGGCGAACCGAACAACATTTCACCCATCAGCACGGGCATCATGTACATTGATCCCGCCATTCATTCCACGCTGCGCCGCAAGCAACGGCGACTGGTGCGCGACAATCCCGGAGTGCTGGGCGCTCTGGTCAAGGGCGCCAATTTGGCCATTAGCGAGTGCCAGCATCAGTTTCGCAATCGTCGCTGGAACTGCTCGACGCGCAACTTTCTGCGTGGCAAGAATCTGTTTGGCAAAATCGTTGATCGAGGTGAGTTTGTTGGGAAAGGGAACTGACACTCAATGCGATCGCAATCTTAGCTCAATATCACTTACTTTGACATTGCATCAGGCAATTAAGCACACTCCAATTGAATCCTTTGCTCAAGAGCATTTCCCAAGTGAAATATGATATGTGATCTTTAGCGATGACGAACCCAAAACACAAAATATTGTTGTCAACGCCTCTTTGCAGGGGCTACTAGCAAAACTCACAACACACACGAAATTTGTTTGGGTTTCGGTTGTTTTTTGGGTACTCTCGATATCTGCTTGTTGTTGGTCTTATTTATGTTGTGAAATGTCACTGGTTGTGCGTGTGTGTGTGTGTGTGTGTTGCCTCAGTAATACGATCGGGCCACTTGCCACATGTGGCAAATGCAGCTTGGCCGGCCACTTTCGCTGCCTGTCAGCGTGGGGAACAATGGCGTTGCCTTGTTTGGCTCTGGCTGCACTTGCTCCACTTGCATTTCAGCATGTTTATGCTAATTGGCGCAGGTTGGCAGCACCGAACTCCATTCGCAGCCTCCGCAGCAGCAGCTCACAGCTCTCGAGTCGCATTCAAATCAATCAAAAGTGCTCGTTTGTTCGCCTGCTGTGACAGTTGCCAGTTTCAGATCCCAGGCGACCTGATCCCTCAGCTCAGAAACACAACACAACACAAGACAACACTTTTAGCTCCCCGGTGACAGTCGTCAGACGCGCGAGTCGTTCTGTCTGTCGGTCCGTTGTCCACTGACTGTTGTCAACAATAATTTTCATATAAATGTAAACACCGTTGCGTTGTTGTCCTGCAGTTTCAGTTGAATTCGAGTTTGCCTTTGGCGAAAACTGCATATCCTGCAGTTTTATTAGCTACTGTCCTGGCTACTACCTGGCGATCACTTTCCCACTGCATGTATCCCAATTCTATACATATATATTTATATATATATGTAATGTGGGCGTGCGCTGCGTCGCGTGCGTTTTTCTCTTTAGAACCTTTCACTCAACGGCAGCTGACTTTTATAGCCGAGGCTCTTGACCTTATCAAGAGCGGACGACGACGACTAACATCCTTTTTATGAGTTGCACTCTCTTGACATTTTATGGATTGTTGGGATTGTTGGGATTATTGGGCTGGTGACAGCTTTTTATCGCTGCACTTTCATCGCTCTCCTTTTTTTGTTTTATGTTTTTAATGTGCCCTTGGCCCTAATTAACACCTAGGCCATTAACACTTGGGGTTGCGTCTGCTTGCCACAGTGCCTGTCAAACTGTGCAATCGTGCATCTGTCTGTGTGTAAGTATGTGTTAATACCCTGGAGACAAGAGCAGACAACGCATCGGGCATTGTCCAAGTCCAGTCAGCCAGTCAGCAGGGGCACTTCGCTTCTCTCTATTTCAATTGCAATTTCAATTTCGATTTACGTGCGAGGGCAAGACAACTCAACTAACTTGTTTTCTAATTGGTGACACCTTGTCAATTTGGCATGCCACACGCTTTAATAGGCTGACTCCGATTAGTGTGTGCCTAAGGGTCTCTTTTTCTTCTTCGTCGCCTCGACTCCTGTTGCTCTTGGGCTGATTTTTTGCGCATTCTAATCATGAAGGATGACGAATGGACACACAGCCACCCCAAAGGACTCTGGCTGCCTGTGGCTTTTATATCAATGTCTAAACTATTCCTGGAACCTCACAGAGATCTCTTGGCTAAGCTGCTTACCTCAACTGTGCTGAGGCTGAACCAAATAGCTACCTGAAACTGAGATTATTCCACTGCAGTGGCAGCTTCTGCTCTCAATTTCATCAGTCGCTTGCCACGCCCAGCAGCAGCGGAAATCCGTTTAGCAATTACCCAAAAAAAAAAGAGTCCTCGATAATGAAGGACAAGTTCGGTGGAGAAGGAGAGAAGCAGAGAGGGGTATGCTCAACTCAAAGCTACTCAGATTACATACGTAAACACATTTTGTGGGCGTTGTTCCTGTTGTTGCCCCACACACACACACACACACACACAAGCGCATTGCATATTTGTTTGCTTGGGCAAATTAAAGAGTACCTGCGACACACCCATTATCCAATGTGAATGAGACTCATGAGTCCACTCATTTCTTTCACCACTTAATTGCTCAGTGTTCGCCGTTTTATTGTCTTTTGTTCGGCGTTGTTTCTGCGAAACATTTGCCAAGCTATTTACACGGCGTAAAAAACACAAAAAAACCCACAAAAGAGAACACCACCAAACACACACACACACACACGCACACACAGCACTTGCCACGCAATGTAACGCGAATTCTTGCTAAGCTAATCACCAAAAGTCAGAGTCAAGTTGTTGTTGCTGTCGTTGATGACGACGTTTGCGCATGCGCCGAACCGCCGACCGCCTTCTCTTATCACAGATTAAACATCGCACATATTTACCTTTTACGTGAAATTATTTAAAGAAAACAAAACCAAAACCGAAATGAAAACGAAACCAACACAAGCAATGCCACAGACACAGCCACAGCCACAGAAGAAACAAACAAACATTAACTGGGAATTGAACATGGCATAGCTAAAATAAAATAAAAAACAAAATAGAAGGAAATTCCGGGAAATCGGGAATTCAAAAGCGGCGAAATTAGGCGGAAGTTGAAGGAGAGCACACAACACGCAGCCTGACATCTCCCTGCTGCTTGTCAATCGTCACCTGCCACCCAGCCTGACAGTCAATCACAGCTGCATCAATCAACAGATGCAGTTGCCGTAGACAGCAAGTCAAACTAGACTCGTAATTAACAGATACATTGCAATAACTCTATCTGATTTATCGACTGTTGTTAGTAATAGAAAAAAAAAACAGAATCTTACAGTTACAACTTCAACTGTCATATTTCCATATCGAATTGCACTTTGAAGATTGTTCAACATTCCTAAGGAAATTCCAAATAGTAGTCGCTTGTTGTCGAGTACTCATAAATATGAGTATGAGTGTACAAGAATACTTAACATAGGCTACCTGAATGCGCGTTCATGTGTCATCTAGATACTGCTCGCATCTGAATATTTATGTATTTGTATCTGTATCTGTATCTGTGACTGTGGCTCTTGAGTCGCAGCTCGCAGCCACTTGAAAAATTATCTGCAACATGTAAATTCAATTTTCATTGTTCTTTATCTGTGATGGTCTCCTCGCTCTCGCTCTCGCTCTCGAAATCGAAACGGAGGCAGTTACTAAAAGTAAAAATAATAATAAAAAATACACACAGAGATATAAATAAAAATCAGGCAAAAGTAAAGTTTTGTACAAGGGCCACTCGAAGTGAACTGGACGCTGCCGGTTGTAGATGGAGCAAAGTGTTAAGTTGGAATTTATAGTTGAGCGTTTAATCTGTGTCAGTTTCTGCGTCAGTTTGCAGCCGGCCCCAGGTCCGGTGATAACTTGAAGTGTCATAATTGACCAGACTTTGGAAGACAAGTGCCATTATTCATAAGTAGAAGACGAAGGAATTTAACTGTTGCCCACGTCGCAATCACTTGAACAAGATTGAGATCTTGTCTTTGGGGGGTCGTCAGGGCCCCAAAGTGGAACACCCAGAAGGCAAACAACAGTTTCTCATACTCTTTTTCTCTCTCTATCTGTCTCTTTTAGGCTGCCGTGAGACGGGCTTCATCTATGCCATCACAAGCGCTGCTGTGACCCATTCGATAGCACGAGCCTGCAGCGAGGGCAGCATCGAGTCCTGCACCTGCGACTACAGCCACCAGACGCGCTCTCCACAGGCCAATCATCAGGCGGGCAGCGTCGCCGGCGTACGCGATTGGGAGTGGGGCGGCTGCTCCGACAACATTGGCTTCGGCTTCAAGTTCTCGCGCGAGTTCGTGGACACCGGCGAGCGTGGTCGCAATCTGCGCGAGAAGATGAATCTGCACAACAATGAGGCGGGCCGAGCGGTAAGTAAACCAATCGAGTTTCCATCCATCCTCCATTACATGTTTAAGTATATCTAATGCCATCGCTTTGGTTGGCTCGCAATTTACGACTTGCCTAATAAAAAGCAACGAATGCTTTTTTTTCTGCCGATTTCCGCCCCAATTGGCGACTTGTTCAGCCTGCTGCCTGCTGAGAGGGGGAGGCGAGAGAGAGACGTTACTGGGACTGTCTCCTCGATGCACTCGTTTGCGCCCATGTAGCTCGTATATTAAAATCGCTGACAGCTTCCAGCTCCGGAGCAGCTGCTGCACAGTGGATGATATCGCAGTCTGGGCCGATCATTTATCAATTAAAATGGCTTTTCGGTTAAACTACCGCTTCGATAATTATCGATTAATCAATGGCACCATTACGAGTTCAACAGCACTGGCTATCGATAAAAATTGGCATTGTTATCGCAGCTCATTGATTGACTTTATGCTCAGCATAATCATGCAGCTTGTTCAAAATTCCCAGCATAAATCTGCAGTTAATTTCCACACACATTCACACACTCATTTTACGAGAAGTGCAACCCACTGTGCGCCATGTTGTTGTTGTTGCTGTTGTTGTCAGCTCCTCCTGTGCCGCCCCAGTTGCTGGCTAGAAAGTAGCACACAGAGCCTGCTCCAGAGCTAGCTCGGAGCTGGAGCGCCACATCTTTGGGGCCACCATCTGTGTTATTATTTTATTACTTGTTATGGGCTACAACCATGATGATCATCATGTGCTCTGTGCTCTGTGCGCCTTGCTGGCTGCCAGGGCCCCCCAACTGCGTTGATTTCTTACTTTTGGTCAGGCCAATTACAACAACAGCAACAAGCATCGGCAGCAGCGGCAATAACATGCAACATGCGCACAGCAAGTTGCAACAACATTTATTGATTTTTAATAACTGCAACATCGTGGCAGGCGGGCCGCCAATCGAAGCGAGCAAAAAACAGCAAAATAATTAAGTGAAAAAGATATTGGAGGAGCTGCAACAGCAGCAGCCAGCCAGCCTAATAAAGTCATACTAATGAAGTCCCCCAACTCATCCGCCCTCCTCTCTGTTTCTCGTTTCTCGTTTGCAGCACGTTCAGGCTGAGATGCGTCAAGAGTGCAAATGCCACGGCATGTCCGGCTCGTGTACGGTGAAAACTTGCTGGATGCGGCTTGCCAATTTCCGTGTCATAGGCGACAATCTGAAGGCGCGCTTCGATGGCGCCACACGCGTCCAAGTCAGCAACAGTCTCCGCCAGAGCAGCAACGCGGTCGCCGTTGTCAGTCCCAACGCGGCGGGCTCCAACAACATTGTGGGTGGCGTCAGCAACAGCGGCAACGGACTGCCGTCCTCGGTGTCCGGCTACGATGACGAGGAACGCATGCTGAACGATCATATGCCCGAGCTGTTGCTGGAGAACAACCACGGGAGCAGCAAACAGCATCATCCCAATATGCCGTCGCCCAACAGTTTGCCCGTCGCCGGCGCCAGGGCACGCGGTCATGGCCGTGGACGCCAGGGACGCAAGCACAACAGGTAAACATTTCATCCACAAATAATCTATCTAAAAATCTATTATAATTGCTGTTAATTCAAACTGCAACTAACTGATTATTTGCCTATTTGCTATCGTTTGCAGATATCACTTCCAGCTGAATCCACACAATCCGGAGCACAAGCCGCCGGGTCCCAAGGACATCGTCTATCTGGAGCCCTCGCCCAGCTTCTGTGAGAAGAACCTGCGACAGGGCATTTTGGGCACACACGGCAGGCAGTGCAACGACACCTCGCTGGGCGTCGATGGCTGTGATCTGATGTGCTGTGGGCGTGGCTATCGCACACAGGAAGTCGTTGTTGTGGAGCGATGCGCTTGCACCTTCCACTGGTGCTGCGAGGTCAAGTGCAAGCTGTGTCGAACCAAGAAGATCATACACACGTGCCTGTAAGAGCTCCCCCTGTCCCTCTCCCCCTTCGTCAGTCTCCCCTGCCCCACAACTGTGTATGTGTTATGTATTGTCTACGCTTAGCCTTTGTTATTAGAAGTTAAGTAGCCTAGACTAAAGCCTAGTTAAAGTCCATGACCCGCACTTAGCCCTGCATACGAATATATATATTATCAACAATATCAGCGCCTTCACTCACCACTTTTAGCAGTATTACATACATATAAACATACATATACAAATACATATATAATATACCAGATCGTCTATAAATGTAGCGAGGACACGATTAAAGTGTACGACTTCGTTTTGCCCAGTTTTTAGTTCTATAATTTCAGCAAATTTTTGTAAATTACGTTGCTGTTCTGTAAGTCCATTACGAGTACTTCATTGTAGATTTAGTTTATTAGTTTTAGGTCTTACAATTTAACAATGCGCGCCTAAATCTTTGCCCAACCTCTTCCCTTTCAACAACGAAATCATTTTACGAATTCATTGAAAACAAGACTGAAATTCAATTGCGCGCAGCTCAAACTCTTCCCTCTCTCTCTCTCTCTTTTTAACTAACTATCTCACTCGCTCTCTCTCTCTCTCTGTCGAACAGCAAGAATAGCAACTGCTTCTCTAGTTTTTATTGTTGCTGTTTGGTTGACAGCGACTTTGATGCTGACAGCGCTGCTTGCATTTCGCTTTGCCGCAGCTGCAAAGCAAATGTTAAGCATACGCCGTGTGTGCCCCTTATAATTTTCCCCCTCTCCTTCTCCTTTTCCACCTCCCCCATGGAAAGCGGAACAAGTTTGACAAGCGAACCATCCGAATCGATTTTCCAAACAAATTTTGTGTACATAAATAAGTTTATGCTAGTTTAATGAGTGTGTTTAGTGCGTAAGTTAGCCTCTAAGTAAGTACAACAAATGCACGCTAGACGGCGCCACACACAAACAAAATCATGTATTTAATTCTGTTATAATTCTGCTTGACAAATTTTTGAAATTTACGCAAATCTGTCGATTTTCCCTCCACAATTTAATTTATGTTCGAGTATGTTGCCTTTCGGTTGTGCGTTCTAGGTATTACTAATAATTAATAAAAGCATTAATTAACTGATAATAATAACTACGAGTATAATGAATAATAATTATAAATTAGCACACTAATTCAATTATTTTTAATTAATTTATATTAGCACTTAGACAACATACAATTTTGTAAAGTATTAAAAAAAGATTTGAAATGATGAAAAACAACAACAACGACAACAACAATTGCGCATGCAATACACAAATCAATAAAAAATAAAACAACAACAAGAAAAACTTATATACGAAAAAAATTGCAACAACAGTGTGGAATTTATTTGTGTTTTTGAGCAATTATTTGGTTCAAGTGTGCGGCAATTAGTTGTGGCAGCCAAAGGCGGCCACGGGGCAGCTGTTTGGGGCACGGAGGGGCATTGAGGGGGGAATGTCGCTTGGGTCATGGCTGCTTCAGGTATTTCAATATTTGATTTAAGCAGCTCGGTGGCAGTTTCCCAAGCGCATTTTTTGTGTTGTGGCTGTCAGGCTGACCAACAACAACAGCCACTGCAACAACAAGTAACGAGCGAGCAACAACAACAACAACAACAGCAAAAACGACAGTTGCATCTTTTGTATATCGTCGGCGGCGTCGTCGTCGTCTTCAGCTTTGCCCCTGACAATGCGAACGACAATTCCGCGCTGTCAGCGTCCAGCGTCGAACGGCTTTCAACTTTCAGCGACAATCAGCCGCAGCAGCAGCAGCAACGGCAGGAGCATCAGGGCAGATGGACGAAGGGGGCAGGCGGTGAGCATATTGGACATGCAATTGCCTTGGCAACTATGCAACTGACAGCGACAGATCTAGACGAGGCGGCTTTGGCATCGGCATCGGTTTCGGAATCGGAATCGGCTGCGATCAGCCACAAGCAGAAGCAGCAGCAGCAGCAGCAGCAGAAGAAGTTGGTCAGTTTGTAACTCGGCTTACATTGATCCTGATTCCAGCTACTGATCTGCCAGCTTCAAGCAGTTGTACTCGTATATATGTGTGTACAAAAAGTGATCGTGCTACATGTGTCCGCCTCAGTTGACAGTTTTGCTTCGCTCTTTGATACGCTGCTGCAATTCCGTATCATTAAATGGATGGGAAAAAAAACCGAACCGCAATCGAAAGGAAACATCCGGAATGCGATGCGTTTGTGAGGAAGTTATCCTAGATTTTTCAGATTAAGAGTCACCACTAAAGAATGTGAAAATTAGTGGATATTTTTAAACTATAAATAATTACAATTAAGTTTTTTTGTTTTTGTTTGCAATATTTAATTTATTTTCTTTTTTTTTTTAATTACAAAATTAAATAATGTTTGTAGAATTGCTTAACTACTTTATATAAGTCTAAAGTTGACTTTCCCTTTTCAGCATCTCTTTTGCTTCCAACTCCCTTTTGACCGCCACATTATGTCATTTGTAATTAGAGCAGAGCTTCAAATATCTGGCAAATGATTCACGGCCTCAAACTCATAACAAAAAGCACACTGACACCCAGAGACGCCGTAAGAGAGCGAATGGAGTGCGAGGGGAAGTAAGTATTGTGGCTTGGCCATTGTCCATTAACATTACCATTACCTATTGCCCATTACCCATTATCCATTATAACCCCACGGGGCACATAGCAAGCCTAGTTGGCTGAGCTGAGCCAGAGTCGAGTACTGAGCGCTGAGAGGAGGCATTGTCTGTGGATGCCGCAAATATGGCACAGCGAGGCGACAATTGTTGTCTCCAAAGAGTCGTCTGCGTTCGCGGTCTCTGACATTGCTCCTAATCAATAAAACTAACGAGCGGATTAAGATTATGTTGCACTCGACGGCGGCCCACTGAGGCGGCCAAAAGCGGCGCACGCGCATCCCAAAATGGTCTGGCGGCCTAATGAATTGCAACTGCAACGGCTTTGGCAACAGGCGGCGACGGCAACTGGCCAACAGAAGAGGCAACGTGCAGCATACAAAATCAAAATGCAGCAGCATCTCTTGTGCTCAGTTTGTTGTGGATGTGACAATGACAGTTGTTGTTCGTCATGTTTGGAGCATGTTGCTCGCCTCAACTCGACTCGCCTCAAAACGCAACTGGAGTCGCCTCTTTGTGGCTCTTTGTGTTGTAATTGCAGACGCCACACGTTTGCGCCGCTGTTTGATTTGGCAAATGCAACGGTTCAACATGGATATCGCATCGATCCATGCCGCATTGCAGGCAGTCAGTCTGGCAGTCAACAAGGCAACAAGGCAACAAGCATTCAGGCAGTCTCAGCCGCCGCTCAAGATCTCTTTTGCCACACAATCACTTGTCATGCGACTCACGCTCCACTCTTGGCATGACAAAACTTTCAGCACTGCCACGCTCCCTGCTCCTCCTCCTCCTCCTCTGGCCCACAACACAAAAGACACACAACTGGCAAAAGGGCCGAAAAATTTTCGACACATTGGCCCCGAAGTTGTTGGAGTTCGTGTTAATTAAGTGGCAATTGTTGTGCTCGAGGCGTGAACCGTGAGAATTTAATGGATTAGACAAATATCCAGCAAGCACACTGAGCAAAATAAATTAGGGAATTTGCAGAGAATGCAGAGAAGAAATTGCAAATGAATAAATATAGTATTTCCAAAAATATAAATGTTAAGAATGATTAATGTAACTAAATATAGAGGACAATATAAAAAAAAATTGAATATGTAATTTCAAATTTATAAATTTTATCAATTTATAGAAAATAACTCAGAATATGGTTAATTTGATGTAGGTAATTACGAAAAATAGTCTTTTTAAATGTGGTTAATTTTATGTAAGTAGATATTGCGCAGAATTTAAAATATAACTTTATATTTTTTAGTTTAATTTTAATTGCAAAAAAAACTTTTAGTTTAGTTTGTTGTAACCAAATACTGAGTAGAATATACAAAATAGTTACGTTTTTTTTAAATTTATTTTTAAAGCGCTATATGAATGTTGAATATTTCCATAAATATATTTAGTAACAAGTAAAAGGTATATGAATAGAATTATATTAAATTTCAAAAGTGAGGTTTAAAATATCATCAGCAATTCCTTGACATTTTTTGCAGTGTAGCTTTGCTGTGGCCTACTCGCTTTGGAGTGCTGCTGCCTATGCGTATGGCTATCAATCATCGGTTCGCTCTCTAGCTGCTGCTGTTAACTGTTTACAACTGGCGACAAGTTGAACTACCAGGAAGCAATGACCAAGCAGAGACCACCAGCCAAGAGCCTCAGACCCTCTGAGACCACAGAGACTAGACTAGACTAGAGCGAGAGAGAGCGAGCCAGCTTGTGCCGCCTCCCTTCGTCCCTGTGCTGGCTGAATGACTGACTAACTGACTCGACCGCCTTGCCATGGTCATGTAATTAACAGCACGCAAAAAGTGTTGCCAACACATACATGGACATTGGCACATCCAATGGGGGACCCCATATCACAATGCATGCCACATTGTGCTGCCACACTGCGACACGCATGTAAACATTACCATTTTTGGCTAAAGACGCGACAGCTGCCGAGGGCCCCGAGGGCGAGGGGCAGCGGCTCGAGACGGGCGGGGAAATGGACTGTGCTTGCTGGGTGGCCAAGTGGTCATAATTGAGTTACAATCGGGTTCAAAGTCAAATCGAACAAGTACTCGCTTGCTCGACTTTCATTTAGTCTCGTTTCTGTCTCTGTTTTATTTTATTTTAATTTTTTTTTACCTAATTAGTTTTTGTTTTTTCTTTTTCTCAGCTCATTTCTTGCTAAGTGTGTGTGTGTGTTTTTTTTTTTCGAGTATTTCTTGTGGCTGTGGCAAAAGGTTTCCCATCATTTGGCTTCCATTATGCAGCGTTCGCGGCCACCGAATTCCAAAGGTGCGCGCAATGGGCGTCAGGTTTGTCCATGTCAGGCGCAGCGAGGAGCAAGGCGGGGCGGGGCAGGGCGGTTCGGGGAGGATCGGTGGTTACGTTTGGTATGTCTGCGCCTGGGTGCCCACTACAAAATCACAACGGATGCGAAAACTTCCAGCTCTTATTGTTCTTGTTGCTGTGGATGAGGCTCGCTTTAAACTGCTCAGCGATCATCTCATCGGGGCGCTTTTGTGTCCATAGTGCGTCCTCCAGTCTCTTGTCCTCTGCGCTCTTGTCGACATCAACGCCGTCCTTTGTTTGCTTGCCCTTTAAACGAACCACGAACCCGCTGCTCTGCCTCCTACCTCCTATCCATTTGCTGCCCTCCGTTGACCCCGCCGTCTCTCTGCCTCTTGCCCTTCCTAGGGACAACGCAAGGAGTTGAGTTTTGGTTTTAGGTCTTGTTGCGCTAAGTTTGCTTTATTGTGTTGTGTTGTTGTTGCATTTTGTTGGTTTTTGTGGCCTTGCAGGAAAAAAAACTAGGTGGGAATTCTTTGCTCCGAGTTCATTATGATTTCATAATGACATTTGTTACGCTATCAGCGTAAGGGAAATAAACACGTCGCTTTTCTAATGAATATGTTGAGATTTGTAATTTTGAATTTAAATAATGAAGATTTCCACACTCCAGAAAGTTTAAATATAATACATATTTGCTTTAGGAAATATTTGTAGTTTAAGAAAATCAACAGTCGAATATTTTTAAATTAATTAACTTCTAAAATACGGAATTGAATATTCAAATAAAATGAATTTTTTCTATTTGAAATATTTTGAACTTAAGCAATTAAATTGCTGTCAAGCGATCGCAACAAATGAACTTCTAACATACGAAATTTATTGGAAAATATAATATATATATTTATAAAATATATTTTAAATTAACTTTCTGTCAAATATTTTTAACTTAAATTAAAAAAAAAAAAGAATTTCAATATAAAATTGAGTTGTACTGTTTTCTTTATGCTATATCAACGCAAAGTCCACGTTATGGGAGTCATTAAATGCTGTTCATAATGATTTCACCATTTGTATACTTAACTTGACAGAGTAGATAATGATCTTGTGCTGGGGACACGCCCCGAAAAAATAATAATCATAAAAAAGAAGGTACATTTCAACTTGACTACAGGAAGTTTTACATATCTCAAACAAAAAGCTCTCTCATATCAGGCACTTGCCAGATCCATTCGACGACTTCCTTTCCTTTCGCTTGGGGCACTTGAGACAGTTTTTTGCACTTGTTGGCTGCACACACACACACACAGACACACATACGTCTATATAAAAAGGTAAAGCTTGGCAGAGACTGCGGTGGCGGTGGCGGTGGCGGCGGCGGCTGAGTTTGTGGCGGTGTTCGGATATTCTTCGGCTTGGTGCACCTTGATTGTGAGAAAGATAACAACAACGCGAGGAGACAACGGCAACAGCAACAACAACGCCAAACAATGAGAAGGCCGCAGGAATTTGCGCGCTGAGATTAAGCCAGTTATGGCGAGGCCAAGGAAAAGGAGTCGGAGTCGGAGTCGGAGAGCCAAAGGCGAGGCACGAACAGGTGCTGAGCAAATGGCAAACTATGCCACAAGGTATTGGGGCAATTAGTGCTCAACTAATTGATTTAAGGCATTTCCTTTGCTGCCTCTACGCTAGTCCAATGCATTTGGAGACGGCGGAGACAATGGGACAACACGGACGACATCGACTCGACATCGACATGGTCACGGCGGAGAGTTCTGCTCAAGTTGCGATTTCCGCATGAGACAAAAGTCGTCGCCTTGTCTCCCGCTCAGCGGCATCTCTGGCATTTGGCAAGTCGCTTTTTCGCATTTTGTCGCAGCTGTGCTGATGCCTCACTCTCTCTGTCTCTCGCTCTTTCTCTATGTCTGTCTCTTTCAAGCAATTAAAAGCAGCCACAGCACTGATTGCAACAATTTCAAGCTAAATGAACAGAGGCAAACGATCAGCTATCTGCTTGCTGCTAGCCAGGCTCAAACTTGCAACTGCAACTTGGACTTCGCATCATCCTGTTGCAGCCACAGCCACAGCCTCGGCCGCAGCAAGTTGCAAGCTGCAAGTATTTAGTTTCAATTTGTTGCTTTGTTAGTGCGGGTTTTCAGATTTTTCATTTCAAGTCGCTGCTTCAGTGCACTCTCAGCTCTTTAGACTCCTGTCCGCAGCAGTCTTCTCTCCTACCTACCTCCCTCCATCTGTTCCCCTCAGTGCCCCGCACCGTTCGACTGATTAATTTTTGCGCTATTTACACGCTCGTTGGGCAGCTTCAGTTGCTCTGCTCCACTCTGTGCTGGCTTTAATTTTCAAAATTAGTCACGCGATTTTTATGTACTCCACAGTTGTTGGCAGCATAAGGAGGCGTTCAGCTTGGAAATAGGCACGAGCAGCAGCCGGGAGACGGAGAGGGGAAAGTCAAGCCTTGGCAGTTAACTAGTCGAGTCCGGGGTTCAGTCGTATGACAAATGATTTTATTAGCTTAGTTGAGTTAATCAATGTTGATGGTATTTATTAATTATGTTGTGTGTGCGCATATGTGTGTGCGTGTGTGTGTTGTGTTATTCGATACTCGTTGAAGGAACGCACATGAAGTTCAAGTTGAATGCAGCCAGCTGAAAGGAAGGAAGTGCCATGCTACATGCAACAATGCGCAAAGAGCTGCAAGTGGAGCCTCAACAAATATTTGTTTGGCGGGCTGCGCAGCAAATTCGTATGCCAAATTCAAGGCAATGGCAACGCAAATTACACGCGCCAACAAAATTGAGTTCAATAATAAGCATGAAGAGGAGCAGCAGATTCCAAAGCTGAAGCTGAGAAACTCAGTCGCAGACTGTGGCACCAAACGAACTGGACACCAAGAAAAAGCCGACACAGTCACGAAACGTCTTCATTCGCTGGCCATGCCAGACCTCCGGATGCGTCTGCCAGCCCCATCCAGATAGTAGTCATCAAAGCACACACAAAGACACACACACACACTCAGATAGTCGGGCAGCAAAGTGGTGAGCGAGTAAAAGATACAGATACAGCGCCCAGGGCGTTGATTGGCCATGCAAAAGACGCTGGTCTCGGGCCTCGGCTCCAGGTAGTCCACGGGCACTCACGGCCAGTCACGGGTGGCATATGCTAAACCTGTAGCTGAAGCCAACAAAAAAAAACTGAAGCTCAATCGCCCCCGCAACGCCTCAGTCCCAGTCTCAGTCGCAGTCTCAATCCCAATCCCAGTCTCAGCTCCAATGCCAATTTAACACACTTTGGCGCGTGAATTAAGGCCAATTTGGGAATTAAGTAATCTGGCGCTGGCCTTTGTTGTTGTCTTTTCCCGCTGCAGCTCTTGAGGATGAGCAGCACTAATGTTTATTAGTGACACTTTGCAAATTGCTGCAAATATTGAAATTAATGCTACAATTTCACTAATAAGAATTACATAAACAATTGCAAACATTTTCATTACTTTCGTCTTTTATCATATTTTTAAATTTGTCTGTTTTGTTACTGTCAGTACTTGAGTGGTATTATTTCCTGAAGGTAATGCTCTTAAAATGATCACATCACACAGCTTTTGCAGTTCTTTGGTAAATTTCAACAACCGTATCCAAAGCCCTTGTCAAGCTAAATCTATAGATGACTTCATCCGCTGACGATCGACAAAGTGCAACAAGTCAATAGTCCACAGCAGCGAAACTGTTAATGAGAAATGTCAGTTGTCGGTTTTAGGGTTTTAGTTATTTTTCGGAAGGGCTCCTCGATGATGTGAGTGGCTGGCAAAGCTCATTTCGCTAATCGCATCAATAAAGCTTATCAAGCTCAGCAACCGTGCAGCAGGAGCAGGAGCAGAGGAGGCAAATTAAAGCCCTCAATGTCGTGATTGTCATCGTTGTTGTCGACTGCCCGAGAAATGCGCTTAAGCGTGTTGATCGATAAATTGGCACTGCGAACAAAATGCGAATGAAGTCATCTGCCAGACAGATCAACCCCCTCCTCTATATCTTTTCGTCTGACTCGAGTTCGAGTTCCAGTTGCAAAACGCTTTGTCAACCGATTTCGTATGTAGTTCGAGGCCTAAGCTGACATTGGATCGAACGAAGGATCGCCCTAGACCGATCGGGCCCTCGCCGTGTATTTTGCTCGCCTTTCTCAGGCAACGACAGATGAGCGACATTAATGCCCACTGGCAGTCGCCCTGCACAAATTAGCAAAAAATAAAAAAATACACACTCAAAAAAGTTATCCAACTGCCGCTTCGATTCAAGCTTTTCATCTTTTCAGCTTTTTTGTATTTGTATTGTATTTTATTATTAAATTCATGTGGAGTTTATGGGCTATCTCGGCGATCGCTTATAATCGCTTATGTTTCTATGATTCAGCAGCCAGATTTTGGTAGCCATCCATCCAGTTTCATTTCGCTTGGGTTCGCTCATAACTATGTGCGTATCTGTGTGTGTGAGTGTCTCTGCCCTTTCTGATATGTCGACTTTGGCTTTGTTTGTTTGCGGTCGCCGCATCATAATATTTTTGCGCATGGCAGATCTAATCTTTGTCCAAGTCCGCAAAGGGTTCATCTGCGCATTTTTTCGACATTTTTATGGGGAAATTGTAACCCAATCTGTGCGTCCAAAGCGACCACAGAAACCTCGCATTGCATTTTGTCCTAACGTTGACGGTTTCTGCGGTTTTCACAATATGCGCATTTCAGCCCAAATCTAGACTGACAAATGCAATCGATAAATCGCAAAATCGATGATGAAAGCGAACTTGTTTTTTTTCTTTTTTTGCTGTCCCTTCAGTTGCATTCCATATAACACATCAGTAATTATATGGGTTAAATTAGTCGCGACTCGCAAAACGCATGAAAAGCAGAAGCAGTCAATTATATAATACTATATGCTGCACATCAACAACACCAATTACTTAAATCTACAACTGATTTTTTAAACTTGTAGTTCATTTATTTGCTTTAAATTAATAATAAAATTCTTATTTACTTCCTCTGCCCTGCTGCCCTACTACAACTGATTATTTAAACTTTTATTTAAATTTGCTTTCCTCTTCAAATGTTCAAATTAATAATAAACTTCTTATTCACTTCCTTGCATCAATGTTCAATCCTTTGCCCTACTGCGCATGCGTCACAACGCCCAAAATAACGACGTCATCGGGCAGCCAAGGCGCTGACTCATTTCGATTTGATTTCAAAGATTCACGAAATACTCATAAGCATTCCACGTGCCACTGCCCTTGAATGTTGCCACAGACTTCTGACTAATACTTCCTTCCGTTGCTCGCAGCTGTAACTAATTGCCGCACGAAGTAGAGCAAACCCTCGAAAAATACAAAAAAGAAAAAAAACAACAGAAATGAGAGAAAAAAAAGCTAAGAAAAGAAGCAGCTAAGTTTGTAGCTTTCAAAAGAGCCGCAAACACATGTACAACTCAAATGGCAACATGCCACACGCACCAGGAGAATAACAAAAACAACAACAGCAGCAGCAACAGCATCAACTGTGTCTTTAAATTCAAGTCCAATTCAAGATCAAGTCGAGACGCGCTCCTAAAAAAAGGCAAAGGCCGCCGTGCGATCAACTCAGCTGAACCCAGCTCTGATCTTCGCTTGAAGACCGACCGCAAAGCCGCAACAGAAGCTCGAAAATTTTTGGTAATAGTTTGTTGTTGCTGCTGCTGCTGCTGCCGCTGCCGCTGCTGTTGTTGTGCGCTATTGTTGCCTGCGCATGCTGACGTTTAGTCATAAAATATTCCATTTTATTTGAAAATAAATGCCTCGACCAAGAAGAAGACTCCCCGTAAAATTCAGCATCAACTGCGGGTCGTCGCAGCGCTGATTTTCACACAACCTTCAGCTGAAGCTCCAACCTGAGGATGAAGCCGCTGGAGTTTCCGGCTGACTTTGCGTGTGGTCCCGCCCAGCGAACAGCTCCCGGCCAGAAACTCAATTAAGTCGCCCCGTTAGACACGCGGCGTGTCAAAACAAACGTTTTGCCAAATATCACAAAGCCAGAAAGCCAACAAAAAAAATGAGAAAAAATGAACTCATAGCCAGGCGCAAGCCCAAAAGTCAAAGCAATCCCAAAAAGTCCGAAAACCCAATCCCAAGTGGTGAGTATGTGTTGAGTTCAGTAAAAATGTTGTTGATCTCCAAATGGAGCATGGGGCATGGGGCATGGGGCATGGGGCATGCGGCACAAGTCGATTTCGTTTTCGATTTCAGTCTGCTGTGGGGCCTTTGATGTCATAATTCATGTATATTAACTCATAAATAAACGAATGCAACTCGAATATGCTACGAGTATTTGCGTAGCCGTCCAACGTAGCCAACGAGGTCCAGTTCCAATCGCCGCTGTCTGCGGCCCGTCTGTTAGCCAGAGACTTTGCTCTAGTGCTCAGTGCGGCTGCTGTGGTCAACATTGCTGCTGTGGTCAACGCTGCTGCTGCTGCTGCTGCTGCTGGCAATGGGTATTTAGTGCACTTAATCTACGCCAAAATACCAACTAAGCGAGATAAATAGCTGCGAAATAAGAATCCATAAAACTAAGCACAACTAAAAGAGAGTCCAGCCCGGGACTGGATTGAGACTGTGGCGCTCCATTCCATTCCATTCCAGTGCAGTGCATTGCATTGGATTGCACTACCTCGAACCGTTCGTGCCACAGAGCGTTGTGTTGCACTGTTGCACTGTTGCACATTGCCAGTGAAAATGGCTATAAAATCGGCACGACTTTTCAATAAATGTTGACAACGGCGGCAACGGCAACGGCAAATGCAATGCGCCAAGTTTTATGATATCCTGAAGGAAGTGAAATATGATATTATGAATCGCTGGGCCAGCTGGCGACAGTTTCCCGATGTACGCGGGAGGGTTACCTCAACAGCACTTGAACTGCGCCACAGCCACAGCCAGAGCCTGCGGTTGTTGTGGTGCTGTGGCGGCTTCATCTTCTACTCCTCAAAGCTTCATCAACTCGCCGAGCCCTCGGCTTGTGGCCTGCGACTTTGTGGTTGCTTAACTTGAAACCTGTTGCTCTTGTTATTATTGTTGTTGTTGTTGCTGTGTATGTCGCCAATGTTGTATTATGAGTTTGCGGTTTGTCATGTTAAAGTTAAATGCATGCAGCACATGCCCTGCATTCAGCGACTGAGTGCCATTGACAGGCAGCAGCAGCAACAACAACAATAACAATAACAACAACAGCAGAAAGTCACTTAAAGTGGCAGTTAAAACTGCCGCAAACAGCCCCAAGTCGGTTTTTAGTCATTCTGATGTTAATTCAGGTCACTAATTACTAGAAATTAATTCAATTAATTATCAACTATGCAACATAAGAGACAAGCTTAATGCAGCTGATTAACATTGCTTAAATAGCTTTTAATGTCAACACATCCTCCTCAAACTACCACAAATTGAAATGAGCTGCTAAGCAAAAGGCAAAACTGTAAAAAAAATAACAAGTAACTTGAACTATATGCAAAGTAGATGATACAATTAAATCACAAAACAATCAAGCCTCTGGGGAATAGTATGACCGTGGACAAGTATAAAAAAATAGCCATACAAAAAGGGAAACAATAAGTGACCATGGGTGAACAGGTGAGCTGAGTAATAACAAACTGGCCATGGAGTGCAAATTAGTGTTGACAGCAAAGACAAATTAAAATTCAAGTGAATACGAACGGCAACATCATTAAGAGGAAAATATATAGAGTATATTTAAATGATGAATAATTTATAAAAGTAAAAGAACGGTTGGGATGCCAATAATATATGAAAGAAATAATTTTAAAATAATTTGTCATATTCGGAATAAAATGGGGCACTTCCGGCATTTATTTTTAGCCCAAGCCATGTCTTGTGTGTCTTTCAATTTGCAGCTGAGTGTGGTTCATTCACAGACTTGTTAATTTCGAAGTTGAAACTAATCAATAAACAATTTAAACACTTCACAACTTGAGGTGAGTTAATTACATAGGGATGACCCATTTTAGGCACGTGACACATCACAAGAAAATCCGTTAATTAGTACTGTTATAAACGTAGAAGAAACAAAAAAATCAAATCCATTCAGACCCGATTGATGACTGTCAAACGCTCACCTAATTAGCAACGCAATAAAAATCACCAAATATCACATGAATGAACTCGACAACTTTCGCCTTGATCACAATAAAAATGAAGTCTATAATGACGGATCTTGTGAATTCAGAATTAGGTAAATGCAGGGGATGCTACTCGTGCCTGGCAACACCACGGCGTATGCGCAATATTTATAAAAAGTATATACACCACACCCACACTCGAAGTAGCGCCCGCTATAAACTCACATGGCGCATACGCAATATCAACTTTTGGGGAGGTACACATAAATATGTTAACAATTGCCAAGCAGCCAAAGTTGCGATAAATTTGTAAGTTTTGCTTTTGAAATACCAAATACCAAATACCAAATCGAATTGCAACCTCAGCCTCGAGGCGTATCGTAAATTTGCGTTTTAATGAACTTCGCTGCATAAATATTAAAATAAATTTTCGGCATTGCCAATACTACAACTAAACGCGCCAACTAATGCTACATAAACAAATCGTTAACAATAATTATAATTGCACATTTGGGCCTCATAATTTGTGGGCGCCAGGCAGGAAAAGCGTTGCCCGAACTAAAAGCAAATTATGAGCTGACAAAATATAAACAGAGCAGCACACGCCGCACACATCGAAGTGCGAAGGGGCTGTGTGAAATATCAAGCAGAAGGGATGGCGAAATGGGATGACGAAGAGATGGAACTTCTGAATGGGGATAGATTCTTTAAGAGAAAGAACATTTATTAATATCCATTGATATCCCTTAATTTAATTCTTTAATCGGGACATTTTTTCACTTTTAATTTCAGCTTACAAAAATTCCCTATAAAAATTAATTTATTATTAATTTCAGCTGCATATTCATCCAATTTATTGCGTTTTTATCCCGATGCCGGGTATACGTATAAATACATAACTGAATGCCTGTGACATATTTAATGTTAACGCCAGGGCAGGCAAATTTTTATTCATTTTATGCCAATCGACGCTGTGGTGGGTGCAAAAAAGTAATTTGTTTTAATTTGTTTAATCGCTTAATCCGGCAAAAACGTTACCAATGACCAAGGCAAAACCAAAGGCACTGGCCAAGGAGAAAGAGCTCGAGTTGGAGTCGAACGGGCAGAGCGTGTACAAACCTGTTCGGCAAATTAAATGAAGAAGCCCCCCAGCAGACAATCGATACGAATGGGGGAATCTCTGGTGGTCCTGATGCAAGCAGCTCGACCAGATCAGACCAGAGGCAAGCAGGCTGGCAGCCAGCCAGTGAGGCAGGCAACGCGGCCTTTTGTTTTTGATCGGTTTTGCCGACTCGCCCGACAGTCGCAGCACTAAGGCCAATTTATGATGAGCTGAGCTAAAATTTGCGAAATTTTTCCAGCTCGGAATTGGTTTGGCTTAATTAAACTTTGGCACTTTTCGTCAGTCTTTAGCTTTCTTTGGCTGCGTTAATTTATTGTGGCCAGTAAAAATTATGCTGAAATTCATAGAGTTGAAGCTTGAACTTGAGTCCACCATCATTTCCCCCCTTGCGCCAAACTGTCTGACTATCTGTGAGTGAGCAGCCGCGCAGCTGACAAAATGAGCATAAATCTCTTTTAGCACGCCGCCGTTGACTGTCCGTTTCAACACGCCTGTCATCACACACACACACACACACACACACACATACACCACATTCACACTCACACATGCACATGCTGAGCTTGAGGAGCCCCGCAATCGCCTCCGACTGGGGGCTGACTAGTAAATCAACTGAATCGCTCGTAAAAAGTCGCGCAGTTGTTTTGAATGTTGTTTTTGTGGCTTTTGTATTTTGTTGCTGTATTTTATTTTTAATTGTTTAAGCAACAATGGGTGCTAAAGCAGATAAATAAATAATAATAAAAGCCCGAATAATATATAAACTAAGTTTTAATTCTCCGCTATTTTTTGAGAATCATTTCCTGCGCACTTTCTACGCGGCCCCTTTAAACAAGAGAAACAGAAGAAACATAACTAAAAATCCAATTAATTTAATAAGATTTTATGGCTGCCGACGCAGCGCACAATACGTAATAAAAACAATTGAATTATGAAGAGAGAACATTGCGTAAATAATTAAATTGAGGTGAAAAATTAACAATGTTATGTATTTTTGCTGTTCCTGTTGTTGTTTCAGTTTCTGCAGCGTTGGCTACTTTATTGTATTAATTTTTATGCGTTTTTTATTACAATAAAAAAAAGAAGCAGAAACACTAAGAAATTTATAATGGGAGACGCCTACAACCTATTGTCTAACTTGCAACAAGAAGTGTTGCATATTTCCGGGCTGCCTTAGGTCATTCAATTGTAGTTTATTGGATTAAAGGAATATATGATTATTTACATTTTTGTATTATTCTTAGTCAGCATTCAACGTAAAATAATTTTCATATTGTGATCCGAAAACTGTACTTCAATGGAAATTTTGGATTATCGAAATTTTCACGGAAATTGCAGAAATATTTGACCATAAAAAACTTTTTTGCTTTATTATTTTTGCAAGTCGTAAATTGGCCAGCTTAAGAAACAAGAGATTTTAAAAGGTTTCAGGAAAATGGTGATCAAAGACTTTTTCTTCAAACTCAACTTTCAGATGGGAAATTTTGCAATATCTAAACAACAGAAAGCATAGGAACCAATTTCTTTGTGAACTACCGCAATTCGAGGAAAAATATCATTCGCATTGATACAAGTTTTTATAGATTGGTTCTCAAAAATGTAGGTATTTTTAGGAATAATTCAAAGGAAGATGCATTGCCATATTTATCGATTTGCACCAAATTAAAATAATATTGGAAATCCCAATGCGAGAAGTTTAATTTAATAAAAAAAAGAGTATTTAGTGTTCGACTAGCTCAATGTCTTTATCTGTGTTTATTTCACAATTAAATTAAATTCAAATGCTACTTAGTTTTATTATTCCACATAAATACTACACACCACAATGCGGATAAGATATTATCCCCAGTCTGGTGAAGAGTAAAATAAACACTCGCATTTCTAACTGTCATTTGTATTAGATGGCAAAGTGGCTCCGAAGTCATTTGAAGTAGGGCAGCACATAGCATCGAATGCGCTCCAATTCTTCCAATGCCATTTTCCAATTACGTTAATTGCTCATAACATGACGTTTTTGTTTGTTGTTCTTCGGGTTTTGAGGAGCTGTGTGGCACAATATGAAATCGTTTCCCCGAAATACAAACACAAGAAGCACCCCCACACACACACACACATAAACACACCACACACAGATTAATGCAGATATCCACATAGAAATGATGAACAGTTCTCCGTCATCCGTCTACGAGTATGCGGATCGCTTGTGGTTTATTTTAGCTGACTTTAAGTTTATGAAGAATTACGAGAAGGCACTTAAATGAATTGTTGCTGCGTATGCTGCGCGTATGTCTGGTCCATAAAAATTTTATGACCCATTGATAGTGCGAACAAATCTACAATACGAACTCCCCCTCCAACCCACCTCCCACCCACACACACACACACATTGTGTCGATCTGCAGGCGATGCCTCGTTACCCTTTCGGCCGCCCACCTTGCTGCTTAAGCAGGTGAAGCAAGTTTGACAGTTGATTTTGAATTTGATTGAAGCCAAGTGCAATCGTTGCTCCGATCGAGGGTAGTACGAGTACGAGTACGATTACGATTACAAGCACAAGAGAGTATCGACATTGTTTATGGCATTTCACAAGCGTAGCGTAGCGTTGCGTTTGGCATCCATTAATCATGACCAGAAACTGCGCCGATGCCTTTCGGATTTTTATTGTTTTTTAAGCAACCAGCAACCAAGACGGCCCGAAACGATACGGTGGGCAGCATTTCCAGCGCTTTTCCAGGTTCGTCAGTGTCTATTTTCATTTAATAGACATATTTGCTTGCCTCGGAAAGTTTTGCGCTTTGTTTATTTGTTGAATCAGCGCCGTCAAACCCATAACAACAACAATAACAACAGCACATCCACACACACATCCACAGAGATGTCAGTGTTGGTAATGTGTTAACAGAGCAGATAACTCGAGAGCACAAACATTTTGACAACTTGTGAACTTTAGAACGCCAGCCCCAAAAAAATGAACTGAAACAGTCCGTTTGCATACGCACAGTGGTACAAGTGTAGCCTAATAAACCATAAATACCACACACTAAATAAAAATAAGCAGCAACAACAACAACAACAACACAATCACACAAAATGATGCTGAAATCTCTTAGCCACTCACAAAATTCAACGAAAAATAACTTTGAAATGTTCTATAAACAAACAAAATATAAAAAAAAGATCGCCAAGGCATCAACCGTCTAACAAGCAGCGATTAGCCCATATACGTAATGCCAGAGAGCTGGAAAGCTGGAGTGTCTATAAAGCTAATCGAGATCATCGAGCCAAGGCCTATACAGCGTCAGCGAGTGGGTTGCCCAAAGAATTCTCAATAGGCATTAATAAGTACGAGAAACAGCGGAAGCTGGGATAAAAGTTTATAAAAAGGAATACAAGAAATATGGGATATCTTAAATCAATTCAAAACTCTTACTTCTAGGAATAATATTTTATTCTAAAAATTTTTTATTTAAATGAAATTTATTTTTTATATATATAACAAATTGAATTGGTAGTAACTCGCTTTTTATTTGTAATTCATCAACTCAAAACTTCGAGGAAAGAATTTTAAATTAATTTTTTTTAATTGAAAAATAAATTGATAAAAATGAATTGCTTTAATTTTGTGATTTTCCTTTATATCACAGGGATTTCCACTCGACATTATGCCAAATAAATCAACTCAACACAAATTTAGATCCCTCGCTCCAGATTAAAAAAAGAGCAAACAATCTTCGTTGAGACTTCGAGAAACGTTCAATCTTGTCACATGTTGAGATGCGTTTGGGATACATTGGCGGGCGGAGAAGGGCAAGTGGAAGGTAAGGGCGTTTGTTATGTGACTGAGGCGCCGTTCGCCCGTCAGCAGCACGAGATTAACACGCCATGCTCTAAATTCTGCTGACTGTTTGACTGACTAAGCTTTTGGTAGCAAATGCTGCTGCTTCTGTAGCAGCTGCTGCCGCTGCTGCTGCTGCTGCTGCTGCTGCTGCCTCCAGCTTCGAGTTTTGCTGCTGACGCAGACGCTGAGACTGGAGTGGAGCGAGCTCTGCGAAATTAGCATTTGTTTTATTGTATTTGAGAATGATTAGCCCGGCCAGATACGAATGCGAGGCGTTATTACGCGAACGTGTGTGCCCAGTTGGATATGAAGATCGGGAGATGGCGATGCCGATGCCGAAGTCGATGTGAACCACTGTGGAGTGCGGCGTGGAATGGAATGGACTGACTGTATGCAAAGCAGAGCAGAAAGAGCAGCGCCAACTGTGTGGAGTATAATACACAAAAGAGTACAAAGTGGCACAGTTTTTACGAGCCTGCGACTTTTGAGTCGACAATTTGTTACCTGCTCGTTGCCCCGGCTGGCCTAGCCCAACACAACGAGAGCAACAGAGAGTCAAAGTCAGACATCAGACATCGGACGACAAGACAACATGGCCAGAGACAAAGTCGCTAACCTTTTTTGGGGTTTTATCGCCGGGCCAGAGAAATACACATACAAAAAACAAAAAAAAAACACAACACAGCACAGATGACAAGTTTGTCGCGTGTAAACAATTTGCGGCTGCCCAAAAAGGCGGTGCGGGTGGCGGTGGTGCAGTGTGCGAGCGAGAGAGCACGACAAGAGAAGGAAGAGCGAGTGTGGGGAGCGATATCAGTGAGACGGATATCAAGAGATCTAATGCCTTTGGTAGGTAGGCGGTGTAGGAGTTAACACTGAGCGCCAATAGTATTGGGACGTAGCAAATGTTGAGGTAGGCAAAAATGACATTTGAAATGCCTGTGATAATAATTAAAATTATAATCTGTGAGCGAAATCACCACTGAAATTATAAGTTTAAGCATGACTCTGTTGCGATATCTGCATCCCAATAAATTAAGCTCTCTTCTGCTCTGACTTTATCTCGTTGCTAATGTGCAATTTTGTATTTGGTACGCATACAATTGGCGGCAACTGTATGCCCAGTGGGCAGAACACACAGACAAACACAAGACGTACACATATCTACAGATACATTAGAAAATATCTCAAAAAATCAACAAAATAACAGCGACGTCGACGACGACAGCGACAGCGACAGAGACGTCGTCATTATTGTTGTTGTTCTGCCAATGTTTTGTTGCGGTTGTTGTTGATGATGTTGTTGTTGTTGTTGTAGAGCGCACAGTACGCGCATGAGTGAAATAAATTTTCACGCTTCTAAACAGAGCGGCAAGAAGAACAAGAGCAAAAGCAACAGCAGCAACAGCGTCGGCGGCAGCTAAAGAGACTTTTTGACTGCGACAACAACAGCAACATGAACAGAACGAAACGCGTCCGCGTCCGAGTCCATTCATAGCCTATTGCCCGCCATAGCCGGCATTTTTTTTTTTTTTTTTTTTGTTCAGCTGTGTGCTCCCGATGCCAAACGCAGACGCAGATCAGTCAAGAGTCAGAGCAGAGCCAGAAGCGTCGATCGTCGCCGTCGTCGCAGTCGCAGCACTCGCAGCAATCGCAGCAATCGCAATCGCAGTCCGGACGGAGACGTTGACGTAGACGGGAGACCGAAGATCGCAGAACGCAGATCGTCGATCGCAGAACGGAGACGGAAGACACGAGAGATGCCGTAGATGATTATTGCGAAGCGCTTTTCGCCAAACAAACACGAAAAGTGTGCGCCACTATTTTCAAATCCCGCAGAGCGTCGCGAACTGTGGCCGGCAACGGAACAGAACACGAGAGTTTCGACAATACGCACACACACACAACAAGAAAAAAAGCATACTTAAAAAAAACAGCCCGAAATTCACAGCAAACAGTGCAACACAGCAGCAACACCAGCGCAACAACAACAACAACAACAGCAACATCGCGAGTGTGTGTTCCCCGTGAGTTCGTTCAACGTCGCGAGTGATTTTTTGTTGTTGCTCTGTGCATTTTTTGTCGGGTTCCCAGGGCCGAGGAGCATGGGAAAAACTGGCTAAGGATACGCAACAAAAAAATACAATAAACCAGCAAAAAGAACAAGAACAACCAACATCCACAAAGTACGAAAAATAAAATACAAAACGAACACTAAAACACTGAATCTGAAACTGGAAGCTGAGCTTCATCTTTTTAACCAGAGACTGCGCTTTGATTAAAGCGCGCGTTTAATTTCATTTTTTACGCTACTCCAAGAAGAAGTTGTACCCCAAACGTCCACACGTCCCTCGGCAAATCCCTCCTCCTTCTCCCTCGTTCTACCACCAATCTACCCTGCTCCACCGCCGCGCACCGGCCTCTCTCCTCATCCTCGGCTGATCGTATATTTGGACGGGGCTCCACCCTTCCAACTATTTTTCAACATTTTGCGCTTTGATTCGCTGTTCACATTTTGGGCCCTGGCTAACAGGCCGATTCGCTCTTTTGGCCTGGACAACAACGCAACGGCAACGGCAACGGCAACAGCGTCATCGTCGTCGTCGGCAACTCCTGTGCTGGCTGGCTCGGCTCCTTGGAGGCAGCTCAGTACGCCGCCAGCTTTCTCCGTGTGCGTACGAGATCACGCAGCAGCTGTGCTTCAACGCATAAAATAAATAATAATATAATAGACATAAAAGAAAAATAATTTTTAAAAGTGAAAGAATTCGGGAGATCGGGCGAATCATCATCATCATCATTATCATTAACTCGTTGTGATCGCCTGATTGTTGACCGTTGATCGTTGATCGCTGATCGTGGATCGTCGTCGCAATGTGTGTGTTGTCGCCTGAATACGTCAAGTGCGCCTGTCTCACCTCCAGCTTCACTTTATGCTCACTTCAGGCCACGTCGAACTGAAAGTTAACTCAACTCAACTCAACTGAACTCAGCTCAACGCTTGATTAATTCGCACGTCAGAGACTGAAACTTTTTTGGTTGATTTTGTCGGTGGGGCTTTTTACTTTAATTTTGTTTTGCGAAATATTCAAATAAGCGAATCTCGTACTCGCACTCGCACTCGCACTCATCGTGGCCGCAATAAAAAGCCTTTAACTACCTGCCCAAATACTGAAACAATAACAACAACTAAACTACAAAAACAACACCAACAACAGCCGCCGCAAAAAGCCAACTAAAACATAAAACAGCAGAGAGACTGGGCCTCAATTGTTTGTTGCCGCTGTTCGCGGCTTCGGAGCGATATGCGGTTATTCATGGTAATTGCAATTTTAATATTTGCAATGCCAATGACGGGATTCGGCTGGTAAGTTCACAAATTCAGCCAGAACTTGATCAGAAATGATTTCTTTATATATTTCGTAACTGTAGATTCTATATGTTCTTCTATAGTGTAAGATCAATAATATAAAACAAATACATATATGTTACTCGGCGCGATTTCTCAATTAGCCGATTTTTACGTCTTTAGCACTTAAAAAATTATAAATAGACTCAAAACATATATATTTATCAATATATCTATCAATGAGAATCGATGCTTGGTCTAATACGATTTTATTATTTAATATATTTCCAAAGAATAAATATATTCCAGATATACTATCTTAAACAATTTAAATTCTCTTAACAACAGTCTATTTGGAAAAGCTCATGCTTAACTTGGGGTCAGCTTTAGTGAACTTGTATTATAAATTTTTGTTCTAATATTTGTAAGAGGCAAGTTAATAAAAGATAAAATGGTTGTTTACGAATGATTCACCAAATACACACATCAGTAATTATTTGATTAGCCAAGTGCTCTTGATTATTTAACGAGTATTAAGAAGATTTGGGTATTTTATTTTAGTAAATGATTTAATAGATATTTAATATTATGACATTTGGCAAAATAATAGAAACAGTACCAAGTGATTATACTTGAAGCCAGTTTCCCATGCCTCTCGACTTGAGATCTGCCTTATTTATATAGATTGGCAAGCGACAAACACGTTCAAGCAAAATTTATGTTGCTGTGCGTTTGCGATGCGTTGCGTTTTTCGTTGATTTCAATGCCAAAAAACCCATTACAAACGCTGCTCTACAGTGTGTCAGATCTCATCAATATATGAGCTCGCGAGATTGGCGTAACCGTTTCCGGTTTGGGGTATGGGTCGCTGACGACAACAAAATCGAACGAAAAGCATACACAAATTGCATTGCAATAAGTGGGAAATTGCAAGCGACATCGGTTCTACCGATTTTGAGGTGAGTCAAAGCCAAAGCCACGCAGAGCAGACGCTGCGAATCTCGGGCAGAGCCAATCGAGCGGACGATGTCGTCCGCGAGGGACCTTCAAAATGTGACGTTTGATTTAGATTTAATTACATGGCAATTTTTGTGGGGACGTGAAAACGTGGCCAAAAATACGAAAAACCCAAATGCAAAAAGTGCAGCCAAAATAAATAAAGAAATTGAAGAGACCCCCTCAGCCACCCTCGGCCGCCAAGCAGCGGCGGGCGGCGCTGCATTTGAATTTATGCGCGAAATTACAGGCCAAGATAAATAAAATGCAAAAAGGAAAAATAGAAGAAACAAAAATAAAGAGCATGTTGGGAGCAGACATCAAATAGAATGAAAAGTGTCGCAAACGATGCAAAAGAAGGGGAAAGGAGCATAAGTTATACACGCTGCCAAAAGTGTTTGCCAGCAAAGTGGCATCAATGAATCTGCAACTGCAGCAAACGGTCGAGGTAGAAAAATTGTCGCTGTCAGCGCCAACGAAATTTGCAATGTCTTGACTTTTGCCAGGCGCATTTGTCATCCGTTTTCGCTCACGCCACAGCACGAGGAGACGGTTGGACGAGCAGCGCTGCGGGGATGGGCGGATGCTGTCGTTTATTAGGGGGCGTGGCGTGGCTGGGTGGCGTAGGCGTCGCGTGGCGTAGACTGCATGACGGGTCCCAAAAGCCCAAACAGTTTGCATTAATTTTATTTGAGTTTTGTGCAACTGGGCGAGGCAGCAGCAGCAGCAGCAGCCGCAGCCGCAGTCGCCACCAAAAGAGGCCACCTGCAACATTAAAGATCACAGAGCGGGTGTATTGCAAAGAGAGGAGCGCAATAAATTCAATTGAAAGCTTCTGCAATAAATTAATTAAATAATTAGAGCTCAAGTTCAGTTAGCGAGCTGTCGACGCGTTTGATGTCGCCCCCAATGATGATAATGATGATGACAATCATGTTGTTGCCACTACACACAAACAAAAAAGCGAACGAATGCGCCATTTTTACGCTTCATCTGTGCCGTTCAAGGGCGCCAGACTAAACTAGCGAATGCGTTGACAACAAGCGGTCCGTGACGACAGAATGAGAAAAGGGTGCACAGATGTTGGGGCATCGATAAATCAGCGACTCTCAAATATATTATAAACTGAGAGCGATAGATTTTCATAATACAGTTTATTTGTTTATCGGCGATACAATAAAAAGAGTTAATCAACAAAAACGTAAGACAATTGAATGAATATTTTACTTGATGCCTTTGCTGGATTTAATATTCATAATTTGATTTACTGCAGTTGAATTTCTGTCTCATTCTCTGGGTCTTAGAAAATGGACCGATAATCTACACAGATATTTGTATACGTTGTTCTTGTTGTTTTCCAGCCGAATGCAGTTCATCATATGATTATATTGAGATGATAATCAATGAGTTTGTGGGCAGATGCAGTAAGCGAACGAGTATTGCGCTCGATGGGCCGTTAAATGAATGGAAATTCCATTGGCCAGCGGCAGTCGAAACCAATTACGGAGAACTTTCAACAAATTGCTGCAAAATGCGCTTTGCTGATGTGTCTGGAATTTAATTAAAAACAGAACCAAGAAACATCGACAACGTCTCTGTGAACTTAGGACGATCATAATGATGGAAATCGCAAAATTATGATCTATTCACATTCAATTTGATTTGAAATGAAATGAGCTCATTTCCGTCATCGAATCATTTGACATTTGCAGCCAAGTTGTGATCTGAATCTATTTTGATAGCCGTTTCCTGTTTTTCATTCATGCATTCAATTCATTCACTTTGATTGGGAGACTCGCACTCACATTCATTCAGAGGGTTCATTCATAGTACTTTTTGGCACTCACAGCATGTGAAATGGCAATTAAAACCCGCCAGGCTTTAATGGGTTAAGCAGCACTCACACACACACATACAGACGGGGGCACTTAGTCTCAAGCTGTGTGTTGGATGCGTTTGTTGTTCCAACATCGTCGCCCTGGGAGGCAACTTCAACAACATTGCGCATACGCCGCGTGCTCGTTCTCGTTCTCTTTCTCTCGCTCTCCCACTTTAAGAGTGTGTGTGTGTGTGTGTGTGTGTGTGTGTGTGTGTGTGTGTGTGTGTGAGTAGAGCAAAGCCATCCACAAAATTGGCACACTTGATGAGCCACAAAAAATACACCCCCAATATGATTAGGTTCGCCATACGATGGGGCTAACGAGCGTACAAAACTCGGCCAATTGCCAAAATTTAATGCAGACGACTTGCTTATGATGCCGTGAGGAGAGACGGACAGGCAAGCGTTGCGCGCTCAGGGGGCTCCAGGGGCGGGGGGAACAACTTTCGCCACTTGCCAATTGGGAACCTCTCAGCAGTAGCTACAGTTATGCATTGTAGTTACCCAACCCAAGCTGCAGCTGGGTGCTTTTGGCACGGGTTCTAGTCGGTTTTACCTCGACCAGCAAACATTTTAATTAAAAGTCATGCGATTTGTTTATTTTGTTAATTTGTCTTTGCACCTCTTGTCACATTGTCAGTTGCTTGTCTCACTCGCTGCATCATAATTAAAACGCATGACCAGGGACAATTGAGACATGGGTCAAGTTGAAGGCAACTGCCAACTGACAACTGACAAGCCAAAGGGCCTAGGTCTAGGTAACTAACAATTCCTCTTGTCATCGAGCCAACGAGTGCGGAATGCTCACATGTGAATAGAAAGTAAGGGTTACAGCATACATTCAGATAATCAAAGACAATTCAAGGAAGAAATGGAACTTTTGGAAATCATTCGAAATGAGCTGGGACTAGAAAATAAATCTCTCTTCTCTACGCTGTCATAAATGTTTTCTATAAAAAAAATCTCATTGCCTCTTGCAGCACATTTATCTAATGTCACATAAATTTGTGGCATAACTCAAAGGAAGCTCGGATTTCTCACAGACTTGCAACCTGGACATGGTCATGTCCACGTCAACGTTGTGGCAACGCCTATATGAGCTATAATTAAGTTAAACGTTGTCGCAATTTGCGCGCCAGCCACCAAAAGATTGATGTCGTCTTTGTCTCGCACTTTGGGGTCCTGCAATGGTCGGCTGTATGTCAGAAGATCTGACTGCCCCGTCTTCAGGTTTTCAGCTTGTTAAAGCCCTGACAAAGGCCAGCCATCAAGCCATCCAGCCAGCCAAATAGTAAATATGCCTGAATTATTAGCTAGCCTGGCGGCAATTGGACATGCACATGCCCCAGAGCCTGGGAACATACGATGTGCATTCCACAAGTGTCAAACAGGATGCGCATTCGCATTATTATCATCAACGTCGTCATCATCGCCATACTGCTGTGGCTTAATAATGAGCATGTTTTTCGATAGTCGATGGCGGCGCCAACATGTTAATTTGCTAATTGCCAAATGACAAACACTTTTGTTGAGTGGAGAAGGTGCCAAAAAGCAGCGTGTCGCACGCTGACGCCCACACACGATGTGGCCACCACACCCATCGAAAACCCGGTCTGCCTCTAGCTCATGTCAACACCTTTTAGGTGCAAGTCGGTCTCGAGCTGCTGCTGCATGTTAGCTGGCTAATCAATTGTCAACGCTGCCGCCCACATCAAACGCCAGCCTGCCGTTCCCTCCTGTTCCCTCGACAACTCCCACTCTTGCAGTAGATTGCCCCTTGTGCTTTGTCCAGTTTGTGTGTGTGCACAAGAGATCAGCACTTGCGCTGAGGCATTCTGTGGACAAATATTTGTGCGCGTAAATTGAAAACTGACCAGCCACAACAGCACTTGACTTGTCTTGGCCCAAACGGATCGCACGGACGGAGCCGGTCATTCATTCACTTGTCAACGCTTTGTTTAAATACTTTGCCACTCGCATGTTGACAAGTGGTTTAAGTCGTTGATTTGTTTACACTGCAGCGCACTCAGTGGCGCAGTGGCAGCTGCCACGGGGGTATGTGGCAGGGATGCCGACTGGCAACGATCGCGGCGACAGCAACTCACGAAAATGAGTCAATCAATCGAAGTTGCATCCATTGTGACTGTCTATTTACATAGAAAACAAGGCGGAAAAGAAACTGAAACATCGGACAACGAACTGCAAATACTCTGCTGAGAGTATCTTAATTATGCTCTTTATATTGCCTGATTTAAGCGATGCAATTTAGTGTCTTCCATGCCGCACTTAATGTGCTAGTCGAACAACTCTTTGTGGCAGTGTATGGCACAGCTGAGAGCACTGGACTGTGATCAGATTGGCGTGGCATGGGTTGGGTATGGGAAATTTCAACCACTTGTCAGTGGCTACCACCAAACCGGGCACTTTGATCAAAGAAAAAAATCACTGAAAATCCATTGAGGCCTATAACGACACCAACAACAACCCGAACAACAAAAGCAACAGCAACAACATCAGCACTAACACCAACAACTGCAATAGGGCACACTTGGAGTTGGAGTCGCTTCTTTTCTTTCGTTTGTGTGAAAGCAAAATAAAGATACGTCGCGGCCAAGTGTTGCCAGTTGCCAGTTGCCAGTTGCCAGTTGCCTGGACTGGGACCTGGGACTGGCAGACTGAAGTTGTTTTTGCCGTTTCAAGTTGCCGACAGCAGCGCTGCTGGCGTCGCTGCCGCTGCTGCTTCGGCTGCTGCTGCCAAGCAAACTTCAACTTCAAAAACCAAAAAGTGTCGAACGGACGGAACGACGAGGCGACGACCAGAGTCCGCCACATCTTGGCAGCATCGGCAGCATCATCGTCATATCATCGGCCTCGGCTATTTTCCGCTTAACCAAAAACTCCCCGTATTTGTTGTTGTTGG
Source organism: Drosophila formosana (assembly GCA_035045625.1). NCBI lineage: Eukaryota > Metazoa > Arthropoda > Insecta > Diptera > Drosophilidae > Drosophila > Drosophila formosana. Next base: position 959,139 of record JAWNOW010000030.1, read on the forward strand.
TGTTGTTGGCTGCTGGCAACTTGTGTGGTTACGCGCTCTGCACGCTTGAAAGGTGTTTGAGTTGGAGTTCTTTAGATCTCTCCAGTCATCTGCGCATCGACTTCGAGATCCGAATCATTGCGATCTCATCATCATCGTTCGCCAGTGAACTTCAATTGTTTTTAGTTCGCTTTATTTTTGTTGCTGTTGCTGTGGCTGTGGCTGTTTACAAGCGCGTCTATCATTTATGCTCTTGCTGTTTGACTTTTGGCGGTCTCAACCAGCTCACATTTTGGTGTGTGTGTGTGTGTGTGTGTGTGTGTGTGTGTGGATGTGTGTTTGCTCTATTTGTTTTCTAAAGATTTCGTAGCTATTAAGTTGTCATAATCTCTTAGCCCGCATCGAGATCGAGTGATCGCCACAGGGCCACAACAATCAAACTAACAGAAACAGCAAGAAAGAGACAAATAAATAGACAGAGAAAGGGAGAGATATAGAGAGCGAGAGAGAGAGAGAGAGCAAGGGCATGGCCACCAGGTGGCCGGAGCGCGATCCAGGTGGGCAAATTGGAGCATCGAAACCGTTCGTGTGTATTTGATAAACGTGTTGAATTGGAAATGCGACGGTGTAATAAAAAAATGGATTCAATTAATGCAGACTACAAGAATATATTAATAATTATTTAGAAATACATCAACAATTTTGGTAATCGGACCTCTTGTGGGATTCAAAATACTGATATTATTTCACACAAAACAAAGATATCTGCAAGCGAGCACAGTGAAGAGGCATTGAAGAACTAAATAATAGGAGGAAACATTAATTATTAGACTTTTCCGTTGCCGATAAAATACTTATCATACTTATCATATGTACTAGAACCGTCTGGGCAGTCACAATTGGCATGGCAAAGCTTAATAAGAAACCAGGTATAAATATAAATTTTAAACTCTAATCAGAAGAAGCTGATGATAAAGGGTCTTGACAAAATTAGCAGCGTTTAAACTTACTTTCAACACACCTATCAGCATCAATACACCCGACACAGTATGAGCTATCGATAAACCAATAAGCATCAAGTGATATACGCGTTTCTGTTTCAATCCATCTACATTCCATTGAGTAACTTTAAAAGAGGGAATTCGCAGATTTGTGCTAGCGTTGATAAAAATATATTTGCCATATACTTACCACTTATCGTAGCAATTGCAATTAGCAAAACCAAGCCATGGCAAATCGTCCAGATACTAAACCATATGGCCTGACGTCGCAGTGAACAACCACCACATTCCATGTTTAATTTTAATAACAAAGTATGTCAGGAAAGAATTCTGACAGTACAATATTCATTTCATTCTTTATATATTTTTTAAATTCAAATTAATGAATGCATTTTCCCAAATATCGATTTTGGTACAACAAATAATTTGTCTACGATCGCAACACCAAAACCAACTTCAAATTTTCTGTTTAGATTAATTCTCGTTTCGTAAATATTGTTTGTTTAAGAATCTAAACTATGTCAATTTTCGATGTGATCTGAATCTACTATCACTTATAAGCAAATCGTTTACAAAGTTTTCGTTTTTAACATAAAAATTTAGCAAAAACATACTAAATAATAAAACACACCAAATCAAACAATTACTACATAATAAAAATAAAAGAAAATGCAAGTTGCAAATACTTCAAAATTTTTATAATTTGCATGAGCAAAATAATCAGACCTAATGAGATTTTAATTTTTGAAGAAAATTAAAATTTCATCAAATCTGATTAACTGCTCAAATTAAATTCAGATTTTAGTTCATTATTCTACACAGATTGCAATCGATTTATATGCATTGTATAACTGTATCTCACTGCGAAAATTAAGAAGGCGATTTGGGCGACTGAAAACAAAATAAATTGGGTTTAAAGGCAATTAGCAAAGAAAATCAGTCTGATTCTTTGTCAAATCAACATACAAATTAAATAGATCATCACAGTCACAATAACTGCCAGGGGAAACACTATGCTCAGACCGACACCAAACAAGAATTGATTCTTTAAGTTCTGTTTGACATTTTACTATAAATGAGGAGAACCAAAACATTTGATTAAATGACACTGAAGTTAATACTTACTGAGAGAAAGCTTATTGTCTTAACAACTCCGGCAGCTAAATGGACCAAAGTTAATATGAAGCAAATACCTTTGTACTTGGAAATAGCACAAGGCCCACTACCTCTGCATTCTGTAACTAGGATTTTAACGGGATATGCCCTCTTTTCTATAGAGCATAATTTCTAACGACTCACAAGCGTCATACCCCAATATACAGAAACAAATGAGGGCATGTATGATAGTCCAAGCGCAGAAGATTTGAATTTTAGTACGAAGAGTGCACAAGATATTATCCATCCAAGCTAAAGACTGACATTTGCACATCGTTATTTTGATATATTCAATTTTGGAGATACTACGAATAAATCAACCAAATTTATAAAATGTATATAAGAGAAATTAAATATTTTTATACAATCCCTGTGTACTAAGTATTTCAAAACTTTTCAGGGAGCTCAGTTAAGTTTCGCAGTCAGAAGAGAGACGAGTATCAGACAATCCCGATTATCTGAGACACTTGAAAAGTCTAAAATACATATATGTTACATACATACAATACACTTTCCTAATAACATGATATTGTTCTGTTACCAAAGGTAGATAAACGCTATGACTTGCGCTGCAAAGTGGATGACCAGTTTTAAGGGATTGGCTTTGTCTTATCAGTATTTTGTCATCGATGAATAACGATTTTACTGTGATTTCTTTAGGCTGAGTCAGCTGAGTAGAGCGTTGTAAATTGCTAAAAATAGCACAAATTTCTTGCAACAAAGTACACATAGACAGAGTGTGACAGCAAGAGAGAGAGAGAAAGAGTAAGGAAGGAAAGGGGAGATGTTCAGACTGACGCAAACCAATAGACTATATCCGCACATCCATCACAAAAGCTGAGTCTTCTCTCTTTTGTGGCAGTAGCCGCATTGGGGCCCAATAAAATGCCAGGGATGCCATTATTTACCTGGCGCGCTCTCGACCGAAACATAAACTTGCACTAAACACTTGTGCGTACTTTAACAGAGAATTGCGCAAAGTTCACGAGCGAAGCAAATTTCACGCGAATGTGCAATGTGAAGAGCGAGAAAAAATGAAAAGAAATACATATGGGGATATGTTCATATACGTGTATAACAATAACAACAAAAATGCGAACGAAAAACAATTGAGCTATTAAAAAGTCATAAATCTGAAATGGAAAAACATAAATCAGCGCCAAAGGCGCGCACACAAAAACAATTTAAACGCCGCCGCCGCCGCCCAGTGGCTCACACACACACACACACACACACACACATATATTTGTAGTTGTAGTGGTGGGGAAGTGGGGGTCAACTTGAATCCGAACCCGAACCCGAACCCCTGGGCAATCGGTAATTTGCCCTGGAGCAACGCATGCTCAACGGTCGATGCTGATGCCGATGGTGCTGCTGCTGCTGCTGTTGCAGTTGCTGCACCCACATTGTACGCTGCCAATAATAATTATTAATTTTCCAGCTAAATTAAATTTTAACGCTGCAGCTGAAATGAAAACGAAAATTGCATCGATTGAGAAAATTGCTAAAAAGTCAAGTGGGTGTTGCAGCAGCAGCACCAGCAAGAGTGTTTGCCATGTCTCTGTGTGTGTGTGTGTGTGTGTTTACGTGCTGGCAAATTTTATTGAGCTCCGCCGCGTTGCTTTGCTTTTAATAATAAACAAAACAATTGGCAACTCTGTGTCATTGTTTGTGTGTGTGGGGAGAGAGTGCAGAGAATGTGTGCGTGTGTGCATGCCACATTAAACGCTGCGCCATATTGCGTATACGCCACATCGGCTGCAACTGAGGATATTTAGTTCAACTGCCGAGAACCATTTGGACGCCGTGTTTTCATTTTCCAATGCAAATAAACGAAACTCTGTTGCTGCTCTTTGACTTGCAGCATAAATAAATGCAACTATTTTGAATGCACTTATCCGCTGAGTGAAGCGTCTACTTCCACATTTCGGGCGCCAAGCAGCTGATAAATAATGCTCTATGTCAATACGCCAGTCATAATAAATAAATCAATTGTTTTAAGCTGTGTTGCAATTAAGACAGGCAAATGTAGCTTTTCTAATTTATATTTACAGAAGATTGTCAACACTCTCAATTTAACCAGAAAACTTGTATTTATTCTAGGGCCGAGGGCACAAACATTTTACTCGATCCAAATCTAATGTGCAAAAAGACACGTCGTCTACGTGGCAAACTGGCCGAAATCTGCCGCCACGATTCGGCGCTGCTCAAAGAGATCATCAATGGGATTAATCTGGGATTCCGCGAATGCGAATTTCAATTTCGTAATCGCCGCTGGAACTGCACAGTGCTGCGCAAGAGCATGAGGAAAATTTTAATGCGCGGTAAGTGCGACAGGCTGCGACTAAAGACCAAATGTATCTACTGCAAGTAGAAACAGATACCTGCTCTACCTACTTATATGCATATGCCTCACATTAACCGACAACAACACTAACAACAGCGACAGCAACAACTACATTAACTGACGACAAAGGCCAAACGGCGCTGCTTTATTATGCAGCTCAACCTGGCAGCCTGTCAACACTTTGCTGACTCAGTCCAAGGGGGAACTGCGATCAGTGTTGTCATCGCTTGCGATTAAAAGCTAAATCCAAGAGATTGTAAATCCAAAAACAGCTAAGCACGACACACAGTAAGGTTGCAATATAATTTCAGATTTAAAAATCGATTTAAGTACGACTTAGAATACCACGGCCCACTTTGACAACGATAAGTAATTTTTGTGGTTGCAGTTGGATTTTCAATTAAAATATCTAATTAATATATAACACTAAATTGGTGATATGTATAATCAAAGTGAGATACGATTGCCCACTCCAAAAGTATGTTATTACTTGTAGCAACAATAAAGTCGAGAAGTTTTTAATTTTCTCAGAAAATCTGGTGAAAAAAGCGCTAAGCCCAGACAACGCTGATAGGAAGTGTGAGTGCACAACCAGATGGAGATGCCTTGTGCTCATCGACTGCTCCGCAAAGCTGCCTAATTACAGCTGAAGTTGCAGCGTCTTCGTGGCTGGCAAAAACCCCGATGGCAATGGCAAAGGCAAAGGCAAAGGCGAGCCCGAAGGCAAACTGTCAGGCGGCAGGCGACCGCATCATCCATCAAGTTGCATAATAAAAATGTTGCGCCCGCTGATGAATAGCGCCTGAAATGAGCCTACAAAGCTGTCAATTTTAATAAATTATTGCCCGAAATGGTCAAAGGTATGCCCCCAGCACTCAGCTCCTTGCTGCCGCTGTCGTTGTTGCTGTTGCTGTTGCTGTTGTTGCCCCTCAATCTGCACTTAATGACAACAATGCGCAAACAAAACACATACCAAATTATGTGCAATAAATTCCACATACACTCACACACTTCAGCGGATTAAAAGTGCGGCCCTGTCAGTTGTCAAGCTGTCAGTTATTGAGGAGCATCTTGAGGGAGAGCAAGAGTGGGAGGTGCGAGCTGCAAGTCTTTCCTCTTGCCAAGGCTGTGCTGGCCATGTAATGATGCCCTTCCATTTGGGGTGGTGACTGTCAAAAAAAAAGAAAAATCACCTGTCCCAGCGCAATCCTTCCTTCACTTCGGTTCTCACCATTCCCCCATATCGTTGGGTTGGACACAACTTGCTCGCATTACGAGCGCATGCAAATCGTTGTTGCCCATTGCGATTAAAAGTGCGATTTTCGATTTCATTAAACGTGACTGTCGCAGTGCAGTGTCGATGACAGGGCCAGCTTGGAGTCATTCGTTTCTGATTTGCATAGAGTTGGAGCAGAAATCAGCGCAATCAGCGATCAGCGATCGGTTATCGTGGCAACAATAAATCATTTTGTCACCTAACCTGACAAATTGACATCAATCATGCGACGACGCGTGTTGACATCAGCTAATCACCAACGATTACACATAAATCGATAGCGTTATCGATATTGCCATCGCCAGACAGATAATCCGCATTTAAAACCCTCCTCTGACTCAATTGTCCATTAATGGGCTACTTACAGGCAATAGCTGTAAATGCAAATAGCACTTAAGCTAACAAACTGGTTTTCGTGGTAATCAACAGCTAAATGGCCTGTAAATACTTAATCCCAGGTTAAAACTCTGACTTGACTAGTTTTAATTGCTTATTTAGAGTGTATTACAACAGACACCAATTAAATTGCTTTGCTCAGTCTTAGTCAAATACTGATAATATTGATTCCATATCAATCTAATTTCTCAACAATTTACAAGCATTTATACATTTGTTTTCTGCAATTTCAATTATTTTCTTTCTACCTTAGATTCCAGGGAAACGGGCTTTGTTAATGCCATCACAGCGGCGGGCGTCACCTATGCGGTAACCAAGGCCTGCAACATGGGGCAACTAGTCGAGTGCTCCTGCGACAAGTCGCACATGCGCCGCAATGGCGGCCAACCCCAAATGGTGAACGCGGCCACCGCAGAGGAGGCGCTGGAGCGACAGCAGCTGCGCCAACAGTTGCCACCGCAACGGGGCGACAACGAGCCCAGCAACACCAACAGCAACATGACGGACATTATGCTGGGCAGGCAGCGCAATAACCACCGGCCAGGTGGGCGGCGAGGACGTCGCAAGTTCTGGGACAACATCAAGTTCCCGCAGGGCGAATGGGAATGGGGCGGCTGCAGCGACAATGTGAACTTTGGGCTGCGGCATTCGCGAGCCTTTCTCGATGCCAAGCAACGACAGCGTCGCAGCGATCTCGGCACCCTGGTCAAGCTGCACAACAACAACGCCGGACGATTGGTGAGCATCACAATTGTGCATTAAAATTCTGAATTTGTATTATCTTCCGACTCTTAGGCTATTCGCGATTCAATGCGTTTGGAGTGCAAATGTCATGGCTTGTCCGGATCGTGCACGGTGAAAACCTGCTGGCTGAAGATGCCGCCGTTCCGTGAGATATCCGCACGACTGCTCGACAAGTACGATGGGGCACGCAAGGTGGCGCTACGCAACGACGGCAACAGCTTTATGCCCGAGGCGCCGCACACGAAGCCGGCGAACAAATATCAGTTGGTCTATGCGGATGATTCGGCAGACTTTTGCACGGCGAATCCAAAGACCGGAGCGTTGGGCACACAGGACAGGGAATGCAATGCCACATCGACGGGCCCCGATAGTTGTGATCATCTGTGCTGCAGTCGGGGGTACAAGCATCGTGTGGTCACCGAGTGGACCAACTGCAATTGTGTCTTCAAGTGGTGCTGTGAGGTGACGTGCAAGAAGTGCAAGGAGCATCGTGCGGTGAACACCTGTCTCTAGATTGGATGCTGGTCAAGGTGCGGGGTTGGGTTCGGCATAGTCATGAACATATTTAAAAGCTTTCCATTTCGCGTGATAAACAACAGTTTAAAACCACTCAACGTTTTGCTGCAGTACATTTTTAAGTATTAACTAACACTAGTAAACAGGGTAAAACACACACAACAAAAATACAAAACATCACAAAAAACAAAAAATAACAAGTTGATTTTAGCCCGGCTTTAGGCCGTTCTAGTTGTAAATAAGAATCATCCATAGTATGAAAAACCATGTAAGCTTGTAAATAGTTGTAATAAAATGAAGAAAAAACGCAAAAGAAAACTAACGTTTTTATTAGTTTCACCAGCTTAAGATACAGCAGTTAGTTTATATGTTTTCAATTAATTGCAACAAATTGAATATCAAACAGGTAAAATGAAATGAACTAATCTTTGACTTTATGCTAAACGGAAATGTATCTCAATCGCTTCGCCCATTGATTGAAATCTGCATAAATGATTAAACGTAATTTAATGAAGACAACAGCAAAAACCGATTGAGAAACAAGTTCAGCCAGCATCCATAACTATAGCTGTATCTGTTGCCGTTGCTGTAGTTGTAGCTGTATCTATATCTGTATCTGTGCCTACAGCCGTTCACGAGTAAGTATTGTCAACTATAAGTGGCGCGTATCTGTATCTGTATCTGTATCTGGCAAATACAGCTGGAATGGAGCCCAATGACTTTCCCATAAATTAACACAATTTTATTGTTGTCGACACGAGATAAAAATCTACAGAAATTTGCCTAAACAGCAACAAAACTGAAACCGAAAATCGCATTCGAACAAAACTGAAAATTGATTTGCCTTTGTGCATAAATTATCATCGATTGTCGACTGTCGACAGTCGACTGCCGATTGTAGATCGTTGATTTGAATGCATAAATTAAAAAATCAAATAGATGTCGCTAAATGCATGTAATTAAAACTATCATACAATGATTTTATGAAATAATCCCCAACAGAAGCCAATGAATCGCTCTAAAGTTCGCTCACACATAACGTTAACAATTTATAATCGATTCAAGATTTGATGACTTCTATCAAAGAGTAGTTAATGAATTTTCATAAATATTTGTTGTATGAATAATGGTTAATGCTTTAAAATGTCTTAGACTTGTGGTTGTTCAGCTTAATTGTATTACAACTAATAGCCGAACCATAATTCAATCTCAAACTAAAGCGATTTTTAAGTAGAGCAACTAATTAGACTGCTATTGATAAGAAACTACACAGCTCATGCATATGCAAAGACTTCAACTCTTTCAACTCGAAACTATTTCAATTGGATTATCGGAGCTTAGCATCCTCGGCCACAATCTCAGCTCAGCTTTGATATTCGAAGAACGCAATGAAATGCTCCAAGCAGATGCCCAACATGCCCAAATTCCATTCCATTACCTACTCTGCCTACAGCCTACTGACTGGGCCAGGTCAATCTCGGAGAAAGAGAGACCAACACATCTAGAGAGACGACAGAGAATGAGAGGGGCAAGCCCATGCGACGATAAGATACAACGGCAACGGCAGCAGAAACATCAGCAGCATCTTTAGCTCTACAGCAACAACTAATTAACAATCGCATTCATTTTATTTATCGTACAAATGCAAACCGCTTGACTTCCAAAACTGTATCTGCATGCATTTATATAAAGGCTCGAATGTGTCGTCTTGTCTCTTCCTCGGCTTTTGTGGGTTCTGTGTTCAGTTCAGTTCAGTTCAGTTCAGTTGAGTGTTCAGAACTCTCAGCTCTCAGCCACCGATGTGGACAGATCGACGCGTTGTCGATCGCATCGCATCGCATCGCATCGGCATTGCCATCGCCTTATACACATTGTCGTCGTCTTCTCGTACACTTGACTGAACAAAATGTATGGTGAGATACTCGTCTCGGTGGGGCAGAGATTCAGATTCAGTGGCTTTATCTTGGGCGCGTTAATGAGATTTGCTTGTATCTGGAGCCATTCGGTAGATGCATATCAGTGGGTTTCAATTAATTGTGGCGACGCTTATTAGTCATCCATCTAACAAACTAAACTGGGCACTGTCTCCTCTGGCACTGTCTCTGGCACTGGCGCTGGCGCTCTGAAAATCTCACTATCTCTCAACATAAGTATCGCTGTATCAGCTCTCCTAGTATTGTGGCATTGACCCCAAACTGACCTTGGCCAGTTGGGCACTTTTGTCTCTGTCTGTCTGTCATCTGTATGCGCGTGTGCTTGTGTGTGCGTCCAGTTCCTGGCTGCCTTTTGCCTTCACGGCTGCCTTATAAATGTGCATTTTATGTTAATAAAAATGCATTTTTATGCCGTTTCTAGATCAAAGTTCTTTTCAGCGGTATTTTCTTTCAAGTGGCGCTTAAAATGGCGCCAGATACTCGATATTTATATATATATCGCTATACGTTTCCCATGCGATTTTCGGCAAACTAATGGCTTAATTTGCAGACTGTTACACCTACTGCATTGACTTGCAGAAACTGCCTATCCCAGATATCAGAGCGCTTGATCACAGCAAACAATTTTAGCCAAATTGCAAGTCAAAGTCCATACATTAAGAGAAAAGGATAGAAAGAGCATGAGCTAGCAGCAGACAGACAGAGAGAAGAAGCGAGAGAGAGAAACACAGACGGGGCGCTAAAAGAACAACTATTAAGACCGCTCGACCGACGCGTCGTCTCTCAGTTCGTTTTGGGCCGAGAACAAAACCTGAAACATGAAATTCCTGCGTAATTTGTAAGGAAAGGCGTGAAGAACACCAACGAAGGCAACACCTTAATTAATGTTATTAAAATGGAACGAACGACCGACGGACCAGCGATTGGACCTGGACCTCAAACTCAAACTCAGACTCAAACTAAAACCGAGCCCCGAGACCTCTGAGATCCATTGGACTGCTGCAGCAGGTCCAGTCGCAAAAAAAAAGAAGGCAGACACACACTCACACTTACACTGACACGCATACACACACACACACCGAGAGACTTGAAGAATGTGGCAAAAGGGAAAAAGGGTCGGACCCGGGGTCCGCTTGATCGGTTCGTTTTTGGGCTGGTTTGGCTTGGCGTGCTCACTCCTCAATCGCGTTGGCCATGCACGTTCCGGTCGAAGAGCCGAATGGGAATGGCAATGGCAATGGGAAATGGCCTGTTGTCTTCATTTGGGGCTTGGCCTGGACTAAACGCTTGATAAAAGTGATTGGAAAGTGGCCAAAAGTGTTGTTGCTCTTGCAACTCTTCAAATGAGCTGTAATTTCTTAGTTTATTATACAGAAAACCGAGTACCGATACAACATACTCCTAAGTAATTGCTTTATTTCATATGAATGAAGAGCCTAAACGGTCATTAAGAATGTACGGTCATTAAAAGTGTATCTTAAATATTCAGATTTTTATTATTATACAATTTAGTGAAATTGTCATGATTATTTTTATCGAAATTGCTTTTTGGTTGTAATTATAAGACAGCTTAATTTGGGCGGTTGCCATTGCAAAATAATTATTAAGTGATTTCTGAGTATTTTTATTCTAAATGAAAAACATGTTAACTGTGTATATTTAGAAGAATAATAAATGATCTTTTTTTATTTATATTTCTGATATAGATATTTATAGAATGTCTAAAATATGAATCATTACAAAAAACCTATATTTTGTGATTCCCTATTTTTTTTCAAGATCTCTCAAACTGCTGCTTTTCAAATATTAATACAAAGTGATATACTGCGCTTCGTCTTTGTATATATCACATACGAAGCAACAGCAAAGCTCTTGGGTTGCAATCTGCCGTGCAGTTGGTTCCCAGCCCATTCTAGGCTGTCAAGAGATTTATCACTGGGCACTGAGCGTTGATGGTGGAGCGCTGACTACTTGACATATTCATTAAATTTGCCACATTGTTGCAACAACAGCAGCACCATCAGCAGCAACAGCAGACAGTGAGACACGGAGAGATGGTAGAGCGATGGGCATCATTTTGACACCTTAATGCGGTAATTAGGGTTTTCTCAGCATTAAGCCAGACAGCAGTAACACCCTGGACCTGCTCCTCGCTCCGACTGGCGGCTGGAGTTGTTGAACCATCCTTAAAAGCCGATCATCATGAGCAAATATTAACACAGCGCAAAGACCAAAGGCGCAATCGCGATGGGCAGCCACAAAACCAGAACTAAACAACGGCCAAATGGCCAAATGGTCATGCTCTGTCTGCTTGCGTGTGTGTGTGTGTGAAGGTGTGTGTGTTTGCCGTTAACGGTTTACGCCGAATTGGCTTAAATTATTAAAAGATTACAGCCAAAGATCATCAACGCCGAACATGCACGGCGATCTCTCAGCACCGAAGAGAGATCCTGCGATTTGGGTGTGAAGATTATGACACAGCACAAAATAAAACACCAGCCCAAAGGGAGTGGAAAGAGAGAGAGTGAGAGAGGTGGAGACGAGTCAAAGGAGCAGCAGGCGCAGCAATTAATTTCAAATTTTTTAAACATCTCTCCTCAATGCACACGAATAAAAGAGAAGAAACCGAAGACAAAGTAACGAAGCAGACAGCTGGGCAACTGAGCAAGTGAGTGAAGAGTTGGGAAACAGAATGGACGAGAGCGAGAGAGAAGAAAGAAAATTGCAGACAAATTAAGATAAATGAATTGTTTAATTGTTGCATGTGGCGTTCATTTTTATTGTGGAACTGCTAATTTACCTGTAAAGTGACTGTAACACATAAATTCGTATATAATTTTGCGTGCATATAGTACGTATTTCTGTTTTTCACTTACCTTACGTGTGCAATTTGACTTCAATGGAAATTGTTCAATAGAGAATTGTTCACTTTTATGAACATTCACTGAATTTTCAACTTTGACACTTCACTTTCACTGCACTTTTTGAGCTTTAACACAACATTTTTATGCACTGCGCAATTAAGTTTCACTGCATCGTCACTTGAAAAAAAAGAAAGAAAAATATATTTGGAGAGTCGCTTGGCAATAAGCGCCCCCACACATTACTTTATCTGTTTTGCTCACACACGAGCCCCGACTCCTGTGCAGGCGAAAACAAATTAAAAAGAAATAAGAGATCTTCGTAGCTCAGCTCTCTATTCACAGATCTCTCCCGCTCACTTCTATTAGGCAATCGCGTGTCGACTTTCAAGTCTCCACATTTTTTGTGGCTGCTTGCAAATTCTTTTTCTTCGGCTTTAAATGTGGTAAACGAATTGCAATTCCACGTTTGGTATTGTTTGGCTATTAGCAATTTCTCCTTTCAATTATTTATATTGCACATATAAAACGAAATTAATTAAGTGAGCAAATTATGCTTTTAATTATTTATATTGCACGTATAAAACGAAATTAATTCGCTCGCAAAAGAGCTTAGTGTTGATACTGAATCTAATGTCTGATAAATCGATAACAAATATCGATTACTACAGGTCAATTATTGATTGACTATAAAAAAAGGAGAACAAATATTTAGTTATTTATATTATTTACATAAATACACATAATAAGTTAGTTATATTGTACACAAAAATATTTATGTATGAAATATATTTAACAAGAATATTCTAATTGTCAACGCATTAAAACAGCTGATTGGCAATGAAGTGTGACCACACTGCAAGCCAAGCTTTTAAGCTCAGCTTGAAATGTTATTAGTTTCGCATTAACACCCATATATACTCCGATATAAATGCACACATACTGTGATCTGGGCTCATCAATCAACGTCCTGATGTCTAAATAATGCACACACAGCCACAGCAACAGCCACAGATACAGCCGCAAAGGCAAAAGCAATCTGCCACAAAGGACTACCGCACTAATTAATACTGCCGCCCTGACCTGACTGATGGCCCAAAACAGATTCGTGTTGCAGCCACACACAAACACAACACAAACAAACATCAACAACAACAGTGTTCTAAGCTAAATAAAGTTATTAAGCAGTCAAGGGCCAAAAGGGAAATGTTTTGCCAAAAAGGGCACAAAATGAAACGATACGAAATCGAGTGAAAAGGAAAAAGCCAAAAACGCAGCATGTGTTAAAATTATATAGAGAGTGCGTGTGCTCAGCGGACCCCCCGAATGGAGCCAACAGACCCACAAGGATGGACAGATCAAACCAGACCAGAGAGCACAGGAGAAGTTAATAAAAAACACATAATTGCGTATGTTTGGACCAGGCAACTTGAAGTCGCAGGTACCGCTTTTTAGCCCCGTTACTGCCCACACTCCACAGTGCCGAACTTCAGCTCCAACTCCAGCTCCGACTCCGTCTCCAACTCCTCTCCAGGTTGATCATCCTCTGCTCGCCGCGTGCTCAAGTGCGAAGTTCTGCGCAAACGCCAAGCGCCTGTGAAAATATGATTTTTGTTGCCATTTCGTGTTTTGCCACTTTGGAGGTCTTCATCATTTTTTGCCTTCCCTCTGCCAACTCTGTGTGTGAGAGTGTGAGTGAGTGTGTGTATGTGTGTGTGTGTTTTTTGTGTTTCCCATAAAACTGACCCCATGGGCAGTGAAATTAAGTTGATTTTTAATGCAGTCATGGTGGGTAGCCAGCAAGGTGGCTTCGTCCCAACTCTCAAGACATCCAAATTTCTGGTATTTTCATTTACTCGAGATTTTTATTTATGCAACCAAATATCTTACTGTATGTCGGAATTCTTTTTAAATAAGTATATCTAATTAAATCATATTTCTGGTACTCAAATTAAGACTATTTGTTTCTCAAAATTTAGTAAAACTTTTGAAATTAGAAATTGGACTTTTATCCTAATTTAATCCCAAAAGCTTTTCTGTATTTTTTCTCCTTACTTTCTTACATTAAATACAACTTTCTTTATTATAAATATAATTTATAATTTAAATGTAAATAGTAATTTTTACTTACATTTAACAAAGTGTACATAATTTTACCAATTCTAATAATCTTGCTATCCTTGCTTTCTAGCTCTTTAAAACAAAAACATTTAAATTATATATATATATATATATTTTTGAAAGAACTATACCATAGTTTGGTAAATATATACATATGTAAACAAAATAAATTCCAGAAAAGCTAAAATTAATGATGCAGCCTGTTTACTCTTTGTTGCTTCAACAGCTCCATTAAGATTGTCAATTTAATGTTGACATAATTATTATTAGCATTATTATGGTTACTTTGAGTCACAACTCTTTCTAGTAGACTTTCCGTCATATCTGTAAAAGTCCAGAATTATTAACTGTAATGTCTGCCGCATGGGGCAACCCACGCTGACATTCCGGCTGCTCATCTCTTGTCCAAAACTATCCAATACTTCCGCGCTTGCTCGCTGCCCACGTTCCACGTTCCCAGAACGTTGCCATAATAAATTTCAACTTGTCTACACCTATTTTTACAAACATTTAAAAATTATTACACTGACTTTTTCATTATGCTGCGAAAGCGACCAGCGAGAGACCACAAGAGTCCACAATCCGAAGACTCCATCCAACTGCCGTCCACTCGAGTCCAGAGCAGAGTCAAAGTCAGTCTCAGGCTCAGGCTCAGGCTCAGTCCAGGCCGGCCTGATGACCTTAAATTAAATGTGCAGCACATGAATTATGTAAGCTGTTTAATAAAGTGATTCCATTTGCATGCAAAAGCCCCGCACGCATGCTCAGCGGGCAGTCCTCGCAGCGCAAGCAAAGGGAGCAGGAGAAGGAGACGGTGGCGGAGACGGAGAAGGAGCTGCAGCTGAAGCTGGACCCAGGCCAACAACTTACTCACAGCGCTGTTGTGGAGCCCCAAGCGGAGGCATCGCGCAGCGCGCGCTGATTGTCGCTTAATAAAAATGGTTATTGTGTTTCTGGCTGGCCCCGGCCAGGAAGAGGAGGAGTAGGATGTGGCGCGGTGAGCGGGAAGGAGTGCGGAGATTGCAACGGCTATTTATGTGTGGCTTTTGTAAGAATTATTAATGTAAATCTTTCATAATTTTCTTAAGCTGTGCGCGTGCGCAGCCAAAGAGCCAAGGAGGAGGGGGAACTCTTGACTCTGCAGTTCGAACTGGACTGTGGCGCATTTTTACAATGATTTATAGCGCCATCTGGCAAGGTTGTGTGGCATCCTGAAAGCTGCAGCAAAAGCTCAAGCTGCTAAGCTTTGAGCATTCACTCTGTTGCTGTTGCTCTCTTGCGTTGTGAGACTTGCGCTCTCTTAATGTTCATTCTGTGCTGTGTTGGCTCCACCCACACACAGGCGTTCATTTTGTGTGTTGGCGCATGCGTCATGCCCCAAAGGGGGATGCCAACAAAATGAAGTTGCAAGGAACCAAAATATGTGTGTGTGTCTCAGGCAACTGATTGCAGCTTGACAGCAAATCAAAGCCCATTGCCACATTTTGTGCCCTGCGGCAAGTCGCTGAGTCGGAGCGCCATATGCCGTGTTGCAACTCTGCAATGCGCCTTTTGCCCCAATGAGAATGTGCCACAGCTCCTTGTCTCCCATTCTCCAAAGCCGGCATGGCAATGGCATGCCAAAAAGGTTCGCCAACTGTTGCCCGTCAGCTGCAACTTGTTGGGCTGCATTCGTCATTTACCGCAGCGCCACATCAACGTCATAAACAACAACAGCAACAGCAACAACTGCAACTCCATCTTCAACTTCAACTTGCACTTCGACTGCAAGATGCAGCGACAGACAGCTCCACTCCGGGCTCCACTTCGAGTGCTTCTTCTGGTTGGCTGACAGCCACTGCAAACTCAAGATGGCCGCCAGAGCCAACGAGCGACTGTTGGGAAACTTTTGATGATCTGCACTTGACGAAGGGTTGTAGCCTCATGAACCTGCGACTTTTCACAACCTGGCAAAACCAGCTTGATTGATTGTGATGTATGAGTAGAGTGGAATTTTCAAAACCGATTGAATATGTTTCAAAACATGAATCCAATGTTGAATACAAATATTTACAAGCAAAAGCTTTAATTTTTCTATTATGTATGTTTCATTTACAATCTATCAGTATAAGTCAATGGTTTGAAGGTTTTGGCAATTATAGAAGATATTTACAGGAGAAATGAATGAAAGTCATGAGGGCCTAAAAGGCAAGTGTTTTTTGAGGCGGCTATGAAAACTGTTGCCCAAAAGGTTAATGCGAGCATAAATTCTATTTAAAAGTTAATTTAAATAATTCCAAAGAAAAGAAGAACCACTCATACAAAAAGATCTTTTTTTGACTCACTAATTAAATAATGGAAATACTGACTCATGAAAGTATTGAATATTTGCCACAATGAATTTAAATACCCCTATGATCTAATAACCTATTTAATGCAGAATCTTAATGATTCAGGCTGATTCACTGATGAATAAACAATTGCTTAATTTATGCAAAATCAAACTAATTTCTACAAACATTCTTATTAAGCTATTAAACTAAAATAGTATATTATAATACCTAAATAAACTTATAGATGTTGTTCAATGTGAATTAACAAGTCTTTTAAATTGCTTGACTAACATATTACTATAAAAAAAAGAGCTTCCATCTTATAGTTTATTTTTAGGATGATCTCATTTTTGTAATTTTCTTAGTCATTATCAATAACTTTATTGCATTAAAAACCTTTTTAATATCTAGCAGCTTATGAGTTGCCAATATATTCAACCTTTCTGAAAAGTTTCAAACTTAAATATACTTGAGTGCTCAACTATTTTTATGTCATGATGTTCTTCGTATTTAAAATTCAACAATTAAAACAAGTAGAGGTATTTGCCTGAAGAATAAATTCCCTTAAATACCTTGCAACTTTCTCGACTGTCCTTCGAGCCGAAGGGTTTTCGCAAGTACTCGAACTTCACCAGCCCTCAAAATGTGCTGTGATTTCAGCTTGGTCTCGTGCACGCTGTGTGTGTGCTGTGGCTTGCAAACCACTTGAAACAATTTTTAATTGTAATTTGCGCAAAGCAACGCCCCCAGAGCGCACCCTCTCTCTAGGACGGGATGCGATGCGATGCGATGGGTGACGAGGGGGCAGAAGAAGATAGCTGGCTGAGTGGAGTGCTTGCATAGTTTAGACGGAGGCATTGCTGGGATGCCAGCCGCGGCTGCGACGTTGCCAGGAATTTTCATAGAATGGCGCGTCCGGCATGCAGACGCTTTGTGCCAACAGCTGGGCGAGATTTGTAGGTGGGCCAAGAACCAACAGCCAACAGTCAACAGCCAGCAGCCAACTACCAACAGCAAACGGGCAACGGGAAACAGCCAACAGCAACGAAGCGATGCCTCTTTAATGCACAGCTTTTGAGGCTTCTTTAAAGTTCATCGCTGTCTGTCGCTGAGTTGCTGAGTCGCCCTGTCGCTGCTGTGTTTTTAGCCCTGGCCAAGTGCAATTAAAAATGAAAAATTTTCCCACACATTTGGTCAACTGAGCTGACTGAACGATAAGCGTAGCGTAGAAGGACAAGAGAGCATGAGCAGAGCAGCAGCCATGCCAAAAAGCAAAACCGATTGCAACCCATCCCAAAAACCAAAGCCAAGCGAAAACTCCAGAGTCGAGCTTGAGTCCAATGCGTTGCACTGATTTCTTTTTCATGTCAGAGCAATGCAAACTGCGACCACTGATTGGAGGCCAACGGAATTTTTCCCATACTGCGAGCCCAACTTGACTTCACTTCACTCCACTTGAATCGCATCGAATTGGAAGCCCTTTGGGTTTGGGTTTTTGGGCTTGGACTTGGGCTTGGGCTTGGGCTTGGGTTTACCTTGTGCCACTTTGGCCCAGCGGAATGCGTCGAGTTATGTTTGCTATGTCGTCAGGTTGGCCTCCACCTCCGGCTGCTGCTGCTGCTCCTCCTCCTCCTCCTCCTGTGCCTCCGCCTCCTTCTCCTCCACCTCCTACTTTACTCGGCTCGCCTTGCACTTTGATTAATTTTCGCTTAATTTTTATTTTTATTTCTTACTTTTCGCAAATATTTGCTGCGCAAAATTTGCGTCATTTTGAAATGCTTGTCGGGATTTATGAACGTCGTCGCTGAGTTAATTAAATTCAGCAACAACAAAACCGAAAATTAACTAAATTATGGCTCCCTCTCTCTTTCTCTCGCACACTTGCTATCTTTCTCTCCTTCTTTCTTTCCTGGCCTTCTGTTACCCTGGGCAACGCCATTAAAATGCTTATTTTTCGTCATTTTTTCTTTTTAATGAGCACAAATTGTTTTGGACTTTAAGGCACACCTGCAAATGTCAGTGCACTGCTTGGAAAATCTATTGAAAACTCTATGAAAATCGTCGAAAAGCCATCCAAATGAGGAAGCGGTGGGGCGTGGGAATTGTCATCTTATGGAAATCATTTAGATTAATCTATTGTAATATGCATTATAACATGCCGAGACAACCCTCAACCCCTGTGCTAATTAAGGGCACAACTTTGAACTGGGCTGCATGAAGAGTCGACTATGTTCATGCCCTGTAATTTATCTATATATATTTTTCGAAATTTTGCATTATATCGACAAATATAAATGAGCTTATAAAAACTTTTATTAATTATGTATTTTGTGTATTTGCATTAAAGTGTTTATTAGAATTACGTATAATATAAATAATTGCATAAAAACAATGTTTAATTTTCGAATAAAATTGTATCTGTTTCAACTAAATTAAATAGAATTAAATTGCATATATTTTAATTTAAGAAGTAATAAAATTTATATTATTATATTATTTTCCTGTCACAGCTCAATCTATCTATTTAGTTAATATCCCTCTTTGTATACCCTTTAATCAGCGCTTAGACAATAGCAACCCCCTCGATGGGCCTTTAGACAAACAGAGATATCAACAACACTTGCCCCGGCCCAAAAATATGTTAATATCTGTGAAATTGATCTGATTTTAATTTCAATGGCATCTCCCCCGGCTCCGCCCCTTGGCCAACCCTTGTGGCTGCAATGCCAACGAGCTTGGGAATCCCTTACAGTTCACTGCACATTTTTCATGCTCAACAACAAGAAGAACAAGCAGAGCAACAACAACAACAACAACAACAACCCTTTTGCGACTGCAGTTGCAGTTCCAGTTACATTTTCAGCTGCCTGAGTCTGAATCTGAATCCGAGCTCTGGGCTCTGGGTCTCCGTCTCCATCTCCGTCTGGTTGGTTAATCCTTTTGGTAATTTATGCGCACTCCTCTGGCTGCCACTTACCAAACTAATCATCATCATGATGCTGCCTGCCTCTGCCCCCGGCCCTGGCCCCGCCATGTCACGTGTCCGTCTGCTCTCTGTGCCTCATCCGCTATCATTATTGCTGCTGCTGCCGCTTCTCCGGCTGCTGCTTGTCGTGGTTGTATTGTTTATTGTGACAATTCTTGTCAACAGCGCAGCAAATGTCAACGGCACATTGATGGATGTGCCGCCAGAGCCACATCCAGAGCCAGAGACAGAGCCCGAGATCAGAGCACACAGAATGCGAGACAGTTCAGAATGAGAACCTCAGCCAGGTGATGGTGATTCATGGCAATTGCATGCGGTAAAGAGATGCTCAAATTTTTTGTGGTTGTTATTGTTGTCGTTGTCGTTGTTGTTGTTGTTGCTGCTGCTTCTGCTACTCAATGGTGGTTTGTTTAGTTAAAAAGATAATGCGAAACTGGTAAATACAACTAACAGTGGCAAATGGCAACGATACGTATAAATAAGAAATAACATAAATCCTATTCATAGAAGAAAGAATTATTGACATACATTATCTGCGAAATTAGTTAAATATTTAATGAGAAAGTGAAGAAATTATGATATTTTTTATTCACTTTTTGAACTTGCAAATATATCCACTGAAAATGGTATCGAATAGAATTTGCTTAATATCATTGTTTGATGAAAAAGAATAACATGATTTTCATAAATATTCTTTTTTTCTACTAAGTTTATATCACAAACTTATAACTTACCCTTAATAGTTTGCTGTCCAATAAACCTTGAAGACTTGCTGGATAAGAAATCATTTTACTGTAGGCAGTCTGTAAATAGGTAAAGGAAATAAAAAAATATTTTCAAGTTCCGAAATAAGATGATACTCTTTAATCTTCAGGTATCTTGATTTTATACCAGTAGTTTTCTAATAAATCTTAAAAGCTGAATAACAAATTTTTTAATAGTAGCGGTCATCAAATTATATTAAATAATAAAAATAAAAGAGATATTTTGTGAAAGACTATAATTAGTTGAGGCACAAAGACTAGTTGCACTTAGCCGCAGTGCAACATATGTTGCCACAATTTGTAGCAACTGCAGCTGGCAACAAGTGTTGCCTGGTCGCAGTCGCAGTCGCTGTCGGAGTCCTTTGAAGTGTAACAAGTGTAGCGCAAGTGAAAAGTCAAAGAGGGTTAAGTTCAGCATTCACACACACACACACACACACACACTCACAAACACACACACTCGCACACACACGACCCACATTTGAGGTCGTTTGTCTTCTAAGAAACTAGGAAGTAGACGCGAATCAATTGCCTTATCCTCGGCACTTTGTTGTTGCAAGGCTGCCGCCGCCGCCGTCGCTGTGTAAATTAGCATATTTCAAAGACAACAACAACAACAACAGCAACAACACCAACAATGATAACAGCAACAACAAAGGCAACGAATGCAATAATTGGAGTCCTTGAGTTGCGCCAGTTTCACTTCTGTGCTTCTTGCTCTTGTTCTTGCTGTTCCTGCTGTTGTTGTTGCAGCCGCTTAAATCCTTTGATGTTCAACAGAAGTGGCACTCGGTCGCGTGTCCTTGCGTCCTTGCCCCCTTGCAACAGCAACAACAATGCCACTTAATCAGTTTTCTTTTTTTTTGTTCGCACAAAAGCGCTTTTTTAAAGCTTTAAACAAACCAATTTGGGGTACAGCAGGTGTCGAAAGGGGCGAGGAGAGCGAAGGGGTCACTAAATCCTTAATCATTGCAATGCAATGCGTTTTGTGTTAATTAGGCCGCAAGTGCAACAAAAGTCAATGGGGCATCCGGCAAAAGGGGGAAACGTGCAAACGGAGATCTCGTCGCAATATCGCATGCGATAAATGCACACGAAATCGCTTCGGCTAGCCCTGCCTCAATGTGGCTGGCTGTGTGTGCCCTTTGATGTATTGTACTTTCGCCAGCCAGTCGCTGCGCAGCCCGCAGGAGCAACCACACACACTCACACACACATACACACGGACAGGACACGCAGCCACCCCAAGGACGGGCGTACGTCAGTCAAGGCACGCGCATAACGGCATCATCTTCTTCATCTACATCATCGAGAACATCGTCAGCATCATCATCATCATCATCGTCATCGTCAAGCTGCAAGGATAACAAGGCACACGCACAGGACTCGGGCTTCAAGCGTTTCCACCAGCTTCTGTTTCAATTTCTGATTTTAATTTGCATTTAGAGGCTGTCGCACTCGGCTCTCGCCTCATAGTCATTCGACGCGCTTCGGTGACAGGACGTTTCGTGTCCTGTGTCTAGCCACTGTGTCTTCCGTCAATTCGGTGAAATAAATTTGATTTGCAGCAAAGCCAATAAACAACTCACAGAATGTGCAATAAACGAAATTAAAAATTTAAGAAATATAACATAAAATAATATTAATTAAATAATTTGTACTTTCTTATCTAATAAGTCAATGAATTTAACATATTTTTATACAATAAAAACAATTTTAAATTAAATAAAAAAAAAATCAGTGAATTCAAATTTTGGTAATGAAAAAGTAATATCACAAAATTAAATATTATAAAATACAATAAACATGTAATTAATCAGTTATACTAAATCAAATAGAAATTTGTAATACCAAATAAATTTAAAGCACATAAATAATATATTATAAAATAAATAGGTGTGAAAACGATTTTAAATTAAATAAAAACAAGTCAGCGAAGAATTATAGTTTTTTAATATGGTGAATTCAAATTTTTAAAATGAAAAAGTAATATCACAAAATTAAATATTATAAAATGCAATAAATATGTAATTAATCAGTTATACTAAATCAAATAGAAATTTGTAAAACCAAATAAATTTAAAGCACATAAATAATATATTATAAAATAAATAGGTGTGAAAACGATTTTAAATTAAATAAAAACAAGTCAGCGAAGAATTATAGTTTTTTAATATGGTGAATTCAAATTTTTAAAATGAAAAAGTAATATCACAAAATTAAATATTATAGAATACAAAAAATATGCAATTAATCAGTTATACTAAATCAAATAGAAATTTGTAATACCAAATAAATTTAAAGCACATAAATAATATATAAAATAAATTCGTGTGAAACAATATAAAAATATATTAAAAAAATTAAAAAAAAAAGTCAGATGAAAAATCAATTTAAAAACCAATCAAAATGAATTAAACCAATTGAATAATAGTTATAAGTTATGCTGAATATACGCCCAAATATAAGATTATTTTAGAAATTATGCAAGTAATACAAACGTATGAAATTTCTGTTGCTAATAAATGCTTAACATTAAATATAGTTGTACAAGTACAAGGTTCCCATTCATCAAGAAAGTAACTACGAATCATATCCAAAGGCCACAGAGCAAGAAAAGCCACCCAGAAGTAAACGACTTATGCCGTAAAAAAGGCAAAGAAAATACAAAAAATTATACGAAAGAGAAAAAAAAAACAGCAACTTGCCGACTGTGTGGACCAATCAGACCAGACTCTGGCCGGCAGTCGCAGTAAAAACGATTGTAAATAAAAAGCACAACAAAAAGTAAATAAAAAGAAGGTAACAAACAAATATTACAAGAAGCAGGAAAAAAAAGGGAGTTCCAGACGGCCAGTAGCCAGAGAGCCAAAGCCCAAAGCTGAACGATCAATGTTTATTGGCGCTTTGGTCACGATCGAATCGCCAGTTTGAGCTGAGAATGTGGCTCTGAGACACAAACAAAGAATAACGACAAGGAAAACTGTGGAAAATACAAATTTAAAAAATGAGTGCAAGATAAAAGTTACACAAAGAAAATACAAAATTCAAATAAAATGAAAATGTAAAGTGCGGTGCGAAAAGTGTTGCCAAAGTTTCCTCAATGTGTTCTACAAAATGTTTGCTGTTGCTTGGCCTCAGCAAGCCAGCTCAACAACTTGCCAACTAATTTGTGCGTATAACAGCCAAGCCGACAACAGCAATGAGCAATTAAAAATTAGGCTACAATTGTATGAAAATTTATGCAAATCAAAGCCGAGCGATGACTGCGTGGCCAGCAACAACACAGACGTGCAACAGCAACAGCAGCAACGGCAGCAACGGCAGCAGCGGCAACAACAGCAATGGAGGAAACAACATTGTTGCCACACAACCACCGTCGCGTCATTGCCATTTGCATTTAATTGTTGTGATTATCTTGGCCTGCTGCACACGCTGGTAAGTGCTGTAGTGGTAGTCGTGGTATCTTATAGATACGTCCAGTGTATCTACGACCAGTTGAATCCATCAACACGCTCTCCGGCGTATGTAAAGCAAAATTCAAAAGGTGTAAATCGCCTGTCAACAAATTAACTCAAGCGTCGCCTTTTGTTGATGTGCTTGTCGTTTGTTGCTGTTGTCAGTGGCAAGTTAATTAATTAAACGACAAAATACAACAACACATTAGCAGCAGCAGCAACACAGCAGCAATAACAACGACAACAACAGCACTTCATGTTGTTGAGTCAACAGATTAATCAATTCCAAGTCTTACACGTCGTTCCAACTCCGGAAAACTGTCAGCCAAAGGTGTTGGCATAATTAATATTGATCTAGCATTAAGATTGATCAGTTAACCTAGCGAACTCCACATACATACTTCTGCCTGTTCACCTCGTTTTATGTTGTTGTCTGGTTTTTAGAAAGTACATTTAGCAATTGTGTAAATTCGTTTACGATTTAAGACTTTAGATTCTCAAATGTCGCAAATAATATTTATTTTTACGATATTTTCATTTAATAAATAAGTGTATACATTTTTTTCATTTATAAACCATTATAGTTTATATTTAAGCAATGCGAAAAAGATACAATGTAAATTAAATAATTTGAGCCCTACAAAGTGACTTACTTATTTAATATTCTTGGTTTTTAATTGACAAATAGAATGTCAATTGTTTGTTTTTGAATATTAACTCGCAACATTTATTTTTTAGTTTGCATTAAAATCGTTTAGGTAAATTTTATTTTTGAAGCGTCTTTCAAATATATATTTAATCTCATATTAACAAGCCTATTTATTCATTTCATTCAAGACTGATGAAATAAATATCGAATGTAAATTAAATAAAATTAAGCATAGAAAAGAAATATTTGCTTTTATACTGTTACGTTTGAATGGGAGATTAAAATCCAAATTATTTATTTATGTATTTGCAACATTTGTTTATTAGTTTTTTATAACAATTTTTTAAATTCAACAATGTTTCTAAACAATAAGATCTATTGCCTGTCAATTTAATTCCTTTGATTAATGATTTCGATCATTTAAATTTTTTGATACTAAAGGTATTAATTGCTCTGGCTCACATTGTTATAGTTAATTTAATTCGTTAAAAAATCCAAAAAATTAAAAAATAATTAAATATTTCAAAGAAATAAATTCAAAAATTAGTTTAAGCCATCTAAGTACTACCATTACAATGCGTCTGCCAACTAAAATGGCAACTCAAGTGGCTGGCTTTAGACCAAATTGCGAATTACCTGGCAAACAGACAACGCCATTTTGAACAATTCATGGCCACATTGCTGAGATGAAGTATCCAACCAGAGCTAACTTGCAACTGACGACTGGCAACGGGCAACTGGCAACTGGCAAGTTGCAACAGATCCGCTTGCATAGTTGCAAGCTCCCTTTTGGCTGCTGTTGTTGGCCTGGCATCCTCGCCTCACTGCTGCAAAGTTGCAACTGCAGAGCAGCCTACACAATTGAGTTGATTTCAATTGCAGGGTGGTCCCAGGCACTGAGGCCTTATAATGCGCCAGGCGCTGTCAATCCGGCCTCCATCTCCGTCTCCGACTGCAGCTCTTGGCGTGGTGTGCGCAGTCAGGCGGACGAGAGAGCTGTTGTCTGTCTGTTCCAGGTTCCAGGTGCGGCAGACTGACTGAATGCCTGGTTGGTTGCTTTGGTTGGTTGGCTGGCTGGCTGCCTTGCCTAGTAGTAGTTGCAGCTTGTTAATCTCGTTGCTGTTCTTGTCGTCGTTGCTGTTGTTGCTGTTGTGTTGTCAACAAGCAGAAAAGTATGTTGACAACCCCGTGCAGCAACAACGAGGAGAGCAATGCAGTCAACTCGAGACTGCAGCAATGCAAGCTGAAGAGCAGCCTGCAATTCGTTGTCTTCCTCGTTGTTGCAACGTCATAATTGCAGCGCATAATGAGGCGACTGCAACTGCAGCCTGCCACAATTTTTCGTTTGAAATGCAAATGAAGCACACACACACCTGCCACGCCCCTCAAATGAGGCTGGCGGCAAGTGCAGTGCATAATGTGCAGCAGCCAAATCCTAATTGGGTGCAACACACGCTCACACACACACACACACTCTGTCACACCATTTGAAGTGCTGCAACACATGGCGTATGCGCAACGACTTGACTTCACTTTGCTGCTGCTACTTTAGCTGCCTGCAGCTCCCAAACATGCCACAATTTGCATCTACTTTTACCTGGCAGCTCATTTAATTACTTGTTAAATTTGTTGCATTTCCTTATCGTAAATGCAAAGGCGATAAACTCAACTCGATCGGCAATCAACGATCGACAATCGTCGCGACGATGGGTGAGAAAGTTGCCCCTTGCAAACACACTTTGATTCTCAGCTTCACTTTACAGCTCTGCAATATCTTAGATAAAAGTCGATAGAAGTGCAGATTAGCAGCAAATATGTAGTTGGCAATAAATGCTAGCTCAGTGGAAATTCCAGGAATACCCGGAATGTTCTTCGAGTCCATCTGTTCGATAGTAATCACTAAAACTGAATGTTATTAGAAAGTAAAAAATTAAGTACAAAATTAATAGACATATAAACTTCACATCCACTTTTTCTTTTAAGGAAATATTAAATCGAAAACCTATGTGGAAAGCTTACATTTTAATGAGAGAGTCTTAACTTTTAATGGTAACTATGTAGAAAGATTAAAAATTTGTTTAACTCGCAAACAAATAGAAAAAAAGTATAAATTTTAACGTTTTAATAAATAATAACTAAAGCAAAAGAACCACTCTATGAAATCACATAGAAGCATTTAAAATAAATACATTTGAAATAAACCTGATTCTTTATGAAATAATAGTATTTGGTAATATAAATTTCTTTGGAAAATTACTCAACTTGCAAAGTGCTTTCAATTCTCTTGCCGATCGATACCACAAAGTCGCAGCTCTATCGCAAGCTACAAATCAAGCAAACAAAACTGCAATTTAAAGAGCCGCAAAACTTACGAATCACAAAAAAAAGAGGGTAAAACAAACTTCTTGGCAAAATGCATTTTAATTGGTTGAAAGATATGCAATGCAGGGCATCGCCGAGAGCCATCTGCCAGACGTCTTTCAGATAAAGAATTTAAACTGATGCACATTTTGTTAACAGCTTTATAAAGCGTATGGCTTTTAGTTGCCTTCCCGCTCGCTGTTGTAGTTGTTGCTGTTGCTGTTGCCGTTGCTTTTGCCAGTGAATTCAATAAAACTGATAAGGCAACAAAGTCAAGGAACCGACGAAAACGACGGCGACGACGCTGACTCATGGCACAGAGCAGCTTCAAGTTGAGATCAAGTCTTCGATCGGATCCTTCGATCCGATGTCGAAGCTGTGCGTATTTCACGCGATGCGATAGCAGGCGCAATTGATTCGCTTATAAAATTTATCGATCTGTTAGCCATGGCTTAAAATGTGGCCAACACAAGGATGTTGGCTTATCAGCCACAAAAGTGTTGCTACGATAAATGCAGAGATCTAAAGTATATACACACTATACGCATAAAATTCGCGATGTCTGCAAAAATTTCAATTTAATTTTCATAATTTGAGTTTCTCACGCTCCGAGAGTTCTATTGAAATGCCATAAAAAGATTGAAATGTGTGGCGAAGGCTTCGTGCGGACTTTAGGCCTTAAGAGGCGCCGCCAAAAGTCGCTCCCAAGTAGACTGACTTTTGGGCCTGTCAAACGGTAGCCCATGCATAAATCAAGGATTTTTGTCGGTTTATGCCCCGTCCAAGTCCACAAACTATATCAAATCAGTTAGCTATCTAAGCCAGTTAGGCATAAACATTGTTTCCCACACACACACACACACACACACACACACACGTATACACGCACACACACATGGAGAGAGTCAGTCGGATAACTTTGGGCTACGGTCGACGAGACGAGATACATTCCATGCCAGGCTGGCCCCGGAGCCACGGCAACAGCTAGGAATGCTTTTGATCTGTGGCGACCATTCAAAACATACAGGGTGCCCACTGTATACGGTGGACTATGGTAGCATTCAATTTCCATAGCTCACTGTAATTAAATGAATTTATCACATTCTCTTTTTCGTATTTTGTTTTTGCGTACGCTTTAAATAATACTCGCAATAAAATGCGCAAATGTTGCTGTGCTGTGATTCACATGGAAAGGAAATGCCTAAAACTTGCCCAAGCGCATTCAGCAAAACAATTCAAGCGTTCGGCTTTAAGATTCATCTCATGAGCATTCATCATTTAATTACTACCATCACTGCTACTATTACTCTCTCATTTAATTGCTTTCACTTATCGCTTTACTGGGAATTCAACCAAATTCACAATTACCTAAGCATGCATACTTAGCAATTATTTATAATATTAGAATACAAGTACGGCTTCATGAGTCATGGAATCATTCCACCTACTTGGAAGTATTTTGTGGGAATTTTATTTGTATTCCCATTATGATCAACATGAAAATATGACAAATAGAAAGCATACATTTATTTATACGTAATATTGGACATACATAGTTGTTTGAAAAATATTAATATTTGCACATCTACTAAGGTATTCCAACGTTTTCTTCAAGTTTCTTGCAACTTCTAATACAAACTCTGTCTAAGTTTCTAATAAAGTAATATTCTTCTGAAACTGATTTCTATAAAACTTGATAATAATACAAGAGAAATTAAAATTACACTACACCACAGTGATAATAAATAATACATATATTGTAAACAAACATATTTTAAAGATAACTTGATGCATGGAGGTAAATCTTACAATGGTCTCTATTTGCGCATCTTTAAATACGAGTACAATTTTGAGTCTTTGTTACTTATCCCAAGGAAATATCCAGTTAAATAAGTTTTGCATTTCTACACGGAAACATATTTAGTTATTTACTTAGATCAAAAGATATATTGTTGTTGTTTCATAGCAAAAACTCACTCGCAACTTGCACCTCATTAACATGGCTTAAGAGTGTCGCAACATCACCAACTCCATCAGCGAACTGCAGCTGTTGTGATAGGAGTTTGGGAGCAGGTTGTGATCAGTGATCAGTGATCAGCCTGCAGCCATGGAGCATGAAGCACAGCAGGCTCTGCGGAGTGAAGGCTGCGTGAATGGCATACCAAATGATGGGCTGAAGCTACAACTGAAGCAACAGCTAAAGATGTTGATGAGAGATCCTCAGATGGGCTGTCGCGAGTTGCAGTTGAGGACGTGTGTGAAAATGGCACGTTTCTACATTTGAGTATTTTTTACATGCGCTACGTGCCCCAATTAACAGCCCCCGCCGCCTCTCCATGCTCGCAACATAGTCCGCAGCACGCAACAGGGATTTAACATTAAGAAAATACATTGCAGACGCCATCGTGGAGCGCATCACGTATACGCGCGGTATGCCAGGCTGCGATCTGCGTGTCATAGATCAACGCGATGCGATGTGCGATGTGCGAAGCGATGTGATGTCTTGCGATTGTCGATGTGCAAGTGTGGATGTGGCAATGTGGATGAAGTTGTTCCACGTCAGCGTCAACTGCCACTCTACGTATCTGTATCTGTGGCGCAAGATCAGAACACCTCTCCGCTGACCTTGACTGCGATGGCGCGCTCTAAATGAGTTCAATGAGAGCCACAATGAACTACACCACACTGAGCCGCACTGTGAGTTCTTTGACAGCCCTCGTCCCCCGTCTCTATAACCGCTTGGCATTCTGTATCTCTGTGAGTCATAGACCAAAGATTTGAGACGAGATTTATGACATTGCTGGAATTTAATTTAGCTACTGTCCGTCTGTCTATTTTTGGCTGAGGAGCTTTGTCTTCGCGCTTGCTGATTAAATCAGCCGCAAAACTCAAATTAAATTTCACATAAACAAATAAAATGAAATTAAATTAAATTTGTTGCCAAGCATTTTGTTTTCTACTTTTTTTTCATTTAATTTTCGTTTTTTCGTGTGTTGTCTGCGGTTTTTTGGCGCTCAAGGTTAATGGCGAAGTTGTCGTTGTTGTTGTTGTGTCTCTTTGTTGTTGCTGTGTGTGGGGCAACTCGCTTGGGTTCAGTTTCAGAATTGAAATTGAAATTGGGTTTGGAATTCGCATTTAATTATTAGCTGCGGTCACTGTAATCACAAAACTATCTGAAGAGCGTAACAGCAATATTAAAGCTAATCTTTTGATAGACTCTGTTTGCGATATCACTTTAGCAATCTTCAATTTAATAATAAAAAATATATTTATGGGAGTTTTATGGGTTTTAAAATAATATTAAAAATTTAGAAACAATATTTTGTTATTTTTGGATAACCAATTCTTTCAAATATTCATTGAAATTATATAATTTATATTATTATTATTTTACTTATTTTATGAATCGTCGGCATTGAAGAAATTACTAATTTTAAATAAAGTTTAGGAAGTAAGAAAATTTTAAATTACCAAAAAGTTAAAGTATTTGTAATTAAATATTGCAATACTAAATAAATTATTAATGTACAAATTTAAAGAAAAATCAAAAATATTGTAGTCCTTTTAAAAACAACATTTATTTCGCAATAATCGTTAAATTAGAAAAACTTTTAAAACAATATATTAGCTCTTATTTTGTCGAAGTCCCTTCTAATCTAATAAATATATTTTATCAGCAAACATTAAAAAGGAAAAATAATATCATCTCATTCTTCGAACTTTCCAAAAATATTTATTATGAAATATTTAATACTTAAAATATACAAATATATTTTTAAAACCTCTCTTTCACAGGTTGTATGGCCTGCCGGACGGACGTGCCACTTGCCGCTCAGTGCCCGGCCTGACCAAGGATCAGGTGGAGCTGTGCTACAAGGCCAGTGATGTGACTGCCGCGGCTCTGGAGGGCCTGGACATGGCCATCCGAGAGTGCCAGATACAGGTATGGAGCGACAAACAGTAGAGTCAATAAATGCTTGTTTCGTTATCGTTTGATTTCATGTTTTATAACAATTTACATTCTACTGCGAGTAGCATACCAGATTTTCAACATTTCTGCTGCTTTTTGTCGACTTTTGTTAATTGCTCATCTACGACTTTATCTGAAATGGCTTTTGTTTGCAATTAAGAAGCGAAATGATCTGAAATTGCCATCAAACAGTCGCCAAATTGCTGCGAAGTTGTTGAGTGGCATTTCTGGTTCATCAGTGGACGAAATACGTGTAATTGTAGAATGTGCAGATTTGTTGCATCACTTACTAATCAATTCTGTGCTTCTTTTCATTTGCGTTTTCATTTTTATGCTGATGTAGTTTCAGTGGCATCGCTGGAACTGCTCATCGCTGAGCACAAAGAGTCGCAATCCGCATGCATCGAATCTGCTCAAGAAAGGTGAGTTTCGAGGGGGGCTCCCAAGTAGCCTGGTGCAAAGCCATTAAGCTGACACTAAAATGTGCAGTAAGTGTGGCTCAGCTTTCACGCAAAACAAAATCGCTTTATGACCAACTAACGACAACAACAACAACAACAGCGACAACAACAGCAACAACAAACTGTCAACGAGTTTGCGGTTATTCATAGAGCAACGGCAAACGGCCCACACGCAAACCGCTAGGCAAAAAGTAAAAACCTTAAAGATAAACGATCTAACAACTTGCCGCAGTTAAATTACTCTTTCCACATTATAAAGTCGGGAGGTTCTCAGCATGTTCTCGCCATAACTGTTTAAGGAATCGGGTCAATCAGTGCAATTGAGCAAGAAAACATTGAACCCGACTCGGCAAACATTTACTTATGCTATAAGACTTTTTAGCAAAAAGAACAAACAAGATTTAAGAGGTTAAGTTACAAATGAATTGTCAAAGAAAATAATTTATGGACATGATAAATTTATGTTTTTATTACTAAAGTTTAAGCAGAATAATAATTATTTCCATAACATTTTTTTTTTAATAAAATATGGAATTATTGGGAACAGTCTCTCATCTTTATGGAGCATTCTCCTTAGCATATTTGCCACACCCTGTTGCAAGGGCATTCAAGAAACATGTAATTAAAAGTGCGCTGTACCTCGAGCATTCCCTCAACCCCATTGCCCCCTTGTTTGGCAGCCAGTGTCCGAAGCTATTAGCCGTCGCATTATTAGACACGCCAGGGAAACTAAACCACAGCAGCTCTCTAATGCCCCGGTCCAGTTGACGTGGCTGGAGATCATGTTTCTAAGTCGTTGCAGCTAGTAAGAGTGTTGCTTTGGGGCTTGGACTGGACGCACCTTTGTCACAGCCTAGTGCATCTCTAGGCTGTCCAGCCGTCCAGTCGGCAGCGCGAACTTTGACTTTGATATCTTAATCTGTTGTCGAGGCATTATATTACACACGACGATGCCCGACTTGTACTTCCACTAGGCGTGTGCCTTATGACGATGTTCCAGCTGACCGTCTACAAAGAGTCGCCGCTTTCTTAGCCGCCTTTGTTGGCCAGGTAGCAAGTAGCGGTAACTCAGCGATCACAGGCGCCGATCGCTGGCTAACAACAGTAACATATCAAGCAACCACTATTATAATTAAACTTATTGATATCAAGTACATATCATATGTTATTATATGTATGTATATATCGGCAAGAAACTGCCCAAATTCCTGAAGGCAATTCAAAGTGCAATTCCAGGTATTCTTCAAGTTACCAAGAACATCAGCATCTTTAGGTTTTAACTATAGCAATTGCTCAGGTGGCAATCAAGCGATGCCTTTGGGTACAATTGTGGCATGTTTGGGGCGCGTTCCCAAGCGCTTCATTAGTTAAATTATGCGTCATCCAATTGCTGTAAAAATGCCAAGACAATGGCGAGTCAAGGAGCCCAATGATCAAAAATGGCGGCATGCAATGCAGATGCAAACGATATCTGCCCACAGTGGCAATGTTGAAAAGATTTCTCACAAATTTCAATGCGGCTGCAATAAGGAAAGCGAGCTGATGGGGCGAGGCAATGAAGGGGAACCCAAAGAGACAGGCAAACAACAAACAAGCAGCAGCAGCAGAAGGAGAAGAAGAGTTGCCTGGGAGACCGACGAGTAAAAGGGAAAGGCTAACCTCAAGTCAAGTCAAGTCCAGTCCAGTCAAGTTGACTCGAGTCCGGCGTAATTTATTTGCATTCATCGTATAAATTATATTGTAAGCAAACCACTTCATTCAATTTCAATTTAAAAAATTGTTATCTCTCTTGACGGATGCTGCCGCGGCCACTGACAACGTACTGCAAAACGACAGCGAGACATTTCAAGAGACAAACGAAAACAAAAAAAAAACCAACAAACAAAAACACAACGAACAAACCGAATCGCTTGAGAGCCGACATAGCTTCATGAGGATGAGGATGAGGATGTGGACCAGCGGATATGCTGGGAAACGTGGCCAATAGCCAACAATAAGGCAACAGAACAACAACAGCATCAAATTGACAGCAACAACCAGAGAAAGAGAGCGCATAGCTGCAGCTTAGCAACTGCTTACCAAAATTATAGATAATTGAGGCTTAAGCTTCTAATAGTTACTTAATGGGACAATAACTCAAGAGCTTACAATTTGTGAGAGTAAAAATGACAATTAAACGTTTGAAAAGAGTTGAAGTGGGAGTTAGCAATAAATTAAAGATTATGTTTTACTCTAACTAATAATAAAGTAAAAGGATATATAAAGTTGTCTGCATGGAATTCGTTTCAAAGTAAAGCTTTAGCTAAATATCATTTTCAAATCATGACTTCTATGAA
This sequence comes from Drosophila formosana, assembly GCA_035045625.1. NCBI lineage: Eukaryota > Metazoa > Arthropoda > Insecta > Diptera > Drosophilidae > Drosophila > Drosophila formosana. The sequence continues at coordinate 992,766 of JAWNOW010000030.1, forward strand.
AGATTTTCAAAGATTCTCTAAAATAGAATTGTGCAATTCCATTTATATCAATCTTACATTTTTATTCAATGCATCTCCAAATTGCTTCGAACTTTTGTTATCTAGTATTATATAGATAAATGTGAACTATTGCTTCTCCAAAGCATTTAGAAAAGTTGAATGCAAATTTAAGCTTTAGCAACAGTCTCAACATTTTGGGGATACAAACAAATGGCCAAAAGAGCCAATGTCATTACAGCATATCTACATATAATTTGCATTTGGCCATAATCTTGTTGCTGCCATCAAGTGCGGGCCAAATGCGCGTACCGAAATGAGGCAGGTTAAAGTTAAAGCCACAGCTAAAGTTAACAACATTGGCCAATATAACAATGCCAAACCATAAATCTCCAAATGCATGCCACACCAGCAGCAGCAGCAGCAGCCACAGCAGCAACCACAGCAGCAACAACAGCAGCAGCCACAGCATTTCCAAGTAACTTCTCTCTTGCTGTCGTCGCTCGTCTCTCGACTCTTGGCTCTCAGGTCTCGACTAGCCTTCAGGCAAACCAATATGGTAAACCCAAGCTTATGTCAGTGACATGTCTGCCGATCTGCCCGTCCGTCCGTGTGTCCAACCGTCTGTCTGTCTGTTTTGTCAACCCGCCCGTTCGTGTGTCCATTAAATAAGGAAGGAAACAGCGAACTGAACTCTGCACATAACGAGAGTCAATATTGACAGGCAACAGGCAGCAGCAACGCGTGCAACGTTTTGGTCGACTTGGGGCGACATATAAGGGCAGAGGCAACCTGAGCAGCCCCCAAATTCGCAACGGAACGAGGGGGGGCGGGGAGATCGATGATCGGCCAAGTGAAACGAAACAAATCAAGTCAGAGAGCCCCCAATGACTGACAATCGAATCGGCGCACGGACAGGTCAACTATTTTGCATACATCTACTATAACTTATGGAACTGGTCGAGATCTCGCCGAGATCCGTTGATCGGTTGATCGTCGTCTCCACCGATCCGCTCTCGCTTGCTACTTCGCCATGCATTATTGTCAATCAACTGAGGCTGGAGCTTGGCTTGGGTCGGAGGAGGAGGAGGCTTTAGGGGACGCGGCAGCCATGTACAAAAAGTAGTAAAAGGATTACGTACGATCGTCGTCAACGATCGACCTTTATCTTAGTCTCGGTTCAAGCAAATGCATGTGACAACAAGCGAGCGACGTATGTCGCAAACAATTACTTGGGATTGCAACACACGAGACAGCAACAGGAAGAGGGACAGGGAATCGAATGGGAATGGGAATGGGAATGGGAATGGTATTGGGAATGGGAATGGGACACAGACAGGTCGTTGTTATATTGTTGTTGTATGGGGCCAGTGGAGCGATCGCTTGGTCGCTCGATCGGTTGCCAATTTATGCGCAGTAAGAAGCACGTCACATGGCCCCAAGGCATTGTCAAATGTAACTCTCTGGCAATGATGTGATTTGGATTTGCAAATGGCCTGTGGGGGGAACACAAAGCGTGCATAAATCAAGACTCCAATCGAACGATCACAGATCACAGAGATCTCGCCACAGATCGCGAATGGCATGAGATTGCTGCAAGGCTGTGACTTGAAAATGCGAATGTGACTCGAGACTCGAGACTCGAGAAGGGGACTCGACTTGCGACATGTGGCATGAAATGGCGTGGTGACTTGGCGTGGCATTGCTACTGTGCGCATTGATGCATTGATTGATGGCGTCTTAATCGTCAATCAAATGCGCGCTACACTTTTGCATTGCATCGCAACGATCGATTGGCCTTTGTAAGACAACGACAACTTGTCACAACATTGACATTTGCATTCGTGCGCATCCTGAGTGACAGACTACGAACGAGCTGACCATCTGACTGATTGTTTGACAGCTCCACAGGCAACCCCATCGCCATCGCCATCGCCATCCAGCGATCCTCCCTGATGCAAACCTGTCACATTGACATATGTACTGTCTTGCCTTGGCTATGCGAATTGGCTTCTCGTTTTTCCGTATTTTTTGCTGCTGTCTTATGCAAAGTGGCGCTGACAATTTGCATGTCAATCGATTGACAAATGTTGCCAACTTTGGCAACGCTCAATGACGTTCCATGTCGATCATGATTAACGTCAGTTTTGTCAGCCGTTTGACAGCTATTGCATAAGCCGTCAACCAACCCACCTGGGTGGGTGTGGTCTCCTCTCTACCTGTCTACCTCTCTCGAATTTTGCATCATTAAAACTTGTCTGATCGACAGTTCGATCGATCGATCGTTCGCTCCATCGATTATCCACTGCATGAGCTGGCGGCCAAGTGCTGAGTGCTCTGCCCACTTTTGGGGCTTGGCGGCGGCTTGTCCAGGCTCATGTCAAAGCCGCAGAATGCCGCACAATTCCCCAAGGGCGATCGCTTGGGCATTCAGTGTTAAAAATAACGCCGCATAACTTTGCCAATAGCCACAGCCATAGCCATAGTGCTTTACGCCCCCTTGGGGTACGATTCCGCAACTCTAATTCCAACACTGCTCCTTCTGCTTCATTTTTGTCGCTTAGGCTATCGAGAGAGCGCTTTCGCCTTTGCCATCTCGGCGGCCGGTGTGGCACACAGTGTGGCACGAGCCTGCAGTCAAGGACGCTTGATGTCCTGCGGCTGTGATCCCACCATTAATCGCAAGACGCTCAACAAGAATCTGCGCCAGTCGCTGGACAAGGAGAAGAAACAGTTTCTGCAATACCTCGAAACGAATCAAATACTCACGCCCGAGGAGGAGAAGAAATATGAACGCTCAAAGATCGCCAGTCGCTGGAAATGGGGCGGCTGCTCCCACAACATGGACTTTGGGGTCGAGTACTCGAAACTCTTTCTCGACTGCCGCGAAAAGGCTGGCGACATTCAGTCGAAAATCAATCTACACAACAATCATGCCGGCAGAGTGGTGAGTAAATGGGGTAAATAAAGCTTCAAAACGACAATATTTTGTAATAGCAATTTTGATGGGGAAAAGTGGAAAATGAAAATCAAACTGCGAATAATTGAAATGAATCTAAAGAGTTGATCTACACTATAAAATTCTCTAGCAAATTTCTAATTAAATACCATGAAAATAAGATTAGGATTATTTTCAAATACACAAGACTATTTTCATCATCATAGTGATTGATTTAAAAAGGTCTACTTAATAAAATTAAACAAAATATAGGACTATAATTTTGTTTTACAGAAGACTATTTTCAATTAAATAGAAAATACTTGAAATAAAAGAAATTGCTGGATTTAAAATTTTTTCCCATTTTAATTTCAACAAACCGCTTTTGTACCTAAATTTGAAAATTGTATATTAAGGTTTAAAAGAATACAAGCTGTAAATACACAAGACTATTTTCATCATAGTAATTATTGTTTAAAAAGGTCTACTAAATTCAAATTTAAAATTTGTGGTAGTATAATTCTGTTGTACAGAAGACTATTTTCAACAACTAAATGGAAAATGTTTTAAATTAAAGAAATTGCAGGAATTTAACTATTTTCCCATTCTAGTTTCAACCAACCGCTTTTGTACCTAACATAAAGCGTAAAATTGTATATTCAAATTTATAATAAATCCTCAATTTTTCAGGCCGTCTCCAATAACATGGAGTTTCGGTGCAAATGCCACGGCATGTCGGGCAGTTGCCAGCTGAAGACCTGCTGGAAATCAGCACCGGATTTTCACATTGTCGGCAAGGTGCTGAAGCATCAGTTCCGCAAGGCCATTCTGGTGGATCAATCGAATCTTGGCAATGGCGAGCCAGTTGTGGTCTTGAAGCGATCACGCAACAAGAAATCAAATGCCGGCAACGGGGCCGGTGGCGACTCCGATTTGGTGGCCGCCGATGCGTCTGGCATTCTGGAGGGTCGTGAGACGCAACGCGATCTGGACGCCGAGCGAGGCACGCGACAGACGAGCTCTGATAAGAATGCCGCTCGCATGGCACGAAAACTGGAGACGTCGCTCTTCTACTATCAGCGATCGCCGAACTTTTGCGAACGAGATCTGGGCGCTGATATACAGGGTAAGTTTGAGGTTTAATTGGATACGTACATCAGAAAACTGTAGCGATAAGAAAGAGATAACAGCTAACTCCTCATATTGATTGTTGATTTGGATTTGGAATTTAATTGGCTGGGCTTATCGATGGGCAGTATTAACTCAAAACAAATTGTTAAAATAAAAATACAATCAAAGGAAAATTTAAACACTAAAATTAAAATAAAATAAAAAAAATCGAAAATAAAACCAAAAACAAATAAAATTGAATACAAAAGAGAGAAAATAAATTCATCATATGATAAAAGTAAAGTAAGGAATACAAATAAAATTAAATTAAATAATTGAAAAAAATCAAATACAAATAAAATAGAAAATATAATAGAATAGAAATCAAGACCACAATAATTTACTATATGAAGTAAAAAAAAAACCGAAATAAAATGCTAAAAGATCTGCTAAAAAAGCTGTATCGCAATTAACAACTGTATGACATTCTTATCGATGCCATCTATATTTTATGCTAAGATAAAAATTGAATTAATTTTAATCAGAACCACAAAAGGAAATACCGCAACAAAAAATTTGGCTAATTATGAAAAATTGCAAGAATTCGGTCACACTGTAACACGAGTCGAACTAATTAAAAATGATTTATTGGCATGGACTAAGCGATAAATTTGATTTGGCTCTAATAAATAAATCACAAATGCAAATTAACAGCAGCCAGGTAGCAACAAAAACAGCAACAACAACATCGACGACGATTACAACAACAGCGATAACAGCAACAACAACAACAACTGCAAAAAAGCCATTTATTAACAGAGCTACCAAACATGCCACATAACTCAAAATGCGCGACGACAAAAGTCGAGAGTTGCGCATGCGCACGGCACGTACTCAGCAGCAACAACAACCAGCAACAACAACCAGCAACAACAACAACCAGCAACAACAACCAGCAACAACAACGAAGCAAACCGGCAACATGAACGTCTAACTGCCACTTGCAATTTTCGTTAGCCATTTTGTGGCGGCCACTCGACGATGTTGTTGTTGCTGCTGCTCGCTGTTATGTTGATTGTTGTTGTTGCTGTTGTTGTTGCTGTTGTTATTGTTGTTGTTGCCGCTGTTGACACATTTGCAAATTATCAAAAGCCGCTGCGACTGCGGGCCAGTTTAAAGTGTTAATTACGACGCAAATTTATAATTAATCGTTGACGCGGGCTACCGGGCGGATGGTTGTTGTTGCTGTTGCTGTTGCTGTTGCTGTTGTTGTTGTTGGCTCCGTCTGTTCCCTGTCCCAACCCCCAGAGCACATCCACCTCTTTTTGCCGCCTTCCTCTGAGCCGTGCCCACCATTCAACAGGCGCTTGATTCATGCGCCGTGTCTAGGCAAATGATGGCAATTAACGTTGGCAATTAACATCTAACAATTATGATACTTTGCTTATAGTAGTTGCACTTAATTGTTTATTTATGGTTTTTTAATGGCCACAACGTGAGCTCTCTCGCCTCGCGACGTGAGACCGCCGACTATCGATAGTCGACACTCGGACAGTTTAATTTAATTAAGGAATATTTCCACTATCGATTGATTAATTGCTCGCTGCGAGCCATTATTCAATGTCAACGCTTGAATGCAGTTGAATAAAGGAAAGGCAAATTAGAAAACAAATGATTTGTTTGAGTAATAGTGTATCCTTAAACAGTATGAATAATAAATTGATTGACTGGCTAAATACAATACAGTATTATATGATTCACTGACAATAATTCGATTTTTCATATATGGGGAATGATATCCCATGAAAATGGCTGTCGGTGATAAAATTAATAAAATCTATACATTTTTATATCAAAGCAAATCAGCTAATAATTTGATAATTAGTATTTTTAAAATTTCGAAATTGTCTCACTTATTGAAAATTGGCAGCAATGCTTTGCTTTTATCCGTCATTAATTTTTAATATTTAAAATTTTAAATTTACAAAAAATGAGTCCACTTATTGAAATTTTGGAACACAGCTTGGCTTTAATATTGCCTCGACTAACTAACCTTTAAGTAACTTTGACCATCTTTAATTGTAGGCACAGTGGGTCGGAAGTGCAATCGAAATACGACAACCAGCGATGGCTGCGCCTCATTATGCTGTGGGCGTGGTCACAGCCAAGTTAAGGAACGACGAGCGGAACGCTGTCGCTGTAAATTTCAATGGTGCTGTAGTGTGGAATGCGACGAATGCCATGTGGAGGAATGGATAAGTGTGTGCAATTGAGCCTCTGATGGCATTCACATTGAGAACTGGATACAAGACTTCTTCTCGTCAAATTAACAGCAGCGGCAGTTAAATTTACAATAAAACGACAGTATTTAAATATAATTAATTAATGCGCAAACAAAAATATAACAAAGGCAATGATTTAGTTTAAAATATTTCATATCGAATAGGACTACGAATACTTGTCAGCAGCTTATCGATCGATTGATTCATGATGTGTGAGTGTGTGTACATTATATATACGTTTAGTTTAGCAATCGATTCCCACTTTCGAATACTTGTAAATACGAATAAATAAGAAAAACAATTGGTCTGTCAATCAGCTGACTTTTATTCCATTTTCCTCACTTGATCCCCCTGGTTATTTTGGACTAGCTGGGCACGTGAATGCCACTAATTCAATTAGCCGGGCTAAATAGTTGCCCAAGGTGCCTTTCGGCATACCCCTCTCCGGAGAGAAGGTCTAGACGTGCCTTGGCGACCTTGCGGGGCTTCTTCAGTCTGGTAAAAAGCCCACGAGCCCATTTGCACAACTTTCAGTTGGCTTTCTGCAGCGGTTCGTGCTGCAAGCGTGCGGTCGGTTCGGTTTAACATTCAGACAACGGAGAAGGGATAAAAGGATAACCCAAAACTGTTTGTGGATTGACAATTATTGCAGAGCAAAGGTCGGTACAAAAAGGATAACACTAAGTTGTTGCTGCAGAAAGTGCTGACAAACCATGGGTTTATCGAACTGTTAAAACACTGTTGCCATAGAGGATAATATCCTTGGCAAGGAATGTTGTGGGTATTCAAATTTAAAAGAAAGTGTAGAAAAAGTGTGAAAAACTAAAATCAGAAATTAGTTTTCTTAGATTTGAAAATAGAAGGAAAAAGTGGAGTAAGATTTAGTGAATAGAAAAAGAACCACAAACGAGGAACGAATATTTTTTTGAAGCCATCAGATTAATAGAAGATGTATAGAAATGACTAATGTAGCCCCCAATAGAAGAAGTATAGAATTGACTAATATAGCCATATAATAATAGAGAAAAAGTAATAAAAGAAAACTCATTTTACATGTATGTTATAGAAAAATCATATACTCGTATAATAAACCAAATAAATAATACGGAAATATGCAAAGCTTACGAATGATAGATTATCAACAGAACACTTATTTTATTAAAGTAAACAACCACATCGGAATTGTTTTGAATAAAAATCCATGTGTCTTTCCGATTTTCTTTAAATGACAGTTTTATTTTAAAAACACACATTTCTAAAAACTGAATGCTATGAATATTATGAAGGTTGTAGACCTTTCAGATGTGAAATACTGACAACTTAGCTTAAGTATTTCACGGTCCCATAATTTCTATATATTCGCCATAAGTTGGCCTCTCACCTCCGTAGTGTTCACCCTAATCGGGTGAAGCCCTTGCAAAGCAATTGACAATTGACAATGTTGTTATGCAACTAATGCGATTTGCAGCAGCAACAGTGAAAACCTGCCGCAAATAAATTCAATAACGATATACAATAATAACTGATAGATAGAGATTATATCCTGTGAGTGTCCTGCTGAGTGAATCAACATGTATTTGCCGTACTCGCAATTGCCGGATCCGACGGATAAATTCGAGATCTACGAGGAGATTGCACAGGGCGTGAATGCCAAGGTATTTCGGGCCAAGGAGCTGGACAATGATCGCATCGTTGCCTTGAAGATACAGCACTACGATGAGGACCATCAGGTGTCCATTGAGGAGGAGTATCGCACGTTGCGCGACTATTGTGCACATCCCAATCTGCCCGAGTTCTATGGCGTCTACAAGCTATCGAAGCCCAATGGACCCGACGAGATCTGGTTCGTCATGGAGGTCAGTCTCGCAGGCGATCGTCAATCCAATTGTAATAATAGTTTGAGTTTCTTTACAGTACTGTGCTGGCGGCACTGCCGTGGACATGGTTAATCGGCTGCTGAAGCTGGACCGGCGCATGCGAGAGGAGCACATCGCCTACATCATACGTGAGATTTGTCGAGCTGCCATCGAGCTGAACCGCAACCACGTGCTCCATCGCGACATACGCGGCGACAACGTGCTGCTGACCAAGAATGGACGCGTCAAGCTCTGCGACTTTGGGCTGTCGCGTCAGGTGGACTCGACGCTGGGCAAGCGCGGCACCTGCATCGGCTCGCCCTGCTGGATGGCACCCGAGGTGGTGGCTGCCATGGAGTCCCGTGAGCCGGACATTACGGTCCGTGCCGATGTCTGGGCCCTGGGCATTACCACCATTGAGCTGGCCGATGGCAAGCCGCCGTTTGCCGACATGCATCCCACGAGGGCCATGTTCGCCATTGTGCGCAACCCGCCGCCCACTTTGACACGCCCCACGAACTGGTCGCAGCAGATCAATGACTTTATTGCCGAGTGCCTGGAGAAGAATGCCGAGAATCGGCCGATGATGGTGGAAATGGTGGAGCATCCGTTTCTCACCGAGCTCATTGAGAACGAGGACGAGATGCGTTCGGATCTGTCCGAGATGCTGGAGCTAGCCCGCGACGTCAAGACGCTGTACAAGGAGCCCGAATTGTTTGTGGATCGCGGCTACATCAAGCGCTTCGAGGAGAAGCCGGAGCGCATGTATCCCGAGGACTTGGCAGCGCTGGAGAACCCAGTGGATGAGAGCGTGCTCGACTCGCTGCGCAACCGCATGGAGATGGGCGAGTCGTACAGCTTCATTGGCGACATTCTGCTCTCGCTCAACTCCAACGAGATCAAGCAGGAGTTTAGCTCCGAGGTGGGTGAAACTGAACAGATTTTATGCAGTCGAGTATACCCGACTTTGCGACTTTCCCTTAGCCATTTTTAGAGAATCATAAAATCAAAAAGCAACGTATGCGTTCTGTTTCCGATTTTGGTAATTTATAATTTACAATAATGTTTTTTAGTTTTACTTGCTTCCAATTTCGATGATTTTCTATTTCGACTTAATTATCGACTTTGACAATTTAAAACTTTGAATGCTTCTTTTCAATTTGATTTCGACGTCATTTAATTATTGAATTCAATCAAAAGTCAATACAACTTCTTTATAGTTTATTAAATATTGTTTGTTAAATAGCTTTCAATTACTTTATCCGATCGTAATAGAAATAATTATTATTATTATTTCGTATTTCTAAATAATTAATCGTCCATTTAGATTTATATATTTTGATGATTAAAATCCAATCCGATTTCATTAGAAATTAAATAAACTTCAAGTTTACATCTCAAAATTAATGATTCGCATCTCTTAATTTTATTATTTTGACAATTTTATGTTAATATCGACTTTTTCTGCATTTAACATATTGTTTTGCAAAACTCAGATAAAATCGATCTTTAAATAAAATTGTCAATGTATTTACCCAAATTCTTTAAGTAGCTCCAGCTTTAATATACAGTTAGAGATACCTTCGATACTAATCAATAAATGATGATAAAAATGTGCTTTAAAACTGTCCCTATTCCCCTTGCAGTTCCATAACAAGTACAGATTCAAGTCGCGTTCGGAGAATCAGCCGCACATCTTCTCCGTGGCGGACATCGCCTACCAGGACATGCTGCATCACCGCGAGCCGCAGCACGTCGTCTTCTCCGGCGAGAGCTACGCGGGCAAGTCCACCAATGCCCGACTCCTGATCAAGCATCTGTGCTATCTGGGCGATGGCAATCGAGGCGCCACCGGGCGCGTCGAGAGCTCCATCAAGGCCATACTGATGCTGGTGAATGCGGGCACGCCGGTCAACAACGACTCCACACGCTGCGTCCTGCAGTATTGTCTGACCTTCGGCAAGACGGGCAAGATGAGCGGCGCCGTCTTCAACATGTATATGCTGGAGAAGCTGCGCGTGGCCACCACCGATGGCAGTCAGCATAACTTCCACATTTTCTACTACTTCTACGACTTCATCAATCAGCAGAATCAACTCAAGGAGTACAATCTGAAGGCGGACCGCAATTATCGCTATCTGCGCGTACCGCCAGATGTCCCGCCATCGAAGCTCAAGTATCGCCGCGACGATCCCGAGGGCAATGTGGAGCGCTTCAGGGAGTTTGAGAACATTCTGCGCGATCTGGACTTCAATCACAAGCAGCTGGAGACGGTGCGAAAAATTCTCTCGGCCATTCTCAATATTGGCAACATTCGCTTCCGGCAATCGGGCAAATACGCCGAGGTCGAGAACACGGACATCGTGTCGCGTATTGCCGATTTACTCCGCGTCGATGAGAAGAAGTTCATGTGGTCGCTGACCAACTTCATTATGGTCAAGGGCGGCATCGCCGAGCGTCGGCAGTACACCACAGAGGAGGCCCGCGATGCTCGTGATGCCGTCGCCTCCACCCTCTACTCGCGTCTCGTCGACTTCATCATCAATCGCATCAACATGAACATGTCCTTTCCGCGCGCTGTCTTGTAAGTTTGATCGCCTGGCGTTGCTTCTATAATTCCAACTCGCTTCATTCTGGTTTCAGTGGCGACACCAATGCCATTATTGTGCACGACATGTATGGCTTTGAGTGCTTCAATCGCAATGGCCTCGAGCAGCTGATCATCAACACGCTGAACGAGCAGATGCAGTATCATTACAATCAGCGCATCTTCATCAGCGAAATGCTGGAAATGGAGGCCGAGGACATTGACACCATCAATCTCAACTTCTACGATAACAAGACGGCGCTCGACAATCTGCTGACCAAGCCCGATGGGCTCTTCTACATTATCGACGATGCCTCGCGTTCCTGTCAGGATCAGGACTTGATTATGGGTAGGTTTTTGGTAGAAGTTGATCAAACAGAGGTTAAACTCTTCTTTAAATTAATGTAAATGGAGAAGAGAAAAAACTCTAGCAAGTATATTTAAAATTTAAATAACAACAAATACTCAGCTAGGTTACAGACTATTTACAATGTATGTATATAGAAAAAGTATATTTTTTCACTAACACATCAAGAGCCAAGGTGAAAATGGTATTTTGTCTGTCTGCCTGGCCCTTCAAATTATCACCTAGATCTCAGAAATTGTTAAAGCTACAGTTTCCAAATTTGTTTACAAATCCCAATTTATATTGCTTAAAAATACTTGTCGCATTTTTGCTCGCGCTTAAGTTTAAAAAGTATAAAACCAGAGAATTTTTTGAATATTAAAACTAATGTCTATATGTAATTAGGTAGTTATACACAAAATCATATAAAGTAACCGGGTTTCTCCCTTTGTCCTTGGACACTTGCGAGTAAAATCAACAAACTTTGCCCCTCTGCAGATCGCGTGTCGGAGAAACACAGCCAGTTTGTGAAGAAGCACACTGCCACGGAGATATCGGTGGCCCATTATACGGGCCGCATCATCTATGATACGCGCGCCTTCACCGACATCAATCGCGACTTTGTGCCGCCCGAGATGATCGAAACGTTCCGCTCCTCGCTGGACGAGAGCATCATGCTCATGTTTACCAACCAGCTCACCAAGGCTGGCAATCTGACCATGCCCTTCGAGGCCGTTCAACACAAGGACGAAACCGAACGCAAAACCTACGTGAGTTCCGAGTCTCCACTGACATTCTGTCCTCCTTACGATTTCGTCTATATCTTTACAGAATTTGAATACCTTGAGTGCCGGCTGCATCTCGCAGGTGAATAATTTGCGCACCATGGCCGCCAATTTCCGCTACACCTGCCTGACGCTGCTCAAAATGCTCAGCCAGAACGCGAATCTCGGCGTGCACTTTGTGCGCTGCATTCGCGCTGATCTCGAGTACAAGCCGCGGGCCTTCCACTCCGATGTGGTGCAGCAGCAGATGAAGGCGCTGGGTGTCCTGGACACGGTGGTCGCCAGGCAACGCGGCTACTCCACACGTCTGCCCTTCGACGAGTTCCTCAAGCGGTAGGCCTCCCACTCTTCTTAAAACTATATGTTTTCAATTCTTATTCTCACTCTTAGCTACCAGTTCTTGGCCTTTGATTTCGATGAGCCCGTCGAGATAACCAAGGACAATTGCCGGCTGCTCTTCTTGCGCCTAAAAATGGAGGGCTGGGCGCTGGGCAAGAACAAGGTCTTTCTACGCTACTACAACGATGAATTTCTGGCTAGGTGAGTTCATTGCAATCCTCTAGAATTTCCCATACATCAGACTCAATTCCTTGCAGGCAATACGAGCTGCAGGTGAAGAAGGTCATCAAGGTGCAGTCCATGATGCGAGCGCTGCTCGCCCGCAAGCGCGTCAAGGGTGGCAAGGTGTTCAAACGTAAGTTCAAGCCACTTGACCAGGGATTTCAACTAATCTAATCGACAATTTCTCTCGTCAATAGTGGGCAAAAAGGGCCAGGCAGCCGGGCAGCATGACGAGGCCGCCTCAAAAATACAAAAAGGTAAAAAAACTCAAGTCGATAGACTTAGGGAATACGATGAGGAGCAGATCGACATTAGTGAAACTCCCTCGGAGGCGGACGAAATGTTTCTGGAGGCGCGCATGGATGAGGCACTCGCTGCGGTGCGCATCTCCAAGATCGAGGAGGCCTCCAACGATAATGAAGAATAGTCCGCATCCGCCTCTATCAATCTATATGGGGTGGCTTAGACCACGCCCCCTTAATACTACTACTAACACTGATACAACTACTAACACTAATACTAAAGCATGCGAGTGCTATCAATAAAATATATCGCAAGTTACCAAGCCACAAGTTTACATTCGCGTGGTTTTGGGTCTTCCCCTGTACAACTTAATCCGCTTAAGTGGGGCAACTGCCACGCCCCCTGATGCAACCGTCAATCGGCTTAACAACACCTGAGACATTCGACTTGACAGCACCGCCTCCTCCTCCTCCTCCTCCTCCTCCTGCCCACCTCCCTCCTCACACAGCGAGATGAATTATAAGTGCCGCATAGAAAATAAATGAAAATTTAATTAAATTAAGGTGACGCCTCCCCTCACCACGCTGACCGCAATTCTAACCCGCTCCACCCTCTATCTCTTGCTCTCTCTATATCTCTGTCTCTCTATCACTCTCTTCTCTATTTATTTCTGTAGCTTTTCGTGGCTTCCGCGAACGCGTTCGCCTGCCCCCGCTGGTGAATGAGAAGACCGGCCAGCTGAACGAGAACACGGCGGACTTCTTACGCCCCTTTGCCAAGAAGTGGCGGGAGAAGTCCATCTTCCAGGTGCTGCTGCACTATCGCGCCGCACGCTTCCAGGACTTCGTCAATCTCTCGCAGCAGGTGAGCAACTGGTTGACAATTGAAAGACTGCTCTTCATTCACTCCTCTCTTCAGGTGCACATCTACAATCAACGCATGGTCGCTGGCCTCAACAAGTGCACTCGGGCCGTGCCCTTTGAGCGCATCAACATGCGGGAGGTGAATTCCTCGCAGCTGGGACCGCTGCCCGTGCCCATCAAGAAGATGCCCTTCCGCCTGGATCAGATTCCCTTCTACGACACTCAGTACATGGTGGATCCAGCCAACTCGATATCGCGTCAAACGTTTCCCAATCATCTGCTGCAGCATCAGGCCGAGGATGACGAGGCCTGGGACAGTCCGTTGCAGCGCAATCCCTCGATGACGTCGTGTCTGCTCACCTACAATGCGTATAAGAAGGAGCAGGCTTGCCAGACCAACTGGGACCGCATGGGCGAGAGCGACAACATCTACAATCAGAGCTACTTTCGCGATCCGCAGCAGCTGAGAAGGTGAGTTTGTTAAACGCCACTTTCCTTAACATTATCTCCACTTAACTGCCACCAAAATGAACTGCCACATCGGAAAAAGAACTTCGATGGCTCCACATGTCGACCGCACTATATTTAGTACCAAAATTCGCTACTCGTTATGTTTTTATGACTACTCGTTATATTTTTCTGACTTAACGATTGTATTGAAAGAAGATGCTTAAGATAACACGTATCCTTCGCTGAATATCGATTGGCTTAGCAGCATGTCTCCGATACTAGTTCAGGCTGTTAAACGAGGGATAGCTCTAGCCGCTTTATTTTATTTATTAAATACAATTATTTTTAAAACATATTCTCACTTAACGATTACTTTCAACTTCAACCAAAGAAAACACCCAACAACTGCCTATTGTATCGGCCATAGTTGGAGTCGTTAAGCGAATTATAGCTCAAAACGACTTCTAAATGTGTCTATAATTTAATCATTCGACAGAAACCAAATGCAACGCAATATGAATGCGTACAACAACGCTTACAACAGCTACAACAGCAACTATCAGAGCAACAGCAACAACCACAATTGGGGCGTGCATCGTTCCGGGTCGCGTCGCAACTCGTTGAAGGGTTATGCGGCGCCACCGCCGCCCCCACCGCCAATGCCCTCATCCAACTATTACAATCGCAATAATCCCAGCCAGCAGCAGCGCAACTATCAGCAACGCTCCTCGTATCCACCCAGCGATCCGGTGCGCGAGCTGCAAAATATGGCGCGACATGAAGGCGATGTAAGTAAAGAAAGTTTACTGCTTTATACACTTTAAGTAATGGAATTTCCTTGCAGAGCTCGGAGGATGCTCCGTTCAACTTCAAGGCCATGCTGCGCAAGACGAACTATCCCCGTGGCTCCGAGACGAGCACCTATGATTTCCACAATCGCCAGGACGCGGACAACGATCAGCATCAGCATCAGCACACATTCCAGGCGCCCAAGTTGCGGTCGACGGGGCGTCGCTTCGATGACAATGACAATCAGCATAACGGCGGTGGCAACTACGGTGTGGCACGCAACTTTGGCCAGCGTGCGCCGCAGTTGCGTCAGTTGCCGGCGAGCGTGGGACGCAGCTTCGAGGATAACAGCAATGCGCGCAGCTTCGAGGAGGCTGGATCCTATGTGGAGGAGGAAATCGCACCAGGCGTCACACTCTCCGGCTATGCCGTCGACATATAATGTGCAACTTGGTTGCAGTTCATTCCAGTTGTTATTCGTTACTTGTTGCAGCAGAACCCACCATTAAACTACTTAATAACTAATCGATTAGCTTAACACAATTGTAGCGTAATAAATTTGCGAGTTCAGCAAAAACAATAGATGCGATTTATTTAAGACGCGGGAAAAGTAGTGAAAAGTTTACGATTATACAGTTTTACATTAAATTGCTTTTGAAAAGATGTTTTTTGTTTCCTTTGTTTGTTTCTTTCACTTTTGTAGTCCTAAAACGCAACAACAATACTCTGAGTATTACATAGACACTATGCATAATACTTATAGATGCATATATATATACGATACACTCGTATGTATATATATATATTATAATATGTATTTTTTGTTTGTATATGTATAAACTTTAATAGCTACCCAAAAATTTGTAGGAATGGTATTGAAGAAACATTGATGTGTCTCCTCGCAGGACCTTTGTGTTTGTAATCGTATAATAATGTAATAATAATAGTTGTTTCGACAACGAACAAGAAGAAATAGGATTGTAAGGCTAAAGTAGACATATGTAAAGGTTTTTTTAACTCCACACCCAATAGAGACATAGTGCTATAAATTCTTGAACATGATAAAACCAAGCCTATCCACCAATTTAGTATCAATGCCCGCCATCAATCATCCATGCCCGGCTCACGAAGTCCATCCGAATGCATTTGCTTGCCAGCTATCTCGAGCATGGCGCGATCCTCCAAATTGCCATCCAGCACAGAGCGTTTCTACAGTTTTTAAAGGAAGGTAATCAGTAAACAATACAGTGAAGACTGTCCAAGCTAACCAATGAATTGAATGAAGAGGACAGTGTAGTTTGAGTGTTCAGATGCTAGTGTAGAAATAGATGCAATGCAATTCGAATGTGCAAATGATAGATCAAGTATAAGTAAAGTGCGATTCGTTGAGCCGTTGAGTGTAAAGTAAAAGTGTGATTTGCTGAGCAGTGCAGATAGTGTAGAGTATTGCTTTCAATACCCTTAGGTATTTTTGTTGTGGCAAATAATAGAATAAATAGCAAACAGCACTCACCTGACCCTCACCACCGCCTTCCTCATCGTCCTTGACTGGCAAATCGCCCACAGCCCAGACCTCCATGTTGCGTATTTTGAATTGTTTGCGTTTGCTACAAATATAAACAACAACACATATGTTATACGCAAATAAATAACACAAAAAATAAATAAAAAAGTAATAAACAATTTAAAGATTATAAAACACTCCTGAATAAAAATGATTCTGCTGGCTTATTTTTTAGTTGCAATTGAATCATTCAACACAAAATTGATTTTTTTAAATATTTCGATATTAAACTAGTTTACAATTCAGGCAACTTCGTAAGATAGACGTTAAATATTAAAACATTTAAATATTAATAATACCACAATTCAAAATATATGAAACAAAAAAATATGTTTAAATAATTACTGTTTAATCGAGGTTAGAAAATTTCCTGCTATTAGACTTTGTTGTATAAATTAAGTCATTCGACATATGTTTAATTCCACAGACTATTTCAATATGAAATCATTTTTTAATTCAAACTAGTTTAACCTACTACTCCTATTAATATATTAAATGAAAATACTATAAATATTATTGATTCATTCTGTTGTTAAACTTGTTTATAGAAATGAAATGCAATTAATTTCACAGACTACTTTGCGACCAAAAGTAAACTGCAGTTGAATTTAACTTGAAATTCAATCTTTTGGTGATATCGACTACTTTGCAAGAAAAAGGTAAATAATCTTAAGAGGCAAACTATCGTAGCTATGACGCACCTGAGCTGCACATAGTCGCCGTATGTGGTGCAGCTCTCCACGCTCTGTCCCTCGCCGAACATGCAGTCCAACCACAGACCTAAAACAAACGAAATACTTTAGAACAAATGCCAAATAAAAGGCTATGCATTGTCACTCACCCCAGAAGTCAAACTGGCCGCCCATGCCCTGCAAATAGATGGATAAATTTAGCATTAATCAATATACATATATACTTGCGATAAATGATTGTACTCACCAGGCCATTGGGCATGGTTTGTTGATTCAAGTTCAGATACTGATAATGATCGTTGTAACCGGTAGAGCTAAAGCAGCGCATGGCTGGACTCAGTGTGTAAAGCAATGAACTATCATTGCCGGCAAATTGCGGCTTTAGTGCCCACGATTCCGGCGCATAGCCGCCAAATATGTATTGATCCTCGTCCTCGATGAAGAAGAGCGTTGGGCCCTTGTCCAACATTTTGCCCAGCATGGTGGAGAAGCTCTCGCCATGGATTTTCGATGAGAAGAGGAAACGCCATTTGTGACGCATCTCGCGGGGCAGCTGTGCATTGATATAGAGCACATGTGGCAGCTCAATGATGGGCCTATAGTGACTGTTCTGCGGTGCATCTATGTTTGTTTAAAACAAATGCAAAGAGATTTACGATTGTTTTGACTAAAAGATTAATAATAATCAAACACACATACCGCACAGCTGTGGCAGAATGCAAATTTCAATCTCCTTAACCAGCGAACGCTTGTTGCTGCCGCCGTGACGTGTATACAGCTGAACGAATACCTCGCGCCACAGCTGCAGAAATTGCGGAGTGACGTGCAGCCAACGCTCGAGCGTCTCGTTGGGCATGGTGTGCTCCAGATCTTTGCTGAGATTGCGCATCAGACCCTTGGCAAAGGTGCAGGCCGAACGTTCTGTGGTTATGAAACCCAAATCTTGCCACTCCTTGATGCTCGACCCCTTCGCTGTGGTCTCCAAGTGCACATAGCTCTTGATAATCGAGTGTATATACTGCAAACAGAGAGTTAATCTACTATTCAAAAACCAATTACTGAGCTCCAAAACACACCTGCTCGAGCTGCTTGATGTTGAAATTGTCGCTGGGGTTGCGATTCAGCGAGGAGAGCAGAAATTGCATTTTCATTTCGATGCTGCCACGCTCCATGATATAGTAGGGTTCTCCGAACCGCTTTAAGGGTATATTGATGCATTGCTGGCCCGGCTTCTGTGGTATAAACAGAAACTGAGCTGTGCTCTCTGCCAGCGAGCGTTCGACGGTTTGCGACCATGATTCCTGCAATTGAACAAGAGACAACAATAATTATGCGATCGTTGGCAAAACAAAATTCTTGGGACTTGTATTGTTTATTATCAATTCAATTCGGTTTCAATGTGAATTCATTACGTTGCCATAATTATGCGCAAGCACCCTTCAAAATCACGACTAATTCGTTAGCAAGCAAATTAAAACAGCGCCAAGCAAACAAAACAAAACGCAAAACCAGCCGCAAATGCGCAAAGCAAACAAATTGGACACCAACAACGACAAATGAATTCGTTGGCAAGTTTCGAATGCGATAATGCTGATAACACTTTAACGCTGACGATGGCTTCATTGATAATATGTAACTTTCACTATGAATCAACTACATAGATAGCACTCGAAGTCCGTCGCATGACACTGAGAATGTTCGCTGCACACAGCCTTGAACTTGTGACCGGGAGTCGCAATGCAGTCGCTGCATTGATTTTTGTTGTGTTGCAAAAATACAAGAGCAATGACCTTTACAGTAGCTGACTGATTTGCTTGCTACGTACCACCAAACGATCCGAGGTTAATTTCTCCAATGCCCCGCCGGAGGCGTTGCGATATGCTGTCTCTAGAAAGCGCAGCTCTTCCGATGTGTACACATTATCCGATTCCTTTTTGCCATTTGCATTGCCCATTCTATAAAGTGGCTACCCTTCTGCTGTATTATGTGTTGGTGCAAAGTAAACACGCGACTGATGCTTGCGATTTGAAAAATTGAAATAATGGAAACACAACAAAGACGCAAGCACACAGCTGTTGTGCAGTGTGACCGCAGGTCTCTAACAATGAATTACTCTGCGAATTGAATTCGCCGCTGCGCAGTTACACGACGTTAATATTGCCTGCACTGATTTGTCATTAGATGGCGCCAGCAAGAAAAGCACCGTGACCATTAGATGGCGCTAATAGGCGGCTTTATAAAAGCTTTGCATTTGGCAATTTAAACGGATTTAAATGTGAATACGTGGAATTTGATCACTTTTTATTTCAACAAATTCTTGTAATTTATTAACTTTTGAAAATTTGAAGTTCAATTAATTTATCAATTGTTAGTAAAGCAAGCAATAAAATTGTACTGCTTGCAAGCAGTGTCAAACGTGTATCAATTTAAATCAATTTATTTACCACTGTTTATCATGACTTTTGATTCTATTAAGCAAATGAATACTCTTGTACTTACTGTTATGATAAATCAGCACCTGTTGCATTACGTAATTGAACACACGCACTAACTAAAACAACTTTTCCGATTACGCGTTCACATTGCATTCACAACACAAGAACAAAAAAACTGTTTGCACACGCATGTTTGCGTCTGTGTGCGTGTGTGTGCGTTGGAGCGCCACTTTCGGCATTGGACTCCAAATTGCTATTCGTCGCATTTCAATTCACTCTAATTGCCCATACCCATACCCATACAAACACACACACACATGTGAATTAAATAAAATGCACTCGCGCTTCAAGAACTTTTCACGCGGTCAGCGAAATAAAACAGAAAGCAGCGCACTTTAATAATGGATGCAAATTGTTGTTTAATGTCGATGCTATAACTCGACAACTGCATTTTTAATTACGCTCACACTTTTTTGTAAGCAATTAAAGTAAAATTTATTAAAATATGCAACAGAAAAGCAGCTGTATAAAAACACGCGCGCACGCTGCAAAATTTTGCACACAACTGAAGCTGACCAAATTCGCCGCAACGCAGCGATGGGACAATCGAAATTCGATCAGGCGTAAACTCACACGCACAATCGATGAGCTTAATAAACACAGCGCAATATTCGCCGCACACAGCATCTTTGCTGTGTTTCGTAGCGCTTTTCAACAATGCCGTTAAAATATAAGTTTGCATTCAAATTTAACGTTTGGTCTGCTAAAGTCTAGCTATACATTTTAAATAAATAAAGTAGTATACATTAAGCAAGCAAATAAATAATTAATACACTGCACAAAAAGAGAGCAAAGCACGAATTTTTAGCTGGAAATTGCTTATACTCTATCAGGTATTATGCCATCTAGTGAAATATATGCTAATGTGCTTACCCGTGCGCATTTGACATTATAATAAATGACAAAAAGTCGAAATGTAGCAGACCGTTGAAATGTAATCATTAGAGAACAATGGGCATTTTGATATTGTATTGTATGTTTTTCGATGTTCCACAAAAAATAAGGTTTTTCGTAGTTTAACTATATTATAGTACAAGGTTCTTGCTCTGCAACTTAGCTGCTGCATATTAATGTTAATGGTTTATTATTACGACCTGCTGCCTCAGTAGTTTTAGCTTGGACAGTCTGCAGTTCGTATGTAATACATAGTTTGTAGCTCCTTTAGGGTTTGCCGTAACTCTCCGATTGCTTCACTGCACTGACGCCTGGCGTGACGACTTTAATTTTGGGTACTCTGTAACCATAAAGTTAGAGGGTCAGCTGCAGACTATAGTGCATTTTAATTATTGTCGTTGGAAAATTCAATATTTTACAAAGACATATCGGATGAAGTTGGAGCCAAAATGATTTGAAATATATTTTAAAGTATAATATATATTTTGGGGATATCTGAAAGTCGATTAAACTTGTCTAATTTTCATTTACTCCATAGCAAAGAGTGAATTTTATTTAATATTGTCATTTATAGTTTTTCGTTTATCGTTTTAATTACCAGGATTACAATAATATAAATATTGAAATTCAGAATTATTTAAAATATAGTTTCAGAAGGAAATATTTTCGGAGAATAGCTGGAAGTCGATTACACTCGGTCAGGAAAGAAGGAGAAAAAAATGTGTGAGGAGAAAATTGAAGAAAAACAGTGGAAAATGCTGTCGATGCTTGAGGTATTTGGGAAAAGTTGAGTGAGTTTAAATTTACCCCATGAGTTGCTTGGTTTTTATGCTCACCAGCGTAATTAGTAGCACGTCTAGCGTCTAGGGTTTAACGAACGGCATTGCTCGACATTCCTTGAAAGCAGGTCCCCAACTTAGTAACAGAAGTTGAAAAGCCCCTTTACCCCAATTACAACCAACCACAATTTAGCCTCAGTTTTTCAGTTGACTTCACGGACGCGTGCAAAATTCCATTGAAAAAATAAGTTAAACTTTTTACTTTATCTGCACTCCAACTGCAATTTACTTAGTTAAAGATCCCATTTTTTTTTTGTTTTACTTAACTTCGAATTGCGTGCAAAACGTTTAAGGTGTATTTCATGTAGTATTTACCTGTGTGTTTTGTAAGCGGAAATAAAGTTTGACTTGTGTGCTGAAAAGTGACACGAAGTACTTAGAGTTGAGAACTTGTAGGATATGTTTGCAGATATTTGATAAAAATAATTGTTAACCTGATTTTTGATAATTATTTAGTTAACAATACTACAAATTTAAAAATGGGTTTTCCTTTTATTTTTATTTAAGACAAATAAGAGTTACGGTCTAACTTTTAAATTCAAAATTAGATTCCAAATTTTATTCAAAAAAAAAAATAAAATTCAAATTTATATAGATTCCGTAAAAATCCAATTTGGTTTAATTTTTATTTGTATTTCCTGTTTTATACTATTCTCTAAGTTCTTTATATATAATTCCATTTTGGTACACTTAATTTCATCTTATATTTTATCAACCAAAAATCGATTTTATTAATATTTTATTTCATTACAGTTTATCAATATTTCCAATATTTACAAAATATACACAAGCTTAGCTTGAACTCCTTCAGAAGATGGCCGAGCGACAGCGCCGCAGTCCCACCTTATCCACCTCAGAGCGCTCCACGCCGTAACCATGCCACAGCGTATCCGGCGGCTTGTTCCATCTGACGAAGTAGGTTTTGTGGACGGCAGCAAGTTGGGCTTTGGGACGTCGACGGAATGGCCAGAGGAACCAATGAAAGGGTCCACGACTGGCAGGGTAAACATCAACAGCGGCTGCAGAAGGCGATTGCAGCGTGTCCAGTTGCAGCTGCAAGGATGTGTCCGGAAGTTGCCGCGAAGGTTGCGGCTGCTCCACGATCACAGTCTGGGGCAGAGCTCTAGGAGTTGGCGTGGAAATCGCCTGCAACTGCTGCTGATGCTGTGCGGAAATGATGCGAGTCTGCGAAGCAAAGATCTCCACATCTTGGTCATCGCTCGAGTGCCAGGTGTTGCTGGCCCTAGGCGTGGGTTGATCCGCCTCCAGTTCCTCGAGAATGGGCGAAACGCGACTGCCACGATTGCATTGGAAGCAACGCGGCAACTTGGCGAACTTGCTGTGTGACTCTGGCGGCTTTGGAGGCGTCTCCTCGTGCGGCATCTTGACCAGTATGAAGTGATCGTTGAGCAGGCACACATCCGAGACCTTCTCGCACTTTTGCTCCTCGCCAAAGAAGGCGTCCAGATCGACGCTGTGCGGATAGATGCGATACTCCTCGTTGGTCGAGGCAAACGCCTTTTGGCGCTGCAACTGCTGAAGGAACCTGGGCGACTTCTGCAACGTCTGCAAGGTGCTGCTGGTGCTGCTGCCGACCTGGCCAAAACATTTCACAATGCCGTTGGCAGCTGGACGCTCCACAATGGCCGTGCTGCTGCGACAGATGCTGCGGCTTCTCATGAAACTCCAGTAACCATGACGCTGCTCAAAGATTCTGGCGAAGATTTTGGCTGTCTGGCGATTACATGGCTGACGCTGTTGCGGTATCAATGCCGTAGACAACGACATGCTGATGTGGCCAGAGAATCATAGGATCTGTTGTTATTTTGAAAATATGTAAGCCACATTAATTGAGGGCTTGAGCGTAGATTACTTATTGAATAACAGAATTTTATTTTAATTTTTAATCTTTATATTTTCAATTTGATTCGAATTAAATAATGAAAATTCAAGACTGACAACTTTCTCACGAGGTGCTGCCAACATAATAGCACAATTGTACATTTTTTATTAATTATATTCTTTACATAATATTAAATTCAAAATTTTTAAGTAAATATAATTTTAATTTATTTGTAATTTATGTTAGTGGTTGATTGACGTTAAATAATTATCAACTAAATCAATTTAAGTTTGCCAACAGACTGTAATTACAAAACGTTCTTTACATTATATTTTATTTAGCTGTAATTTGCGATATTTGTTGATTGACGCTAAACAATTTATTTCCAAGACTGACAACTCGCTAACATGGTGCTGCCAACTTAATGTCGGAATTGCACTCAATATAATATTCAGTTTAAAATTATAAATACATTAAATCTCAATTTAGCTTTAATTTAAGTTATTGGATGATTGTCGTTAAGTGATTCACTTCCAGGGGCAAGACTGACAACTCGCTAACAAGGTGCTGCCAACTTAATGACACAATTGCACACAAGTGCTGGCCCTAAAGGTTAAATGAAAGCGAAACTGCCATTGAAAAACTGTTGCTCATGTCTTAATTCGATTGAAAATTGTACGTGTACCTTTCGTAAAATTCTTTCCGCCCCACCAGGCAATTGAATTCGAATTCAATAAAATTGCTTGATGCAATTTTCGTGTCATAGAATGTCTAAATAGTGAACTTGACGCCGCTCTGACATTGCAACCGACAACACACATTATTTTTGCTATCTGACTTTTGGCACTGCACTTGGAGACGACGCGCGAGGCATGTGGAGAACGCAGACTGGCGCCAAGGAAGCCAAGGCAAAGTAAGGCAGTCAGGACGAGACATTGGTTGCTGTTCTAACATAGAGACTAGAGGGACGACGACGCTTCCGCGTCAGCCAATGCCAACGGCAACAAACACCGCAACAACAACAGCAGCAGAAGCAGTAACAGCAACAATAATAATAAATGTATTTGATGCGGCACTGGCAACACGAAAGTTTTATTTATTATTTTGACAGGTAAACAAATCACGAGCTCAACACAAATACAAAAGACACACACACACACTGACATACCAATACTCACACACACACACACACACACACCGTTGCACTCACGTTTTCATTGTTGCCGTTCGAATTTCTTGAATGCGCCGTTACGAAGTGCTCGCCGCTTGGCGCTCCAATGACAACTGAAGCCGACTTTTAGGCTGCGCTCCTCAGCTCACAACTCACGTAAGCGCAGCGCGCCACGTAACGTAAGACAGAAAACGTAACGTTTCATTGCGCGCACGTTTTGACTCTGCGGCTCTGCGGCTGCTGTTGTTGCTATTCCATTTGCATTTTCTTTATTGGTTGTTAGTTGTTAGTTGTTGCTTGTTTGTTTGTTGCATGCCCCGCAATGCCGGCAGACGTTTGACAATTAACACACATACATTTGCATACGCTTATAGACATTTTGATGTGCGCGTGAATGTGTGTGCACATTAATAACGTAAAAGGACAGTTGTCAGCATTTAGTCATTGGAGTTGGAATGTCTAATGTGTTAATGCACACATGAAGCCAAGGTCAGCAGAAGGCTTAGGAAGCGTGTCACTCAAATACTCTACTCATAGAAATTAGGAATGGAATTTATTAATTAAAGCTAGTACTTGAAGCAAACAGCGAATGAAAGTGCTTAATTACTTACTTACTTTCCAATACTTGCAGAAAACTAAATATTTTAAGTGTAGGCGAAGATATAATTAATCTATTTTTCACCATAAGTATTCCTCATTTAAATGACTAATTAAACATAATATTTATAAATCGAATTCTACGTTAAACTTTTTTCAATTGAAAATATTAATTTATTAGTAATGTATATAAAATTAAATTTAAATAAATATAAATTTGAACTTAATAATTAAAAAAAATGGTTTTTAATGTTTTATCCATTTACAAAATATTGCGAATACTTAAAACAATAAATCGAATTTTATCCCATACTTCTACTTTAATAAATTGTAAGATATATTCTAAATTGTATACTTAATTAAATGAAGTTTTCATACATCTTTTGAAAGAAAATACTTAATTTAATTTTAATATAGACAACTATTTTAAGGATTTTTATATTAAATATGTCTAGAATATTTTTGTATGATTTTCTATAAAAGTTTCCCTTTATAATAATGTACTATACATTCCCTTTGGACTAAATCCCACTTGGATCCAAGTGCTCAAATAATGTATTTTTATCAACAATCTCCAATGTCAAGGCTTATCAGCTATTTTCGGACACTATAAGTCCCACAGTCAATTTACCCCCGATTCGTAACTCTATTCGAAACCCAAACTCGCATTCATAATTGAGTTTGTTTTTGTCATTATTGATTGTTAATGCACGCAAATAATAGAGTCCTGTCACAGTCCTGGATACATGCATATGTATAGTATGTGTATGTATATGGATGTACAATAGCGATAAGAACGGGGCGTGCTAGCAATAAAGACTGAGCATTAATTCAGTAGTTGCGTTATAAATCCCATTTGGGGAATTTGAATGCTTCCATTACGTAGTCAGAATGGGTGACGAGGGGGGCGATTTGTATTTCCGGTTCAGTTCTGATTGATTCAAGAGAAACTAACCAAAAAGAAACGCACAATAGCAACAGACAGAGACAGACAATGTTTGCTGAGATTTGTGACTAACAAAAACTGAAAACAAAGTTAACTCGTCGATTTACATAAATGCCAAAGTCTGATTTATATGAATAGATTTGTTATAACTGCATGCTGAACTGTAGATAATTGTAGTACTGATTGCAGATCTCAATTGCGATTGATCTTTAAGCTATTGAAAATGAAAATCTATAATATATTATAAGTAAAATAAGTACTAGACGGAATTAAGTTTAATGAAATTATATGTACTTTTTTATACTATATTTTATTAATAAAATTAGTAGTAATCTGAAAATTCAAAACAAAGCGAGACTTTGTCAGTTATGTAAATATTCGAGTTAATATATGTATATTTGTTATAAATGCATAATGAACTGCATATAATTATAGTACTGGTGGCAGATCTCAGCAGCGATCAGCTCTTAAACCTATTGAAAATGAAAATCTATAATATTATATATTATATATTATAAGTATATTAACAGCAATGTGTTACATATTGAAAACAAGTCGGAAGTATTAAATTTAATGTATTCTAGTAAATAAGTAGTGATTAGTTATGTAATAATCCAACCTCTCTTGCTCTAACCATTAAAGACGAATATACGCATATTTATTTATTTTACAATATTTAAATATAAATCATAAAGACAAGGGCAAAGATACTTTATTCCAATAAAAAAGCGGGCAGATGGATATAAAATAGATTTAGTTTGATAAATTTGGTTATTTTCTAACAAGTTTGCTTTGCTTCAAGCCTTACTATAAATATTATCTGTGATAACCTTTTCGAATGAGCATAATATGTTTACTAATTCAATGCAATTGCGCAATGTACGAGGTATTCGCTCGTCTATCACTCTGCGGCCCACTCGTGAGTACTCGCGCACTTGCACTTATTACTTTTGTCACGTCACTTAATTAACAATCTGCAAATTTGTGCCTCCAAACAGCTGATGATCAGCTCGACAGCATCAGCAGCAACATCAGCAGCAGGCATGATCCAAATTGACACCAATTATGCGTCTGCGAACGAGTCGTCGATCGGGTATGAACGCACTCAGCTGGCGAACAGTGGCGACGGCCCTTTCCTGACCTTCTCCAACAGCGCCAGCCGATAAAACATACGCTCTTCAAGTGGCCTTTGTTTCAGTCTTTATGAGCGAAAGGCTGCGAAAGAGAGCGATAAAGTGAAGGACACATGCCACAGAAGCAGAGCTGCAGTCAATAAAAAAAACACAAAGGGAATGCAGCTCATTAGCAAGATGTTGATAAACAGTGAAGCCTCTTTAAAGTGAATACACATTATTTCTGTGGCTGAACATGCAAAATTGAGATTGAGATACAACAGATATATTATGATAAATTTGATTTAATATTTTAAGGCTGTAAATTCCCAATACTTCTTCGGTTCATTGCAGCGCTGTTTGGCTGCTCATTGTGTTTGTCATTTGCTGAACTTGAACTTGAGCGCCAACTGTTGCTTAGTCAGCGGTTTGCTCCAGCTTTGTCTTTGGAGACTGAAACGGTAAATCATGCAGACAGCCAACAAGCGACAAAGACAATGAGGTGTTAATGATGAGACGACAAGCTGTCTGTGGCTTTGTTTTGTATTTTGTGGCTTGTCAATCTTGAAGGTCGTTGCTGGTCTTGCGTTTGTTTTGAACTCTGGCGTCCTTCACAAGGATCACTTACTTGTTTATGCGCTCGCTCTCTCGCACTCAGTTGCTCTCTTTATCGCTCTCTCTTTAGTTGTTTGGTGGCTTCGTCGGCTTGCGGCGCACGCAGCTCAGTTTAGTTGTCGGCGAGCAGCGAAGCGTTGTGGTTGCACAGCGTCTCCTACATTGTGTTTTGTATTCAGCTGAAAGCGAAGCGCAGCAGAAACTGCAACAAAAGTAATTGGACGACCACTCTGTGGTATACTTAATAAGCATACGCCGCGTACTCTGTTCGAAAAGTGTTCAAGCGCACCTCGTTGGGCAACCGTTTTGCTTGCAACACAAGAGAAGCGCCAAAGCAGAGCAGTGCAACCAGAGAGACGACATGCCACATGCCGCATGCCGCATGCCGCGCAGTCGTTTATGGGTCTTCCGACGTCTCGTCTGGCTGCCTCATTGATTGTCTAACATATACACGGTTTTTTTTTTGGCATAGCGTAATAGTTGCCTCAAACAATGTGTGTGTGTGTGTGTGTGTGTGAGCCACATTGAAGTGCAGCGAAAACGAAAGTGGAAATGTTGCATTGCAACTGCAGCCCCCTCCTCGGTCGCTCTCTTCTGACTTCTGCCGGCTGTGAGGTTGTAAAAATGAAAATCGTTTGCAAACTACACTCGAAAAATTGGCGAAAATACAAATGAAAAGCGAAAAACAAAAGAAAATGCAAAGAAAACGAAGCAAATACGGAAGAGAAGACCAAGTTACGGCGGCAGCAGCAGCAGCCAATATTTGTCGTGACTGCGACCGACTCTAATATGATTATAATATGTAAAAATAAAAGGTTTTCCATTAAACACTTTGCAGCTCGCCGCAAATTTTATTGTGACTTTGGTTGAACCTAAGGCCAAGCAGAGACTTCGATTCTGTTAAGTACTCACAACAACAAAGGAGCCCATACAAATATACAAATTGCTGTCATCATGATTGAGCGTGAAATTATTCAGTAAGTATTGAATACCTGTAATTACTTAATACGTGAATAGATTAAAGGCATCGGAAAGTGCATTTAGCGATTTCAAATATTCATTAGTCAAAGTTCTATCAGCAACAGCAGCAGCGACCCAAAAACTAGGCCAAGAGTCGTCGCCAAAGTCCGCAGCTGGAGATGCATTTTCTGCTGCATATGGATTGCATTATCATTAACATTGTTGTCGTCGTCGTCGTTGGCGTCGTCGTTATGCTCGATATGCTGCCAAAGTCCGCTGACCACTTGAACATTGTGCATACAAATAGATAAATTAAATTTGTTGCCCCCCAAAATCGACGAAGTGCATTAACAATATTTGCTAGACTAATTCAAGGCAATTTGTTTTGCCATTCTCTCTGTGATTTCAGCACCACAACTGCCTCCAAGCGCATCTTTGCTGTCGTCCAGGACCTGTTGCAGTTCCTGGTGCTCTTCGCACGCATGCTGCTGGAGCTGCTTATCCTGCTCGTGCAAATGTTCTTTCCCAAAAAGCTTAAAGACATCAGCGGCGAGGTTGTGCTGGTAAGTCATTACACAGTAATCAATGCAGTGAACTATGTAACCTGTTGAATAAAAGCGCATGCATATTAAGTAAATTTGTTATTTGGATAAAAGCTATTTGAACCAACTGACTGAACCAGGCACAGTCCAATAGCCAAAGTCACATGCATATATTTTATATACTCAATAATGTTAATTCTTGGATGTGAATAATAGTTAAATCCAATATTTAAATCAAACAATCCTAATTTTATTATCAAGCTCTGAAAAGTTGTTAAAATTTAAACAATAATTTTAATTCGTTGTCAAAAAAAAATGTTAAGTTTATTAATAATACAACATTTCTTTAATGTCTTTAGCTTTTATAAAATATATGGACAGACAGGCAGATAGAGGGCAGATTAATCAGCTAGAGTCTTGTTTAATAATTTTATATCTTGAGTTTTTATATATTGGAGTTTTACGTGTCCATAAGCACAGCCAGATCGGTAGTCGAACAAAGAAACAACTAAGAGACCCACAATCAGACAGACTCAGATCAGAATGTTCTCCCTTTAGAGCGCCCACGGAACTTGCCTATCAAACTTTCTCTGACTCATCTTCTCTCCCAAGATAACTGGCACTGGTCATGGCATTGGACGGGAGCTGGCCTTACATTACGCCAGCTGGGGCTGCACAGTGGTGTGTGTTGACATCAACGAGCAGAACAACCAGGAAACTGTGCAGCAACTCAAGGACTTGAATCGGGGTGCAGTGCACAGCTTTAGGTAAGTACAAAGTTTAATGCCTTATCTTTATTCACTATAATGCAAGTTTTTCATCTTGACAGCTGCGATGTCTCCAAGCGAGAGGCGGTGATGTCGCTGGCGGAGCGTGTCCAGGCCGAGGTGGGTCCTATTTCCGTGTTGGTCAACAATGTGGGCATTATGCCAACTCATCCGCTGCCCCAGCAATCGGCTGAGGAAATCCAGCGTGTCTTCGATGTCAATGTGTTCTCGCAATTTTGGACTATTCAGGCATTCCTGGGTCAAATGAAGGATTTGGGACGGGGCCACATCGTTTGTCTGTCCTCCATTGCCGGACTGATCGGCTTGTCCAATTTGGTGCCATATTGTGCTACCAAATATGCAGTGCGCGGTTTAATGGAGGCGCTGCACGAGGAGATACGCGAAGGCCCCTACAAGGATCTGGTAATAAATATTTATAATACAAATCTTAAATTATTTCTAACATTTTTCGTATGCAGATAAAAACGACGACAATTTTCCCGTACATGACAAACACGGGTCTCTGCAAGCATCCCAAAGTTAAGTTTCCCTCGCTGTTGGGCCTTTTGGATCCCAAGGAAGTGGCCAAACAAATTGTGGCAGCGCATCGGGCTGATTGTCTGGAGACAACCATTCCTAGCACGCTGCTGTACATCAACAACTGGACTCGGCTGCTGCCCAGTAAATGTGGCATTATGCTTAAGGACTATATTGACAGCGGTGTAGAGTCCGATTTGATTTAGTTTTATAGGTTTTTGTCCACCTTGTGAATGAATGTGAAATTGTAAATTTGTATCGTAAATTATGGAATATTAAAGTTATTATTGGTCGCCAAATGAGTTAGTAAATGCAATGAGTTGCCATTTAAATTTTTTACGCTTTGGCGCTTATCAATAGCTTTCGTGCCTATTAATTAAAAATAGTACACAACTATTTACAATAAATAAGGTGGGTAATACGTCTTCAAATTTATTTTGAAACTGATTTCGCATTTATCCATTCAAATTTGGCGCTCAACTTTTTTTTAACGAAATCATTTTCGATAAGCCTGCTAAAAAAGCTGGTCACTCAATTGTTTACAATTTGTTCTATCAACTTGAGACAGTCTGGCAACACCATCAGTTCGTCAGCTGTATGATGACAACAAAGAAAAATGGCTTGCGAAGTGAAAAGTTTTGGCAATATTTTAGAATTTCGAAAAGTGCAAGAATATTTTGGACTTGGCCACGGTAAAAAACGAAGACGAAGTGCATTATAAATGCGTGTGCTAATCAATTTCCCATATCACCCTGCAGATGATAACTGGCTTAATGCCGTCAACTATGCAATGTCGCCCACTGGCGAAACAATTGCGCTGGCCCAGGGGGAAAAACTCGCGTTTCTCTCCACCTGCTGGGACAGTCACTCTAATGAGAACACCTATGCGCTCAGCTGGTGCGGCGAACTTGAGAATGCCAATCAGATAGTCACCAGTCTGCTGTGTCTGCCGATGACGCACTTGGTGCGCTCCACAGACGTGGATTGGACTTGTGTGGCAGTTGGACTCACCTCAGGTCTAGTGCTCTTCTACACCGATGCAGGCGTCAAGCTGTTCTCCCAATGGTATACCTCATACAAAAAGGGGCTACTAAATTGCATTAATGTTTTATCTCTGCAGTTGCCAGGAGGAAGCTGTGCTGGGCATCAAGCTCCTGTCGCCGCCACGTCACTCGGAGGCCGATGCATTGCTCTACATCATCTACAGCAGCTGCATGTGCTTTATCAACGGGCAGGACATATTGCCCATACTGGCCAATTGTCGCCACAATATGCAACGTGGCGCCTTGGAACGCGCTGGATTTCCCAGCGCCGACGTTGTGCCGTTCCACAAATACAAGTTCAAGCGGCAGCGTGAGAGCATTTTAAATGACGCTGCCGTTGTGACAAATCAACGCACGCCCAGCTACGATTTCATTGTGCAACAGAGCATCGCTTATGGCTATTTTGCCAAGGTGCAATCGACGCCAGCCAGAAGTTCTCAAGTGCTGGCAGCTGGTGCCGAGCCTTACTTAGGTTTCTTTGAGGCCGAGGAGGGCTACAAGACAATGTCCATGGGCGAGGTGGCCAAGGATGTGATAGGCATGGCCTACAAGAATTTGCTTGGCGGTTTGTTTCGTCGCTCGCCGGAGGAAGCGCAGCCAACGGAGCAGCTGCCGCCCACGCCCAGAAAGGAGGCGCCCATGCGCACGCGTTGTCGCCTGTACGATGGCAAACGTGATGGGCTCAGCTTGATCATAGCACCCGGTGGCAAGCTGGCTGCAGTCACCGATAATCTGGATCGTGTGATGCTGGTGGATACCCAACAGGCGATTGTTCTGCGTGTGTGGAAGGGCTACCGGGATGCCCAATGCGCCTTTGTGCCGGTCAAGGAGCGTTCGGTGCGTGGCATCAAGACGCATCATCGCAAGGCCTTGTTCCTGGTCATCTATGCGCCACGTCTCGGCTGTTTGGATATTTGGGCGCTGCAAAATGGTCCCAAAGTTGCTGCGTTTACTGTCTGCAAGAACGGCCAGCTGGCCTACAA
The DNA here is from genome assembly GCA_035045625.1 of Drosophila formosana. NCBI lineage: Eukaryota > Metazoa > Arthropoda > Insecta > Diptera > Drosophilidae > Drosophila > Drosophila formosana. The sequence goes on from JAWNOW010000030.1 coordinate 1,025,173, forward strand.
CAATCACAGTCCATTGGGCACTCCAGGCGTACAATCACGCAAAGCGCCCGCCATCAATCATTGTCTGTTTCTCGATGCCAGCGATGGGAGTTTGAAGGAAGTCGTCATTCCCTTTCACTATGCGCTCAGCGAAACGAATTCGCAGACATCACGTGACATTGAAATACTGCGTCAGCTCCGCAATCAGCTGCGTGGTCTGACGCATGCTGGCGAGGATCGACTGCAGCAAATCGCAGCAATTGCACGACTCGCAGGCAAGCTGGAAACACTAGAAGTGCGTCAGCAGTGCCTGGACATGCTGCTGAAGAGCAAACGTCTGCAGCCCGAGCTGTTCCAGAGCATTGTGAATGCCTTTGCTGAGAGCAAGGATCAACAACCGATCGATGAAGCATCGCTGGAGTTTCAGCATCAAATCGGCAACTACAAACGCTTGACTGATCTTTACCTAACGTTGAGCAACTATCAGCAGCCGAGCAGTGATAACATATCCCCATTTGAGCTCTTAGAGCTATCCGATGCGGATTTGGTGACCATCAATCAGTTGGTCATCTTGCTGGAAGCGAGCAACGACCAGCCAGTGGCGCCTCGCGAAGTCAGCTTCCAGCTGCAACCGAGTCACAACGTGGAGGAGTTTGTTGCCTTTTTGAGTATCTTTAACATTGATGCGTCGGATCGCGTCACATTGCTGACGGAGAAGCTGGACAAATACGGGAGCGTGAGCAACGATCTCTTTGGCCAATTCTTTGCCAAGGGCATGTGCTTGGAACAGTTCAAGCAATGGGCCACAACTGCCTGCATACCCAGCAAGGATCTGCTGACGCTGGTCATCTACTTCTGGCTAGACAAGCCCTTCGAATACGCCAACTGGTAAGCGGAGAATACTTGTTTGTTTTTTTTAAATTGTATTTAGTTCTCCTTCGTCACTTTGAATACAATTTTTATCAGTTTAATTTCTGTCTGATTATACAACTAGAAGGATTATTTTTACACCTGCTAACACAAGTTGCTATTTATTTTCATTGCTTTATTACAATTTTAGCTTTTTTATTCTTCAACTTGCAATAATTAACTTCTAAACCCTTTTTTATTTGCAGTGATGAAGTTGTGGAGGACATGTCCCGCATTGCGGCCATGTTGCGCACCATTTGCGAGCTGGCCGGAGAGCACATCCATGACTATGCCTACAATGCCATCTCGCCCTGGTGGCAACAGGTGCGTGAGCTGCTGCTGGAGAGCAAACAGTTCTCTGGGCTGCTGGTGGCCATTGTCTGCAAGACGGTTGCCACACAGCTGTGGCGCAATCGCAGAGAAGGCTCCTGCGATGACAGCGCAGCGGAGGAGGAGGAACGCTGGGAGACCATATCACACGATGAGGCGCAGTGGGGACTGCTCATTGGCAAGCTGGAAGATGTGTCCGTCTTGGGCGCCATATTATCGTAAGCAATTCTTATAACTATATTTGTAATCAGTAATTAGAAGTCTTAATTTTTGCAGACAACCAAAGATTTGTCGCACACCTGTTGGACCTGAGTTGACTTACGAGTCGCCCGATTGCAGCCTGAAGAACATACTCAGTGGAGGCAAAGGAATCGTTACGGAACTAACTGCCAAGTGGCTGAACAACAGTCGCATACATCCGTCGCTGATAGTGGAGTTTACGCCTCCAGAGAATGAAACGGACGACGATCAGCCAAAGGCAAAACAAAAAGCAAAACCAAAAGAGAAGGCCAAGCAGCCAGACCAAGAGGAGGAACCAGAGGACAGCGAGGAACCGGAGCCTGGCAAGCCTTGCGAACCGCTTGAACCGGTGCTGGAGCGTTTGGCCCTGCTGCGTGCTCACTTTCCCTTCAGCCTGGAGTCGGGCGTGCTGCTCAGCGTGATGGCCTGGCAGCACATGGTGCATTGGAGCAAGCAGCTGGCCTCGCTGCAACACATGCGTGCGGCCCTGCTATGCCTGGCCCAATTCCGTCAACCGGACTGGGCGCTGAAGCACGGCATCTGCTGCATGCTGTGGCAGGCAACGCTCAAGTATCCGCTGCAGGCGGCCGCCAAGCTTATGCAAAAAGTGGGACGTCTGCCGGTGGATAAAATGTGTCAGCAGGATCTGGACATGTCCGCGGGTCTGGTGCCCGATTTTCTGGAACTGTGCCTGGAGTTCTTAGAGCATTTCACAAGTTCGTTGGAACACGACAAGCGCGTGTTACGCTTCGAGCAGGCGCTGAGCGAGGGTCAGCTGCCAGTGCAGTTTCTGGCGCTGCAGCAACATCATGCGTTGCCCGAGCTATTGCAATTGCACACTCAACTCTGTAGCGTGCTGCATTTCATAGCCACGTTTCAGCTGCGGGTGCCGCGTCCCATCACCACGCTGTTCGATGCATTGTCTAACCAGGCGCTGCTCACGGACATCAACAAGGAGCTGCCTTATGCGTTGCCGCCGCCTGATTTGGTGTTGCAGGAGAAGCGCACGCAATTCTTGTGCAGCACTGTGGCCGCCACCATGGATCTGATACGCGAAGATCTCGAACAGTTGTACATACTCGATCACGTCTTTTATATGGCAAAGATTTGCGCTTTGGCGGATAGCTGGAAGCTGGACAAGCTGCCCATTCTTCGCAAGCAGGTAAACTGATTAATTTGTTAGCTAAATGAACAGTCGAATAATTGATGATGATTGTCCCTTTGTAGGTAGTGGAGCTCTATGCCTTTGGTTACGATGCGGAGGCGCAAGTGCTGCTGCATGACATCAGCGAGGATGAGGTGCTGGGTCGTCTGCTGCTGGAGATTGCCGGCCGACGCCTGAATCTCTATGCCGATGGCTCGCAGACAGCCTTTCTCAAGATTGCCTCAGTGGGTCATCATCTACTCGCCTACCTGGACAACCTGGTAAGTGCCGCCAGCGTCTACTTTCCACAGAATTGACTCAACAACATCGCACACCTCGTCATCATAATCATCATCATCAACTACATCTCGCCTCATTTGTTGTAACTGCAGAAGGAGCCGCTGACAGAGCAGAGCGTAGCCATCAACGCCAACAGCCCGGAGGAGATCGACATTGGGGCGCTGGACAAGCTGCTTGCCCATGCCTACAAATGCCTGTCGAAGCGCGAGAGCAGAGAACTGATCACCGCCGCCCAGATGAATAATGCGCTGCGCATTCTGCAGTCCTAAAAACGATTCACATTTAATTGCACACGACACAGGAATGAAATAAATTAGTTTTAGTATTACGACGGTTTGGTTTTGGATTTGCGTGGCTTCTGCTGATTGGAGGAGGAGGCGGCCTCAGCACCTCCAGCCTTGTTGCGCGAATGTGTCAGCAACGATTGCGGCTCGCGTATGTTAATGGCCGATGTATTGGGATCGACTTTTCCCTCGACGGGCAAGTAGTGATTCAAGTAGTTCTCGGCCTTCACCTGCCCAATAATGGGCGGCGTGGGCAGATTGTCCATCATCGCCGAGGGATGCACACGCAAATGTGTATAGACCGGAATATAGAGCTGCGTGGTGTCCAGTTCGATACGCTGTTCGATGGCACTCCGGCCGGGCAACGCAAAGTGTTTGCCCAGTATGGGCTCCTTGAGCGGCTTGTCGAACATGCTCTTCAAATCGGTGGTCGTGGTGTCCTCCACTTCGCGCTCTTCGTCACGCTTCTCAGTGACTCTGGTGCGCTTCGCGTGCGCGTGGTACTGTATGCCCGAAATGACTTTAATCGTGGTGGAGCTGGCAACCTTCTTGATGTCCGGCGGCAGGCGATACATGCGATTATCCTCGCCAGCGCGCTCGAACGGCGTCAGCTTGGACCAAGGCAGCACAGTACCCAAGGTGCCCAGGTAGCGACCGCCTTGAGTCCACAACCGACACGAGTAGTCGTGACTGCCTCTAAAGAAAGGAACGACATTTAATAGGAGAAGCAATACATTTTAAGGCGACCTTACGTGAATATTATTTTGGGCAGATTGATGAAACCAATGGAATTGATGGCCTTCAGATGTCCCTTGTAGGAACTGACCAGCATCGGCTCCGGTTGGTATTTCACAACACGCTTGGCCCTGGGCAGAAACACTTCCTTCCGCAGAAATATGAACTCCAATCGCAGCCTGGGCATGCACACATGTGTCTTCTCCACATCCGGTATACTGCAGAGAAGTCTCCTCTTAGTCGCAAGTGGCAAGCACACAAAATGTGATGTCTGAATGTCTGTCTTTATTAAGTCTCCCTCCCTCTCCTGCCTCTGCCTCTGCCTCTGCTCTGCTTTGTGTTCTAGTTATGAGTTATTTATTATTATAGTTTTTGGCAAAGTTTGCTGTGCTCGGGAATTCGGCTTGTCACGCAAAGCCCCGCTGCACTGCGGGTTGTTGTGTGGGCGGATGACTCGTATACAAGCTAATATACACATGTAGGATAATGAGTCGTGTCGTTAGAACCAATTTCTGTGGTTTCTTTATGCTACCCATTGAAGCAGGCGACCTTACAGTAAACTCTCGCTGAGGGCGAATACAAAAGTTGACCTGAATACAAGTAACTGCTCTTAAAGCGCCAGAGGAATAAGTCTTTTTTTAGTATTGTTTTTTTGTTCAAAATTACTGCGAAAAAATTGCTTATCTATAAACACTGGCAATATTGTACTTTAACGAACTTTTTCAAAATTGCTTTATATTTTAATCTGATAAATTTAAAATTTTGTTTATCTCGTAACTAATTTGACAGGAAATATAAGACTAGTCTTTATAGAATTGTATAAAATGTATAAAATATTTAGACTATCACTAAAGGGGAAGTTACAGAAGAAGATTCTAGAGTGCTTTATTAGAAGATTTAAATGATCAGAACTTATTGGGAGTAAGTTTATTTATTTTAATTTTAGCATTTTATAATTTCTTATATATTACTTGTTTGTAGGCAACCTTTTATTATTCTTAACATTAACTTTTAAAATTATACCAACGTTTTGCCTAATTCTCAAATAAGTCTTAAGTGCATCGAAAGTATAAGAGAGTAAACTCCAAATTTGGTAGCTCTAACTTAAATAGTAGATGATAGATGAGATCTCTGAGATTAACAGATGGCTTGAACTTCTGTCCGTTACAGAAATAAGTGCCCCATAAAAAGCAGTTACTCACCAATAGTTGACAATGTGCCAGACCTTCACGTAGCCAAAGGCTGTGCCAGTGTAGAGAAACCGATTCTTGCGATCCGTGGCCATGGTGAGCACGCAGTCGCCCAGCTTGTGCACAGCATAGAACTGGCTGAGGATGCCGCCATGCTGATGATGCGAATATACCTGAATAATGCCCGTGTCCAGCGCGATGAAGACGCTGCCTGCAGATATTTTAATAGAGAGTTGGTAATTCAAATGGGAAAGAACCCACCATGATCCTTGGTCATGGGACGGCTCTGCAGGAAGAGCACCGCCTGCACAGAGACTGGTATATTGGAGCCGTAATCTTTAATCTCGTCCGGTTTTAAGCTAGCAATTGATGTCAGGCGGGATACACGCGACATCGTCGACATACTGGACATGCGTTTGCTACGTCGCACCTGCTTCTCCTCATCGCGACTCAGCTTCAGCTCAATGAATTTCTTGGGATCCATGACATTGTAGCGACGATATGGCTGACCCGTCTCCAGTTTCCAGAAGATAATCTCGCCCGAATAGGTGGCCGTAACAACGCCCTCGCCCAGCTTGACATCGGCACACGTAATGTCATCTGTGTGGAACTTGGACCACTTCTTGGGATCGCCATACTCGCGACCCACAACGTCATTGAACTCGGTGACCTGACGATCCCAGCCCATGGCAAGAATGCTAAAAGACGGAGCGGCAATGAGTGTAAGTACGTTATATCACTAAATATGGAATTATCTTCTTGACTGAATCACTGACAGAACATTTGATTGTGCTATGAGAAAGAGTTTCTTTTAATTCATAGCTCTAACTATTTAAAATAGGTCCGTCAGGTTAAGTTAAGACTCAAACCATGGTATGTATTTTAAATATTGCTAATTGAAGACACAAACCATTTTGTAGCTTCAAAAACATTTTAACAATATTTCATAATACGAGTACGTCGCAACAATACGATGCTTTCAAGTTTGTTTCAATAAATAACGTTGCAATAAAAGGAAAAATGAAATCATGGGGAAATAAAGTGCCTAACTAGGGATGTGATAAAAAGTATTAAGTTTTCAGACCCACCGATCTACGACCCAAATGACGGCTGTCACCTCCTGATCCGGTTGAATGCTCATGTTGCGCACGACGACAGCATTGTTGTAGTTCCAGATCTTGAGTGAACCATCCCGAGCACCCGTCAACAAAAACTGTTCCAGCGGATCGAAGCAGGCGGCCGTAATCTCAATGTCAATGGTCTCGCCATAGATAATTTTAGTATGGCAATTCTTCATGATGATCTTGCGTCTGCCGCTCCACGGATCCCAGACAATAATGTAGCTATCCAGGCCGCACGTGACAATGTTGCGAAACAGACGATTATAGAGCACCACAGAGACGGGAGCAGCGTGCGTGTTGCCATCGGTGAGATCGACGCGAACGCGTGGACAACACTTGATGGAGATGAGCTTGCGACCGGCGACCATGAGCTCGCGCAGATGCGAATGATAATAGTACTTGATGTCCATTTCGCTGGGATGAATGATGCGCACCAGGTCGCCATAGGTCTGCAGCAATGTGTGCTCCTGCAGATCCCACACCTTGATGATCTTGTGATAGTCCACACTGTACACTTTGTTCTCCTCCGGCTGCACAAAGACCGCAACAATGCCGCCATTGTGGCCAGTGAGGATAGCCGATGGCTCGGACGAGACGTAAACATCCCAGATGCGCACAAAAGTATCTGGTCCGCCAGTGACCAAAATATTCTTAACCTCCGACACATAGAAGACGCTGACGCCCAAAGGAATGCGAAAATTATTGCGATCCTCGTTGCTGACCATGATGAGACCAGGACAGCGGCCGCGATACTTTTTCGTGTTGCGATACTCAGCTGAAGCGAAGAGCGTGTTCATGTGCAGCGAGTAGTAGACACAAGAGATGAGTTCGTTATGCAGATTGATGTATTCACGTGGCACCAACAGCGGTATCCTGCCACGCAGCACATCTGCCCAGACCAGCTCAACTAATGCAGCGCCCGGTTTGGCCTGAAATGGACCTCGCAAATACGGCGAGTAGGACAAGATGCGCACATTGCCCGCATAGTCGCCCAACACCAGTTTGGAGTGCACTTTGCCATTGTTGTAGAAGGCATAGCTCATGCAGTAGACAGCAAAGGGCAGACTGCGGATGACCATGCGCAGCGTGAACGTCGAGGCAATGGTTTCGTGGAAGCGCAGCTCACGTTCGGTGGAGGAGGTGCAAACAATGCTCACATCCGACAACGCCTGCAGCGCCAAGATCCAAGTGGGCATCTTCAAGTGAACTGCAACAGAGATTTAAAAAATTGCAATTTTGGTTGTTACTTATTACCATTTAAATTTTTAATTACTTACTCATATTTTAAATGTTAAGTGTATTTTTAATTTTACAAAATTATAAATTATATTTTTTAAAACTTAAAAAATCATTTTAAATGTTTGTTATATAAATTGAATGCAATTATAATGCATTATGTAATATATTAGTTATTAAGTCTGTATAGATGAGTTTTCAATATGTTATTACTCACTACTCTCAGAGACCGCGGTGCGCAGCGGCTCCATATGCGCGCTCCAGAAGCGCAACTGACCCTCATGGCTGGCCGTCACCCACATGCCGGAGTTTTCGGGCGAATCTTCGCCACCAAAGGAGTAGTTTGTGGTCTCTGTAATTTCTTCGAGCGGCGTCTGATCAGACTTCACCTTGAGCAGCGCCAGACAACAGACTGCGGATCTGTGTTCCGTCTTGCGCACCGAGGGCGCCGTTGAGATGGGCATAATGAGCGCTTCCTTTTGATTGCTGGGATCCTCCTCCTGGAAACCGAATATCAAATACGAAACAAACTCATTCCAATCGATCATGAAATCGCGATTCTGATTGATCTTCAAAAAGAGACGATTGTAGGTGTAATCACTAAACGTGATTTCCACTTCCTCGAGCAATCGTCGCAAATCGCCCAGGCCCACCACTTGATTGGGACATGCACTAAACATGGCATGCAGTTTCTCTAGCTGCGCCTTCGAAATCAAATCATGCAAACGCTCTGTTTGCTCCGGGGTAATCAAAGTGGTGGCTGTCGAGGAGATGGTCTGGTACTCGACATTGAAATTGCTGTCGCCGCTGGCGAAATAGGCGCCGGACATAATGAAAGCAGAGAAGTGTTTTCCGACTTATACATACAACTATTTATTTGTTTTTTTTAAGTGTGCTTTTTATGAAAATTTACGTCTACTAGATTTATAGTTTTAGAGGCAGCGCGCAACGACATCGTTGATGGCATTGCCACGATCTCCATATTCGCCACCACGCTTAAAGGAGACGGACACTTTCTTCTTCCAGCCATCCCGTGGACTTGACAGCTACAAGAATAAAACATAAAATGAGCAACATATAAATTAAATATTGAATTTAACAAACTCACACTAAAGGCACTAAGAAACTGATTAACGGCCGTGAAATTAGGACCAACGGTGCAGATCTCATGGATGATATCCTCCAAGCAGATGATGCCTATCGAACCGAGATGCTCCTCCACCATGGTGTTCGACTGAATGGCCGTCTTTTTGCCATCGATGAGTGCAAAACCCTTCTTAAACAGCAGTTCTCGTATGGTGCTCAACGATGGATGACCATAGACCACAAAGGGTTCAATGACGCGCAACAGCAGCTGATTCTCTTTGTTGTTCTCCAGGAAGACCGTGTTGTGACGCGCTGGCATGCGTAGTGTGCGAAAAATATCCGCAGTGGTTTTGTCAAATATCTTCTTGCCCGCATGCCGCATGACCAGCAGCAGTCTGGGATTTGTTTCATCCGCCGCTTCGGCGCTCTGTTCGGTGACATTTGTGCGTAGAATAGTCTGTCTAATGCGCTTGGAAGTGCGTTCGGCCTTAAGGTAGCCCATGACAAAGGATTCAGCGCGTCGGAACTTGTGATGTTTCTTGGTCTTCACAAGGCGTTTGATGCGATCATTGCGCTTCTGTTCAAGCACCGATTTGTCCTGTTGAATGCGCCGCTTGCGGTGCTTGAGCACCGAGACTGTTTTGCCTGGTAATTTGTTGGGCACAGCAAATCTGCATAGTACAAATTAAATTAGTTGCAATTATCGCAAGATTTATGCAGTTATTGAACACATACTTGTCGGACATTGTGATTAAATAGACGTTTTTCGTAAAGGAATCGCAAAACACGTGCAAACACAATCAAAACAAAAACTGAAGGGCTGCCAACTCGCTTTTAACAACTACAGCTGCGTCGCTGGCGATTTGTTATCGACTACTCGTTAGTCAGTGCGATTTTTCGGTATATTTCATGTATTTTAATTTCTGTTATCGGTATATATCCTAATTAAATATATCAATAAAATATATAGTTGTTTGTTGCAATAAATAGTATTCGAAGAGTACACATGAATTGTAAGAAATGTTTCTGTTTTTGGTTTAGATAATCTTGGTAACAAAGGGATATTCAAATAGTGGCGCCCTTTGTTAATCTACCATTATAGTTATGCGATAATGTATATTTTTTTATTTAAACGCGGTCACACTGACTCTGCCACAAATTTACCGCTTCAAGTCAAAAAATCAAGTGATATGTGATTTTTGCAATCAGTCAGGTGTTCTGTACAACAAAAATTGTTTAAAATTAAATTGAACTCGACCAATATTGCCAAAAATAAAATTTGGCATTGCTTTAAAATGCGGAACAATTTCCGGTTTTGCGCACTAGAATATTACACTCAATTTGATAAGGTAATTCCCGCTCTCAATTGTATTGGTAGAGAGGCCTTATCAACGTGACACGAACGCGTTGTGCAGCGTGCGTAAATTAATGCCATTAAATAATCAAGATAGATTAGTTCTTTAAATTATGCATGCCAATCAATCTTGGCGTATCCAACATAAGTAATATAAATTATTGTTTATCTGCAATTAATGTTTGGCCCTTCGTGTTTCACAACTGATTCTCGGGTAGCACGTCGTGCTCGTGCTTCTCGTTAGTTCATCACTACTACGATTCTCTCATCAAAAATTTGGTGGTTGGTCGGGAGGGGGGGGAGGTGCGTAATTGCAAAAACGCCGGTCGCCGTCGCTGTGGAAACTTGTGGTGGTCGTCGTCCAAAACTCGCAGAACAGTCTCAACGCGTTCCTCGAGCGGATTTGTGTGTGTTGCGGAGCTGTTTTTCGACTTATGGTGGTAAAGCAAACTAAATAAAACGAATTGCGAACAGTGACGACATTTTAGGACACACATAAAAGAAAATGAAAAAAAAGGCGCGTGGACTAAGCAGATTTAACGTGAACTGCAATTTATTATTATTATTAAAATTGTGCAAAATAAATCGCCTACGCAAGCGGCTAAAGTTCAATAACATAAACGTTGACGTTGACAAATGAACCCGAAACTTACATGAAAACAACAATATTTTTTATGCATAGCCACACAAGAAAATAAAAGTAGCACGCGACACTTTTCACACAGGTTTCATATCGCTTCCAAATTGAGCGATCAATTTACATGTGTTACACTCACACCGATACAAGTGCTCGAACTTAAGAGTGTGCATGTGTGTGTGTGTGTGTATTTTGCTTAACTCTAAATAGAGAACATTTCGAACTGCAACGTAGACAAGGCTAACGTCAAATCACCAATCGGTTTGTTAACTGGATTGAAGTTTTTCAATTAACCATATCAGTTGTGTGTCTGCTATCACTCGACCTTCTTTGCAAACCATAACGAGATGATAATGAGCTTTTGTCTATTGATAGTATAAAAAAAACAGAAAAGTACCTCCATATAAATTGTTTAATTTTTCGATTTCCTTCTCCTTCAAGTGGCAATGACAGAGTCGACGCTAGCATAATTAATTAAACCATCAAGAATTACTTATCAAGAAGTCACAAACTCGTAACGAGAGTTAGCTGCAATCATCGCATCATAATGCCCGACCGCTATGCTAATGGTGTGACCAGCAGCCTGGTCGAGCCCCCTGCCAATGGAAATGGACATGCCCCGGACAGGAATGGTCGATCAGCTGGCGATCATGAGGAGAAGATTGTGCTGAAACGGAAGCTCACGCTTCTGAATGGAGTGGCTATAATCGTTGGCACAATTATCGGATCTGGCATTTTTATAGCACCCACCGGAGTCTTCTACTACACCGAGTGAGTAAAGAAGTTTTTGAAGCCCGAAACGAGTTTGAAAAGTGCATTGCCAACCAGTTTTAATAATTGCGATCAATTGATTGCGAAACGTTTGAGTTTACAAGATATTAACGAGCACTACATTAAAGTAGATTGCAAATTTGAATTCATTTCTTTTGGCTCAACAAACAGCGGGTGACCCACCCACTGAATGGGTCAATATCACTATAATTAATAGTAAATTGAACAACACTAATTGAGACGAATTGCGAAAACAATCTTTCGCGACTTGTTTGCCGGATGAGTAATAAATAAAATAAAGCCGCTGCCAATTGGGCGCCCTTGATGATGTGAAATCGCCGGCAATAATTGCATCAGCTTTTAAAGTATTCGCAAAGTATTCGTGAGATACAATTACAGCAAAGAATCAGCCGAAAATAAACACGTCTCATCGATAGACACAAAAACACCACGCACAAATCACAAATGTTATGAGAATGTCTCCACTTGAGACACTTGGAGCCACAAAAGTGACCGCTACTGTCCATTGTGTCCACTTACGTATTTAGTTGTACCGCATTCCCCAACCGCTTGTCTGTTCCTCCCCTCTCTGACGCTATCACGCTCTTTCTTTGTAGATCTGTCGGAAGTTCGCTCTTTATTTGGTCAGCCTGCGGTATTCTTTCGACTATTGGCGCTCTCTGCTATGCCGAATTGGGCACAAGCATCACCAGATCCGGCGGCGACTATGCATACTTGTTGGTGGCATTTGGGCCGCTTGTTGGATTTTTACGCCTATGGATTGCTCTGCTCATTATCAGACCCACTACCCAGGTGAGCCAACTACAATATATATCTATTAATTGATTGTTTTATTGGCCGATAGCATAAACAAAAAAGATTCTGATAGTTGTAGCGCCGCAAATCAATTTATTAAGGTGCAGCAATCAATATTTCATTCACTTTTTATTAAATCCAATCAAATATTAAAAATATACATGTTATTTATTAATTGATTGTTTTACCGCTGCAAATCAATTGATTAAATTGTACTATTCAAACAGAATTTAATTCAATTTGCTGAGAATTTAAATTGGCTAAACTTTCTTTACAGAAAGTAAATTCAGACGCTTCCAGCTGCGTAAAAAGTATACATATGTACATACATATGTATTCTCCTATTGATTGTTTTATTATATGAGATATCATATCACTTTATTTATAGTTTTAGCGCAAAAAATCAATTGTTTAAAGTGCAGCATTTAATCAAAATTTAATTCCATTTGATGCGACTTTATATGGGTCAAAAATGACACCACTGAAAGTAAAATCAGATGCATTCAACTGAAATCAAGAATTCAAGTAACAAGCTAAGTTGTTGAATAAAAAAGCAGTCGTGACGAACATTTATTGCTCTACCTGTTTTGTTGTCTGATTTTAATGAGCTAAACTCTTGTTAATCAAATACTTTATCATTCGTGAGAAAAGTGCAATACCCTCTGTAAAAATATTATAATAAAAAATGTGCAAGCTTGTTCAAGCATATAAAGTATGCGTGCTTGTTGTCAATGAAGCAAACGCAGCTCAAGTTTATTTCCAATACTCATTTGAATTTCCCACAAATCCATGAGAACACATGGTTGAATTGTTTGGAAAATTATTTATTAAACACATGCTAAGGTTATCTGATATTTTAAAGAAAATAATGAAATATTTTCCATTTCTAGACGATTGTGGCGCTAACCTTCGCACATTATGCGGTCAAGCCCTTTTTCGAGGAGTGCACTCCGCCCCAGAATGCTGTAAAATTGCTGGCAGCCGTTTGCCTCTGTAAGTAATAAGTTCAAACTGATATACATATTAACAAGCTAGTAACGCTTTTAATTGGATTTGTCCAGGTCTGCTGACGGCAATTAATTGCATGTCAGTGAAGTTGTCGATGAAGGTGCAGGATGTCTTTACGGTGGGCAAACTGCTGGCCTTGGTGATGATAATTCTCGCTGGCATCTACTATATGGCCACTGGCAAGCTGGACAACTTCTCGAATCCATGGGAGGGTAACTACAGCACTCGCAATATTGGCTATGCTTTCTACTCAGGTCTATTTGCCTTTGGCGGATGGAATTACTTGAACTTTGTCACTGAAGAGCTTCAGGATCCCTACAAGTGAGCTTAACATAAAAGTGGCATGAATCGAGTCAGATTGAATGGGTGAATGCGTAAATAGGAGAAAGAAGCCTGTCAAGAAGACAAATGGCTGGGTAAAGTTTCGCTCAAAGCGTTTGCCGTTTTGCGTCATGCGCAGGCGACAGCAACAAGTTTGCGAGGCGCCCACTTGTTGAGCGTCCTTCATGCGAGTGGGTGGCATGGTGTGAATGTGGTCTGTCTGGTGGAGGAAAGAACGCCGAGTTTGCTTTCGCCCCTAATGAATTCAATTTACACATCAGATGCAGCAATCAATTTAAGTGCCGACGCTGCTTTAATTTCTATCTATCCCAAAGCGTACAAAACGTGTCTAATGTTTTATATTTTCTCTCGCATTTTCCTTTCTAGAAATCTGCCACGAGCCATTTGGATTGCTATGCCACTGGTTACGGGCATCTATGTGCTGGTCAATCTCGCCTACTTTGCTGTGGTGTCCAAGCCAGAGATGCTCAGTTCGCTGGCCGTGGCAGTCACCTTCGGCAATAAGGTATTTGGACCGCTGGCTTTCATGGTGCCCATATTTGTGGCGTTGAGCACTTTCGGCGGTGTCAATGGTGTGCTCTTTACCTCGGCCCGTCTTTTTGCCACCGGCGCCCAGGAGGGTCATCTGCCCAAGTTCTTTCAGCTCTTTCATGTCAAGCAACAGACGCCCATTCCATCACTTATATTTACAGTAAGTTGGGGGTGGACTGTTGATTGAATATTTTGTAAAGTGAAATGTTTATTGCAGTGCCTGATGTCGCTATTGATGCTTTTGACCGATAATGTTTACGAGCTGATCAACTACTTCAGCTCGGTGCTCTGGCTGTCTGTGGTGGCCAGCATAGCGGGCATGTTGTGGCTGCGTCACAAGAAGTGAGTTAAATCTATATATCTATTAATATGTTCATCTAAATTGTTTATTTCCATTACAGACCAAAGCTACCGCGACCCATCAAAGTGCATTTGGCATTGCCTATTATCTTTATGACCATTTGTGTCACCTTGGTGCTCTTGCCCAACTTTAACGAGCCCGCCAATCTGTTGATCGGCATTGCCATCACACTCGCCGGCATTCCATTTTATTACGTGTGCATCGCCTGGAAGGATAAACCACGTTACTATGGCCGCCTCTCCAACGGCATGGTCAATCTGTGTCGTGCCATCTTCAATACAACTATCATAGAGTCGAATGAATCGCTTAAGTAAATGCAAACGCCCGACTCGAAGCAGCATCAGCATTTAGTTGGATCACTCAAATTAGATATTCTTTGCCAAGCATGTTTTGTATGATATTTTTGCGTTAAGACCATAGATAGCATTTCTCAAATCCACAATGGAATCCAGTATACCAGTACTCGTATGTTAGCTATAGTTTATTTTGTATTATCATGGTATTTATTGAAGCGATCAGCAGTCGCTGGCCTAGCCTTAAGTTGTTGCTAATTAGGTGCAGTTTTTGAGTTTCTCATATACATATACTTAGATACATATCTATAACTATGTATCTTTGCATCACTTGCCTCAGTTGTGACACATTTAGGGAAACTAAAGCGTAAGCGAACCTAGTTGTAAGCTTCTAAAGAATGTATCTTTATCCAAGTTCAGCTGAACACGCTATATATAAATGTTGTATGGAGCTTATTCAGATGAATTTATCAATGTTATTAAATGCGAAACCATTTGATGTGAAGCAAACTTCTATTGCGAATCGTGTGAGTCATAATCTCAATTTCATTAATGCTTAAAACGAAAAGTTATTAATCTAAGAATGAAACTCGTTCTATACTTAGTAGCTTATTTTGCGGCTGTTGATATCGATGGCAGTGTCCATTAGCGTTGTGCCGCGTATAAAATCCGCAGCAACAATGTTCGCATTGTCGCCCAGCTCATCGCGATACAGCTGCGAGATGCGCCAGTTAACGTTGTCGGACATCTTGCGCAGACCGCCATGCTTGTCCAGAATAACACCCCAAGTTTCCGGAGTAAGTTCTGCCATATCAACAACTGGACGACTTGAAAAGCGACTGCAACAAAGGAGCATTGCTTACTGGAGTATCAAGCATTTGTGGCCATTCATTTACTCACGACACATCGAAGCTGTTGATGTAGCGCAAATGGGTTTCCAGACGTGCCCAGGACTGCACATTACCCCATCGCTGCTCCACGCCGCCAAACAGCAACTCTGGAAACTCCTGCACCATTTGCTCCTTGTCGTAGGCGAGTATTACATTCTGCTGACGCTTCCAGATCTGGTTCAACGTGGACCGCCAGGTGAGCGATGGGTGCACAAGCACATCACCAAACTGCTCTCGCAAATAGCTGACCAGCAACCGATGAACGCCCAGATTCTTGCCAAAGCCTGTCGGAATAAGACTTTAGTCTCTGATTGGAGCTTCATTGAGTTGGCAACTTACCCACTGGAAACTCTTTGAGGCCAAAGATGACAATCTCGTTGGTTTCCAGCACAAACTCCTTGACCTGCTGTATCACCTCCTGCAACGGTCGCTGTTTCGTTATACCGTGATAGATAAAGAACTTCTCCTCCGCTGGACGATAGTAGCCCACTCGAATGTCCAGATAACGCGCTCCATGCAGCAGCTGACCACGGATGTCATCGTCTTGGGTGAGCGCGTATTTGGTAACGAGACTTTCGCGCAACAACGGATCGAAATTGGGACGATAAGAGCCAGAGTCGTGTGTGCCGGGTATGAAAAGATCTCGCAGACGCAGTTCGCCCAGCTTGTCGCGCATCTCAGTCATCCAGCGTGGATAGGCACGCACACAGGTCTTGGCCAGAATTCGTCCCCTGGCATCGATGTAGCTGGCCCAGTAGCCATAGCAAGAACTCTGCGTCGTCACATTGCGGGAGAGCGCGTAATCGAAGGGTACGCCCGTGGTGAACCATTGAGCAGCCAGGCTGGGCTTGATGGCGGCCACAATGGACGTGTCGCCGCCATTGGCTACCCAGAAAAGATTGCCCTTGCTGGGCTCTCGACTGGACACTGAGCTCGGAGTGCTTGTGTAGCCGTTGATGGGCACATAGGCGACATCCTCTTGTTCGCCGGAGCCGCTGCCTTCTTCGCTGTGACTTTGGAAGGAAGCCAGAGGTGTGCCAATTGGCGTGGCACGTTGTTCGAAGCTAAGCGGCTCCTGAGTGGTCAGCAGGACATTGTCGCCGTCGCGTGACGGCGCATTCTTCCAGGAGACCTGTAGGAATCGCTTGCGTGCACTGATTGTCAACCAGAGTTTGAGCTGCTGGCCATCTGTTGGCGGTCGTGATGCACCCACAATATGCACCGCATCCTCCTCAGCCAGAGCATGGCCAGAGATGCCGAGTAGTGCCAGGATGAGAACGAATTGCAACATATTCGATGGCGCAAGACAAAAATGTCTTTTTCGTTGAATTAATGCTGATTTGCGCTGATTGCGTTTAAGGTTAATCAGCGCGTCGTCACTTAACACAAATCGTTGCTGTTGAATCGTTCCGGGCAATTGTGTGCAACAACCCGGCAATGCCTGGCAGCTGAGATCAACTGTTTGCCCCAACTGCTGGACGGCGTATTCTTATGGGGCGTCTAAGTAACTTAGTTATGTATCTTAATGTGCCTGCCGCCTCCAAGTGCCGATGCCGATCATGTCGTATGCGTAACAATAGCTTCGTAAACAAAACACCAAATCAACTTTCCGGTCTGGATTTATGCTCAAGTTGAATGCTTCTCGTTACACATAGACACACACACCCAACTAGAAATATGTAACGGTCATTACTATTATTTGTAAATTTCTTATTTATTTATGTTGTATTTTTTTAAATAAAGCGGAAGCTTTGACGTGTTGATGTGAACGTTGCCAATACTCAATTAGTCTAAGCTCAGAAACGGCAACGAAATTGTAACGAGTTCTGTCGATTAGATGATATACTAGATGATAATGATGATGCTGATATGGCATGAGTACAACAACACTAGGAGAACAAAGAGAGATAGAGAAGTCACACGAATGCTTCTAATTTAGCTGTGTACGCGAACTAAACACGATCAGATAAACAAAATTGACGTCGTAATTGTTTTGTATTTGATTATTAATATTGATAGGCAATTATGTCAATTCTTCAACTTGTGCTAATTAAATTCTTCTATTCGAATGTGCTAATTAAATAGGTTCAACAAGTTCACAATGATGTATTTATTCTCACTTTTTCATATATTTATCGCTTATGCAGCATTTCTTATCTTTTTTTATTAATATTTTTTATGACTAACAAGCGTATAGCTCGCGTGCCCAACGTTCAAGACCCGGCTTTGCTCTGCGACTGAATCCAAGTTTAGATGAGCAATGGTTTCATTGCTTCACTGCGAGGGCCAATAACTTTCTGTTTGTTTTTGTCGTTTACATGTGAATTCAAGCTTGCTACAATGAAGTGGATTATTCAAGTGTGCAATATTGATCAGTTGTCCGATCAAACATTATAGCTGTACGGCAGTAAAATTGAAAAATAACGATTTTCTCAAATGTGTGGCAGTTGGCAATGCGAAAATTTTGTGTTTTGTGTGAACGGCAAAAGTACTTAGTGTGGGCGCGCGTTCAAATCATCTTTATTGTAGACCTTTACAAATTCATAATTTAAGTGATTTAAAGTGTCACCGTTTCCATGTAGCGCTCAAAGGATTGTGTGAGCAATGTGTGATCTGGAGCCAAATGTGTGTCAGCCATTACAGCCAGTCGGTATTTGTCGCCAAAGCGATGCAGATTCAGAGAAAGGCAAGTCTTTGACTGTGGAGGCCTAAAGAGCAGCACATCCTGCACCTTTTGCCCCCAGGCGGCCTTAAACTGTGTGTCTGCCGCCCCGTAAATCTCCGTGATAGTAACAGGAAAGTTGTACGAGAAAAAGTTGATGAAGATCTTGGTCAATACATGGGGCAACAGCGCTGTCAGCAGACTATACTTGGTCTGGCCAATGGAGGCCAGATAGATTATGATCTGCTGTCGACGTATGCGCTCCACAATCTCGTGCAGTTGATGCGCCTGCAGCGAGTCTGGAGCGCCGAGTGGCAACTGCAGAAAGACGACGCCACCAATGTGATCCGACTTGTCGCCACTGCGATCCGTAAAGTATCCCTTGGAGATGGTTCTGCAAGTGGTGTTGAGCAGAGCTGGCACGGCAGCCGTGTCGGAGTATGTCTCGAAGTAATCGTGCACAGCTCCCGCCAGGCAGGCCAAACTGAAGTCGGATTCACGCAGCTTCTGGCCAAACATGTGCTGATGACGTTCGCGCAGCAAAGCGCCGTCGATGGAGCGACTAAACGAGACAATCTTGCGTCCCGCATAGGACTTCTTGTGCAAAATGTTCAGCTCCTTAGTGGGCTGTTCGAAGAGCACCTCGAAGATGTTGCGTGGCGCCTTGAACAACTCATAGCAGATCTTCACCAGTTCCAGCTGTGCGTAAATCAAGAGCGGCACATAGAGATGCAACCGGGCGCAGTAGGTACTGCTATGGGATGTCTGGCCACGGAGCAGCACATCGCGCAGTGCCAACAGCTCACAGTAGCAGTTGTAGGGCAGGAGTATTACATGATGCAACAGCATTTGCCACACGAATCGCGTCCAGGCCTTCGCCAAGTTCAACGGCTGCAGGCTGTGTCCAAGAGCGGAACGTGCCACGGTCCAGTTGAGATTACGCTGTTCGAGTTCGCGCAGCAGCAGCAGATAAATCGTTTGCAGCATACCCACATTATGACGATAGCCCGCCGAGCGACGGTTCAGCTTGCGACGCATCGAGCGAGTGCGCCAATAACTTAAGCTGACGTTGACCAGGACGATGAGCACCAACGACAGCAGCTGGCTGAGATTACGTGCATCCGGATGTGCCTTGACATCGTCGGGCGTGTCCAGCGATTCGAATTCATAGATAAACTCCTGCCAGCGACAACTGATCAGGTGCAGCACATGATGTAGCAGCTTGCTGATGTGCTCCGGCTGGCGCACAAAGTGGGACAGCTGATTGGTGGGCATGCTGGGCGTGGTTAGACCATCCTGCAGGCTCAGGACGGACTTGCGTTCGTTGTCCTGCAGCAGCAGCATTTCACTCACATGCAAATCTTCCTCCTCAGCAATGATCAAATGATGCAGCTTCACAAGTATATAGTAAGGTTGCTCGGGATCCGAGTTGGGAATAACAGTCACCTGCCATTGGGGCAGATCGGAGGGAATGTACTTGGCAGCCAGCTCACTGACATACTCCTGAATGTTGGACTCGTTGACGGGACGACCGCGGTACTTGTGTGTGCTGAGCAGGACATGATTGTTGATATTGAAGCCACTAGAATGAAAGAAGTATTACAGCTGAATTAATAAAATCAATTATTTTAAACAACATAGTATAGTCAAAATGATATTATAATGTATTTATTTTTTTATTTAATTGTTTTTTTTTGCGAAAATAATTAGTTTCCAGCAATGTAATTAATCTAGACCATAATCATTATTATTATCAGCATTGAAATGAAAACTGACGAATAACGATTAAAAAAATAAATAAATATAATATAACTAAACAATAACGATTATATATGATTTTTATCTTTATTTATAATTTTTTAACGGAAAATAATGAATGATAATACCAATAATTGTATTATTTCAATATTTTCATTATCGTCATAAAAATGTTTAGAATCATAAACGATAGTCTATGTATATCTAGATAGACTATTCAAAAAGAATTGTGTAATTAATTTTACTATATTCTAAGTCTATTTCAAGTGCGTTCCAATAATAATAAATTTCAGTCCCTGCTTGGAATGATTAATATTAGCTCACCTGCTGTCATTGACCCAAGCATACTGACCCCAGCACGTGACCAGCTTCTGTCGCAGCTTGGGGAACTTGAGCATGCCGGCCTTATCCTTTAGATCGATCAACTGCTGGGCGTAGGCACGTTTGATGCGCTCAAAGTCACATGTGCCCTCTACCTGGAGAAGAAAGTGGAAGATGCCGGCGTTCTTGGGTGTATCGATGAGGGTGCGAATCTTCTTTGACTTTGATATGGTCAGATTGGGATACTTGATGCTCAAAACATAATTAGCCAGCTCGTTGGCAAAATGTGCGCCTGCAAAAAAGTCAAATATAATGAAACCAAAACAAATATATTACTGATACTGATAAGAATATTTGACACTGCGACAATTTCAATGGACATTAATCGAAACCCACGAAGCGGCCTTATCACTGGCAACATTTTTATGAGTAATTCACATGGTCAAGGTTCAGTTTTTGGTGGCTCGTCTGGGTCTGGGTTCCGCAAAGGTGCAACAGGTAATCAGCAAACGCATCATAACATATATACTATTGTTATTATTTTTATAAACAATGCTTATCAATGGGCATAAATGTGTGTTTGTGACTGTGTGTGGCGCAAAGCCTCTCAAGCGAAACGTATAATGACTGTGAATGCATCCTTTGGCTTTGGCTGACTGGGCGGTTAGTCAACCCATGCGTCGTTTATTTATAGTCGGCCTCTTTGATCTGTATCATTTAATGACCTATCAATAGCCTCGTATCTGGGATGGATGGGTGAATCGATTTTACTTACACAGAAATGACAGCAGCAACAATGGCAACAGCATCAGTGCCACAGTGAAGCACAGCAACGTCTTGAGGAAATATAAAAACTCCTGCCAAATACTGCAAAATATTTACTATTAATCATTGAATGAATATTATTCCGGTTTGGGGGAGATCTTTGATACCTTTCCATGATTGATACTATATTTGCTGCTTTATTATTATATGTGCTATATGTGCGTATATATGTTCGATTTCGTATTTCACTTTTGTCTATCGCTTGGCACGCCCGTTCGATTCTGTGTGCGAGGCACGACTGATCTTTCAGCTCAAAGCTTTGATGAAGTTGCAATTCTCTTATCAGCACATTGATAATAGTGCTCCTGTCGTTGTCAGAGCAGGATGAATTCAAATCACTAAACAGTTTTTTAATTATTGCATTCCTTTATTTTTAATTTTGTACAAAAATTTGAAAGATATATAAATTTAAGATATGCTTCAATTCTTGTGCCATTTTAAAGTAACGGACAACAATTTGAAAGGCCGCGCTGAAGGTTACGTTTACGCGCGAATGGCAAAATGCTGCAGCGAGTGGTCACACTGTACAGCAGCTGTTGCTCATATAAACAACTTGTCGGCTTCTGAAAACAGCATCTTTTATTATTATTGTTTATTAACGCGAAATGACTGCAATGCTGTCATCTCCAAATGTTCAGCCCACGCTGCATCAGCCACTGCACTCAAAAGTGTCGAATTATTTAAACAATCAGCGTCGCACCGGACAGTTTTGTGATTTGTTGCTCGAACTAGATTCGGATGATGCGAACTGCACTTGCAGCGTTCACTTCTGTGTGGTGGCTGCCCAAAGTCAGTTGATTGGACTTAAGCAGCAGAAACAACAGCAATTCTCCATACATAATCCATTAAAGGTCACAATACGGAACTTTAATTGCACCATTTGCCTGCACACCATTGTGGACTTCTTCTACGAGGACATTGTCTCGGTGTCAAAGGAGCACGAGGCGCATTTTCGTGAGCTGGCCAAAATCCTTTCGGTTACGGAGCTGTTGAACTTGTACCAAATGGAGGAGGTGAACGAAGTAAGCACTTGCATTGAGCCAAACACATCAGCAGCTGGCGAAGCCGAGAACAATGTGGAACCTGCTACGAAGGCGGATGTTGTCTTTGAAAATCAACAAAGCTACTTCAAGGTAGAGATACTTTATTATCTTACAAAGAGATTATCCTACTAAACATCTTTCTCTGTAGCTCAAGAACCCGCGTGCTGTCAAGTCCAGCAGCAAGATAAATTACTGCATTGGCTGCGATTTTAAGTGTTATCAGGTGCAAAAGATGATTGATCACATGACCAGCTGCGAGCCATCGCATCTGACCTGCTCCCTGTGCGAAGTTGGCTTCCTGGACTGGCGAGAGTACGACGCGCATCTACGTCGACATGGCTCCGATCTACGCAAACCCTTCTTCTGTCTACAGTGCGATAATCGCTTCAGCACTCGCGCAGCTTTGCTTATCCATCAGCCAAAACATTCTACTGAAACGCCTCATGTTTGTACTCACTGTGGCAAGTCCTTCAAATGGAAGCAGGGATTGAACAATCATATGCTGGTGCACAATCCTGAGAAGCAGATGCTCTGCGACGTCTGTGGCTACAGCACCACACACATGAAAGCGCTCAAGAGTCATAAGCTGCTGCACACAGGCGAGTTCTTTGTCTGCACTGTCCCTGGTTGCAAGCATCGAGCGAATCGCAAGGAGAACATGAAGTTACACATCGAAACGCATAAGCAAGGACGCGATTTCATTTGTGAAATATGCGGATGTAAATTCAGTCAGAGCAAGAATCTAAAACGACATGCTTTGAAGCACATGGAGGGCGGCTCAAATCGCTACAAGTGTCAGCTGTGCGGCTTCAGCAGCCATCGCTCGGACAAAATGAAGGAACATGTGCAGCGTGTGCATACGGAAAAGGCTGTACAACTGGAACTGTCAGAGACAGTGGATAGTTCATTTGAGAATAAAATGCCTGATGATTTCGATTTGCCACCGATGGACTCAGTGAAAATTAAAGATGCCAAAGAGTCGCGGAAAAAAGCACGCAAGGTCGCAAGTGAAATGGCGACAACGACTGTTAAACGTCTAAAGACGCTGCTGCCAAAAGAAGCTGTTGGCTAAAAAGAAAATCTATTGGTCACCATTTAAAATGGCCATGAAATTGATAAGCCAAGCTGCGTCCAAGAATCTGCCAAGTTTTTAATTCTTCAATTTCAAAGTCGATTGCAAATTGCGTAGCTTAAGCTCTTGCAACTGAGAGTGCAGCGACAACAAGAGCAGCAGAGAGCAACATAGAGTTGATCGTTGTCAAAGCTTTCCTCCCGCTGGCTGTAGTGAAGCCACAAACATTATTGTGACAGACGTCGAACCGCATAGACGTATAAATCACCAGGCTGAAATATTTCATCTGCAATGTCTGAGGCGCATTTTGACGAATATGAACACTATAATTTCGATCATGACAAACACATTTTTTCTGGTCACGGCGGCAAGCAGCGCTCCAAGAAAGAAGCCAGCGTTCACACCAATCATTTCGATCCCTCGGGGCATTCAAGGAAGATCTTAACCAAGCTGATTAACACCAACAACAACAGCAAAAAATCTGGCAAAAACTAAAAGTTCAAGCGAATCAATGCGCATCGAATTTTAATGAATGAACAGTGAAAGGTAATTGGAGACAAAACAGGAGAAAGTGAAAGCATTGCTTGCAAAATTGATGCTTGAATATATTATCATTTAGTAACTATCTGTAGATATTGTATTTATTAAATAAAAACATATTGAAAAACTAAATATAATTATTTTTAGTTACTGCAAAATAATACTATGCTGAGGGTGTGTAAATTGTGAAGTATTCTTTTGTTAAAGCTGAGTCCAGCATTGCCTTTGTTTATTGTACTTTACACTATAATTTGTGGTAATCTATAATTATTTTATATATTATATGTAAAACAGGTCCACCCTAAAAGCGAAGTCTACTTTATTTTTGCTCAATTGCCGGTTTTATACTGCGTAGATGTTTATATTTGGTAAACAATGAATAAGCAGTTGATCAGGTGTTTCGTCTATGCATCATAATCATAATCAACATTATACATCTTATGAGCTGCATTTGGACTTGTAAAAATGGAAACGATCTTGTGCAACAAAATTGCATACATTTTATGAAGTTTATATATATTTATATTTTATCAACTTATTACTAACATTCGTCTGCGATGCATTTATAGCTCTTGTTTTATTTACAGTCTTTCTTAGACCTTACAACTAAATTACTACTACGTTTTTAATTCTACTACCACGTTAATTGGTGCTAGAATAGAATGAAGAATATTTGTAGAGTCTATGTGAATTGGTTAAATATTGAAATATTTATATTATTTTCCAAAAATTTAAAATATGTGTCAAACTGAGAGTAGTTAAAGGAAACTTTAATTACTTTCGATTCAGCGAACTGTTGATCATTGTGGGTGGCTATAGATCACTTAGAGCATTGTGGTGACACCAAAAGATAACATCTTGATTATTAACTTTTTTTTGTGGTGGCTGATTTCTTTCTTCTGACCTAATGAATGCGCCACGCTTCCAGTTTCTAGTCAATGTGTGTGTGCATATTTCCAGATCGTGACAATGTGCATGGCACACGCCATGCCCCGAGATTAGGGCTGGGGCTTGGCGCACGGCAAGTTCATTGATATTAGGGCTTCCGCTAAATACTCGATCTTGGGCCTCGAAAGATAGGTAATCCTATATATCTCTCTCTTTCTTGAGGAAATCAAACTGCTCACTTTCACCGCGAAAAAAATAGAATTTGAGATAAACAAGTGAAGGCACATGGTGGATTATTGAGAATTGGAATGAATGGAGCGATGCGAGTGAACGAGATGGAGATGGAGATGGAGATACATGTTAATTGGTAGTGCATTCGGTGCCGAATGAACCGTTAAATTGAAACTGGAGCAGTGGCCCAATATCGAAGTCTATGCGCTGTCCATAGATTAGCACCTTTTGGCGCGACGATGATGTTCTAGATACTACAGTATCCATCGGCCCTGAGAAGATACATTTCTCTTGTGTTGTTAGCACCAATCAATCGATGGCTTTTCAAATGAGTTTTTCTGGACGATCGCATGTGGTTCTGTGGTTAGTTTGCAACTGGATGCCCAGCCACAACGAGGTGCGCGCTTCGCAATAATAGGATAACAATAACGTGCAAACAAAGGATACTCATCATGTTAGCATACACGGATATGTCAACAAAGCCCACGACGCACCGGAAGCGTCTAACTGGCATCTGGGCGCTCGTCTTGGCGCTGCTGCTCTTCGCCTTCACACTCGTCGGCGTTGCCATGCTGGAAGCTGGTCGAGCACAGTCCCAGGATGGTCAGCCCGGTGTGGCGAATGTGTTTCTTGTGAGTCGCCTGTGGACACACTTCAGAGCACCGGCTAATGAGACGGGCGAGGAGATGACGGCCACTGTAGAACGCATAGCTAGAGAGGCAACTAATGCCACGCACAGCAACAACTACTACGAGGAGCAGCGAGCTGTGGTAGTCAACGCAGAGAGTGATGCAGCGCCCATTCTTGCCCAGCGACAGGATGCATTTGGTCCGCCCGAGAGCAGAATGGATTCGTACGAAGCGGATCCAGTTTACGATGCAGCTGAAGATTATGATGGTCAGCAGTCGATGGAACAGTCGCCTAACGAGGGCAGAGCAGCCCAGGCACGTCCCTATGACTCCTACTACGGTCAATGGGGCTACGACACCAAGACGCCGGCTCCAGCATCAAGTGTCTATAACAATCGCAAGTTGCCACCAGCCTCGAATCGGTATGGAATGATATTGTGAACACATCTAAAGCCAGCTAATCTTTCTTTATATGCAGTTCGCCGTATCCATCCTACGATGACGATGTCTACGACTATCCCATGGGCTTCCAGCCGCGACCTCAACCTCAGCCCGCCTCCAAGCAGGCCCAAGCAGTTGCGCCTCAAGCCACGGCTGTGACCCCGGCGCCAGCTGCTACGGAATCCACGCTCGTGATCTTCTTGAAGAGCATCAAGCAAATGTGGGATCTATATCAGGCATTGACGAGTGCTTGGGGTGCGGTGTCCCAGCGTCATCAAGAGAGCAGCGAGAAGCTGAAGAAAGAGCGTCAGGAAAAGCTGCGATTGCGCCAACAGCAGCAACAACAACAAAAATTGAGGATCAACTCAAAGAAGCCTCCACGCATTGAGGGCGATAAGGCCAAGAAGGCCAAGACGACGACGTCAACGACAACTTCAAGCACTACTACGACAACAGAGTCTGATGAATCCGAGGAGGAGGCGACTGCAGCGCCTGCCAAGCCAGAACCAGCAAAGGGCGCCAAGGGAGACGATGCCGCTGAGAATTCTGTGCGTGGACTGCGCCAGAAACGTGAACCGCAATCCGATAGCACAGATGTGGGCGAGGGACGCTACATCAAGGGTGATCCGCTCAAGGGCTACTACGATTTCGTCATCACCGAGGGCTCATACAAGTTTTGGGCTGTCTTCCAGGTAAGCAATGCATAGTTTACAACGTTTTCAACAGTTAATAAATTAAATACTTTTCTTTTTAGGTTGGCACCGCGTTGTTGATCATCTATTCAACTTTTGCGGCTATCTACTACTCCAAGGTGAATCCATTGACTAGCGATTACGATTATCAGGATTACCTGGGCGCTGGTCGTTCGATGACTGGCGGCGACGATGATTTTGTGGATGACAGCGATGCTCCAGCCACGACAACTTCACCCACATCTCGTATCATGGACTGGATACCACGCACGGCGCATTCTCTGAAGTTCATACTGGATGCCATTGATAAAATGCCATTGGATCATGATAAAACAGCGGAGAAGGGTTGGTCAACGGGGAACAACGATGCGGCGTCGTCGGTAGAAACAACAGGGGATAACTAATTTTAAATATTTATGAAAATAAAAAACGTGAAAGAACATGAAGTGCTTTTTAATGCAAAGGAAACTACGTATTAATATGTTATATAAGTTTTTAGTATCTCCTAATAAATATCTTTTTTGATATATGATATATCATACCGTAAATCAATGTTTAGTTTAAGTTATGTTAAATAATAGTAAAATTACGTATTGAATAGTTTTACTTTCGTATATTTGTATATAAAAAAAATATAATTTTAAGATTTCTTAAAAATTTGTATTGTTTGCAATGGAGAAATTTTTATATTATTATTAATTAATAATAGCGCATCAGAATATCTTTCTGATTATGTACTTTGTACTACATAATTGAAAAAATGATTTATCATTTTTTTAACTTTTTACAAAAGTTATACATTCAATTTAGTAATTAATATATTTTATGTATTTATATTTGTCTTTATTTAATGTGCAATGAATATAAATTTAAGTTTGCACACGCATAAAGTGATCCATTATTTTTTAAATCAAATTTAAATGTACGTTAGCAAATAAATTTCAATTATCAAATGTAATTAATGTGTACTCACTGGCAGTCATTCAGCTGGCAACGCGGGCATTTGCCATTCACACTACTTCATCAGCTGCTGTCAGCTGCTTATTATTTTTTAGACGACGTGTATTTGTTATGAAAATAAATTATTGAAAAACACTTATCCACAAGAATTTAATTGCATTTTTTTGCACAAGAATCGAAAAAATGCTGTGTCTAATGCTGATATTTAGTTTAATGGCCGTTGCGACGGCGCACGAAGCCAAAGACTTTGACGATTCGGTGCTCTACAAAATTGACTTTGAAGTGCCCGGATTGTTAAGTCAACCGGTGAGTTAGGGCATTAAATGCACTTCTTATTGTTAATTTTAATATTGTGCGTCTGTGGCAGGAACTGAACAATCAGTTGCGTTCGTTTTACACGATGGACAAGGAGAAGTATGAATGCCTGATACCCACTTTGGAGACGCCCAAAGAGGAGGAGAAATCCAATCAACCAGAGCTGTGTAAGTGTCTGCTGGACTTTATATGACTGACCCCTCAAATGACTTTTCCACCTTCTGCAGCACCAATTGGCATTCTTCAGCCGATATTCTCAGGACCTACCTGCTCCTACCGCATCGAAGCATATTGGTCCTATGAGATCTGCCACGGACATCATGTGCGGCAGTATCATGAGGAGCGTGAGGGCAAAAATGTGAAATTCCAAGAGTATTATTTGGGCAAGTGGAGTGAGGAAAAGACTGAGCTGGCGAAGAAAGAATGGGAGGCCGAACGCAAGGCTGGCGGTGGCAAACCCAAGTACAAGACGTTGAAAATTGACAATACTCGATATCCGTATTTCGAAATGGAGTTCAGCGATGGCACCATGTGCGACATTATTGAAGCACCACGCACAACGATGGTGCGTTATGTGTGCTATCCACATGGTAAGGATGATATCTACTCGTTCAAGGAAACATCATCGTGCAATTATGAAGCCATTATTCTGACGTCGTCGCTGTGTAGCATTCCTGCCTTTCATGCCGAGGAGACTAAGGAGATTTCCATTAAATGCTTCAATTCACCAACGGAGACACACAAGCCCTTGAGCATGCTGCGCCAAGAGCTCAAGGAGTGGACAGATAGCGAAAGTGATTTGCTCATCTCGAAAG
The DNA here is from genome assembly GCA_035045625.1 of Drosophila formosana. Taxonomy (NCBI): domain Eukaryota; kingdom Metazoa; phylum Arthropoda; class Insecta; order Diptera; family Drosophilidae; genus Drosophila; species Drosophila formosana. Next base: position 1,053,922 of record JAWNOW010000030.1, read on the forward strand.
AGAACAAAATGCCTGCCAAGTTGTGGACCAAGTCAGAAGGCGATACGGTCACCTTTAAGTACAGCGGCAATGTGGAGAACATCATCCTGGAGATGATGGCCAATGGCGAGATTGATAGCCAAACGGCCTATCAACAACTCGTTCTATCCCGCAATGTGCAAGGAACAACGCCAGCTCCTTTGAGTGACATGACACCAATCATTGAATTCATATCCGGCAAAAACTGCCTAACTGGCGTAAGTAAATGATTACATTTTCAATTCTCAAGTAACTAATGCTGCTTTGCAGGGCACTGGCTGGTGGAAATATGAATTCTGTTATGGTCGTCATGTGCGTCAATTCCACAAGGACAAGAACAGCGAAGTCGAACTGTTTCTAGGCTACTTTTCTGAGGAACTGCATCGAACGTGGTATGCCACGCAACCGGAGAAGGGCGCGCGTCAAGCGGTTTCATCGTCCCTGTGGCATCACTACGCAAAGGGCACCCACTGCGATCAAACTGGTCAGCCGCGCGAAGTCAATGTTAAGCTCACCTGCACTCCAGTTACCTCCAGCGGCACAGCAGTGTCCATGTATTTGATGGAGCCAAAGACATGCCATTATATTTTGGTTGTGGAATCGCCCATCGTTTGCAGCCTCATGCAGTATGCAGACGAGAATGATCTAGTTAGTCTGGAACATTTACAAAACATCCTAGCGGTAGACAAATCAGTGACGCCACCCACGACAGCTCGGACTGCAGAATCCGAGGAGCAAATAAGATCTTAAATTCCCGAGGGTAGTAAAATAATAAATAATACAAAAATATTAAGTCTTTTTATGCATTAATTTAAAAAAAACCTTTTGTTAAATATTTTATTCCAGTCTGTAATTATGAATTTATGGCAATCATTTAGCGAATGTATTAGGTCATAAATAAAAAAATTATGAATATATTCAGTGTGCATTCATTTTTATAAAAAAACAATTTTTCAATTTCAGCCTGCCTTTAATTAAGACGACGGCGCTTATGTGTTACTGGCAATAATTCTAGCGAATGCACAAACCGCTTAGTGCAGACAACAACCGTGGGCTGACTCTTGCTAACCGCCGCCAGGGCTGGCAACACATAAAACAATTTTAATTCGCTTAGACGAGATACTTAATAATAATAAGTATTCGACTTGTATACAGTTTATTTATGGGATAATCTCACATCGTCTTTATTGCTATTCGTAAATATTTACAACTAAATTTAATTCTTCTTGACTTTCGATTTTTGCGCATTCTTCTTAGCGCATTTGCCTCCAAAGCATTTTCTGCAGACACACTTGAACAGAGCAATATTGATGGCCAGAACAATGCCAAGGACGACCGCAAGCAGCACATAGATGTCCAAGTTGTTGCTCTCGATGGCATTCATGTGGACCAGAGGACTCTGCATGTGGGCGGCACCATGATGACGCAGCACATAGTTGGTCCAGAAGATCGCCGTCTCCCGAGCTGTCATGGGACGATCGCGATAGAGCTTGGAGAACTTCTGCAGCTTCTTAGCGAAGCTGGGATTCTGCAGCAGCTCCTTGATGGCAGTCTTGAACTCAGCCTCTTCGAGGGAAAGCAAATCCACACGCAGGCCGTAGCCCGCTTGAACTACTTTATCTGCATTACCGGGCTGATCGGCAAACACGGGCAACGCCAGCATTGGCACAGCATGATACTGTGATTCGGCGACGCCTCCTTTACCGGCGTGTGTGATGAAGAGCTTGATGTTGGGATGGCCAAGAATGTCGTCCTGGGGCATCCACTTCTTGTAGAGTATGTTGGCCGACTTGCCGGGGGTATTCTTTAGATCATCCCACTTCCAAATGACGTTCTGCTTGAGGCCCGACAGCACCTTGAAGATCTTCTGAATGGTGTCCTCTTTAATGTGATCGCCCTTGAGGTTGCTGCCCAGACTGAAGAGTATAGCGCCATGCTTGGAGTTGTCCAGGAATTCCTGAATATCTTGTGGCAAAGGTTCGGACTTGTCCTTAATTTGAATACCACCAATCTCCACCAGACCGGGCACATTGGGTCTAATGGGACCTTCGCTGATGGCATGACTATTGCAGAACACCAACGAGATATTCTTCTTGGCCTCCGCATAACTTGGCATCGTTGGATCATTACCGAACAGACGTCTGAAAAGTACAAAATGCATTTTAACAACATTTGGAACAACTTAACTTGGTAACTCACTTGTAGAATCCGGTATTTTTATACTCCAAGAATGCTGAAAAGCCACGGAAACCCATTGTGGACATGAAGTTGGCCAGACGCTGCTGGAAGTTCATGACCTCACCCAACTTGACTGCAACATTCATTGTGGGAACCGAGGCAGTCAGAATTGGATTGCCAATCACATTGTCAATTTGCTCCATTGGTGGCCCAGGCCAGCTGACAATGATGGGGCAATTAAATCTGGCGCCCAGTCCCACCTGGTATCCGTTGAAAAAGAATCCCACAAAAACGACATCGAATTTATTGTCCTTATTTTTGTACAGATCCGTGAAACGTTTATCCTCCAGGACATCCACCTGCTTATTGATAAGCAAGCTGAGCGAACCAAACATTGCCTTCAGCGTGGTCCACATCGATGGCTTTGCCTTGGCCATAACGGCCATGCCATCGTTGAGCGTCTGCTCGTCTTCTTTGCTGAGCGGTATCAGAATATGTTTAATGCTCTTGTGGGTGACCTTTGCTGGCATTGAAGACACCACGGTCACATTGTGGCCCTCCTCGGCCAGCGCCTTCATCACCGACATGTGAATGATCAGATGCGATGGACTGTGACTTGTAAACACGCCCAGAATGTTGGCACTCTCCACAGTCGGGGCATGCAACATTGCCGTCAGTGCAACGAGCAGCAGCCCGACAGCCGAGCAGGAAATTAAAGAACGACCTTGTTTCGTCATGTTCACCACGTAAAGTAGAACTGAGTTGTCTGCCCGTAGTCCAACAGTTTATATATGTTTATAGTATATCAGTTGGCTGGCTTTGTTGGCTATAACTGGCATTCCCGATAAGCACTGATATGTAGTGATAAGAGGTGTCCAACCGCCGACATACACGACGAGCGTTGATATAATTCGGCGTACGCACTGCAAATGTTTTATTTCTTGTTGTTATTATTGATAGATAGAGTAACAAACATATTTGTTGTTAGGCAAGTAGTATTTCGAAAAGAATGAATTAATGCAATCATTTGTGTCGAACATTATTGAATGTACTTAAAATCTGGTGAAATTCCTATTCCAACACGGTAGATATGGAAACATTTCACACAGAGGGCGACAAGTTCGTAATTTTATTTGTTTACACGTAATGCAATGGACTTTGCCTGCAGTTAAGTTCATCGCTTCACGCAACCATTACGATTATAGCTCGCATATTCAGCAAACTCGCGATTAGCTCACCCGGCAATATATGTATTTTCATGTTTTTTAGGGAACAAAAAAAAAAACAAGCAAACACAACTACAACTACAACAATAGAGATATTAAAAATTCATATTAAATACTAGAAAACCACTTTGGAAAACGAAAAACAAACCAGAACAAATTGGCGTTCGACACACGCAATTCCAACGGCCGCGCGATACTGGGCTTTGAATATATTAGAGAATTGAACGACAAAGAGACAGCAATGAGAGAAATACACTGAGAAAAAACAGTAAAAGCCAATGCCGGACTATTGCTATCAATCAATACAATGTGAAACTCTGATTCGTCGCTGATATCACAATGTATTGAATGAAATTCATTAATGAAATTGCAGCAATTAAAGTTTAAGGTAGGTCGTGTTTTTTCCGCTAGCTTTTTAATTACTGAACTACCTAATATGTTTCTTAAGTTGTTTTGTTCAAAAACATTTAATAAATTAATTGCATAAACTATTCTTATAACTACTACAGTTAAGTTTACATTAAATTGCGTAAATTCTTTTGTAGTGTATGTCAATTTTTCTCAGTGTTGCAGATCGCTGAGAGCGAACTCTGAGCGCGACAATCAGCGAACGTTTATTAATAGTCAGCGCGAGAATTGGAAACTTGTTGATTTTTACATATAATCGTTGTTGTATATAAATGACCAGAGTCAACATAAATTTGTAATCGTTGAAGCAGTTCACTGTATAATTATTTTTACACTGCAGAGCATCTCGTATGCGCAACACGTGCGAAGATTGCAAATTAATTCGTTTTGATCTTGCTTTGCCTGTGTAATCGAATTGTTTTGGCAAGGAATCTCACTAGCGTCACCGAACAGTAGAGGATCAGTATGAGAACTGCATACACATCGAGATTGTAGCGGCCCACGAAACCCAGCTTCACACTTGGACTCTGCAGATGGTAAGCTCCCTGATGACGCATCACGTACTCCGTCCAGAAGATCACGGACTGACGAGCTGTGAGAGGACGATCGCGATAGAGAGCGGAGAACTTGCGAACACTGCTGCGATACACGGGATTGTTGAGAACTTCGTCAATGCCCTTCTCTAGACTTTCCTCTGTGAGCTTCAGCAGATCCATGCTGATGCCGAAGCCCGCGGTGACCATCAGCTGAGCATTGCCGGGCTGATCTCCGAAGACGGGCAACGCCAGCATCGGCACTCCATGGTACTGTGCCTCTGCCACGCCTCCCTTGCCGGCGTGTGTGATGAAGAGCTTGGTGTTGGGATGGGCGAGAATGTCGTCCTGGGGCAACCAGTTGTGGAAGTAAATGTTGGATGCATTGCCTGGCTTGGGCACCTGATCATCCCACTTCCAGATGACTCGAAGTGGCTGGCGGGAGAGCACGTTGTAGATGGTTTCTATGAGTTGGGGCTCGAAGAATGTGATCTTGACATTGGTGCCCAGGCTGAAGAAGATCGCTCCATCGGTAGCATTGTCTAGGAACTCGGCAAGTTCTTCTGGTAAGGCGTCAGGCTGCTCCTTGATCTGAATGCCGCCAATCTCGATGGACTGCGGCACCGTGGGACGCACAGGGCCTTCGCTATGCGAGTGATAGTTGTAGAAGAGCAGCGAGACTTTTTGCTTCACCTCGCCGTAGCTGGGCATGCTGGAATCAATGCCAAACGCCTGACTACAGAATAATCATTAGTGATCAATTAATTGCATCTGATTAATATTAAATACTTGTAGTAGAGCGTCATGGCGATCTCGAACCCCAAGCCAGAACTCTTCAGCATTATCCAGGTGCAGAAGTTGCGCATACGCCACCAGAGCCCCGTCGATTGGGTTTTTGTGTCTGTGACCAGGCTGACGATGGGCACATAGGCAGGATCGTAGATGTTGCCAACGCTGTCGTCGACAAATGTCAAGGGCAAGCCGACCCAACTGAGGATGACGGGCACTTGCAGCTTGGCAGCAATGCCCAAATGGAAGTCATTGATGAGGTAGCCGAGCACCAAGAGGTCATATTTAACCTGGGGATTCTCGTAAATGCCTTTCACTTGGGGATGCTGCACAAAGTCGTACTGCATGCCAAAGATGGTTTTAACCAATGCCAGGATATTGAAGATGGCTTGCATAAAGTGCGGCTCTTTCATTGAGTTCTCCATGAACTCACTAACGCCTCTCATGCGTTCATCGCTGGCTGGAGCCAAGATCAAGGTGATGTTCGGATGTGGCGCTAGTTTGGGCTCAAATGTTGACACAATGGTTATATTGTGCCCTTGGTCTGCTAGGGACTTCATTATCGACATGTGCACAATTAAATTCGATGGACTAAACGTGCTGAATAATCCCAGAATATTGGCTCCCGAGGCGGGAGCCAAAAAAGCCAATGCGAGCAGCAACGACAGCGATTTATTCACCATTTCAAATGACGCACAACCATCAACTGAACTAAAATTTAGCTGGGCGAAAGCTACTGAGAGGGAAAACTGGGTTCCAATGACCTATGGCAATAGTTAATTTTATGTAAAACACTTGAAGTGAGTCTATTATATTATGCACGGCAGAGTTCAAAGGGGCATATTAATAAGAATCTGGAAGTGTTCGTTTAAAATGTGTCAAGTTCACAGTGTCAATGGACTTCTAAATGCTATTCAATGGAAGATGTTTATATTTAATGGCAAAACTGTGATTTAGAGATAAGTACAATTAACAAAATCAGGTTTAACGTCAATTGTTTTGTGTGGTGTTTAGATGGCAGTGTACTATCGAATTGCAACAAATATAATTTAGTTCTGTATTTACATTTTACGGACTAATTTTTCATAATGTATTGAAGCGCATGTGACACAAAATGGAAGTGAATTTACACTTTGGAATTTTATTATTTTACACAAATCCACTCTGAGAATAATGACCGAATAACTTATTTGGAGTATGAAATATTAACGATTTTAAATGTGTATTTTTTATCACAAAACAAATCATTAGAGGTAACACTGTTTTGTGAAACCCTTTGCCGAATTTAAACAAAACGAATTGGTACCCATAACAATGCGTGTATTTTGGTTTGATAATCTCGAGCGAATGTTAAAAGAGAATACAAAGGCTTCGCCTCGGCTCTAGTTACGTTAACAGCACAGAACAGCAAAAAACGAATTGATACCAAGCTTTGAGAGAGGCTTACAATTATTTCATTTATATTTTGTACTGTAATTTTCTCCCAGCACCATTGAAATGAATGTACATACATATATTATATACCAAATACATACATGTGAAAATCAAATTTAATTTAGTTCTTAGGGTCATATGCTCATAATATTTGATTATAAATGCTGAAAATATGCTGATTGCGCAAACATATATAAACAATCAGCATATTTATGCCACACTATTCATTGAAATGCTTTAGTTGTCTTTCAAGTCTTAAATCAATAGCAATAGCGAGGATTAAGGAATTCGCAATGAGAATCCGGTTCGCATGTGGCATTATCGTCCTTCTCGCTATACTGAATTTCAATACAGTGAGCTCGCGACGCAATTCGTTTTATCACATTAGTGGTGATAGCTTCAAACAATACGGGAACAAATTTTATTACATTGAAACTAGGAGAAAGGCATCATGGAACCGTGCATGGGATTGGTGCAAAAGAGGTCCAAATAGCCATTTAACTCGCCCAGACTTGACTGATGAACTTGCCCAGCACCTTCAAGAATTCCACAATAATACAATATTCTGGGTAAAAAGTGATAAGCCCACTGTACTTGATCTGCACTATGGAACCACTTTTAATAGCACTCATGTACAGAAAGCCAAAAATGATTGTGTTATGTATCAGAGTGGAATCGGAACAACTGCTTACTCATTAGACAACAGCGAATGTTCGCATTTGCATCACTTCATTTGTGAGCGCAAGGAATTGTAGTGAATAAATCAAGAATTTTGTTCGGCTTACTATAAGAAATACTGACTTTCAATTTGAAATAAGGACAATTATAAAATTCTAATAATGTGTTCGCTTCCACTGCAACGCAAATGGCTAAAAACCATTGGTAAATTCGAACGGTGGAGGCAAAAACATAGAATAAGTAATTTTAAATTGCCTTTAGAGAGGACGACTTTCTTCTGAATTTTCGATTATATAGAGGTCTATGTCGCTTTCTCATTTCTGAGTGATTAAGATTAAAAACCATATGAAGTACTAATATTGTCTCAAAATTGCGTAGCTCAAGCTTTAAAAGTTGTTGATTTAAAGTGGATTTTAAAAGTGTTCCATGTATAAATATATTAAATATTTAATTTGCAAATAATCTGCGAACGAACTTTCGATCCGAACGTAGAACCTTAATATAGCATTTAATCGCCATATTTAAAGCACATGTTTGTTCTACCCGAGCGGGCAAAAAGCCGAGAAAACCTCTAATGGAACTAATAATAATTGTAGGTCACAAAAACATTGCAATCATAATAGAAATTGATTAACTCAAATCATTTTTGTGAGTTTTGTGTTGAGGCAGGGCAGCTGTTATTATTTATGTACTCAATTATTTTAGATATACCTATTTTTTTATTATAAATAAAATATCAATAATATTGGCTTTTGTTTATAAATAATTATTATACCTGTTTATTCAAGTTTCTTATTCTTTGGTAGACTCGTTATTTTGCCGTGTATAAACAGTAGAGACAACGAGAGAGTCAATGACGATAAACAACTATTAATAGTCAGTGCGAGTATTAAAAACTTGTTGCTACTTACATATAAGTATTTGTATATTCATCAATGTATATAGTACATATCTCGAATTGTATTCATCGAAATAATTTACTATTTAATTGCCTGAGCATTACACAACGTGTCGTATGCGTAATATGAGCACTATCAATCGGACTAAAAACAATTAATTTCTTTTAACCTTGGCTTTCGTCTGTAGCCGACCTTGAATAGATTTGATTATGAATCGCAGCAATAAAACAAAAATAGCAAAAGAGCTGAAGAGGATCAATAGGACAACAGAATACACATCGAGATTGTAGCGGCCCACGAAACCCAGCTTCACACTTGGACTCTGCAGATGGTAAGCTCCCTGATGACGCATCACGTACTCCGCCCAGAAGATCACGGACTGACGAGCTGTGAGAGGACGATCCCGATAGAGAGCGGAGAACTTGCGAACACTGCTGAGATACACGGGATTGTTGAGAACTTCTTCAATGCCCTTCTCTAGACTTTCCTCGGTGAGTTTCAGCAGATCCATGCTGATGCCGAAGCCAGCGGTGACCATCAGCTGAGCATTGCCGGGCTGATCTCCGAAGACGGGCAACGCCAGCATCGGCACTCCATGGTACTGTGCCTCTGCCACGCCTCCCTTGCCGGCGTGTGTGATGAAGAGCTTGGTGTTGGGATGGGCGAGAATGTCGTCCTGGGGCAGCCAGTTGTGGAAGTAAATGTTGGATGCATTGCCTGGCTTGGGCACCTGATCATCCCACTTCCAGATGACTCGAAGTGGCTGGCGGGAGAGCACGTTGTAGATGGTTTCTATGAGTTGAGGCTCGAAGAATGTGAGCTTGACATTGGTGCCCAGGCTGAAGAAGATCGCTCCATCGCTAGCATTGTCTAGGAACTCGGCAAGCTCTTCTGGTAAGGCATCAGGCTGCTCCTTGATCTGAATGCCGCCAATCTCGATGGACTGCGGCACCGTGGGACGCACAGGGCCTTCGCTATGCGAGTGATAGTTGTAGAAGAGCAGCGAGACTCTTTGCTTCACCTCGTCGTAGCTGGGCATGCTGGAATCATTGCCAAATGCCTGACTGGAGTTCAAAGCAGGTTAATTGAATTGATACTTGCAAAAGACTGAATTACTTACTCATAGAAGGCGTTCATTCTGTAATCCAATGCCATGCCAATTGCTTTAAATACGAGCCAGCCGCCGAAGTTGCGCATTCGCCACGAAAAACTGTGGGATGGACTTGTTGTGTCCGCCATCTGGGTTACGCTCGGCACGTAGATTGGATCGTAGATGTTGCCGACGCTGTCGTCGACGAAGGGGAAGGGCACTCCGACCCAGCTGATAATGGCGGGCACTTGTAGCTTGACAGCGACGCCCAGCTGGAAGTCGTTCATCAGGTAGCCACAGATGAGCAGATCGAACTTGGTCTGGGGATTCTCGTAGAGTGCTTTTACTTTGGGATGCACCACGAAGTCGTACTGCATGCCGAGCATGGCACCTGCATTCGTCAGGGAATTGTACATGGCCTTCACCATGTGGAGCTTCTCCTTTGACGACTTTTCCAGATATTCGTTCATGCCTTTTAGACGCTCTTCAGTCGCCGGTGCTTGAATAAAAGTAATATTCTCGTGTGGCGCCATTTTCGGTTTCAACGTTGTTACAATGGTTAGGTTGTGTCCTTGATCTGCCAGCGTCTTCATCATCGACATGTGCACAATCAGATGCGAAGGACTAAAGGTGCTGAACAATCCCAGAATATTGGCGCCCCAAACGGGCGTGGCCACGAAGGGCAGCAGGAACAGCAACAGCAGCGATCAGTTCACCATTTCAATATCAATACGAGCTGTTAATCTCACGCCGTTCAACTGAGCTTCGACGGGGTCCGGCAACTCAATTTATTGTCTCCGAGAGAGCAGATATGGGGGCGATAGTCTCTCATTATAAACAAAGTTGCTGCGGCTAGATGACGGCGCAGTTTTGATCTCAGAACTTGTATAGCGTATAATTTTCTTGCCAAGGAATTGATAAGCAATGTTCGGACAAGATAACTTAAAGCTCAGAATTGATCGCCTTTAATACACCCTATACATGAATTTATAGTTTTTAAAGTGCTCTTCTACATTACTTCTAATAAATAATTGAAAAATTGTATTATTATTACTTTATTATTGAGTATTTATTGCACTGCCAGAAATTCAATATACCCTCTTTGATAATTTCCACTTAGTACAAGATATTGTGTGCAACTTAAGCAATGCCCAGTGATAAGCTTTGATGGCAGACAGAGAGGATTGTCGCAGGTCATTGAATACCTGTAATCTGGTTTCCTGATTTTGTAGTTGCCTACGTTTCTAAAAAAGAATGTAGTACCTTATTGAGAAATCTGTATCATTGTGAATAACAGAAAATAAAGAGCATTACTTGTTAATGCAATATTCCCAAAAATGTATCTTTTCAGCATATATTAAGGGAATTACGAGGGCGACAGGGCCTATGATCTTATGTGAACATCTGAGAGAAAACTGTGCGAATAATTTTTTATAGCTGCGCTTTACTAGCTCTTAATGCCCCATGGATATATTAATTGTAATTTTAATTTGGTGACAACAATTTTTTAAAACTTATGTTTGCCAGACCCGTATTCGGGCATTTAAAGTAGTGCATGTCGTGACAGACTTATTTGTTCATGCTTGAGTTCAAATAATTTGGCTTGGCTTTCGCCGTCTCAGACTCGGCTACTCCTAGAATCTCCAAGTGTGCGATAATACTCTTCGTTTACATCGTAAACAAGTTACTTTCTGAATTGCTGCTAGCTGCTGATTTCTGTTCGCCTGTTTCATTTGATTGTTTGTCACTTCTCAGCCATTCGCAGAGTAGCAATTACACTTTCCCAGCCTTATTATGTGCAGGGACACATTATGGATTCTATTCAGATCCTTGGGTGATGTTGTACACTTTGCACAAGAGACTTTCTGCAATTCCACCTATTGTTCGTTTCTGATGGCCTGGTAGATTTAGCCAAAAAACACCGAAGGTAGCGGGTTTTTAATTTAAATTTCGTGTACTTCTAAATGTTTTTTCAATATTTGTTCAAGTTGAACAGAAGATACTTGATTAATTTGCGATGATGCTAACAGGAAACCAAAAATTATAAAATATACGCGCATTTAACACATTGAATTTGAGCGCCTGTTTGATAGGCCACAATTATTTTGTTGGCGGACTAAAATTTAAATGAAATACTTACTTTCACTCTAAGATAATTATCATTAAAACTACAAAAGACATTTCGAGTATAGGCAAAATATTGCTAATAATGTTTGCATTACATGCATTTCTAACATAATTAAACTAGTTTACAATTTAATTTTATTCGTCTGTTTTGTTTTCGAAGTTTCTTGTTTTACATTTGCTATTTATTCAACATGTTTAACATTAACAGAACAGCACTTATCTATGTATGGCATTAAATTATATTAAGTGTTGTTACAACTTGATTCTTTTTCCTACAGATAAGCTTATCTATTGCCTCTTAGCCTTCTTGTTTGGCTTCTTCGATTTGGCCGTTAGCTTGCGGTAGATAAGGCGCACAACAACGAAATTGAGCAGGAGGACAAGTGATAATACTGTGGCCAGCAGGGCGTAGAGATCCAGGTTGTAGTATGCCACCCAGTTGAGGTGCACGGACGGACTCTGCAGGTGGGCAGCACCGTGATGCCTCAGCACATACTCGGTCCAGTAGAGCACCGTCTGGCGGGCACTGAGCGGTCTGTCCCGGTACAGCTGCGAGAATCTGCCGACTGCCAGTTTGTACTTCTCATTGCCGAGCACTTCGTGGATGCTCGCCGCGAAGTTCTGCTCGGTGAGCTGCAGCAGATCTTGGGCAATGCCGTAGCCCGACTTCTGCATGTTCTCCGCATTGGTTGGCTGATCCCCGAAGATGGGCAGAGCCACCATGGGCACGCCGTGATATTGCGCCTCTGTGATGCCGCCCTTGCCGGCATGGGTGATGAACAACCTCAGCTTGGGATGGGCTAGAATGTCGTCCTGCGGCAGCCACTTCTTGTACAGAATATTTGCGGACTTGCCGGGTGTGTTGCTCGGATCCTCCCACTTCCAAACCACGCGCTGCTTCAACGAGGACAGCACCTTGAACATGGCTTGCACGAGCTCTGGCTTCACAGCCGTTCCCTTGATGTTCGAGCCGAGGGAGAGCAAAACTCCGCCATGCTCGGCCCCATCCAAGAACTGGGCAATATCCTCGGGCAGCGGATCAGGCTTCTCCTTGATCTGAATGCCGCCAATTTGCACATTCGCCGGCACAAGGGGACGAATTGGACCCTCGCTGATCAGATGGCAGTTGGTGAAGACCATGGAGATGTTGCGTCGCATCTGTTCGATTGTGGGCATGTTGGGATCCCTACCATAGAGCTGCTTATAGTAGGCTTCACTGCGCCGATTGAAGATGATGCCAATAACGCGGAACAAGGCACTCTTCGCAAAGTTCTCGAGACGCTTGCCGAGGGCCATCTTCTCGCCGCGTCGCACGCTGGTGCCCATAATGGGCACGTAGGAGACCTCGGCGGGATTGCCGACATAGTCATCGATGACGAACATGGGCGCCTGCATCCAGGCCACAATCACGGGCACCTGCAGCTGATGCGCCACGCCCAGCTGGAAGTCGTTCATAAAGAAGCCCATGAACATCAGGTCGAACTTGGTGTCGTAGATGCGCTTGAAGCGCGGATCCGACAGCACATCCACCTGGGCCTCGATCATGGCACTCATGCCGTTCAACAGACGGAACATGGTGTCCACTATGGAGTTCTTCTGGCCCGCCATCTCCGTCATCTGGCTCTCCAAGATGCGCTCCTTCTCATCCGACACCGGCACCACAATCAGATGAATCGCCTTGTGCATCACTGTGGGCTGCAGCATCGACACCACGGTCACGTTGTGTCCCTCCTCCGCGAGAGCCTTCATCATGGACATGTGCAGTATCAGATGCGACTGGCTGTGGCTGCTGAACAGCCCCAGAATGTTGGCGCCCCAAGCAGCGGGCGTGAGAGCCAAGAGCAGCACGAATAACAAGCGAAACTCAGCCATGTTGTTTGCCCAATTAACGACTGTTCCACGCGACAACCAATTGCTAACTGCTCGAATGTTTGTGATCAATTTGGCGGGTCAGGCAGTCTATTTATATAACCGGTCTCTTATCGATCGTGCGTGCTTATCAGGTATCCGACTGTCGGCTACCGCGTAATCGACCTGCTGGTTTTCCCGCATTTCAAAACTGTTATACGACTGTCCGCATTTATTCGGACTATCAGGCTGAGACTTGTGATGTCATCGTTATGCGCTGAAATTCTGCTCGAGATTGACGAATTCTTGCGATAGATTAGCTCGTTAATTGCAGGGTATTATTGCTAAAAATACACCCTACACTTGTTTGTGTAGCGTCACAGTGATGAGGCAGAAAACTTCGCTCTTCGCTTCCAAAGCCTGTTTCCCCAAAATGGTTTTGTGTGTAAGCTCTCTGTGAATCATTCATCGACGGCTGATGCAACCTTCGAGTACATTCAGAATTAAATTTTGTTTGTTTCGAATTCAACGAAGAGAAGCGCAAAGAGCAGAGCTCTTTTTGTTGACAACAAATTAAAGAGAAATTTCGTCGCTTTACTGGTAAAATTGTGTTATATTTATAAACTCTTGACCAACAGTAAACCCGGCAAAATTAATGAAACTTTTTGCTGCCTGGGGCAATGGGGTTCACTCTGGTGCGCAGCAACTGTTGATGTTGACCCTTGATGTGACCCCAGTGATTGATCTCTCGCAGCTCGCACTTGAACTCTTTCAGAGTCTGCTGTAGCTCCGGATAGAGCTGCTTAAGCACGCCATGATCCAGAGTGGGGAACATGTGATGCAGCGCATGCTCGCCAAAGTGCGTGAGCACCAGGAGATCGGACCACTTGATGTCGCCGCGATCGATGATCGTGTCCAGCTGAAACAGGCCCCAGTCGCGATCTGGTCGCGGAGCGTCGCCATCGTGGTAGATGCGTGGATCGTGGTGCGCTGCCGTCAGGCCAATGAAGCCAAACAGGAAGCTGGACATGGCCGTGATCGTCAGCCAGCTGCTGATCACAGCGCCCAAGCTCACATTAGTGGACACAAAGAGGAAGACCGGTAGCCCGAAGCAGAGCAGATCATGCCAATACATCACATTGCGCTTCAGCAGCGAGTAGACAACTCTGGGAATTGAGTAAATGAAATTATAGTAGAAGTATTTACAATTCCCATTGACTACTTACCTTTGTATGATCTGCACGAAGCAGAGAGCAGTGTAGACAAAGGGCGAGATCAGCACGGAAATGAAGCGATGTCTTTTGCTGGCATAATGCTTGCTGGGCACAAAGCAGAGGAAGGGCTCGAACAGCGACATCTCGAGATCATGCAGCGAATTCGGATAAACGTGATGGGAGAGCGCATGAGAAACGCGCCAGCAATTGAAGTTCATCAGCGACAGATTGAAGCAAAACATCCGCCAGTTATCGCGCTGATGGAAGTAATTGTGCGACGAGGTTGCCAGCCAGCAGAGCGCCAGTCCAGCGAAGGCTCTCAAGAGAAACGAGTCCAACGTGGTGGCTGCCCAGCTCAGCAGGAACACTGAGAGCAGTATCACAGTGTGAAGGAGCTAGGCAAATAAAGAGAATACCATGTTTATGTAGATGTGAATATCTTAGGCGAGAACTGGGGGAATATGGAAAGCACTGTGTGAATATTTAATGCATTTCTTCAAACAAAGACAAACTCTGTGAAGATGTGAATATTAAACTACAAACTAGACGAATATAAGAATATCTCAAATATCCAATGCATTACTCTGTGAATATATATATTAAATGATTACTCACATCAGTCTTCTTAGTCGGCTGATAGTTGAGGGAGCGCAGCTTCTGGCGCACGCGTCGCTTCAGCACCATGTAGAAGCCGTTCTCGTGCAGCGTGAACTTGTAGTTCCTCGGCTTGGCGGCTGGACGCACCTCGAACTTGCCCAGCAGGCGGGCGGCGTGCTCCTCGATGTGGTGCGACTCGAAGGGCTCGGTGATGTCGGTGCCCTTGGTGCACTCGATCCAAAAGGCGCCGCCCGGATGCCGCTTGGCAAAGTCCGACAGGTCGTAGAGTTTATCCTTGATGCGCCACAGTCCCTCGGCCTCGTCGTCCACATGCTTGCCCTCCAGCCAGCTGCGAGCGAAAGATTATAGTTCTTGCTATTTAAAAATATATATAGATGCAGCTACCTCTCATTGCTGATGGGCATGATCCGACGATAGCTGGGGTAGGTGCGAGAGATGCCCGAGACGCGCCACGCTTCCAACTCCGTATTGGGTGCCATGATTATTGGTTTTACGTTGCAGTGGCAGTTAATTGATCCCCCCGATCGCTGTGCTTTAATTGCCCATGAACTTCAGCCGAAGTCCAAATCCGAAAATACAACCGTCGACCACTTGAGAGATATGTGGAGCCCAAATCCGCTGGCCCGGCTGCTTTGTTTACGTGTGGTACACTAAAGTGGCAGCTGAAACGACGCTTCGCTTGTGCATCGTTAGTTTAATATATAAGTAATTAATTACGAGCGTGAAAGCTTAACATGTTCGTATCAAAACACTGAAGCTTTTGAGCTTTTCGCCGCGATCGCATTTCAGTTGTCGATCGTGCCTTTATCATGCTCCGACACCCCGGACGAGCAGTGGGCGACTGAAAATGGGCCACAGTGAAACCACAGACGAAAGGCACTCAAAACGCGAGACGAGTCTTTTATGAATGCGTAAAACAAATAAAAACAAACAAGTTTTCAACAGACAGGAAAAGCTTTCATATGCCGACCCTAAAATCTGACCCTTTATAGCGATAATTACGAGCGGTAATTATTACGCATTAATTGGACTTTAATACTATAGTGTGGCAGGGGTCACGATTACAATTTAAATGAAACTTGGAAACCCATTGAAGGGAATTTACAAGGGGTAATTGATTCAGTAGCGCAACTGAATGAACATTGAGTAGGCAACTAGTTTTCCAATAACCTTCAGCAACTGACTCTCAATAGTACTCTGATAAGTCCCCCAATGTGGTCTGAATAATATACTTATAGACAAGAGTGCGATAACACCGTACAACATTTGCCAGACAGCAACGGTTATCATGTAAACAGAAGCTAATCTGACCAGCTTCTCAATACCCTTTCTACTTCCTCGAAATTGTTACTGAATTAAGCGAGTTTACATTCAATATATACCTTTGACATTTGTAAACTATTTACAAAATAGGAAACAGGTTCTGACGAAATTTATTTGACGACAGGTTCTGACCGAGTTAGTTTGAGGACCCAAATTAATTTCAAATAAAGACATATATGTCATGGTTCGAACGTTCATTAATTTAATAAAGCTGTATTTGTTTCTAAAATTATACCATTAAACTGCAAACGAGTATACAAAAGTCATTCTCTTTTTGTTTAGAAAAAATTAATCTTGATTAACAATCGATTAATGAGTCGTATGAGTATTATTTGCATAGCTTTATCATTCTAATGATTTCTTTCAAATATTTTTATTTTGTAATGTATTTTGAAATGAATGGAGTCGACATTGCAAAATTACTGCAATTAAACTAAAATTGGCGAAATCTAAATTTTGATTTATGAATCAATAAATAATTATTATCAAAAAATGTATATAATTAAAAATTCTAAAAAAATTATTGGCTTTTAAATACAATTTAAGTACCCAATAAATACCCTAAAGTCTGTCGTTATAATTAGCAGTCTTCATATCGCTACCCTCCATCATTGGTCTGTGTGCCAAGTGTTCAATTTTGACCGCCAAGTCTTGACCCTGTGGCTCAGGGGCTGGAAATTTTTTTGGCAGCCGCTTATCAACCACACCCCCTTGGAGGCGGCGTAGTGGGCGTCTCTGGCCCGATACCACGAGAACGAGAACGAGAGACACGTGCGATAGCATAACTCTGTCTGGAATCGATTCGCTTGATTGCTGACTGCTGTGAACTGACATGGGGCCGACTGGACAGACTGGACAGGCTGGACAGACTAGACTGATAGGGCGGCTCGTCTTTCTTATCGACGTGGAAATGTTTTTATTTATTTATGCATATATTATGTGAGATTTGTTTGTGATTTGTTAAAATGCTTAAGACTGCGCGATTGGCGGCTCAGTTCGACTCGGAGTCAGCTTCAGTTAGGATCGCCTAGTTTTTCTAGTTCAGCAACATGGTGATTGAGAAGTGGAAGGAGTGCGGCATCGCCACCAAGTTTCCCACATACCGCAACTCGCCGCTGGTGACGGTGCACAGCTGGCAGAAGGGCAAGCGCCAGGATGACGAGGCCGAAGGATTGTGGCGCATCCACGACGGCATCTATGACTTCACCGAGTTCATCGACAAGCATCCGGGAGGCCCCTTCTGGATACGTGAAACTAAAGGCACAGATATCACCGAGGCCTTTGAGGCGCACCATCTGACCGCGGCGCCAGAGAAGATGATCGCCAAGTACAAGGTGCGGGATGCGGCGAAGCCCAGGATCTACACGCTGACGCTGCACGAGGACGGCTTCTACAAGACGCTCAAGGAGCGCGTCAAGGAGCAGCTAAAGACCATCGACAAGCGGCCCAAGCGCAAGAGTGATGTGAGTACACAAAATAAATCGAAAGTACTTATGAATAATTACAAATTTGTTGCTTAGCTAATCCATCTGGGCATCCTGCTGTCCACTTACCTCTTCGCTGTGGCCAGCGCCAAGTACGACAGCCTGCTGGCCTTGGTGCTGGCTGGCGTGGCGCTCTGCTGGACTGTGATCGTGTCCCACAACTACTTCCACCGTCGCGACAACTGGCAGATGTACACCTTCAATCTGGGCCTGATGAACTTCTGTGCGTGGCGCATCTCGCATGCGATGTCGCATCACATCTATCCCAACTCCTACTACGACCTGGAGCTGAGCATGTTCGAGCCGCTGCTGTGCTGGATACCCAATCCCAACATCAAGAGCCAGGCGTTGCGTTATGTCTCCTGGATCACGGAGCCCTTCGCCTATGCCATTGCCTTCTTCCTGCAAATGCTCACGCGGTAAGCAGCTGATCAGTCGCCTAATCTGGATCAGTCAATCACACGCAATCTATTATATATTATTATTATGTTATTTTAGCATCTACTACTCGCTGCGTCACACGAATATCATGTATTGGCACGATCTGTTGCCCCTGACCTTGCCGCTGGTCATGTACTACGGATCGGCGGGATCGGCGAGCTTGTTGATCTGTCTACGCAACTGGCTGGCGATGACGTCGATTGCCAGCTTTGCGTTTTGTGTAATCGGCTTGAATGCCGCCCATCATGACCCCGAGATCTATCACGAAGGTGACAAGAATCGCGAGGATCGCGACTGGGGCTTGTTCCAGGTGGACACGATCATCGATCGCGGCGACCTCAAGTGGTCGCAGTTCCTGGTGCTCACACACTTTGGTGATCATGTTCTCCATCATTTGTTCCCCACACTCGATCACGGCCTCTTGCCCGCTCTCTACCCGGTGCTCTACGAGACGCTGGATCAGTTCAAGGGTCAGCTGCGGGAATGCAATCACATCGAGCACATCATTGGCCAGCACAAGCAGCTGCTGCGCATTGAACCCAATCCCCGAGCTCCAGGGGCGGGCAAATAATTTAACTTTAATACTATTCTCCCTATATTATACTATAACAACTTTTGTATATAATAAAAAATATATAAATAAAAACAATTGTAAAGGTTTTTTTTTAAATTGATTTACATTTATTTTGTTCCTTTTTTGTATACTTTTTCATGTAGTTTTGATCTTTTCTTATAATGTGTTGATAAAATAAAAAATATTAACATAAGCATAAGCGCCATGTGATGCGAGTGTGTATGCTGTCTGTCTGTCTGTCTGTCTGTCTGTAGGTCTATAGGTCTATTCGAACTATTCGTACTTGTGTTCGGATATACAATAATTTATATAAGACACACACAATTCGATAACTAGATTATTCAGGTGCGACATTTCCCCCCGGACACTTCACAGAGCGGCCTCTCTTCTCACATTGACGGGGCTCGTATTTGTTGATGTTGTAATGCATGGTTTTTATCATTGTTGGTTGAATGCGTTTTTTGTTTAGAAAGTTGTATAAAAATATATAAATACAATAGAGGAGGTCGTGAGAAGTGTCCCAGAGCAAATGTCGCGCTTACAAAGCTGCCACCAACTCCCTCACAAGGAACTTATGTATGTCGATCGTTGTTGTTGTTGTTGTTCTTGTCGATATTTCTTTGGTATTATTGCTATCGGGTGTAGCACCAACATTTGGTTGTTCTTTTGTTTGGCTACCGATAAAAAGAGTTATCATACAAGTGGTAAGTATTTTTTCACATGATGTTCTTTTTGCCTAAGTGCATAGTGCGCCTCCCGTCGTTTCGATATATTTTGTTATAGTTTTATTATTTTGTTTAAATTAAGAAATTAATTTAAAATCATAAACATAATCATTATGAAATATCATTTAAAATAAATTAAAAAATGAAATGGCATTTAGAATTCGTTTTCAGGAGCAAGGTCGAATCTTGGTGGGAAAGCCAATCCGTCGAATTGTGGCCTAACGGATGTCGCACGGGGCTGTGGAAGAGAGCAGAGAAAATCTAGATAAGTACGTGTTCATATACATATATTATATCGCATTCATTATGCTTGATTCCAAATGAGATGATTCGATTGATGATGACCATAATCATGCGTCGAGACGATTTGCCTTTCTTTGCTCAAGACAACAACTGAGAATGAGAGGGGAGAGAGCGAATATTGCCGCACGTTTTGTGGTGCACACATTTGCCGGAGGGGAATTGTATAAGAGTGAGCGAGAACGGTAACGAGAACGGAACGATAACGAGAGAGAGAGAGCAACAAATGGCGTAACGCAAGTGTGTGCTCGCAAAGGGGAAATGTATATGAGAGAGCGACGAAATAACGAGAGAGAACGAAACTAATTGAACGACTGTACGATTCGGGAATGTCTGTGTATGTGTGACACAACAAGACAACAAGACAACGGGGAACGTAAACGAGAACGATAACGATTACGATCACGGTTATCGCCACTTACAAATGTTATCAAGAAAGTTTCTACTGCTCCAGCGCGCTCTTGCGGCCACCTCGCGACGCTGCAGGCTGCAGTACACATGTACAAATACATATATCAATAATATAGTGGAAGAATAGTTTTCTATATTGTATGCAGAATGGTTGTAGAGAAAGCAAAGTCGATTGATTTGATTTGATTTAATTTGATTTCAATTGATTTCGATTCATCATTTCTTGATTGCTTACTGTTGTGATCTTCAAAAGTTATTACAAAATTGTCAAAATGAACGCATTTTTGGTTGGTACAAGTTATCGCTGAACGATGATCGATGATTCTCCTTTCTTTCTTTCTTTCACTCTTTCTTCTTGAATTTTATCTGAATCGGTTTACTTCGCCCATGTGCGTTAATGGGGTTTGTTGTTGTTGGGTCGCCTCTAATTACAATTCTCTGTTCTACCGAATGTCGTATGATGCATCTATATTATTATTATTGTATATATATTAATTCTTATAAGCTATAATTCTCTTTGCATGTTTTGTTCTCTCATTATTATTACAAATATAATTGAAACCATTTTCAGATTTTTTCTTTTAGCTTTTTTTTGTTTTGTTTTTTTTTTTTTGGTTTGATTCGGTTGTGCCTCAACTTTTAGATTTAAATCTGTTCGTTGTTTGTTGTTTTGTAGAGATGATTTAATTGTGAAGAAGCAGAGCGCGACCCGCAATATGAAAGGGAAGAATATTTATATATTTGTATATACATCTCAAATAATTTATGCAATTTTTAAACTAGTCTGGAGAGATATCGGAGTACTAAGAATGGTAGCATTGTGTTTTACTGACAAAGAGAGAGAGAGAGAGAGAGATGGTGCTGGACGGAAACAGGAATCGAAGGGGCTTAAGGACTTACCGCTGGGCTGGCACCACGACCGACAGAACCGGCACGTCCCTTGGCGCGGAATTTGCTAATGGCCTGTTCAGCCAGATCGGCACGCTCCTCGGCTTCCTCGAGCTCCTGCTGGGCCTTGCGGAATTTGGCCAAGTTGAGGGCAGCGATTTCCTCGGCCTCCTCAATCTGCCTCTTGTATGTCTTGATCTTCTGTTGCAGCTTGTCGACCAGATCCTGCATGCGCTCGTGGTTCTTGCGGTCTTCCTCAGACTGGAAGCTCAACTCCTTGACGCGACGCTCGGACTTGCGCAAGTTCTTCTGGGCATCGGCGTGTCTCCTCTGCTCACCATCCAGCTCGTTCTCGAGCTCGCGGACGCGCTGCTCCAACTTCTGGATAGCCTTCTTGCCACCCTTGAGGGCGTTGGCCTCGGCCTCATCCAGACGGACCTGCAGTTCCTTGATCTGCTGCTCAAGGGCCTTCCTCAATTTCTCCTGGGTCTGGGCATGATCCTGCTCGGCGCGGAGCTCATCAGCCAGGCGGGCGGCATCAACCATAGCCTTCTTGGCCTTCTCCTCGGAGTTCTTGGCTTCGTTGAGGAGCTCATCCAGGTCGGAGTGCAGAGTCTGGAGCTCAGACTCCAGTTTCCTCTTGGCAGCGGAGATGGAAGCGTTCTGGGCGGAAACTTCGTTCAGCTGTTCGTGGGCATCGGCCAGTTCCTGCTCGGCCTGGCGACGGCCGCGATCGGCCTGCTCCAGCAGAGTGCGAGACTCCTCGAGTTCGTTCTGCAGAGCGTTGGCACGACGCTCAGAGATGCCAAGCTGTTCACGGGCATCGTCACGGGCTCTCTGTTCTTCCTCAAGGGCGGTCTGGATGTCCTTGAGCTGCTGTTGGTAGCGCTTGATGTTCTTCTGGGCCTCGGCGTTAGCCTACAGAATAATGGAGAGTCCCAGTTAGTTGCTGATAATAATAAAATCTATATATGCAAAACCCACCTTGTTGGCATGATCCAGAGCAATCTCCAATTCGTTGATGTCGGCTTCCAACTTCTTCTTCATGCGGAGGGCCTCAGCCTTACCCTTGGCCTCAGCCTCGAGGGAGGCTTGCATAGAGTCGAGAGCGCGCTGGTGGTTCTTGCGGGTGTTCTCGAATTCCTCTTCCTTCTCCTGGATGCGACGATCGATTTCCTGGCGCACCTGGGACAGCTCCAGCTGGGCGCGGAGCACCTTGTTCTCCTCCTGCTCAAGAGCAGCCTCAGCCTCCTCAAGAGCAGCCTGGAGCTCGTCCTTTTCGGCCTCGAGGCGCTTGCGTGCCTTCTCGATCTCATGGATGTTGCGGCCACCCTCACCGATCTGGTCGAGCAGATCCTTGACCTCATCAGCCAAGTTCTTGTTCTCACGACGCACAGCCTCCAGCTGCTCCTGGCCCTCCTCGTAGGCGCCCTTAAGACGGAACAACTCGGTGGAGTAGTTGCGGCACTCCTTCTGGGAGGCATCGAGCTCAGCGGCCAAGTCATCGACCTTGAGCTTCCACTCGCCAATGATCTTGTCGAAGGCCTTCTGCTTCTTCTCGGCGGCGTTGGCAATGGCGTTGGCACGGTCGACCTCCAGCTGCAAGTCCTCGACTTCGGTGGACAGACGCTGCTTGGTCTTCTCCAGGCCAATGCACTTCTGGTTGAGCGACTCAATGGTCTCCTCAGCCTCAGCAAGGCGAGCCTGCAGCTTCCTCTTGGCCTCCTCCAGCTCCTCAGAGCGGGCAACACCATCGGATTCGTACTTGCTGCGCCACACCTGAGCCTCGGCGTTGGCCTTGCTGAGTTGACGCTGCAAATCAGCCTTGCCCTCGGCCTCCTCCTCAACCTGCTCGCGCAAGTTGTCGAGGTCGTGCTCCAAGTTGCGGAACTTGCCCAAAAGGGTGGCACGTTCGCGCGACTCTTCGTCGGCCAGACGCTTGGTATCCTCCAGCTGGGTGGTCAAGGAGATCTTGATCTTGGACAGCTGAGACACCTGGGACTCGGCTTCCTCCAATTGGCGGAGCAGGTCGGAGTTCTCAATGGACAGCTTCTTCTTGCTGGCATCGAAATCGTTCAGAGTCCTGTTGGTCTCATCCAATTTCGACTGCACTTCGTTGAGGGTGTGCTGCAGCTGCTTGGCGATCTTCTCCTGGGCAGCCTGTTCATCGAGAGAAGAATCGGGATTAGCAAAGTCAAAGACAACTCTCGAAGCGTGCTCATCAACTCTATTCTGGGTTGTGTGGCATTTTCTGTATTGTGTAAGCGCTGTACAAATATTAGTAAATCGGGGGAAAAGCATTCTCAAAATTATCATGGGTCGTTTTAGTGGCTACCATAAGGAGAATACTATATGTATATATACAAAGAATCCAGGCGGAGATAATAACGTTTCAGCAATATAATTTACAGCAGCAGATCGCAGATCGAAGAAGTAGAAAATCATATATTGTATTGTATACCTTCTCGTTGGTAATGTGGTCAACGCCGGCGCGCAGATCGTTCAGCTGGCCGTAGTACTCGTTCTTCTCCTTCTCAGCCCTGATAGAGAGTAGAGTAGAGTAGAGAGAGATGTGTGGGTTAGTTAGAGGGGGTTACAGTCTGTATGGGGAGAATAGCAACAATCGACTATAGGCAAAGAGGCAAAAAGGCGAGAAGCGAGAGCTGGGCGAGCGATCGATTCCGAGTCCAATTTCGATTCCGATTCCGATTCCAAGTTAAATCCTCCTCTGCTCTGCTAGATATTTCACTCATATAGTATTTCATGGGAGAGAGACAGACACAAAGAGAGACTGAGAGAGAGACAGAGAGACACGAACACAGTCTGTGTGTGTGACGTGTGAGCAGTGAGTGTGTGTGAGTTGAGTTTTTGGTCGCATGCGTTGTGAGGTGTCTATGTGTGACCCATATGCGATCCCAGTCGCATATAGATGGCCGACATATTACCTTATCGCGTGCCAACTGATCGCAGGCGGTACGAGTCTGATTCAACTCATTGTGGCAAGTCTGACGATCGTGCTCAGCCCTAGATGGCAAAAAGTAAATCAAATTCATTATTCAACGCTCCGTATTGAACGCTCTCTTTGATGGCTCCTGCAAAAGCTGGCAAAGATCTACGCAATAATAGTCTATATATGGAGTGTGAGGAAACTTACTTGGCCTTCAGCTTGTTGAGCTGATCAACCTGCTCGGCCATCTCGGCGACGGCATCGTTGTGCTTCTTGCGCAGGTTAGCCAGGGTGGATTCGTGCTGGATGTTGGCCTCCTCAAGATCGCGACGCAGCTTGCTCAGCTCAGCCTCGCGCTTCTTGTTGAGCTCAATCTGGGCAGAGGTGGCACCGCCAGCCTCCTCCAGACGCTCACCCAATTCCTCGAGCTCGCGAGCCAAATCGGCGCGCTGCTTCTCGGCCTTGGCGCGGGCTTGACGCTCGGCCTCGACCTCCTCCTCGAGCTCCTCGATGCGAGCCTGCAGCTCCTTGATCTGGCGCTGGTGCTTGCCAACAACGACCTGCTCGTCTTCGAGCTTGGCGGTGATGGAGGACAGCTCCTTGTCCTTGCGCTGAATGGTCTGCTCCAGCTCCTTCTTGTTGCGCTCCAGATCGGCAACAGCCTCCTGGGTCAGCTTGAGGTCACCCTCAACCTTGCGCTTGCCCTTCTCAACATCGCCGCGCACCTTCTTCTCGCGCTCCAGCGAATCCTCGAGCTCGTCGAGGGTCTGCTCGAGCTTGGCCTTAACCTTGTTCAAGTGGTTGATCTTGTCCTCGGCGGCCTGCAGTTCCTCACCAGTCTTCTGGTTGCTCTCGCCCTGCATCTTCTTCTCCTTGTTCAGCTTGTTGATGAGCTCATCCTGGTGGGCGATCTCGTCGTTCAAGTTGCGGATCTGGTGATCCTTGGTGGCCTTATCTTGCTCGGCCTTCTGGATGTTCAGCTCCAGATCCTCGATGTCCTTCTTCAGGCCAGAGATCTCCTGATCGGCCTTCTTCTTCTGCTGGAACAGCTGGTTGCGGGCATCTTCCTCCTGAGTCAGGCGCTCTTGGATGTCCTACACATTAAATAGAGATGCAAATTTTGGATATATAGACGTGTTGCATACATATATATGTATTTATTCATTTATCGATGAGCTCAAGTGGGTGGGTTGATCAATCACTCGGCTATATTTAGCTGGCACATCATTAGCTCGCGGATATTCTCGAAATAGCCACCGAGCAATTGATCCACTTGATTGCACATGATATAGCGAAAATATTCGCTTGAGAGGCACAGAAGGTGTTTCATGTATGTGGAATATATGGACGTATGTTTTTGCAATACTTACGCGCAGCTGGTTCTCGAGGTCGTTCTTCTGGGCTTGCATCTTGGCGTTGCGCTCCTGGAAGTCTTGCAGCTGACCCTTCTCGCCGGACAGGGAGTCCAGCAGAGCGGTCTTCTCAGCCAACAACTTGGCGTTGAGGGCCTCGAGCTCCTTGCGCACTTTCACTTCAGCGGCATGCAGTTCCTCAGCCTTCTTGGCCTTCTCCTCCAGACGCTGCAAGTCATTAGAAGCATTCGTTGTATTACTAACTGCACTGCCGCTCTCCGCTGGCTGTGATTGCTGTGGTGCTGGTTCGACACTTGGCTCTGCTGCTGCTGCTGGAGCTTCTGCTGCTGGTGGCTCAGCAGCAGGAGGAGCTGCCTCCTCGGCAGCAGCAGCTGAAGCTGGCTCGCTGGGCGTTGTTGCCTCAGCAGCCTTTTTCGTTTTTTTGGCCTTCTTCTCGTCAGCCATTTAACTTGCTCACAACTCGATTGAAATCGATTTAATTGATAATTGCAAAGAAATGCTTTTAATTCGTTTGGCAACTCGTAGTTCGTATATTCGTTAGCTGGGATGAACTCGCGGCAGGCGACTGGTCAAACACAACTGGAATGGCTGCTGCGATTGCACTGTGCACGATCGGTTGCCTTTTGGCTATAAAATTAGCAGCACGCAGCGGCCGAGCAGCCGAAAAGCCGAAAAGCCAATTGCCCCAAAGTGGCAGGCAGCTGTTTGCTGCCCTGGCATCTGTAATTGCTTCGCTTTCGCTCTTCGTTTTTTCTTGCCTTCATAAATTCATAATTCGTAATAATTCGTTATTTAGCATTCGCATTGGTTGCTATCATTTCGCACTTGTGCGCTCGGCAGCAGGTGTATTCTATAAGTATTTCGATCTCTTGTCTCGCTCGCACGCGTCAGGCATTTCAATTAACACAACTACACTCGATAGTGTGTGTAGCTGCTGGTTATTATTACTCATCATCAGTCGAATTGAGCTGAACCAATGCGGCGTATGCGTATTAATCATACGCCCTGCTCTACGCCTCTCAAGGCGCCGCCTGCCTTTTTATTATTTAATTAGCAAAGCTAATTGGCAACTGCGAGCTGCTAAATTGTGCCCAGAATAGCCATCGAGATGGAGCTATAGATACAGCACCCGACACATACATATGTACATTCAAATCTGCACTACACGCACATTATTACGATATATGTCTTGAGATTTTTCTAGGCAAGTGCGCAATTGCTTCCAGTTAAACATATTCGTATTTATAGCGCTCCTTTTTAGAGCGAAACCAACGAAATTCGATTAACGCAGCAGCTATTTTTGGCATCTCGATGCTGATCATCGAAGAATGCGTAAGTGTTAAAGCATTCGTGGGCGTGGCTGCTGATCAGCCAAAGTATTAAGTATTTGTGGGGGCTTTTAATTAAGCACAAGAATTTCTACAAATACTGTCAAGTTGCAGCTGCGCTCGGCCATCCAATTATGCATGTCTGCAACATTGTTGGACATGCGAGGGCTACGCTTGATTTGCCAGCAACAACTGTGTTTTCCGCCAAGTTCAAACATCAGACCACACAGCAATCGCAATAATATGAAATTATGTTGATGTTGCGAATACTCACGGCAATCTCGTCCTCAATGCGGCTGACGTTGAGCAGAGGCTTGATCTTCTGCCACAGTTTGTACCAGGGCCAGGTACGCAGCTGCAGGTACTTGCGCAGATTGCGCTGGACGACCTTGAGGGCGACACGCTGCTCCTGCAGCTTCTTGAAGCCCTTGCGGGACAGGTAACCACGAGCCCAGGCTTGCATCCAGGACATGATCTTGCCCAGACGCTCATCACGGAACTCCTCCATCTGACCCAGGACACCGGCACGGAAGAACACCTATTTGTTTTTATAACAATTTCGAGGAGCACGCAAATTTGTGGGGGAAAGAAAATAGGTTAATTTTCACTCGAATCTCGTAGAAAGGATCGCGTGCAGCAAGCCAATGGATTTATCCATTATAATTATTTTTTTAATTCTTTTTTTTTTGCTTAAGCGACAGCGATTCTTCAAAAACACTTTTCGACAGGTTGAACTGGGATAGAGTAAGGGATGGATTTGGTACAAACGAAAAACATAAAACATCATTTAACGTCACAAGACAAACAACATATAGATGCATGATACGATTTGGTCAGAGATGAAACACAAAGTGATCTTATAGCTAACATCGAGTGTGATTTGTGTGAGTGTGTGTGAGTGAAGCCTCTGGACATCCCGTGATCCTGAGCCATGTACTAATAGCTGAGGTTCGACGGGCTGCCAAGAGAACTCGGTTTTTAGGTGCTTCGATGATCGGGCATGCTTTTGAGTGAAGTATATTGTCTCTGGATATACCTTTGTGTTACCCAAACGGTATTGATCTTCGGGCAGATCGATAAACTTAATGATAATGTCGGTGGCCTTTTTGTCTTTGTCAACGCCAACCAATAGCTTGGGGCACATGATTTTGTAGCTGTTTGGGTTTGAATGGTAGTTTTCAATGGTTTGTATTAATTGTCAAGTGTTACAAAACTTGGTTTTTGGTTTAGTTTAGTGCATATCTAACGATTAGTATTCCAACTACGACTAGTGGGTAATATAGTTATAGTATAGTTACGTCTATGTAAGTTAATACTACAAATCATAATAATATACCAATCTCAAGGGGTAGGGGAATTGTGGATTTGTGGGGGGAGCGATGTATGTGTTTGCTTGGACCTTTTCTCTAAAGGTTTCCAGAGCATGGTGCACTCTCTTCTGGGATTCGTTGGCTGTGGTACGTGTGTTTTACCAACTCCCAAAAGAAGAGACAGAGAGAGAGAGAAAAAGTAGAGAAGTAGATACGACATGCGCACAGAACACTCGGATCATGGACCTGAGGCTTTTTGCCCAGTTTTGAGAGGCGCCAGATCGGTGTCTGTTTGTGTTTTTGTTTGTAAAATATAATGTTGTCTGGACATCTGTGTTGGAGCCATAGACGAGAGTGTTTTTGTTGAAGTTTTGTTTGAAGTATAGACAGCATATATGTTGTATGTTGTATATAGGGAAAGTAATGTATCGTGCCTTTGTGTTACCCAAACGGTACTGATCATCTTCTAACTCGGTCGATTCGATGAGGATTTTCGTGCATTTCTTGGGATCCTCAATACCCTTGATACCCTTAGGGTTCAGGATTTGGTAGCTATATGTTGTCGATCACATTTAACATATATTGTGCATATGTGTATATATATAAATAATAAAGAAACGTAACGATGTGTTTAACTACAATTTGCCAATATACGAGACAATATGTGATATATATGTATATTAAGTTAGTATAACTAGCTTACGTCTAGGGTTACATACAGTTGACCTTCAAATCGAGAACTACGGCAAACTCGAACCCATGCTCAAGAATACGGGTTTAGAAAATACCAGATAAATACTATATTCGTTTATCTTTTTTTGGGGGGTTGCTTGTTGTACGTGTGCATGTGTAGATGTGTGAGAGTGTGTGTGAGAGAGGTGGGTTTTGGGGATCGCATCTCATATTGGAGTGAGGGGGTACGGGGGGATTCAATCAATTAATAATTGTGCTGAATAGCGCCCCTGGCAAAGTTTTGTTTCTCTGTTTCTGAAGGGCGCCCGAAAAATGAACTTCTGCCTTCCATTGGCAGAATTCTCAAAATGTCTTGTAGAAAGATAGATAGAGAGAGATAGAAAGAGAAGAATATATATGTACTGTATACGGATACAAGTTCTGTGTGGAATCCGTCAAGTGTACGGGAGATAGATATAGAGAGAGAAAGAGACAAAGTGTCGGCAAAATACTACTTGGAGGAGTAGAAAGAGGTACGCAAAATGCATAATTCAATAAATATTTTTGGGATTGGAGAACTAGATATGGTAGAATAATCGTTTTGTGGAACGCGACTATGCCTTAGTGTGTCCTATACGATACATATCGGGATCCAATGCGGTGGACTCCAAAATGAGTGAGCCACACTTCTTGGGATCTTCAACGCCAACAATACCACCTGGGTTCAGAATTTGATAGCTGCAAATGATCGATCATATATGGTATATAGTGCGACCACGTAAAATATTTAATTTGTTGTTGTGTTGTTTTGTGTATTTGTGGTGTTCTTGTTTTGGTGTGAAACTGAAGGTTGCCTTTCGCTTTGGCGGTTTTGTGGGCACCTCTCGTTTGTGTATTTGGATTATTGACTACACAGAAGAAATATATAAATTCTCAAATATATATAAATTGAGCCATCCACTCAACGAAGAATTTCGAAATTGAAAGAGCCGAATAAGCGAAATAAATATTGCATAGAAGAGAGAATTGTAATCATGCCTTGGTGTGACCCAGACGGTAGAGATCTTCATTCAATTCGGTTGTCTCGATCAGAATCTTGGACTGCTTCTTGGGATCTGTGAGATCCTTAATGCCGCGAGGGTTCAGAATCTGGTACCTGTTATAAACGTAAACACATCATAATCATCAACATCATCATGCTACACTAAACATTTAAAGAGAGACAGCTGAAGACAGCACTGGTTCTGGTTCTGGAACTGGAACTGGAACTGGTTCATGGAGTTGGAGTACAAACAAGTGAGTGAATACAATAAATACAAATTGGAAGTTTGGATCGTGAGAGAACTACACTAAAGCCGGAAGTTGAGAGTTGGAAGTATGCGTGCCTTGGTGTTACCAATGCGATACAAGTCTGCGTCCAGTCCAACGGCTTCCAGACACTTGGTGGCAGCGTTCTTTGGCAGTTTTTCGGCTGCCATGACAGCTGGTGCCAGAATCATATAACTAGAGTATTAATTGCAATAGATTCGTTAATTTCATACTACTTGAAAGATCACTAAATAATTTGTTGCTTGCTCCATTTGTGGTGTATGTACAGACTGTGCTATGTGCTATGCTAAGATCTAAAGAGTTTATAGTATAGTTATGTCTAAGTATCTATATAGTATATAGTTTATGGTGTATAGTATGTAAGTTCGTATCATGATCACTTACCGCATCTTGAAGTCGGGGTAGATCATTCTGTTGGGGAAACCTTTACGGCAAATACGGATACCTTCAAGCACACCGTTACAAGTCAGCTGGTGCATAACCAAATGGGCATCAACCATGCCAGGCTGCTTCATCTCGTTGGGAATGATGCAACGGACGAAGTGAGGCTGTGTCGAACGCAGAGTGGTCATCAAGCTGTTCAACTGCTCCTTGTAGGCCGACGAGACGGTAGCGAAGCCACCGCCCTTCTTGCCACGACCGCCCTTGGCCTGTTCACCGCCACCGGACTGACCAGGATGATCAGCGAAGATTTCGATGAGCAGCTTGTTCTGCGACTTCTTGAACTGGTCGACAACGGTGTCGTTCAGGGGATCCTTGTTCTTCTCCAACCAGCCGGTGATGTTATAGGCGACACAGCCAGCATAATGGCCAATGGCGAAGTGGGCAGCCTGCTGACCGGGCTTTGGGGGCTTGGGCTTCTGGAATGGAGCTGACTTGCCCAAATGGGTGTTGGTCAACTTCTCCGAGAAGGTCTGATCGGTGGCCTTGGGGAACATAGACTCTTCCTCCAGGATGGACAAGATACCCATAGGCTGGAATAATGGCAAACATCGCAAGTTAATATCGAACGTAATTCGTGGAGAGCTGCGTAGTCAGTAAGAAGCACGCATTAGATTGTAGACAAGCAGACATAACGGCGAACATAACACTAAGTCTATCGGAACATTACTAGACACATTAGTACTACGTAAAACTTACCCGCTCGTTAGTTGCTTTTTATGGCATTAGATCGATTAAAATATGTTGCTTTTGTTGGTTGTTTAGAGAGGCGATCTTACGACTAGGTTATAGTGCAAATATAATTAACATAGAATATAGATTTGAAAGATCTATGCAGCAATTGTGTATGGTATTATTGGCGGTCAGTTGGCTATCTGTTCTCTGAGATAGTTGTGGCCCTGTACCTTTTCAATCAAATCAATACACAATTGCAGATCCATGCCGAAATCAATGAAGGTCCATTCGATGCCCTCGCGTTGATATTCTTCTTGTTCCAAAACAAACATGTGATGGTTGAAGAATTGTTGCAGTTTTTCGTTAGTGAAATTGATGCACAATTGTTCGAAACCGTTGTACTAGATGCGGAACAATATTAAGTTTGGGGTTAGTCAATAGATTCGGATGAGTCAGATGTGAGTATATATGTTTGTCGTGTTAGTTACCCCCTTCTGGACGTGTGCTATTTAACACGTTTGCTCAGGTGCTGTCGACACATATAGTTTTTTTGGTTTTTTTTGGGTGATAGTTTTGGGTGAGGTGTATAGAGTTGGAGGTAGTTACGCTTCTGGGCGCACTTCACCCCGAGAGGAAGAGGCTGTAAAGTATTTTATAATAATCTTAAGTAGGCGCTCAAGTTGGGTTCATCAGTTCTAGATGAGTTACCAAGGAGAGCAACAGCAAATTAAACATAGAGGGAGCAAAGTGCGAGGTGTGCGTGGAAAACCGTTGACGAACCTTTTCAATCAAATCAATACAGGCCAACAAGTCCATACCGAAATCGATGAAGGCCCACTCAATACCCTCCTTCTTGTATTCTTCTTGCTCCAAAACGAACATGTGATGGTTGAAGAATTGTTGCAACTTCTCGTTGGTGAAGTTAATACACAGTTGCTCGAAACCGTTGTACTATTTGTGCATTGTGCAGTGGACACGGGGGTGGGAGGTGAAGGAGAGGTGAACATTTAAAACAAGTGCATTTCGTTCGTTGATTGTGCCAAGTAACAAATACAGTGCTGTGCTTGAGTATAATACCTATAGCTCATATACTTTTGGTGGAGGGAATACGCTTTTACCTGTCAGCTGGTTCACATAATTCTACATACTGCAGTGCTAAGAACACACACAACAAACGGTCAAAATACGGTGCAGACATTGAACAGATTTTTCACAAATTTCGGTATATGTATAATAAATTTAGCACCTTTTCAATCAGTTCGATACAGGCCAGCAAGTCCATACCGAAATCAATAAAGTCCCAATGAATACCCTCCCTGGTGTATTCCTCTTGTTCCAAGACGAACATGACATGGTTAAAGAATTGTTGCAATTTCTCATTGGTGAAGTTAATACACAATTGTTCGAAGCCGTTGTACTACGTTATCAAGGAGTATTTACATATTATACAGAAGTTTCAGAATTAGATTTGTGTGTTCTTTCAGAGTGTGAGTGCTGAGAGTGGAGTGTGTGCGAAGTGTGAGTGCACCTGACCCAATTTATCCCCTGCCTAACTGTAGACAGATCTGTGTCTGTGTGTGTGTGTGTGTGTGTGGTAGAGTCGAGGCCACAATGCAGCAGCCCAGCCAGAGGACAGACTGTGCATTGCTTGGCCACAGGCTCAGCTCATCCGCCAGGTGGCAGGCGGAGAGTTCTCAACTTGCCACGCAGCTGAAGAGCTGGCCAAGTCCGGCTGTGTGTTGGTGGCATACTCACGTCGAAGATTTCAAAACCAGCAATATCCAGCACACCAATGAAATGCTGACGCTTCTGCTTGGTATCCAGAGTCTCGTTACACTTCTTGACCAGCCATTTGAAGAGACGATCGAAGACACCCTTGCACAGAGCACCGATGGAGTTGGTGACCTGCTGGACGTTACGGCCCTGGGTGACGAACTCGTTACCGACCTTGATGCGGGGCTTGAGCAAGTTCTTGTACAGCTCAGCGGTGTCGCAGCCGAACAGCTTGGACACACGGCCACCCTCCTCTTCACCGTCCTGCTCAGCCTGCTCCTCGCGACCACGTTGCTTGAACTTCATGCCACCCATGTGCATGACAGCGGCGGTGATGCGGTACACATCCTCCTTCTCCTGCTTGGTGAAGCCCAAGATGTCGAAGGCTTGCTACAATTTGCGTGGATCGATTAAGAGAATGATGGCAAATTAATATGTGGCGATTTGACTCGTTCTCGTTATTGTTGCGATTAATGGAAGGTTTTTCTTGTAGCATTATTTTTGTGGGTAGATATTATAGCGTTTTTTCTCTAAGATAGTTTTGTTTGTTGAGTGTAGCTTAAGGTCTAAGAATCGTGCAGCATGCTTTGGTAACGAAAAGAAAAGTAACTGATTTATATCCAAAAGATACTTGCGGCATCAGTAGAGAAGCGCTTAATTAGTAAACCTACAAGAATTTACCAAATATATTACATGATAATGATCGGTTCTGATCGGTCGGGTAGCTTAACTATTCCGGAATCGATAAACAGCGTTTTCTTATAGACTAACAAGACCAGAAGTTGGTGGGGGGAAATAATGCGTGCTGAGGGGTAGGATTTCTTAACCTGAACGGCATTCAAGTCGGTTGGGGGCCGTTGATAAGTAAGTGCTGTACAAACTTATAGAAGAACTACCATACAGAGGAGATAGAGATAGAGATAGAAAGAGTTTTTACATAATATCACTAGAAAAAAAAAACAGATTGAGCGATTTGTACACAAGTCTCACGTAATTGGCTTTCTGGTACAAATCGAGCTAAACCGGGAGAATTATAGATACACACATATTATCATATCGTAGTTACAACTAAGATATAGTATATAGACTAAATGGCATACACATTCCAGCAAGCTAAACACAATTCGATTAGATCAGTCCATTCGAAGTAAAAGGCGCAACGTCGCGATGCGATGCGTTGCGTTGCGTTCGCATTCGTATTAAATACAGTTACAGATAGGTATAGAGATCTGCTAAGTATATAAGTACGACTAGTTTTTTGGTTTTGTCTCGCTTGATCGATGCGTTCAACGAAACAAAACCGGGATCACACACATTTGGGAAATTCGTCATTCGCTAATTATTTGGGCATTCCATTTACAAAAAAATCGTACAAAATAAACAGAGAGACTAAGTACTGGCAATAAAGACAGACGAAGTACTAGGTCTAGAACTGGAACTGGAACTGGAACTGGAACTGGAAACTGGGTAACCATAAACACATATATAAAAAACGGTTTCTGTGGGTGTGTTGGTGTAAATTAAGAGCGGTGTTCGGTTGCTTTTCTTTCACTTGTCGTTCAGACAGGAACCGGAAACATAAATTATGTGCCCGTCGTCGAGAGCAGCTAAGCTGTCTGTCATTTGTCACTTACATCTGCAAGCTGGAATTCCTCAGAGTCATCAATACTGGGCACAGTGACCTTGCCCTGGGATACGTTAAAGTAGTCGTAAATGTTATCAGAGAGGAAGCACATTTCTACATATAGTCGGAGAGAAGGTTTTTTCGGTTTAGCGCAAAAAAAGTCACGAAACAAACTTATCGACTAAGTCAGATGTGGTTTTTGGAACGGAGGGGAACGATGTGTTCTTCTTCTTTTTGGTTGAGTGTGTTTGGTTTTGTTTTTGGTTGTGTGTGTGGTGCTGTGGTGCTGTGGTGTGCTCGGTATATGTGTGTGTGTATGTGTGTCTACGCCGTGTCGATTTGTGCAAATATACGATCATATATTTATTTATAAACTTTGACTGTCTTGTTGTTGGAGCCAGGAGCGGGCTTGTCTTTAAAGAACCTTTGGCATTGCAATTCTCAAAATACTTCTACCCGGTGTCAAGTATGAATACGAATCGGTAATTTCGTTAGGCTAGGTCTGCAGAGACCTCCTGCTCCCAGCGGTTTGGGATTATTGCAAGGTACGGTTAAGTTAACGAGGTGAAGGTGCAAAAAAAACAACAGTTCGCGAGAGGTATTTACCAAGAAAGAGAAAAATAGAATTACAGAAAGAGAAGTTGAGAGCGAGAGAGAGAGATATATAGATATAGAAAGCGTAGAGTAACTCAAGATAATTCCGGAATAACACAGTTTGAAAATTAACACACGGTAAATGCATATATACAATATTCAGAACTACGATTATACTTTTGCTTATTTTGGTGTTTTTTTTATCGGAAATTCAGAGCGTGTTCGGAATAATAAACAACTTCAAATAATTGGTGTACATAAAAAATATAGAAAATATATAAAAAAAAATTCATAAATATTTTACAATAGTTGATATAGTTGGGGGGAATTTCGGTTTATTGTGAACAGATCTTGTGGATCACCTGCAGCACAACTTACATCGGTTAACTCAAATTCTTCACCATCGTTGACACCGGGTATCCGTGTTTTACCCTGGCAAATGCCAGGATAATCACCAATATGTTGGGTAAGAAATACCATCTCTAGTTATTGATGGAGTTTTGCATTAAGTTATGTACGTAATACTCCATTTACATATTTTCAATTGATTTGGGTAGAATGAGTAAAAGGACCTGCCTATAACCATTTTCTAACTGAATAGTTTTGTAAGTATTTTAGTTGTTATTCAGGGTTAAGGTTAAGGTTTTAATTGCAATTAGCTTTTGATTT
The DNA here is from genome assembly GCA_035045625.1 of Drosophila formosana. Lineage (NCBI taxonomy): Eukaryota > Metazoa > Arthropoda > Insecta > Diptera > Drosophilidae > Drosophila > Drosophila formosana. Next base: position 1,089,863 of record JAWNOW010000030.1, read on the forward strand.
GCTTTGGCATTTGTAAAGCATTATGAATTTTGGATAGACAGAGAGAGAGAGAGAGTGACAGACATTTTTATAGACATCGATTTTACGAGACGGACGTGACAAGTTAAGACATTGATAGATCGAATGTATGTTTGATAGAGGACGTGGAAAATAAGTATCTACAACATTGAAGACACGACACGTGAAGTTGATGGTTGGTTGCTCCGAAGAGTTAACATTATTTAGATTGAGGTTAGGACACAGATGTTGTTGAGCACACATAGATAGATAAGTAACCATGTTCTGTATGGCCTTACATCCACGGCGACCCATTCTTCGGCATCATTAACACTTGGTATGGTCGTTTTGCCTTGTGATACAATGCGATAATCGTAAATGTTGTTCGACAGCAGACAGTACTCTATATATAATATACATATATAGTATACATCGGATTAATCGAACAACAGTTGACGATTGTGTGAGAGTACATATATTGAGAGGGTAGAGAATTTGAGATTTAATAAGGGTTCTCGATAGGTTCGGTTAGATAGGTATGGTATGAGTTAGACAAGGTACATGAAGAGGGGTTGGGGAACTCAAGGGAGGGGGATGATGAGAAGCCTGCGACAAATTCCAATAATCCGTATCTTGGGATGGTTTTCTTGGCAATTTGGAATGATTGTCAGCTACAGCTAGCCATTGAAAGCGATTGATTGATTGATTGATGTATAGGCTGGCCTACGTAAACGCTACGATGACGATAACGATAACGATTACGATCAACGGCTACAGCTATACGGCAGCTATAAGCTAGCAATAATATAGTTAACCAATAATTACTCATTAGAAAAATATAGATATTACGAAAGTCTAGTGGTAAGTTCAACAAATACAATGAACAAGAAACACAGTTTTAGATCAAATGACAAGTGGGGGACAATTACATCTGTGAGGTTGAATTCCTCAGAATCGTCGATGCTGGCCACAGTAACCTTGCCCTGGGAGACAATGTGGTAATCGTAGATGTTATCACTCAAACCACAGATTTCTAAACGGATTTGTTGAAAAAACAATAATTGATAAATACGTTTTGTATTGTTAATCCTTTCTTTCGAGTGTGAAAGTGTATGTGTGTGGGTGTGAGTTGTAAGTGTGAGTGTGTTTGAGTGTATTCAGATGTTGAACCTAAACCACTGCTAGAACATCGAGACAAGTGTAAACTTGCTCTTGGGAGAGAGAGAGAGAGAGGTGATCGATGAGCTGGATGATAATGCTGGCGATCTTATACCTTTAACACCGGCGACGGCACCAGACATGATCTGGTAGAAGATGTGGTAGGAGCGCTCCAGAGATTGCTGGGAGATGACACGGGCCTTCTCCAACAGATCTGTAAGATGAGAGAGCATAAGTATCTGGAAGATGTTCAGCGAGCAGAGAGGGAAACTTACAGGTCTCAATATCAGCACCAGCCAGTTTGCCAGTGGGGCCGAAGTGAATACGGATGAATTTACCCTGTTCAGAGAGAGAGAGAGCGTGGAAGATTATTAGTAATGAGAATCGTTGATGGTTTGTGCAAGTTGAATACTTACGAAACGAGAGGAGTTATCGTTACGCACGGTCTTGGCGTTACCGAAGGCCTCAAGCACAGGGTTAGTTTGCACAACCTGATCCTCAAGGGAGCCCTTGTTCTTCTGGGAGTCATCCTTCTTGGTCGAAGCGCCAACAGTGGCGAAGTACGCAATGACCTTCTTCGTGTTCTCAGTCTTACCAGCACCAGACTCACCGGTAATCAACATGGATTGATTCACGTGGTTGGTCAACATGTCGACGTAGGCACCGTCAGAGATGGCGAAAATATGGGGTGGCACCTCATTACGGCGCTTGCCACGGTACATCTTAGCGCAACGGTTGGTATAGACGGGGTAGCGCTTGTAAGGATTGATGGCAACGCAGAAAAGACCGGAGTAGGTCTGCGCGGTGGATCATGGTGGGAGAGATTCGAGTTGAGAAGTTAATGACATTCGATTTTCACTGTTTTGATTTTAGTTAGTTCTACAATTAGTTGGGATTGTCTCTAAAACATTCGGTACTGATAGTTTTCTGATCTCCACGCTGTTTACTTTGTCAGTAGTTTCAGCGAGTTGCATAGATCATAGTTTTAGAGACTTCTCCGGAAGACAGTTTAGTAATAGTTTTGTTTGTTTTTTTTCTCATGTCAATATTTCATTTTTGTTGTTGTGGGTCAACCAGTTTTTGGTGTTCGTTTCTGATGGGTAACAACTAACTACAATGTTATTGTACTTGTTTCAAGTTGTATTTTGTTGCTGGAGCGGGGGAGATGATGATAACATTTTTCTTGTGATGATCTTTAGGACATCCTTTGTGTGTGCGTGTGTGTATGCGGTGGGCATGTGTGTGTGTGTAGAGTAAACCGTTTTCTTTCCAGTGTCACGTTCATCTGACTGGACGGCCAAAGTTGTGTTTGTTCAGTAGAAGCTTCTTTTAGTGCGTACAAAGTACAATTGATGTGTGTTAGCCATGGTTAAGAGTAAGAGCTGAGTTCGTGAATTGTTTTTCTGTGTAATTTGGATTCATAGTTTCCAAAGTTTCCTGATGATACGGGTTAGCTGGACTACTCAAAAGTGCATTAGGTGTGTATTAAAGCAATTTACATTTTACTCGAATTAAATTGAGTATCTGGGATGATGGGTAAGCGGGTTTAGAAACATAGAACGTTGGTTGCAAAACGGGGGAGTGCCATTGCCATACCGGTACGGCAATTACTTACATAGATGAGCTTGTTGTAGTATCTCTGCCTCAAGTTATGGAGCACAGAGGCATCGTTAAGGTATGTCAAGTTAGACATATCCTCAGCTTTTTCGTATTTCGGAGGGTTCACCTGCTGGAGCTGATCTTTCTTGAAGTCTTTCGTCTATTTGTTGTCGTTGTTTTTTTGTTTGTCAATTTCGGTTCGTTTTCAGTTTGATTTGTTTTGTAACCCATTTTGTCGTTTTGTCGTTTTGTTTTATTGGTTGTTGTTATTATTGTTGTTGGTTGTTGGTTAGACGTGGTTAGGAGTTGGTTTTGATTTTTGAGAGAAAAGAGACCGAAAGAGAAGAGACCCATACATTAGTGAGTTGTTGACTGATTACACTTACATAGATGAGCTTAGCATAATAACGTTGGCGCAAATTGTGCAGCACGCAAGGTGTGTTCAGCACGGTCATGTCGGCCATGTCTTCAATTTTTTCGAATTTTGGTGGATTCACTTTCTCCACCTTCTCGGATTTGAAATCTTTTACCTAGTCATAGAGTACATAGTGGCTATATATGTGAAGTCTGATCTTGTATGAACTCTATAAAATTGCATCAACATTTCAAAGTTCCCATTCGGCATCTACAAAATGCAAACACCATCAACTCTCCCTCTGTTGATTGCATCTCGTAGTACCAAAAATTCATCAGCAAAGGGTAGCAAATGTTGATCATTTTATAGTTGCCGTTTCTGGGTTCTTCAAAATGCCCTGACTACTCTGACGTTGAAGTTTCGATGGTTTGGTCGACGTTGCATTACCTCTCCACCAGGCAGGCCGACGGAGACGATATCACCCTTGGTAGCCTTGATGTCACCAATGAGATAACCCTCCTTCTCGTCGGGCACCCAACAGTTCTTCTTCGAATCATAGGGTTTCGATTGATCGATACGTCTTTGTTCCAAAGACACGAACAGGTATGGGGTGGGATCCTCATCCTCCTGGCTAGCGGCTGGCTTCGGCATCTTGATTAAATTTCGCTTTTAAACTTAAAAACTCGAGAAATAAATTTGGGACTTTTAAATTTTCTTTGTTAATCGCGTCGTGAGCCCAAAACTTCCCTGTAAGTAAAGAAAATAAACAATATGGTTTAGTACATTGATAGTCGAGAGGCCACTTCAAGTTTTGGATATTCCCAATCTATGATTTATTTTGATTTTGACCCATTTTCGAGATCAGTAGCAGCAGCCACAGCCACAGCAGAAGCATTCACATCGTTGTATTTGTTTGTTGTAGTTGTGTATGTGTGAGTTTTAATTTTTTCCGAATATTTGGTTTCCAAATATGAGCATAAATTGGAATTTCCATGCGAACTTCGAAAACACGTAACCGGATATTTAGAATTTCGACCAGCTCCCCGATTCAGTTAATTAATTAGGCCTTGTTGTAGTTGTTGTTGTGTTGTGTTCCTATAAACACAACAACAACAAGTGACTTGTGTGGGTTGTCGCCTAAATATAGATCAGTGCCATAGACTCGCACATATATCGCGCCTTACATATATGATTCTTGCGTGTCCGCGTCGCCTCTCACATACATATATAGACGAACGTGTATGTGGGGCGTTGCTATTATTACGTAATCTCGATTTCCCTCAGTTTTTCCTATTTCTTTTCGTATTTCTCTTTTTTTTAAGGAAGTTAATTGAATTACATAACGTGCGAGAAACGTGGATAATGCCGCTAATTAAATGCCGATTTTTCCGATTTCGAATAATTATTGCAGTCACTCAATTAATTATGAATAAAAAACACTCACTCAATCACTTTAGAAAGCGATTTTGATTTAGGTTTCGATTTCGTTTCGTCGGCTTGGAACTTCCCACGCTTTCAAAACTTTAGTTCGAGCGATCGATGTACCAAAAGACACGAGTTGCGAGATTGCAATGATCGCATTTGACACGATTCTAAAGGCGTTGCGATATTTCTTGTGTCGACAATCGGCGAATGGAATCGGTCGGTTGAAAAAGAAAACAACGGACACTACACGAACTTTCGACGAATGCGTTATTTTTAAAATTCTCGAAATTATTTCGAAATTAAACACATATGTATGTATAGAGAGACAGAGATCGTATATATGTACGTATATATAAATGTATATGTGTATTCGGTATTGGGTTGTTGATGGGAGCTTTTCTTTTTCCTACATAATATATACACTGACTGCCGCATGCCGTTTCTAATACGTTTTCATTTTTGTGCTCTCCGTCTCTCTCTTTCTAATGTCTATGGGTTATTTTTAAAACATATTCGAAATATTTGGCTATATGTATTTGTATTCTGTATAGAAATCGTTGCGACTTGTCTGTGCTTCGGGCACACGCATATCTGAAGCACAGGTATTCATGTATGAAGTCATCTAGATAGTAATTCGAAATACCGTCTATGGAAATGCTACAAGTTGATCAAGTAATTTGGCATGTTGTTATCTCTTTCTAAGAAAGAGACTGAATACTGAGATAATTAATAGCTTGTTCAATTCGAAATATTATTGAAATGTATTATGATCGTACAGATCAGATATCAATATTAAATTAGTTTTAAAGTTTCTTACTAATCATTTAAATAGTTTAGAATATTGTCCTTCAATTTATAGTTACTTGGTTATGGTTGGTAATCGGGTTCGATAAAAAGGGAATTGCTTATTATACAAGACTTGTGTTATGCGTTTGCTCGATTCGAAACGATTTCTCTTAGGTTAGATGAAGTAATGCAGAGGAATCTTGGGAGATCGACAGAGTGGAGAGTGGAGATAGTGGCATAGGAATGAGTAAATTATAATCCAGTTGAAGGCGTTTCGTATCAGTTGTCATTAATCCAAAGTAGACAAGCGTACTATACAGTAGTATATCCCGGTTCACTTTTCATTTGTGCACTTTTTCCGATCAATATGCGAATATAGTTTATAGTTTTGCAATTGGCTGCGATCCTTTGGCAGGATGAGCCTTAAGACATAAATTCACACACACATACACATATATGATTTCTTATCGATATCGATTTGAATTGGGTAATTGTTTCAAATGTTTCAAATTTATATATATATATTTATATATAAATGATTTCTTTGCCTTTTGCTTCGACAAAAAGGTCAAATAGTTGCTCTGTCTCTTTTACACTGTTGCTTATGCTATTCGATGATGTGGCTGCTGCTGTTGCTGCTGATGCCGCTTGAGGAATATCCAAAAAATTAGATAGCACAGCAAAGGTGTTGCACTTACGCGCTCGAAAGCCGTTCTGAACCGTGCAACCGGTAAACTTGCCTTTTATACGTGGCAATTTGATACCCATAATCTGTGCCGCCCGATCGTGAAAAAAGCTCTCAATTCCGATCGTTCGCTGTGTGCGTGTGTGTGCGTGTGTGTGCGTGTTTGTGTGCGGCATGTGCTGGGCATCATCGGTTGGGTGGCTATTGCTGTTTTTCGCTACGTCTCGGTTTTTCTTGCTCCCTTTTTCGGTCTATCAGACAGCGGTTGGGGTTGGTCCGCAGCCTCATCGTGTGTTCGTGTTGTTGTAGCCAGTGGGCAATGCCTGTGTGTGAGTGAGTAAGCTATGATGCAATCGTGACAGCAGCACTGCCACCAGGATACACATACACACGCGAGAGAACGAGAGAGAGCGAAAGCTCTGTGCACGATTGCGTGAGCAATGCGCTCTCACCGCAAACACACTCACACTCACACACACACACACACACGCACAGCTGAGCGGTTGGATGTGTGTGCGTGTGTGAGTGTGTGAGTCAAATTCATTTCAATGACAAATCTTGCATTTGTGAAAATCCTTGTGTGTGAATTGTTGTTTCTGCTGCTCTTTGTTTCTCTCTTCTCTCTCCGCTCTTGTTCCCGTTCACTGCCTCCTTTTACACTGAGATTGAGCTTTTACTGATTTTCTCTACACATGCGAGTCGCTATTTGTTTGTTCTTGTGTGATCAGCCAGCGATCATTTTCGTCTCTTTTGTTTTATTGTATTCTTTTCTGGTCACCTCAATGCCAATTTGATCTGCCACCGGTTCGGGGGTGTCTTAATCGAGCTACATTAAGAGCAGGGATCAGGTGTAGCATTGAACACCAAAAACTCTCTCGACGTCAGCTGTTCCATAAATGAAGAAACTATCCAATTATCAGCTGTATTAGGAATATATTCTAATCAAGTTTATTTGCTGCGAATAATTATCGATGGTGAATTGTTGACAAAGTACTTTTTGGCGTCAACTTAATGCTGGCATTTTTAGAAATCGCAGAAAAAAAATGTCGAGAATCTTGTGAACTTCAAAAGCATTGATCGCCCTGATAGACACACACAGATCACACAAACATATGCAACAAAAATGGCCACAGACGCCACAGCAATCGCAAATCGCAATCGCTATCGTAGATACAGATACAGATACAGACGCAGATACAGATGCAAATACTTATAGATACAATTGTCTACATGAACTACGATACTGAGAAGAGTCGAAATCAAATAAATGTTGTTGGCGTCCTTCAGAACAATGCAATGCATTTTATTCAATGCTAAGCGAATGCACTAGTATCTCATAGATACTGTTCGTAGTACTCGAAGAGCATTCGCCGTGTACTGCACTGCTCGACATTGTTCATAAGAATGTGGGTCCTTTCAGCGTGCCACATACAATGTGTCAGATTCTTGTGCCGCCCACTAAACGACTCAAAATACTTTTCATAAATGATTTGAATATTAAAATTAACAAAGAAAATGCAACAAAAAAATCAACAAAATCAACAAAAATAAATCTAAAAAAAAAACATAGAACTAGAAAAAAAGAAATCAGCGACGAGAAAATTCTCAACAAAATCAAATGCCAAGACAAACAATTTTCAAATTTTCTAGCTTATTTATAGTTATAAATTTTGATTCGCTTTCGCCACAACGTGCCTAAAAGCCTTCTATATGTTTGCTCATCATGCGTGTAGGGGGGAAAGGGATTCTGTGGTTCTTCTATTACTCTCATATGGCCCCCCAAAAAGTTCATAGAATGCCCCTTTATAGGACGCCACTGGTCCGCCATCGCCAACGCCTCTTGAATGGAATCTTTAAGAAACTTTATAAACCAAATGGCAAAACATATTCTACAGGCCAGCAGATCGGCCATCCACATAATATGCTTTTGCGTGTGGTTGTTTTTTTCGCACATCGCACATAAGATAAAATGATCATAATTTTTCCTTTTTTTATACGTACACAGATACACAGATTTTTATATTATATATATTTTTTCTTTAATTCTTTTTTATATTCTTTGCATTTGTTTCCTTAGCATTTCTAGTTGTGTTTGTTGAAACACAATCTGCGACATTGTCAGAAATAATTTTACGCAATTTTCCCAAAAACAAATCAAACAGCAAGAGACAAGAGCACGAAAAACAACAACTAAACGAAGCAGAAGAACGTCAGCAACAACAACAACGAATATTGGGAACATCAACACGATTTCAAATACAATTTGCACAGATTTTAAATCAGAACGATAATCTTTTGCTTTAAAAAAAGAAAAAGAAAACATTTTAGGGGTTTTGACACACGATTTTATCCAAGTAGATAATAATAATAATAATAAATTGACGGGTACACATGCCGTATACATAATATGTATCTTCATAGATATACAAATGAATTTATTGGACTGCGAAATGAAAAACAAATTACGCATGCCACCCGTGGGCTGCATTATTAGAAAGTAGTTATCAAAGGTATAATATTCGGAGAACAAAAATATAATTTAGACAAAATAAAGAGACCCATGATAGTTGATTTTATTTATAAAGAAGGTTTCAAATAATATTCGGTAAACATCAATATTATTTACAATAATCATAGAAGCCTTTAACAGTAGATTTTATTGTATTTGATTTAGATACGATAATAAATCAAGCGCCTAGACACATCTAAATTATGAGAACGGGATTATGTTGTGTTGGTTAAATGGTATTTTAGCTGCGCTAGATTCGTGTATGAACGGAAAGCAGATCCCACAAAAAAACAAATGGATTCGCCTGTCCTCAATTGTCTTGCTTCTTATTGTTATTGTCGTGCAAATAAGAGAACATTTTCGGTTTTGAGTCATTGACGCAAAGCAATTTTGCATTTTAGTGTCAAGATATTTTGGCATGCGCATCACAAATGGGGCGGGATGGCCGCAAAGGCGGGGAGCGACCGAGTGCAGGGGAGGATGGCACATGCAAGATGCGAGGCAGCAACAATTATTGCAAGCAATGGGCTATTTCAGAGGCTGCGTCTAACAGCGAGCCGAGTGATGCTGAGTGAACGGCCGTCCATCAAGTGACCGCACCTGCAGTGCACTGCCAACAATAATTAGAAGAACGCACTACGAAATCAGAGAATCGAGATGGAAGATGACTTTGAAAGGAATGTCAGATCAGATCGAGGCTGGGCTCAACAGTAATGCTGGCTGTGGTTTTTAGCTGTTTCTGCAGTTCAGCAATTGGTGCAGAAAATATTTTAGATGAACGGCAACCGTGACCAAAATACATACATAGTCTATAGATAACTCTCGTCTAAATGCATTGGAACTTATCCAAATTGTCGATATATAAATATCCATCGTCAGGCACGATGTTGCTGCCGCTGTCGCTGTTGTTGCTGTTGTTGTTGTTGTTGTTGTCGTCGTCGTGCACTCGGCCGCATCTGCATCTCTCGTGAGTCTCCCGTGTGCATAGCCAGAACCTCCCCCCCCAGCTGCCTCGACCTCCCGATTCTCAGCGCCATTTCCAACGCAAATTCCTCATCATCGAATTGGTGCCTTCGTTTCGGGGCAGATTCGTTACCAGGTAGCCGATGTCTTGCTCCTCGGCTCTCGTAAATACCACTAAGTATGACAAATGAATGAATACTTCCTGAATTACGGCATGGCATTATTATATAAGATCTGGTATTGTGAACATGACAGATACGACTACGAGCATCTTTTAATTTTGTCGTGGGAGAATTCGCCTTGCAGTAATCCATCCAAATGGAGACCTCAAATTTGCACTTGCAACTGTCAATCAAGCACATTCATATCAATCATTTCTGCTCTGACAAAATATGGCATTGATCCAGTTTCACAAATAAAAAGTTGTAGAAATAGCTGTAATATAAAATATTTAGAACTCAATATAATATAAAACATATTGTAAATATAATATTTACAAAACAAAAATAATAAACGAAATATATATATATTTCACAATTTAAATCTCTAATATCAATTTCACAAACCAATTTTCTGAATTATTATTATAAGATTTTCTACGGTCATTCGAAATTCAGAATGAAAGTTGAAAAAATGGAAAAGTTCACAATACATATTTTAAGAAAAATAATATTAGAAAATACTGTTTTCTGTATTCCTAATATTAATAATATTTTTTTTTAAAGCTATAATTCTCATCATAATAATAAATTCAGTTTTAAAAGTATATATTTTCAATATTTTTGTGGGTTGATACTTTTTAGTTTGGTAGCTATAGGCATTTTAAATTAAAGATTTTATCTAATTTAATTTGAATTATTGTGGTTATATAGTTAATAGATTATTTGCAAACACAAAGCAAAGCTTGAAAGCATTATGTTTTTTAATTCAAGACATTTTTAAATTGTAGGCTCTATGAAATTTCATAATATTGATCAAAAAATCAAGTATGTAAATATTTTTTCATTTTAATATGAATTGTGAAATGCAATTTCTCAAATTTGATTATTTTGAATAATTGGTGATAATTACTTTTTTTTTTGTTCAATGCAATTATTGAAATTATTATTATTGAAATGCCCTTTTAAATAGATAATAAAATTATATTTAAAAAACTTTTATTGGGCATACAAAATAATTTTGGTTCTTCATATTCACGTATCAAATATTTATTTTTAGCAAACATTTCGACTATAGTAATAAATACGATTTCAATATATTTTTTTTGATAAATATAGATTTTTTAGATCTAGACTGTATCGAATTAAAATTTTTTTTAATTTCCAAAATACAATATTAACAAAACAAATAAAGAAAAATAAATTCGAAAGTCATTTTGATTTTAGTTTGGTAACTCTTGCCTTTTATCAATCAATATTGACAACAAAAATATAAAAAAAAAATACATTTTTTTAATTTTTATGTAATTTTGGAAATGTAATTTCTCAAACGCAATCGTTTAATTAATGCGTGCAGAAGGTTAAAAATCTGTATATGTTGTAAATCTGATTTTTGAAAAACATTCATCAAAAGTAATTATTAAATTGCCCATTTATATATAAAGTAAAATTATATTTGGAAGAATGCTATTGTACTGTTTCAATACACCACAATAGAAAATAATTTTGGTTTCTCATACTCACAAATCAAATATTTATTTTTAGCAAAAAATTTCGCTAATAATAATAAATTCAATTTCAATAGTTTATTTTCTTCAAAAGACTTTTGTGGGCGAGCCATACAATTAATTGGAATGTTTTTAAATAACAAAATTTAGTAAAAGAAAATGTGTCAACATACATACATTCCGTTAAATTAATATTTCATATTTAGATTTATCAAATCTATATTCCATCATTTGAATACAAATCTTATTCATAAGCCTGATTTAAAAGCCAGAGTGACTTTTAAAATTGGGCCACAATTATTATACGAAAGAGAAATTGCTCATAAATTTGATTGATGAAAAGTGTTGCTCGTAAGTAGCTATTACAATGGCATAATACGATTATGCATTTGATAAAATATTGATTAATTGCCTTGGCTCAATTGGGAATCGCACACGCGTAATTCAAATATATTTCCATAGGCACATATGTAGTTTGTTAATTAGCCAATAAAAGCGAATCATTTCGACTTAGTCATTGATGTGTGGAGCATTAAAAATATTTTGGTAAGCATTTGTCACCCAATTAAATTGGCTGCACTCAGCCCAGCCATCAGGCAAATTATCCAATAATATTCGCACATACCAAATACTGTGGATACCTCGCACACATATGAAATATAGTGTCTGCGACTTGGATAGATGTAAATATGTAAAAGCGTATAACTCAAGTGCATCCAAATGCAATAATCAATGTAGATTTGCGTATAGAAGTAGTTTATGCAGACGCCCAGACTTTTATTAATGATGAGTGAAAATGCGAAATGAAAATGTTTCTAAACCTTGCGACAGTGGCAGCCTCCTAATTGCCCCCCATCGGCATCCTTGCAACGCAGTCCCCCTGGGCGACGCCTCTGCGCGCAATTGATTAATCATATGCGAAAAGCTATAGACAGCACTAAAGTGACTCAGTACAGCTCATACATAGCGCAACCATATGTGTGGGGGCCAGTACACGATGATGATATACGTCTATATGCCTAAAGATTGTAAAAATATTTCACAAAATTTATTAGTGACATGCTAAAAATATACTCAAAACATTTTTCAGACTCCAAAAGCAAAAAGGAAAAAATAAACCAGGGGAACAGGTAAAAAGCCAGAGCAGGCACTATATGGGTCATACTTTTGGGAACTGAGCCGATTCAAAGCAAATTCGAATCGATTTAAATCGACTCGATTTAGTTCGGTTCATAAGACCAGAAGCTGGCCATGTGTGAAACTGCCCCAGTCGAGGAATAATAAACAACAACACAGCGACAAGTACATAGAGCAAGAGATATATAGAGAAGAGAGAGAGCGTATAAGGCCATATACTTTGGCTATATGCACATACTACATACAATAAGTATATGCAGGCTAGAGCTACTAAATCTAAAAAACATTCATATGCGTTTAATATAGCCGCTGCTTTGGTCTAAATTTAAAACAAAAGCTATTTAGTTGCGAAGAAGCGAAGAACTTCACACAAATGAAATTTTTGCTGTGCAGCAGCCGCCAAACGGACGGTGTTGTGGCCTGTGGCTATTTCAAAATACATTCGTATCTATACGAGAAACAACGAAAAGAACTAAATCTAAAATTTACTAGACACACACACACACACATACACTTAGAGAGATAGGTGGATGTGTCCTGAGCAGCACGCATACGCCGTGTGGTCCGTCAATGTATCTCACATTCGCAGCTGCAGCTGTGTGCGAAAAGTAAAACAAACTCTCGCTCACTTGTCGTAATAGTCAGCACATCTACAAATACAAATACAAATACAAATACACATCGACATCTACAGCATAAGAAGAAGCAGCAGCGGCAGCAGCATCAGCATCCATGTCCACAGCCACGTCCGCGTCCACATCCTCGTCCCGTTAATGTTGTCTGTTGTTGGATTTTTCATCTCGAAAACGTTTCAATTTGTCTATTTTTAGTCGCAAGTTTCTTTTTGTTTATTAGTTTTGTGCCTTCTGGCTCGCTGTCTGTGTGTGTGTGTACACTGTACATAGACAACGACAACACTATATAGCGAAGTATAGATGTACATGTTTGTAAGATTTGTACAGCCAGTGGGTCGCAGTCGAGTCGAGTCGAGTCGACTGATGTTTCTGCTCTCTGCCTTGCTCTGATTTAACGTCACAACTTTGGAATGCCTTGGCCAGAGGGCTTCTTCTGCGACTGGATATGTGAATACAAGCACGCATTGTTTGGCTTGTCTTTCATTTGTTTTTCCCACAAATTGTTATTGCTGCAAAAGCTCAAGGTATACCTCGGCAGATACATACACTACTCTCCTCTCCGCTCCTCTCCTCCGCTCTACTCTCGTATACATGCTCACACATTATGTGTGAATATAGTTGGAGCATTTATCTAATATCTAGCATTCGAGCAGCTTAACAGATATAAGGTCAAGACATCTATAGCCGTGTCATAACTTATTGACTGTGCGCCTTTACGTAAGCCAGACAGTCACAGCTATTATATGCGTTAAAACTATATGATTTTAGATGGATGAATGTTGCAAAAGAATATTCTAGAAATGATAACACGAAATACAGGAATATCCATCAAATATTCTTCACAAGAATTATTTTGAATTTCCAAAAATATATTATTTTTGATAATATTTTGAAAGAAAATAGTCCAGAATAAAGCAGGATGAATGTTTGAATCTCTATAAAAATAATCTCGAACTTTAAATAAGTTCGAAAAAGAAATATTAATCGTAATCTATTAAGAGTTTAAACCATTTGTATGCGATTTAAGAAAAACAACAATAACAAGATTAAAAAACATTTTAAAACTGAAATATAGTCCTAGTAAAACTTGGCAATTGTTATCATTCAATAAATATGTATATGTTGTGTTTGCAAATTTGACTTGATATATGAGGTACAATAAAGTTTAATTAAATTTATTTTTAGAAGAGTAAACTTTTTTCCCAAAATTTGATGAAGGTTTAGTACTTTATTTTACTTTTATATATACAATGTAGTATGTCAAGAAACTCAAAGATTTGTTTTAATTTGAAAATTGAAAAGATCTGCATTTCCTTGGCAATGATTCCGCAAACTTTCAAACTTTTCCGCACATCCAGACACTAGGTAAACACATAAACCCATAAAATGCCTACTAAAAACGCTGATTTGAGAGCCGCAGATATATTCGTATGTAGCCAGCAAGCTTGCAAATCTCATAACAATTATATATACGTATACACCAGTGTTTGGGCCTGTCCATAAACAATTATAAATATGTATAAATATAGTATGTTGCGGCAATTTAACGCTTGAACATGAGTTAAACTGTGTTGGCTAAACGGCTAATCGTATCGCAAACAAGGCCATAATTCAGAGAGCACTACACCTACTTCGATACGCCTAGTTGTACAGTTGCAGTTACACTACAGGTACTATACGAGTATCTGGTTGTAAACACAATGTATCTGTATCTGTATCTGTATCTGAGTGTCGACGACTCTCTTCTGCACTGATACCCGTAACCTTATCGGGTTTGTCGTTCTACTCGTAGCACGGCATATAAATCAATATAAGCTTATCACGGAAAAGTGTGGGAATTTGTGCAGACCCCAAAAGATATTGCCAATATGCCCAGAGGGCTTTAGCTGGCCCAAAAAAGACATTGACTTTCACTTGGATATCACTTGCCTGCGACTAACGATGGGCTACTGGGGGGAGCTGAAAGCTTGGCTCCTGCGTGATCCTGCCAAACTCATACGCTACCTTGTGCTCTTTGTCTGCAGCATTGTGGTCATTGTGCAGCTCTACGAATGCTTCTCCAAGCTATCGGATCCACCCATATCAACGCATTCCTATTACAATGTGAACGAGACTATAGAAATGCCTGCGATTACGATCTGTCGGGAGCCGCCTTATAAAGAGGATACTTTGACTGTAAGTTGAGTGTCTCAATAGGATTTCCCAACTTCATGTCTTTGGTTTTAGAATCTGTCGAATGGCGGCTGTCCACATCCCAAGTATGCGACCTGCTGGATGCATTATCCATATGACGAGCTGCCGCTGGACGAGTTCTTCATGAACAGCACCTTTGAACAGGACGAAACATTTTATTCATATGGTCTAAATGGAGATCCGATTAGTAAGTGTAACTTCTGCATATGAAAGACAGATTTAATCTCTTGCTCTTAGATGTGGATATCGACAGCAGCTTGCACTTCTACATGGGCAGATGCTACACTCTGCGACCCAAGATTGCCATGAAGAGGGTCAGCAAGCAAGTTGGTTATTCCATCCAGCTGGAGCACAATCTGTTCCAATCGCTGAGTGACATAGATATGGTATCCGGAGCAGGTTGGCACATCTTCATACACGACAAACGCGAGAATTTCACAGGTGCGTAAAGTATTCCTTTACATAATTAATTATAAAGCGGATACTTGTATAGAGATCAACATGAAGGGCTCGGGACGTGTGGAGTATGTCTTTGTGGGCATCAGAGAAGAGCTCGAAATCAAATTGCAGAGTCAGTTCTTTTCGAACGTAGAAAAGCGCGATGAAGCCTGCTCGACACAGGAAGGCTACAGTGATCTAAAGGTAAGTATTCTTTACTAGAGATATAGTGCCGGAAATTAATCCGAATTTAGTGTGGCGAGATCTGCATCTGGCGAGATCTGGCCAATGAGGTGAACTGCTCGGGTCCCTGGATGCACGATATAGAGCACGAGTCCTGCAACAATAACGACTCTATGCGCACCCTCATCTCGGACTACAGAGCGTAAGAGCTTCTCAAATAATCTGGCCAAAGTTTAGCGTCTAGTTTATTCCCTTGAATAGCGTCTACGAGGGCGACGATGACTTCAACTGCGACTGTTTGCAGCCCTGTGAGTCCCGTATCTACACAACTTATATACAGAGCCGAAAGACGTTTCCACAGCCCGAACCACGAACGCTTGTCTACATTTACTACACGACCAAGCTGATATCGGTATGCCAGCTGAGAGAGCTGATTTACAGAGTTATCTGTGCTCAACTTTTCGCTTAATCTGTTCCAGCAGATGATCGAGGAGCGACCCAGCTACGACACCACTCAGTTCATAGCCGATGTGGGCGGATCGCTGGGCTTTCTGCTGGGACTCTCGGTGCTGGGCTTGATAGGCATATTGGAGCATGTAAATACAAATGTCTTAAATCATAGCATGAGTACTCACTTGGCAACTCCTTTTTCTCCTGCAGCTGACGCTGTTCTTCTGTGGCGATTGCATCAAGCGTCTGCAGCAGAAGAACGAGAAACGCGCCCAAGCCGAGAATGCAGAGGACGGGCATTCACAGTCCAGTGACGCAACCGTCGACGTGGACTCCGTGTACATTGTGGACAAGGAGACGCTGAACAAATTCTGACAGCCAGCTGGCTTGGCTCTGCAAATTATTATGTTTCAAATGCCACCTTGTGTCTAAATAAATTGCTTATATTTATTCCATATTACGCACTATGCAACTACAACTAATTTATTATGGGCACGAAAAGCACACAAAATAAAATCAATATTCGCTCAGCACGACACCAGTTTAAACGATCAGCGATCATCGCCGTAAATACATCGGTTATCGCACTTGAATTTGATTAATTGATCTTCTGGCAACTACAGCTAAATTAAATTACATTGGAATGGAGACGGATTTTAGAGCAGCCAGGATCGCAGCAGGAGGCAGCAGGAGAGCAGCAAGGCGCCCAGGCTGAGTGTCGAGGCTGCTGAGCTGCCATTGGACTTCTTGAGACTCGGGAAGTTGTTGAGGACCTTGTCTATTCTGTTGATAATTTCTGGCAACTTGCTGGGCGCGTTGCAGGCGGTGCCATCGATCGCTTGCTGCACGCTGGCCGTGAGTATGCGGAAGTTGATGCTGCCGGGATAGAACTCGTCGTAGATGAAGACCTGCAGCTGATTGGAGAGCACCCAGAGACGACGCTGGTCGTCCACCTTCACATCGCTGGGGAAGACCATGTCATTGCTGCTCGTGTAGACGCGATCTTGGGACTTGTAACTGCTCGACGTCAGCCAGCAGCCCACAGAGTTCTGATTGGGCAGCGCATAGAATAACACGCCCGTCTCCGCATCCAAGCACTGAGCACCAGCCTGGGCATTGAGACCACGCGATCCCAGCACCTTGAACTCACGATAGATGTCCATGGAGGTGGCCAGCGTCTTGTTGCGCAGCACCGCCGTGCTGACAGAGAACTCCATGGTGGAGCTAAGCGGATGGAAGTAGAGCGTGGCGAAGCCATCGGACTGCGGCTTGGACAACGCCAGGCCATACAAGCCATCGTCCCACTGGAACTCGATGCCCTGAATGCTGAAGTTGCCCGACATCGGCTCCGGATGGAAGAAGTGATGTTGCACACGCCAAGATTCCTGCTGCTGCCACGAGTAGACAACCAGACCAGGACTGCCGAGATCAGCCAGGTAAGCGAAGCTGTTCTCGCAGTCGCCATCGTCCACAGCCAGATTGGCAAAGAACGAGCTCTGCTTGGACTGTTCAGCGGGCAGCACATGACGACGCAGCAGATTGTCGTTGTGCAGATCGTACACAGACAGCTGGGCAGGTCCATAGAGCTTGGTCCGCTCCAGCACACCCGAAATGCGCGAGTCCAGCACCCAGAGGCGGCCACAGCGATCGGCGCGCACTCGGAACGGGGAGACGAGCTCGGGATCCGTTTCAGCCAGGCTGTGGGCCACCCAGCTGGGGAATGGCGTCAGCACGGGCATCGTTGTGGAGTTGTCTGGAGAGGAATGATAAAAGTGTCAACAATTTAATGAGTGTCGAT
This sequence comes from Drosophila formosana, assembly GCA_035045625.1. Taxonomy (NCBI): domain Eukaryota; kingdom Metazoa; phylum Arthropoda; class Insecta; order Diptera; family Drosophilidae; genus Drosophila; species Drosophila formosana. Next base: position 1,107,840 of record JAWNOW010000030.1, read on the forward strand.
CAAGGTGAATGCTCTGCTAAATCAAACGTTTAATTGCCTGATGCTAATTGGCAAAATAAAAGGCTTCATCTGAGTTGCTTTGGGTGATTCATGTCACGAGTTTGACAAATATGGAGTGCACTTATTATGCAGCTTTATAGGCTGTCAAGTAAGCGCTTTTATTACTGTTACTTATTCAATTTGAAAACGTACAGAGTAAATGTATAAATATTTGATATTCTCGGAAATCTATGTAGTATCTTTCGCTATACATGTGTCTATAAATCTCCAAGTTGTGTACGAAATGTTTCAATTTGTTTATTATGTTGTTGTGGCGGGTTCTTCAGCCTGTTAATGACGCAAGCGAGCGGAAATATTGGCATTAATGGCAGCCAAGTGCGAGCGAATTGTTTAGATTCAAGATTCTATCAGCTCCCCCGCCAACTATGACTGCGAGAACAGATTCCACGTGCGAAGCCTGACAATGCAACTGGCGAGTTCGCAGCCATTCTATGCAAATAACAAGGTCAACAAATTGCGGGTGCCACTTACCATTAAGATCAAAGTAGGCCAAAGAGGCGGGAACACCTTCGCGCCATCTGGGCAGCGTGACGAACATTCGATTGCGATAGATCTCCAGGCCGAAGGGCAGCACATTGGCCGGCTTGAAGTCGCCCCGCTCGATGGCGGACCAGCGCTCCTCGGGACTGCCATACTTGAAATCCATCTCCCTCCAGCCATAGGCCATGCGCAGATTATCTTTGCCGGCAACGAGGCCCACACAGAGCACAAGTGCGACGGCAGTCAAAGCCCAGCCAGTTGTCATTATAATTCTCTTGTCTAGCTGCAAATAAATGTGAAGATTAGACTCTGACTCTGAATAGCTGTGGGCTGCGGGTAAGCAGCTTCCGTTAAGCCACGACCTTGACATGACCATAAACTAGCAGTGCTATTCATCAACAACATGTTGCTCTCGAGCATCGAATCTATACGTGATGCTGAAGATGCCATTCCAAAACCGAATCGAAGCCAACTCAAGCCGCGCCTCCATTTTGAAAGTTGCCTGGCACTCAACAATATAAATAGACAAGAGTGAGCGACAGTGAAACTATATTATAAACAACTCATATAAATACATTATTTATAGTGTGAGTTATTCAATGGCTTTCAAGTGTCTTTTATCATCATCACCATCACGATCCGTATCACGAAATAGTTTAGCTATAGTTAAGGTCTCTTTCCGCGTAATGTAGGCTAAATATAATGAATACGTGTTTTTTGTTGATTGCAGTTAGGTCACTCAAAAATCTCAATGCTTGTCTCACAGCTTGCCAGGGCCATTGGCTTCGTAATGAATCTGTCTGAGTCGAGCACTTGAGTGAAGCCTGTACTTCAATTTGCACGTCGTAATAATTCTTTTATTTATCATGCGCACGTTCTGGCCAGATTTTAATTTTCTGTCTTTCATTTCTAATTTATTACAGGCATGTTTTTTGTGTGCTTCGCCTTTTCTGGCCTTTTCGTAATGTATTCATTTATTACGGGGAACATTTCAGGTTGTTGGGCCTTGTTTTAGTTTTTAATTAAGTTGATAGCGGCTTTTGTTTGTGTAATAGGTCGGGTTCTTCGCTGTGGCAGTGCGAATCCATTTTAGATTGTGCCTCAATTAGTCACAGGCGACTTTGGCCATTACCTAACTAATTTCGTTGGCCTTATTGGCCTGCTCAGCAGCGCAAAACTGTTCATTGGCTAGTGACGGCGACAATTGAAAGTGAAGGCGTCGCGCAAACGTTGCGGCACAGTTACAGTTTTGGGGCGTGGCAACCGTGCACTAGAGTTCGAGTTGAAGTTATGCAAACGTAGGCGAGTTTGTGTCTTAAGTCTTTTGTTTTGCTAACTGATTTTTTCGTGAATTTGGTTCACTTCAAATGCACATACAAATTGAACTGTTGCTTAACTTGTTTTCTTGGTCAGCACTTCTCGAGTCAATACGCACCTTTCAAAATCACCGAATTGTTTAACAACAAAAACCAAGCACAACCGTCGCCAGCGAGGCTCAAAACGAAACTAAAAGTCAACGCAGCAAATTGCTCACCAATAAAAGCCGAACGCACCCGAAACCGATCTTTCAAGTAGTTCCAGTGGCTCGAACTGTCGCTGAGCGTTCTGCGTTGAGCGTGAGCGTTGTCTTTATAATTCCACTGAACTTGAATTAGTCAGTCCATCATAATTGCTGTAAAGCGTCGTCCCCGCTCTCTTTAACGCCGGGAATTACAAACTTGTTTTGGCGCCTAATAAAATCGCAATTTGAAACCGTTCTCCCACGCCAACTAACGGCAAGTAAATGGTCCCAATGGTAATTTGCCCTCAAAATGTGGCTGCAGTGGGTGGCTGAAAGCTAAAAGAAGCCGGCCCTGCAGTCGACAAGCCCCTGAATTTAGACCCACACCACACTCCATGGCAGCAAAAGGCCTATTGACAACGCTCTCTGACGTAGCTGCAGCTCATGATTGGAACTTGCCCATGCGTCATAAACAATCGAGTTTTGGGTTTTTTTGTTGCCTGCCAGTCATTCTGAGCGTTAGATCTATTAAAAGAAAGCTTCACTCGATGAATAGATATTTCTCCAGATTGTTCCTGAAACCAGAAATTCTTGAAAATAAAATTGCAACACGCTTCCACATTTCTATAGAGTATATTTTATTTAAATTCAATAAATTAATTTAAAATGAAGAGAACAATCAAAACATTAAACTAGAAATATTATCAGTATGCGATTTGGTTTTGTTTTACGTTTAAAAGAATTTAAACAATTGCTTATATAACTTGTTTGTTTGTCGTTTGAATGTTTAAAATGTGTTATGTGTCTGTGTGTTTTGTGTTGTGTTGTCTTGTGTATAATTTCCTTTGTTGTCAATTCTTGATTGGTTTTTTTTTTTTTTTTTTTTTTGAGTAGAAACATTTCTTGTATAAACACTAATTGTAGTATTCTTTTTATATACTTTACAACATTAAAAACTTTTAACATATGCATTTCTTAAAGTTTTGTTTTTGATTTTATGCATTTGCACTAAGTATTAATTGCATTAGCTAAGTAGTTGTGTAATTAATTGTATTAGCAAAAAAAGAATCAAAGAATAAACAATTCGAAAAGTTATCTTAGTTAGTAAATGCAACGAAAGAGTAGAGAAAAACTATCAAAGCATTTAAATGTATCTTAATTTTTTTGTTTTGTATCATAATAAAGCGATTCCTTGAGTCCGACTGAAGGGCGGCTCAATAATCATCATCTTTGGCAAAGGATAAATTAAACTTATTGATTGTTGAACGCACCCCCCACTCCATCGACTCTTAAAGCATTTTCAATATATATTTATCGAATATTTGGGATAAAAAAAACAAATTCGATTAATGTAATTTTATTCACAATTAACACTAAACACAACTCGAAGGGAATTAAAAAACAAACTTCTTGCTTTTGGCGCCTTCGATGCTTAACAATGTTGTGGGCGTGGCCGCCGCCTTCTTCGACTCCTGCAGTGCGGCAACTATTAATGTAATGTGTGAATGGGTGTGTGTGTGTGTGTGTGTGTGTAACAGAAATAGATAGGCATATATGTGTGTGTGTGTGTGTGTGTGTATGTGTACGTCGATATAGATACGAGTTAATTATTGTATTGGGCGCAAGACAAGGACCGAAAAGTCCAACAGTTGTTGTGGCAACTGTGATGTGCTTCGCTGCGGGGCAGTTGTTGTCCAGAGGGGCAAGGTCTTAGAGGGGGGGCGTGGGGTAAGCACATCGCCTGCGCCGTAAGATGGGACAGAAAGAAACGGGAGGGGGGAACATGCAAAGTAGAAGTAAAGATACACATCGATATTGGTGTATTGAGAGAGAGACGCAGGACGCAGGGAACTTTTCGCTCAGCAAAATTAATGTGACACGCTTTCGCCTGGACGAGACAGACATTTACGAATACAATGAATCTAGGTGTGGGTGTCAGTTGTGAGTGTGTGTATGTTAAGTGTGGTATGAGTGTCAAGATCTGCACGTGATCCAGCTACTCGCGTGTCGCCCAGCGCAAGGACAGACTTTGGTGGCTATTCGACAAATCGACAGATATTTCACAAAAAAAAAAAAAAGTACAAATAAATAAATGAAAAGACACCTATGGAAACCATTGAGTCTTTCGATACTTTCTGCAAAAACATCGCGTGCAACTTACTAATTAGTTATTGTATATTTGTTATGCATATTCTATATAAGTATTGTACAGTTTACGGTTAAACAGTTATAGATCAAAAATCAAATGATACAGCATGAAGTATGGACCGTCACCAAGAATAGATCAAAGAACTTCGGTAGAAATTGTGTGTGAGCGTGTATCGAAAGTCAGTAAACTAAATATTTTAATAATATTTAAACTACGAGTACTAAAAAGGCAAACCAAAATGGCGTCCATTGAAATATATTATATATTTACAATTAGCATTCACAATTCGATTTCGATTTGTGAATCGCACTTAACTAGAATTATGCGTAAGTATGTGAATGTTGTTGATAGCCACCAAACAAAAGAAATGAGCGAAGTTCTGTCTGTCCTGCATTGAGGTACTCTCGTCTGAAGCACGCCGTTATAACATCACTTTACGCCCATCGGCAGTCCGAAAGATCAGACCGGACGGGGTAGACGAAGAGCGGATGCGGCGAATATGCCAGACTCGAGAGTCCAACATCAATTTTGCGCTAAACCGACCAGGATGCCACGATTCAACTTCGGCATCAGACCTGGCACAGTTCTTTCACTTGTCATTGCTTACGATTAATACTATATATAATATACATGTATATATAAGTTGATAGGAAGGTATATAGATAGACAAATATATAGGATATATGTATATATGTTAGGTTTATGAGTATGTTGTGTGGGTTTGTTGGGTTGGGGAATCGTTCGTTAATTGGGTTGTGCTACAATTTGACTAGGCCTACTAGACTACACTGGGATTATTTGTATTAAGAGCTGTCCTCTTTTAGACCCTCGCCAGTTTACAATACAAACAAAACTGTGGTGTGAAACAACTTAAGCTAAAGATTTAAATATATGTATGTAAGTATGTAAGTAGGCTAGCTATTAGCCAATAACAAAGCCTGAGCCTGATTGTGTTAAACTGTGTTTTTACTTGTTTTTTTGTTGCTAGGAAGCTGAAGTTTTGAGTCTGTGAACCAATGGAAGAGCGCTACATTAACAGAGGAACCAACTATGTATATATATTTGTTTATAGGTATTTAAGTATATGTAGATCAAATGGGTCAATCAGAAAGTATTATGTACTTACTAACATGTGCGGTACCCTCAACTGAAAACGTTCGTATATATATTTTAAGAGGTCTATTATGTGTAACTAGTTTCTTTAGTTTAGTACGAAATACCATAACCAAATTGTTCAAATTGATAGTTAACAGTAATGATAAAAATAATAGAATATTATGTAGTACATATGAGTTGTATAATAAAAAGAAAATGATGTAGATACCTGATACTGATTGCGGGATGCTCGCATCGAAAGATGCTGACCAAAATCAAATAAATGTACACCAAAAGGAATAATATTGTATAGATTGTTCAGTTAACTTACGAGTGTGCTATTTTGTCGGCTGATGACGAACGAACGAGTAGGCAACGATCGAACGAACGAGTAACGAGTAGCGATTAACGAGTAAGTGAAATATGGCGCTAGTTTTTTGTTTTTGGTTTTGTTGAGGGGGACATTGGGAGGAGAGAAAAACGCACATAGATGCTGTTATATAGGCTACACATATGCATATTGTATGTCGTATAACAGTAGAACAGTTTGTGGAGCATTGCAAAATGGACATAAAAGAAAGACTAAAAAGCTACGCACAGATAACATACGAATTCACACAATAATACAATATATTATATGTTTGCTATATAATTAATATTTGTAATTGCCCGATTCTTACCCAAAGCGTATAGTATTCGTTTCTTTCTGACACTGAAGACATGGCAAAATGGAGAAAGAGAGTAGAGAAAGAGAGAGAGTAGAACAACGTACGTACGTGTTGTTTTGTTTGCTTTGCTTTGCTTTGCTTTGGTTAGAAAATGGATAGGGCGTACTTTAATGTGAGTGATTGGCCCCAGAGCTCTAAATGAAACTAAAATAAAATAAAAATAAAAACGAAATAAAAAAATGTAACGGAAAAAAGAATGTAAACAAAAATACAATATTATTTGTGGTATATATTAGTAAGTTATGAATTATTTGCACTAGTATTGTACAGTTACAGATATATATCTAGGAATATATTTATATCTATGCATATATTGAGATATAGAGAGTGAAAAAGGCGAGATTAAGACGCTACAGAGCAAAGAGAACGTCAGATGAGAAGCGATGCGAGGGGAATAGGGGAGAGACGCTTAGCAGCAATACATACAGGATGTACATATGCCTTGTTATTGTAATGATTAGCGCAGTGTTTGTGTTATGCAAGAAGGCAGAGAATGCACAATACACACAGTAAGAAAAAGAGCCGATTAAAGTTAGTCAAAACACATAAATGACAAATAGAATTTTAGAGAGAACGCGAGAGAGAGAGGAAGATGAAGGAAGAGAAAGTGATGTGAATTTTCGTCAAATAAAACCAAAAGCAAAGATCGGGTGCATATTCAAATGAACTTTTAAGATACTCGATTAACTTTTCTACGCATCGCTGTTAGTGAGTGTGACCCGTTGGTGTGTGAACGGTGAGTGTGTGTGTGGGTGTGCGGTGTCTGTGTATGAGTGTCTCAAAAACTGTTATACATTGAAAGAATAGCTTTTAGAGAATTGCGTAGCTTGAGTATGAAAACTTGCTTGCAGTTGTAGTTGTGATTGCTTTTTGCTGGCAACTTGATGCTGTTGTTGTTCTTGTTGCCGATTTGTTTTTTCCTTTCTGTTCTTTTCCTTTTTAGTTGATTGGTTGATTTGTCGACGCTTATTGCTGCCTCTGGTCTCTCGGTCAATCGTGAAAGAGCAGGGGCAACGGCAGACCCACCAACGAAGGCTGCGGCTGTGGATGCGGATGCGGCAACGTTGTCAATGTGGCCCGCTGAAACGCGCGTGGTTGTGGCTGCGGATGCGTCTGCTGCGGGGGCGCCTGCAAGAGTCCTGGCGCGGCGGGCAGGCATCATCTGAAGCGCGGCTGCATCATCTGCAGCATATTCGGATGCCCGGGCAGCATCACACCCATGCCCGGCATTGGCATCGCTCCAGCATGCAAGCCTGGCAATCCAATCTGCATGGGCAACAAGCCTGTACAAACAAACAACAAATTTAACTACAAGTTTTCGCGCATTTCACAAATACTCACCTGCCGGCATGCCGGGCAACGGGCCAGGGCGCAACATATTGCTGCCAATGAGGGTGCCATGTGGTCCAATGGCAACGGCGCCGGTTCGCAGCTGCATCGGCTGCATGGGCTGCATCAGCTGCATGGGCGTGGGCAGCGGCATCTGCATCGACGATGGGCGTAGAGAAAGAAATACAGAAGAGAGCATGGAAGAGAGCAAAGGATTAATCGTTTTAGTAGCACTCGGGCAGCATTTCGAATAAAATGTGTATATCGAAGCCATTGTACACAAAATTAGCTAATATGTTATTAATTATGTTTTTGTTTTTTGGTTTTTCTTTGTTGGTATTAAGAATATTAATAATAAGTTGGTTTTGCGTACTTATTTCATTAAATGGATAAATTGATGTACTGTGTGTGTACTTGTTTGTTTGTCTGTGTGTGTGTGAGTGTTTGTGTTTAATTGTTGTCGAAACTTTTGCATCGCATTACAATGTTACAATGAGAGAGGTATATATATAGTATATATAGAGAGACATATATTAATAAAGAGAGTAACTTTTCTCTTTTGTTTTTTCGTTTTTTTTTTGTTTAGGTATTTAAATTACAAAACTATCGTAAGAAATAAAATAATATAAATATTGTAAATAAATGTAGATATTATGTAGATAAATTAAATTGTTGTGGTTTAAAAAGAAACGTACTTACAATTCGAAAACTGAACTGACGACGATGAGGGAGAGTTGTGGAGGAGATCGATACAATATACACGATCTCGACCTCTAAAACACTATTGCAAAAGAGTTCTTAATGTGGTTTTTTTTTGCATTTTGCGCATTTTGTAAAATCAACTTAAAACAAATTATTAATAATGATAGATTCAAGTTCAATACATACTTATTATTTGTCTTGAGTTTGGCAAAATTCGCAAATAAAATATGTTTACTAACCGGGCAGGCAAAGTTCCAATTATTCTTTCAAATTTCGAATCATACTTAGCTATTATGGTGGGCGTGGTCGCCATAAGGCGTGAGTATATTAATCATAATTATATATAGATTTATAGCTGTGTGGTTTGGTTAGTAGTGCTAATGGAATAGAGATGAAAATAACAATCGTAAGTCAAACTTAATCATCAGTTGACGATGGGGATTGTTTTTCAGCTCTATTTTCGACAGTTAGAAAGAGGCGAACACGCTAAGAATGGAGCTAATAATTCCCAAATATAGTAGACTAAAGCTGACGCCACCGATTGGAATAATTTTCGTGTTTTTCATTGTTGTTGTAAGCGCATTGTATTGACAGATGATACCAGATTATGTATGTGTTATGTGTTCAGAGAAAATAACTTAAAATGTTAGTCAAGACTTTCCATAGAGGTTGTAAGTAGAACACGTAGTAAGTAGTAGTATACAGTAAGGTATGGGGTATGGTATGTATAGCGAGAGAGAGGAGGATGCTCGAGCACAGAAACTTCAGATGAAACATATACTGTATATTCAAAATGATAATGTTGAGGTAGTTTGTGGAATACGATGTACAATTTACAGATATAGAGAACATTTAGATAAGATAGATGTGAGTGTGTGTGTGTGTGGGTGTCTTTGTTGTATGCGTGTGTGTCTGTGTGTGGGTTGAAAGAGATATCAATAGTCATATACAAATAGATATATAGATATATTTATGTTATATATGTATTCAATGCTTTGTAGTGGTGTAGTTTTCGAGTGTGGATATGAATTAATCAATCAACCAACCAATCAATCAATCATTAACCAACCAACGCAGCAACCATTACGACAAGTTCAAAGTAATTTTAATAGAATTAATTATACAAAATGTACTTACATGGCTTGCATTAGTTAACAACTCTCGACATTACGTTACGTTTAACGAGAACGTTAATGCGCTTGCAAGGCAAAGTACGTACTATGGGAACTTTCTTTGTGTTTGTGTTTGTTTTTCGTTTGCATTACCATTATCACTATTATTCATATATTCGATTATCGATCACTGAGGATCGGGGAAACGAGTTACGGGATTCGGGGATGGACAGTTGGAACGGGTAAATTATGGGATGAATTAGGTTAGTAAATGTAGATAGAAGAATGCATGTTGTGGTGGATAGCGGAGTGGTGGGTGGTGTTGTTGTTGGTGGTTGGCTTTTTGGAGGAACTTGCTTAGACTACTACGAGTAATACTTGCATAGTAAGAAGAGTACAGTAAATTGTACGTAGTACGAGTACGATTACGATTACGAGTATTGTATACATATCAATATTATAATGGAATTTTGGCATTTACTTATCTTTCGTAATTCGCGCTTGCATATTTGGGCTACTTATGGTTTTTTTTTTTGTTATAGATATATGGAAAGTGAAGTGTACAAAAATACATACTGTAGTATATAACTGTTTCTCGGCCCTGCAACTGGCAACTTGTTTATCAACACTCAACTGTACTGCACTGCAATTGTAATGTTAACTTTTAATTTTGTTACTGCAACATATTAGATTCAATTCAGTTTGGTTTCTCATTTCTTTTTGGTTTTTGTTTGCTTATTACATATAAAAAGTAGATGGACATTGTGCTGGAGCTTGAGTAGTTCATTGATGGTGTATGGATAAAGTAGATTAAAAAACCCCAAAGTAAGTCTAAATGATTTGCATACGACAAAGCAACTGGCCGACAACAGCTGCGACTTTTTCAAGACAAGTTTAAATCCCATAATAGATGAAAGTGAGTTGGGAATAAAGGTTAAGCTATGGTGAGTGAATGAATTGATGCCCCCAAAAATATAATACATTTTAAACTATTTGTTGTCCCTCAGTTGTCTGGAACACTGATAGAACTCTAAGCTATGTCCAGTTATCTACAAATGAATGCATTTATATGATCATTGGATGGATTGAGATGAGAACTACACTGGGGTTGGATATATAACGATATCTATAGCAGATACTAGCCCCTAACTTACCCCCAACAAACATTCTGAATGCTTTTGGGTGTAAATAATAGTTTGGCACGTTAACAACCATTTCAAATAGTTACTGATTGAGATTCGGCATTCGGAATTTTTTGACAAATTGCAAAAATATGTCGTTGTCATTGTCGTTGTTATTGTTATTGTTGTAGTTGTTGGCAGCGAACGCTGTGCAGCACTGCGGCCACTGTTAGACACTTACCATGCCCAGGCCAGCGGCAGCGGCAGCGGCCGCCGCTGCAGCTGCACCAGGATTGTTCGGTTGCCGCGCCGCCTGCAGACGTTGCAGCATCACGGCACGATTCAGCTCTTCCAGTTGCTTGGCTTGTTGATGCTGCTGCTGCTGTTGTTGCTGTTGCACGTGCTGCTGTTGCTGTTGTTGTTGTTGCTGATGTTGCTGTTGTGCCGCCTGCTGTTGCTGCTGCTGCTGGGCGGCAACAACCTGCGCCACCTGAGCCGCCTGCACCTGAGCCTGCATGTGCTGAGCATGCGCAGCATGAACCTGTGCCACCTGTGCAGCCTGTGCATGCGCCTGCGCCACGGCCACCAGGGCAGCGGTCTGTAAATAGATTGATTGTGGAAGCAATGTAAACAAAAGGGTCTCGTGTGGAGTGTTATGTCTTTTTCTCGATTTTAATATCTTTGCAAATTCGAAATGCGCACTCGCCGAAGAACTGCAGCAAGTGACCTTTTGTGTATTTGTTTGCTGTTGCTTAAAATTTGAAAATCATAAAAGACTCTTGACGAGTTGTTTTTTTTTTTGTGGTAAATTGAAAGCCGTCGTTCAGTTTTTGTTGCCATTAATTTGCTTGTTTAATTAAAAAATTGTACAGACATATATCATACTATATGCTAAGGTTTATCTTTTTGTTTTGTTTTGTATGTTTTTCTCATCTTTTTTTTTTTTTTTGTTTTGTATAACTCTTCCGTAATCCATTTTGTCGGCCGTTTTGTGGTCGTGCACGCATTCTTCGAAATTGCAAAAATAATTGAACCAAAAGTCTCTTCATAATCGGTACAAATTAAAAAACTATAGAATGTCCAGCTTTGTGGTTGCGTGGATAAAATGGAATTCATAAACAAATGCGAAACAACAAACGCGTTAACCACGACACAGTCTCAGTAAAAAATTGGCAGATCTCTATCTGAATTGTTCATAATATGCTTTGCAGTTGCAACCAAAGCCATTGCAACTGCAACTATGTTATATTTGTATGCTGAATATTAAATTTATGTATGTGCAATTGAGTTGTGTTTAGTTTGTTAAGTGTCTTTTTGTACAGGTCAAAGTCAAGCGTCCGATGTCAGTTACTGTGTCTGTGTGCGTTACGTCTGAGAGTCTGCTCATTTATATTGACTATGGTTTCTATAACTATGATAAGAACTCACTTCCTGTGCCTTGGAGATCGCTGTGCTCACAGCGATTGCGTTCGCGGCGGCAGCAGCGGCTGCGCTGCCCGTTGGCGAGATGCCCGAGAGCGAAGGCGGCGGCGGAGTCGCTGGCATCGATGAGGCAGTACTGCCTCCGCCACTATTGTTGCCACCACCAGTATTATTGTTGCCACCACCATTATTGCTCCTCGGACTGTTTGTTCTGGGTCCCGCAGCGATGGTTGCCAATGCAATGGCTAGACGCGCCTGGTACTTGGGTTGTCGTGCTCGCAACTCCTCCAGACTCGCGTCTTCTGCCGGATGCATTATCTTTGTGCTTACGGCGGCCACAACGCCGCCACCAGCTGCATTGCCGCTCGCATTCGCCGCATGCGGCAGTCGTCCCTGTTGATGCGGATCTGGTGCAGTCAACGGCGCCGCATTCGACGTCGCAACACCAGCATTATTGGTGGTGGGTGGAGCACTTATGGTGGCGTTGCTGCAAATCCAAATAAATGCAATTACAATCGTAAATCTATTTATATAAACTGCATACCTATAAGCCGGAAACGTGGGTTTCTGATGCGCCATGGCAGCGGCATGCTGCTGATGCTGATGCACTGCGGCAGCCGCCGCGGCCGCTGATGTGGTCGCCATAGCTGGGAATATGGGACGCGGTGGCATCATGTGAGGCATCATTGGCATTGGGTATGGAGGTAAGGGCGGCATATGCTGCATCTGTTGCATCATGCTCATGCCATACTGTCCCAGCATGTGAGGCGGCATCATGTTGGGTGGCATCATCATGGGCGGCGGCACTGACATGGGATCTACCAAGCGCAATAAACATTATAAATACGAAGTAACGAAGATCATTCCGTTTGGGTTGCTCACATTCAACTTTCTTCTTGGCAGCCGGCTCATCGTCATCCGAATCGGACTTGCCACCATTCTTTTGCCGCTCGTGATCACGCAGATCCTCCGCTGGAATGCCGTCCATGCCAAAGATTTCGATTTCGATGTTGGAGCGATTGGGCAGCGAATTTGGCACTTTGTCCACCGTCTCCTTGTGCACCTGCATACAGTGAATGGATAGTCCCGGTCCCGTGTACAACTTCTTGTGGCAGATGTGGCATTTGAAATGTTTCGCCTTTTGATGCTGCACCAGAATTTTCTCGTCATCGAACTCACGATTGCAGTACCTAAGTAGTTTAGATTTTGGGTTAAGGAAACAACAAAAGATGCGACACTCGACATTATATAAATGCGCAAGTGTGTGGGTGTGTGTAGGTGTGTAGATACAAATTGTAATGAGACTCGCAGCAAGCAAGCGACTAGCACACGTAAAAAGTCGACCACGACGGCGGCTGAAAAGAATATTTTTCATTTGTTTTGTTTGAAAAGGATACCAGCACCAGGGCTTCGAAGCCTTCTTCTTTTTGCGACCCATTGTCTGAACTTTGTTTTAAGTACACGCACTTGACGGGAAGGTCAATATAAAACTATAAAAATACAAGTTTTCTTTTGCTAAAAAAAAACACACACACTTCCCAAGCGTCGTGTCGGTATCGTGAGAAAACAAAATGGAGTGTGCAGCGTGACCGTATCCCAAATTCCTAAGAGATACCCCAGTATCTACAAAGCGGTCACACCGTAATGCAATCGATAATATATTGCCTAGCAGCGCATCTCCGATAGCAAGTTTGACGATACTATCTGTAAATGTTCACTGAATTGTTATCGATATGCGCACTTATCGATAAGCCAGCATTGCAGTGTGTCGTTTTGTGAAACCGGCAAATAATTTGTTGAAAATGGCTGATAAAAAGGTAAATTTAACAAAATATATTAAGTTAAACGTGTGTGCACTTATAAACCACCAACTAGACAGGCGGCAACAACGATGGCAACAAAGAGAAGCGCCGCAAAGAGTCCATTCTGGATCTGTCCAAATACCTGGAGAAACAAATCCGCGTCAAATTCGCCGGCGGGCGCGAGGCATCTGGAATATTGAAAGGCTACGATGCGCTGCTCAATCTGGTGCTGGACAACACAGTGGAGTACTTGCGCGACTCCGACGAGCCCTACAAGCTGACGGAGGACTCCACGCGCAGTCTCGGTTTAGTGGTTTGCCGAGGCACCGCCTTGGTGTTGATCTGTCCACAGGACGGCGTGGAAAGCATTGCAAATCCCTTTATAACGCAATAGGAGTGGATGTGGAGGGTGCTTGTCATGTCTAGGCTAAGGTACAAAGATTACGAAAACTCAAAGTCGGTTTGCATACATTTTAAATATTAATTGAAATACATAAATACAACTTACAAATTAAAACTAACTTCACACTACCAAGCTATTCTAGACCAAACTCATTGCGTATCCAGGGATACTGTGCAGGGCACTCCATGCATGTGTAGAAATAGCGATCCTCCTGCAGCACACGACTACGCACCTTGCACACATTGGGCATTTGGCAGACTTGCTCATGCGGCTCCAGCTGCTTGGGCTGGCAAGCCCAGGGCTGAAATTGATGCAGTTGGTTGCTGGGCGTCGGCTGACGCATCCATTGAATGGCCTGCTGATTGGTCACAAAGTACACATCTGGTAGCTTTTGCATGTCGTCAAGGAATCTCTGCAGAAAATATTTTTATAACCAAGCCAAGAATTATGATCGTGTAGCTCACCAGAAATGCATTCAGATAGTCGACCTTCTTGAACCATGTCGAGTGGAAATAGAGTCCGAATGGTGCGCGATTGCTGAGATAATGACGCTTGAAATTGTATGTGAGCATGCGATAAATATCTTCGCCCGTCAAGTGCGGCGGACAACTGTCCACCATGTTGCAAGTGTATTCGCCTGCTTCCAGCTGATTCATGACCAGCTCCCAGATGCCGGGATAGCTGCGAGTGGGGCAATTTTGATTAGCACCCAGGCAACTGTGCGGCATCTTGTAGTCCAAAGTGTACGGCCAGAGCGGTGGATTCGAGTGTGGCGCCACCATCGACGCATCGTAGACAAAGCCAAACTCCTTCATCATCAGAAACTGACGATTCCAGCCAACGCGCAGGAAAGGAACACGCATGCCGCGAATCTCTTCCATGCGCACGCCGGCAAACTTATTCACTATATTTGCCTGCCCCACCATCTCATCGAACCAATCCTCAATGGTAGCGTTCTTGGACCACCAAAGTTCCGGGCCGCGATGTCTACAAAGAGAAGCTGTCAATTTTCAAAATACTTAAAAGGACTTTCGAGGGAACGCTTACGTCACGGAGTGCACGGCAATCTCGTGGCCATCGTTCCACAGTTTCTGCACATATTGATAGTTGATGAACGGATGCGACACGTAGAAGGTGCTTCGAATGGGACAACCATTGGGATTCCGACGGCTCTGCGTGAACAGCACCTTGGAGAATAGCTCCCAATTGTCATGGTTGATGGCGTCGTCGAACGTTAGCAGTATCATCTGCGGCACAGTCTGCGCTAGAAGATTGCCGGGTATCTGCGTGCCATCTTTGGAGCAGTGGCAATGCGGTAGCTGGCATTTGCGTGGATCACACGAACCCGCAGCATTGGGATCATGTTCCATGTCGCACCAGCCCTCATCGGAGCCATCGGGACAATCGACTGAGCCATCGCAGAAGTAATCCTGTGGCAGGCAGGTGCCATCGGCGCAGCCCAGGTGCGTCTGATCCGCACAATCGGCCATCTCGAGCAGCGGCTTTGGGGCTGGTGTCTCGGCTGTGATGTCACAATTATCCACATTGGCTTTGAAGTCGCAAATTTGGCGCACGACATCGAACAACAAACCCTCGGAGCACTTGAATTCAAAGACTTCGCCGTCTAGACAGAGGAAATACTTGGCGCACTCGCTGTTCGTCCAAATCTTGTGCACCGGTCGCTGGGCATTGCGATAGAAGCGTGCGTCTTGCATGCAACTGACTGCGGAGCTGGAGCGACGATGTCGACTATGATTGTGATTGTGATGATTGCCAGTTGTGGCATTGTCTGCAATGCAGGTCGTGAGACAGTTTTGTATTTATTCATATGTCTGTAATTTGCTGGCAATACTAATTAATACGTTGACCCAAAAAAGACGACGACAACAACGACTGCGCACGTTCAACCACTGGACTTTTTGGGCTGCTCGATGTTGCAACACCGTCTTGATCACGCAGTCAATGTGGCAGTGGCGCCACGCTTGGAGGGGGAAGCTATTGAAATGACTGCTCAGCGTTGACAACTGTTAGTTTTTAAATATAATTTTTCAGACTACTTTTAAGTTGCTTTCCCAAGCTATTGACTACGCCTCTGGGTGGCATGCCTCTACTTTGGTGGTAGCCAAGTCAATTGCTGCGTTTGCAACACGATTTCGCAGCCCCCAAAGCTAGAGCAGATCGAGTCGAGACTCGTAAGAGATTGTTGGGCAAGCGAATGCGTGTGTGTAAAATGCAAGATGCGATCTCATAGATTTATCATGGCATCATCAGCAAAGTGTGCGTGCTGAGTGTGTTTGTGTCTGTGTGTGTGTGTGGCAGCTGCAGCGTTTAGAAAGTAACTTTGTGGCAGGCTGGGAAGTTGGTGGAACGAGCTGTTGAAGGGAGGTCAGGAAAATTTCAGCAACTGTCATTGGGGTTCAATGCACAGTCGCTGGCCTGCTGGCGGCTGGCTCGCTTTATATTATATAACAAACAGATCAACAACTTTCACACCCAAAGACACGCACACACACATAGAAGACACACACGTACAAAGAGTCAGGTAGTAAAATTGGGTGTCAAACAAAAGCGAGGAGAAATTACCAATGCTTGAAGCATCCGACGACGACGACATAATCGCTAGCATGGCCAACATGGCAACAACAACAAACAGGGCCAAGGGGCGTGTGTTAGACCACGAGTAGCTGCCTCCATAACGGTATCGTTTGTAATCCTCTGCGGCGGCATTAACAGCAGCAGCGGAAGCGACGACCTTGACTGTGAAACAAGTTTGCCCATTTGAATTTTCCCTGGAGTCAAACATTTTCAGCTGCTTTCCAGTTTGTGCCTCGAAAATAAAACCGGCGCGTTCACGATTTTTACTTTGCGCGTTATAATTTTTGGTGGCGCTTTTGCAGTGACCGTTGCTGAAGACCGAGACAAACTGAAGTCGCTGGAGCGCCCGACTTGGCCATTTATACTGCATATAAGCGAATATCTTGCGCCCGGCTGGAGAGGGAGAAAGCGCTCTCGACGAGAGCGGGCAAAACTGATGCACTTGTTGCTCTTTTTCTTAACTGCTTTCAATTAATAAACAAATAACTAAGCATTAAACAAGTTCTTATTTTCGATTGTTCGAGAATTGACAATTGAAACTCACTAATTTGATAAAACTATTGAATTTAATTTAGTAATTAAATGTGTATTTAAAATGTAATTTATTGCATTTCCTCGCCGACAACAAATCTGTAAAATGTTATTTATTATTTTCTTTGAATTCATAAATATAAATAAAACAATTTACTATTGCAAGTTACTCTGATTTTCATAGCTAATTTTTGTAATTATTAAATTAATATTAACTAAAATATTATTTTTAACGTAAATATCATAATTAAAATACAAAGAGCAGGTTAAATAACTGTATATACATACATATGTATGTATAAACATCTTGAAAATTGTTGTCATATTTTGTTACTAAATATATTTTATAAATGGCATTTACTTCAATGCCAAAAATAATTATATTTCAATTCAGAAATATTTAAAATTTTTTGTGTTTTCCGAAACTTGTCAATTGCACCTCGCAAATATTAAATAATATATCAATATCTCCAATGTAGCCAATGATATAAATGTCATGTTTGCACATATTAATAGGGTTGCCAGCAACAATAATAATATGGTTAGTATCATTATTGCCTCATCAGAGATTGTTTAAATTATTCCAATATTTGAATTTGCCATTTAAATTTGACAACGCGCAACGGTTATTCAAAAATTGGCGCTGCCAACTTGTTCAAAACTCGGCGAGTTTTAGTACCAAAGCAGGCCGCCAGAGCCGCGCGACATCGCATGCAACCGTGCGCAAGCGTCATATTTTATTTTAGCGCCAGGAGACCAAGAGCTGTTTTAAGGATTTTAAATATATATTCGTGAAATTTAAACAACTAATCTGTTGTGGCAATGCGCCCCAGCCTGGGAACACCGCAGGCGCGTGGCGCCGTGCGCCAACTGACGCAGCTCCAGCAGCAAAAGGCGCAACAAGAAGCCGCCGACGCCGCCGCCTTGGACGCCTTGGACGAAGCGCTTATCTTCGACGATGAGGAGGGCGGCACACGCATTGGCGACATCTACATACCGCCTCCGGTGCCGCCGCACTGCTCCATGGAGAGCGTCGGCCCGCGGCTGATCATCAAGCGCATCGTCAACTACAATTTCAAGAGCTATGCGGGGGAAGTGGATTTGGGGCCATTCCATCATTCGTTCACCGCCATCATCGGGCCCAATGGCAGTGGAAAGAGCAATGTGATTGACTCCATGATGTTCGTCTTTGGCTGCCGTGCGAATCGCATTCGCTGCAAGAAACTCTCCACGCTTATACACAACTCCAAGAATTTTCCCAATCTCAATAGCTGCTCGGTCGCCGTCCATTTTGAGCTGGTCGTGGACAAACCAGACGGCAGCTCTGAGACTGTGCCACAATCCCAGTTTATTGTGCAGCGCACCGCAATGTCGGACAACTCGTCGTACTATCAGATTGACAAGCAGC
The DNA here is from genome assembly GCA_035045625.1 of Drosophila formosana. Taxonomy (NCBI): domain Eukaryota; kingdom Metazoa; phylum Arthropoda; class Insecta; order Diptera; family Drosophilidae; genus Drosophila; species Drosophila formosana. The sequence continues at coordinate 1,126,278 of JAWNOW010000030.1, forward strand.
GGGCGCAGCTCAAGGATGTAGCCAAGCTGCTGAAGAAGCATCACATTGACCTCGAGCACAATCGGTTCCTCATCCTGCAGGGCGAGGTGGAGTCCATTGCCATGATGAAGACCAAAGGGCAAAACGAGAACGAAACTGGCATGCTCGAGTATCTGGAGGACATCATTGGCACCCAACGCTACATTCGTCCACTCCAGCAGATCAATCAGCGTGTGGATCAGTTGACCGATGATCGTACCGAGAAGCACAATCGGTGCAAGTTGGCGGAGCGTGAGATGAAGGATCTGGAGCAACCCTACAATGAGGCCGTTGAGTATTTGCGCAAGGAGAACGATCTGATGCGCACCAAGAACTGGGTCACCCAGAAATACATAAGCATTAAGCGGCAGAAGCTGGAGCAGTACACCAAGGAACACGAGAACTGCAGAGTGGAGCTACAAACGCACGACGAAGGCACCGAAGCGCTCAAAAAGGAGCGTGCCGAGAAGGAGCTGATCATACGCAAGGAAATTGAGTGAGTAGTAAAGAGAGGACTCTTAAGATTGCTTAGCTAATGATTCGTTTGTCACCTGGCAGAGCTTACGAGGCGCTCGTCAAGCAGCGCGAGGACATCAAGAAGCAGCTGGTGACAGCCGAGCGCAGCTACACCGAAGTCCAGAGCGCCATGGAGAACACAAACAAGCAGCGCAAGAAGGACAAAACACAAATCGAGAAGAACCAACAAGAGCTCGACGAGCTGCACAAGTTGCCAGAGAAGAATCAGAAGGAAATCAAAGACTCTGAGCATAAAATGCAACGTTTGGAGCAGGACAAGCTGAAGCAAAGCGAGCAGCTTGAGAAAAAGCTGGCGGAACTCAAAGTGCTGTCGGAGCCTCTAACAGAGCAGCGTTTAAAGTACAGCGATGAGCTGATTGGACTCAAAGAGGCGGTCAATGTGGCCAAAGAGTCATTGACGCTGCACGAATCGAAGCTGAAGATTCTCAAGCAGGCGGAGACGACAGAGGCGCGTAAATTTGAAACGCTTAAGAGCTCCTTTGAGGAATCTGAGAAAAATCTGGAAGGTATGCGCACAAAGTTGCAGGAGCTGAGCGTTCAGCTGCCCGACATACAGCAGGAGATGGTCACCAAAGCAGCAGAGATCGACAAGCTGTGTAAGGAGGAGCGCAACATGGCACTACAGTGTCGCAAGCTGCGTGACGAGGTAAACAATTGAGACCCTAAAAGTAAATTCAATTATCTAAAGTTTATTTCCTTGACAGATTAATGAACGCTCCTCCAACATGCAAGCGCAGCGCTCCAACGATGCTGTTTTAAACTTTCTGATGCGCATGAAGGCAGAGGGCAAAATTCCAGGCTTATTGGGTCGCCTCGGCGATTTGGGTGGCATTGATGCGAAGTACGATATTGCCATTTCAACGGCTTGCGGACGCCTGGACAACATTGTGACAGACAACTATGACACGGCAACGGCGGCCATCAAGGCGCTGAAGCAGCACAATGTGGGACGCGCTAACTTTATACCGCTGAATCGCATGGAGCACTGGCGCAACAAAGCGTATCCCATACAAACGTAAGCTTGTTCTATATATATAAGAATAGGTTTCTAAAAAATTCCAACTATAAAATATAGTATATTAAAAATGTTAGCATGTATTTCTACCAGTGCTTAGCACAGACACGAATCTGTTGTAGCTTTCAAGCTTCGAAATTTTCCGATGTTCTTTCTTAGCAATTCTGGTTTACTGCTTAGTTTACGAAATTTGATATTCTCACTCTAACTATCCAAAATTGTATATTAAATGTGTAAATTTTAACCACGAAGACACAAATCAGTTGCAGCTTGCAAACATTAACCATTTGAAATATCCACTCCACAGTCCTGGCAACGTGCCGCGTCTCTATGATTTGGTGCGCGTGGAAGATGAGCGTGTAAAGACCGCTTTTTACATGGCATTGCGCAACACTCTGGTTGCCGATGATCTGGAGCAGGGATCGCGCATTGCCTATGGCCGCGATCGCTTTCGTGTGGTGACACTGCGCGGCGAGATCATCGAGCAGACGGGCACCATGTCTGGCGGTGGCAATCGCCCGATACGCGGCAAAATGGCCACCGAGGTGCGTACCAAGACAGCCGAGTCTGCAGACAATTCGAACTGCTCACAAAAGGATCTGGAGGACATGCAGCAGCAGGCGGAGGAGCTGCAGTCGCGCATCAACTATTGCCAGGAGCAGCAAGGACGTCTGGAGCGTGACCAACAAACGCTGCAAGCGAATCTGCAGCGTGGCGAGTCGGAGCAGAAGCGATTGGGAGTGAGCATCAAATCGCTGGAGCAGCAAATGGCCAGCAACCAGAAGCAGGTGGAAGCGCAGCGCAAAAAGATGTTGGCTACCACAACGGATGCGGCCGCAGTGCAGCAGCACCAAGCGAAAATAGAGACGGCCAAAGAGGAGCTGACAGAGCACGAGGAGAAGGAGCAGGCCATGAGTGAAAAGATTAAGAAAGTGCAGCAGGAATACGATGCGTTGCGCTCGGATAACGTGAAACCGCTGGAGGCGCAGCTCAAGAAGACCACAAATCAGTACGACAAACTGTCTGCGAATGTACGTTCTTTGACCGTTGCATTGACCACGGCACAGCGCAGCATTGAGCGGCTGGAGAAGAACAACGGCAATCTGCAGGAGAATATCAAGCAGGCCGAGGACAAGTTGCGTGCACTGAGCGAGGAGCGTCAGCAATGCCAGGAGCGCAAGGAGCAGCTGGAAAAACAGGTCGAGGAGGCCGAAGAGTCCATTGGCAGCGCCAAGTCGCAATCGTCTGACATCAAGAAAGAGATTGATCAGTTGAACAAGCGGGAGAATCAACGCAACATGGAACGAATTGAGTTGGACACCAAAATGCAGGCGGCAGCAGCCAAAATGAACGAGGTCAAGGCGGATATTCCACGCTGGCAGCAGCAACTAAAGCCGCTCAAGCTCAACGAGATTCCCGGCGAAACAGAGCCGCCAGCGCCGCTTGCCACGCTAACTGAAGAGGAACTGGAGGCGGAGAGCTTGGAAGATATGCAGTATAAGCAAACGCTGCTCGAGGAGCAGCTGAAAAAGAAACCCAATTTGGGCTTCATCAAGGAGTTCACAGACAAGCGGCTGGTCTATCTGGATCGGGTGCGTGTGCTCGAGGACATCACCTCGAAGCGTAACGAGATGCGTGACAAGTATGAAGAGGTGCGCAAGCGACGCTACACAGAGTTCATGGAGGGGTTCAACATCATCACACGCAAACTGAAGGAAATGTATCGCATGATTACGTTGGGCGGCGATGCGGATCTTGAACTCGTCGACTCCATGGATCCCTTCACCGAGGGCGTGCAGTTCACGGTGCGTCCTCCGAAGAAGAGCTGGAAATACATCTCGAATTTGTCTGGAGGCGAAAAGACACTCTCCTCGCTGGCTCTGGTCTTTGCCTTGCACTACTATAAGCCATCGCCTTTGTACTTCATGGATGAGATTGATGCAGCACTGGACTTTAAAAACGTCTCCATAGTGGGACATTATATCAAGGTAAAGTGCGAGTCAAGTAATTGTTTATAGAACCTCTTTTAATCTGTCTACTTTCTAGGAACGCACCAAGAATGCGCAGTTTATTATTGTCTCGCTGCGCGTTAACATGTTTGAATTGTCGAACTATTTAGTTGGCATCTATAAAGTAGACGACTGCACGGATTCCGTGACCCTCGTGAATCATCCACCTGAGCCGATGCCACCCGCAACGCAGCCACAACTTATGGTCACCCAGCCGCCTTCGGAGGACTCCGTGCGCATTACCATCAATGGGGAGAATCAAACGCAAATGCAGAAGCAGCTGATCAACGAGTTCTCCCGACTGTGCGGCAGAGATACAACGTTTGCACCAACCGTGGAGAGCACGGTGATCTCTCCGTTAACAAGGGGAACGATCAACGAATCCAGCATGCAGAGTCCGCCTCGCTCGTCAGCTATGAATGTGTTGTCATAAGAGACGCGTATCACATACATATTATCGTGAAATACAAATTTACTTTTAATTAATAGTACAAAATCCCATAATAATCATTAACAATAATAATAATAAAGAACTATGTTAAAAGCTGGCCATGATTTTGCTGCAGATGCTGGCCAACGCTTCTGTGGTTTCATTTCGCATGGCTGTTATGTCCTCGCCTGAATCGCAAGCTCGCGTCACCAGCGGATCCAGAGGCAATGATCCCAACAGCGGCACTTCCATCTCGGCACACATCGCAGCGGCGCCACCAGTTTTGGCTGGGAAGATGTCGGCGCTGTTGCCGCAATGGCCGCAGCGAAAGCTGCTCATGTTCTCGACGACGCCCAATATGGGAATGCGCTGCTTCTTGCAGAAATTGATTTCCTTGCGCACGTCCAACAGCGCAACCTCCTGTGGCGTCGTCACAATGATAGCGCTCAGCGATGCAGGCGCATTGTCGTCGCGCAGATAGCTGACAACGGACAGATGCTCATCCGATGTGCCGGGCGGTGTATCCAGCAGCAGCAGATCCAAGTTGCCCCAATCTACCTCGCTGAGGAACTGGCGAATCATGCCATTCTTTTTGGGACCACGCCAAATGATGGCATCGTCCACTGAGCCGAGCAGAAAGCCGATCGACATGAGGCAGACATTATCATCGATGCCCACCGGTGACCAGCCAGAGCCAGATTGATGCACATTCTCGCCTAGAGCGCCCAGCAGTCGTGGCTGCGACGGCCCGCAAATATCAATGTCCAGTACTCCAAAGTTGTTGTCTGGGCAGCTGCGAGCCAGGTAGCGTGTCAGCAATGTGGTCACTGTGCTCTTGCCCACACCTCCCTTACCGGACAGTATCAGCAGCTTGTGCTTCACATCCTTCATGGCAGCCGCAACCAGCGCCTTGCCGGGATCTTCGAGTTTCTTGCTGGGATCACTGCATATGCTCTGGTTAGGACAGCCGGCGCAGGCGCTCACCCGGCCGGCCTGTTCGCTCTCCACACCAGGGCAGTGCTCGGGCGGCGCTTCCATATTTATTTCTATATTAAACTCGCGTTGTGAAATCCAAAATAACAAGCGCAACTCGACTGCGCTGATAAGACGTTCCTGTTAACGTTTGTGGTGAATGGAAAAAGTCTGCTGTTCGCAGCGATTGATCGATTGCTTGGCGACGTATATCGATAGTTAATATCAAGTGGACTCAATTTAATTATTTGCAGATTTTTTTAAAAGCCAGCTTTTTTGTTATAACAAAAAATGCAGAAATGTTCTAGTCGGTATCTAGATTTTTTATGAAAACCACAAATAATAAGCTGTTTAAAATGAAAATATACCAATATACCAGAATGCAACTCCTCGGCGGTACAAAGTATATTTCACATAATTTAGCATTGGTAAATAATCTTAATATATTTAAGTTTTTTTCAAGATCACTGATGTTTCTGCAACTCTAGCGCATTATTTGCACAGTTTTTAAATGAGCCAGGACAATGTCGATTTTTGTTGTACCAAAAATCCAAGTAATTTTATTTCATCGTAATGCTGCATTTAAAATGCTCAAAATTAGATCCATGGCCAAACACTTAACTAGCGGCATTATAATCAGCCAAGCTCTTGGCGCTGATTGGATCCAACTGGCGAACGCCGGAGCTGTCGACGACCGCAACATTAAAGTTCTTCAGGTTGACAATCAAACGCTTCTGAATCTCCAAAACACACTTCTTCAGCACATCGTAGGCCTCCTCCTGCGAGATGTTGGGATGCCAATAGCGATCGAAGATGCTGGAGCAGAACATACTGCCGTAGCCATGACCGGCATAATTTATGGACTGGGCAGACGCCAGATAGTCGATGAAAGTCAGCTCGGGGCCTTCGACGGGATCGTAACTGAAAATTGATAAATCCATTTATCAATATGCATCAATATAATATAAAAGATGTCTGTGATGCTCACCCAGCGACAAACATAAACACTTGGTATCTTGTGCGGCTGCGAAGACTTTCGGCTAGATTCTTGCGCGTGAAATGTGCCGCAGAACGAGGACTTAAGTCGTAGCCGTTGCGCATCTTGTAGAGTGCAATGTTTTTGGCGATGAACTCGGTGAACTGCTCAGTGTCGCCGGACTCGCCGACTGTTGAAATCAACAAGTTATCCGCAACCTTATGGATCTTGTTCTCATCTAATCCGAGATTGGTGCAAAAATGTTAGTCTCTGAACCCGGTGTAAGCGAAATTTTCGATTTACCTTCTTTCATAACGATTACGGAATTTGCGTGGGTTGTGTCTGCGGCTAGCATAACGAAATCAGGTCCCTTAATACCCAGAAGAGTTTCCATTTTACAATTGTGATATTTATTTTACTTTTGCTGATTGTTAGGATGACTTGATTAAATTTCTAGCAGTAGCTGTCTCACGGCTTGCTGTGGCGGTCGGGTGATAGGTTTTGATAGCTTGTTAATTTATCGCCAGTGCAACCCTATGCAATAGCAATAGTTTGTTAAACGATATATAGGTTAGTGTTACCGCAACAAACTTATTGAAAGTGCTGCCTATTTGAATATTCCAGCTCATCATGATGCTAAAATCGTGCAGGAATTATGAGCTGTAAGAGGATAATTCACTTTCAATAAATTCGGTGAAAAAAAAGTGTTTCAATAAAAAATATATCGAATAGCACAGAGGCCCAACAAGATTTGCGACATTTTTGGTATTTGGAGGAAAACTAGATTACATATTGTAAAATTTAGTTGGCGATCATTTTTCCATCATATACATAATTATTATTGAATACTTGTCCTTACTCGTTTCTTTAAAAAATCAAATTGCGCCTTTTTGATATAGCTTCATTTGGAAAATTGCACCATTAGCGATATCGTGTGACCAGGTTTGTGATTTCACACTTTTGTGAATGCAGTATATATCGTGAATTTTTGTAGTGGACTGGTATATTTTGAAATTCGACTTGCGGTCACACTGTACCCATCTCTACATTTTAGTCTTTCCTTCGTATTTTACTTCGTGTCGTCGTCGCTTTTGTGAACAAAAAAATACGAGAAAAGTTGTTAAACGCAACGAAATTTTGCTTCAGCATTTTGGGCAAAATTTCAAGAAAATAGTGCAACACATAGCTAGCAACTCACTGCAATTATTTTTTTGTACCCCCGTCGTATACAAAAGCCGTCAAAATTGAGTCGACAAAGATTGACGAGACTTTTCCTTCCACAACTGCTATGGAGGATAAAGCAACAACAAAAGATCTAGATCAATGGATTGAGCAGCTGAACGAATGCAATCAATTGACAGAAACACAAGTTCGCACCCTCTGCGATAAGGTAAGGAGTCGTCAGCTTCGCCCTTATTCCCCCAGTAAAAATAAGATTTAAAAATAATTTCCATCATCATCGCTTCGCTTCTGTGTGTGCCTCTCGGCTCTCGAGCACTAAATTTGCAAATGGTTGCGTGCTATATGGTCTCGCTCACACTCACACTTATTAGGCCTCGGCTTTGGCTCATGAATCATGATGCGCTGCTGTTTTTTCTGCTCTGTTCGCAGTAGCGGCTGGTGGCGTCGCCATATTGGAATATTGGTAAATTCCAACAGCCAAGCGCCGCTATGCCCGCCGTCTGTGCAAGCGAGATGCCAATAAGCATTGCGTGAGCGCGTGAATGAGACAACTACTGGATGCCTGTTCGATGCCTAGGCGAGAAGAGATAATTTTCTTCTTTTTGTAAAACTTATTTTCTATAGCGTTTGTTTAGTTATTGATAATGGCAAACGTGCGTTGTTGTTCTTGAGCAACAACAAAAAAATTGCATCAACCTTGTCATGTCCCTCTGGCTGCCCCTGCGTCACATCGTCGTATTTCCTTTGCTAAGTAAATATTACTTAATGGTTTTGTGTGTTGGTGTGTGCTTAGAATATGTATCTATGTATGCACCGTGCCCAAATACACTTGTGCGTATGTGTATGTGTGTGTTGTGCATGTATGTCTGTTGGTGTGTGTGTTTGTGTTTTTTCTTCTTTCCAACAATATTGGATTCAATTAAACAAATTAACGAAAAGCTCACGCGTATAGATATTCACACCAAAGCGCATCGATATCAATTATTTTCAATTTGCTGATTTCGCCGTCGTTACTGTGGCCGCTTTTTCGCTCATTGATTGCGGGGCCCTATATAGAAGTGGGGTTATGTTTGCGTCACCCAAATATTTTGTTGTGCCCAATAAGTTCTATTCAGCCTGCCTAATAGAATACAGGAGGGTAGGAAGGAGGGTGGAGGAAAGTCTCTGCGTGATGCCAAAAACTAGCTATACAATTGTCTGGCGGAAACGGCCGTAGACGCCATCGAGACAAGGTAAAAGCAAAAATTAAATTGGCTCATATAAATCTCTTGTGTTCAATCCGGACCCGGAAGTTTGTCAGCCCGCCTGTCATGTCTCAATCATCTGCGCTTCACCCGCAATTATGCTACAGAAACGATAATTGTGCATTAGAGATGCAAATATGTATCGCATTTTTTTCTGGCGCCATCTATTGAGTTGTTTTTACGATAATCGATTAATCGACCACAACTATTGTTTACACTAATAACTAATAATTAACTTCGTGCATTTCAGGCAAAGGAAATCCTCTCGAAGGAATCCAATGTGCAGGAGGTGAAATGTCCCGTCACAGTGTGCGGCGATGTGCACGGACAGTTTCACGATCTGATGGAACTGTTCCGGATAGGCGGCAAGTCGCCTGATACAAATTACTTGTTCATGGGCGATTATGTGGATCGTGGCTACTATTCGGTGGAGACGGTCACGCTGCTGGTGTCGCTCAAAGTGCGCTATCGGGAGCGCATCACTATCCTGCGTGGTAATCACGAATCGCGCCAGATCACACAGGTCTATGGGTTCTACGATGAGTGCCTGCGAAAGTATGGCAATGCGAATGTGTGGAAGTATTTTACCGATTTGTTCGACTACTTGCCCCTCACGGCGCTGGTGGATGGCCAAATCTTTTGCCTGCACGGCGGATTGAGTCCGTCGATCGATAGTTTGGATCATATACGTGCATTGGATCGCTTGCAGGAGGTGCCTCACGAGGGACCCATGTGCGATCTGCTGTGGTCCGATCCCGATGACAGGGGTGGCTGGGGCATTTCGCCACGCGGAGCTGGCTACACATTTGGACAGGTGAGCGAAACTGGACATTTGTAATTCTTAAAGCAATTGCTAAATTATATTTTTTTTGCATTTTAATAACAGGATATATCAGAAACGTTTAACAACACAAACGGCTTGACTTTGGTCTCGCGTGCACATCAGCTGGTGATGGAGGGCTACAACTGGTGTCATGATCGCAACGTTGTCACAATATTCTCAGCGCCAAACTATTGCTACAGATGTGGTAATCAAGCGGCTCTCATGGAACTGGATGATTCACTTAAATTTTCATTGTAAGTTCTCTGCCCAATGAATCACACACACTCTCTCCCGCGGTGTTTTATTGATAACACACTAATCAATGCATTTTCTTTTGCACTTCCTCTCTGTGCTTCTTTGCAGCCTACAATTTGACCCAGCACCGCGACGCGGAGAGCCCCACGTAACGCGAAGAACACCAGATTATTTCCTTTAAGCTGTTTGCTCTCGGCACACGTGCAGCTTGAACATTTATACACACACATATTACATCGCATTATAACAACAACAGAAAAAATATAAACAAAACGCAAAACAGCAAAAAAAAAATACAACAAAACAAAAAAAAAATAACCTGTAACAATTTCGATGCATTTTGTGTTGTACAATTGAGAAGCAGCTGCAGTTGCCACATAAAAAAAAACAAAACTAAAACAGAAATATTGAATGAAAAAGAAAACAAAATTCTTCTGCGAGATAATGTAAATGCATTGAATGTTGTTAACGTGGGTCGTGAGACGCAACGGGGGGTGCCGAGTGTGACGAACAGCAGCAGAGTGAAGGAATGAATGAATGAGGAGCAGAAGCAGCAGTAGCAGGCAGAAGCAAGAGCAGCAGCAGCAGAGAGAGAGACAGAGCGGGGCGGATAATACAATCCAATCAAACCTACCAACCAACCAACCAACCAACCAAGCAAGCAAGCAACAACAACACAACAACAACTACAACTACTTAGCTAAATTTGTTAATTTATAAAATAACGAACTAAGCGTCGCAAGCCAGAAATATGATGGATGGATATGGATGGATGATGGAATAATAGAATGGATGGAACGGAATAGAACGCAACGGAACCCAACCGAACGGAGTCGAGTCGAGTCCAAGCCAAGCCGGGATGTGGGTTGGGCACTTTTGTCATGGACGTACAATGGACAGACAGGACTTTAGTAGAAGGACAAAAAACATCAAAGCAAACGTCGCGGGGGGACAGCAGAACAGAAACAGAGAACAGACAGTGCGAGAGAGCGAGATGATAGAGGGGACAGCTGGGCGGGTTCAGCGATTCAAATAAAATAAAAACAAATTATTAAGGAATACAAAAAGAAATTTAATATTACTGATTACAATTAAAAAAAAAAACAAAAATTATTTAAAAAAATTATACAAAAAAAAGAGAACAAAACAAAACAAACAAGTAAATTCATTCAGAGAATGTTCCTGTCTTCACTTTGGCTTCAAAATCATCAAGTTTCATACAAATGCTTTTTGCAAACGCAATTTAAAAAAAAAACCATAAAAAGGAAAATCAACAAAACCATTTGCCCAACAGTTCACATTTTTTAAATTTCGAGGTGAAAGTGAATACAGGCGCAGCCCTGATTATAAATTAAGTTCATATGTAACTTTAATAATAATAAAAGGAAAAAAACAAACACAAACAACGGTGAATGCGTGTAAACAGGAAGCTGCTTGCCACCAACTGATTGACAAAAAGACAACGACAACAACAGCAACAACAAACGATAAAAACTTGCAGACGAAGAGAACGTGTGGGAACGTTAAGAGAGCACTCGTTAAGAGAGTCGGTGATTGTTGCGTGCGCTCTTTGCGAAAGTAATTGGTGTTGGCAATGCTGGCTGCTGTTGGAAGAGAGCGCCTGAAGGAGTTGGCAGTGAGTGGGCGAGCGTGAGAGCGCACACAACCAAAGCAGCGAAGGCGAAGGCGTCCTTAATTGAGACCTAGGACTTGCTAGTCGAAGCCAAAAGTCAAAGCTGGCTAAAATAAATCTGAAATCTGAGTACAAGTATTTGTCAAAATTTTTGACACTTGAGCGCGCACACACACACATTTAGATACACCTAAGGACACACACACACACACACGTACATATGAGCACACACTTTGAGGTATGTAGGTTGCAAATGTTATTTTTTTGGGGAGCAAAATTCACATTTGAAAACATGTTGGGAGCCCTTTTCAAGTACTCCTCCCCCCGTCCAGCAAAAACTTGGGAGTTACACCTACTGAGACTTGCCATCTATCATGGCCCCAAGCTTATGGACCTCGGGCGGGGACGGGGAGGTAATTGTCGCTGTCGAGCGTAAACTGAAAGGGGGGTTGGGGGCTGCTCTGTTTTTGAGGGTACATGATTGAGGGGAGGAGGCGGGCTGTGGGATATGTTGGGGAATCGTTGTCGTGTCGGCGACAGCGACTGCGATGTATGCGACATGGAAAATCCATTATCACGAAGTGAATTTTTACTGAAAAATTTACATACCCGCGAGCTCCCGCAACTGTCTTCCCTCCGGTTCCCCCCGCTGGCCCGCATGCATATAAATGTGAAAATAAATCCTGAGTGCGTGTTCGGATGCTCTCTGTGAAGGATGCTGAATAAATAGCAGCAGTAACAACAATAATAATAACAACGACGACGAGATGGAAAAAAATTCAGAATTATTGGCTAGAAATAAGTAGAGCTCTATTTGATGGGCATTATTAAGTGCATATTCCAAGTTTTGCTAGGTAGATTGTATTTAATTAAAGGCATAAATTCAAATGCTCCTTCTTCCCATGGCATGGCTGCTGAGATGGGGGGGGCATAAAAAACAAAAAGTGAGACGACGACGGCGGCGATGTCGGTTCCGGAGCCGAAATATTAAAAATTTAAATGAACTGCTCACTTTTTACGATTTTGTCCTTAGTTTATGACTCTGGGATGTGGCATGGGATAGAGCTGGGCGGGGACCAGGGGCAGTCATTGAGGCCTGCCTAAACAAACGTTTTGTATTTTTATCGTCTCGTTTTGTGGGGGTTTCGGGTTCTACACCGTATGATATGACTGCGAAGTTGGGAGCTAGTGCATGAGTATGGGGAACGTATTTGGCCCGCCTGCAAGTATCTTTTACGATGCAAATTTGTTGCTATAAAATTGAAGAGTGTAGCCGCTCCTTGCCTAAATAAACTTTGCAGACTACAATGATGATGATGATGAGTTGCCTCGTCGGTTGATGCTTCCACTTCTGCTCCTGTCTGCCAACCAGAAGAGATTCTGCCTGATGATGATGCCTGCACAACACTGAAGCCAACGCCACGTGCCGCCTGTGCAAAAGGTTGAAAGGTCAGGCACGACATACAGCTTCTTCCTTGGAGCAATTGTGTTCTTGGGTTTGAGTTTGGGTTTCGGTTTGGGTTTGGGTTGGAGCTTGGGCACGGAATTGGGCACGGAGTTGGGCATGGATGCCAAATCAACAAAAATCGATTGACGCTAAATACCCAAGTTGCTCAGGAGTTAACTCAACTTGGCACACAACGTAGTATACGACGAACATAAAGAAAGTTTTTTGGGCCTACGCTTTTATTTATTTTTGTTTCTTTTTTTCTTCTTCTACTTTATTTTTTATACTTATAAATCCCCAACGAATTGTGCACTGTCTCAGGGACTTTTTTCTTCTCTATCTTCGATGTATTTAAATTCTTTTCCAGCTACATGCCCTTCGGCCTTATACAGTGCTAGAGAGTAGCTAACGAGGCACATCAGCTGCCAGACTTTGTGTGTAACCACTGCGATGCCAGAGATTATCCAAACTCATTAAAACTCTTGTTAAATGTCTGAGGTATTTTAATCAGGGCGCGATAGGAATGTGTCTTTAAAATGCGCTGCTACGTTTATTTTAAAGAGGAGTTGACAAATTTAAAAAGAAAACAATATGTTTGGGTCTTTAAACGTTATTACGTTTTAGAGTGAACTATATTTATTTGACGTTTAATTTGACAAAATCGTTTATACAGCAAAGCTGCAGAGTTTATTCTAAAGGGGAAATTGTCAATTTTAAAATTTAAACAATACGTTTGGGGTTGATAAAGTTTGCAAGCCTTAGAGAAAACTCTAGACACTCATATTGGCTTTGGTTTATTGTAGCTAGTGCTGCAGTTAATTGTTAAGAGAGAATTTATCAACATTATGAGGAAATTGTGTATTTTTTTGGGGCCTAATGCCACAGTATCTGGTGAATTATTTTACGACAGTAGATAACCCATTCTATCTCTTAAAGATAGTACAATGAATATGCTAATTTTATAGAATTGATAAGATTATGTGCATTTATTATCGGCTTAGCAGCTAAAATTCAAGATAATGTATGTGGGCCTTTAACAAAAATTGGGAAATATCTTATAAAGTTTAACACTGAATTTTAAGTGTCTCATATTGAGTAAATTAAATTAGTTAATTAAATAACTAACAGCAGCGATGAGGCAACAACTTAAGCAGCTAATTCATTAATTAATTGGCGCTTGTTAAGCACTTCAAGGAACAAGCTTGTAAAGATAGCTTTCCTTTTTAGAAGAAGGAACTGCAGCGTCTCAGGATGTAACGTAGTTAATGTAGTGCAAGGCTTTTCTTATCACAATGCTTTGCTCATTTGTAGTTTGATTTCTTTTGATTCCATTTTGTGCTATTTTTTTTTGTTTTCACCTGTTAAATTAGCTGAGATTTGGGGAGCAGGGCATTTGTAAAGTATCTCTCCTTCTCTCTCTCTCTCTCTCTCTCCGGCTGTCTGTCTGTCTCTATCTCTATCGGTAGCTCTATTGTTGGTAGTGCCAGGGGAGAGCGACGAGCGAGGAGCGAGAAGCGTCGAGAGTCGAGTCGAGAGTTTTGGGCTTGTTTTGTTTTTGTGTTTACTTTGTCGTTTGTTGTTGGCCTTTTTGCTGCGGGCATTGACTGACTTCCTTCCGCTGGATGGCGACGTGGATGTGGATGTGGATGTGGCAGTGGCACTGCCAGTGGCTGTAGCTGTGGCTGTGGCATGTGGCATGTGGACGTGGCGCCTCCGTCGGAGCAGTTTTGTGCGTGTTTCGCTTTTGTACGTTTTCTATTGCCGCTTCCTTCCGATATTCTTTGTGCTGCTGCTGCTGTTGCATGCCTCTCGCTTTTCCGCTTTTCCTTTACAAATTTTTTTCGCTCTTTTCCTTCTTTTTTCTTGCTTGCTTTTACTTTATATTTGTTGTCGTCGTTTTTCTTTATTTCGCAGTGAATTTGGTTGTCTCGCACGTGAGCAGCATAATGAAATTTGCTCCGACGGCCACTCCCAATTGTGTGTCTATGTGTGTGTGTGTGAGCGGATGTGTGTGTGTGTGTGCCCAGCTGCTTAGCCTAATCTTATGTGGCCGCCTTAAAGAGATGATGATGCCCGTGTCGATTTAATGTGCTGAGAAATCTCAGCTTCCCTCGACTTATTTGCATGCGCTGCGCCCAAAAGGTGACAACACAAAATGTTCAATGTGGCAACAGCACAAAGTTGAGACTTTTGGCTGCTCGCGTGGTCCATTGCCGCCTCCCCCGCACTTCGCTTCCCCCTCTCCTCCTTGCCCTCTGCCCTCTTTGATTTGCCCTCCCGAATTGCAGCCAATGCTCGTTTCACACTTTTGGCTGAGGCTTGAGCTCGAGCTCTGGCCGCCTTGTAGAGAGAGTGTCCTGTGTGTGTGTGCGTGTGTGTGTGTGCTGGATGTTGTTCGTGGGCCTCTGTGGCTGTGCTTTCAAGTGGAAAATTACTTTCGCAGCTTTATGATGCGGAAATTATATGAAAATCATGGCGAATTTGCCTCTTACAAGCGAAGGAATGCCAGTCAGCCATCCAGCCATCCAGCCAGGACGAGGTCCTTTCACACAGAACACTACACTACTATCTGCATACTCGACGCGACGCGACTCGACTCCAACTGCGACTGCGACTGCGACTGCGACTCCTGAGGACGCCTTCGCCTGGCGCTATCTGTGCGGCCCGATCAAGGCGACACAGTCACAGTGCGACTTGCGACTTGCGACTGTGGATGCCACGCCCATGCCACACGCCCAGTCGCATATAATGAAACGGGCTTTGGCAAGCAGCTGCCCGCTTTCCATTTCCCCCCCCCTCCACACACACGCACACACACATTCGCCACCTACATCTCCATTTGCCTCGTTCTGTGTCTGTGTCTGTGACTCTGTCGCTGTCTCTGTCTCTGCCTCTTCTTGTGGCAGCTGCTGACTGGCTCCATTTCCATTTGAATTAGCATAAAACGAGGCGGCTTACGTCTGTCTATTGTGCGCGGGGATTGGCAGGGGGGGGCGGATTGTGGAGCGTGGAGTCAACTGCCGCATTGCTTTTGCCCAGATATCATCTGTTGCTGCTTCGTCTCCTGTTGTTGCTGCTGCTGCTGCCGTGTGGCGACACCAACAACGACTTCGTTATCTTTTTAACTTGGCGCTGTCGTTTATTTAACTGATAATGATTTGATGGCAGCTGGCTAAGCTTGCGACAAAGCCCTCTTCCTCTTCCTCATCTCCATCTCCATCCCAATCCTCTTCCGCTGCTGCTCATCTTGCGCTAACATCGACGCCATTTGCTGAGGTCAATTACACGCTTTCGATTAAATTTGCCATGGCTGTTGTTGTCGTTGTTGTGCCCGTTGTTGCTGGGTGTTGACAAGGAACAGCTGCCCGCTGCTCTGGCATCTCCAGCGCTGTCTGTTGACTTGCCACATCCCCTCACACACACACACACACACACACACACATGCTTGCCTAGGTATGTGGCACAAATAAAGTTGAATTATTATTTTTCTTTATGCCCGGAGTGTGGGAAGCGTGTGCTGGAGAGTGTGAGAAGTGCGTGCTCGGCATGCTCAAGTGTTGCCACTGCCACATTGCATATCCGCATCGTTATCCATGGAAGCGCCATTCCACACTGGAATGACACGAAAAGCTCTTTAGGAATCTAGGTTTTCGATTAAACGCACCAACCCAAACCCAATCCCAATCCCAATCCCATTCCAAAACCCTAACTCTCCCCCAACCATGATCTTCGGGGCGTGCCGCACTAAATGCCAATACTATTTCAAAGGTGCTTCAAATTTTTTTTATGAATTCCTTAATATTTTCAGCAAAGTGAGAGCGTGAGGTGAACCTTGGTGTTGTGTGGGTTATTCAAGGATTAGAAAAGGTTCACTTACTTTTATGTTTTTATTTAAAGCGGCAATTTTCAAGGAATTATTTAGGGAAAGCAAACACAAACAACGCTTTTTTTCCGAAGGGTTGAGCGGGTCTTAACGGCCTTAACAGCACATCAGGCTGGCGACCTTATAAAGGTGTAAAGCTTTGGGATTTACTCTTCCTGTTCATCTTTTCTACTTAACAACTTTTTTTTACAAACATTAAGCTCTACCATACTGAGAATTTCTTTAATACTACTTAAGGATATTAACAAATATTGTTTAATATGAAACAGTTTTCACAATTGTATTTGCTTGGCTTTCTTTTATTTTTATTTTAATTTCTAGCTCCAAAGTAATCAGTTATTATTGGAGAAGTGAATTTAAATTATTGAATTGAATTCCATTTAAATATAATGTGTAATATTGACTTTCTTTATAATTTGGCAGTATATATAATTCTTCAGATTTAACCTAACATTATTTTAAATTGCGATGACAGATTTTAAGATGTTTATTTATTCAACATTTGTTATTGAAACTGTTTATGTTAAAATAAATTTGGAATACAAATTAAATGGAATTAGACTCAAAAACTTTTGGCAGTTCAAAGTTTCTTCTTCGAGTTTCATTTTTTATTTGCTAATTAGCTCTTTCGAATCGATTCGATGATTTCAATTAGATTGGATTAGATCAGGTTTGCTTTGAGATACTACTCAATTTGTATATTCGAGCATTCGGTGCAGTCAAAATTCGTGATGAGTGAACCGCTGTCCAGTTCTGGCTTCCGCTTCATCTACAACAGCCTGCTGCTGATCACCTCGGGATTGGTCGTCAAGAAGGTGTCGATGGCGAAGCATCCCTTCGCCTTTGGGGCCGGTGTGGTCGGCGGAGCAGTTGCTGTGCTCGGCCTGCTGCGAGCGATCTTCGGCAGCGATGGCGACCCGGAGCAGTTTCAGATGCTGCGCGACGTGAGCCATGGCCTCCTGGAGCTGGTGCCGCTGCCGCTGGTCAACATGGAGCTCTACATGGCATCCCTGGGCATGGGACCCCTGGTCGTGGTCCATGCCATCTTCGTGCTGCCCTTGGCGCTCGATCTGCGCTGTTCCGTGATGCAGGAGCGCAAGGATTGCTGTTTAGCCGAGTCGCTGCGCGATCTCCTGATGCTGGGCAACATTGTCTCGCTGGGCTTTCTGGCCGTCCGAGAGCACAGCACGCTCTACGTGCACATGGCGCTCATCATGGCGGCGATCAAGTATACGCCTGTGCTGCTCGACAACATCCAGGACGACACGGGCGAGGACATGCTGGTCTACGGCAGCGCGCTCTTCTTCTACCTGCTCTGCAATGCTGAGGTCTTGACTGCCGGCTAAACTGTGCTCATGTCATGTGGTTAACCCGCTTCCCAATCCCTGTTCCTCGCTGCTTTAGGGCTTCGACAGTCACTTCAATTCCCCGAACTCACCTTGTTCGTATCGGGTTTCATTAGACGCCTTCCAAGTCAATTGCTGTTCATGTTTTCGTAATTGCCGCTGCCCCTAATCAGTTGACCACCCTCGCTCCATGCTTCTTGCTCAGCACTCCTCACTCCCCTCCAGCCCTTGACCTGCTGCACTTGTTTGGCTTTCCCGGTGTGTCATGCAGAAGGCGATGTCCAGAGCACAAATTTCAGTTGCAATTCCACCAAATTTTAGTTGTTGAAATCTTAGAGAATCTTATCAATTGAATATTATTCTCAAATTTAACTATTTGAAAATTAATGTTTTGGTTTAAATATAGGATATTTACATAAATCGAATTGAAAATATTTTATGAATAGAAATATTTATCCTATTATCCTTTATAATTTCCAAAAATAAAGAAAAACACCTCAGTGGAGTAAAATAAAATAAAATAATGTGGACTACAATATTAAAGACCTAAGATAAATAATTTAATTTCATATTTTCCACATTTTAATTAATTTCAACTAAATTTCCCAGTTTTCTTTTTGACTTGTGCGAAACTATAGTGTATAAATAAAACTTTCTAAAAGTAGAGTCAAAATTAGTGAACGAATTGGCAAACTTCAGTCCATTTATGTTTTTTAAAATACCGGTTAAAATTCGTAAAACTTTGACCTAAACTTTAGATGACTTAAGACCACAAATGAAACTCCAAATGTGTTCCGACAGAATTTTACTAAAGTCCACACACATAATATACCCTGAATGGAAAATAAAGAGTATAGTAAAGTTGAGATAATTATTTTGATTGCTTGCCATTATATCGAGGCTTTTCTGGGTCTAGGGTATTTTCGAGTGTAAAGCATTTGGTGTGAAAGGACAAGAGTGGCAATTGAAGTCTGCCAAAGGATGCTGCCCAAAAGTGTCAATTTGTGTGGCACTAATTAAAGCAGCGTCTGGCTGGAAAAGGTATAGACAAGTATATATACACATATATACAGCTGTATATATAATATATTTTGTGACTGGTGAGGAGTGTGGCTGATGTGGGCTTGTTAACAATATATGTTTGAATTAACCGCCGCTGTCAAATGACAAACTCTAATTGCAAGTGGAACATATTTTAATGAGTACACATAGATAAATATATATTTATATATGTATGTATGCAACCTATATACATATATGTATGTGCATATATAATATTTTGTGGCACGTTCCCGAGCTGCGGGCTTCCCGTGTCGTTTGCTTTATTCAACTTGACAAGTGAAGTGAGTGTGAATATTTTTTTTTAGGTCATGCCAAAGCACTGGACGGTACCTGGTGAATGAAAATGGGAGAAAAACAAACACAAATGGGAAAAAAACGAAGTAAAAATGGGAAAATTAAGCGAGAAGCGGGGGCGAGGTGTACAAGAAATATGGTTCGAATCCTTTGGCATCCTGTTGAGGGAAATTGCAGTCAGCATTTATTTCCGCAACTTGATGAAAAATTCGAAAATAATTTGCGAGCCATAATTAAAAGGTGACAGTGTCCTCGTGTCCTCGAGCCAAAAGCTATCCCGTTTCAATCCCCCAGTTATCCTTGCTGAGCGAAAGGAGGCGGGGCGCGGACGGGGGCGGCAAAGGGTCATAAACAATCCGCTTAGACGCGTTTTCGATTTTCGCCTCAATTGGCAACATATGGCGACTCCGCCGTAGAAGAAAATGAAGGCAAGAAGTCTTTACTTTGTCGCCGTTGTCGCTGCTATGTCCTGGGAAGGGGCGTGGGGGGCGGGGCGGCATTTGCATTTGTGACTGCCAACTGGCAACTGCGAATTGCGAAAATGCGAAAATTTAAAGTTTTCCTGATAAGAGGGTTGTAAAAGCACAAAAAAGAAAGAAACGATGGCGACGTTTTTCGCTCCACGTACACGAAAAGGGCGGCAGACAAAAGACGAAGCCAGCAAACAAGAAAAATCGCTGCGGGGTGGCGAACTGGGCGAGGAAGGGGTGTGCCTAGGAGGGGGCGGGGGCCGAGGGTGGCTGGGGAGTAAGCTCTACTTATACGAGTATTCGCATTGTAGCGCGGCATTCGCCAGAAGGTGCCAACACATTTTATTGCGCCATACTCTCTCCTCGGCCCACACGACTTTGTCATCGCGCTCAACCAAACCGAACTGGGTGGGCGTTTCTCTTTGCTGCTGGATTAATTTGCTATAAATTAAGTGCTGACAATATTTATTGTCAGTGCTCATTACTAAATGAATTCTGCTGCTGTTTTCACTCACTTCTCATACTGATTAAGTTAAAAATACTATGGAATCCGTTTTGAATCTATTTAATAGCTGGCACAATTCATGATTTCAATTCAGTTTATTACTTAGTGTTAATTATTTTATTTTTTATATATTTTAAATTTATTTAATTTATTAATTTTATAAATTTTATACATTTTGAATTTGTTTTATTTATTTAGTTTATGAACAGTCGACATTTGGAAAAATTACAATATTAAATACAAATTAGAAATTGAAGAAGCAAATATTTGAAGCATTTATTTGTTCAAGCTCAAGATTGCAGATAAGAATAGATTAATTAATTAATTTTAAATTTATAAAATTAAAAATGATAAACTCTGATGTGTTTAAGCAATATTGATAAAAGCCATTTTAACAAACCTCGAATTTTCTTTTCTACTTAGAGCAATATTAGCTTAATAGAACTTCCTGTTTCAGTTTAGTTTAGTTTTAGTTTTGTTGGTCAAGAGGTTACTTTTATTTGGTTTTGCATAAGAAAGTACTTATTGGTTTTATTATTGTTTAATACTTATCTCTTTTAAATCACATTGCAGTCATAAAAGTGTTTTCGAATTTGTTTTCCACCTTCAAGTCGTAAAAACAACTCGTTTAAAACTTGGCTCTAGAGTATCGGCCGCTTCGACGTTTGGCAAAAAAAGAAGCTGGCAGTTTTCGTAGCCTGTTTTATTGTTGAACTTTCGTCTTCCCCTGCCAGCCTTGTTCCACTTACGAGCAGTCCAGGGGGTTGTAGGCACTTTGAGATATATGTCCTGGCATCGCACATGTCTCTATCTATAAAACGTCAACTTTATTTGGCCAACTGATGCACACACAGACACGCACACGCACACACACACGCACGTATGTGCCTCCCACACCTAGAGAACACACACACAGAAAGTTGCAATAAAACCAGCTGTCAATTTGTTTATATTATAAAAAATAATTAGTCTGTATTTCAGCGTCGAAGTCGACGAATCATCATCATCATACATACATATGATATTGTATGTGTATATGTGTGTGTTTATTTTGTATCTTTGTGGAAAGAAACGCGGGGGCGGGGTTGAAGAGGGGGAAGCGGGTTGTGATTAAAGTATAGCCTTGGTGATTACTACGCTTGATAATTGGAATAATACGAAATACATAATAATGCAATACAATTAGAGTTGATTTTTCATTCTCATATTTTTTTTTCATTTTCATTTTCATTTTCGCTTTTCTTTTCTTTGTTTTATGTGGTTTAATTTAATATTCATTTATGTTTATGTTTAGTGTGTGATGAATGCGACTAAAAAGGCAATGAAGGAATGTATTATAGTTAAATGACAAAACAATGCAAAATGACAATGGCAATGACAATAATAATGTTAATAACTCGCTGATTGATGCAAAAATTTAGCTATTATCGTATGAGAGAAACGCGCAAAAAACTGTTGCATACTTTGAGGCGTCTGGCAATACGCGGCGTATGCATAATGTATTTATGTATGTATGCATAATAATAATACATAATGCGTATGTATTTAATGTATGTATATATAGTATATATATAAGTACTCGTAATGCGTGTGTATTAGTTTATTCATTAGTTTAGTTTAGCTTCATAAAATTTGCATTCGCTTCGTCCTGCTTACACAATATCTCTCTGATAAATATATATAATATACATATATCGTTTTTCTTGTCTCCTTTTTTTGTATTTTTTTGTTGAATTTTTTACGTTTCGTCGTTTTGGTAACATAGTTTTATTAGGCAAAAATGGCAACAAAATTGTATGTTTAACATTTGTCTACATCGAAAAAACCGTTTATAGTCAGTGGTTCTTGTTGTTCTTCTTCAATCGTCTCGAAGTTGCAGTTGTCATTTGTGTGAGTGTGTGTGTGTGTGTGTATGTGTGTTTAGTAGATGTATAACTTTAGCTAACTAACAATTAATTTAAACATTTTGTAACTTATAATTGGCAATAAAGTGTTTGAATAAGCAAACATTTAACATTTAGCATACAATTTTCCATCTTCCACTTGTGTTCTCTCGATCTCGTTCTCGTTCTCGTTCTCTCGAATAACCCAAAATAAACAATAAATAGCTTTTATATATATATATATGTATATGTATGCATGTATATATAGATGTGTGTATGTATATATGATATATATGCATCTCTTCTTCTAACTCTCATATTTTTCGCTTGTAAAGTCATAGTGATTGTGGCCTGATTAAGTTTGAATATGTTTAATTATATATATATGTATATAGATACAGTGGGGGCACTCTGCCCTCCTTAATTGTTACAAATTGATCTTAAAAACTCGAGTTCGTCGCGTGAGTGCCCCCCATAAAATTGTATTCTCATTATGCTAGCTGGCAACTTAAGATGCTTAAAGCCCCGTTTGAACTTATGCGTGTATTGGTGAGTGAATGAGTGAATGAGTGGGTGTGTGGGTGTGTGAATGAGTGTGTGAGTGGCGCCTCGTTGATAGCATATAGGTAGGTATAAGGTATAATTAGGTAGTTGGGTTAGATTAGATTCGATTCCCGATACTCGCATCGATTTAAAATTGATTTTTGTGGCTGCCGGCGCCAAGTAAAAGTTAATCAGTCGCTGTCTATATATGTATGTGTGTAGTCGAGATCCACCAAAGCAAGTGTGTGTGCCGTGTGTGCGTGTGTTCTCTTCCATATGTGATCATGATGTGTGTCGTAAATCTCTTTGGCCATTTGGATGCTGGACTCGCTCTCGTCGCTCTCTCTTGGTGGGTTTTCCCGTCTCCCGTCTCCTTCTCGCCTCTGCCCCTTAGAAGTCGCTGATCTCGCCCTCAGTCTCGGGATAGGTGCAGGAGAAGGGATTGAGCAGCCAGTTGCAGAGTCCCTTGTTGCCGCCGCCTCCGCCGTCGTGGCGCGTTCGCTTCTTGCCCTGCCGCTGGTAACTGCCAGCTGCCTGGCTGCCACCGGAGACCGTGATGCGATGCCGCTGATTCTTGGACATGCCCGAGGCGAAGCTGCTCTCGTCGGAGTCGCGCACCGTGGCCACGCTGTGGTAGCCGCTCTCGGCGCGCCGCGAGATGCCCGAGTGCTTGGAGGTGCGAGGCGTCGAGGAGTCGTGGCCACTGTCGTAGGCCTCCGAGCTGGTGTTCAGCGGCAGCAGCGGCAGACGCGACTGTGCCGCCAGTGGCAAGATGTTGGTGATCTCGTTGAGCTTGTGCTGGGCATCCTCGAGCGAGTTGCGTCTCCCTGCCGCCGCCGCCGCCGTGGACTTCTCCTCCAGCTCACTGATGTCGTCGTGCTGGGGCGCGAAGCGCTTCTCGCTCTTCGGCAGGCTGGGATCCGAGGCGCCGTCCGGCTGGCGCAGCAGCGCATAGTCGTCCATGCCAGCGATCTCCATGATGCCGTTCAGGCTGGGCAGCGAGCCCTGACTGGGGCTGTGCGAGGGCTGCTTGGGCGGACTCGGCGTGAGGCGGTAGGCGGGCTCACTGCAGACGCTGCTCTGGCCGACGTTGAAGCGGAACGCGGGCTCGCTGAACACGCTGCCCACGTCGGTGCGGTAGAGCGTGGCCGAGGGCGTCACCTCGGCCATGGCCAGCTGCGAGGTGAAGATCTCGTGCAGACGCGCCAGCTGATCGAACTGATGTCTGTGAGGGAGAGAGAGAGAGTGAGGGAGAAAAAGATGTAGCAAATATTGAACTTGATCTATAATGTCGATTTAATAACAAGAATAAAGTTCTTTATATTGGAAATAATTTGAAATTACATTTAAATCGCAATGGAACATTTTCCTAATCTTAAACTGGGCACTACAACAATTAAATAAACATCTCTATCATTCGTGATGCCAAATTAACAAAAGTTTAACAAGAATAATTCTTTATGTATAATAAGAATTGTACTCTAATCAAATAGCTACATGAATTTTCAATTCAAAAATTAAATAGACAAATAACTTTCATTTTTAAAAACCTTTAATCGCAACGCCTTGGCTTCAAAAATATTTATTTCGAAGAAAAGGAACAACAAAATAAGTTTAGCTAAATATAAATAATATTAAGTAAATAAATATTGAATTAAAAAATAAAAAACAAATAAGCAAAATGTTAAAGTTAATAAAAAAATGTAAAGTAGTGCCAAATCAATAAAATTAAAATTGTTTGTTTGTTTTGTTTTCACACAATCTAAACTTAATATCGAATGGTTAAAAATATTATTTTTCATACTGTCTATATTCAATATGTAATTCTTGGCTTTTTAACTTTCTATCTTACTATGTGTGTAAAAAAATAAATAAATTTTTTCACCTGGCGCGTTCGCCGCACTCGCTGAACGACTCGCAGGCCATGTTGAAGCTGGACACAAAGCTCAAGTTGTCGCAGTGACTCAGCGCGGCCAAGGGATGCGACTGCTCCTTCTCCCTGTCCCTGTCTCTGTCCCTGTCCCTGTCCCGTTCCCGCTCCCGGGCCATGGTGCGGGCGATTTCCTCCTCCGTCACCTGCAGGCCGCAGTCGATGCTGCGCTGCGACGGATGCTGCGAGCTGCAGCTGCGGCTGGCGGCCAGCTCCGCCTCCTGCAGCTGCTCGCGGGACACGTGCCGCGAGAGCATGCGATGCAGACTGTCGTGGGAGATGTCTCTGGAGCCCACCAGCGGATCGTCGAGCAGCGGCAGAGCAGGCGGCACCTCCGAGGGTCCGCTGTCCTGGTCGTCGCCATCCTGCGGCGCATCCTGGCCGCCCACGAACAGCGGCAAGCTATCGAACTCCGTCTCCGCTTGGAGCGCAGTTCGCTCAGCCGGCAAATCCAGCGACTTTTGCTTCAGCTGCGACAGCTTGAGGTGCAGCGCCGTGGGCGAGTTGCTGGCGGAGACTGTGTTCTGGAAGACTTGCGTGGTCTGGTTCTCCACCCACTGTCGAATCATGGTCTTCTTGTGCGCGTCCATGAAGCCATAGCCCTGGGTCTGGCTGCCGGTGGGCAGATTGCCGGCGGTGAGCGAGCGACACGACTGCGACGACTTCGGTCCATCCACCCACGTCTCGCACTGCTTCACGTGGTTCACCTCGCGCATAAGGTGCCGCGCCTCCGCCACCTTGGCCCGGGAGACTCGCGGCCCATCGATCCACTGCTCCTCGGTGATCTTGCGCATGCCCGCCTCGAGTTGTTCCAGCGCTGCGCCGGGTGTCGAGCCATGCGGACGTCGCAGCGGCGATCCCTTCGGCGTGGGCATGTTGGACGCCTTGGAGCACATGTGCCGTGGCAAGGGCGATCCCGGAGGCACCTGCTCGTGCACTAGACTGCTGTGCGCTGTCATGGCGGAGCCGGAAGCCGCGTTGCCAGCGTTGTTGTGTCGCTTCAGGCTGCCAGTGGAGCTCATCGTCGGCTGCTGCTTCTTGGCTGGAGGACAATAAAGAGGGAATGAAGAGTATAGACATGTGGTTAAGGTTTAAGACTGGGTGAATATATTTTTCTTATTTTATGAGTAGTTTCTAGAAGGGTTTAGTAGGTCAGCTAGTCACATAGCATTTTGGTTAAAGCTACCCCTTAAGGTGATGATATTTAAAATTATCGTTTTCTTATTCGAAACTAGTTAAAGCTCTGTATTTATTTAGTCAACCTCTTTACCCGAATATATGTTTCTAGAAGGTTTTAGTCTATTGGTTAAAACTGCCCCTTTTCCATCAAACCAGTTTCCAGCTCTATTTTTACCATGATTATTGCATGTGTTGTTTCGAAATTGCCAAAACTATAAAATTAAATTTGTTATTGTATTTCAAAGTTTAGAGTATTGTGGATAATTTATTCTAGAGGCTGTAACTCAACAAAAGGAATTGCAGCAGAGCTTTAAAAAATAATATGCATGATTTATTAATAATGTTGTGCTGAACAATCTAAGTTAACCGTCTGTCCTGCTGTCCGACTACTTTTACGCTAAGCATTTCGCAAGCTTTGAAGTTAACTCGATGAAACGTGGTGTAAATATGTTTTTTTGCTAGATGTATTACATCTGTTAAAATCAGCTAAATCGAATAACTATTACACACAATGCTTAGTGCAGAATGCAGATTTTATATGAGAAATCTGTCCGTTTATTGAGATGGTTGCGACAACTGTAAAGACAGCTCATATGATGAAGTATTGTACTTCTGTAACCGAGTTCCCTTTGACTCATTGAACAAAAGCCTTTGCAACTGGTTGGTGTTAACCCGCCTAGTGAGGCGTAGACAATGTCTGGTTAAGGACAAGACCAGCGAGCTGTGAAGCGTATTCCTCAATGAATCGATACTCTGGTATTCTCACATGTTGTCCTTGTGCAGCTGGCAAGGACTGGGCGGAGAATACCCTGCGGTGCATAGACCTAATGAGTTCAGGAATTTCAATTAAAGTCTCATAAGCAATTCCCATCAATCGCATGCTCTGCTTTTCATCTCGCCAGCTTCTCCGTTGTGCTTTTCTTTTGTCTTATTTTTTTGTTGTTGTTTGCCCTGTTGTGTCTCGGGTTAATGAATTGGGGGCGACGCAGAAGAAGTGATGATGTACTTACCCTTTTCGAGGGCGGCCTTCTTCATCAGTGGACTGGCACAGTTGGATTTGGGTTGAGCCTGAACCGGCGGCTTCTCCGCCCCGCTGCCCTTGAGCGCCTTGCTCAGCAATCCGCGATTGTCGCCAGCACTCAGCGACGGCAGATAGACGGGCGGATGCTCCCCGTCGGTGGCATCGTCATGGGGTCCCATATATATGACGGTGTCGGCCGAGATCTCCGAGCTGGATGGATCCGCCCCCGAGCCGGCCGAAGAGCCCCCAGCGCCGGGATTCATGCCCTGAGCCAGGCCGACGGCGAGGGGCATGGGAACCCGATGCTTGCGACGCCGAAGACGATGGATGCGCGAGGCAATCTGGATGGTGGAGAGTGCATCCTGGTAGCTCTGCGCGTGCAGCACATGTGCCACGATTGCCACATGGCAGGTAATGGGCGCCAGGCAATCCTTGAGCAGCGGCGTCAGCGGGTGGTCCTTGTGCGGCGGATGCCTCTGGCCACTCAATATGGCCAGCAGTATGTTGCCAATTCCCGAGAGCGGCAGCCCCCCGCTGCGATTGGCACAGCCGCCCAAGTCGATGATATGTAAACGGCTGCGACCTCCAGCCACTGCAGCCGAGTGTCAAGCGAGCGTCGAGAGTGTCGAGAGTGTCGAGAGTGTGTGTGTGTGTGGGTGCGGGGGCAGTTAAGTGGGGGAAAGGGGAGAGAAATGCGACACTTTAATGGTCTGG
The DNA here is from genome assembly GCA_035045625.1 of Drosophila formosana. Classification (NCBI taxonomy): domain Eukaryota; kingdom Metazoa; phylum Arthropoda; class Insecta; order Diptera; family Drosophilidae; genus Drosophila; species Drosophila formosana. Next base: position 1,153,649 of record JAWNOW010000030.1, read on the forward strand.
CGTCTAGTGAAACATTTAGCGTGCCACTTGAGTGGCAACAACAACAACAATGAGCAAAACTGCTACGACGATTGCACTGAGAGAAAACAAATAGTCAAACTGAGAATTTCGTGTACTTCAAATTTAAATTACTCCTTCGCTTAGATGTAATGCATAATAAATTAAATTTGACGTAAGCAACAATGATTCAAATATGTTATATGATTCAAAAGTAAATCATTTTTAATGGGTCTTAAATTATTATTTTAATAATATAATTATATTAATAAGGAAACATTTTAAATTGAGTTAAAATATTATTGTGTTAAATATTTGAAATACAAATAAACGTTGCTAATAACTACTATTATCACTTGGTAAAAAAAAGTATTTAAAACTAACATCAAACCAAAAAACCACTTGAAAAATTTTAAGAGATTTGCACTGCAATTTTATAACCAAAAAACTAATTGGAATTGAATTAAACAAATTAATTAAACACCAAAACTCAAAACAGAGTAAAATCTTTAACTCATTAAATAATGAAAATAAGGTAAAAATTACATCATAATCAAAAATATAAAAAGCAATTCAAATGCAAACCTTGTTTGATAATTTTTAAAATCAAGCAAAATCTAGAATTTGATAATTCAAGAAGTAAACAGATTGTTTCTCTCTGTGCACAATTGAGAGTGTTGAAGGGAGTGAGCAGTTGAATGGAATAAAGAGATGGAGCAGGGGAAGCTATGACTTACCACCCCCCTTGCGGGACAGGCTGTATTGGTAGACGTGCAGCGTAAAGATGAGGGCGGACTCCAGCGTCGTCGATGAGCTCGAGCTCGAGCTCGAGCTCGTTGCGGAGTTGGAATTGGAATTGGATGTGGAGCCGGAGTTGCCGGAACTTTTTAAGCGTCCGGCGAGGGCCGAGTCGAGGAAGAGGGCCGCACGCTCGGCGGTGGGTGCACGTAGTTCCGTTGGGCCACCAAGGAAGTCGTCACGCAAATAAATCCCCGGGGAGTCGTCAGATTCTGTGTGTCGGCGTCATGGAGTGAATGAAAAGGGCATTAGGTTTTATGTGCGAATAAATGCCACTCTATGTAGTTAGCAGTCATTGGAGCAGGCAACTGGCAGCGTTCAGCCTTGGAGCCTTGGAGCTGCCAGCAGGTTAACTTTATTCAAATTGGGGGTCGCAGCCCCCGACTATCATCGCCATCGCCATCGTCATCATCATCATCGCTGTGCAGCGCCATCATCAGCTGGCCCAGGGGCAACATTACACGGGACCCACGCCCACATTTATAACCCTGGCACGCCCCCTCGCTCTGCTCTCCCTCTGCCCCCAGGCAGCAAACAGGTGGCGCTGCCTGCTGCCTGCTGCTTGTTTCCCCTTAATGCTTACCAGCCGCATGCGAGATGAGCAAATCCGTGGAGAGAGCATCCGGCTTGGTCGCACTGACGCCAACGGCGCTCACACGCACCGAGAAGCGTGCTCCGCTCTTCTGGCGCCGCTCCTGGATGCCCTTGTAGAGCCAGGCGATGGCGGAGGGCGCCGCCCCTAAAGCGCCCGTCGATGATCCCAGATCGCCCAGCACCGTCTGCGGTTGTCCCGTCCCCGGGTAGCCCATGGCCAGCAGACAGCCGTCGGAGCCCTCAAGCACTGCGGGTATCACCTCGCTCAGCGCCGCCGCGCACACGTCCGACTGCAGGACGAGATGGTGTACATAACACATTATAAATGCACGATTTAAAAAGCATAATTCATAAAGCAAAGCTTCAGAATTTTGAATTGATTAAATTAAACTTGAAAACCCAGAATTTGCATAGATGAAATAGTTTGCTTTCAAATGATCAAATATTGTGTATGATTTAGGATCTCTTATCAGCTATTTCTCCACTACAACAACTTTGTGTATTTTAAATAATATTCTCAAAGGAACCTTTTAAAAAGCCAGCAGACATTTGCAAGTCCAACTGCTTCTAAACGTTATGTTAATTGTTTTATTAGTATCTTTTCTATTTATCATTCAAATTATCTCTATTCTTAATCTTATTGCTGTAGGTTTAGTTATAGTAATACAATAATAATATGATTCTATTGGAACAACAAAAAATTGTAATATCATTAATTATTTAAATGTTACCATCATAAATACCACATAAATATTGTTTCTTACAATCAATGTATTTTGACACTTTACCTTAGTGTCTTTTAAAATGATTAATATGAATTTCATTTGTTTGGTTGTTTAATTTGTTCTATAAATATTCTCAACAATAATTATTTCATTTTCGACATTATTCGATTTTATATATTTCGACTAAAAATATTAATTTATTTCTAACATAAAATGAATATCTACATTAATTGTATCTCAAAGTATTCCATAAATCCCTCGATATCGTAAGGAATTCTTTAACGGTTCTACTCTTTTCTAAACCCATGGACATCACCTATCTAACTGTTATTATTTTGTTCTACTTTCAAGTAGCACTCACCTGTTTATCGTCGGCGCTAAACAAATTATCGAATGCAAACATCTTGGGTGCGGCGACCATGGGAGCGCGTTCCTGGGCCTGCGGCACGCAGACGTTCTTGGGATCCGTGAGCGTCACCTGGCGCTTCTTCTTGTCCAGCGCCATGAAGTGAGGTTCCCCCGGGCTCGAAGAGGGGTTGGAGCACGCCTTGTCCGCGACCCGAAGCATGACTTTCACCTTGCCCACGCCGTAGCATTCGCGACTGGCGAGGCGTCGGGCCAGGCCAGGGGGCATGGGGGGCGGGGCACGCTGCAGTGCACCACAGAAGCCGCCGTTGCGAGGTATGCTGTTGGAGGCGCCACTGCTGCCGTTCATGGCTGGTCGTCGTCCGTGGTTATCAATGTCCATGGTTTTGGAGGTTGTTTCTATGTGGAAGCACTTTGGGTTCCTTTACTTTCCTGGCGAGAGGACGGAAGACAGAAGACAGAGATAGAGCATGAATCCCGAATCCTTTTGAGGAGACATAAACATCTTCCACTTTGTATGTTTTATGCTCGTTCGCCAAGGATTTTATGGTCAGCATTCGCAGTGGCTGTCATAAATTGTGATTTTGGCAAGAGGACAAGGCAGGGATGCAAAAGGACCAAACTGTTGCCCCTCTTCGTCTTCCATTGGGCTATAACACTTTCTCTTTATGGTTATTACCATCTGTTTATTGGGCATATGCTCCAGCCATGCACTATTCACCATTCACCATTCACTATCATCACACACTCATATGATTCACTGAGTCTGAGTACTTTTATTCACTTGTGGCATCGCCCGTTAAATGCGGCAATTTGCCTTTGCTTCAGTTCGTGTTTCAGACTCGCATTTTTGAGTTATCTTCGAGCTGTTCTTGAATTATTTTGTAGTTGCTTTTAAGTTATTTCCTAAAGGTTTATTTGCCAATTAGATTTAAGTGAGAGACGACAAATTTATTATTTATGTGGGACAGATAGTAAGAGTTTAAATTTTACTTTTTTTGTAAGGTATTTTCGAGATGGTTTTGAATTGTTTTTTCAAGCTGTTTTTGAATTTATTTATTTGCCAGTAAGTTTTAAGTAAAATATGATAAATTTATTATGAACATGTCTGAGATAGAAATTGATTTGATATTTTGAATTTTTGAATTACATTCGAGTTGATTTAAACTTTTTATGATGTGTTTTTAAATGCTTTATTCGCCAATTAGTTTTAAGTGAGAAATGCCAAATTTATTATTTATGTGGGATAGAAATAAAAAGAGATTACATTTTTCATTTGTGGAGTTATTTTCGAGTTGACTTAAAATACTTTCAAAATGCTTTTCAATGTTTTGTTTCCCAATTGATTTAAATTAAATATGAATATTTATTATTTATGTGGGATAAAATTAGTAACAGTTTAAATTTCGCATTTTTGATTTTTTTCGAGTTGATTTCAATTATTTTTGATGGTTTTTAATGTTTTATTTGCCAATTAGTTTTAAGTGAGAGATGAGATATTTATTATTTATGCGGGATGGAGAACTGTCTTCTTTTTGGGGAACCTTGCGACTTGATCATCATTCAAATGGGGAACGTGACATTTTTTGCAACGTCTTTTCATTAATATTGTCCCTTTTCGGTGGCACGTCTAGAGCGACAACGTATCCACTGCATGACTGGCAACTTCAAGCTCAACTTCAACTTCATTTTTCAGACTGCGCGCAACTGCCGCATGCCACATGCCACATGCCACCAACCTGCCTTGGCGTCCACCTTTTGAGCTTTGGCTTTTCACACAAATCGATTGGCAATGCCTTCTAATTGTACGCAACAACGATGGCGAACTGAATGATGTGGTGTGTGTAAGGGGCGGGAAGGAGCGAGGAGTTACGGGGGGGAGTGAATGCCATGGCATTGTATGGACAACAATATTAGCACAACACAAGAACGCACACACACACACGCAGAGAGAGAATGTAAGACACACAACAAACCCTTTTTTTATGACTGGCAATTTCTGGTTGTTGTTGATTTCATCTTTGGCTGCGACGCTTTGGCTTTGGCTTCTTCGATTTGCTTATACATGATTTATATATGATTTGGTGCTCGATTCACGATTCTCAGATTCAGCTTGCGCTTTAACGAAAAACACATTTTCATTCTGTTCTCAACACACAACTCGCGACGCGAACGCCGAACGCCATTCGACGCGTGCCGTCAACGTTGGCATTACAATCGCAACTGAACGCAGCGCGGCGCCCAACGCGGACTTCACTTCCGAAGAGAACTCTTTGGCGCTCGCTCTCTTTGCTGACACACACGTCGCATGCGCAACGCAGCGAGAGAGAGCGAGACGGACGGAAAGAGCGCCCGCTCGCTTTAGTTTGGGCTGGCAGTGCTGTGCTATTGTTGGGGTTGGACTTTCGCTTTTGGAGTGCTAAGAGAGCGCAGGCAAGAACAGGAACAGAACGACAGATTGTCTGGCAGGCCGAACGTCTGCGGCGCTCTCTTCGCAGGTAAACAAAATCAGCGAGGCTAAAACAAAAGGAACAACGCAAATGATGTTTATATTGTAGACATCAAAATGCTAAAAAAACACATTGGGAAAGAGGAGCAAAAAGCACGCACACAGACACTCACGACGATAGTTGAGAAGCTGAAGCGTCACTTAAGTGCCGCATGGAGCAGGAGCATAAGGCATTAGGGGGGAGGGGAGGCAGGCCCCAAAATGCAAACGACGTGTTTTAAGTTCGCTTACATTTGACAGCCGAGCAGAGTCCGTTGAGTGTGTGTATTTAAAAGCATCTATCTGCGAGTATGCGACGGGTTGGGCTTTGAACAGGAAGCGATACGGCGGCCAAAAGGCTGACTAGTTAGGGAGAGGGGGGGGGGGGTGGTGGTGGTGGTTTAGTCCTAGAGCAGTTAAAAGTGTTGTTATTGCTGCCGAGTCTGACAATATGTCTCAATTAAAGTTGCGCAACTGAAGCGTGCTCTTAACTGCACTTCAAAGTGTTTGCTAAATGTCCAAAACTCCGCAAACACTTTTAATGTGTGTGTGTGTTTGTCCTATAAACTGTTTTTAAATACATCTTCATCGTCATCGTCATCATCATCAGCATTACCATTTTATTGCATGTTATTTGATAATTCCCATCGCATATTTTATGATAGCCAGCAAAGTTTGTTGTGCAAACTTACAGTTTGACAGCCACTGTAAGCTGGCTATGCTGCCTGAAAAGCCGTTACTTTTGTACGCTGTCTGGCAACGCTGGTGTTTGAAAGTATTTGAAGTTATGTAAGGTTAAGTTGTAAAACTTTTATTTCACTTTTCCATTCATTTTACACATATACAATATATACTTGAGTATCATTCTGCTTTTCTGCTTCGTTTTATCAATTTTTTTGTTCGTTTTTCGTGCTTTCTTTCTTTCCGCTTTCGTGCTCAACAACAACAAAAATGTACTGAAAGTATCTTTAGGTATTTGCCTAGTTGAAATGCATTTGCGATGAATGTATCAAGAACGAGCATATATATAATATATAATGTCGAAGTGTGAGATATATATATATATATTCGCATATGTTTATAGTCGATAAATGTTGGTTTATAACGCATGTGCTTAAACAACTATGTACTTAAGATTACACAAACAAATTGAAACAAACAGCCTATTGGAGAATGTTTAGAGGTAAGAATTACATAAGAAACAACAACAATAATAGGGGGAGGTTTTGGGGGGATAATGCTCGTAGATCGTAAACTTTGTCACACGTTAAATAGTTTTTTTTTCTACTTCTTGAATTTGAAACCAAAAAAAAAGATAAACAAAAACCATGATGTGTTGCTTTTCAATGGGAATAACCATGATGTATGGGCTTGCTGAGGACTCCACATCGCCGCGTTTAGTGGGAAGGCGCACCGTAGGAGCTGCTGGGCGCCGAGGGAGCTGGCGGAGCGGCGGGAGCACCGTATTCCGAGGGAGGAGCAATGCTGTTGGGATAGGGACCGGTCTCCTCCTTCTGGGTCTTGTAGCGGATGAAGTAGACCTCGGGCTTGCTGGGCTGCGTGGGCGCTGGCGTGGGAATGACGATCTCGGGCTGCTCCTCGGGCTTCTTGACCAGCACATAGACCAAGGTCTTCTCCTCGTTCTGGGGGAACTGCGGAATGATCGGGGCAGTTGGTGCTGGTGGCGACGGCGCCTTGATGAACACAATCTTGTAATGCTTCTGTGGTGGTGGCACATACAGAGGCTTCCTACAATCACCAACGATGATGATGATCGTCGGGAATAGAGAGAAAGGAGAAGGGTTTTATGTAACATATGCAAAGATTGCTTGTGGCCATTGGCCAAGACCGAAGGCCCGACCCATCGAGAAACTTGTTTATCTCTGGCTAATAACGAGCTGTCACAATTACCGCCCACAGCGCTCGGGCGATTACCACGAAATCCCTCCACCCTCCGGCTTATATAAAGTGGCGTACTCTCTATGGTAATTGTGTTCCTGTCCCCCAAGCGAGCGAAGCCGCCTGCACACGACGAGTGCAATAATTAGCTTTGGAAATGCTACGAATACTATAAAGTAAAGAAACTTAGGTAACATTTTAGTCACGCTTTGGCTGTCTTCATCACCATATCTTTGCACCGGTAATTAAGATTGCCCGACTCTCACTCGCTCTCCCTGCCAAAGAAGAAGGCAGAAGAGGCTACAAATGACAAAACTACTCGCGTAGTACCGTTAAACGCTGCCTGTCACACGTGTGTGCAACAGAGACAGCACCAACTCTGGGGGTATTAAATAATTTACAAAGTAAAATACAAATACCGCACATTAAAATCGAAATTGGAATTACATCTGAGACTGAAATTGAAATTGAAATTCAAAGTTGGGGTTCCCCTTCACCGTATATCTGGTTGTCTGGTCGTCTGGTTGTCTGTCTGCAAATGATAATGCAAAAACGCAATGTGGCAATCATCTGGCTGTAGATGGCAGATTGGACCCTGAGCCAGATTAGATGATTAGAGTTGGGTCTTTTGCAACCACCGAGAGATATTAACAAAGTACTAACTACTCGTGTCTGTCTGTACTTGGGGCACATTCAAAACTCCATCTGTGTCACAGCGCGAACCCCATGAATTGTGGGAGAATTTTCGCAACACGACAACTCATTTTGGAATAACATATAATGGTAACCGAGCGAAATGAGCGGCATCATTATTGAAGAGAAGCGGAATACTTGGATAGCTAGTTATCTGCGAGATTATCATTGTGCAGAAGCGGAGTTTCAATTAATAAAATGGCACACGGATAATTAAAGACTTCGTTAAGGTGAGAAACGAAAAAGATGAAAATATCTTTTGATTCTACAGAAGGAGTGTGGAAATATGATGCATAATATACTATGTATAAATATTCATAAATATTCAAATTAAATAATGTATTTGAAGACTTGGCAATGGTGATCCTTCTTATCTAAAGCAGAATAATTTATGCAGTTGGAAATACAGTATTTGAATAGGATATAGGAATATTGAGAAAGGATATGTTATGGGAATAAAAATTATGCAGTTTTGATTCCCTCTTATCTAATGTGGAATAATTTAAGAAGTTTTAAATATGTAAAATATTTGAATAGGATATAGGAATATTAAGGAACTTTGAATATGTTGTGGGGATAATAAGTATGCAGAGCTGCATAGTTTTGAAGTGAAGGCAATTAAAGGTGGGAAATAAACGTTCAAAACAGGCCCATTCTAAAGCAGGATTACCAAATAGTTGCATCACTTTTTGAAGATCAGCAAAACGATAATCCTCAGCTGTGCTGGAGGTTAATTGGGATCGCTGTCTCACCTGGGGGCCTGGTACTCTGGCTCTGGTGGGGGCACGTGCACGTAGACGTGCTTGTGCACCACGGGCGGCTGCTGGGGCGGTCCGTACTGGGGTGCTGGGGCGCCGTAGCCGCCGCTGGGTCCGCTGGGCTGGTAGCTGCTCGAGGGCGGGGCGCTGTAGGTGTCACGGGGCGGTTCCGGGCGAGCGGCGACCAGCGCAGCGCTGGCCAAGACGAGCACGATCTGGATCGTGTGGAGAGAGGGCGGGAGAACAGAACAGAACAGAACTGAATAACAGAAACGGTCACAGACACGAGAGGCACAACTGCACATACCACACAACTGGACTGCATAATGCTTGGTTATAGATCGAGTATGTATATATGTAGATTGTATATCCGTTTCGATAGTGGAGTTCGTTCGACGCGGAACCTCGTACTCTTACTGCATGCCACAACGATTGTTGCAGTTTCTTTTATACGCGCCGCTCTGTGGCGAGAAATCCGAATGAAGTAAAATCCAGCAGCAGAGACGCCAGCAGCGGCAGCGGCAGCAGCGCAAGCAGCCGTCGAAGCAGTTGGTAAAGAGCGCATAACCATGAAGAAATTGAAATGTATAAAACGGCAGCAATAACAACTCTGCAACAATAACAAATACCGAAAAACAACAAGAGCAGCAGCAGCAGCAGCAGCAGCGGCGGCAGCGGCAGCGGCAGCTCAGCCACCGCAACAATAACAATAACAAAAACACAAGCACAGCCAAAAGAGCGACAGCAGCTGGCAAGTCATCTGGGTCTGGGGGAAACTGAAGCTTAAGCTGAAGCTGAAGCCGAACTCGAAGTCGAAACGATGTTTGTGGCAAAAGCCGAAGTCGAGGCTCAAGCTCACTCCTAGCTGCGACAGCGACGCCAGCAGCGACGTCGACAGCGACAGCGACAGCAACTGACCGTTTCTTCTTCTTTTTTCGTTTTTCCTTTTCAATTTCAACTGATTCGATACCCTTGCTATAGCCTATAGACTCCATGGGGACTAGAAAGAGGCATCTTCCAGCCATATTAATTACATTTCTATGCGAGAAGCCTTGCACAAGTGGGTCAATAGTTTAGTGGATCAACTTCCCTAAGAGCGTGTTTTATCGCCATGCTCTCGTATTTAGTTACTCGAAGCGAAGAGAGTTTGGCAAGTGCAAAGTGTTTTACATTCACCAGGAAGTGTTCATCCCAAGCCGTCTTGCAAAATTCAAGAGTATCTCGAAAGCTGCTTGATGATTACACCATTTAGATGTACTTCTCGCTTTTGGTTTTTGTTTTTATTGTATTTGTATTTGTGTTTGTGGTATTGTTGGCTTTGTATTTGTTATATTATTACGAGCAAGTATTTTGATCATTTGGTTTGGAGGATCGCTTCATCGTTGTCGTTGGCGTTGTCGTTGTTCGGATCGTGTGGCACGATTCACTTTCAATTTCAATGAATGTGGATGTGAATGTGGATCTTGGTGTCTGTGTGGATTCACACTCTGGAAAGGGGGGCAACTGGACTCAACCCGACTTGGCTTTAACTGGACTGATGTTGCTATTATTTCATTTCTTCATGCACTCCAGTCTTTTGTTTCTGCCTCCCTCTCTCTCTCTTTCCATCTCTGTGGTTTGTGCAAGCTAATAATGAGCTTCACGGTCTTGTTGGGATACCATCGTCATCGTCATCGTCGTCGTCATCGCCATCGCCATCGCCATCGTCATTTCCATCTTCATTTCCATTTTTTGACATAATGCAATAGTTGGCTATGAATTTCTTTAATTTATTTTTGGCTTTTTTCTTTATTTTCACGCGGCTTATTCAATAATTTGGAGCCCGGCAATGACATTATTTCGACTCGTGCTCCCTTCCTGGCTCCCTCTTTTGTTTTCTTTTCCAAATATGATTGGCCAAAAGATACTTTTGTTTGCTTGCTGTTCGTCGCAGCTTTTCTTTCTTTCACTCATTTTTTGGTGGGCTGTCACGATCGGGCTATTGACTGCCTGGGAACTAGCTTGGCTCGACAGACGTCTTTGGCCCGCAGCGTCGTCCGTTTCGATATGCACATGATCGATAAAATGCAATCGATCGGTTGGCAGGCCACTCCTGAAAATGGGAGGGGGCAATGAAATCAGCATTGCATTTGGCTGCAGGCGGCGGCGAGGACGACACTGCACTGCAACTGGAACTTGCAACTGGCAAAGTGCAAGTTGCCACATGCAACAGCAGCATCAGCATCAGCATCAGCTGCAACTGTAACTGCAAGTGGCAACCGTCACTTTTCCTCGATGGCATCATTTATAATGCCGTTAGCCAAATGGCAAGTGTTTTGGCCATGTTTTACAGTTGTGCTGTTGTTGCCGCTTGTTGATTTTGTTGTTCATCTGCGGCGCGCGTCGCATTTCCTCAATTTCCAACTCTCGAAATCCTCATCATCATCATCATCATCAGCAGCAGCAGCAAAAACAACAGCAGCAACATCAGCATAGCGAATGAAGATGCCTCGCTTAGGGTACAAATATTTTGATTGTTCCTAGGTCAGGCGGGGCAACTCCCCTGCCATTCCCAACTTCCAACTCCTAACCAGCTGCAGGCTCTGCACTCGAGCCGCAAGCGCCACAAACACGTTGCAACTGCAAGATTGATGAGACGGATATGGTTATTGAAATATAAGTACGAGTAGCCAAACATGGATAAACCTTAATTGAGACACTGCTGTATTTATAGATACTGATAAAAATAAAGACATGTCAATTACAGATGAACATATAAACAATAAATAAGCAGATGATTAAACTAAGACATTACCATATTTATAGACACAGACAAGCTGAATAGGAAAAAATAAAGTTACAATTTATTAATGGATACTCAAATGAAATTTACATTTACATTATTTAGATGCGGAAAAGTAGAAAAATATATAATTAAATTATAAATATTTATTTTATTTATAATGGGAAACACAACTACAGATGCAAATATAGCTAGAAAATAATAATAAATGGTGTATAATTAAATCATACAAATTTATTATTTGAAACTCAATTACATGAATGGATAGAAGTCTAAGAAATAGATTATTAAATTCTACATATTTACTTTAACAACAACTAGAGATATAAATTGTGAAAATATACATAATACAAATATAATAAATTTATATTTAATTAAGTTATACAAATTTATTATTTGAAAATGAATTACATTAATAGATAGAAGTCTACGAAATAGATAATTAAATTATACATATTTATTTTATATATTTATATTGATAATTAGTTATGTTATCTATCATTTTATGAGTCCCTCAACGTACTCCCCGCGTTCCTTAAAACCATTTCTCATCTTTCTCATGGCGTCGAGTCTTTCGGCTTTCTCCCATGGCAGAAGCAACATCATTTGGTTCGACACCTCGGCGAGCGCAGATACTAATTATTATTAAGTATCTTTTGTGGGCTTTATGTAACAGCAGCAAGAGCAACAGCAACAGCCGCGAAATAAAACAGAAAACCATTTAAATAATATTGTATTTACATAAAAAATAAAAAACAAAATGCGTTTACAACAAGGCAACAACAGAAATGAAGAAGCGGCAAAGGCAACGGAACTTTTGGAGTCTTGGGCCCGTTGAAGAGATTGGAAGGCACTTGTGCAAGTAAATTCAGATACGCTGACAGGCGAGCAGATACAGATAATGTATCTGTATCTGTATCTGTATCTGATGCTAATGGGCTCGTCTTGTGTCGACTGTGAGGTGGGTGCGTTGGCAATCGCCACTTGTTAGTTTTAATTTGTCAAGAGTTGCACTTGAAGACGTCGCCGTGGAGCGAAGAAAGTAAATTGAGTCTTGGGAAGCTTTGTGACCTGTATCTTCTACTCAGCATTGTAGCTGCGTATCTCACAGATACACATATGCTGCAGACATTCACACTCGTGTGTGTGTGAGTGTGTGTATGATGATGTAAAATGCCATTACATGTGTGCATTGCATAACACTTTTCCTCCCCGTTGCTTTCGGACTCTCTCCTCTCTCTCGCTCTCACTCTTTGAGGCGTATCAGCAGCCGAAGATCTAATTAACAAGAGGAGACCCGAAAAAGCAACAACAGCAAAATAATAAAGGTAAATAGTATGTACAATTGTTGGCATTGCATTGAAAATGATTTTTTATTGTTTTCGATCAGAAGTAATAACGATAAAGATAACGTAAGTTAACAACAATTAAATGTACATTTTGTAGTTGTATCGCGAATATAAACGGGGCTGCATCGTTATCCCAAGTGTATATATCTCTATATGTCTATAGGTGTATTATATATATGTGTGTATATAGTGGTGTATATATAGTATATAGCTAAATGGAAAACAGACAAAACTTGCGCTGCGTGGAGGCCAAAACCAAATTATCTTGTTGCTCTGCTTCTTCCCCGGATTCATGTAGTTGTTGTAGTTGTTGGGCTTGTAGTTGTTGTTGTAGTTGTACTTTATAGTTTGTAGTTGTTGTTGTTGTACTTGTAGAGGAAGAAGAAGAAGCAGAAGAAGCGCCGCCGTCGGTCGGCATTTTAATTTGTGGTAGTTGGTAAGTAGTAATATACTCGTAATTTATATTTATTTGCCCAGCCTTGGGGCCCATTAAAACTCCAGTTTATGCTTTCAGGGACGGGGTTTACATATTTACAATTGACTTTTGTTTTAAACCGTGGCAACACAAGAAGCGGCAGCCACAATACGTTGCGAGACCGTAACACGAAAGACTACACAACAAAAAAGTGACAACAACACAAGAGCACTAAGAACATTGCGGCCGAGTCTGCTCGACCTCGGGTCACCCTGCACCCAAGTACGAAATACGCTACCACAACTCAAATTGCACTTCATGGATGATCTCTATGCTTTACAACTCTAGGAATTATTCAGTTTATCGACTTCGAATTTACTCTATAAATATTTGAGTTCCTCAAATTCGATTCTCATTTTATCGATTATTAACTGTCTGCATCACATGCTTATATTACCCTCTTTTAGTTTGGGTACAGGGTATTAAAAAAAAACATTTCGAGTATCTTACATCGTAAATAGGGATAAACTGGGAAGGTACATACATATACATATATCATAATTTGATTCAATTTTTCGCATTTTCTTTTTGATTTTTTTTTGTTCGTTTTTCTTTTCTTTCGAATATAATCGTAAAAGTTAAAAATTATTGTTCTAATATAGGAACTGTTAAGTCCTTGAAGTTCAGTTTGCAAAGCGCATTAAAACCGTTGAGTTCTATCGTTCAGCGAAAACTCTTCACGAAATGCCACCGAATACTTTAAATATGGGAACTCTCGAAAATGGTTAACTCCTTTAGTCTGGTCTATAACTGAATTTGGCTGCATTTCGAAATGATTTCGCAGCATTCCTGTCCTCGCTGTTTGTTGGGGGTCGTCACGTATGGTTTGGGCTTCGGTTGGGTTTCGGTCCGTTGCTGGGTCTCTAGTAGCGTCCGTAGGCACCCTCGGTATCTAGAGCGCCCATTGCCCCCAATTTCTGCAGCCAGGCGGCGTTCGAACCCCGCTGACCGGTCAACGGATTGTTGGCCTCGTTGTGCATACGCATTTGGTGTTGTTGGAGCGGTTGTTGGAGCGGTTGCTGCTGCGGCTGCTGCTGGTTTTGTGGATCCTCATTGCTCAACTCCAAAATCTGCAAAGAAACCGAATAAAAACAAAAAGAGAGTTAAACTTGCAATTGTTATTGTTGTTATGGTTGTTATTATTATTATCATGGCAGCGTTATTATTGTTACTCTGCTTGTTGTTGTTTACATCAAGCGTAACGGATCTCTGAGATTGTGAGTTTGTTAGTTATTTCAAAAATCTGTTGAAATCTTTACTCGTATATTTACACAGCGCAACCAGCCGCCCCCAACAGCAACATCTCCAACACCAACAGCAACACCAACAGCAACAGCTCCAACAGCAGCTGCGACGTGTGGGAAGTTTGGTCACAGCTTTTTTGGCGGATCATTAAATCGAATGAACTTTACTCTCAGCTCAGCTCAGATCTGTAACGTTGTCTGGGCCTCGACATCGTCTTCGACTCCGGCTTGGAGGCAGCTGCCGCTGTGAGCGCTGATGATGACTGAAAATGTGTTAATGGGGGGTATTGTCGTGTAATTATCAGAGGCCCTCCCACTCTCCTGGGTCCCCTCCGGTCTGGCAGAGGCGTCTTCGCCCGCTCGGACTCTTTTGTTTCGGCGAACGATGTGTGAACGCAAGAAAAACCTAAAACAATTTCGCGCCAAGTAATTATATTATTGCTAATTTAAAAGATTGTTGCTTTGCTTGTTGTTTGTTTATTTCTGTCTGGCCATCTCGCTTCAGCTCGTTGCCATCTCCAGTTGTTTAGTTATTAATAACTTTTTCCCCATGCTTAGACTGCAGCTTTTTGGATTGCAGTTAAACGATGAGATACAAGGAAGCAAACGACACTATTATCGCTTGGCATCTGCCTGGGAGGGTTTGGTCCATCGCCAGTCTCTTTTCCGTTCCTCCCTTTGCTCCCTTTGCCCCTTTGCTCCCTGCTGGCGCCCCAAGGCAGATGTGGCAAGCGTCCTCACAAATTCGGACAGTTTAATTTGCGAGTTGGCGCTAAGTGCAAAGTTATGTGATTGTACAAGGAAGGGTCTTTTTATTATTTGTGTGAATTGCCGGATAGTGACGGGCATCGGGGGTCGTGAATTATTTAACGAGGGTTGCCAACTGCTTGCCACACTTGCCACACGTCCGTCTGGCAATAAACACTCTCTCAAATATGTGAATAAACAATTACGTATCAATAGAGTATAAGGGCATTATTAACTCCATCTAATCGGCTGGATGCCATCAATAAAATTGTAATGTTAAGGTCAGACACCAATGAATATTTGTGTGCGAAATGCTTCATTCAATTTATTAATAAATTCACCGTGAAGTTGTATGAAATTCCATCGAATCATCGTGGCACAATTTGTGGAAATTAAGCACATAGTATTTTGGTTAGCTGTCTGACCTCAGATTTGTATTACCTTTTATGGTCTACGAA
This sequence comes from Drosophila formosana, assembly GCA_035045625.1. Taxonomy (NCBI): domain Eukaryota; kingdom Metazoa; phylum Arthropoda; class Insecta; order Diptera; family Drosophilidae; genus Drosophila; species Drosophila formosana. The sequence continues at coordinate 1,169,022 of JAWNOW010000030.1, forward strand.
TATGTTGTGCAGCTTGTGAAGTTATTTTTGACTCATGTTAATTCGATTTTTGATTGCTACCATGATTATTTTTGGCAAATTATCATTGCAAATGGGCCTGCATCATATTTATCTATTTTTACTGCGATAAATAATAATTATCTTCTGCATTTACTGGCTTTAATTTACGGTATTTTATTTCATTATTATTTGCTGCCAGGATTATTTTTGGCTAATTGTCATTGCAAATTTTGTATTTCGATAATTATCAATTGCCTTTGAGTTGCTGGGTTCAAATCAAGATAAGAATTTGTTTATTACTTATTTTCTTTTGACCTACTTTCAATTAAAATATTATTTTTATTTATAAACGTTGTGTTTTCTTTTGCACTGACATTGATTTAAGGAATTGAATATGGTATTATTTATAATTATTTATTCTCGTTTGCTTATGAGTAATTTTATGTTATGAGTAATTTTAATTTTCTTTCGCAAATACTATTTTAATTATTTGTTTCTTTGCCCCTGACTTTGGATTACGAAATTAAATTCTGTATTATTCATAATTATTTATTTTCTTTTGCACTGGCCTTGAATCAAGATATTAAATTTTGTATCTTTAGAATACTTTGCTCTGAGGTGTTTCCCTGCTGGGAAGTTCTCATCCTGTTGTGTCGCCTCGTGACTGGCGCCGGGAAAATTGTTTTTCCCTCGTTGTGGCCGTCACTAAGTGAAGTGGGGAAGTGAGGGGAAGTGAAGTGAAGTCATGTGACATCCCCCGGCTAATTAACAATAAGCTGTGCTGTTTGCCAACTCATGATCTCAGGTTCAATGCATTATTACTATCAACTGACAAGTGGAATTTTCGTATTATTTTCTGCGTGACGTCGCCGAGTCAAAGTCAACCTTCGTCAGCGGTCGACGTCAACGTCAACGTAAGCATCAACGTCAGCTTCAGCGTCAGCGTCGACGTCGACGCCAACAACGCTCGCCACAGCGTCAACAGCAGCAGCAACAGCAACAGCAGCAACTTCGCCGTCATCGTTTGCTATTTGACATTTGATTTTCCCGCCCCCTTTGCATCATTTGTTTGATATTGCTTTTCCTTTCCTTTCTTTTTACTTTTCTTCCCTATGGTTTTCTTTTCGCCAATGCCACTGGCGTCGCTGTTGCCTGTTGTCTCTCTTGGCCAAAAGCATCTTTTGTGGACGTCGCACGTCAGAGGTTTATCGATTGCCAAGTGCCACAACATGACTCAGATTCAAATTTAGACCTCAGCTCGGACCGAGGCTGAGATGGAGGTATAAATAACGATTGAAACTGAGATGTGGGCAAATAGAAATGCAATTGTAAAAGGTTTACACTAGCAAATGACATAGAGCAACGGCTAAAGGTTAAGGCAAAGGTCAGAGGCAACCCTTAAATTATGCCCTGAAGAAAGAGTTAAGATAAACTCGTTAAATAGTGAATGCCGGAGCAGAAAGTGATTAGCAAGTTATTAATAACCAGATTCAAGTCGTGAAGACGATCTACGATCAAAGAGCTGTCCCACAACTTGTAAATTGAGGTAGCGACCACAAGATACACAGCCAACTGCAAGTGAAAGATACTTTTCGACTTGTCAGATAACTAGTTATAGAAGCAGCTTTAGAACCAAGGACAAGACGAGTGGCCAACTCAAAGACATTCTCGCTGAAAGACTCATCGACAATCTGGCAGACAACTTTGAAGACAGAACCAGAAGCAGACTGAGATGCAGACGTAGATTTGGATTCTCAGTTGGCAACAAATTAATGACAATTTTAGTTGGTTTTTGTCTTGTCGCAGACTCAGAGACTATTCCATAAGCAGACAAGACAAGGCTCTAGAGTCTGTGCAACTCATAACAGTGTGTGGCAAATGGTGGCAACTGCAATTGCAGTTCCAGTTGCAGTTGCAGCTGCGTCTAAAATCGAGTGGCAAAATGATATGAAGCGCCGCACATCCACATCTACATCCACATCGAAATTGAACATCCACATCCACATTGAACATCCATTAAATTGCCCCCTGGTTAAGCAGCATTTTTGTGATTCGGTTGCGAAAAAGAACAGGAAACTCTGCATAGTGCAAAAAAAATATAATAATACATACCAGAAAAAAGAAGCTGGCAATATAAGTAAGTATATATAAGTATAAGTATGAGCACAAGAAAATTGTGCAAAGATGAGAGCTTGAAGCTCAGCAGGTTGAGCATTGGCCATTGGCCATTGCAATGGATTGGATTGTAGCCGAGCAGGCTCTGTGCAGCGTGGTAGTTGCAGGTTGCAGGTTGCAGACCAGGCCAACAAAAAAAAAAAAACACTTGCGAAATATGTAAAATATTTTTGAAACGGTTGCAGACGCGCAACCTCAACAGCAACAGCAACAGCAACAATTGCAAGTGGTGTGGTCAGAAGTGAGGAAGAGCGCAGCGTGGTCTTGGTCTTGGTTTTGGTATCGGAATAAGTAACCCTATAGCTGTGGCTATAGCTATAGTTATGCCCATTGGCCTGCCATTGATGGACCATGACGTAACCGGCAACAACAACCAAAACAACAGCATCGACGACTGAGCGACTGAGCGAGCAAAACAAAAACACGTCGAAAAATAAAACCTCAATAATTGGCGACATAATTGCAACTTAATACCACGCTTTGCCTCTTTTCATTTAGTTAATTATATCGCAAAATAACGCACCAAAAACGTTGAGGGCACACACACAACCTCAAGCACAAAGAGATATGATATGTGGGTAATGGTCTTTCAACAGGCTATCCACTTACTGAAGACCCGGGAAGGGGAGGGGAAGACCTCATCATCGCTATCGACTTCGATTTCGACTCGGACTCAGACTTGGACTTACCTGCAGCATCAGCTCTCGCAACTTATCCAATTCATCGCCGTGCGACCTTGTGGGCAGGTATCGACTCTCGCAAGGCTGAAGCGGCATCACCACCAGGAGCAGCACCATCAGCAGCATCAGCAGCAGCGGCAGCGGCAACTGCAGCGACTGCAGCGCATGTGGCAACTGCGACACTTGCAACCTGTGTCTTGCCTGCGTCTCGCTCTGGGCCAAACTCAGATTCCTGCTGCTTGCCATTCTGCCCCTGGTTGTTGTTGTTGTGGTTGCTGTGGTCTGTGCGGTGTTGTTGCTGCTTGGGTCACAGGTGCTGCTGGCGGCGTTTTATTGCCTGCAATCATATAAGAAAGTGTGTGAACTTTTAAGCGAATGCGGAGCGCTGCAAGTGCATCACGAGTGCGTGAAGAAGAGTACAGTGCAGCCCGGCTATATTCAACTGTTCAGACTGAACACTTAGGTGCATGATTGTGCTTTACAAAATTACATAACAATCAAGTCTCCTTCTAAGCCATTAAAGTTAAATTTAAAACTATGCACATATCGAAAGTAACAATATTGGAATGTTTTTAAACTTTACATTTTAAAAAACTTTATTCTGCTGAACTTCATTTTTAAAGTGCCTGCAGCATATTTAAAATAGAATTTAAAAAAAGCGAAACAAGTATAAAATTAAAAAAAATAGAAAATATATGAACATATTTATTATTTCTAACTTTACTTAAATTTATTAAATACTGGAGTGCAAAGTAGAGACAGATTAAATGAGGCCTGAAAATATAAGATAAATCTAACTAACTAAATATAAAAATAAAATATAATTAATAAAATAAGTGCAGGAAATTCGAAATAATATTAGCTACACTGAGATAATTCTTCTTTAACAGAAACACATTATGAAATGCTCCAGCGAATCACGTAACAAGCACTCATCCCAAACAAATTATCATGCCACGATTATCATTCCACAAATCTGCATAATACAAAACAGTTTTCGCCCTGGCGAATATAGACTATATAGTGGCTTAGTTTTAAAACTCGTAAATAGTTGAAAAATGTATTTCAATTAATTAGTCTGCTAATGGCACATAAACAATATTAATGCAAAGCGGTTTTGCAACTGAGGATTACGAGTTGAAGAGACTTTTCATGGGGAGAGAAGTGTCAGGGGTCAGTTGCTATCCTGCCCTGCCTCTGACTCCGACTCCGACTCCGACTCTCGGACACGGATGCTGACTCACTCACTGGCAATAAAACGGAGTGTACTCGGAATTAGTTGTAGTCGAAGTTGGGCTGGGTTTTAGCTTTTAACTGCGTCACGATTCTCTCCACTTATTATTATCTAATTTTTTCTATTTATTTTTTGTTGTATTATTTTGCACTTTTTTGCGGATTTTATTTTTGCGCTGAACTGAGCTGAGCTGAGCTGGTGCGATGTGCTGAACCAGGATAACAATGTAGCTTTAAGCAAAGCTGCGTGCAGACATTTGTATTTATAGCCAAAAAGCCAAAGCAGCGGTCGAGATTTTAGTGGCACTTTGGCCGTGATGACACAGAACACACAGAACACAGCGAAGAGCACAGGATATACTATATGTACGTAGGAGACGAGGACCGGACATATGACGCCCAGGACATGCGCTACGCCACGCATCTGTGAGGCAGCGAGCCTTCAACCTTGGGCCCCAAGCCTTGAGCAGTCGCCAATGCCCCGAATTCCTTTACATTCCACATTATGCGCGCGCAGAGGCGGCAGCAGCAGCAGCAGCAGCAGCAACAGCAACAACAATAACCACAACAACTGCCATATCATTGTCATAATACTAACACACATTCCGGGTGTATAAACGTGTGCGTGTGTGTGTGTGTGTTGTCTGTGCTGTGGGCGTCATTCTGGCACGCCCCAATAGAATCTGGTGAAATGTTTTCGCTTAGCAAATTTCATGGTTAACTTTTAGTGGGTTGTTGTTGCTCTCGTTGTCGCTGTCGTGTTGTTGCTGGTAACACTCTCGTTCTTATTGTTGTCGTTGCGTTGTCGTCATGACTGCAAGTTGTTGACATTGCCGGGCGTCAATAATGTATCTACAGTTCACTAACTAACCAACTGGCCAACAAGCTGCTCCCATGTTATGGCTGCTCTGTTCTCCTCCTCATCGATGTTCGACCACGATGTTGCTGGGCAAATGGAACCATTTGTATACCGGGCACGACCAAAGCCCCCAAATTTTTGATATAGCGCACTTTTGTGTGGCCATTGCTGTGATTGAATACGTGTCGTGCATGGCAACTCCAGCTCAAGGGTTTTTATAGCCATATAAGACCGACAGTCGCACATCGAACCCAGAAACAGCAACATAGAAACATAGATATACTATACATGTATATATAGAGATGGAGACTGCGACAGATAGAGCTGGAGATGTGTAAACATCTGGGTTATGCGTACGAATGAATTCATTTATGAAGGCAGCCAAGAAAACGCTTTATGAAGCAGCTCCAAAACAAAGCCATAAACATTCACAAAATATGAAGAGACATAACATATTAAGTATGTCCTCGCGCTGCATTCGCGAACTTTATTGTTTGGCTCTAAAGCACATTTAATAAGTGCTCTTAATTTTCAGTCGAGCAAAATATATTAATACTAAGAAATAGTTGGACAACATTATTAAGAACTGCTTCAAATAATTATGTTAAATCATAAGTTGCTTTCGATAATTGTAAAAATTATTAAATTAAATAATCCATAAAATTAATTCAAATTTAAAAGTAGGAGAATCATTAAATAGTAATTAAATTTAATCGAAATTAAAAGGACTTGATCCTAACAAAGTTCAAAGTGTCGATCGTTTCAAGTGCGTAAAGCGACTTACTAATACATCTTCATGTAATCTATAAACTGAAATGTGATCGATGAAATGAATATAAAGTTTAAAAATAATATATGGTCCAAAGTGTTGATCGTTTTCAGTTCAGTGGTTCAGATATTCAAAGATACTTAATATTGCTTAAAAATACTTGTCTATGTAAAATTAAAGGATTTAATAATATATCATTAGATCTTATTATTATTGTTATGTTAGTATTAAATGTTGATCACTACATATATCCTGTCTGAGACGTATCCTGGTCTGGCATTGCCATGATATCTTTAAACAGAGTTTGGACTGTGTGATGAGGTGGACTACTACTGGAGCCCGCATCCTCGCTGGCAGGCACCTGAATATAGATTGCGCTGGGCACATAGCCATCGACGAGAGTCGGTTCTTTATCAGGCAGCGAATAGAATTGGCCAAAAGCAAGATTACGCTCCAAAGGCTCACCCAAATTGTCGATCGGATGCAGGAAGCGCAGCATTGGCAGATCGCGTATGCGCTCAGCCAGACTGAGGATGCGGAAATCACGAGCAGTCCATGGCGATAGCATCGTTACGGATCGGTTCTCGTTCACATAGGCAATGGAGATGCCACCCAATTCACTGTCGGAGAAGCGCAACAGAAATGTTCCAGGCTCAGCGCGCATGAGCTCATGCTGTGCCTTGACCTTGTTGATGAAGCCCGTGATGCACTTGGCCTGCCACATGGGCAGCAGATGGTCTTTGGTCAGCTTGAGGATGGCGTAGAACCAATCCCAGAAGGTGAAAGTGCGTTCCGGCAGCGGGTGCTTGCAGAACTGTTGCCATGATATATAACCAAGGCGACTATCCTTCAGTTTCTCGTGTAAAAACTCCAGATTCTCCTTGGTCAGCTCATGTCGAATGCAGGCTGCAAATTTGGTGTTGAGGGCCACAGATAACTCGGACCATGTGACATAGGGGGTGACCACAAAGGGATCGCGCACTACATCCGCGAATGCGTTGTCCCATATTATGGTGGCCCAGGACTGCGGCTCCTGATTGCTATGGACAATCACCACGACAGGCAGCGAGAATGTCCAGCTGCAAACGTGGGCGCCATTCAATTTTGTCGTCCCATAAAAGAACAGTGCAAACTTCTCCTCCATGACGCTTTCGGTGCCCTTCTTCTCGGCGCGCCTGATCTTCTTCAGCAGCATATTGTGAAAGCTGGCGCAGTATACTTGTTCACTCGACTGATATTCCAAAGTGCTGACATTATTCTGCAACTCGCCCGACGACAGTTCGGCCAGCTTGCTCTTGGTCATCTCCAGAAAGGGGCGTTGGCTCGTCACAAAGCGTTTCGCCTGCACCTCAGACATGATGATGCACTCGACTGAGGGTGGATTCAGTGTCGTGCCCGGTGTGAAGCCCAGAAGCCAGCGCACTGAGACCACAAAGCGTGTGTTTGTCTTCAACACCTGTGGCGGCTGTTTAACCACAACGAAAGCAGAGCCCAATAGCTTCTTTTGTGCCAGCTGGATTCTCTCGCGGATCGCAGTCAGCTTCGCATCTTCCTTGGGAATATCCTTGACAGCATCCAGCAATTGGGTGACGAATGTTTCCAGGCACTCGAAGCAGCTCTGTATCTCATCCAGGGCATCCTCAGTGAACTTGGCTCCATTGGCAACCAGAGCTTGTTGACGACGCCAGTTCCTCAGCTCCGTGAAGACCAAATCCTGTAGCCTCGCATAGTACAGAAAGCTGCGCTCCACTTGGAATACCAATGTTGGTGTGAAATGCTTGTTAGCTCTGGCATCGAACGTGGCTCTGTCGTAGGATTCCTTTAACTTTTGCAGCTGCGCGGTGATTGCGTTGGAGAAGTTGGCTGAAATTCGCACAATCTGACGATGGACATCTTTTAATTTAAGCTTGTCCATCGAGACCGCCGATGAACTCGGTGCAGCGAAGTTAAAGACATCAGTGCTATCCAAGAAGTTGATATTCGTACCGAGAGGATTATTCATATTGCAATTTCTACAGCTTTTACTGGTCGTTGAACAGTTGCGGAGCGAGTTCAAAAGTTACAGTATGTATTTTGAATTTATCGATACTTTTGCTTAAGATCTCTAGCACGTGTTCGCAGCGCAATCGATTCTATTAGCTTTGCGTTGCAATTTCAGTTTTCAATATTTTAAAATATATGTATAATAATTTAAAATAAACAAATAACTAATAACTTTCGTTTTTTGAATCAGTGAAAAGCAACTGCAGAGGGATGCGAAGTAAAAACGAGATAATTTCATCTCGTTGCGCGCGAAAGCTTTCGGTAGACAAGACGGAAGCTGCCCACATGCCGCACAAAAGCTCGCTGCTACAAAGTGTCCAAGGCGGACAGCGAGTTTTGCATTGAAGCATTGCAGTGCTCAGTAAAGGTTCGTTTCCCGGCTAAATTATGAATTTAATTTTTCTTCTGTTTCGTGAATATTAATTATGACAGGCAATATTTTAATTTTGCAGTAACTATGCTAATTTTGAATTCATTTGACTTAATTTGTTTGGATGCATACTATATACATTGCCCTTTTTCTCTCCTTCAAATATATATATCTTCTAAAGCCAGTTAAAGGAATGACGGTAGCTCTCTTAGTGCTTGCCAAAATTTTGATGGTTTATGGAAGTGCATAATAAAATGTTGGGCGTGGCAACACAACAGCATCCCTCTACTACAATTAAGTCATTAAGTTAACTTTATCTTTGCCAATTAACCTTGACAAGTAATTAAAAGAAACGACTTTGTTTTGCACATTTTTATTATAATCTTTATTCAGTTGAATCGCTTTACAATTACAATTACAATTACAAATACGAATACAATTACAATACAACAACAAATGAAGGCTGAAATTATAGCATACGATGTGGGTAGATGGGATATGGCTCGTATAAAAGTTACATCTTAAATTTGGGGCTTAACTAGAGCTGAGCTACGAGCTATGAGTAACTTAGTGGTTAGGTCTACCTTAAGAACAACTAAAATACATTCAGTGGCATTCAACGTACTTTTCTCTAGAAATCATTATCATTATCGTTATTGCTATCAATATCGTTTTTAATTCAATTCTTTTTATCCTTTCTAATGGTCGCATTCGCATTGAGTTCATCGTTGGCTAAACGCCTAGGGATTACATCTGCAAACACAGCATGAAGGAAACAGGAACCAATCCATGAAAATGCCCTTGCAATCGTTATCGGGATCGTAGGCGAGTAATCGATGCCATTTATACTTCTGCTCGCAGCCACATTCGCCCTCGCAGCGTGAAGTCTGAGTGTTGCTATAGAAACCGATACACAAATTACTATCTGCTCAGGATCAGCAGAGTTTATTCACTCACCTGCAGACCTCCTGATGAATCGCCTGCTCAAAGTGCTGCGTGTTGACAATCGCCCTGATCTTGCCAGCTGAATTCGATGCCCAGTAGGGCGTTACAATCTCGATTTTCGATTCGCAAGCATCGAGTCGCCCCGTGCCAGAGTTGCCATTGGCATTTCCCGGCGGATTGTTGCTTGCTCTGCTTGTGCCGCTGCCGGCGCCTCCTCTATTCCGATTGCTTGCTCCTCCGGCGGCTGCTTGGCGCTTCTTCCGCAGCTCCCCGAAGTAACTATCCCCCGCCTCGCCCGCTGTGGCAGCATACGCCCCGGGCGGAATGAAGATGTCCGGCTCGTCAATAAAGCGTCGCTTTCGCACCTTCGCCTGCCCTCCGCCGCCGCCCTCCATGTTCATCTCAAAGTCGCCGTACATGCGACGCATCAGCGCCTTGTTGTCGTCTATAAATCTCTCGATCTTATCACTGCAACGAGAGGATGAGAATTAATATATAGTTGTTCGACAACTTTTTTAAACAGGTCAAACTAACAGTAATATTTTAACGATCTTATTGAACTTTCTTTTACAAAAACTCTCTATAAACCTTTGACTAGAATTATTATTTTTTTTTCAATTGCTATTCAATATTTTATTTTCATTGCCGACATACATTTTTGTATTTAATTCTCAATTTATTTGATTTAATTTTATTGTTAGTTTTTATTTGTATTCCTTTGTTGAACTTGTTTATAGTTCTACATTTTGATATTTAATTCTCAATGTCACCTTTTAGTATTTAATTCTCAATCATTAATCACTTTAGGTCAGTTTTCAAATCGAATTCAATGTTTTTTCCTATGTTGGATTTGAAAACTGAACAAACTGACAATCGAATAGCATATGTAAACTAGATAGAATAATTAATAAATATTAAACAATTAATTTCCATTCCAATATAACTATACGTATCATAAACTAGGGTTTTTGAATGCTTTCTCAAAATACATGTGACTAATGCTGCGGTTATCACTGAGGCAATTAGCTGTAAATTTACTATCGCGAATTAAGTTATTAAAACATTCCGCTCTAATTAAGAATAAGCAAGTCATTTGGCTGGTGAGTTGTCTTTTATGTTTTTTTGTGAAACTGCTAAACTCCACTTTGCCCACATATGAATCAGATTTCATCATAAAATGTTATAGCTGTTTCGAAATCCCACAAACTACCGCTTCTAACTTGAAGGACAGCTGCGAATCGCTTGTGTGGATTGTGGTTATTGCGATACTCACATGGGATAACTATTGCCGGCCGTGGGGCAGAACAGCTGATGATATCGCTTGATGCAGGGCACGCCCTTGATCACGTCGCCTCGCACGTCCAGGCCGAGAGCCACCGACAGCGCCGTCCACCAGATCTGGAGGGGAAGAAGACAGAGAGTGGGAGAGAGAGAGGGAGCGAGATAATTGGTATTAGCATTGGAATGGCGCCCATAACAATTTATAGCAGGGTGTGAAAATGACTCAAAATAAGACATAAAAAAAAACACAGGCAGGCATAAACGCGGCACGGAGCGACGACCACCAGACTGTTCTACCCCACGCTTCCCCCTTGCAGCACCGTCGAACGCCAACAGCAGCAGCATCTTGGTATGCTTTGCGTTTCAGTCTCTCAGCAGCTGAGCCCGATGATCATCATCACACCTCTTAACGAAACGAACTCGCACGACCTTCGTGAGCCAGCCAAAAAGTCAACAACAACAACAGCAACAGCCGTAAGAAGAGAAACACACGCACAACAATCACACACATACACACGCACACGCACACTGAGAAGAGATCGTCAAAGTTATTTCCGCAAATGAGCAAACTCGATCGATCGCTCGATCGATCGATATACTCGATACACCCGTAATCGCTTACGATGAGCGCGGCGAGGAGCGAAGTGGGGGCTGAGATGGAGTTTAAGTAAACACGCGCGTGCCCGAGTGACGGGGGAGTACTTACCGGAATCTGCAAGAACGAGCCATTATTTGATTTTGGATAGGAAAACAAAGGCACTACCGGCACACTGCCGTTCTTCAGATAGATGGGACCCTGTATTGGCGTTACAGTGGGCATCGGACTCTTTGACTTGTCTGCAAAACAAACAAAAACGAAATTTATTTAGAATTATGTTAAACTCTGTCGAAGCAACTGAGGCCTTCGGGCTGACGCAAATGCAAATGGAAAACTGGAGCTATGTGAATGATTCATGGCGAGGCAAGGACAGGATAACAAACAACTCGAATAGTGGGCATTAATCAACTGGGTTAAACCCAAGACAACTCAAGAAATAAAGTAAAATGAAACGAGTGTAAAAATTGCAATTCTGCATACAAAATCGAAGTGCAGTTGACATATCAATTTCATGAAATGGAATGCATGCTTGGCATTTGTAATGTAATGTCCCCATCCGGATCTGAACTTCACGGAACTGCACCGAACTGGATTTGCTTGTGTTGGGCACTGAAATGATCTTGTCAACTTTCCCTTTCCCTTTCGGAATGCAACTGCAGCGCGAAAGGATTTGTCAATGGGAGCAGATAGAATTTGAGTTTCGTTCAGTTCGTTTATTGAGTTCCATGGTGCATTCGTTAAGTTCGAGTCCGTCGCCGTCTGTCCGCGTGGATCGAGACTGCGCACTTCGTAACTGTTTCAGTTACATTACATGATGGACTCGTTTTAAGCTCACGTCTTCACTTGCTGTGCTCACATGCACACAAAGGTGAAACCAAGAGACTTGAACAATGCGATCATATGTACTTGATCTTATATACGTATGTATATCTATGTGTCCACATGTCTGTGTGCGTGTGCTCTCAGTGTGGTGCACGTCCGACGTCGACTTTGCTTCGTCTGCGACTTCGGCGGCATTTCACGCAAGTGGTTGAATGGGGCCCGACTTCTTGCATAATACGCTATATGGTATGGTATGTGGTATAAATACCCACACACAGCATGCACCTCCCCCTTGCTGTCAGTAGTCCGCTAGTCCTACGCCCCTGCCCCTTGTGCTTGCTAGCACTTGAGACTTGAAGTCTGGCTTGGCAGGTTGCTACAATTGAGATGAGTCGAGTTAAGATGAGTTGAGTTGAGTTGAGATGAGTTGCGTGGAGGAGATGAAGTGAAACAAAGAGGCGCCACGCGAAGCGAACAAAGCCAAAGACGAGCCAAACAGCCAAAGAGCCAAAAAGTGAATTATCAAATGCGCTGACAGTTTTGTGTCTTGGACGAGGGCAGGAACTGTCGCTATCGCTAACATGTTGTGTTACTTTTCGAGTTGTTATTGCTGTTTATTAGAAGACGACAACAACTACAACTACAACTAAAACTGATACATAAATCGTGTTGCGTGTTAGCGTCAGCGACAGCTATAAAAGTCAAACACTGGCCATTACTGTCTACTGGCCAAAGGCGACCTTGTCGCCAGGTTTGTAGACCTTTGACCTTGCTCCGTCTCTACTTGTATTATTTGTAGTTGCTATCGCTCTCACTGTTGTTACTATTGTTGTTGCTGTCGCCCCACAGCAAAGTGCAGAAGTTGCTCCCAATTGGAAAGACACACAGAAACACACAGTAAACAACATGCAAACAACACGGCCAAAAGCAAGAGGAAGGTGCCATAACAACAACGTTAACAACAACCAGCTACAACATGACTTTGGGATTTCGAATAGGAATTAATATTAGAGTATTGTGTTACTGGTATAGCAATATTGCGTATACGCAGAATACGTATACGTATTGCCAGCTGAACTTCTAAGACGGAGTGGAGTCTTTATGTTTGGAAATAATACTTTCACATACAGATAATCCATCATTACTTGACATTAAGTGGATTTAACATTATTCTTGCAATAAAAAGTATTTGCTCGTTGTCCGAGTAAAAGTTAACTTACTTTTAGAGCAATTGCATTTAATTATGCTGAATGAATTAGCGTTTAAAGAAATACTACTCTTATTTGACTATGAAAACAAATTTTAAAATAACAACAATAATTTTGACATTTTTGATAATATAAAGATCATTTTAAAGTGCATTCGATATATTCTACATTTTTAAACATTTTTAAATGAATACCCATTTCTTTCTAAACATTTTGCATGAATTCTTTAGATTAATGACTAAGTTTTTTGTTTCAGCCCGAATTCCACAGTGGCTCTAGCTACACTAAATTATCTAGAATTCAATATCCTAAAAATATTGTAAATCTATTAACATAAATCTATGGAACTTATTTTTGATATTCACATGTTAAAAAAAAATATTTTACTGCCCTTTAAAAACTTTACCTCATTTTTCGAACCATTTTAAATTAAAGTTATGAATTAAAATTAATCTCTTTTCCTGCACTTTGCTAATAGGTGCGCTTACCTTTATCATGGCCCTCGGCCTCGTAGTACTCGCCATCATCCTCCTCGTCCTCCTCCTCGCCCTCCTCCACATCGTAGTCGAGCACGGCGTGCACTTGAGTCCTGGAGCCTTGGCCCGCCTGGACGCGCGTAAAGCCAGGTGCACGCTCTGGATAGTTGTCCTGTGGAGCGACGCCATAAGTGGAGGCAGGCGTCTCCGTCTTACTTCCTGCTGCTCCTGGTTGCCTGCCACGCTGCGAGGATTGCTGTGGCAATGGCGGTGGCTGCTGTTGCTGATGCGGTGGCTGCAGCTGCGCTGGCTGCTGCGGCTGTTGTGGCTGTTGTGGTTGCTGTGGATGCGACGGCTGCTGTCTGCTGCCGTAGCCCGTAATACTAAAGCTGCCGCTGTTCTTGGTGAATGTGGCACTGGCACTCGCCGTGCCATGAGCGTTGTAGTATTGCTTCTGCTGCTTCACGGCGGAAGGCGGAAGAGCTGGCGCCTGGCCAGGATAGCGAGAGTAGGAGCCTTCGGCAGGACCTCGGCCAGCGGACTGTGTCAGCTGCAGCGTGCTCTGCGTCTGCCCGGAACTGCTGCTGGCACTGGAGCTGTGAAACGACACCGTGTTCTCGTTGGCCTCCACTTGCGTCTGCTGTGTGTGCTGCTGTTGGCTCTGCTGCGTCTGCTGCTGCTGAATGTGGTACACGGAGTTGCGAGCGGCGCCACTTGGTGGCAGGTAAGCATTGCCCTGCTTGCGTCTGCCATAAGGATAGCCCGATTGTTGCTGTGGCTGTTGCTCCTGCTGCTGCTGCTGCTGTTGTTGCTGCTGGTGCAGAGCTGGGGCTGCGTAGGGATTGTTCTTGTAGTAGTCGGAGCCAACGGCAGCCGCATCGGCGGGAGACTGTGGCTGCTGGTGATCGGCGGGCGAGTAGAGCAAATTGTTTGTGTTGCTGGCCAACTGATGGATGGGATGCAGGGGGGCCAGAGTGGCGCCCCACGGCTGAGCGAGCGCTCCAAACGGAAGCGAGAAGTTGGCCAGAGCCATGCCCGAAAGTGTGAGCAGAAGTGAACAGACGAGACGGAACGGGAAGAAGCGATGCCGATCGGTTACGTAAAGTTAACTGAAATATTTCGTCAGTGCATGATACAAATGACTTAGGCAACGAACTCGCTGCTGCATATCAAAATTCGAACAGCACAAAGTGACAACAAACTAGAATTGGAGCTAGAACTAGAACTAGAACTGGAACTCGAGTCAAATTGAGAGTTAGAGGCGTTTTTGTGGATCGCGCGCGCTTAAAATGATTTATGCAAAAGCAAATCAGTGGCCTCCCCTCCCGCTTGTGGCGACGACGACAACGACAACGACGGCGACGGCGACGGCGACAATAGCACAATTCCAATAGCACACACTCGCATTCGCACACACACACTTGCACTCGCAGACACACAGTACACGACGAAATCGAACGTCTCTTGCGAGTTATGTAGTATACAATAAATATGTGCAAATGTTGTTGTTATTATAAAGTTATCGTAGCTGTTGTTGCTGTTGTTGCGCTTAGTAGTAGTGAGTGCCGTGTGTTGTGCTGAGCTCGGCTGTATCGTGTTAATAACTTTGCACGGCAGTTGGCAACTCGGACTCCGCGACTCTTGTGCTAAAAAACCATTCACGACAAGCTGACAATCGAGACTGAGCCGTTCTCGGCGTGCGCCTTTAAAAAACTTAATGGGAAAAATGTTTCAACAAGCCTCAAAACTCAAAACTGACTTGAGAAAAAATACATACGAGTAGAAAAAAAATAAAACAACAGTTGCTGTTGCTGTTGCTGTTGCTCCCAGCTGCTGCTGCTGCTGCTGCTCAAAGAGTGAGCGGCACTCAGTTAAGTTCAGTTCAGCGTAAGTTTTTTTGAATGGTAAATCGAAAAATAAAACAAAACCGGAAAAATATGCACGCCAAACAACACGAACTTTGCATGCCCTCTCGCTGTACGCTAAAAATGTCAACACTGATATTCTGAACATCAAATATTTAAATTGGGCTCTTCAAGTTATCGATCGGATACTGGAAATCAGTTTGAAACAGGTAATATATATTTAAATTAGAACTTGTCTGCTGTAGCTAGAGTCTGGGCAAGTTCAAGGGTTGGTCTTGAGAGCTGGGAGAGCGTTTTGATGACCTAGGTCAATGGATGGGTCGACTCGATGCTGCAGTTTCTGTTCCATTTGGCGACTTGTTTGTTTCATTTTCGAAAAGCGCATATTAATCACCAAACAAAATCGTCGTCGTCTTGAAGGCAATGAAAAGCAAAAGTATTTTTAAAGTGGGCTTTAAAAACAGGTTGTGAAGAGCAGTCTGAGTTACACTTGCGATCCGCTTAAGAGACAGCGAGCTGCCTCTCTCAGCCATGCTCTTCTGCGCTGCTCTCTCTCTCACTCTCTCTCTCTTGAGAAGCGCTGGCCAGAACATTGTGGTTTAGTCATTACAACACACATTCTTCAGGGGCTGCACGAGGGGCAGGAAGAGCTGTGATTTCACAGCAATGTCGCTGTAATGCCGAGTGCATTGGGCGATGAGCTAAAGTCGATAATGAAGAACAAACGCTTCGATGATGATACTAATGATGATGATGATCAGACGAGGGCGTAGACTGCGACTGAGATTGCGTCGATATCTACGTCACGAGCAGCTAAAGCAGCTCGTTTGGGTTCACTTTGCATATTAGCACCTCTTAACTGGATCACAGCGTTCCCCTTGCCTCCCTTCCTGCACTGGCTGTCGGAGCGGGGCAAGCTGAACTTGTTGCGAATCGAGACAGATTCGTGCGTAGTCGAATTCGTATTCGATTTCAGTCGTTTACGGAAACGGATATTGCAACAGCTGACGACGTGCTCGTGATTGTGATCTCGCATGATCATGCATGTGTCAGGGAAATCCATATAGCCCTATAGCTCCTGTTTGGGCCCCAAAGTGATTCACTCGCCACGCTAGCTGGAAAATCTGCTCATTTAATATGCGTGCTGCTGATTGATTTCTATACAAGAGTATCGGAATGCCAGCGCTTTCCGTTTAGAAAGGTCTGCATGCCACCTACAAGGGTACACCAAGTATATACATATACATATAGATATATGTAAATACGTTAACCTAAACTGTAGCAAATGGGTTGGCCAGCTGTCCAGTTGAGCGGACCACGCCATGGCCAGCGATCAGGCTTTTGTTTTATGACGGGCGGACAGACGGACGGACGGATGGACGGACAACGCTGCTGACCAAGCCCAACAAATATCGCACATTTGTTGCAACCAGGGTTGGCTCGTGATCCATTTCAATGGTCAGCAGTCGACAGCCAACAGTCGCCAGCCAGTCATGTGCGGTGTGACTTAAAAAACAATTACTTCAATTCATTTAATTCACTTTGAAGCATCTTTTTATGGTCGCATTTCGAACTTCAGCTGACTCACCACTCACAGGTTTGGCGTTTTTACTTTACATTTTTATAGTTTCATGGCTATAAAGGAGTCAGATGACTAAGCTGCTGATTGTTATTCTGCAGCCCTACAATATGCAGTGTGTTGTACTTATGTTTTTGCATACAGTCGAATCGAGAACTAGTTTAACTGCGGCTACTCGCAACACATAGTTTGCCCCAACAACAACAACAATAGCAGCAGTAACACTAACAAATTCAACATCCATATCCACGTCCACATCAAGATCAAGAGCAATGGCAAAAGCGAGAACAAGAACAAATAGTGACAAAAGCAACAAGCGCCAATCAAGTGGCTATGTTTTTATTTTTATTTGCCTTTCCCTTTTTATGCGGCAGGCATTGAAACACTTCTTGGCAATTGTCGGAGCTGAGCTGAACTTATCTAATCCACTCGACAATTAACGAAATCAACGCAGAATATCACACAAATAATCTTTAAATGACATTCTTCTAGCGCCTGCCGCGACTTGGGCGCCCTCAGGCTTTCAGCTTTGCTTTTTGGTTGCTCAACAAACAAACGAGCGATCGATCGATTGGACTGATCGACTGATCGACCGATCAGCCGACAGTTCAACTGATCAACTTTGCCAAAAACAAAAAGAAAAAACGTCGCCTGTCAAAAAATTTAAATACAAGTACAACAACAGCAACAGCAACAGCAACAATAAACACAACAAATAAATCTGCCTTATCGAAATGTGCTCTCAAGCATTGGCCTTAAGTCGTTAACAAAATTTAACTGCCAATCTTTTGTGCAGTCACAATAAAGTAAAATCAAATCAAATTAAATACGAGTAAAGTAAAACGCCAAACATCAAGTGTTTGTTGCTCGATGCCATTGTCTCTAGCCCGCGTTTCAATTCCTTAAACCAATTCAATTCAGATCCCTGAACACAGACAGAGAGACATATGACAATACTAAGTAGAGATCCAATACTCTCAAGAATTCACTATGATCAGCTCATATGGATGCCATAGTCGTTGATCGATTCGATCAGCATAGGAATAAAAAAATCGCTTTAATTAGAACCAATTTAGAGCGTGGACCAATTTATCAGAAGCATTTTGAAAAGTAGTTGAAAACCAGTTGAGATCAACTTCAGCGCCATGTGCACAAACAGACAGACAGACCGACCGACGGACGGACGGGCGAACGGACGGACAGCCAGAGCATAGAGACACCTATTGACGGACCGTTGAGGGGGGCCACAGGTGTTGAGCGGGGCGTGGTTGCTGCTCTGGCCTTTTTACCCCACTATAACTCAGCTATTGTCATTATTATTACGGACTTATTATTATTGTTGCTGAACCGAACTCAGCTCAAATTGCCTTTTACGCATTTGTTTTTCTTTGTCAATTGTCTGGTCGCTTATGGTCCATTATACGAGGTGTGGAACCCAACACCCAGGTTCAAGTGCACACACCACTCGCATTGTGCCTTATTTACAATCATTTCTGTTCACATCTATATAAGGCAGTTAAAGCGAGAAAAGTTTAAAAGAACCTATTGAACTCTCAAGTATTTCCCAGTAAATCTGAGATTTTAAATATTTTATGCTATGATACGATCAATGAGGAATCAACTTTAAAAATATTTATGATCTATATTTCTATTCTGCAAACAGTTTCCTATGTGCGTTCAGAAACTATTGAAGCAACCCCGGGGCAGCTGCCGCCCAACACTCGCGCAGCTTTAGTTAGCAACATGGCAACGAGTTAATTATTTGGGTTCTTGCCAACCAAAATTTTCATTTATATATGCAGAGCAGCAATAATTAATTACCTTTCCATTTCAGGTTGTTACCTTGGGTGAGATGTCGACTCTTAATTCATTCCATTTTGGCGTTCTAAGAACAGGGATTACAATGAGCTTGTTTTGTGTTTTTAAGGAAGTGATTTTAATTGCCAACTGAGAGTTGTGCTGGAATACGAGTATATCTAGCTGCTATCTTACGAGTCTAATGGGTATCTTAGTATCTATCATACTTTGTCTTGCTGGGCACACCCGGTGGTTGTCCATTCCCATTTCCGGCCAGGCTTTGGCTTTGACTCTGACTGTGGCTGTTGCTGTGGGTGGCTGCTAGAGTGTATACCTCGTAATCGCTGATCGTAAAGTTGTAATCGCCAAAGAGCGTCAGATATGCGGCACTGGGACCATCGTAGGAGTGTGGCAAGTTCGAGTACGAGTCCGTATTCACATTACAGTTGCTCGATATCAGCAGATCGGCACCAGCGCCAAATATGGGACCGCAGCTGCAAATGGAGTTCATTATGAGCGTGCACAAACAGCAGTGAACTGTTGACTTACTCTGGATGATAACAGATCGCATATGGCTTCTTAACAATATCGAATTTGACCGGTTGCTCGCCATTTGGGGGATTCAGCATGAAGAGAAACGCGCGTTCTGAGTGCAGATAGCCGCCCTTGCGACTGGTCTTCGCCCAGGCCACATCTGTGTAGCCGCCGCTGATCTCACCATGTGCTCCCACGCCAATCACCATGCAGGGCGCCACACCGTCGCAATAACGATGAAAGGCGCTCGAGCCATGGCCATGTGTTGAGGCTCGATAGACCAGACGCCAGCTCTGCTTGGCCACACCAAACCAGCCATTGAGTACGCTCTGCAGTGCCAGCTTGTCGTTGCGCAGGATCTGTGAGCCTGGAAACATATTAACCGTCAGCCGTGGCTGTAATCGCTTGTCGTTGTCGACTAGTTTATTGGGATGGAGGGCAGCGTAGCGGTAGCGCTCCAAGGATAGCTCCATAGGCACAGCACCAGTTGGTTCCACTTCCTCGGCAAACACCTTGCTGTCTATAAGCAGCAATCGCACATGGCCCATGACACCGCTCAGGTGCTGGCAGACCCGTGCACGTTCCTCCTCAGTCCAGTGAGCGGTGGGCTGAGTGACGCCCGCCTGGTACTTGGCCCAGGCCAAGACACAGCGCCACACTTCTTCCTCCTCCAAGCAGAACTGAGTTGACACAAAAAAAAGGTTAATAAGTAATGCTGAATAAGCGACTTGTTGAGGATTGCTTTACATAATCCGATGAAATGATTTTGATGAGTGCGTCCTTGGTGAGTGTAAGAAACGAATTGGTTTTCACGCATTCACCGGCATTCTCTCCAATGTAGACGATGCAGCGTTCCATAAACGAAGCCGCGCACTTGGCACCTGAAATGGCAATTTACATTATAGAATTGTGGAATTTACCAAAAGTAAACCTGCTGATGAGTTGCGCCCATTGAAAAGTCGTCAGTTTCATATAAAATTTGTAGCATTTTATTCATTCGGTTTACAATTAATCCCTTAAGTATAGGCAGAGGCAGTGGAGTGTTGTTTAGTCCTTGGAGGGGCTGACGTTCTGTATGAGTGTGATGTTGTCGCCCTTGAGCATGATGCGGCCTAGATTCTTGCGTTGGCGCGTCTTCACATACACTTCCTCGGCATCATCCAGCACCAGGTTCATGTACTCGTCGAATCCCACGATGTGGCCCTCGATGCGCAGCGAGATGTTCTCATATAGCCAGACTTGAACGCGGGAGCGACTTTGCAGGTATCGAAAGATCAGGTTGATGGGCTGCACCATCACCTTTTGCACCTTAGGGTTGCCCTTGAAAGACATTTTGCTGTTTTTTTCCAATTGAATTTCTCTTTCGTGGAATTTATTTGTAATTTGCAAAACGTTTCTGTTTTTTTCTGATGCCGGCCGCCTTCAGTGTTACCGTATGTGGCCTTTTAAAAATTAACTATTTACGCTCACAAAATATACCGAAACAGGCTTGGTCACGCTGGTGGCTATCGATTACATTCCATGTTGTTATCGAAAGTTTATTTGTGCACCGGTTGCGTCAGAAGTCAGAGAATTTACATTTCTTTCTCAAAATAAACAAATCATCATGTCGCAAGGCACCGTTGATAAGGAAGTGTTAATGGACCAGGTGAAACAACAGATTGCTGTTGCGAACGCCCAGGAATTACTCACACAAATGACCACAAAATGTTTTAAAAAGTGTGTTGGCAAACCCGGAACATCACTTGACGCCTCAGAGCAGGTGAGTTAATGCTACGATTGCATATCACACTAAAGAGCATTAACATAAAGTAAACTCTTGCTTTTCGTGGTTAGAAATGCGTATCCCTGTGTATGGATCGCTTTATGGATTCATGGAATCTTATCTCCCGGACCTACGGCCAAAGGCTGCAGCGCGAGCAATCTAATATGTGAGCTACATTGTCACTGCCACTTGTGAATTAAGCCAAGAGTGGCGCATTTTGACTAATCGTTGTAGTTAGTACTACTTAGTTCTACTTGTTAACAAATAAATCCATTTAAACAAATTTTTCATACATAATTGTCGTTTTGCTTGATAAAAACGTGCAAAAACGATAACAAAACTCAATACCAAAAATACTGCTTATACTGAAAGCGTCCAATATACCAAAAATTGATAAGATATCGATAATGACATATTCATCAATATTTTTAAAATCGCACGTGCACATCCGAATGGCAAAATTGTTTCTATAAAAATATCGACAAGGCGCGAAATTTAAAACAATTGCTTAAAATACACTTTACACACAGTGCACAAATTTAAAATTAAATTTGTGCTCGTTTTATCTTTTAATGTTTAATCAATATTACGTACCAGCTTTCTCATGAATATCCATAACAGCAGTCAAAAATGTGCATGCATTATCCACTGATAATGTGGAAATAACATGATCCTCACAAGCGGCGCGCAATTCAAATACGCCCATATCTTGGGCCAGCGTTAACATCTCAAAGACGCGATAATCCTGTAGCATTAACTGTCAATCAGATAAAAATTAATTAATTAAACACTTTATGACCTGTCTCAATGATAATAACGTACTTTTGCTGTATAGACATAAAGTATAAATTGGCGAAATAGTTCAGCATTAACATGTGGCAAGCGAATCGCAGTAGGTGTCCCAGTTCCCGGAGCTGCAGGGGAAACTGTGCAGCCGGGAATTGGTATCCGACAGACTTCCCCACGTTTAGCAGTCTTAAAGCTCTTGCAACTAGAATTAAAGCAATCTCTAATTAAGTAATCAATCGAATCGAATGAGCGGCACGTGCTGAGGCCACAAATGCCAGCAACAGGCGTGAGCCACCATAAATGGAGAACAAGTCCAATCGAGTTTGGGATAATTAACTTACCGTGCCATCAGGATGCTGCGGTGTGCGTAGATTTTCTCATCTTCACGGCCACATATAAAAACGACATCGGCACTGTCCTGATCTTCGCACAAGCGCTGCAAGTCCTCAATTAGTTGCGGAAGTCCAGCTAAGGCTGGATCGCTGTGTGGTGCACGTGTACTCATTATTGAATATACTTGTATTGTTTTTGTTGGTTTTGTTTATTTTGTTTCGAGAGAATGTGTGCAAATATTTTTCTCTGTTTTGTTTATGTTTTCACTTCCACGTTCCGCTCGGATCGGATCGTTTTGCTTTGGGAGCGTGGCCAAAGAGAGAAGAACCGGTTTCTGCTGAAAATGCTGAGCCAACACACAAAAACCCACGCCACGAACTAAAAAAGAGTCTGGAAAATAATTAACCAGCACTTTGCTCAGATATATTTGTCTTTAATTCAACTCTATTGATTGGTTCACTTTACAAAATGTCGATTTCAACTTGTAAATCATTTAACTTGAAACAAATTTACTCTTGTTTGTTGCAATTAACTTGTAGCAGGTCGTTTTCATTCATGCGCACACTCCGCGGCTCGATTATCTCGCACTCGTGTAGTCATCGAGACTGAAGAAGCAGCCTCTGCTGTAGAGCGATTGTGTCAGGTAGCCTGGCCCTCGCCCTCTTTTACCGGATTCTGTTGATGTGACTGTTTTCTCTTCGGCCTTTGCAAGAGCGACAGAGAAATGGCCAACATCTGAGCGGTAAGGAGACCTTCTCTTTTTGATTTGGTTTAATTTTTAAATGACTACACGGAAATGATTTGTTTTGTTTTGTATTCCCTCAAATTGCCAAAGATCGTTAAAAGAAACAATACGTTATTTTTATGCTATGCTTCTAAATGACTAAAATTTAAAAACATAAATGAATTGTATATCAATTTAAAATAAGTATGTAAAATGTGTTACTTAAGCAAAAAGGAATGAACTTCCAAGGTGCTACCATAGTCGTAGATAGCGTATCAGCAGGCACGCCAAAGAACTTAATATACCATATATAGGTAGATAAAAGTTACCCAATGAAAAATGTATATATTACATATTTGTCTATATTCTACGTAGGCACTATTAATTTTGTAAACGATTCAGAATCATTTGTTTTTATTTGCATAAGCTAAAAAGTAATTTCCTTGGCCGTATCATCATAATAGCTCTTTTAAGAGTGTTACGCTGTCGAAAATTCTCCCAGGTAATGGTCAAATATTCTGTTCTATTATATCCCGCCGCCAAATTGCTGTAAGGAACAAGATTTTAGAATTGGCTTCAACAAAAAACATATATCCTTACACTTTGGTACAACTCTGGTACCACCAGGCGCCGCCCCGATCCTTTGCACAGCTGCCATCCTTTTTATCATTATCCCGATCAAAGGTTGAAAATTTCTGGCGATGATTCATTCTGAGAGAATCACCCGCAGTCCCACTGGCCATGCCCAGCGTGTGCAGGGCGTAGTCGTCATCTTCGTCGCCAATCGCAAATTTATCATACTTCTCAAACACTTCGTTTCCTTCAAAGTCTTCCAAAACCACGAGCAACTCCTGGCTGAAGTCCGCCGTTAGTGCGTGTATTTTGTCCAATCCCAAAAAGAACTCGCCATCGAGGTCGCCAAATCCCTTTTTGTAGGCATCCCAATTCCGATAAAAGTCCACACTTCCATCCATACGACTCAAAATGATTGTCCAACCACCTCCCTGAGTCTGTGCATCACAAGCCACTTTAAAAGGATGTTGAATGTGGCTGGGAATATGAATTTCGTGGATTCCACTAGACTGCGAATAGACGGCGGCCTCGGCACAATTACGCCAATGAGTACGCACATGATGCAAGCAAATATTATTCTGTAACATTCTCTGTTGCTTTAGCTCCGCTCTGGAAAAACATCAATATTAATATAACTCATTATTTATATTTGGTTTACTCACTGTCAGTCCGTTAGCTGCGATCTAATCGCAAGGAATTCATTAGTTTCATTAAACTCTGTCATTTGTATAGTCGCATTACAAAGTATTGCAGATATATTTATAACAAGTACACTATATAAAAGAGTGAGCAACATTTTCTTGATAGTAACTGCAATGAAATTTGCAAAAGACTAAACGATTTTCCATATGCATATCTAATTTTATATCAAAAACTCCATTTTCTTATCGTTATATTGAACCCGATCATATGATAAGAATTGATACAATAATAATTAAATGATAAGATTGAATACGTTTCTGAAACCAAAGATATTTCAACTATTTTAAAAGTTAATCAATATAAAAACAGGATTAAAGTGAGTAAGAACGGATGTGAGGTAAGGACCATGTATAAAACAATTTGAAAATAAGTTACAAATATATTTCTATTTCTGAGCAAAGGCAAGTTATTAAAAGGTTATGGTAAGTGTGTGTAGTTCGTAACTTTTCTTCATTTTAACTTTGTCACTTGATATCATTTGGCATGTATATAGGGACGTATACATGATGAACGACTATGAAATCAACATCTCGGAAACTACAAGGACAATTTGGATGTCATTTGGAGGGTTTGATGAATACGATTTAAACTAACTATCGATTTTCACTCAATAAACTTAACAAAAAATAAAAAAATATACAATAAAAAATATTGACGAAAAACTTACAAGGGGGAAGCATGGAAAATGTCCCAAAAGTTATGAAATCCTTCGTAACTTCGTAATTTGAAGGACGATTGGGATGTCCTTTGGCATGTATATAGGGTCGGATATATAGTGAACGAGTATGAAATCCAATGGACGAATATCCTTTTACGAAAAAAGTTAGAAGGACTTTTCTCATTACAGAAAACAAGCTCTATTTTGGCCATATCCTTGCTGATCCTTATGAGTCCTGCGACAATCAACTAGTCTTAACAAGGACTATCACCTGGCCAAAGGACATGTAAAACGTCCTTATCGTTTCCGAGATATCCATGATTTTCTCATTTTGATGTGGGGATCCAATTAATGTTGTAGTCGAAAATTTAAAATTTGTTTATCTCGGAAACTACAACAATAATTTAGATATCCATTGGCCGGTCGATAGCCCTAACAAATACGTTTAAAAATAACTGCAGATTGTCATTAAAACATAAAGAATATATAAAAAAATCAAACAAGAATTTTTCGAAATAATCTACAAGGGGAAGGCATGGAAAATTGGGCTAAAATTCAAAAATCATCCATAACTTCGTTATTTGAAGGACTATCGGGATATCCTTTGGCATGTAAATAGTGCTTGATACATGATGGACGGCTATGATATCCAAAGGACGAACATCCTTAAAGCAACAGAGTTAGAAGGATTTTTTCGCAGAGAGAAAACAAGCTCTATTTTGGCCATATCCTTGCTGATCCTTATGAGTCCTGTGTCAATCAACTAGTATTAACAAGGACTATCAACTGGCCAAAGGACATGTAAAGCGTCCTTATCGTTTCTGAGATATCTATGATTTTCTCATTTTGTTCCGATTTCATAAATTTTTTTTCCAATTAGCAACGAAATATTTTCAAGTCCAAAAATTAAAATATGTTGCATAGTTTTGGGGATCGAAATAATTTTGTAGTCGAAAACTTAAAATGTGTATATCTCGAAAACTACAACAACAATTTAGATATTCTTTGGGCGGTCGATTGCCTTAACAAATACGATTAAAAATAACTTCAGATTGTCATTAAAAAAATAAATAATATTTAACATATGTATTATTATATTATATTAAAACAAACAAGAATTTTTCCAAAAAAATCTACAAGGGGTAGGCATGGAAAATTAGGCAAAAATTAAAAAATCCTTCGTAACTTCGGCATTTGAAGGACTATTGGGATGATATTTGGCATACATATAGGGACAGATTCATGATGCCCGACTATGATATCAAAAGTCCGAACATCCTTTAAACAACAGAGATAGAAGGATTTTTTTGCAGAGAGAAAACAAGCTCTATTTTGGCCATATCCTTGCTGATCCTTATGAGTCATGTGGCAATCGACTCGTCTTAACAAGGACTATCAACTGGCCAAAGGACATTTGGATAGTCCTTTACGTTCTTTAATTATTCAGGATTTTCATGTTTTGCTGCGATTTCATACATATCTTTCTTCCCTGGCACAAAAATTTTACAAGTGCAAAAATTAAAAAGTGTTGTATACTTTTGGGGATCGAATTAAAATTGAACTCTTGCTTGCTGCTAGATGTTGTGTATTTTAGACTAGATTTCATGGAAACTCTCATCTTGAGCAGCGTAAAATACCAGGCGATCATAGCAGAGTAGCAAGAAAATGTTGTGGGTCGTATGAGCGGCAGATAATACTGTCTGTTTACTCCTAATATACGTGACGAAAGTCTTGTAAATTTTTGACTCGAGGACCAAAGGAAATATGCGAAAATCATAATTTCTTGGACATATACATACGTTATTTTCTGTATACAAAAATGTCTTTACAGCTTGATTGTTTGAAGGATTTTCGCCCCTTTTTAATGTTACATTTATATTAACATACATTTATATTAATTAGATCCATCTGTGCGCCATTATCCTTGAAATGGTCGATATAAGATGGAATTTATTTTTGACAGCCTCAAAATATGCTACAAAAATGTTAAGTTTTACTTCATCCAGAAGGTTTGCTTCTCCGCTAAGTTTGCTTTTATTTTGCGCGCGAGGTTCGTTTACAGACTAACGTTTTTGTATTTGCGCCCTAAAAGTATGCTTTAAATAATAAACTAGTTGATTTAGTTTTGTCTGCTTCAAAATATCCTATAGAATTTCGTTCCAGAAGCGTCTGGAAATATGCATCTTTAAACATTTACCGCAAACTAAAGCGGATGTCTTTTGATCTAAACTGAAGCTGGGATGCATTCCTTCTTAAACTCGAATAGTCCAATGGTAATGTACTATATTGTCAGAAATACTTACTATCCGCTTACTTAATACAAATAAAAAATAAAGTGGTTTTTGTATATTTTAAATATTTATTATGCATAATATTTACCGTTTGTTTTATTGTTTTTAATCTTGACTTTACATATGTAATAAGTTTTCATTTGTTGTTATTTTTTGTATATGTTTTTTTATTTGTTTCTGCACTACTTAAATATGAAACGTTGAAGTCAAATTTGTTTGCTTTATCCATTAACTGTTTAATTTGATTAAACTTTGTATTCGCTTTGTGGGTGCATTTCACTTCCGTTTTCCATTTTCTTCAACTACTTTACTCGTAATCTACCCAATTTGCTCCACAATTTGTACATTTTTTTTGCATTCTGAATGTCACATAAATAAATAATAATAATCATAATAATATTTGACAAGACGCGGATTTGTTTTTGTATCGTTATGTTATGTTATTTATGTATATGCATGCGTATTTGTTAATAACTAATGCCTTTAATTGTTTGCTGCTTAGCCTTTGCACATTTAAATCTCAATAAATTGTAACAGTTTTAAGTCGTATGTTTTTAAGCAAATACCTCATTTGTATATATAGTTTAATATATATATTTGTTGTTATATTTTCTTAAACTGTGCATAGATCTTTGGGCAACTCTCGTAGGCGGTTTTATAAAATTTGTTAATATATTTATTTGTTTAATAAAATGATTGTTTTATTTTAGATCTCTTTGGGTTATTAGCAAAAATGATACAAAAACTGCAAATTCTGTTCGTCGTTTGTCTCTGTTCTGATCTGATCAACTATTTTCATTTGTAAAATTTGGCCATTAATATAAAATTGCTGAAAACCGTTTTGATTAACCTTCATGTTTGTTTTGCTTTAATAAAAATGTACATTTATCTTTTTCATATTTTCTTCATTGTATAGATTTGTTCTCGCTCTTGTTCGTTTTCTGGTTCTGGTTCTGTTTCTGTTTCTGGTTCAGGGTTAGGGAGGAATTCTCGTAAATGAAACACAAAATGGACACAAAATTAATGTATAATACGAATTGTATATGGTTTTAAATATTTTTATTTTTATTTACTTCTGCATAGCAATTTGTAATTTGCTCTTTCTTTTTGTTTGTTTGTTGGTTGTTGTTTTTTGTTGCTGTTTCATATAATTTATATAACTTTTTAAATTTGAATAACAATTGTTTATGTTTGATTTTTGTTTTTTGCTTAATTTCTCACAATTTAACTCGTTTATCTTTAAATGTATGTATACATATGCATATATATATTTAATTCATATTGGTTTTACTTTTTTAATTGGTAATTTATACAATTTTACACATTTTCCGCTGGCGACTCTTAGGGGCTAATCGAATTTTGGTTTGAAGTTGGGTTTTTAGTTGGGGCTTCTTTTTGTTTGCTAATTTCGAAAATCACGTAAGAGAATAAAGGAAATGGGATTTGCATTTCCCTGTTTCTTTTAGAAAGTACAAAACACACAGGCATAAATAATTTATGAAATATGTTTAACAAAAGTTTATAGATTTTTGAAATCTGTGCGCGCTTTCGCTTGGCTCTTGGCTTGGGGGGTTTTCTATCTATCGATCTTTTCTCTTCACCTGCTCATCGTTCTCCACTCTTAGTTTCTTATTAATTTATGTACTCCAAAGAATATAATTCTATAATTCACAAAATGTTGGCAACGAAATGAAAAAATACGTTACGATTTATAGTATATATATCAAGAGATAGATGTATATAAATACGAGTATAGCATACAGAAATGATATTTACAAAAATTCAATTACGAGTATTTGCCATTCACATAGTACAAAGACAAAGAAAGTTCTTATTTGTTTTTCTACAAGCTAGTTCATCGATTCATTTTCCTTTCCTCTTACATTTTGCGATTTCCATGACATTTGTTTTTGTTGTGTTTTTTGTTTTGTGTTTTTTGTTTATGAACTATTTAACTAAATGCCTATAAAAAGCAAAGCTTACATATGAAACAGAAAACTACAATTAATTAAATTGTTCAATTAGAATCTACAATAAATATTAATGTATCGTTATATGTATGTATGTATGTATGTATTTATGTATGCACGTGTACATATGTAAATATGCTTGAAGACGAGGGCAGAACTCGCCCAATTTGTATATATAGCAGATATTTATATATAAGTATAAATTTTTTGTTGTTGTTTAGTTGTATTGTATAAATTTGTTCAATTTAACGCGGCAACTTTCCCTTTTCAGTGTTGTAAAATATTTATAGTACGTGTAAGTTTTCTTAGATTTGTTTTAGCAATTCGTTTTCTTATCGTTTATCTTGTTTATCTTGTTATTTACTCAGTGGTGGGTTCATTTTGTGTGTATTTTCCTCTCCTCTTCACTCTCGCTCTCGCTACTTCTCTTGCTGATTCAACTTCCAACTTAGAGTTAGAATTAAACTAAAATAAAATAGCTACGATTAAATGTAAAAATTAAATTTGTAGGGAAGTTGTGGGAGTTGGGATAAGCCGGGTGTGAAAACCCTTAACACCGCTGTGCGGATCTATTTTCACGAATCAGACAGAAATTGAAATTGTTTTCATTTTTTTCGTTTCTTTTTTTTTGTTGTTGTTGAATAATTTGCTAAAAATTTTGCAAGCCTCGCTTTGAGTTATAGTATCTCTTTTAAATGTCTTCGAAGTTTTCGCTTTTTGTTACCTTAAAACTTACACATAATCACTAATTAGAATTAGCCGTTAGAATTAGCATTAGAATTAGGTTTAGAATTAGATTAAGAATTAGAGTAAATTATTATAAAATAATATTTCAAACGCACGCATAAATTGTGGTCTCTCAAATATACAAAATCAATTTGTTTTCTTCTCCATTTTGTTTTTGTTTTTAAAGCTTTGGTTTCAATGTTGATAATTTCTGCAGCAAAGTTGAAGGATTACAGAAAATAATAAGTATAGTTTAGGAAATCTAGACATGAGACAATAGAAATAGAACAGCGATTTTTGGAAGCCTAACAAATTTTGTGTTATACGTGAGATCAAAACAAGCTAAAAATGTTTATAGAAAAGTTGCGTCGAGCATACCCCATTTCGCGAGGGTATTTTCGGTGTGTGCGTTAAGCGTTGAGCATACAGTATTTTTGCGTCTCTGTGCGAAGAGAGGGGTGCAGAGGGCAGGGCGGGGAAGGACAGGGCAGGTCAAGGGCAGACTTAAAGCTAAGCAGTGAAACTTCTAGCAAGTCTCCAGCACGCGTATGCAAGTGTGTGTGTGAACGAGACGACTATACGATCTGTTGGCTAACTGTGTTGTTGATTGCAAGGCGACCAGGGCTGCGTGAGAACGTGCTGTGTGGTGGCTGTGGTGGGAGGGCGATGTGTGAGGGGTCGAGGTCGTTGGCTTGGCTTGTGCTTAGACAATCTCCTTTTTGATTTGTAATTCGCAGTTCGTTGTTGTTGCTGTTGTTGTTGGGCTTGTTGCTGTTGTTGTTGGTAATATTGTAGTTGTTGCAGTGGCTGTTGTTGTTGGCGGCGTCGGCGGCGTCTGCTTCTTGCTCGCCTTTGTCGCCATTAAAACTGGCGCTGCCGGCAAAGCGGGCGTCTCAGCGGGCGTCGCAGTCGCAGTCGGCGTCGCAGCAACTGTTGTTGTTGTCTCGCGTCGCGGGCGTCGCTGCTGCTGCTGTTGTCGCTGCTGCAGCGGCATCTCGTCATCGTCTGACTCATCAGCCGTCTGTCGCTTCCGCCGCTCTTCGTCATCTCCTTCCTCCTCCTCCTCGTCCTCCTCTTCTTCCATTTCCGCTTCTTCGTCCTCGTCGCCCTCCGCTTCCGTCTCCTCGTTGCTGTTGTTGTTGCTGCTGCTGCTGGCGGCGATCTTGGCCAGCGCATGGCAGGCGGACATCTGCGCCTTCTTCATCGCCGAGGCGTCGCTGCTGTTGCTGCTGTCGAACAGCTGACCGGCAGTGGCAGCCGAGTCCGGCGAGATGGGCGTGGTCGCTGTGGGCGGCGTGGCAAGCGCTTGGCTGTGCGGCGCCTGCGCCGATCGTTCGTCCCGCTCCTCCTCCGCCTCCTCCTCCGCGTCCTCGTCCATGTCGAGCTCATCGTCCAGCTCCTCCTGCTCCTCGTCGTCCTCGTCACTCTGCTCGGCTGTGGATCGACTGACGCCACTTGGACTCGGACTCTTCGCGTGTCCATTCAACTGCTGCTTGTCCTGCTGCTCCTCCTCCGTCGCTTCATCCCGCTGCAGCTTCAAGCGCTTGTTGGCTGGCGGCTGCTGTTCCGCTTGCTCCTCCTCCCCCTCGTCCTCATCCTTGAGCGGCGTTGGACTGCGTCGCAGACCGTTTGGCTTCAGCTCGCCATTGTTGTTGTTGTTGTGATTATTGTTGTTGTTGGCCTGATCCTGCGTGAGCGTCTCGTTGCTGTCCGCCTCCGGGGACCCAGCCATGAGCAGCTCCTCCTCCTCCTCCTCCAGCTCCTCGTCCTCCTCCAGCTCCTCGGCCAGCTGCCGCCGCCGCAGCAGCGCGTGCGGCTGCTTCAATGGCACCACCTGTCGCAGCTTGTCCAGCGCCTCCTGCTGCCGCCTGCAACGCTGCAGCTGGTCGCGCAGCTCGGCGATGTGCGCCTCCTGCTTGTGGAAGAGTTCGCGCAGCTGCGCATTGCTGTAGCGATACTGCTGGTTCTCCTGCAGCAGCCGCTGCAGCAGGTGCAACACACGCTCCCGATCCTTGGGCCGCGTGTCCCTCAGCGCCTCCACGGCCAGCTCCCACGGCGGCAACATGGCGCTGCTGTCGGGCTCGCCGTTCAGACTGTCGTCGTCCGTGTCCGTGGACAGCTCGAACTCGCTGCCCAGATGTGGCTTCCCGTTTCCGTTCGCCAGCTGCTGCAACGGTTGCTGCTGCAGCACCAACTGTTGCTGCTGCTGCAGCTGCTTGGCGTGTGGCGAGCTAACCACGTTGGAGGAGTGCGTGCTCAGGTTGACCACGGAAGACTGTGTGGGCGAGTAGCCGGCGGATGACGACGGCGTCTTGTAGTAGACGCTGCCGCCCAGCGGCGGCTGCAGCGTTGCCGCTGCTGCTGCTCCTGTTGTTGCTGCTGCGGCTGCTGCTGCTGCTGCTGTTGCTGTTGCGGGCTGTTGGCTCATCAGGTTCTTGTTGATGCGGATGCGACTCGGCTCGCTGTGGTTGCTGTGGTGGTTGCTGTGGTGATTGCTGCTCGTGGGCAGCAGCTTGGCATGCTGGTTCACGGTGGCAATGATGTGCGTGTTGCTGTTGTGCGGTGGTGTTGCTGTTGGCGGCGTGGGCGTGCGCGTGGGCGTGGCGCTCGTTGTCGTTGTGGCCATTGGCACCGGCGATGTGGAGGAGGTAATCTCATTGCTGCCGCCCGCCGAGAACTCCTCGACGGAACTGGCGCGTGGCACGTGTTGTTGCGCTGTTGTTGTTGTCGCCGCCGCCGCAGCTGCTGCTGCTGCTGCTGCTGTTGTCTGGCTGCTGGGCGGGGCGGAGGCGGGTGGAGGAGGCAACGGCAATGGCAACGGCAACGCGAGCGACAACTTGTTGGGCATCGGGGAGCTGCTGTTGGAGCTGTGGCTGTGATTGCTGCTGACACTGTTGCTGCTGCCGTTGCTCTGCGACTCCGCCGAGTTCGGAGGCGGCGTCGAGGCGCGTTCCTGCTTGATGTGCAGCTGCAGCTGCAGCTCGCCGCGCTGCTGCTGCTCCTGCTGCTGCTGCTGCTGCTGCTGTTCCTGGCGCAGTCGCTGCTGCCGCTCGAGCTCGCGGTCCAGCTCACGCTCCTTCTCGCGCTCCTTGCTCAGGATGCTCTTGCGCGGCGCCAGCGCCACATTGGGCTGGTAGGTGCGCTCGAAGCGCTCGCGATCCGTGCTGCGCACCACGCGCTCCGGGTTCTGCAGCTCCGGCGGCTCCTGGCAGGCGTAGGGCAGCGCATTGTATGCGCTGTGCCACACCGCGGGCGCCGGCTTGCCGCCGCCCGATCGCCACGGCTGGAAGGCGCTGCGCTCCCGCTCGCGTTCACGCTCCCGATCCCGCTCGCGCTCGCGCTCCAGATGCTGCTGCTGCTGCTGGAAGCAGTGGTACATCAGGTGGTAGCCCTGGATGTCTAGCGGATGCAGAGCGCTCAGCGCGGCCGCCTTGTGCTTCTTGCTTGGAATGTCGATCAGCTCGACGGCGGCGGCGGCGGCAGCGACGGCGGCAACAGCGCCCCGTTGATGGTGATGTGGATGCTGATGGTGTTGCTGCTGCTGATGTGGATGCTGCTGCTGCTGCTGCGCCTGCTGATGCTGATGCTGGTGCTGGTGATGTGCATGATGCTTGAGGCTGGCCGACAGCGTCTGATGCGACGGCGGCGGCGGCGCCACCAAACCCAGTGGCAGCAAGAC
The DNA here is from genome assembly GCA_035045625.1 of Drosophila formosana. Taxonomy (NCBI): domain Eukaryota; kingdom Metazoa; phylum Arthropoda; class Insecta; order Diptera; family Drosophilidae; genus Drosophila; species Drosophila formosana. The sequence goes on from JAWNOW010000030.1 coordinate 1,202,466, forward strand.
GTCCTCCATCATAATTTCCGCCTGCTACGAGCGCGAGAAAGAGACCAAAACAGAGAGAGAGAGAGAGAGGGAGTTAGTGCTGTGTGTCTGTGGTTATTAGAAAATTGATCGGCCATAAAAATAGATGCTGCAAAACCAGTAGCCACTGCCATTAATTTGAATTGCCCGCCCCGTCACCATCCCAGTTCCAAGTTCCCAGTTCCCTTTCCCCTCCCCATCGCGGCGCGTCGCCAGCGTCGTTTTCGAGTGGCTAATTATAAACAAACAAGTGCCCGGTAGGATCGCATCGCATCGCATCGCTTCTTTCCCCTTCCTCCTCCTGCAGCCTGCGATCCATTCGATTCCTCCGCAGTTAAAACGCCCCGCGGTTATGGCGCCAATTGTCATTGAGACAGCCAGTCAAGCAGACGCAACACTGAGCGAAAAACCGGAGAAATACATAATCTAAAGACCAGTAATACAGAGGGAAGAATGCTTGATCTCCCTTTTGGAGAGGTATCCCGACTAGAGATGAATCGATGAAGGGAATAAATACGCTTTATCTAGCATCGTCACTTCATATTTATATTTAAAACAAATCGATGACAATCCTTTCATAGCATCTGTTTCATTTAATGTGAATATTCTAAACCATCATTCAGAACCTTATTGAAATATAGTATCATTTGATTCGATATTTTTGTATGGAAGAAAAAATATAGTATTCTTTTGGTTAACAAAGTGGATAAGCTCCAATACAATAATACAATAATAATATTGCAATAATTTGGCAGATTCTTCTTAAATAATTGTTAATCATAATTGAATTCTTGCATTACATTTATTTTTCAAAATTAGTTGCAAAACTCATTTTAAATATTTCCCAATCATTAAAAACCCGAAATCTCATTGAATTTATTTGTTTACATTAATTATTTAACTTATAACTTTTCTGTTTCGACAAGCAGCTCAAATTCAATTAATTTCTTGGTTTTAAAACACTTGTTTGCTTTTTTAATTAGTACGCTTTCAAAAGTGTTGTTTTTTTGTGGAATCCGCGTAATTTGTTGCAAGTGTAGGCGACTGTCAGACAACTGGTGGCATCTTTGACTGCATATTTTGCATTATCATCAGCGACATAGCTGGAGACATGGAACATGCACAGCAGAAGGCATCCGGGGGGCAGAGAGGAGGAGAGCAGCAGAGGAGGAGAAGCCAGGCGTCGACTGGTTCTGGTTTTGACTGTGGCTTGAGCCTTTGGTTTTGGTTTTGGTGTTGGCTGCAGTTGCACTTTTAGTTGTAGTTGTAGTTGTGGTTGTGGCAATGGATGCTTTCCTTTCGGTGGCTTGGCTTCGCCTTCGACTTTGGCTGCGACTTTGGCTTTGGGTTGCGTGTTTACCTAGCTGTTAAAATGATTGGCACCGCGGCCAATTATGGTCCCGACGACTGCGCCATAAAGTGATTTTGAATGGAGGCGGCGCCACTGCAACTGCCACTGCCACCGCAGCAGCGTCTTGCCACAGCCAACCCCTCGTGGACCTGCGTCTTTATGACGATGCCCCATTGCTGAAGGTGTCACAGCGGCAGTTCAAGCAAATGGACATCGAATGATGCCAATAAGCACTGTCACAGACTGCCAAGGAGAAGCGTCTTCTCTTGGCTGCTTGGCTGCTTGTTGGCCATCAAATCTACAAGGCGGCTAATCGCTGCTTAAGCTGACGAGGTGCCATTAGCTGCAGCTCATTAGAATGGCCAAACGATTACATTCATTCGATTTGAGTGGTGATTATCGAAGCGACGACCCTGACCCGCTTCATTGTCTCGCCGAAGAATATATCAAGTGGGATTTGCGTTAAGTAGTTGACGGACAAATTGGCTAATCTTTGCTAAGCTACTGCTGAAGACGAGAAGGGATGATCAGCGATGATCTTGGAATTATCTTCTACTTCTAATACTAATTTTGATCATTGTTGATAATTTAGGAATCGAATTGATACTTAAGTACTTAGTTTAGTCATTTACTGTACCATAATCGATCATTTAAAAAGCTATACACGAGATTTAAAGGCATTATTTTATTGTGTTTTTTTTTACCTAAGCTGTCACATAACTGTACTGTTATTATATACAATCTTTCTTCAGAGTTTTGAAGCATTATATTATCCAGAAAGGTAACTTATTTCAACAATTTTATTACTTTCTAAAAGTAATAATAATACAACTTTAAAATATTATTATTATAATATTGTTGAGACTAATGCGCATATTGTTATGTTATTATTAGATTTTACATAATATTTTGATTGCTCACTTATCGTTCGTTAGACTTTTTGGGGGCAATATAATATTATTTTAGCTATTAAATTATTATTTTGTTATAGCGAAATGTAGAGAAAAGGCTAAGTATTATTTGTTTTCTTTAATTCGAGCTTTAAATGCTTGCTGTTCATTACATAGTTCATTGTGTTGCACCTGAGCTAGTTGGCTGGTTAGAATCTCGCAGACACGTACATCTTTCGCTAGTAAGCCATAAGCTCAGCTGAGTAAACCATAAGCTATATAGCCACAACGTATGCAACATAAATTCGCTGATCAGCAGCGCCAAAATAAAAGCGACAGAAAAGAGTGGGAGATGGAGACAGAGATGGAAACGGAGAGGGGTGGAAAGGAGGTAATGAAGAGGAAACCGCGGACTAACAATGCAAACAACAAGAAGCAAACAAACAATGCAGTTAACTGAACGCTTGGCCGTAACTTGGCCAAAACGATGGGTAAACAAGTTGGCCAAAACGTTGATGGCGACGCGGCGGCGACTGGACTGCGTTATGCTCAAAAATGTTGAACAGAGATTAAGCCAGGCAGCTGCCGGATTGAGCACGAACTGGAGGATGGAGTCGAGGTGCAGGGAAGTAGAGAGGAGGCAGTGGAGCAGAGCAACACACTTAAGCCAAGCTGGCGACGATGTCGGTAAACAAGGAGTCCCAAATGGACGGGCAGCGAGGAGACTGTGGCTCGCTGAGGGGGTCGTGGAAGACAAAAGCCAAAGATATAGACGCGGCGATAACAAAACTGGAAGCTAGTCGTACAGCGATAGAGAGAGCGAGAGAGAGCAGCACACAAATGAACCATTAAACAGCAAAATCATAAAAATCAAGAGCCATAAAGAAGTCGTCGAAGGAGCGCCAGTCTCCTGTCTCCAAGCTCACAGACTCCACAGTCCACAGCTTCCCATCGCCATCCCCAGCCCAGCTCATGGTGCACAGCTTTGCCAATCGCCATCGGCATGGCCATCGCAGCAGGAGCAGGAGACGCCGTCGGTTTTAACTGTGCGCAGATGGCAGCCAGCGATAGAGATAGATGCTGCAGCAGTCGCCAGTCTGCCACAGCAAGGGGCAGGCGGGGAGCGGCGGCCAGAGGAGTGGGAGACTCGCGAGTGGAGTCGACTCGAGCGTGGAGTCGCCTCTTTGGCGTACGCCTCTCGTCGTCTCGCTGACGGCGCAGTGACAAATTGCCACAGAAGACTTCAGCGGGCGGCGAGAGGCATGTGGCAGTGGCAACAGGCGGGGGCGCGGTGCCGATCTGGGTGCGGGTGCTGATCGGGGTACAGTCTCGAGCGGTGTCTCTGTCTCTGTCTCTGGCGCTGCCTGCGACTGCAGCTGCTGCTTAAGTCCAAGGTCTTTTGCCATAACTCAACACCCGAAGATGATATGCAGCAGACACCGCAGAGCCAGAGCGAGCGCCAAGCTGCGATCAGATCGAAGCTTGAATACTCTCGAGACTGATCTGAGCTTGCACTCAGTTTACCAGTCAAATACATAAATGACAAATAATTATTGGAGAACTGAATTCTAATTATATCAAATTTAATTATTTACTTATTTATGCATTTTTTCAAGTCTCCTATAGATATCATACTGATTAACTATGTCCAATTGCTTTAATCTATATATTATTTTAATCCTTTTTCGATTCATAATCTGCTGAGCTCTAAATTTAACTTTAGTTCCGCAAATGTTACCATTTATGCAAAGTGAAAACTTCTGCCGATTTAACTTTCAAATAATAGCAACATTTTATTAAATCATTTTGTGAAATCTTTATTATAATTATAGAGGAATAAGTTAAGCCTGCCTTTGTCTGTTACGTTATATATTTCAAGCTTAAAAGACTCTTATTTTGAGTTTTAATACTTCAAGAAAATGTTGTAAATTATTTTATAAAATCATCAGACCAAAAAACCTTAAATTTATATACACATTGAAATGAATACAATATTGCTTCAAGTTAAGATCATAATCTGTCATTGAATATAACACATTCGTAGTAGAGAAGAAACTCATATAGTTAAGATTACAATCTGTCAACTGTTGAACCGATTCGTAGAATTGAAGAGACTTTTTGCAGTCGTGTGATTTTCAAGTACGTATTTAAAGATGTGGTGCGCATAAGTCGGCCACACCTTCGACAAGGTGCAAGATGATGAGCAAGTTGTGTTGTCCCCAATTGCAAGTGTAAAATAAAATAATTGCGCCCAAGTGGCGACTGCAGCCAGATGAGACACCAAACAACCAAGCTGAACAACTGAGCAACTGAACAACTGCAAAACAACAACAACGAACTAAGAGAGCCTTGGCAGGCGACATGACTTTGGTTGACGATAAGATCATGGCAAATATTGGTGATTGCGACGGCACAACAGAGAGACAGGGAGGGAGAGAGAGGCGCAGAGGGGCGGCAGATGAAGTCAACGACGGCGTTGACAATGAAGCTTCACACACACATACACTCGGTCTGCGTGTGAGTGTGTAAGTGAGGCTTGGCAACCAGCAGCGAGAAGAGGAGAGAAGAAGCAGAAATTGCCATTGATTTAGACTGGCAATTATGCAGGCAGGGATCGACTCTGGGATCGACGTTGTCGCATGTTGTGTTGCTTGTTGCTTGTCCCGCTGCTCGCCAGTTGCCAGTTGCCAATTGCCAGTGATGAGGATGTGGCTCCATGGAAATGGAGCAGCGACCCATATGCAACTTAGCAGCCAGACTCTCACACACACTCGCACACTCACAGTCCAAGTCAAAGTTAGAGTCAGCGTCAGAATCAAGTCGATTCGAGTTGCTGTTGTTGCTGTTGTTGCTGCTGCTGCTGCTGTCAGCTTCATCTGCATTTCTTGGCGTCCGTTTGCAGCGTGTTCCGCCCCCTTCTCTCCCCCAACTCCCCTGCTGCTGTCTATAGCCTACTATATAGCCGAAGTCTGTGTCTGGCGCGGGCCGCAAACTTGTTTGCCAGTCGCAGCGACATTGCCATCCCCAAGAAGTCGCGACATTTACAATTTTAATTCGTGTTGTTGTTGCTGATCTTGTCGCTGCAGGCAGCTAGAAAGAGTGAGAGCGAGAGAGATGGAAAGCGAGAGAGAGAGAGAGGGGAAGCTCGTCAAAATGTAAAGACAGATCTAAAATAAAACTGCTGGCGGGCAACAACTTTGACCATGACTGCTAAATACCGCGTAAAATGTTTTAATTAATTCTGCAATGAACACGGAATGATCAAAGAGAGTTATTTTTATAGTTCATTTATTAATAATATTAAAAATAAACTTTTCTCAGATACCTATAATTTTATTTCATTTCTGTATTCATATCTGTTTTTGACCATCCAAGTTGCACGCACATTTATTTATTATTACAGCTTTGCATAAATATTTGAAATAACAATCATCCTAATGACTGTGCAACTCTCTTCTAATATCTGCAGTTTTTCCCCCAGTTTTTCCCAGGTTAATTTGAGTTTTCATTTAGAGTCTCAGTTTTTTTTTCGTAGAGTTCTCTTCCCAGCCCGCATTTAGACATTAATTTTAACTATTTCCCTGGGCTCTCGTCGCTGCAATTTGCCAACTCATTTGCCCATTTGCTTTATGGCACCTCTGCAACATGTGAAATGTAAATAGAGCTTGTTTCTATTTCCCAGTCTCATTTGTAGCATAAGTAGTAGATTTTTACGTAGTGCCTCCTTAACCGAATAGCTGGATTAATGACTGATTTAATTATAGAGGCGAGCGAAATGAGAGCGTAATAAAACTATAAAAGCAAAACTCAATTAAACTAAAACTGTAAAGCAAACGACTGGCGAGAAGAAGCTCTGAACAAAAGAGAGCAGAATGCAGCGTCGGCGAACGCATTTAGAAAAATATTTAAATCAACTTTAATGAAGTTGAAAACAAATTCCATTGCCGTTCATTCTATGGCTCGCTGGCTGCATTTTTGTTTATGTTTTGGAGCCACTGCATAATTAATGAGCTGGCCCAGAAGACGCCGGAGGAGGCGGAGGCGGAGGCTGAATTTGAAACCGCGCGTAAAATAAATAAAAAGCTAATGGGTTGCGCACTAAATCATTGCAGCTCCCCCTCCGCCCCTCACCTCCTCCTCTGCCCCAGTCGGGGCAATTTTAGTGTCCAATTAGCGTGCGACGTTTTGAATGATGACCGACAGTCAGACAATGCGCAGTCGCAGCCGTGTTGCAGTTGCAACTGGCAACTGGCAACTTGCAACTGGCAAGGGTTGCATGCGTCTGTCTAGCGTTCTGGCTGCCCCTTTATGTTAATCTGTGCCGCGCTGCAGCAACAAATTGCGGCCGCATTGCCATTTTTTATGACAGGCTGCCGCACAATATTTCTGAAATTTACGACTGTTCGCATTTATCCCGCGTCTACTTTCCGAGGTCTACCTTCTGCGGTGCTTCAGCTGCTGTGCTAATCAAGCGACTCCTTTGTCTGCCCCAATGCGGCCAGTTGCCACAATTCGCGTAGCTCTTCGTTTGGCTTTGCTAAAAATCAAAATTTATTGTCATTAATCATGGATTCAGCCTCAGCCTCAGCCTCTCCATTTGGACATCGCCATCGACATCAAGCATTTTGCTGCTGGGCTCCAGAACTGCATTGTCATTATCATTGGTCATGGCTTTGATGGGCCACTGCCACTGCCGCTATTGGCTCAGTCACTGCCACTGCCACTGCCACTGCCACCGAGATTGTGGCTTTTATTGATCGGCAACATGTTGCCGCAACATGGCAATTAAGGCTGGCCACATTGTCCGCTAGCCAAGAAAAGCAGCCGCCTAGGCGATCGGGCTGCACAATTTATTTGTTGCAGTCGCAACATTGTACTTAATCTACCCTAACATTAAAGGTATCATTACAATGTCGCGAGCTTTGCAAAATGGCTTTAAGCCTGCCTCAGTTTTGATTTCCCCTTTTCCTGCATTCATAATAGGATGCCTCAATAGGATTGTGCATCATTTAAAGATTATTTAATTTCTGCTAGACGATTTTCTCTCTCTTGCTATGAATATTTTCAAATGTAGTAGCCCAAAAATATGTATTTGATTTCATTTAAATTTTAAATTTGATTTAAATAAAATAATTAAATGGGGTTCCATTTTCTACAGTTTATTTAAACTCTTGGAACATTTTTTATTCATATTGTTTTCTTTTTTCTTGCATCTACATATGTACGAAAATAAAATTGTATTGCATTCCTATTCACCTATTTGACCATACATAAAATATGCGATAATTCGTGTTGAGCAAACTTTAATATTCAAATACTACAGTCCAGAGTAGCGTTAAGTCCATCACTTCTTAGCAAGTACTCCTTTATTATTTATTTTTGTATCATTTCTGCTTTTTGCTGCTTTTTTGTTCTTGTTGTGGTACAACGTATATGGCCAAGATAAATGTTGACTTTGTCAGTTTGGCTTGGACTGCAGCTTCATTATGGGCCATTTGTTTGCTGCATAATTGGCCCGACAATTGGGCCGGCAAAATTTATGATTTGCAGAGAGCGATAGAGAGAGTAGAAGGGGGAGGGGGAGGGGGAGGTGGCAACTTGAAACGGTAAATGGCCAGACTGCAACAGCAACAGCAACAACAACAACAGCGAGTTAACTTTGATAACTTGCACTTCGATACAGTTGTTGTTCTTTTGGCCTAATGAAAATCTTTGGGGCCTGGCATAAAGATCGGGCTGGCATATGAGGTGGATGGTGCCACGCCCACTGCCCATCAAATGTGGCAGGGGCGTTGCCAGCTGTGACTGTGACGCAGACGGAGACCGTTCTTGCAACGTTGCCTCGACCATGTCACGTCATTTAAATTAAAAAGTTTAAGCACAGCAAAAATTAGAGAAACCTCCCTGGGAACGAGCCTGGGAAAGCAAGGCGCATGCCACGCCCCCTCAACGTTGTGGCCGAAAGGCGCAAATGGGCTGACAACGTCAGTCGTGTTGTGTTGCGTTGCGTTGTCTTGAGTGGCAGAAGGGAGCGACAGCTGCATAGTGTAGTGCATATGATATATGCTATAGATTCTTGAGTTTTGGCCAAGTCAAACTTGACGCACTTGACTGACAGACAGAGACAGAGACAGAGAGTGAGAGAGTGAGAGCGAGAGGGAGGCCTCGAGAGCTCTTGCAGTGTTTGTCAAACTGTCAGCTCGTGGCTTAGAGACCTGCTCTTGAAGGTGTTTGGCGTTTAGCATCTCATTGTTCGACTCCAAAACGCACCGCAGTTGACCACTTGACCCGATACAGCAATCACAACAACAGCAACAACAACAGCAACAGCAACAGCAACTGTTGTTGCTTGTACAGTTAGAATGCCTGAATGGCTTTGGCTTTGCACAAAAATGCCATAAAGCGAACGGTTTCTTGTGGCGGCGATTTATGAAAATGTTCGCGCACCGTGTGTCCTTCTTTAGAGAGATTTGCCAAGCGATTTATTTGCCAGCTAACCCAATGCCCGTAGATGGTCACAATGGATCGTTGGCGGCCTCTAAAACTTTATGAGCACTGCCATCAGCTGAGTCACAATTGGCCAGCCAAACATGTGGGCATCCCTGCCCCCAAATCCTCTGCTCCTCCGCCGTTTTGCTGGCAGCTTAATTAGAGACGCAACGACGGAGGGAGACGGCATGTTTATCCAGCGATCAGTAGCATCAGCGTTGCTTGGACTGTCCGAAAAAGAAAAATCTAAAACAACATTTAAATCTCACTCGAACCGATGCTGCGGGTTTCCTGCATTTGGGGTGTGCCAAGCAGCAGCTGTCGTTGTTGTTGTTGTCGTTGTTGTTGCGTCATTTTGCGGCAACTGGAATCTCATTTTATGGCTTGGACTGCAGTGTCATTGAACCTGCTGGCGAGTGATGTCGCAATATAAAAACCCTACAGGCCACAGCGCAAAGCAGAAACCGAATAAAATAAAATAAGAAGAAAACCCAGGCAAACTCTGTTCCCCCTTTCACTCTCTCTCTCTCTCTCTCTCTATCTCTTGTGCTCACAACGACCGAAAACATTAATGCGAAATTTTCGAGCCGCAGTCGCTGCGACACCCCATTCTTCTCCTGAGCTACCCTACGCTCTTGTTGCACGAGGTGTTGCCACAGGGCGCACCTACTTTGCCTTGATGCGAGTTCCACCAAGTTCTGAGTTCTTGGTTCTGAGAGCGCTTGCATTTCCATATCTCACAAAATTTGGGGGAAATTTGAAATGTATTTAGCGCTTAAGGCAGATGTTGGAGTGTCAGAAAATTCCTTAAATAATACGTTTATATCTAACAACTTAAAGTTCATTTAGTCTATTCCTACTCGATTTAATAATAATTTTAAAATCATATGCTGTCTAAAGCTGTCATCGTTTTAAAATCGTTTCTTTTATAATAAAATATTATAAAATCACTAATTATAGAATTATATATACATATATATTATATATATATATATTTTTAGAATAAAGATCTACACACAAACAAATTAAATATCTTCTAATCTCTATTAGTTTAGTATCTTTAGTATCTACTCGAATGTAAACGTAATTCTTCTTTAACATTATATTAAAGATAATGTCCATTTTTTAAAGTCTTTTCTTATAAAAAGAATATTTTAAAAAATTACAAATAAAATTGTTATTTATGTTGTGTTAAAATTATAACAAAAAATGAAATATTTTTATGGTTTAATGGCGTTCTAGGATATCTTAAAATCGATTCAATGATGCCTAAGTTTTGAAGGGTCTTTTGTTGCTGCTGCGGCGAGCAACGAACCGAAAGTCAAGTTTAATTCATTAATAATAGGGCAACACACAATAAGAGGGAGTGTGGCAAGTGGCAAGTGGCAAGCGGCAAGTGGGGGCGTGGACAGCGGGGGGAGGCGCTGCAAGAGTGGATGCTCCTAAGCAGCGCGCCCAAAAGTATGCAATGCAATTAATATGCCCCTTGTTTGCCATGACTGGCCCCTAAGCAGCAGCAGCAGCAGCAGCAGCAGCCGCGTCGCTTTTCAGCGCAAACAATGGCTCGGAAAACTCCACAATTTCCCACATTTCCGCCGTATTCGTTTTTTCTGCCAGTAGAGGAGAGGGGGGGGGGGCCGGTTAAGGGGTTAGGCTTACCCTTGAAACGACATGCACAATGCGCACTTCACAATATCCTTCGGCTTAACTTGCTTCTTATCGCTGCCACATGCCACATGCCACACCATAGCCAGCGAAATCCTTCTTCAACCAAAACTCTCTCGCTCCTTCTCACTCTCGCTCTCTCCCCTCTCGCTCTCTCGTTCGCTATCGACCGCATCCTAAACCGCAACTTTTGCTGTTTCTACATCTGCTGTTGTTTTTCCCTCATGATTTTTCTGCTCCGTTGTCTAATTAAATTTTTCCAGGCGCATGCAATTTGCTGGCATTTAAAGGCAACCCTATGCACTGCCACGCCCACGTCCCTGCAACCTCCCACCCACTTGAAACAGCATTGTGGCTTGCAAATATACGCGTATTAAAAAAATATGTGCTGCAATTCTTTTCATTCGCTATACCCCGTAATCGAAAGGCAATTGTCACTGGCAATCATCGGTTTTTAGACTATTTGGAGACATGAAATCAAAAAGTTTGAAGTTGAATTTTTAATTACATTTTGTATGCAACAGGAATAAACAAATAAAATCAAATTTTTGAATGTATTTCAATTAATTATAATATTATCTAACTAGTGTTTTACTAAAACGATCATAATAATGAATATAAAATATGGAATAATTCCCAAAATATCTCGCCTATACATTTTGTAGGGCAACTAAAAGTCGTTCATAAACAGCCGCTGCGTATTCCTATTTGTTTATTTTCTCGTATTTTTTTTTTGTTTTTTGTGGAAATGTATTTGCATTGCCTGCAATCCTTCAGTTGGTTTTTGTTTTCTCTCTCCTGATTTTCTGCCGCATTTCGTACTGAATCCTTGCGGGATTTGAAATGAAAGTTTGCGCTAGAGTGGCACAGCATGGAGAAGAAGCAGCAGCAGCAGCAAGAGAAGAGGAAGAGCCAACAGCAACAACAAACACACACACACACACACACAAATGTGTGTTGCAAAAAAGAGAAGCAATAAAGTCATTTAGATTTACCAGTGCTTGGGGTAGATATGGCAGCCGAGCAACGTCAGCTTCTCCACTCCCCCTTGCTCCCTGCCCCCCTCTCTGTTTATGCCCCGCCCCTCATTACTGGGGGAGGCTGCAGTAAGCAGGCGCTCGGGGAGCTGCCACAGTTTGACAGCCACTGGCACCTGGCAGCCGCGTTTTCAGCTGATGTTAATGAACTCGGTCGCATTAAAAAAATATAACTTATTTTTTGTTGCACTCGCCACTCGAGTTGATTTTCCGTCTGTCGAGAGGTTTATGCAATTTCGCTTCACATTTCTGGCACTTCATTTGCTGGCTGGAGTTGAGCCCTGAGAGTCCTGCCTATCCTGCAGCCACAGCCTATCCTGGCCATCCTGGCACGCTCATTAGCACGGCTCAGTGGAGCAGCAGCAGCAGCGGCGGCCTCCTTCCCTGCACCTGTTGTCCTGCAGGCATCACACGGTTTTCAGTTAGCGAGAAAAGGATTCGGTTTCAAGTTTTGCGCAATGATTTCACAATTTTTGTACTTTTTATTTGTTTTTGTTTTCATTTTATGGCTGCTTTTTAATTGGGTTCCACTGTACGAGTTCGAGTGCGACTCTCTTGAGTGCTTTCCATGGAAATCAGTTGCGATTTTTTGTATTTTTGTATTGCGTGAGTTTAAATTGAGGCTCAGGGAAATTGAAGTGTTGCTCTCTAATTGAATGCCACGATGACGACGACGATGATAAGCTCGCAGCATAATGGCACAACATATCATAACTTCTCTATGGATTCCATATCAGAGCATCCAGTTGCCAGACTGACTCAGTTAATTTACTTAATTTAGTTAAGCAATTCCTCATTCGCTCAATTAAACTAGTGTGTGTGTGTTTTCAGCTCCATTAAATGCGCGCCAGCAGAACTTTAAGCAGCTGCTGTCTTCGCCATACCCTGTACTATAGTTCTGCAGAAGAGCTTGATGGCAGCAAAGTTGTTAAACTTAAAGTTAAAGTGGGACTGAAGCTCTTTTAAACTTCTCCATCGGTTCGATTGACTTTTGTTCTATAGCATTGTCATCTATTTATTTAGCTGCATTAACATTTAAAACACATTTCTGGCTGGTAAGCAGATTTAAGTTGTAACCCATCTTCATCAGTTCTAGTTCATCAAAACACTTCATTTGGATTAATACAAAGAATAAAACAAATTAAATATTTTCTATTTAAATTTTCTATAAAATTATTTAAAGACTGCTTTTCATTTTGAAGCTTTAAAAGTATTTGCAAAAGTTGGGCAGTTTTCTTTTCAAACTATATTGGCATACGGTATTCTGCTGTCGAGCAGCCTTCGAAGGCTCAGCGCGACTTGTCATCGTTTTAGGGTTCTATTTACTTTGGATGTTACATGACTGAGGCACATCAGCATTTGATGTCAAGAGGAATGCCGTCTGCTCTTGTCAGTGTGTTGCATATAATATATAGGCATATACATACATATAACATATATAAATGTAGATGTGCAACTTGCAACGTGGCAACACAAAGGCAAGTGTCTGTTAGGGGCGTTGCTTTGGGTGTTGTTGCTGTTGTTGCAGCTACAGTTGTAGCTGTTGTTGTTGTTGTTGCTGCTGCTGCTGCTGCTGCAATTCGCATACACAAATTAGTTTTAATTATAGCGCAAATGCGAATGTCTGAATGAGAGAAATTAATTTCTCAATTGCATTTTGCCACGCATTTTATTGTCGGCGTTGGAGGCGGCAACCAAAACGAAACACCAAGAAAAGGTACTTGAGACTTGCAACTCGCAACTTGCAACTTGCGACTTGCAACTTGAGGGCGGCGGGCGGGCGGTGCAACATAATCTGTGGGTCTTTAGCAGCAGCAACTGTAGAGCGAAGCGTCGGCTTATTTGGTGTCTGTAATTTGAAACGCTTCTCTGACTCGGAAAAGCTGAGGAGGCGGCATCCACATTTGGTGGCACAGGCGGCTGGCTAGCGGCAGCGACTGTGGCGGTTTCAGTTTTTCTCCTTTTCGCTTTTTTCTTGTTGTTTTGTTTTTGCAACTAGCCAAAAGCGCCGCTAAATGTCTGCTGAATATTTCAAATCCACACGCAGTTGCAGTTGCAGTTGCAGCTAGACGCGTCGCTGCATTTCCGCTGCGCCGGCGGCAACGCGAGCAGCAGCAGAACAGCAGACGAGACGAGACGAGACGAAACTACGACGACCACTATAAATGATGGTTATTTTATAATTGTGGAGTTGCCAGGCTGCAAGCTGCATCCGCCGCAGTCAAAAACGCATTTCGTGGCCATTTTTAATAGTCAGAGGCAACTGCAATTGCAACTGCGACGCAGCAGCAGTAAATCCATCAAAGAGTTAATTGCCACGTTCGCCGCGATTGCAACTTCAACTGACAACTGGCAGCAGCAACGGCAGCAGTAGCCAAAAGCCTTGCGGCAAAGATGCGCCACAGTCTGCGGCATGCACGGCAGAGCAGTCTGTGTGGACTGCGTTGGCGGCGGCGACTCTGCGCTGCCCGCTGATTGATTGTGGGAGGTGGGTTGACTAGGCCCACTCATCAGTCAGTCAATCCATGGCCAACACAGTCTCCTCTTCGATGCCAAAAGCGGCCCGAAAAAAATTGCATCGCTTAGTCGCAGTTGAAGTTCAGAGCGGGGAGCGGGGCAAGCTGAGGAGGGAGGCAAGCTGGACAGCTTGAGTGCTCGAAGCTGCAGCTGCAGCGTTTTGATTGAGCGATTGGCACGTGACAAATATCGTGACTAATCGGACGTTTTGTAATCCATTTCAGAGAAGCAAAAACCCAAACAGAAAGTGGAAATGATCAAATGCCGCTCAGCTCAATCGCAGCTAAACTAAACGTTCTGCGAAATTGCACAAAACGCTTTAAAACGACTTGAGTGAGAGATTCAACAAATCGATCTTCATAAAGTTAAAGCTGTTTATATGCAAAGCTGATTGATAACTATTTGGAGAGTGAGAAATCCGTTCTGTTAATAAATTACTTATTTAAACTGCCAATAGATTCATATTTTTGATTGGCTTGTGCGCGAGTAGAATTATTTTTTGCTTATACCATACATATTTGTATTTGTAATTTTTTATTAAGTCACAAATTTGAGAGTAATTTAAGAATAACCTAAAACTTGGACTATTTTGATTTTTATTTTCCGTTCACTTGGAGTATATTTCTGGGTATATTTTTTATTTTTACAAAAATATATACCAACTTAATCAGACTCACTTTTTTTAATTTTTCTTCAATAGAAGTATAAATATTGTGTATATATTTTGATTTATTTGTTTTGAGTTAAGCTTGACCACGTTGCACTGCAATCGATATTGTGGCAGCAAGCTATTTATATTTTATTAAGATGCAATTGTTTATACTCAAAGTGATTGCAGTTGCATTTTTATCGATGGCTCGCCAGCTCGTCTGTTGTTTGTGCGTCGCTTTTGTATTTCACTTTCTTTCAGGACAATTGCAATTCATATTCATTCTCCTCGCAGCCATCAACTTCAATCTTTTGCTCCCTCTCTCAATTGTATTTTCGATGCGCTGCCGTCACACGCTGCGTATGAGTTATGCGCTGCATTTCGAGCGTCAAATGGGGCATGGCATAGAAAATGTTTTTTCGCATCGCAATGCATCGCAATGCCAATTTTGATTTTGCATTTCGCATTTGGACTTTGGGCCCATAAAAAGCGCACTTACTGCTGCTGCTTTGGCCGCTCGATAGTCTCCGATTCTGGCGGGGAATGGGCGCATATTTGTGCCACCTTCGCTTTTGGGGTGTGTCGGGAATAATTACAATAATATTTAATGTTTATTGGCAACCAGGCAGCGAGTGGCGCCAAGCCGAAATGCTCAATTGAGTGCCTGCAATGGACACAGTGCATAAACTGCTGCCCCATGCCCCCTTGCCCCATTTGGGGGCAGGCAGCACTTGCTTGCAACAGCAGCTGTGCTTAGTCGAGGCTGTCGGCTTTTGTTTTAATTTCTGCTGCTGCTGAAGTAATTGAAACCTTTTTGCCGCAAAAGAGTTTTCGGTGCCACTACAAAGGACTCTCACTCAATGCCCCTTTCTGGGTCCCTCGCTCGTTCCCCTCTCCATTCAGTCGCCCATGCTCAAGTGGCCTTTTGTTGCCGCTGTTGTTTTTGCCTAGAACGTAATTCAAGCCATGGTCTTTGCAGTCCCGAGGGGAGGTCATTGACAGCCAACAGCGCCAACGCTTTGATGTGCTGCCTGTTTATAATTTAAATACTTTACTTGAAACACAGCGAAGCTGCAGAAAGGCACGAGGGGGGCGGGCACAGAGGGCGCAGAGAGCGGGCAGTCGAGGGGTAAATCAAACTAAATTATTTCACTTTTGTTGTTGACTTTTGCCTGTAATGTCATGCGGCGCGGCTGCCTTTGAAGTGCGTGGCCAACTGGGAAGGCAACCGAGAGAGGGCAGTTGAATGATATTTGATATGCGAGCTGGCCGGGCTAAACCATGTGTGATTAACAACTGTTTGAGCCGTGACTGCAGAAGGGTCAGCAGCCAGTCGAAGAGTCAAAGCATCGGACCATCGGTCACATCGCGAAAAGTTCAATAACTTGGCCAGCAAAGCGGCAGACAAATGGCCCAAACATGGCCAACAGGAGACAGGGCCACAAGACCAAACCCAAACTCAAACCGAAAACAAAACCAAACCAAATGCAAAAAAGAAAAGCAAAGGCAAAGGCAATGCGAACCCAAAACTAGGTGTGTCTGGGCGCAAAGGCCACTCCATAACTGGAATGTGGCTCAGTTTGCTGCCACAGACGTGCGTTCCAAAAAGGGCGCAACGACGACGTCGACGACGACGACGACGATGTGAAAGACGTGGACGTGAACGTGGACGACGACGACGACGACGTTTCCTTCCTTGTTGCTGAGTCAGACCTTGAAATGCCGCAGATGTCTGAAAGGCAGTGCCGACGCAGTCTCCGTCTCGAGGTTTACAGCTCCGGCACCGCCGTCTCCTCCAAGGCAAACCAGATTAAACAGCAAATCAGGTTTTCAGGCAACGTCCTCGAGAAAAGCAAAGCGAAACCAAAGCAACAAAACCAAACGAATGTAAAATGGTCAAGACAAAGTCGTAAAGGCGCAGTCCAAAATGAACAAAAAACGAAATCACAAACATATATAACAAGTTGAAATCGGTTTACGAAAGCTGATCAACCGCGAGATGCCCATCGAATTCTAAAATAAAATGCCAGTCATTTTAATGGAGTACTAAACATTCTCTGTAGCAGGAGATGACAATAATAATCTACTCTGCATTATTTATGGTGACCATATACATAGTATTAGGTTTCATTTCCATCGTAAAGCAACACTAAAGTGTTTAATATATTATTTTAAACTCGAGCCACATTTTTAGATGCTTTTTATTGGTCGAAAATATGTTGCTATAAAAATGTAGAAAGAATTTCCTAAGACATTTTTGTCTCAAATTGTATAATTTCAGTTTGGCTATTTGGTGATAAAATCATTATCATCACTTGAGTAATATAAGTTTAAACAAATCTGTTTAACTTTAGGGTCGCAAATTTGGCCATTTGTATGTGAAATTATAGAATTACATTTTGTAGAGAATATTTATTTAACTCTAGATCGAGTCATAAAATAATAATAAATCCCATTCTAGTTATTGCCAACTCGAATCGGGGGATACACTTTCAATTTTGGCGCATTGAGGGTATCAACGATTGACCAAGAGGAGCCAAAGACAAAACGAGTTCTGCGAGCAGCAGCAACAGCTCTTGGCCATGGCTTAAAGCTGCTTTGCGTGTCAGCAGAACTCGGATTCAGACAAAGTCTTCCACTGCCCCATCTCCTGTTGCAACTGCAGCTTAAGCATTTCCATCTCCATCTACATCTCCAGCTGCAGCACAACTTGGCTGCTGTTGCTCCTCATCGTCATCGTCATCCACATCCACATCCACATCCACATCCAATGTTGGCCATGTCGAAATAATAAATGCATTTGGAATTAGAGACTCTTATGCCAATTACAACAAAATGGTTTCAGGCCGCATTATCCTCAAGTTATGACAGTCGACAACGGTGCCACACACTCACACACACACATGCACACACACACACACGCGAGCTTAAATGTTTGTTGAAGTTTTTAGTGATTTTATGGCTAGCTGTGACTGTCAAACTGTTGCTGGGGCGATGCTTGATATGCAGTTCGTTTGCTTGCAGCTTCCCCCTCCTAATTACGCTAAGTGCAAAATGCTTTAGGGGGCAGTTGCAACAACAGCAACAACAACAGCAACAACATCGTCAGCAGCTAGAACAAGTGCAATGAGAGCTGGCAACAAATCTGCACGAGAGTTTTTTCAAATGTCCCAGCAGTGCGTGAAAATGAAAAATTATGAAAAATCATATCCACACGGCACACACACACACACATACACACATGCATACATGTATATGCAACACACACACACACACACACACACATACAGTGAAGCGAGCTCTCTTTAGCTCTCACTCCAGTTTACTCCACTCCACGCTACTCCAGGCGAGAGTTCAACGTTCTTTGCACAACATTGTGTTTTGTGCTTTCCGCTTATTTTGCTCTACCTCGCTCCCCATGCCCCATGCCCCGTGCCCCTTCCCTCGCCCCTTGCCCCCCCACCAGTGTTGTGCGTCGGCACACGCGCTGCACCTTTAAGTGTGTCTCCCCGCTCCGCCCTTGCCGGCGGCACAGTTGCAGGGCCAGGGCAGGAAACCAACTGCGACTCCAACTGCAGCAGCAGCAAGCTGAAAAACGGCAAACGGCAAAAACTGCTGCTGCTGCTGCAACAACAACAACAACGTAAAAGACAATTTTTTGTTGTTGTTCTTCTCATTGCCTTCTGCTGCTGCCTTGCGCTTATTTATGTGGCATTGCATTCGCCCTCTCTCTCTCTCTCGCTGTCTCTCTTGCTCTCTCTTTTCTATGTGTTGCAGCTGCGTTGGCGTCTCGTCGCTGCCCTTTAACTTTGACTCTTTTTCCCGTTAGCCGCCACACCTCACTTCGCATCTAAATCAGACCCCAATCCCAGCACCTGATGATGATGATGATGATGCACACCACTTGATGCGATCGAGTAGCTGGAGCACATCAGACATATCTATCATTAGCACCTCTCCATAATAAGCATCATTGCATTTCTATTATGCATAAATTACGCTTTTATTATCGCCAGCTGCCTTTTGATAGCAATTGATATCAAAGTGCGCGATGCATCATAATTCTGAATAAGCAACTGTTTCCGTTTGCAATCAAATAGAGATAAAGATAATTACTGTCATGGTATTTATAGAAGTGAAGTAAAATTGATTCTAATTTAATAATAATAATAACTAAACTTATTTGTTATCTATATTTGACTATATCAACTTTCATCTTTAACAAACGTCTATGCTAAAAACTGTAATTTCAATAGCTATATTTACTTATTCTAACAAGTTTGTCAATAAATTGAATTTGTATCTACTGATTTTGAGTAGACATTTTGGAACAACTATCCAGAGAATTTTTGTTGTTTAATTAATATTTTAAGCTGTATTAATTATATTTGCAACTTGCTTTTTTTTAATTGAATTTAATTATTCACATTCAAATTTCACTTTTATGTGCAATAAATCATGCCATAGATCGATGCGATCTGAGATCGATTATGCAATAGAGTCATAAATACTCATTAGCAGATTTTAAGGTCATTAAAACGCGCCTTTAACTAACAACATTAGCCATCTCGAAAGTCTTTGAAGAAGTTGGTAGCCAGAAATTAACTTAACTTACATCAGATTGAAGTACGAGCGGCAGTAAATAATCTGGACACTGAATCACGACAAGGTTCTTGGCTGGTCGTAAACTCTCTTTATGGTTAAGAAACTTCATAAAGTTTATGGTCAGTTAACTCTTAACAGCTTTAAGGCTTGTTCCTAATAAATAAACTAAAAAAACTTAAAGAATGGAATTGAATAATATGAAGCGAAATCAAATGCTGTATGGAAATAATAAGAAAACGAGCTGTGGAATCAAGAGATTTGAAGTCGCTAATTCGGTTTTAATGAGATGCCAAGTTGTCACTACAAATTACGCGAGTCTATTAATAAAGTATAAATTCATTTGCCACAAAATGAAGACACACAAACACACACACACGCACACACACACACGCACACTCAGGGCACAACCAAATGGAGCACTAAACTCGAATGATATTTTATTTTTGGGCAGACAAGTTTCAGCTTCTTTTTTTGTGTGCGTTTCTCGCCGTCGCTTGTCTGGCCATGTGGGAGGCTGATTAGCATAAATTGAAAATGTTGTGGAACAAACAAATCCGAAATCCGAATTCCGAAATCTGAAATACGAAATTTCAAATCCAAAAAATATATGAGCACAAATCAAAATCTGTGGACACTTTGCAGAGGTGTTCCCCATCGAATGGAAGAATGGTCCCCGATCTGGGGCCCACTAGGCCTGCATTTTTGACACATATCATTTCCGATTTAACGATCGAAACTGAAATGCATATATCATGCGAGATCTAAATTTATAACACTCAGATTCAGATATGAGACATTATTACCAAGTGACCCACACGATGATGAGCAACTACGACGACGAGTTGACATTTGTAGGCATCGCATTTTCGTCTCTCTAATTTATGGGCAGTTTGGTAGGCGGGTATCCGTATCCGTATCTGTATCTGTAGCTGTATCTGTGTCTGTATCTGTATCTGGGCCCTCTTGCGGCTTCAACGGCCACGTTTCTCGGAACGAATTGGGTCAGCTGGGCGAGGCAGATTCAGTCTCAGTCGACCCCCTGCCACATCAAAAGTGCCCCAGGCGACCTACTTCCGCGAAACTCTGGATCTAAGAAACCGCCTACAAATCAGTCCCAACCACAGCCCTGAAAAGAAGCTGCTCTTACTACCCTTCTGCCTTTGGCTTACACACAAATAAGACAACAAAAACCTGGCGCTGTAATTC
Source organism: Drosophila formosana (assembly GCA_035045625.1). Taxonomy (NCBI): domain Eukaryota; kingdom Metazoa; phylum Arthropoda; class Insecta; order Diptera; family Drosophilidae; genus Drosophila; species Drosophila formosana. The sequence continues at coordinate 1,222,893 of JAWNOW010000030.1, forward strand.
AATCGACAACTGGCCTATGAATGAATGTCCTCCAATTCCTGGAAAACTCTCAATCTCTCGCTCTTTCTCTGTCTTCTCGCTTTGTGCGTGGCCATTTGGCATTGCTGTTGTCGCTATTATTATTGTTGTTATGATTGTTATTGCTTAGGTTTTTTTGCTGTGCCAGCGCGCCAAGAAATTCAATTCACAACGGCATCCAAGACAAAAACACAAACACAAACGCAAACGACAAATGCCGCGCTCCAGACTACAACACAGACTTCAGACTTTAGACACGAAAACAAAAGACGAAAACAATTCCCGGAATTTGTTGCCCTGGAAGCCCGAAGATGAAGCTCAAGTCACAGCCCAGCCATCGACGACGACCAAATTTGAAATCTCAAAAGCAAAAACCAGACGCAGACATTTAGAGTACTACGATTGTCATTAGAGCCGTTTGCCAATGCTCCCTCCCCCCCCCCTCGAGCCCCAGCACTCAACACCTTTTCTCTGCCTCGTCGGTGTCGTCTCCTTCGGCTTGGAATGCGGGGCAACATATTCAAAAATAGCAGCAGCCAACGGTCTAGTTACCCTAGGCAACTCTCGGGTACTGCCAAACAGACATAAGGTTATTACTAAGTTAATTTCTTATCATGGAAGGTATTGATCGGAAGAATTTCATTAAAGTAATAATGGAGTAATTAAACTGCATTTATAGAGCAAAGTGTTTAATTTGGAAGATCGAAAAAATGATTTCTCACATGCAATATTCAGTAAACAAATCTCAAGGTAGTATCATTATTATCATCTCTTATAAAATGTAATGAGATGTGTGAGGTTAATACAAAATAATGCGCTCAGCTATCACATATTTGTGGTCGAAAACGGGCATTAAAGAAATTTAAATCTTTATTTAGTGAAATTTAAATCTTTATTTAATGAAGTAGAATTTTATTTCAGTTAAATATTGAAGCAGTTTTGCACTTTTTACTATAGTGAATACATATAAATTTGTTATATTTAGTTATTTAGTTCAGTACTGTATTGAAAATAAATAAATTTGTACTGCCTTTTCCTGCTTTTGAAGTGCATTAAAACGTCGTCTAGTCTACGTTAAAATATCTACAGCTTTATATGGCCAAACTATTCACACAGTTTTAATGACAGTTGTTTTGGCAATGAGTTTAAGTTAGGCGGCTACCCAAAAACAAAAAAAAAAACACGTTCGAGCCGAGTTGCTGGCGGAGGAGCTGCAAGTGGAGCAGCCGAGTAGCTGAGCAGCAGTTGACCAGTCACGTGTGGCGATCTTTTTTTGTGCTTTGCATTTTTGTTGTGGCTTTTGCATTTTCACGATGCGACACATTCCACAGCGGCTGTGTCCAGTAAATTCCGCCTACTGTCAGTCGCTTCGTTGAGCTTTTCAAGCAAAGCTCATTTGCAAATTAAACGTGCGCCGTGAAAAATCGCCGCATGAGATGATTGCGATGGCGACGAAGGCGACGATGGTAACGATGTCAAGCGGCGGCGACAAAGTCACACAAAGCTGACAACGGGCCATGCGACAGTCGGACAGACAGGCTGACTGGACAGTCAACTTATTATGATCATCATAATGATAATGACGACGGCGACGATGACGATGACGAGATGACGCTGTGCGTTGCCTGTCCGCTGCTTGCCGCTTGTTGTTTTTTCTGTTTTCTGCCTGTCGCTGCTCATTCATCACGTCCGAGTCAAAGCGACATCCAGCGTCGACGACATCTGCACTTGGACTTGGGCCTAGACCTGGCGATATAAACTCACTGTCTGCGTGTGGTCTCCGCTGCTGCTTTGCTCTTCTTTTGCGACGCTTCTGAGAGCGATGGACGGACGATGGCCGGATAGATAGACAGACAGACAGACAGACGGACGCAGAAAAACGCAAACGTCGCAACAACAACAACCACAACAACAACGACATGGAAAAAAGTGTGAATTAGAAAAGGCACTCAAGCTTAAATGCCGGTCTGATAAAATGCGCAGACCACACACAAAGCGCAGCAACGGCAGCAACAACAACAACAACAACCGAGCTTCTAGCGAATCAATTGTCATTGTCGGGCGCAATAATGTTGCAGCAACATGCGTCGCTGGCAACATTGTTGCTGGCTGGGTTTGTTTCCCCGCTGCGCTTCATCAATAAAAATAGCTTTTAATGCGCCGACGCCACATTCGTCGTCACACCAGACAAACTGTCTGTGCCACACTCTCACACAATTTATTTGTGTGTGTGATTTGTGAGTGCCGTCGGCATTTGTTGTGTGGGCTGCAACGAAACCAAGTGTGTTGCTGTCTTGCCGACGAGGTCAAGATGAAGTCATGCTTGAAACACGCTCTGCACTCGAAGCGTTGTCTGGCCCGGCCTGGCAACAATTAGCTGCCGCTGCTGTGCGTGGCAAAGACTTTTGTCAACACCCACAATTTTCGCTGAGCGCCCATCGAAGTGCGGCACAAAACTGCTCCAATTACCCCAAAAAGCAAGATGTGAGCCAGGGCGTGGCATGTCAGTCGGCGCTCGCCTTTGATGCTGATTGAAGTTGTCAGTTGGTGCCGCTGACTACCAAACACACAGCCACGCCCCCCCCCACCACCGCCACCGCCTCCGCCCCGCACACACACTCTCTACACGCCGTCGCCGTCGAGCGACATGTAATATAAACAAATTGCAAAAAGTCTGCCCTCCCCAAAATAAAAGAGTGGAAAAAAGGAAAGGAATAAAAGTGCGCGTAGATTGTTGTGCAGCGGGGCGGGGCGGAGCGGTGCGGTGCGGGGCGGTGCGGTGCAAACAAAGTCAAACACACAAAGGCATGCGAAATGGGCATGTCAGTCCAACAGTCCGTCCAGCAGTCCGTCAGTCCGTCAGTCACTCAACTCAGATCAACTTCGTTTGAAGCGGCCACTGCCCACTGACCAGGCGCAACGCCCCCGCCAATGTTTTGCCGTTCTCCCTCCCGCTTGCCCCTCCCTTGGCTCAGGGTTTGCTCAGCCTTTTCACGAGTATTTTGGCATGCACAAAGCGCAAAGCACACACAAAAGAGCGACTCGGTTCGATGTGTGTGTTCAAGTACTGTTGTTATCGCTCTTGCTGGCCTGGTAATTAAATATGAAACGCTCTTTTACTTTGCGGTCTTGAACCAAAGATCGGCATTACTTTAAGCACTTCTGCAACCAAGTCAGCACACACATAAAATCATCGCGTACGCCTATCTAATAAAAAGTGAGAAATGTTTCTTGCAGAAATATAAAATAAATTATCACAAATGTATTCAACTATCTGATCACGAGAACTGTGAACATGGGTTCAATTCCTGACAAGGACACAAGAAAATATTTTTATATAAGCACCGACTTAATTGACTTAATTACAAACACAAATAAAAAGGATGTTTACAACAAAAAAAAGGAAATGATTTCTTAACAAAACGAAAAAGCATTATTTGTAGACTTAAAAAAACCAAGACACAAACCAAATATTATTAAAAAAAAAAAAAAATTGATTATTTTTACCAAAAAAAGTGTTCTATTATTTCCTCGATATATTTATTTGTAAGTCATGGATTGACTAAGTTAAGAGCACATCGGAATTTATTTTCATACACCATCGAAATAGTTTATTTAAAGCCTCAACATTCATTAAATTAAAATCCTGAAAAACTATCCACATTTCGCTGCAGCTTGTGCTCTCTTGTTGCAATTGCAAAGCATGTGTTTAAAAAATAAATGCTTGCCACAGCAGCGATAACAGCGACAACAACAAAGCATCGTCATGTCAAGATGGCAAATTTGTTGCCAGCAACAATGTTGACAACTGCCAGCAACAAAAGCAGCGGGCGTGACGACAACAACGACTGCAGACACAGTAATAGCATCAGCGACAGCAACAACAACAGCGAGTCGAGGCGCCAGACTTTTGCTGCACAGTTTGTGATGCGTTTTTTGTTTAATTGACAGCTTTGAATTCGCAGACGGAAAGCGTTTAAAAATTTTCACCGAGCAAAACGTGACAACAACGACTTTGGCACAACAGCAACATCAAGCGGAGGCAGCAACAAAATTGCAGCAAATGTTGACAGAGGATGTTGGCATCGTTAGAGCTAAGCCAGCGAGGCAAATAGCTAGTCAAAGTTTAAGCCAACAAAGACATTAACATGAACAGCAACTACAAAGCAGTAATAGCAACCAACAACAGCCAGCAGAAGCAGCAGCAACAGCAGCAGCAGCAGCAACTGTTGCTGTCTGCTGTGAGCGCACTTGCCGTCAGTTGTTGCTGCTGCTGCCTTATTTGGCAGTCGCATTTGGCGGCTGAGCAATTAAAATTACATACATTTAAAGCTCGGCGTCTTTTGTCGGCCTCTTAAGAACATGCCCAACAACAGTAAGAGGAACAAAGAGACAGCACACGATTTGCCGTTTAATTAATTTATAGTTGGCTCAAAATATAATTGCCAGTGGCACGATGTTGATGGAAATGCTTCAAGCTGTTTGCCACCAGACTGCACTTAACATATTTGTTGTTGTCATTGTTACGGGCACATTGCAGTTGCTGTTGTGTGGGCTGTGGCCACTTTGCATGCAATGTCAACGACAGCAGCAGCAGCAGCAACGAGTCGACGACGCGTGGGTCACGCCCACATGATACCACAGCACTCGAATCACGATAATTAGACTGATGTTTTACATGCTGATCCAGCGGTGATCCACACCCTCGCACTCTCACACCTATCCCCCCAATAGTTCCCTCCTTAATGGCTCACCCGAATTCCCTCCCCCGGTGACAGGTTGATTTTTTGGGTTGCCAGCGACCTTGTGGCAAGTTCTTCTGTTCTAGGGTGCAACATGTTGCCGCTTACCTGCAATGACAAAAGATTGAAATAAATTATAGTTTAATTAGATGTGTTGTTAACCATGTTGTATTGTGCATTAGTCAGAGTCTGAATGAAAATTGCATTGCGAACAATGCGACGTGCAACAATCATGCAAATTGTTCACAAATCGAGAAACTAAAATACATAATTTGTGTGGCAAACTGCAGCGGCAACTATAAGAACAACAGCAACAATAACGAGCGAGAACCAATTAGCTGGTAAAACGCTTGACTGTTTGACTTTTAAGATACCCTGTAAATGGTTGTAAGTACTTATTTAAAATAAACCCCAAAATAAATTGTACAATTATTTTATACGAAATTAATTATTTGACACAACAAAATTATAGAAAAATTAATATGAAATTAAATAGAAAAAACTATTGAATGCTTTTGATTATATAGTAAAAAATTGCATTCATCTTTGTTCCTTATTTTAGTATTATTTTACAATGTTTTCTTAAGTATTTCCCAAGCTAAAAAGATTGTTTGTAATTTAGTCACGTATAATTTTGTACTTATTTTGTACTTGGTTTTTAATTCTTGTTGTCAAACTAAGGCGATACCATTGGTTTTTTTTTTATGTTTTTTGTGCTGTGCTACGTTCAACAATTGTGATTGTCGAGACCCCCAGAAAGACGCACGCCTCGAAAACAATCAGAACCAATTAACCGAAAATTGAACAATCGAGCAATGAGGCAAACGCTGAATTGGTTTGGGCCGCGAACTTTGTGCGGCTCGATACCAAGCTAATTGCCCCATCGACAACAGCAAGGAAAAGAACAGAACAGAAAAAAAAAACATTTTGTAGACAGTTTGACGACGACGTCGTAGACGATGCAGTTAGTCACTGGCTATGCAGAGCGGCAGGGCGAACTGTCTGTGTGTGTGTGTGTGTGTGTGTGGGGCTTGGGACTGACCTCGGCATAACCCAGTTAAAGAGACAGACAGATAGATAGCCATAGCGAGATCGAGAGAGAGAGAGGGCGAGAGACTGACACACATGCGAGTCCAATGCCAGGCCAGTCCACAGTCTTGCAGTCTTGTGTGGCGAAGACTAGTCTCCAGTCTACAGCTCTTGGCTCTTTTGTTGGTTTTTCTTGCATTTTCTTTTTTAGTGTTTTTCGTTTTTTGGTTTTTGGGGCCTGTGGCGCGCCCCCGTTGCGCTTGGGCGCATTTCTTGACTTTGAGTTTAGGTTCGAGTCGGGCTCTGAGCTTGGGTTTCCTGCCTCCTCTGCGTGGGCGTCTGTCAAACATTTTTGGGGCTTGGCCCCCGTTGCAGTTGCAGTTGCAGTTTCGCTGCGACGTCGTGCACTCTAACTGTTTCTGCTGTTGCTCGTGCCAAAAACAAAACAAAAACCCACCACAACAACAACTCGCAGACAATTATAATTTGACGTTTTGATTTGGCGGCATGGTGCACAGCACATGTGGCCATTGGACAGCAGCCTCAGTCTCTGTTTTTGCCCCAACTTCGACTTTGCATTTGGCTTTGGCTTTGAATTTCGATTTGTTGCTTGCAGCTCGAATTTGGCTTGTGGCACGATTGCAGTTGTTGCTGTTGTTGTCGTTGTTTTTATCGGCTTGCAATTCATGTCATTGACAGCTGGGGCAGGCGGCAACTTGCCAGTTGTCTGCCTACAAAAATATTTGTTTGCTATTCGAATTGCACCTCAAGCTACAGCCAGGATACTTTGCAGCAAAGACAACAAAATCAAAACGATAAATGTTAATTAATGGAAAAAACCTTCATGCATTGATTGCACCAAAAGAAGCAACTTATCAACGTTTCAAATGATAAGCAGTCAATTTATTCGAGTGCCAAGTATCTATATGGCACACTTGGCTTATAGATAGATCTTCGAAATGCCAAAATTAATAATACGAAAACATTCATTTGGCCGCTTATTGGCCCTAGTCCAAATTGGCAACGAAATTGCCGTTGTCGCTGCTGACAGTTGCAAATGTTGCACGAGATGGAGAATGCTGAATGCAGAATGCAGCAAGCAAATGTGCCCCAAAACAAAGCCAAACGAAACCACACACAAGAATCTACACACACACATACACCCTCTCAGCACATCCTCAGTCGATGCAGTTCTGTTTTAGTCTAAACTTCCGCATTTTGGGGGCGACGAAGAAGTTGAAGTCAAAGCCGTTGCCATTTGTGCTGCCTGCTTGGCTGGCCACAGATTTTTGCAAATGATATAACTTCAGCCAATATTTACATATGTTTGTATTAATATACATATACTTTTACACAAGTGCGCGCATGCACTGCAAGAAATATTATGTGAGTGTGAAATATTACAGTTTCACTTGCATATTTGTAGATGAAGAAATGCTTACTTATAAACTTAAATATAGCTAAAATACATATAGAAAACTCATGATAAAATCAATATAAAAAAAGATCTCTAAAATGTCATTCCTAAAATGAAATATAAATATAAATAATGTATACTAAAATCCTTTATTTAAATGCATATATTATAAATTATTATTCCTTATCACAAAATATTCAAATCTTAAGTAAAGTAAATGAAATAAAAATTATATTTCTGTATTATAAACAAAATGTAATAAAATCCTTTATATAATTGTATTTAATGTGAAAGACTCTTGACTAAATCAACAGAATAGTTAAAAATTCCTATTGAATATAATTTATTTTTTCCTAAAAAGCTAATGTGTAAATTTTAGTTTAAGCATCAATATTTTCTAAACAATCTATTTGCAATATGCATATGTATTCCCGATATCCTTTGGGTTTTCTGCGAGTGCAGGGAAAGCTCAACCTCAACAAAATGTTCCAATGTCTGTGCTACAATTCCACAAGCAGTCCACACACTCACCACAACTGGGGGATTAGGACAGCAAAGAGGGACACCGGGGCGGGGGGAGGGGCACTTTATAAGCAAACGCAAGTCGTGTTGCAGCTCGACGAGTAAAATCCATTCCAAGAAATGAAAAATTACACTGGGGAGTTAATTTTTGTTCGAAATTAGCTGCCAGCGATGGCAAGCAGCGAGATCTGCATGCAGATGGAGAGTGGCAGTTGCATGTGGCAATGGCTGTGGCTCTGGCTGTGGCTGTGGCAAGTTGCGTAGTGGGGGCGAACGGCGATCAAGATGACGGGTACAAATGTGCGATTCAAATGGGAAACAACAGCGCATACACAGCGAAGGCATTAGAGCCAAAAAGGGGGGCACAATTCATGTGTCACACACATCTTGGGGCGCAACGCTGGTGGCAAGTGCAACAGCAGCAAACTGCAACCCATTTCACTGGCCACTCCAGGTCATTGCAGTGCCCCTCCCCTCCCACCTCCCCCACGACCCACTCACAATGATGACAAGTTTGTGGCGGTGATCAAATGTCGGTCAACTTCAAAGCCAGCGTCGAGCACTTGTCTTGACCACATGCAAATGAGTTGCCCACAAAGCTTATTAATAATTATGACAATGCAGCGAACATTGTTATCATACCCTCTACACATCTATGCAATTGGGTGTGCTTGAGTCAAGTAATAGAAATTGCATGAATACAAAATTAAAAATCAAATTTTGAATATTACAGAGAGTCTTTCAAAGACAATAACTACTGATAATGTGCTTTTAAAGTAGCGTGGTGAGCAGTTAATAGATTTTATGGTACTTTTTAAATATTTGCCAGCATTGCTATAACTCAATATTTTTGTTTTTTTCGACCACAATTCAAATCTCTTTTCAAGATATATATATATATATTGTCCAATTATTTTACAGATTAATAAACGTTTAATTTTGAATTCACAGTTTTTTTATTAACTTTATAAATTTGAAGTTAATTTAAAATTACTGTTTTTTTCTATGAAATACAATAAAAAACTTCGATGATATTACTTATATTTTTCCAGTGAATGTTACAGAATATATTCGGGAAAAAAATGTCCTATAGTTTATTTAAAATGCATTAAATTTGAATAGACGTAAAGCGTTAGATGGTATGGCCATATGATTGTTCTATCAAATGTAATAAATAAATTTAATGAGAACTCTTTTGACGTTAGTTGTGCGGGATATTTGCGAGTCAATCAGCTGCCAAGCGTAATAATTTTCTATTGATGCTTGGCTTTGTTCTCAGGAATGTCAGAGCAGCCACAATGGCGACAATGGCGATGCTGGCGATGCTGAGCTGCCCACGAACGGAGCGAGAACTTGGCCCAGCTCCGACTGCGGCACGTTGTGACCGGCGACTGTCACACGACAATGTGCCACCATCGCCGTGCCACCGTTGCAACAGACTGCAGTTGTTGTTGCTGTTGCTGTCGTTGTCGTTGTCGTTGTCTTGACCGCTTTTGATCGTGACCACCATTGTGGTTGCCGCCTCGTAAACACGCCAAGTTAAGTTTGCAGCTCACTTTGGCCAAGTTTATGCGATGTTGCATTTATAAAGTTTTCCGCGCTTATTTACGATCATTCTGGCGTCGTCTTCACCCCCGCCCCCCTTCAGCGTCTGTTCATGGGCGCCCCCGCATTCTTATCGATTGCAGATCTCTGGGATCGCTCGACCAAAACGATCTACACAGCGGCAAACGTAGATGCAGATAGCCAGATGAAGATGGAGATGGAGATACTGGGACAGAATGAGGTTCAAAGCGCAGCCAAGCGCTGCTTCACCTGTCACTAGCTTTTGAAGGGTACTTCAATTCGATTCGCACTAGCTAACTGATTAAACATGCTGATTAGGAATTAATATTAACCTCGTGGTGGGAGAAAGCTCAACAGACAATCGAAAAGTGCTGAAAGTCTGCAGACATTTGCAGATTATCTGCATGGCTTTTGGAAAGTGCTTAGTTTAAATTAATTAATACAGGGGCTCTTAAAACGCGAGATTGAGAAGTAACTGAAAGAATGGATATTACATTTTTGAAGAGTATTAGAAGGAGATGGGCTTACAGTATAAGAACTAAACTCAGTTAATAACATATTGAAGATGATTTAAATTAAATGTTTAAATTGGCATCAGAGAAAGGTATTTAATAGGCAATCCTTGAGGAAGCTGATTATAAATGTAAACAGATAAACAGAAAAATGAATAACTTCACTTATTAGCTTGGAGTGAGAGATTTTTAAATGAGTTTCTAGTAAGCATTTGGCAAGATTGTTGTTGAAGTATTAATTTATTTTAAATAGCATTTGTTTGCATTGTTGTGGCAAGTTGTTGTTATTTTAAATAGAATTATCATTATGCCCCATGCTTACTTAAGCTGTCGGATTAGAGTTAAACTCTTTGGAAGTCTTTTAGTTGTTAGGACAACGCCCAACTGCATTGTGTTGTTGTTGCTGTTGTTGTTATGCAGCTGTCAACGGCGGACTGCTAAGCGGCTTAGAGCTGCCCTCGTGCAGTCGCTCAGCACACAACGCAACTCAAGTTAGGGTGGGTCAGAGTGCTGTTGGCCAGGCCGAGACTTAGAACGTGGAGAGCAACCATAAATGGCTAATTAAAATGTACAGTTGCCTAGGTGGGCGGCTGGGGTGCGGTTCGGTGGCAAGCGAACAACTTAATTAATGCTATTTATCGATGCGGAATATCTGCACTCCGCAGCTGTACTTGTTGCTGCGGCGGAAATGCTAATTAAAGTAAATAGTAAAGAGCAGAGAGCGCCACAGCAAGGAGCAGCAGGAAGAGGCAGCATCAAAGCTGTAGTTGCATCTTCTGCAGTTGGCCCAGCGGCAACTTGTGTCGTCGGCGTCTGTGATTAGCGGAGACGAGCGCTGCAATTTGGATCTTGCAGCTTGCAGCTTGAAGCTGCAGCTCACCTGCCGCGACATAGTCGTCATTAGACGTGGCCTCTCGGGGGGGCGTGTCCTTTGTGCCTGCGGCGCTGTGGCAGCGATTATGCATCGATTTTAATGAACGGCGTCGTGAACTTTGCAGCTTCTCGTTCTTGTGGCCAGCAGCACGCTGCGTCTAGGCCATTAGCGGCCATCGATTTGAATGACGCCATGGCGCCAGCTGCGCTGCCGGCTCAAGACTGGCGCCGATAGTTGCTGAGTTGCTCAGCTGCTGAGTTGCTGAGCTGCAAAGCCGCCGAAAGGAAATCGGCTGTCAAATGGGCCAAGTTAAGAGATCTCGCAGCACAATTGGAATTGTCGCCGCCAACAGGAAGCGCACATTGATCGGCTATCGGATTCCTAAACATTGTCTCAAGCTGTTTACATTTTAATTGGCTCAGCTCGGCTACTTGCCACTTGCCACTTGTGGCACAAGCGTGTGAAAAAAGCCAATTGGCAAATGTACTAATTAAAATAATTGAGTTTTGGAGCCGCGTTTGTGCCGCAATTGTGCTCACAGCTGCCAATCAAGTGGCGGTGATGAACTTGCCGCCAAGTAGAATCTGCCACGAGTTGCAGTTGCAGTGGCAGTGATTGCTGCAACGAGCTGCAAGTGGCAGCTAAGCGCTGCTAAATGCCTGCCTCGAGCCACCAAGCCTGCAACAGTTCAACAGTTTGTGGCTGCTGTTGCTGCACTCGAACATTGTTATCATTATGCCAGATTATTATCAGTCTGCGGTTTCAGCGAGTCTCGCTTTGGTGCCTGGCATAATTACTTTTTATTGCCGCGTCCAGCAAATACGAACAAAAAAAAGCAGGCTAAAAAGAGCGCGCGTTGCACAAATTAGCCCTTGCAGGCAACAAGGAGGAGCTGCTGCTGCTTGCCACAGTTGCCACAGTTAGCCCACAACACAGTTAGTTGCAGTTGCAGTTGCAGTCGCTGCTAATCCGCAGCAAGCACCTTGCTGAACAAGGAAGTAAAATGGTCAGTCGCCTCCTCCTGCTCCTCCTTCTTCTGCATCTGTTCTCCCATTTTTCGCTGCTGATTCTTTCTAGGCTCCTGCCCATTTAATACTTGGCAATTTAATATGAAATTGTTGGCCAACTTTGGCTGCCACTGCCATTGCCACCATTGCTGCTGCTGCTGCTGCTGCTGCTGCTGCTGGGTGCTGATAGCCTTGTCTAAGTGCTGGCATCAGTGGGCCAGTCCATGCTGGTCATTTACTCTTAGCCTGTTGCCTGTTGCCTGCTGCCTGCAACTGTGCCCACTCCATGTCGATGATGTTGTTGACGTTGCACCGGCTGGCAATGCGACTGCAACTGCAACTGTTGCCGCTGCCGCTGCCGCAATGGCTGCCTACTTTAGCTGCTAGATAATTTCAATCATTAATTTTGATTATGAACAAGCGTGGAGCCACATGCCAGGCCAGGGGAGGCACCACATCCCATCGCATCCCATCCCATCCCAGGCCACAGCCACAGCAAGAGCCAGAGCCTGTGCCATGCCACACCATGCCACGCACGAGCTTTGTGGGTTGGTGTCGGTGTTGCAACTGTTTCTGCTGCAGCTGATGCAACTAGAGAATCTAACAGCAATCACAGTGGTTGAAACAACCTCAACTAATCCATAACGAGATTGAGAAACTATGAACCCAAAAAAAAAATATATTTATAAATCTAAATATTAGAATGTTAAAAATTAAAAAGATTCTAAAAAATTATACATATTTTAATACAAATTAAAAAAAACACACAGAAATAATAATCTAACATTTTAAATAGAAATGAATTATCCATACAAGTAGTTATTCAAACAAAATTGGTAAATATCAATGAAAATCTCATAAAAATATCAATAGTTTCAAAAGACTGAAATAATAGCATAATAATTTCATATAATATTTAATCAAAATCAAAATTCAAACCGAAGTAATTATCTAAAACTAGCAAAGCAAAATGTAGTTTTCTATAACGGAATTAACAACATTAGTTTTGCATAGTAAATTAGTGAATATTAATTAAAATATCAGTATTTAAATAATCTGCAATTTCAATATTAAATTTCCGTTAAACTCTTTCTCAATTTAGTTGTTTTTCTATAATTTTCCTCACAAGATATTCTATGCATAGCAACGTAATATTATCTATTGATAATTCTCCAATTAGTTCCCTATATAATTAAGTTAGATAATATTTTTTTGAAATCAATTTATTAATGCTGTCGCCCCACTGTGCATTGTGGCCCGAAATGAGCTCATAAGGAGGTTGCAGGCAGGCAGCAGGCAGCAGGCAATAGACGATATCGATGGCAACTGGGCTGCTGCTCGTTTGCCAGGCGAACGACACGTTCTTGCAACAGCAGCAGCAACAAAATGTGTTGAAAGGAAAGTGGCGAGGGGGCAGCAAGTTGGCCAGGCGGACCGAGAGATGCTGATAACCCGGCCGGTTTGCTGGCCACGACGAACAGGTGCCACAGTCTCAGTCTCTGCCCCTCGACTATCAAAGCCGTCTGCCAACGCCGCATTTATTGGCATGGCAATGACTCGGCTGCAACTGCGTGGCACGCACCTTGCACGTGAGCAAGGGATGTTCCATTCAACCTTTGCCTGCCCCGAAATTCCTGCTCGCTTCGAACTGGGCTAAAATCAAAGGTCGTTTTGTTGGCTTATCAGCAGAGAGAGGAAGAGAGAAGCGGCCACTTGGCCAATGCGTTGATTGTTTTGTTTACAAGCCGCAGGCGAACCACGCAATACGCTCAGTTGTCCGTGATAAGGCGCCACTCCCAGGCCTCGCTTCCCTGCCCCGCCCCCTGCCCCTTGTGGAGTGCGGCGGCAACCTTTGCAGCCTTATCGCACACAACGCCAGCGAATGTCGAATTTATTGATTAGCCAATGTATTTGTTATATGATTTTATTTTGCAGCTAGTTTTCTAAGCGCTGAGCAACAGTTGATTGCACCAAGATTTTCCATGGTGAAATCAACTGCAACAACAACAACTGCTGCTGCTGCTGCAACAACATATTGTTATCTGCTTGCAGTCTTGGCCATGGCCGTCTTTCAAAACCAAGTAGCGGTTTCTGGGACGCGCCTCCGGCCTCCGTTGGCGTCCATTTGCCAAAAGATTTTGTCTGCTTTATTATAGAAATTTGTCGTAATTCACAGTGGCCACTTAAGATAAATCGAAGGTAGGCGCACATCCAAAAGTGGGCGTGTCCACGGCCATGGCCAAGATGAAGATGAAGCAGTTGGCCGAGACAGCTGAAGCTACTGAAGTAGCCGCTGTGCTGACATCGCTGACATGATCAGCCGATAGAATGCCACGGCATGGCACAGTGATTAAGCCAAAAGCGAACTGGGATTACAAAAGTTTGAAAACTCCTTTCTCTCCTCTCGCTGATGATGCGGCAAAAAATCACAGGCGAAGTCAGCGTCAGTCAGCAGAGCGCATAATGAATTTGCGTTTGGGGAATTAGTCAGAATGCCAGCAACTAAAAATTAAAAGCAGTCCAAAAAGGATTCACACACAACGCCACACCTTTAAACACCCACACAGAAAAAGAAAAAGAGATAAGAGCGAGAATGATAGAGAGAGAAATATTGCTTGGGACAGCAGCTTCCCAAGGGGCGGCGCGACACTAAAAGCAACGCTGATTACCCAAAGGTAATGTCTATAAGGATGGCTTTGGAATGACAATAATGAAAACAACAATTTTGCAAAAATACAAAAATATGAATCTATGGCTCGACTCCTGAATACCCCTAACAAGACAATAGTTAAATTCATTTTTGCATTTTAAGATGAAAACATATAGATTCTGATTATTATTATGTTTTGAAATTGAAAACAAAATGTTTAAATTACTTTATCTGAAAATATTAAAAGGAAAATATATGCAGAAGTTATTTATTGTAATGTGTGATATCGTTGAAAATTGTATGATTTCTAAATCTAACTCATAGGATTATAAATTATAGTAGCCTCCTTTGCATAGCTAACTGCAGGGTATCGGAACTAGCAGGCATAATGCGAAAGGAATAACGATGGCGAAGGCGAAGGCGACATGGAGGAGAACGACGTAGAGAGAAATGGCAGTAGACAAATAAAAATTCCACTCAAGTAGATGAAAATAGAACGGAAGTGGGTGGCGCTGGGAGGTGACGGCGACGGCGACTGCGACGGCGACCGAGAAGGAAGCGAAAGCTGTGAAATGGGAACACGAGCATGAAAATGTAAAGTTGCCAGGCGGAATAATACGAGCGCAGAAGTAGAAGAAGAACGATAGCAAGAGGAAGCATAAAACTGGCAACAGAAAGCGGCAACGAAAACAAAAAAAAAATCACACAAAATAAAAAAAAAAAAAAGCAGAACAAACTGAAAAGAAGCAGGCAAATAAAGCGGCCAAATAGATAGACAGAGAGACAGACAGACAGACAGACTGCGAGAACTGTGAGACAGACAAGAGACAGACAGCGAACAGTTAGAAACGGGCTGAGAAGCTCAAGACGCAGAAGAAGAAGCGGGAGGGGGTGGGGGAGGCAAGAAGACAGCAGACATTGACGCAGACGTGGATATATTGCCACAGCACCAGAGACCTCAGCTCAGCTCAGGCCAGACTTCAGAGCTCACGCTCTCTCACCCACTTCTCCCCTTTTTCCCCTCAATGAACACAACGTCCTGGCTGACTGACAGACAGACAGACAGACAGAGTCGACTGTTAGACAGACAACGGGGCGTATGATGGTTGGAGGGGCAGCGTTGCAAGTCAGCTTCTTTCCAAGAATTTCAGCTTCTCCCTTCTGCCGCCGCTGCTTATAAAACCATAGAAAATGCCAATGATTGTGGCAAGGCAGCAGCCATGGCTGGGGGGGGGGGGCAAAGTGAAAACAAAGGGAAGCGAACTTTAAGGGGGGTGAGAGCATGTGGCATGGAATTTGAAAAGAGCCGAAGCCGCATGAAAAACTTTTTGCGCTTTTCGGTTTCAAGTTGCACAGAGAGACTTTTGGAATACTGACAGGCTGAGGGGGGAACGCAGAGGGGACAACGCTCAAGACGGGGGCAATACGCAATGTACACAACTTTTTGAGCAGAGGCGGGCGGGGGGGGGCCGAAAACTTTAATAGAGCAAAGGCAAGAGCAAAATGCGAAATACGAAATGCGGCTCACAGCGGGATACCCTAAAGAGATTTTCCTTTACTTTTGTTCGAATTGTTGTTGTGACATTGCCATGAAAAGCAATTAGAACTGACGACTGTTGAGGGTTTTCCCTAGTCACATTTATACTATATATGCATATGGCAAGCTTGACTTTGCTGCCCCATCAAACTCAGTTCTCGAATTCTCTTTCCATTACCATTTTTAGAGCATTAACAAAAAACAGCAATGAAATAAAAGAAAGAGTTAAGCAAAGTTTTCTAATTAATATCATTTCCGTTTAAAGTTACAAAAAGTCTTCTCATTAACGTTAGACAACATTAACGCGTTTACTTTCTGGCCAAAGTTTCGATTACTTTCATGCACTCGCAGGTATTTGTGTTGCGCCCCAAATTAATCTCTTAGTTAATGGAACTTTTTTAGGTAAATATAAGAGCAGTTAAACAATGCTAAAATGTTGAATATTCAATTTCATCTCTAATTGTAATCAAATATAAATGTTGCACTAAAACCGCGGTAATAAGATATTTGCAAAAATCTACATATTATTTTAGTTAATTGAAAATTAAATTCATAAAAACATGTAAAACAATATGTTGCAATAAATGAAAAACTTGCATTCAACTTTTTTTGATGGTTATATAAAAATGATGTGAAGGCAAGCATGAAAACTATTCAATTCGGCTGCAAACTTTAAGTTGGATTGAATTGACTTGTGATAGAGCTGTATAACGTACAACATTTCTCTAGCAGATGTCTCTATTATAGTCAGTGCTTAAAAGAAACCCTCAATGTTTAAAGCGAACGCTTTGTTCCAGCGTTAACTTTGACATTAAGACGCGACTTGGCTGCAGTTGCAGTTGCCATAAAACCCATTTGCCAGCAAACAGTAACAGGACTCGGTACTCGGTACTCGGTACTCAGTATTCAGTAACGAGTCGCCAGTAAGCAGTAGAACAACAACAATGCAGCGAACTGTGCAAAACGCAAGCAAGCGATGCCAGAAGCAGGACGAAGTCTATTTGGCGAAATTACTTTCATTGCACGGCACTTTCAAGTGGGTGTAACTATACATATATATATATGTGTGTGTATGTGTGTGTTTGTATAGAAGGGCTGACAGCAAGAAGAAGAGGCGAAGAGAAGAGCGGAGAGAACTCTGCTGTGCTGGCAAGCTGAAGAGTCCTTGAGCGTCTGATTTTGTGTATAGACGCGGACGCTATTTGTTTTGCCGAGTGCCGTGTGACGACGCTGCAACACTCCCTCCCCCCTCCCCCCTCGCTCAGAGGGCGTGGCAAGCGGACAGCATACACACACGTGTGTGTGTGTGTGTGTGTGTGTGTGTGTGTGTGTGTGCAAGCAAAATAAATTACGCAAAAAGGAAACAAGACGAGGGGTCTCATCCAAGCACTTTTCCCTTGCCTAGGCAACAACAAAATGTGGTACATTTTTGTGCTCGCTTTTCACTCTTTTTTTCCCGCCTCCCTCGCTGTCGCTGTCTCTGTCTGCAGCTGTTGATATCTCTGTCCCTCGGTAAGTACAAACAAAAGCGCAAAAAGTAAAAACGCCATGAATGTTGCATGTTGCCACAAAAGCGAAAAAACCCAGTGAAAATGAAGTAGGCAACGTTGCAAGGATCTATGGATGCAGTCTGTGCCTGCTGCCTGCTGCAGGCTGCCTAATGAGCAGAATGGACCAAACAACCGTCTGATGAATCCTTCAGCAGTAAGCCTTCGCTCTGCGCTGCTCCTCTCGTTGTTAGATGATTAATGCAGTCACATGTCGAGCGCCTGCCTGTGACACCAACTGAAGTGGAAGTCCGGCGATGACGCTGGGAAATCGAGTGGGGAAGCGAGGAGGAGTTGGAGGCGTGGCAGCAACCTGAGTCCGATTGCGAATCAACTTCAGACGCTCGTTTTCATTTCCATGTCATTGTCATAACAAACATCAACTGCAACGACTCAAAATTACAGTTGACTTTGTTGCCACTCTTTGGGGCAGAGGGGCAGGCAACAGTCGCCTTCATTATTGGCCATTGCCAACTGAGATTTCCTTTGGTGTTTTCGTTATAGTCTCTGCTCTGCTGTGCTCTCCTGGTGTCAGTTTCCCCATCTTTCCCCCTTGTCTTCCTTCGCTTCATGTTTCTTGTTGTTTTGTGTAAGTCAAGCGAAATGAAATGTGAAAAACGTGCCCAGACCTTTAGCTGTGACATTTTCCCTTTTCCTCAACCCAATCCCCCCTCCCCCCCCTCCCCTCTGCTGCTGCTCGCTCGCACAACTTCTCCCTTGAAACAGTTACTTCCTTTCTATTCCCTAGCTTTGCATCATCAACTTTATGCATACCGCCTAAGCTGCTTAATGTGCTCTTGGGTATATCAGCAATAATTCTTCGCAAAATATTACTAAAGTTGCTGTTTTGAGTATTCTTGTTAAATTCTTTTTTCCAAAAAACTTTTCTCATATTTGAGCAATATTTTTAAAATTGCTGCTTTGAGTATTGTTGCTAAATTCCCATTTCAAGCCAACTTTACTCTATTTACATTATTTACTCATATTTTTGAAGCGCTTTGATAATTTTGTATGCGAAATATTTTACGAATTTTAAACAATTCAGTTCATAAAAAGTTAAAGAAAGAACAGTTTATATTTGAAGCTTCAACTCTACTCTTTTTGAACTTTAATAATTCAATCTATTTTAATAAAGTTAAAAATTCAACGTTTAACATAAATATTTAATGAAATAACATTTATGTAAATACTAGAAATTAACGAGTTTATGTTATTAGCATTAACTTTACTCTGTTTAAAATTTCACTCATTTATTTTATTTCAATAATGTTAAAAATTCAACGCTGAATTAAGTTAGTTGAGAGTCAAAATCTTGAAAGAATTAATATTATTAGAAATAAATTCATATTATTTTAATATGGTTAAAAATTCAACTTTTAATATAAATAGTTGATGAAACAACATTTTAGAAGTACAATAAATGAGTGAAGCTTTAACTTTA
The DNA here is from genome assembly GCA_035045625.1 of Drosophila formosana. Lineage (NCBI taxonomy): Eukaryota > Metazoa > Arthropoda > Insecta > Diptera > Drosophilidae > Drosophila > Drosophila formosana. Next base: position 1,241,755 of record JAWNOW010000030.1, read on the forward strand.
CTCTGTTTAAAACTTTACTCATTTATTTTATTTCAATAATGTTGAAAATTCAACGTTGAATTAAGTTAGTTGAAAGTCGAAATCTTGAAAGAATTATTAGTATCAGAAATAAATATTTGCAGTTTCATTGGTAATAAATCATCTATTAAAAATACCCCACAACAAGATTCGTTTACCACAGATATTTATGCGAATGCGCAGTAACCGAAAGTCGTTCATGCTGCACAGAATGCTAAATGCCACTTTTGCGGTTGTTGGCAAAGTAACTTGGCGATTCGTAGGCAGCGTTAGCTACACAGGAGGGGGGGCTGAGGAGGGGAAGTCGGATAAGAGAAGGAAATGTGTTCGCTGCTGACGCGGCGCTGGATTAGCTAAAAGTTGCCGCTGTTCATGTTGTCAACTAGGCGCAGGATTTGCGCTTAAGTAGTTCTCCAGATAGGGACGGAGATGTGAGTGTGTGAATGTCGGTGTGTCTCTGTGTCAGTGTGTGTGTGTGTATGGGTGTGTGTGTGTGTCTGCGGTGTGTGCGTCTGAGTTGGTCGACAACTTAAAGCAGCTGTCAGAAATATTGCGCATACGCCACGCTGAGCATGCAATAAATATTTGTCTGCCTTGTCTACGATTCCCATTCCCGAGCAGCTGAGAACGCGACACGCAAACTCACACTCACACTCACACTCACATCGACACTCACACACACACACACTCACACCTATTTATGTGTGCGTATAAATATGCTGGGCAAATTGACCTTGAGGCGCACGCGACGTATACGCAACGCGTAACAGACAGTACGTCAGTCAGTCAAGCAGTCAGTCAAGCAGTCAGTCAATCAGCCAGTGTGTTTGTCTGTCTGTCAGTCAGACAGCTTTAAAGGTAGCCACAGCTTAAAGCCAACGGCACGACGAGAAATCCCAGACAATTATAAACAAAATGAAAAGCATGCGTGAGCAGCAACATGAAAGAGAGGAAGCAACAGAGTGTGGGAGAGAGAGAAAGTAATCAATAAATTATACTCACACACACGCACACCACGTGCTGGCATTTTGGGAGCCGAGCCTGCGGGAAGGACGCAAGCGACGAGGCGACTTCGCATAGCCAAACAAATTTCATTTGCCGTCGCCGACGAAACAATTTTGCCACGTGCAAAGCGCAGAACAAACACACACACACACACACACACACACACACACATACACACAGACAGCGAGGGGGGGAAGGTGAGTTGGCAAAGTGAAAGGGGGGGAAGAAAGTGAAGCAAATGTCAGACACGTTCCAAACTTATGTAACACGTGCGTGGCGCACTGGCAAAGTCTGCCAAACCCAAAAGCCAAAGGAGACAAGTGAACAGAGAGTGAGCGAGAGAGAGAGAAAGAGTGAGTGAGCGAGAGAGAGAGAGTGAGTGAGCGAGAGCAGACTCATCGTCGAAGGCTCATTGAATATGCAAATTGTGCCGAAATAATCCACCAGGGGCGGCACTTGCGAAACTTAACTGAGCGAAGACGCCAGGCAGCAGCGGAGGGGGAGAGTGAGAAGGAGGGGGGGAGACCAGGCAGGATCGGGCAGGACATACAGGTGTCTACGTGTGCAAATCCCAAAGACAGACAGCGCACAGTGACACGCAAGCAAAGTGAAACTGCAAGGCAATAAAAAATAAACAAAGTTTTAAGCCATAGAAAAGCTCTGACTACGCTTTTTAATATATATTTTTAAAGAGCAAATTTCACCAAATGCATAAAATGCAAATCGAATTTACAATCGTTCCTAAACCAATGTGCAATGTCTCAACAGGAAAACCGTCTGTCTGCCTTACAGACAAATGTCAGAGAGTCAAGGCGAAACGACGGCGACGTTGATGATTAGTGCCGGCTGCGCAAAGGATGCGATGAGGCAGAAGGGGTCGGCAGGGGGGCGGGGCAGAGACAGACTTGAGCACAGCGGAAGCGACGGCTGTCAAGTCAAGAGGAACAACACAAGATGCTGGCAAATCGAAAGCCGGAGATGGCGACGGAGACAGCGACAGACAGAGAGCAGGAGACAAGCGACAGACGACAGACGACAAAGCGACAGATACAAACGAATGACGTAAACCCTAAAGGAGGCGGGTGAGAAGAGTGAGAGATAGATAGAGAGAGAGAGAGGAGGTGATTGAGGTGGTGCAGTGTGTGTGTGTGGCAAGAACCACAGCACGGCGACCCCAAAAAGCGAAAGGGATACAACACATTAATGTCTGCAGGCATAATCAACAAAGCAATTGCCTACAGCGAAGTGAGGTGAGAGTGTGTGTGTGTGTGCGAGTTTGTGAGTGTGTGTGTGTGTTCAAGTGTGTGTGTGTTTGTGGCGTGAGCTTGTGGTTAGTTCACCAGTTAACTGCGCCCCTCACACTCAGCGCGTGCGAAAGTTAAGCCAAACTTTTGACACTTGCCCACGTCGACATCGTCATTTTTGGGTTACGTAGCAAGCACCCGCAGGACATGGCGGCTGCTGACGTGACAGGAAACCCTCAACTTCGCCTCCCTCTCGAACTCGAGCTCGAACTCCAACTGCCTGCTATCGCACGGAAAAACACTCGAAGAAAATGCCCAAGTAGGCCGCAAAAACCAAGCGAACAACTTTGCGTTAAGTGAACTTAGACAACGCCCATAAGTAGACTACACTTTAGGTTCAGATGCAAATGCTTCCAGCAAAGTGGAGCTCATTAAGTTCATAGACGATACAGCATAGCTGACAGCTGCTATTTGCATTAAAGATATAGAGAAAAAAAGAATATTCTTTCTTTTAAATTTATACTGATGGCATTGATTATTTAAAGTCTATCTGCGAAATTTTAAAACTTATTGTCATTTATTTATTATCTTATTTATAAGCACTGTTTCTAAACCTCACCCCAAGCACATATCATATTCATGTATTATCTTATTTATTTTTTATGTATTTACTTGTTTTATTAATTTTCATTTTAATTTATAACTATTTCCTTTTTTATTGTAATTTGTATATTAAATACATAAGAGAGAAAAAAATTATTTTTATATTACTTTTCAAATAACAACAATAACTTTAACTATTATCATTCAGCGATAAATCCAAAACAAATGTTATTTTTCCCTACGCAGATATTTGTGAAAACTCATCTTGCTAATTAGAAGCGACACACTTTGCACTTTTTGTGAGAAAAATAGATTCAACACTTTATTTATAGTTCAAATAAACCAGCATTTTTGTAGTGTTTGAATCCATTCAGTCGGGTTCTACTTCAATTATCAATAACAATGGAAACTAATTCCTAGTGTAATTCAATCTGCTGCACGCACACGACCTGCTAAGTGACAAAGTAAAGTATCCAATGACATTGCGCATACGACATGGTGGCTATTGAATGGGAAACTAGTTGGAGTTCATTAGTTGGCAACAGTTGCTCGTATGAATACAAAATATTCATGAATATGAGTGTAGAGAGAGAGAGTTAGTTAACTGGTGTTTACTCTTCATTTGAAAGTGAACTGTGAATTTAGTGAATTTAGTAAATTTACCGTTGCGACAACGACCAGCAAACTTTACACATTTTTCAATATTTATTAAATTCCAGCACAAAAAATGCAAGTAACAAAACAGTCACATAATTGTGGGTGTGCGAGTGTTTGTGAGTGTTTGCACAGCCCGAGGGAGAAAGCAAGAGGCAGAGCTCAGTCCACATAGCAACGTAAAAATATGAAACGCACATGGCACATAAATTCCCAGCTTAGACGACGACATCGTCGTCCCGCCCACCGCCTTCCACCTTCGCCTCCGTCGTCGTCGTCGTCGTTGTCGGCAACGTGCCAAAAAGGAAGCAAACGCTGCAACACAAAACCAGTCAGAGGCAGAGAGCAGGAGAAAAGAGCTGCTGGCATGTGGCAAGAATAAAAACCAAAGCAGACAAAAGCAACAACAACAACAACGTTCTGGCCAAAACGAGCGCACGAGCCAAACACCAACACAGCTGAAACGATCAGGCGGCAGAGCAGCAACACGAGTAGAAGGCAGAGAAAAAGTGAACACAATGCGGGCCACGCTCCTCCTTCATCTCCGTCTCCGTCTCCCTCTCCGCCTACAAACTGACTGGCAACTTTATGCGCCAAAAACAACAGAAATAAAAGAAAGAGGAAAAAGGAAAAACCCAGCAAACAATTCACGAACCAAAAATCCACACGGACCCACCAGACAGCCGTCTGCCCGTCGCTCAGCTGCTGTGCTCGACAGTCGACAGTAACGACAATAAAACGAAATGAATGGAAAAAGACTTTGCTATATATATACACAGCATGCTATATAAACACACACAAACACACACATATGTATATATATACGAACTTCTATATACAAACAGAGCGTGGTATATAGCAAAAGAACATTTTTTGGGTACACAGAGTCCGAAAAAAGAAGAAAATAAAAGCGAGCGCGCCATCTGGCGGCAGCAAGCGGCACTAAAGAGCGAAAGAGAGAGAGAAAGAGAGAGTGCGCGCGCAAATGTTGGCGAAAAGAATAAAAATAAAAGTAAGAAAATAAAAATGACATAAAAACTGGTTCACGTCTAACCGAACGGCAGAGAGCGAGAGAGAGAGGAGCAAAGAGAGAAGGGAGAAGGGAGAAGAGGGCGGTGGGAGGCAAGTTGAGGATTGTTAGTTGTTGCGGGGTTTTGGGTTTAACGGTTGGGCTGTGGCTGCGACTGCGGCGACTGTTTGCTGTTTATAACGAGCGCGACGACGACGACGACGGCGACGACGATGATGATGACGGTGATGATGATGATGATGATGATGTTGTTGCTGCTTTTCCTGTGCTCTGTCTGCCATTTTGTTGGCAATGTGCAGCTGTGTGTGTGTGTGTCTGGGAGTTAACGATGAGCCCAGCCAGCCGGAGCAGTAAACGTTTGTCGTTCTGTCGTTTACGCCAGCGACCTAAAAATCAGTTAGTCGTGTCGGTGAATGTGCGACTGTGTGTGTGTGCAAAAAGGAGTGTCTGCTCTAGAGGCGAGACAACAACAGCAACAACAATGACAGCAGCAGCAGCTGCGCCAAAAAGTGTAGCATACATTTTAGGGCCAAACATGTACACGAAGATACATAGCAGATACACAAGTGTGTGTGTGTGTGTGTGCTTTTGGCATGTGTTGGGCGAGTATGTGTGCTATGTGCCATTTAATAGCCGGCAGACAGACGGCAGGCCAGCGAGCCATAGACAAACAGACCAAAGACAGTCGTAAAAGCAACAACAAAAAAAAAAGAGTAACAGGAGCAGCAGCAGCAGCATTTTAATGGCCAATCCCGAAGTGAACCCGGCATCCATTACCTGTAGCAGGAGACGACGGGGACGATAAAGCAGCGAGCAATCGAGGCGACTCCCAGAGGCCATAAGACACATTTAAAGGCAACGCCTTAAAGCCGCGCAACAGCAATAAAAACAAAAAGTGGACTGGGCAAAAAGCATTGCCTACTTATGAGCGCACAAGATGCAATGCAGCCGCTAAAGTGCCTCCAACAAATGCGTGTCTGTGTGTGTGTGTGTGTGAGTGCCACACTATTATATAGGTTATGTAAGTGGCCTGCGGTTGCGCTAAAAGTGGAGCACAAGCAGCGAGCTGAGTGCAGGCCAACCTACGACAATGCAGTGCGCATTTGGGCTGTTAATTGGGCGTGGATGTGACCGCAAAAGCGTGGGCTGTGGCAGCGAGGCAGCTAACGGGAGGGGGAGGGGGAGGCATGCAACGTGGCAGACATGCTGGCGGCCAATCAGCCAATCTTTCACATGATGATGACGATGATGATGATTGTTGCCGCTGTCGTCTGATCGATGGCGTTGTGGTCACGCGAATGGCAACCGCAGCGACATCAACTGGGGAGCGACCTACATTCAATTTGCTGGCGACCGCAAAACGCGTCTGACAGCTGACGATTAACATTTATGTATGTATGTGTGTACGTGTGTGATGATGATGATGATGATGCTGATGACGTTTCAACTGCGTTCCATGCATTACACAAAATGCCGGACAAGTCTGTGGGGCACGGATGACATCGTGCCCCAAGTGAGCGACAAAAACGGAAATATGATTTGACGGCAACATCGCAGCTGGGGCAGCTGCACAACGTGCCCCATTGTTGGGGGCAGTGTCAGTGGGTCAGGTGGGTCTATGTCGCTGTCGCTGTCACTGTCGCTGTCGCTGCTGATTGTCAACTGACCGCATGGAAAATTGTCGTGGAAGTTCTTCAACACTCGCTATTTTTTCAGCTTTTTCCACTATGCATTCAACTTTTCGATGCAAACAAATATTCCAACTTTATTATTATTTGCAAATAAAATAAACTGATAAAAAAGTTTAGTTTGTTTTGATTATTTAGCAAATATTCTGCTAACAGAAAAAACAGAGCGAAAATTCTCGTTTCATCATTTAGTTATTCAAAGTCTTGTCGCATTATCCATTTTAATGGCAATCTAGACGCTTAATTAGCGCGCTGCTTGTTAATTGTCCAGGCGTGTTTGTGTTTAAATTAGGCAATCACAATTTCACGTCTGATTGATACCACTTGCAAACTATGCACACAAATCGCGTATACGCAGCGTGTTTGTTCGTTTGTTTATAATGAAAGACGACAACTAGAAATGCTCACAACTTGAGAGCGAAGCATCCATTCTTTGATCTGCAGAATGCTTTGCTTTGCTTCGCTTCGGTTTGCTTTGCGTTTGAGAACCACAAAAGTTGTCAGAGGTTCGTCATTTGTCTGTCAGCTTCCCGTTTCATGCTCAGCACAACAGCCGCTTGACTGTCTGCAACCATCTAGGAGACCAGTTTAATGTGGTTGTTGTTGTTGGCTGTTGTGTGTGTGTGTGTGGCAAATGTATTTGCTCTGCTTCTCTAAATGCAAAAGCGACACAACTCAGTTTCTCGACCGTACAAAGTTGTTAGTTACAATTCGGTTTTTAGCACGCCCCGTGCACCGCACACCACCGCACCACACCGCACTGCACCACACCGCACCACACAGCACCCGCATGACCTGATTCAGCACTTCTTTTGCATTTGGTTTGGGGGCACAGAGCGAGCTGAAGGTCGCTTGCTTGTAATGAGAAACCAGCAGCCTGAAACCAACTTGCCGGGCTGAGCTGGGCCCGAGAGTCCTAGTCCCACTTTGTGGCAACCACATACACACACACACACACACACACACACACACACACACACACACACACACACAGTCGCAGAACCACACTTGTACATCCGAGTATTCGAGGCTTTTTGCAGCCGCTGGCTAAATGGAGACCCAAGCACCACATTTTTGACGAGCACCACATAATGGAGAGCATTGCGCATACAAATACAACTGTTCATGTGTGTGTTTGTGTGTGCGTGTGTGTGTGTGTTTCGAGTGCTCGACTATTTACAATGGAATTGCAGTCGTTTTTGTTGTGACATCAGCGCAAAATGCTTGCAACATCCTTGCCCCGCCGCCTTGCTCCAGTTAAATCTTTATCATCGATGACACAATGATTGCCAGCAGTCACTATTTTTCCACATCTTTTTTTTACGTGTGCGCTCGCACTTTTCAAAATGGCGACGCAGTCCATCGCCATCGCTATCGCTGTCTCCCTCTTCTGGAATCCTCTTCAGTTTGGCTCAAATTTTTGCAACTTTATTTGCCAGCCGCCCGCTGTGTTCAACGCTCGCTTCGCTGGCCGCGCAATTCAAGCGGAACGCGTCGCCAGCAACCATAAAAGCCAAGTGCAGAACAGCAGCGACACAACAGCAAAAGCCCAGTGAGAAGTCTGATCGACTGTGAGATGTCCGCCAGTTACTTGCAGGCAGCACAGAAAATAAATTCTAATGAAATTCTCAGAAATTGTTCTGCATGTGACTATTGTTATGTGTGCTCGAATTCCCGAAATATATAAATATTTATGTATATCAGGAATACACAAAACCATCAACAAGAATACGGAATAAATAAGGCCCACATGCAAATATTTTTCTATGTATTATACAAATACTGCTTCATCTGCATAGAAGTGCAAGGAGTATTATCCACAAAATTATTACTATTAAATTAAACTCACAAGAAATGATTATTTATTATAAGCCATTTTAGCTTACAATAAAATGTATTTTATTTATTAAAAGCGGCGAAGAACTGCACCAAATATTATCCCAAGTGTTGTCTCTAGTTTTACATACTTATTATTGAAAGAAAACAATATCCAATATGCGAAACTCACAAGCATATTATCCTTATGTTCCCGTCTGATTAAAAATATATCTGCTTTCTAACATCACAAATGGCTGCCTCTATCGGTTACATACGTTTTCCTGTTGCCACTAACTTGTAATGCCCTTCTGCAATTTGAGTAGCGGGTATAAAAGAGAAAAGGAGAGCGAAAAAAAATAAAAATGGTCCCAAATGGCGTCCGAGCAGCGACAACAACAAGGGCGAAAATGGCAGAAGCTTCTACATTTTGTTATTATTATTATTTTCTGTTGCTGTTGCTGCTGCTGTCCTTTCTAGTTGTTGTTGTTGTTGTTGTCCTTTCGTCCCGCCATGTCATAAAAACATGCCTCATCCACAGCAACGCGTCTGAGTTTTCATTTATTTTGCCGTCGTCCTTTTCGCCTCTGCTTTGGCCGACATAATTTGCTAACTGAAATGGAAAACATTTTCGACAGGCGCTCCCGGGCGACGGTGTCGCGCAGGACGTGGCAGACACGCGCACCAATACACTCGCAAGCAACTCACACACACAGACAGGCTACAACAGCAAACAGGCTGGGCACAGACAGGAAAAAGGATGTCGTCGCCGACATTCTATATAAGTTTGTTTCTCTCTCTCTCTCTGTGTAGTTGTGAGCACGTCCTTTAGCTGTTGCTGGGTCAGCCCATTGTCCATTGTGGCCCAACTGTTTCGTTGCTTATCGATGTTGGACGCAACATCCCGCTTCCCAGTCGCCAGGCACAGTTATGAAGTCGCAGTCGTGTCCAGCTCAGTCCACAACTCATCCCTGTTTGTCCTTTCACTCGCTGCTGCTGCCTTTCGTGCATTTGTTTGTCTGTTTGTTAGTTTGATTCCTTTTATGCTATTAAAAGCAAATGCTTGTTGTTGCCTCCGCTGTTACTGTGTCCTTCACGACATGTCATAAAAGCGAATGTTCGCAGCGACAACAAACTCAAATACAAAACACGAGACTTGCATGCTCTCTGGGGGCATTCGAAAATTCTTGAAAAGTCTCTGATAGATAGATATATTTAGAAATAAGCATGAATAGTAGAGACAACATTTAAGATGCATATTGTGAATTTTACAGAAGTTCCAGCTAAGATAATCATCCAAGTCACGGAAGAATAAAAGTCTCAAAATAGCCATTAAGAAATTCAATTCTTATTAAATATTATTTTATAATGAGTCTAAATATTTTTGGAATTTGCAATTATTTGTACAAAAAAGTTATAGCTAAATGAAATTTTAGAAAGAAGTTTTATAAGAAGGCATTTCCCCAACATGTCCGACAGCAAAGTCAATGTACATTCAGCCAGCTTATACTCTATTATATTATAATACCAGCGAAAATGGCTGCGTGTGGAAATGGTTTACGGTCTGGGCCTGGGTCTAGGTCTGGGTCTGGGACTGAAACTGTTTCTGGGAATGGGAATGGGAATGGGACTGAGACTGCGGTCTGGGTTGGGGTCTGACGCCGAGTCTCTGAGTCCAGAGACGGGTCGTTGTTGGGCTTGGGTTCGGCGCTGTCTGGACGCCACATCTACCGAATGTAACGACACTTATTTTCTGTTGTTGCGTTGTCCTTTGAATGGCTTACATAGACAGCGTATATACAAGGAGGAGGCCATTCATTGTGTCGCTGCCCCAGTACTTGTTGTATATATTTTTAGGCGCAAATGAATGTCTAGCCAGGGACAGCAGGAGACGACGGGGAAGGCAAATCTCATTACCAGCCATTGCGTAATCACATCCCTACGAATTCCCTCAACTGGACGACATTTTGTTTTTTTGCGCGTGCGACCCACAAACCAAAAAAAAAATACGTATACAAAGAAATGAAGGCAAAAAAAATGTGGCAAATTATTTGCGAGCAAATATTTCGTGTGAAATTAACGTCAAGTCGCTAATATTCCGCAATTTGGGAGCCACGCAGCATGAAGCAACAACAACAAAGCGGAGCAAACGTAATGCTAAACGAGCGGGGGCTCCTAACTAATTAAAACTCATTCGAGTCGGGTTGTTAATGAGGGAGCAAGGAAAAACAACGCACACGTGAATTCGCCCTCTCTCTCTCTCGCTCTCTCGGTCACTGTTGCCAGCTCTTTCGCTCCTGCGGCGAGACGAGATAATCCCAGACAAACTGTGGAAATAAGTTACCAATGTTTTGTGCAAAGTTTTTGGTTTGTATGTGCACTTCCTGCATAAAATATTATGAAAATTAGGAAAGCTCGTTTTCCATAAGAAAGCGGAAATTAGAATAGATTTAGAGATGGTTACATTTGCATGCGAAATTTGTAAACGAATGCATGGCTATAAGATATGTTATATGGCAGTCTAATATGAATGTCAAATATGTTATATGTGTCTATTATGGTTCTTCTTCAAATAACTTTCCTGGAAAGTAGCGATAAACCATTTAAAATATTTACACTTTTCTCTTGCTAAAAAACATTCGGATGAATCAGAATATAATAAGCGAAAAATTTGTCAAATATTAACTAGTAATTCAATTATTAATCAAATTGAGTTGATTCTCTAATAATATTAGCTAAATAATTTATTATTTTGAATTTCTATGTATTTTAAATATTATATAAATTTAAATACAATTTGCTCATTTCTGCATATTATTATTTAATATTATATATATTTCAATAGAACATATTTTTTTTACTATTATTATTATATTCCACAAATGAGCTGCTATAACTGTAAGAATTCCAACAGAGTTTAAATTCAATTATAGCCGCTTCTATTGTCATAAAAAATCATTTTAAGTATTAAAAATGTTTTTCAAATATTCAAATCGACTGGAGTTTAAAAGTCTATCGTAACTCCTTTGTTTTCCTGGTAGTTTCTGCAGACCAGACAGTCTCCCGCAGCATAAATCATTATGCTAACTAGTAAAAAACACATCCGAGCAGCATCTACTCGAACACAAGCTCTTCGCAGCTCTCATATGGCACTGACAAGGGCCCATAACTCTAACAGAAATCAGCTTTTCATGGCCGCCAGGCTTGTGAGATGCGCCTGCAGACAAACGCGATAGATGCAACTGCCACTGCAACCAGCAAACACCAGCAACTTGCAACTTGCAACTTGCGAGTTGCAGCTTGGAGTGGAAACAAGGTCTGAGCCGTCATCAGCGACCCAAAGGAAGTCGAGGTCTTCACGTCGATGTTGTTGTTGTTGCCGTTTCGGCTTTATCTTTGGCACAAGGTTTGCCTCAACTTGCAACGCGGTGGCACAGCTAAGCTGCTGCTTTGGGTGTCTTTGGCTGAGTGTGTTCAACTGTCGGCAGTGGCCGTCGACGTCGACGTCTATGTCGACGTCGCCAGGTGATGAATGGTAATGAAAATGTTGCTGTGGCAGTTGTTGCAACGCCGCTTTGTCTGCCACGCCGTCAGCTCAGCCAACTGCCTCAATAAAAACTAATGCAGTGGCAGTTGTTGTTGTTGCTGTTGTCGGCCCGACCGATAATCATCTGCTGCGGTTGTGGCCATGGCTGCTTTTCGCTGTTGCTGTTGTTGGCTTGGCCCACTTGTTGCCACCGTCAAGTAGCAGAAAAACATAAAATTTTATGCATTCGTATTTCTTGTGAAGCGCAGCGCGCACCCCTCCCCTTCCCCTTCCCTTGTCCCCCTCTTCAGCCGTCGCTGGCTTCTCCAAACAATTGTCGGTTTTCTCTAACGTTTTTTTTTTTGCAGTTGTTTGCTGCTTGCTTGGTTCGTTTTGATTAATCTGACATTGTAATGCAAAAATCCATTTGGCAGCTACAAAACAAGTTATTACCAACCGGGGGTGCAACGGGGGCCTCACAACAAGGCTCGTGTTCAACCCAGTTAAAAGGCCAAACTTGACCTAGCCATGGAATTTAGACATCGCCTCTTGTTGTTGTTGCTGTTCGTTCGAACGAAATCACAGCTGCCTGGCCAAAAGAGTTATGGCCAAGTGGACGCCTCCAATGGCGAGTTCGAGTCCAAATTTCTCTGGACTTGAGCTGCCATCGACGCCCACGTTCCAAGTGCTCCTCGGTGGCACGAGCTTGCTGCCCAGAGAGCCCAGAGAGAAATAGGCAATAAAATTGCGGAAATGATTTCAACAAATTGATAGGCATCGGGCCAAGCTGAACGAGCTGGCCGGCCAACTGCTGTTGGTCAACTCCAGTTGCTGCCTCAACTCAACTAAGTAATTGCTGGGCGCGTCCAAGAAACGTGCTCAGAAAAACGCACGAAAAACGCTGCAGAAACGCGAGGAAAACGCGCGCGATTTGCAGTGTGCGTGACCCGACCAAGGACACAAAAGCCAATGAAGTTGTTGTTGTGGTTGTTGTTGTTCTTGTTGTTGTTGTTGTTGTTGTGGTTGTTGTTGTGGTTGTTGCTGCTGTCGCTTCCAGCAAATTGAGTTGACACCACCCGAAACGACAAAAAGTCAGCTAATAATTTATGATTATGGCTGGCAAGCTGGAGTGACATTAACTTCACAAATAGTTTTACTCTTGCTGTTCTCGCTCTTGTTATTATAATTATGGTGGTATGTCTCCATCGGAACAACGATCAGAAGTTTTCGAAAAGTTCAAAAAGAAATAATAACCGAGTTGGGAGAAATGCAAAAACAAGTTGAGAGCAAACAGAACAACTGACATTAAAGTTAGGCATTCAATTTTTATACTTATATTTAAATTTAATGCTGCAATTAAAATTATTAAAATAACTACGATTATAACAAACATTATTTTTACAGATTTTTTCAGTAATCTTCATTGACAATAAACTTTAATGTTGCTTTAAAAATCGAATGTAATTTTTGTCATATATTTTCGTTTAATCCTAAGAATTGAACCAAAGAGAAAGTCAACTTTAGATGTATTAAACGACAGAATCACATATTTTTATTGTGATTTGAGTAAGAAATTGTCGCTTAAAGTATGGTATAAAAAATTCACTTTTTAAAGCAAATTCCACAATAAGGAGTTTCTACTGTACTTTGTATAATTTGGCATCAGATTTCGCCGCGTGCTTCAGCTGACTACAAATGAGGCTGAAATACGTTTTTGCATTTGGGGCCAGTGACAAAAGTCAGCCCGAAAACTAATGGGCGCCAAAGACATTAAAGTTCAACGCCCAAACCAGCCACAAACTACTTCGATAGACCCCAGAATCCAACGATGCTCCCACGCATCAAGAACAACAACAGCAGCGACCGCAACGAAAAACTCTTATCTTAATTATGCTCTGAAAAGTCGTGTGCTTTAAGCTGAGAGGGAAGCTTTAATGTGCTTGAACAGAAAAATAGAAAGGAGCACGAGGATATGGAATGTCTGCCAACGCCTACAGTGCCACGCCCAAGGAGGCGCAACAACGAGAATAACGAGGACTACGACGACATAAACTTGGAATGTTGAATGCGAATGTGCCTCAAACTTTTGCTGACATGACTGTCACTAATGCCAAACACGCGCCAAAGTTTCAGACACAGACGCATACATAGACAAACATGCACATAGACACACACACACGCACACGCAGACAGAGATATATAGCCGAGCATACACGCACAGAGAACGACCGACATTTGGCACAGAAAAGCACACAACAAAGTTTTAGATGAACACACACACAAGCACATAAAACTGTGTCGCAGAGCGTCGTGCAGGACAGAGAAAGAGACACGGAGAGGGAACAGCGGCAAAGCAAGCGAAAGAGGCGTCTAGTAATGCAGGCAAAGGCAGACAGCGTCAGACACACACACACACACCTACTCAAACACACGCACACCCAGCTGGCGACGACGACGTAAGAGCGCAAAGCAACCCAACGACCGAACGACCGACACACTTACGAAGCTCAGCCGAACACTAAGCTTACGACGAGTCGTCCCCAAATAAAAAGAAAAAAACAGCAACAACAAAAAATAAGCAATTTCCCCTGGCTGTGTCGACGACGACGTCGTCGTTGTCTCGGCAGACGCTGCCCAGCCACCCAATTAAGTAAGCCATGAGTTGACCCAGCCCACAGTAATACCTCTCTCTCTCTCTCTCTCACTCTCTCTCGATATCACTCTCTGTACTTTCGCTGCCCGCCCTCTGCTGGCTGTCTGTAGCAACTCCACAGCCCCAGAAACGCACACAACCTACAGCAACAAAATTTGTCTGAGGACGTGACGCTTTGGGCACACGCTATCTCCATCTCTGTCGCACTGGCATTGCCCCCACCCTGTGCGCACGCAACCCAAGCCACCCTGTGGCATGCTTGGCAACAACAGTCAGACGCCAGGGCAGACAAAATAAAGAAAGAATCGTTAAAAGTTCTGCGCTGTCTGTGTGTGTTCGCTTTTGACTCACACACACATACACACACTCACGCTTGAAGTGCGTGCTGGCTGTCTGTGTGTGGGTGTGTGCGTGCCTCTGTGTGAGTTAGTGTGCAAAAGTTTTTGCCTGCTTTCGTGACATTTTGTTGTCATATTTTGTTTATCAGCATCACAACGGGAAGTGCATCAAGTTTGTCTCAAGGGTGTTTTACTATTTCTTCAAGAGTTACAGCATACCCTGTAAGCTTAAATACAATTCGATGAACACTTTGACTTTGTAATTCAAAATTACACAAAAAATATTCTAGCAATATTTCTATTGTTTTTCTTTAGAGGGTACTTTGTCGTCGGTCACTTGCAATACTTTTAGTTCGTAATTTCTTTGCTCCAGTGCCCAAAGCTGGGAAGCTGGGCTGCCTTCAATGTTTCCTGCGTTTCATATTAAATTTATCGACGAAAGGCAGGGAGAGGGAAAGACAGAGAGAGAGGGAGGATTTTAAAGGAGGAATCTTGCTGCTTTGCATATTGGAATGCTGACCCGCGGGGCAGAATTACTGCGCACTCTTTCTCTCTCTCTGTCTCTAGCTGTCTCATGTTTCAGCAGCTGAATTGGTGTCAGTGTAATTCTTTTTCGCTAGCTTTTCAATTTCAAGACAATAAATGGATAGACTCAAGTTTAATAAGCCCACGTGCGTTTACGCGTTGTTGTTGTTGTTGTCACTTTGGCAATTACAAATGTTGCTGTTGTTGTTGTTGTTGTTGTCTGAGTGTCTGTTGCTTTCAAGTCTCCAGCAGACAACGACACGTGTTGCTGTCAACTCTTTTTTATTTATTTCGTTTTCGGCGCAGCTTAATGATTTACGGTCACACACACACGCACACTTGGAGCATGTAAACAGGTGCCAAAACAGAGAAACAACAACAACAACAACAAAGAGACAAAAAGTAGTTGGCCAACAAAATAAAGTGAATTCAATTCAATTGAAACTTTGTACATTGTACATAAGCTGCTCTAATTGTTTATAATCTGACATAAAAAAGCGAGGAGAAATAAAAAAATTGAAATACATTTCGATTGGCGTTCCGGCTTGTTATAAGTATTATTTATGAATTGCGCTGTTATTGTTGCCATGCCATGCCAAGCTATGCTATCTGTCCGTGGGCAACATCAGTTTGGGGCATATTACGAGATTGCGCAACATTTAGTTTTGGGAGGGGGGGATGAGGGGAACTCGTGTAAAGTCTATATAAAGCGATTCGTGTAATGGGCTGAGAATAGGCTCGATGAATTTGCTACGCTATGGTATTTATCATTTAATAATATTAACAACAATGTCTTTTGAATTTGCTGCGTAGCTCAAGAATCTAAATAAAAGTGATGTAATTGCAGCGAGAGAATAAATCAAAACAACAAGATTATGTTTCGAAAACGAAAGCAAATCGCCATCGACTATTTCACTTGATAATAACAGAAAACACTTCAATAATTCCCTTTATTATTGTAGCATACCAAATGGCTTGGATGAAAGTTAGGGTAACTCACAGTCGGTCACATTCATTACAGTTGCTATTAACGGTTGACCACTCAAATGAACTTGATTCAAACTCACCTGAAAAGAGAAGTAGATGAAGGAGAAATATAAGTAAAAAGCGATACAATTTTATCAATGGAATTTAAAAGCAAAAAAAGAAAAGTTATAATGCCACACAAAAACTGTATTTCAATACTCTGGGGCACACACACACACAAACAGAGCCAAACACACTTACTGTTTTATTCTCTAATTTTGTTTTTCAGATATTTCGTATTGCGCCAAAAGCAATTTTAATTGCTGCATTGCCTGCAATTAATTTGTCAATAAAATTCATTTGGCTTTTAGTGAAAGAGAAACTAAGCACACGCAAAAATTGCATTAGCATGGCCAAGACAGAGAGAGACAGAGAGAGAGAGAGAGAGAGCGCGGAGCTGGAGGGTGGGAAAGTGGAAACAAGTGTTGGCAGAATGGGCCAAAAGGGACTGCGAGAAATGATCTCAAATGCGCTTCGCTGGGCTGCGGCCCGCTTGACTTTTGTGCCAAGATTTATGTTGTACCGCATGCCAGCGACGCCAGCCAAAACGCCCTGCCCCCCGCCCCGCCACGCCCCTTGGCACAACAGATTGTTTGACTCGTGGCCTGGCAAATTATTTTACAATTTTTGTTGCAATCTTTTCCTCTTTCAAATTTTCTGTTTTTTTTTTGACGTTGGGCGTTGATTTTTCTAAAAGTGTTTCAGTCGCCACACGGGCCAACTACCCCATCTATATTGCATCTCCTGCATCGCTCTCACCCACACACCTTTCTCTTTCGTTTTTGAATTATTGCTTTCGCCTTTTTAGCCATAGTGCAAAATGCAAAACAGCGCGAACATAATGCAACACTCAAAACACTCTTTATAGGGCATACTCTATTCGCCTCTAAAGACCTGAGCAAATAAGGAAATCATAATTAAACCCAAGCGACTTTAAAGCAAATAAAAACATTTCAATACAAAGTCAGCTATATAAAATTGTCAGCTGCATAGAATAATACAATGTGTGCCAGCAGATATTATAGACAAATAAATATTGAAGCAGAACAAATATTGTACCAGATGTGTCTAGCAGGTGCGAAACCCAATTCAAACAAGTATTATAAAAATTACAAATTAAGGCAAATATTAAAATTAAAAGCTGACCAAATTAAATTCGTATAAAGAAGAAATTTAAGAAACTTCTGGAAATTTAAATTATTTGTATGATAACACAAATTTTACAAGGATTTGTTTAGTTGTCTTTTTTAGCCATTTAATTCGAACTATTTCAATGTGATTTCGGTTGTTACAGTTATTACAGCAATTTCTAATTAAATTCTACCGCATTTTGTGTTGTACCTCAGCTATTTGATGTAATAATGGGCCATAATTAGTGGGCTAGTGCTCATAGATCAGTTAGTTAATTGGATGCCTCCATATAGATTTAATGTCTACATTAAAGTTGCATTTTTGCCTCGCGGCCCGGGCCCCGGGGGGACTAATGAAAATAGAAGGGGACCACATAAATTATGGCTTGCAATAATATGCAAATTGCGTTGACTTCTTTGATGGGCAAAACGCAATAAATTAACACAATAAATTCATTGAAAAGAACAGCAAAAAATAGTACAAAAATGTCAGCAGCGATGCGTCAAATGCGCAGCGAGGGAAGGGCGGGGGAAGTAGTTGAGAGGGGAGATAGGCAATTGGCGACAGTTTTGTTTGTGTCGCCAGTCGCTGGGCGAGACATTGTCATTGTTATTCCCGTTGCTGTTGTTGTTGCTGTTGTTGTTGCTGTTGTTGTTGTTGATTGTCCTTTGCGTGCGTCGCGTCGACGTCGGCGTCGGCGACAGCGTCAAAATGGCGTCGCCAATATGTCGCCCTGGCGTTGGAATATGGCGACAGCGTCTATCCCAAACTCCGGACAAACTATTTTCCGCGCCTGCCACAGCCACGCCTTGTAGCCGTTGTTGCTGCTGCTGCTGCGTCGGGCTGGGCGCGTTAATTGCCCCCTTTGAGCTGACTGACAGCAACGATAAACGAGCAAACAGTTGGGAATGGGACATGGGGCATGCGGCATGCGGCATGTGGCATGCGGCATGTTGTATGCGTTTCGTGTGTTGGGGGAGCCTTTTGTACGCCGCAACATACACACACTAATGCGTCTCTAATGTTGCTCAAATTTGTGGGCAACAACAACGCGATCATCGCCATCATCATCATCATCAACCTCAGCGCGTTCGTTTGCTGCTTTTTTTGCCATTTTTAATTTAGCAAATGTTGTAAATTTACGCTAATTTATTGCGTGTCGCCTGTGCCGCCAGTCGTGGCATCCACACAGCCGCCACACAGGGGCATTAGTCACTTGCTTGGTGGCCAGCTAATTGCCCCAAAAAAAAATACAACGACAGACAACAAAGAAGTGGAGAGAAAAATAGCCAAGACAGACAGACCGACAGACAGTCGGTGAGGCAGGCAGACAGCGAGGCAGCCAGGACATCTTAATCGCCATTAAAAATACAGTTTTGATTTACAGTTCAAAGGAGGCGAGTGCGAACATAATTTTACAATGTTGCAGCTAAATAAATTACAAGCTTAACTCTCGAGATTCGGGTTACAGCGAGAGCCAACGGACGAACTGGCCAACGAGCTTGAGGTGGCCAGGAGAGAGGCGGCAACAACGAGGTAGCTGAAACAGTTGTCTCTGCATGATAACAATAAATCACGCGCTGCAACTGCGCGACAGGTGCAACTTTTACCTCTCTCTGTCTTGCTTCTCCATCTCTTTTACTCTCTCTCTATCTCTCTTGGTTGTTCTTTACGGTCCATGCAAAGTGAGCTAATTATGAGCATGATGCAGTGACAAAAACAGCGCGGCAGCAACATCAACAACAGCAACTTTGGCCACAGGCCACAGCGCATGAAGTAAATTGAGGGAGTCTGCCAGTGACTGGCTGCAAAAGATATAGTATATGTATATATAATAAAGTGAGATGGCCGGAGATAGCGGCACGGCATTTAGATAGATGAGCAGGCAACAGAGTTGCCAGGCACAGACCACATCAAAGCAACTCTGCCACGAAAACGACTTCTAATTACAACTTGCGCTCCGCAGCAGCATTTTCCCCGTCGTTGTCAGCAACAATGTCCGTGGTCCGTTGCCCCTTTGCTGAGCGGCTTCAAGTTGGTGGCTGCTCTGGCATAATTTATTGTAATGAGTTCGCGATGCCGCGAGATACGCAATGTGGCCAAAAGACATTGGCCCCCAAGGGCCATCGACAAATGGTGCCACGGTGGGCGGCCGCTGTCAAAAGCAGCGCTTTTCTCATATTCAAATTCAGTTTGAAACCCAAACACACATAAATATCGATATAATCGATAGTTCAAATAAATTGATAAATGACTTTAAATCGCCAAAGATGGCTTTAGTTATGAAGATATTCTTTTGTACAGTAAGAAAGAAAAAATACTGAATCAAAATCAAAGTAGCAAATTTCCTAATTCGAAACTTAAAATATAGAATAATTATTTATTTGGTATTCTAGAAATGCAATCTTATTTCGTTGATTCTAATTTTGTTGTAATAATTTTTTTGGAAGACCAAAAAGTTCTCAAATTTACGACTGATTTTAAAACGTAATTTATTCTCTGTGTAGTATTATAGCAATCAATTTGTATATATTTTAATTAAAACATATAAATGTAGAACTATCGATATAAACGTAAATATTAAAATTAACAAACAAAATAAAAACGCACATTATATTGATTGTTTCGTTCAAAAAAAGCAATTATTATAAATTTGGTCTACTTGTTTTTCCCAATTGCTCTTTGCTGTCGCCAACGCGTCGACAATTATAAATTTGCATTTTGACTTGACTTTTCATGCGCAAATTTCGTTGTTCCACACCCCCATCCGCCTCCCAGCTGCCTCCTCCTCAACCCCATCACAACTCCTACACCAGTTCATCTGTCGCTTTTTTGGCACCATTGTAATTTATGATGGCATTGCGCTCTTTGAAAGTCGTGCTTGCCGCAAAATGCCCTTAAAATAAAGCCATGTGATTAATTTAAATTAATGCGTCTCGTCCGCGTAGAGAAACCTTTTTGCAATGCAGCGAAAAAGGAAAAAGAGAACGACGCAGAAAATGTTGCATCAAGTGGCAGAAATTGTGAAAAACCCATTGGAAGAAAAACAAATAAACGTCAAATAGGAAATGCACACAAAAAAAGAAAAACAAACAGCGAAAAAAATTGGAAAATGTGGCGCAGAAAATTTGCAATTATTGTGCGCCGCGAATTGCAATTGAAAAGCTCGCAAGGAAAAATTCTTAACGCCACTCAAAACAAACATCAAATGCAATAGTCAGCCAACCCTTCCCCCTTCCCCCTTCCTCCCCTTCCTCCCCTTCTCCGCCCATAAATTGTTTTGTTTGTTCAGCAACTGCACTGAAATATTAATTAGCGCCCAAGTCAAATAAAAACGCAGCGTACTAAAAATAGAAAATATAGCGCTAGCAAATTGTTTTTTGGTTTTGTTGTGGGCTGCATAAAAAAATGATGAGAAGGTCGTCGAGGCAGAAAGAGATGGAGAAGCAGAGCAAATGCAATCAGACTGAGTTGCCAAAAAAAACAAAAAAAAACACAAAATATATTCTAAACAAGCAACAAGGACACTGCAGCCCGCAGCAATTAAGGACTTCGGCAAACTGGGAATGTGACGCAAAGCATGCGCCTGGCATGCTCAAAAAGATAAATGCAGTCTGCTGCTTTTCGCCTGCCTACATAGCTGGAAAATCTGTGAAAACATAACAACAATGCAGCAGCAAAACTTGGCCAGAAAACCGCCATGTTCCAGATCCTGACTGGGCCAAAAGCACAAGAATTAGGAGGGAGGCGGAGAATGTGGAATCGCCACAAACTGGGTCAAAATTATAAACACGTTATCATCATGCAAATGGCACAGGGACATGCTAGCAAAACTGGAACAGGGCAGAAAGAGAGAGTCTGAGAGCCAAGTTGATGAGAATAAACAGACAGCGGCTGACATAGAAATTATCCTGGCCAGGCCAGGCAACATCACAAATGGTCTCTACTGGAGCTGCACCCATGTCGTCTGTGGCACTGAGTTATGTGTTTTGTTTGTTGGCTGCTG
The DNA here is from genome assembly GCA_035045625.1 of Drosophila formosana. NCBI lineage: Eukaryota > Metazoa > Arthropoda > Insecta > Diptera > Drosophilidae > Drosophila > Drosophila formosana. The sequence continues at coordinate 1,263,017 of JAWNOW010000030.1, forward strand.
TTGTTGTCGTTGCTGCCCGGCCGCAGGACATGCCGAACTGTGGCGTGTAGCGTCTCACTCACACACAGGCAAACATATCATCGTCTGCTCCATCGACTATCCCCATGTGTGTGTCGCTCCGCTCTGTCCAACCAATTTGGGTTGACTTTCCTCGAGAGCAGCTCCGATTTTTGGGTGGAAGCTCTTCAATAATTTTCGAGATGTTAAGGATTTCAGGAAGTTTTGTGCGCATTTTTAGGCTTCTGTACGATGGCTGTTAATGGACTTTTTCCCCCAAATTAATATTACATAATTGATATATTTTTATATATTCTGCACCAACAAAATTAGTTGTTTAAATGGAGTAATTATTTTTCTAAGTCTTTTCTAAGTTTATTATTATATGTAATAATTGAAATAATATCGTTAGTTTTCTATTTTTTAAACATTAAGCTATTAGTTTATTTTGATCAGTAATCTTTAACTGAAAATATGGCAGCTAATATGTATTTTAATCACGTTTAAAAACTTTACGACAATTTCCTTTTATCTTTTCAAATGTTTTAATTCAAAAATTCTGGCAGCTCGTTGAGCTTTCGCAGTCATTGAACAGACCTTGAATCAGTTCTGAAGCTGGCAGCCCTAGCAGACGCATATACATAACATATATATCAAGCTCTGAATAAGGGGGCGTGGTCGCAGCAATGCGCTTCGCTGCCCCACAAAAGCAAAACTAAAAACAACAATGGCAATGGCAAAAACGGACAAGAGCAATTTGATTGATGTAAATGGCCGCACAATTCGCACAATAAAACAAGTTGTAATTGCAGCTGACGGCAATTCAGATACAGATGCAAGATACATTTCTATCTGCACATATCTGCATCTATGTATCTGGAGCTGAGGATTTACTGCTCTATGCTCTGACTCAGTCTGCAGATTGCAGATTGCGTGTGACGCAGCTCAAGTTCGTTGCTGATACCGATGCTACACTGCAATTATAAAAGAAAATGTACAAATTGCGTGAGCCAGAGGTTTCGGGAAACTGAAACTACAAGCTGCCAACTGCAAGCTGCAACTCAGCTGCGGGATTAACCATTTTTCCGTTGAACTAATTGCAAATGCAGACTTTAATTAAATGATTAAAATCGTTTTGGTCAGACGGCGAGAAGACAGAGAGAGAGAGAGAGAGACTGACCATCATCAAGCAGTCTATCAGTCATTTATTTATGCACACAGACAGTTCTTGGAAAATTCTCACACAATTTTCGCGCGCTTTTCACTTCAAACGGAAATGGTAAACTGTACACAAATTGGCCACAGAGACCTGCAGCAGATTGTTGCTGCCACATTTGCCGCTGCCGCTGCCTCTGCCGCTGCCGCTGCTGATGCGCATTCGTCACAGCAATGTCCAAGCTTGTGGCACATTCTCATCAGCATGTAGGGAAAACTGCAGCAGCAGGCTGGAAAAACTAATCAACCAGGCAAGCCAAGAAGTAGCCACAGAATGCAAGCTCAGCGACATTCTGATGTCTGGACGAATATGGGCCTGAGGTGGAAATTCAAATATTTGCGACATGTGCACTGAGGATCGGTCAGGCATTGTCTATCAGCTATACATCTGTTTTACTCTACAAATATATATGTATATACATATGTATGCTGCTCTCCTGTTGAGTTGTTTAATTGCCAGCTCACGTTTTGGCTTTGGCTTTTGACTTGATTGCTGCTCTGCCTGTCGCATTGACATTTGCGCTCTGCATTCTGCCAGACAAATCGCTCAGACAATAACAACAATGGCCAAAACAACAACAACAACATCAATAGCAACAACAGCAGCATCGGCAGCACGAGCAACTGCAACAATGGCATTGAGTCAGATAATCAACAGCGACGGGCAACTCCAAAGGTAATGCCAATGCAAATGCCAACACACACACACACACACAAACACACACACACGTGGAGGCTTATGCTAAGTCTGTGCCATAACTATGAAGAGGCCACTTAGAGATGGGAGCGTGAGGGCACTTTAAAAACAGCAGATATATCGACAGATCAAGCAATGATTAAAATGTTCAATCTAAAGTTTCGAATTTAGAATGCGCAACTAAAAATAATATGAGCTACTCATTATTTTATGTTATTATTTAAAATTTAATTGCAAAATAAATATTTTAATAAATTCAACAAAAATAAACAAATATATTCAACTTACCAAATAATCAATTTAATAATACCAAAATAAAATAATATGGTTCTAATTAATAGAAAATTAAATTTAAAAAATAAAATAAATAAATTTACGAAATTAAAAACAATTGGTAAAATAATCAAAAGAAAAGTAATACATTAATTTAATAGTATAAATAAATCAAATAGTATAAATAATGCAAAACAAATGAATAAAACTATATTCAAAAGCTTCGATATATCGACATAACGATAGGCACGCCAACACGCTCATCTCTAGCGCCGGCATAGATGTTTGCTTGCATCGATGCTTGCCGCCGCTTCGGGCTCTTGGCATCTTTTGGGGACGAGTTATGTATGCACATGTTCCTGCTCAAGCTCGAGTTCGAGCCACAGCACGTGTTGTTGGCCTTGGCTGGATGTGGCAACTCCAAAGACAACGACAGCGACAACGACAACCAAACCGACAGCGACAGCGACAACTATCGACTATCGACGCCTGCAGCTCGGTGGGTGGGCCAACGTCAAAGTCGCGTCGTTGCCGAAACGTGTTTAGTTTTTAATTGCAAATCAGCTAATGGCAAGTGCACAAAGCCCCCAAGAAATACAGGCAGAGGGAGCGAAAGAGTTGGCCGAGGCTTTATAGGCGAGGGCATAACTGTGCAATAGCCGCAAAACGCGCATTGCAACGCTCTGCAACATTGAAAACAAAGTTCAAACAAAGCGGGCACACCCCCAACATGCCCCCCTCGGCCATCCGTCTGGTTTGCGCCCAACCACTGGCTGGCTGACTGACTGACTGACTGAGTGACTGACAGACGAGGCATGGCACATCAATTCCACATGAGTTGAGGCCGCGCCGCGTCCGCATTGCATGCCTCCTCCTCCGCCACCTCTTGCTGCAGCCGGCGAGGCGGTTGCCACAATTTTTTATGACCGCCGCCGCTGTCGTGGTCTCTGTTTGCATCTTTACATTGTTGCAGTTGCAGTTGCAGTTGCAGTTGCAGTTGTTGCCTCTGCCGCTTTAAATGTGGCGTGCAAGACTTCAGTTTTAATTGCCAACGCATCCATTCGACCGCCACCTGGCTGAGTTCCGAACTGTTGCAGTTGCCGTTGCCCAATGTTGTTCTTGTCGCCGCAGACTTGTTCCATAAATTTTGTCAACACACACACACAAACACGCACACTGTCTGTCTGTCACCTGTATCTGTGTCTGTGTCCTGCGTGGGTGGAGACGCGTGTCGTTGCCACAGGCTTGCTGTGCCAGCAGCTGCAGGTGCCAACAAGGCCAAAAGCAGCGCACGCTTCCGTTCACGCTCACGCTCTCACAATCTCTGTCTCCCTCTCTGTCTAATGCCCATTATCACTGCACACGTATATGATATATACATATATACTATATGCATAGAATATATATTTCGCATTTCATGCAGTTCCTAAAAAACACTCATAAATTCGCGTTGACGTGCCGACAAAACGTGGCGTATACGTAATGAAAACTGCGAATGCTTGCAGCTCCACTAAAGCCATATCGCTGACATTTAATAAAAATAAACAAATAAAAGTACATACAAATGAACATAATTAAAAATAATATACAAAGATATAATAAAAAGAACGTATATATACATTTATTAAAAATATAATTAAAGCAAATGAAAATGAAAGCATTATTATTATATGATATTTATATTATAATAATTGCTATATTATTATTAAAAATATAATTAAAGCAAATGAAAATCAAACCATTATTATTATATGATATGATATTTATATTATGATAATTGCTATATGACATTTATTAAATTGTTTATATCATTAATCATTATCATTAATTGCTAAAGCAAACAAATATTATATAAAGTACCCATAATAGCTGCATTGAATAATGTCTGCAAATTTTGTAGTTCTAGTTCTACTATTTTGTTAATCTTCAATTTGGATAAGATAATTCCTCTACATTGCCCGCTTTATCGCCACGTTCACTTTATCTCCTGCTCTCCAAACTAAGTTTAGACAAGTTCGCATATATTCTTGGCGATATACAGCTTGGACACACACTATTTTCAGAACCGCTTAGCAGCTTTTTATCGTTGTTTCGACTCTCAGGACAGACGCACTTGAGAGCTCATTAGAGATTAGATGTGTCAACTCATGCTGCGCACATGTATTCAACTCGATGTTCGCAGTCGCAGTCGCTGTCGCATTCATATTCGCATTCACAATAATGAGTATGAATACACAGGCGATAAGCCCAGCGATTACCCCTAACGACAATATTACTTATTATGGAGTTTTTTCTGTGTTCATAGACAGCACGATCCACAATTATATCAGCAATTATGCACAGGTGATGGCTTTGATGACTGCACAAAGTGACTGGCTGATTGACTCGCTGATTGACTGACTGACAAACAGTCAATCGTTTGTTTGTTATGCGCATTGTGTTTTTTGTTTGTCTTTTGCTCGCTTTGCCTCTCTGCACATTGGTTTACATTGATTTAATGAGATTGCCTGTTTGGTGTTTGGCTCTGTTTGTCGCTTTGGCTTTGGCTTTGGCTCTGGCTCTGGCTTTGACTTTACACCTGTTTGTGCAGTTAACAAACAAACTGCACAGTGGCCACGGGCACCGCCTTCTGCCACCGCATTTGTTTGCTTGGCTGACACCTTTGCCATGGCGAAAGTCCTTTTTGCCCAACTACACCCAACAACACAACAGTACTTTTCGCCGCTGCTCAAAGGCTCAAAGCAAGTGCCGTGCAGCTCTTTCAGTTTTCCTTTAGCGCTTTCCCTTTGAGGCTAAACTGATTACGCTTTTCCGCCGCCTTTGCGCTGCAGTTTGTAAACATTTTTCATTTGCAAAGATCGGTGTGAGCAAATACTGGAGTGTAAAGCTCTTAGTAGAGATTGATCAATTGAAATAAACATAATTAAATATATAAATGACGAAGAAACCATCACATTTATGTGTCTTTTAATTTCGAAAAATTTAATATGAAGAGACATAAATTAAGGCTGAATATTGCTGAATTTATTAAGCAGTAAAAATGATGTAAAAGATTTGTTTTTACGACTGCACTTAAAAACGAAATCAATAAAGAAAAAATACTGAAAAGAGCTAGAAAATTAGTACAATAAATATTGAAATTTAAGTAATATATAAATTCTTTTATTTATTACTATATTTTACAGTGCATTTCAAACTAAAACTATTAAGTGTAAGCTCTTTAAACTTGACAAATTCTTAAATAAATATTCTGAACAAGCTTTTCCCGCAACACTTTCAACTGCTTTAAAGTTCAGTTCAATGCTCAAATGGCTCAAGAATTGTGGCTTATTACAATTACTATTACTCAATGTTGTTCTCGATGCTGACTCAGCCAGCAGCAACAGCAAAAACAGCAGCAGCAGCAGCAGCAGCAACAACAACAGCAATTGGGGAAAAGTTCGTTGTCAAACATTTGCATTTCGCTTGAATTTCTGATTGCAGCAAGCGACAAGAGAGCGCCAAGCAGCCAAGTGGAGAGTGGGGTGAAAAGAGGGGAGAAGAGGAAGCGGGCGCCGCTGGCCACTGGCAAATTGCAGACGGCAAATTAATGCCAGCGCATTTATTTTTGTCACAAATGCAAACAACAGCAACGGCAACAGCAACAGCAACGGCAAGAACAACAGCAACAACATCAACGATGTTGGCGTCTGGCGCTGCCAAAAGCGAAAGCAGCGCCAAGAAATAAATAACGCAAATAAATAAGAAAAGTGCCCCAGGGCACAAAAGCACACACACACAAGCGCACATAGAAAGAGTTAGAGACAGCGAGAGTGTGAAAGAGAGATAGCGTGCAATGAGCAACAGCGGGAGATGCGTCAATGTTGCAGCTGCCATCCCGTTGGCAACATGCAACAGCAGCAGCAACAGCAGCAGCAAACGACGAGCGCAAAGGGCCATCAAATGATGAAAAATGTTTACAAAAGATTTTTAGGCAGCCACGCCCACAACTGAAAGGCGCGAACAGCGAGTGCAAATGACAACGAGATGCGATGTTGCAGGCAGCAGCAGCAGCAGCAGCAGCACATTTGCCAATTAATTTGAAGTTGCTGCCCCTCTTCGCACACACACACACACAAACAGAGGTAATGCTCGAGAGTTGTTGCTGTTGTTGTTACTCTTGCTGCAGGGGCATGAAATGTTGAACAAATAAATAAAGCAACAGCAGCTACAGCAGCAGAAGCAACAATAATAATAATATGTGGTGGGGAAGGGGCAGGGGCAGGGGCAGCTTTGACAAGCCAATGCCATGACAAACAAAAAAAACCCTCTGCAGTGCTAAAAGCCACAGCAACAACCCCATTTAAAAGAGCCCCTGCCACCAGACCAAACTCGCCGCAATCTGTAAATTGCAAAAGTTGCACGCGTTTCCCTTCATTTTGCATACGTTTCATATTCATGTCGTGGAACAGCAGCAGCAGCAACAACAACTGAGTTCGTTGGCCGCCCACTTGATGCCACGCCCCTTTGGTTTGCTGACAGTGTTAGCCCAGACATGGCGACGCTACCGAAGCTGGCGAGTTGTGTTTACAGTTAGAACGAACGCCGGCAAATTGAATGTGCGTAAGTTGCACAAAAACGGGGGGCAAAAACAAATTGCAATTTCAAATTGCACCAGCAGCAACGACAGCAACAACAATAACTGTCTGTGGAGGCCATTGCAATTTTCAAATTAAACAAAAAGTCGACGACGACGACGACGACGACAACAACATCAAATGGTGCAACGACAACAATGGGAAATTGCAAAGTTTGCTGTCATATCAATTAGCATTTTAAGCTGCGCAAGTCAAAACATTGTCTAGACAAAAGCGCCACCTAGCGCCCAGTTTGACCTGCACTTAACACTGCGATCGTTTATCGATTAACCCGATTGCCACCCGATTGCTTGTCGGCACATTGCCCATTCGATTATCGCCACAACGTCATCGATAGATAAGTAATTAATTAGTTGCTAATTTTATGGTTATGCAAATTGAAAACAATTTTTTATTGATAAACACATTTTTAGTGCTCTAATTCGCATAGCCATTTTTGGCATTTTACGAGCATTTACGATTTTAATACTAAACTAAATACGGAAAGTTCACAGTTTAAAATTCTGTGCGCCAGACAAATGTTTAAATTTCTTAGCTAAAAATGCTAATTTATATGGTGATCTGTCTGGATAGCGTGCTGTGCAAATTAACCCAACTTCAAGCTGTGAAGCATGTCGCATAATTGGAGTTTTGTCATTAACTCTCTGCTCGTTTTGCCTTTAAAAGCCATTCTGATTGTTGGCCACGCGCTTGTTGCATGTCTGCAGCAGCGGCAGCTTGAAGTTGGCTTTTTTGGAAACATGTCACTCATTAGCGCTATTGTTAGCACCTGAGCCTGAGGCGCATTTCTGTCGGTGTTAATGGCGGAAAAGTACCCCCAAAAATTCAGTCAAAATGACAGGCAAGAACACACAATAACAATGCCAACAAGAAGTATAGAAAAATTGGCAATAATTATGTGACTAGACGCAGTGAATTGACCTTGAACGCTGTTTGTTGGTTATCGGTCAACGTGTCGTATACGCTATGTATTTTCGCCACACATCTAATCTAATGCAGTGAAAGTGTGTGTAGAAATGTACAACGTGAGCAGGACAACTAGTTGGTTGTCAGTGTTGTGTAATGTCGTCGTCTTTGTTGTCGTCCCTTTCGTTGGCTTTGTCTGCGTTTTTGTCTGTTCCTTGTCGCTGTCAGAGTTTTGACTTTTTGTCGGTTGATGTTTATTTTAAAAGCTCTACATCATATTCGAAAATAAATTAGCAAAGCAAACAAGCAAAAAAATAAAACGAAAGAAGCCGAAACAAAAATTGTCGAAAGGCAGCTCATTGTGTTACTCGGTTTCACGCTCTCTCTCTCTCTCTCTCTCTCTCTGTCTTTCTGTCTGTCTGTCTCGCTCGAGCTCTCACACATTCTTTTGTTTATTTTTGCACTTTGATGGAAAACTGCGCGAAAAGAAGAGGCAACAAATCAAAAATTTCAGTCGAGTTGTCGATCTTTCGATCCGATCAGACAACGCGGCAGCCAACACACAAACAGACAGACAGACAGATAGATAGACAGACAGAGAGACAGATGCTTTGATGTTTACATATCCGTCCGTTTGTTCAACTCTGTCTGTCTCTCTTGTCTATCGATTCAACTATCGAACACCACTGAGTTCGACTGTATCTATATATCTTTTTGTGCCTGTATCTGTGAGCATTACGCGCAATAGTTTAGCAAACATTTCTGGCGTCTGGGCAGCGGTTATTCAATGGCGAATTTATGGGCTAGACGTGCTGCTGAATTAGCTACCTCTCTCTCTAAGCACTCCTCCCCTCCCACACCTTTGCTCATTTGCTCATTTGCCATTGCCTCCACTCTACTCATGCCCCAAGCACAATACTTGCACGCGCGCAATTTTTATGCCCTATCCATGTGATTGAGTCGAAGAGAGTTGCATGGACTAACCAGCTTTCGAGTTTCATTTTAATTAATTAATACAATCTATCAGTTTAGTGATTGTATTTAATTTTCTTAATTCATAAATATCTATATTTATTGGAATCAGTTTCTTATCTATATCACCTGACTATACCTCTTAAATATTTGATATTTTTCGTCAGTTTCCTTTTTTTTGTAATGCCATTAATGTCATTATATAGATAGAGCGTTGTCTGCGCTTAATAGCTGCACATAAAGTTGATTACACTGAAGTTTATGGCACTAATTCATCAGGTTGTTAGACCATCCAAATATATATTGCCCAAAATAGATACAATGTCTATGTTTATCTCGTTGTAAACTTTGCCTCTAATAATCCCAAAAGTTTCAGCTGAATCGTAAAAGGTGAAAGTGTTGACTTTTGGCCATTTATAGTATTTTAGCTGGTGACGCGTTTCGTATTTCCAAATTACTGATAGAGCATCGCTGTAGTCGTTGGTTTATTGTCAGCCTTTTTTACAGCGCTGCCACTTGTCACAGTTTGATTGATGATGAACTGAACTTGAAACTGTTATAACAGAAATCAATGAATGCTTTGATTTTCACAGCAGCAAAACCAAACGAGTCCGAGAGACAAGTTGAGTTGCGACGCGTCGCTTTGACTTGAGTTGAGTCTTAAGATCAGCAACGAGAATAGAACTGTATATTAGATGAAATGTACTGTGGATGCTGTGGCAACGCTTTTGCCACAATGCGAAGGCCATATATCAAGCCGAAGTCGAGCTGGAACTGAAGTTGAATGAGAGATTGACTGACTGACTGAGCGCTCGACGAGGCAGCTGTCAGTCGTACGACTGATAATTGTAACGCTAATTTTGCAGCCACCTAACAGACGTATCTACGCGATCTTTGTATCTGTATCTGTATCTGCATCTGAATCTGCATTTGTTGTGTCTGATTGTGATGTGTCTTTGCTTTGATTTGTTAATTGCATTCTCTGATACTTGTTTCTTTATTTATTTGTCTGTTCAAGTGCAGGCTACAACTTGTGATTGACACTCTGAATTATAGTTGTAGCTGTTGCTGTTGCTGTTGCTGTTCGTAGTGTTGCTATTGCGAATGCAAATATTTTAATTAACTAAATGCCATTTGCAATGTGCGGAAACTCAAATCAATGTCATGCCCACAATTGCGAATTGCGAATTGCGTATTGTGCACACTAAAATGATATTTTGAACCTTAGATATGGTCCGCTTTTGGTTTGCTTTTGTGCCACGTGACAGCGCATTTCGCATGCCACATGCGGCAAGCATAATAAACAATTAAACACCGGCCAAGCGAAACAACTTCAACTCCAACTCAAGCTCCGACTCCATCGTCAAGTCAAGTCCAAATCACAGAGTCCAACTCTAACTACAAATTCGTCGTCAGTTTCTGTCGCGAATCGTCGTCACCTTCTGTTTATGTGTGCAAAACTTTGCCGCTTCGCGCCGCGGCCAATGACCAGACAATGACCCAACAGCGAACGCCATTAGCATTATCATCGGGCCTGGGCCCGGGCCCGGGCCAGTCGACAGACAGACAAAGCCAGCTACAGCTACAGCTACAACTCAACAGCAACAGCAACAGCAACAACAATAACAAACGGCGTCGGCGACAACGAAGCGGCAATAAAAATTATTAACATTTAAACGCTGCTTTGAAAGAGCCACACGCAGCGACCGCCAAACGCCGTCGTCAATTGACCAAGCTCCACGGCACGCACAGTGGTTCAAGCATCAGCGACAAATCATTTAAACTGCTAATCAGCGCACAACAACTTCCTTAGTTCTGCTTCTAAAATTAGCATTCACTGCAATAAACTATATCTACAGAGCTCGCCTACAGATGCTACATTGAATATATAAAAACAAAACTAAACTACATTGATTGATCAGTTGCGGCTGCATTTCAATGTCTCATAAATAATAAATTGAAATCAATTGAGACTTAAGCGAAATACTTGCAATTCCTAATGTATCCAGTTCATATGGCTTTATTAGAAATAAAAAACGAGTTGAGGTTTTAATTATGATGTAGAATAGAAAATATCAATCTTACACTTAAAATAGAAAAGGATAATTATTAAATATTTGACATATAATTAATATGATTTATATTTTAAAATTTAATAAATATTTATGAGACGGTCTTTAATGTGTAGCTAATAGATAATAGCGACATCATCTAGATATTATATGAACAACGATGTTAAGTGGGTAACTTCAGAAATAAGTAAAATAAATAATATTTGTATTTAATTTTTTTTTTTTAAATTACTAAACCAATTTCTAATTCCACTTTGAGTGAATTTGTTATTTTTACAAATATTTTCAATTATTTTCTGCAGGTGTAGAAAATATTTTTTTTAATAGAATTGACTGATCAATCATGTCACAGCTTGCAGTGATTTGTGATCGATATACACCGCGTGGCTGTCGCTACATTTTTCACACCTGTAGTTTGGACTAATTGGCCCCAGTGTGCCACGAGACTGTCATCGTAATCGTGATGTTGATGATCATCAGCTGAAACCATCAACGCTGTGGTACTTTAAGACACATGCGGCTAGCCGCGGGCAAAGCAACAATAACATTTGGGTTACTAAAACAGCAAAACGGCGACGAAAACTGCTCGTAATAGAAAGAGAGAGAGAGAGAGAGAGAGAGAGGGAGAGTGGGAGTGAGAGAGAGAGGAACGAACTAAACCGAACCGAACTGAACCAAATCCGAATAGCCGAAAAACGAAAAGCGAAGTCAAAAAGCGGAACTTGTAATTTCATTTCGTGTATTTCACGTTTAGCGAGGTGTCGCTTGTTGTTGTTGCTGTAAGTGTTGCTATTGTTGTTGTTGTTGGTGGTGGTGTCTGGCTTAATGAGCTGGCGTCTTTTTTTTTGCTAGTCTCACGGCCCAATTGCAAACTAATTGCAAACGCAGAGAGCACCAGAGAGCTGAGCAACTGAGCTGAGCTGAGCTGAGCTGACAGCTGAGATGCACTTGAGCGCAAATAATGGCACACGACATGGCCCGGTGATTTGTAGATGTGGTCGCGTTTTTCGGGATGTGGTCAAGTTGCAGCCACATGTTGCCAGTTGGAATTAGAATATTAAGCGTCAGGCGTGTTTTGGGGCGTGGCAGCAATGTGACAGCTTTTATCTTGTCTCGCGTTCCTTTTTAATGTCAACATAACAGTTTCTGCTTATCTAATTGCAACATTTCCATGCAGCAAGTCCGCTGCGAGTCCCCACGGCAAGCCAGATGAGCAGGTGTTTTGCACTAAGTGCCAGGCATGTCAGCGACCAAGAAGACAGACGACACAGCGCAAAAAAAAAAACACACACAAAAAAATGGGAAGAAAAACGTAGAGGATGCAACATTGTAACGTCGCCAGTCTAACGTCTTAGACGCTCTGCGAAGCCGCTCGCTGGCGACTTTTATCTTTCACTTGGTCGTCGGGCAAAACAGAGTTTGCCTTAATTTGACTAGACTTACGCATTTAGAACCGGAAATGTACGAGGCAACTGTCATTTTGTGCAAATGACACAAAAGACGACAGCGCAGACAAGAGGCCAAAAGGAGCTGATCTTTCCACCATGAAATGGAGACGACGACCAAGACGACGACGACATGGACGACGTGGACGACTTAGATGAATGGCTGCGTGGACTGCGCTCTGCAGCTGCCCGAAGGGGAGAATCTGCCCGGACTTATAGTTATTTTTATTCTTATGTGTACATACTTGTAACCGCTCTGGGATTAACTCTTGGACTGCGTCAAGCTGATTGCAACAATTGTCTACATACCTGCAATTGAAAGAGGAGACAACAAGAATTAAGATTTAGTTGCATGTTGTGAGTACATTAATGCCTTTAGTTGCACTTAGCGTATGATTAGTCAAGTGCTTAGTACACAAATCATGACTTTAAAATAAACACTGATTAATACATTCAACAAAATAAATTATTCTAACTAATTAAAACTAAATGAAAAACAAAATTAAATTTAATGAACTATACAATAAAATTACTACAAATTAAATTATTGAGTTACTAATAGCAATTGCATTTAAAAATAGAAATTAATATAAAGTCAAATTAAATATAAAATAAAATTAAACACAAAATAAAATTTAATATAAAATAATATAATATTAATGTAAATATTTATATGAAAATAAAAATAAGTACGTCTGCCAAATTAACCAATTCATCTTACAAATTACAATTAAAATGAATTATATTCGTATTTAGAATTTATCAACCCATTTGTGTTACACAAATTAAGAACATTCATTCATTCTTCAAGTCGATTTCCAATTCATTAGTTGAACATGTGATTATTGTACCTCTGCTTATGAAATACTCATTCTGACTTTCCAATCGTGGCGCAATTTAAAGCGCGATAACAAGTCCAATAAATAGCGTTGAAAAATGCTTAAGCATCACACTCGGGATTCAATTTGTAATTGAGAGGTGAAAGCTACTGGAAATGCCCATTGATAAGACATTAACTGGCACTATATAGTACTTTATTCTTCCGCCCATTGATCTTTAGCGCGCAGTTCTCCCCCACCATCCCTGGCCCTTCCCCTTGACACGCATAATTAGATTTTGACTGCGGCTGGCTGTCAGCGAGCCATGACAAAGATGCCAACAAAAGTCAGGCTGATGTTTATGTTGATGCTGATGATGATGCGGTCCATTTGGCAGCACGGAGAGTGTCAACTGATGACATCTCCCGTTGACCTTCGGGCGGGCGGCATTTCTCAATGAAATGTGGATTCCAGGGGGCCGCTAGAAGCCAGAAGCTTAACAATTTGTTACGTCTGTCGTAAGTCTTGTGCGCACCAGACACAGCAGAAAAGAAAACAACTCAAGTGAATCTTATCAACAAGAACGACTGCTGCAATGAGCACATACTCAAAGATATGGCGTTCATATTTCTTATCAAGCGAAACAAAAAAAGACGACAAAAATAATAATAAAACAAAAACAAAAGTATTAGACAAGAAGTTTAGAAATAAAACAAAAAGAGGAAGAAAAAATTGGCGACGATGTCGCGACGACCAGACAAAAATAAAATTCAGCGATAAGCAAAACCAAATGAAATAAAACAGCCGCAAGATACAACAACAGCACTGAAAATACAATAATAATAATAACAATAACTAGACCCCAAACGGAACAGCAGCGAAAAGCAAATAGAAATGCTCTAATTACGAGTAGACGCGACTGACAGATACTCTGCTACTATTTAGCAGAAATTTAACTATTTAGCTAGTCATAAGTAGGAATAATGAAATTGAAATAAAATGTTATTCAAATAATATTTGTTTTTTAGCTTTAAGAAGAGAGTATACAGTATTGTAATAATGGTTGAACAAAAAGTGGAAACAAATCATGCACGTTGTGAGCAAAATGAGCAAAAAGGCAATGACAGTAGAAAAAAAAAAGAAAAAAGGAAAAAAAGTATAAAAATCATTGGCGCTTGGCCAATTGTCAGCAGCGGGAGCAGCAACAACAGAACTGTCGACAGCAGAGTGGAAAAAAATAAATAAAATATATATCAATGTGTATAATATTCATAAATGTATATACTAACAAATAAGCAAGTGCGAGCAAGTGTGTGTGCAAAGACAGAGGCAAAGGCAAAACCCAAATAGAGCAAAGCAAATGAGACGCAAAAGCCAAAGACCAGACAGAACAACAGACAGAGTCCATAGTATAGTGCTCTCTCTCTCCCTCTCGCTCGAGAGTGCTGGGGGGGAGGGGGGGAGGTTGAAAAACCCAGCAAAATGTTTTAATTAAAATTGTCTTAATTTATAATTTATGTTGGCGGCATTAATTCGCAGGCAGTCGGACTGACGCGACGAAACTAATTCACAGCTGGCCAAAGTATCTCACAGATACACAAGATACAACAAACTATTCAAATTTACGCCGCACTTGTTGTCGAGTTGAGTTCAATGCATAAAACAATTCGCTATCGATACTTGTGGATTGTATTCAAGAGATTCAAGTACAGATGCTATTCAACTAACGTGCATACATCCATCTATCAGTATCATAAATGTCGATTATAATTAAATTATGAATCATTTTGTAGTCCAACTTTAAATTGAGTTTGGTGACTCACAAGCATTCCATAAAATGGAAAACACAGCACGGAAAGATTAAGAACATGTAGCTGAAAAATATATGATGGAAAATGTGCTCTACTCTTAACTGTTGACAGAAAAGTCATAAAGCAAACGCATCAATCTTTTAGTGCAAGAGCAAAACACATTCGCTTTAAAATCCCGCTCAGCATGAACTGAAAATTGGCTATAAATTGTTTGGAAAACTCAATTTTGCGTCGACAAAAGAAAATGTGCAGTTCTGCTAAAGCCAACCAATGAATGCATGATTTCTGTCACGTGCCCATCCCTAATAATCTGTTCAAAGTTCTGTAGTTTGAGTTGTAACTGGAGTTGCAACAGAAGTTGTAATGGAATGTGCGCCGTGCCACATCTAACCTTACACAATGCCAGCTCGTCACATAAAAAAAAAAAGGATTCGTCCCTAATGAAAACGAAGCCAGCACAGACAGCCAGGCAGAAGCAGGAGGACCTAAAGGAGCAGCAGCAGCATCGTTGGCTGAGTACAACGCACTGACAATGGGGACAACGAGGACGACATGTTGCCCCCCAATTTGAAGAGAAGACGAGCGAGCGAACGCATTGTCATTGAAAGGAACTTGAGCGGCGAGTAGGAAGCAAGAACAACAATGAAACTTGGCTCAGGCACCTAACAAAACAAGCAGCCAAAGGAAACCGAGGGCAGCGACTGAAGGCGGCCAGGGGCAGCGACCGCAGCAGGTTCGGTAAACGAGTTCAGCCAAAGACGACGACGACAAGGAAGGCGACAGCGACGGCGACAGCGACGTCATCGTGTCCTGCTTGGGCAAAGTCTTTAACCTTTCAAGGATTTTCTAGACACTGGCAAGTCGCAGTTATTGAACATTGGTCTAACAACTGGCAATGTTTGCTGAGAGAGGGGATCTCGCCTGAGTTGTGTGCAGATCTCATATCAGGATAAATGCTGTGACGAGTGCAAAAATCTAATAAATTCAACTTGCCAAAGGGGATGATGATGCGAAGAGAACGCATAAGTGTCCCGCACAAAAGTTGATGAACTTTAAGCTTCACTGCGAGGGCAACTGACAGCGAGGGGAACACTTTGAAGAGAGGGACAGAATAATGAAGGGATGGGGAACTGCGTAACGCACCAAAGGTAAGTTGAGCTACCTGAAAGGCGAAGAAGCAACTCTCCTACCCTAACAAAACGATGATAATAACAATGAGAATGCCCTAAGCTAAGTGCGAGCACTCTATAAAGAAATCATATATAAATGGCAAACTGTTCGCGAGGGAGGCACTTAAAGTCAACAATAGTCCACAATTGCGTCGCATAGAATATTCAAAATCAAAGGAAAATCGACATTTTGCGCTTAAGCTGTATATAATTTAAGATTGCTATCCTTAAGCTTAATGGTGAATTTAAACAAGTGAAAGGTAACAAGTGAAAGATACTATTTAAAAATTGAGAATTAACAGCAAATATATATTCAGATGACCATGTGGACTATAAGTAAATAAATTATTTTCTATCTTAATTTGAAATACTTTTCACTTCTCAAACTGCCCTCCCATTAATGACAAAGCAAGAGCGCATCTGTATAAAACTACACATGTGCACATACTATCTATACTACATATATATATATAATAGATCCGAGCAACCCCCAGTGTTCCAAGGTGTTGCTTTGTCCTGATGCTACGCATTTTGCCAAACTGAAAAGCAACGCAATTTACTTTTGTCTTTTGGGGTTGGCTTTTGTGGCTTTTGTGTGCAGCAAAAAAAAAAGGAAAGGAAAGGAAAGGATACTCGTACTTGGTACACGTTTGTTTACCAGGGGTTGTCCTAGTCGTTGTTGTTTTTGTTCTTATTCCATCTCAAATGCTTCGGTTTGCTTGTCTTAGGTCAGGCGATTGGCCGAGGGGAGAAATGGAGGCAGAGAGTGGAGATAGGAGAGAGGAAGGCACGCACTTTCGTCAATATTTGCAATGCGTTTGCAATTAAAAATTTAAAAAGCTGCTAAGCAAAAAGGAGATAAAACCATCATTAAAAATTAGCATTACCCCAGGGGACAGCAGTGCAGCAAGTACGCAGAGGGTCGCAATGCATTGACGATGAAGACGAGCAGATGGAGGAGGAGGAAGAGTGTGGACGAGTCGTATGGGTTAATTGCCTTTTTTGCCAAAGATTAATGTCCGACGATAGAGCGCTGTAAATTGCCACAGATAAAGGATGCAAGATACGAGCAGAACTGAGTTTGTCATAAAAGGAAATTGTAACTCGTAATATTACGTATACGCAATAAGTCAAGTGCAGATATTACAAATTACTTGAGTTGTTAGCAGCTCTTCAACATTTGCTGGTTACGCATGCCACTTCTATTTAGTGTAGATGGATTGTGTGCTTTCGTCTTTTTTTTCATTTTCATTTTCAATTTTTGTATTTTCTTTTTTCGCCATTTCACACATAAATTTGATTTATTTGCTGCCTATTTTTATCGCCGAGCCAAAGGCGACGAAGACGTCGGCTAATTGTTGCTGACATGGCAAGAACAGCCAAACAACCAGATGAGAAAAACAACGCAACTGGACTGTACTTATACCTAAGAATAAAGATATATTCGCGACGGCGCGAGGCGCGCAAAATACTCTGTTGGATTTAATAGTCTACATATCGGCAAACAGATAATTGTTGGCCTAATTGTTAAAGAGTAATTTTATTGGTACATACTTTAAATTCATTTGTGTTTTTGTGATTTAAATTCGTTAGCTGCCCTTTCATCTATTGCCCAGCTCATCGCCTAGCTAATATGCCTCTTTTGTAGAGCGACAGGAGAAATTCCCATAAATTTTAAATATTTTGCTTGTTTGCACTTTCGGCATATTTTTTCAAAATTATTTCACTTTGTTGTTATATTTTTCGAGCTCAAAATTGTTTGTCGCTTGTCGTCGACGTGGACGTGGACGTCGACGTGGACCACGCCCACATCAATTCTGCTGTCTGTGAGTTCTTTTTTCCCCATTCTCATTGCAATTTGGCTCAGTCTCTTTTTACACATTTTTTTTAATGAACAAAATATATTTGCGCTCGAAAAAAGAGAAATACGCCTTGCGGAAAAATAATAATTTTCCAACGAATTTCATGAGAAATGAGAATTTAGCATGAGGCATGAGGCACGAGCTCTCGTTGTTGTTGTTGCTCTCGTTGTATTGGCAATTGGTGGACGCTTGGCTTTAACGAACATCCCGGCAAAGATTTTGGCAAGGTTGCCGCCTGCCTTGTTGAGTCATCCAACAACGATTTCTTTCAATGAAATGACAACAATGCGCGGCATAATTAAGTTGAAAATGCGATAATCGGCAATCGAGGAATGGAAAATGGTGGATGGAAAATTGCGCTTGGCTCAACCGTTTTGATTAGTGGGTCAAATGCGTTTTCCAACCTTAGCTGAGCCTGGCCAAGCAATGGCCAAAACCACTTAAAATGCTTGGCCAAAAAACGCGCTCGGCAGAATGCTGGCTGGCATAAAATTGCATAACTCGCGACACGGACAACGAACGCAGAACGCAACATCAAACAGCTGCAAGCCAAATGGCAAGCACAACAACTGTGTGCAACTGTGCAACAGTGAGGCAGCAAGTGGGGCAGACAGACAGATTTCCATGTTGCCTTTTTAAGGTCATGGCGCAGCAAAAGCAACTGCAATTGGCATAATTGAGCCCGCAAGTAGGCGGCAACACATGGTCGAAATGGCAGTGGCAACAAGTTGCAGCCACACACAACAACAACCAACCGACAACAACAACAAGATAAACTAACCGTCAGCCAAGCGAAGTGGCTGCAAGCAACATTTAAGCCACGCCATTTATTTATTTTATTGAATCAAATATTTATTAGAAATGTTTTAAAAATAGATGCATTTCTGCAGCATGTTGACAGCCAATTGGACCACAATAAATTCTCTATGTGTGTGTGTGTGTGTGTGTGTGTGTGCTTTACTGGCCAACATTTTTTGGCCAGTTGGCAACTGATGATAACCGGTTCAGCGGCCCGAATAATTGCCAACTGGGTTTGCGTTTTGCAAATCAAGTTCAAAACTGCAATTGATGACGACAACGCTAATGATGATGAAGATCATAATGATGATGATAATGTTGAGGACTTGTTAGCCAGAAAAACGACAGCAACAGTTGACGCTTGCATAAGCTCGCTGGGCACAAGGGCTCTCAGGGCTGAGCTGGCAGGCAATTAGACGACAACGGCCCAGACAACACACAATCTTGAGAGTTGCCTGTCACGTGTAAAAAGTCAATAGATTGCACAATGCGCGCGAGAGAGAGAGAGAGAGAGAGAGAGAGAGAGAGAGAGAGAGGAGGGAGCGGCTATAAAGAGGTCGCTCGCTTTTGCTTTGCTTTGCTGCGTCAATGTTTCCGTAAACAACAGACAGAAGAGAGCAAGCCAGAAGGAGACAAGCATTTCATTAATTACAACAACAGCGGCTGCAGAGACTGCAGCAAAGAAATGCTAAATGCACGTTACGTTATAATTACACAAAATACCCCCTAATGTCCCCAACCCCCCAACCCCCCAAACCCCGCAACCCTCTGTTGGGTTGGGTATCGTCTTCGTCGCGTTGTCAGCTTCTAATATTTCATTAGCCGGGTCGCGTGCCTCCTGCCGACTTCAAGCCGCGTCATCGTCGTCAGACTTTGCGGCAAGCAGGCAACAACAACAACACTGAGAGGGAGGGAGGGAGAGGTGAGGTGAGGGGGTTGCGCTTTGGGGCCAGCCACGTTGAGGTTATGTGCGCGCAATTTGCGTGTGCCAATTAAAAAAATATCAAAACAACGCCCAGGCAAGCGGGGGACAGATCAGAGAGGGGAGGGGAGGGGAGGAGGTCTAGTGCATTTGGAGGTTGGGCCGACAACAATGTAACTGGCCGCAGTGAGCGCATTTTATAGTTCAGTGCCTGCGACAACTGCAGCCACTGTGGGTAAGGCAAAACCCTACAAATCGAACACAGTCTACGACGAATTTCAGATGCACTTGCAGCGAATTCAAGTGCATTGATTGATTCAAATGATAACTAATAAGCTGCAACACTAACAACACGGACTTTACTATATAACAATATTTTCATGAACAGCGTCACTTTGGCAGCTGTTGTAAGAATGTTAGAAAAGGTTTGCATTTCAAAATAATTTATACAATTATAGCTAGAATAAAACCAATTATATTGTAAACTGAAATTTGTCAATTATTTAATTTAATAATTTTCAACTTAATGGTTTAATACAAAGAAATGTTGTTTGGTTCCTATTTTAAGACATTTAACATTGAACAACTACTATTTGTAGCTACGATTCTTTGCTATAATGCTTAGCGTTATTTCAACTATTATTTTGGTAAACAAAATATCGAATCTAATGTATTTTATTTGAATAACTCGTACATCAAATTAATTAATTTATGTTGTTCCCAAAACTAAAGGAAGCTATATTTCATCTTGACCAACATCTTGGCAATATTATTTTATTTTTAATTTAATCTTCTATTATCAATAATGCTAATTTTGTACAATTCAATCTGTTTTAAATAACATTATCACAGCTAAATAAAGAACTGCACAATATTGAGAAAACTGCCAATAAGAGATGAAATCTTTTAATTTAATTTGCTATTATTATTGACCCAATTTGTTGAACTGTTTGATTCCATCTTGATTCGCAGTCTTGGCCAAATCAATGCGAGCTATCGCTATGCCCCAAATGTGTGTGTTTAAGTCGTTGCATTAACTAATGCAAATGTTTGTAAGTGTATCAAGCGGCAGCGTCATTGCTGTTGTCTTGGGGCATTACATTTTGTGGCATCTACGGCGTCACCGGCAACAACAACAACAGCAACAGCAGTAACATGACGGCACACTATGCAAATATGTGTATAAGTGACTGTGTGTGTGTGTGTGTTCGTGTGACGACAATATCATTTACAACAGGCAAATGCCGTTGACGTGTTGGCTGAGAGGCGGCTGGTTGCGGGTGTTGCTGCCGCGCTTTGGGGGCAGTTGTTGCTGCTGCATTTGCCGCCATGTCGCGCGAAATTTACAATTGACGTCGTTGTAGCCGTTGTTATTGTTTGTTTTTGTTTTTGTTTTGGTTTTGTTTTTTGCATTGCTCTCCCATCAGCTAGACACTCGGCTCAATGTTCACTCATGCGCAGTGACAGGCGGCTGCAACAGCAACAGCAACAATAGCTGCCACATTTGACGTGTAAAACGTCTAGAATTTCTCTTGACGGCTTTTGGTTCGATGCTCAACACGAGTAGCCGTTTGAAATTCAAAACACCCACCCAACAAAACCTACGACAGCAGCAACATTAACAATAGCAGCAGCAACAACAGCAGCTGCACGCAAACCAAAACCCAGCACAATTTTGTTGTTTCTGTATTTTTGGGCAACAACAATTGCTGCTGTTGTCGCGTGTGTAAGTGTCTCAAGAGCTTGCCAACCAAACACGGCAATTATCGAGATTTGATTTGCCAGATGTCTCCACTGGACAGTTTCTAGGGTCAGATGTCGGAGATGACGGAGAGGGGGTCAGAGCGATTGGTTTCGGGGTCATATGCGTTTGCTTCGTTATCTAAATGCCCCATAAAATGCATGTGTCAGTTCTCGTCTTACAGCCGCTGTCAATCAATTTGCAATTTGCCTCTTGACAAGTGCAACAGCAGTGTAACCGAAGCCAACTGCAAACCGAAACCACACCAAACACATTGCCAACTGTGGAACTGTGGAACTGAGCAACCGTTACACTTTTGACAAGGTTGCGGCTCTGCTGCAGACGCAAAGGCTTTGTGGCATTTGCCTCAACAATTTTATCATTTATCTGCACATTATGCTCGTCAATTGCTGCAATTCAATTTAGCAATTCAACTATGATTCGAATCGAATTTTTGCGACTGTTGGCCAAATTTCACTGTCTGTCTCTAAATATCAATAACAATAAACGAGTTTTTGGCACATTGAGCAGACAATTAAAATTCCATTAGAAGAAATTTTGTTATTTCAGTGTCAGCAATCAATCGAAAGTATTTAAAGAAACACTTGAATACTGTAAATAAATTAATTGCAAATAGCCGAAGGTAAGTTAATGTTCATCTCAATATTGAACTAAATAAACGAATGAGAAAATTGACAATGTGTCGCAAAATGATGTAATTTTCTGTTGGCAATATTTGTACAAAAAAGTCTTATTGCAAATTTAATTATTTTAAAAATACTATAAAACTTAATACAAATAATAAATACCAATAATCAATAAAAATATTTACTTTGACTGTTGACAATATAAAACAATTAAACAACTGTTTAAGGCCAAGCGTTGTGTCAATTTTAAAGTTATCCTTTAAATAAATAAATCAACATTCGAAGAGTTATTTACAGTTTAGCTTGAATTTATTTGAAAATACTGAAATCTGGCAGATACTTCGGATAGATGTCCAATCAAAAACTGTCGTTCTTGTTGTCTCTCTTACACTGCCCCCTGTCGTTGTACCTCTTTCTCTTTCTCTATCTCCCTCTCTGTTACAAGGTCATTGAATTATCAAAGCTTTAATCAGAGTTGACTTCTCTCTCTTTCTTCGTCACTCCTCTTGAAAACAAAACGGAATAATCACAATAAAAATATGAGCGCTATTCCGATTGTTGTCGTCGCTTCTTTTATTGCCACCACAACTCTTATCGAATAGAAAAGCAATTAGCGCAAAGAGAAGAGAAGAGAAATACTTGTTGGTATGTAGGTAAGTAGTATATGTATTCATGCCCCTTTTGATCAGTTTGTATGGTTGTATTTTTCGCCAATTGAAGAAAATTGAATGGGAAATCGAAATTCATATCATTTAATGGCAAATTATTAACAATTATCATTGGCGATACAAGCATTATTGTATATAGTATGGCCAACTGTTGTGATTTGACTTCATGCTTGATGCTCTTCAATTGCCTGCCCAATTAGCGATGATTGTTGGGGAAGAGCCTCCAGCTGAGGCCACTTGATAAGCAATTTGATAAGTCCAAGACGTTGGAGGAGTCTTCAAGTCGTTCCCAGTCGCCAGTTGCCAGTTGCCAGTTTCCGCCTAGACAAGCGACCGTTAAGCAAATAGGAAGGAAATCAACAAGGTCCATAAGCAGACAGAACTAGAACCAGAACCCAGAACCCAGTCCCAGACCCAGAGAGAGTGAGGGGAAGAGACCGAAAGCGGGCGAACCAGTGAAGCAAGTCGCCATCGTCATAGACCGTCACCTGTGCCAGGTGTAAGCTGTCAGAGATGTTGCAGGACGGCAGGAGGGCAGGAGGGCAGGAGGAGGCGAGGCAGGAATAACGTCTGACGGAAACGTTGGCCAGCGAGAACATGGGAAATGACACTAGGAAATCGCTTGTAAACAACTCGCTCGCTCAATGTGTGACTGAGTGTGGAATGGCCAACATTATCATCGTCATCATCATCATCGCCATCATCATCATCATCGCAGTTGCGTAGTGAAATGTTGCAGAGCCCAAGAGTTGCGATGCTATCGCATTAATCGTGGCATGCAAATTCTGTCACGTCTTTCGCGGAAGACGACGCTTAGACGTGGTGCTGAAGGTGCTGCCCGGATAGATATGGATATATAGCGAAGATGTGAACACTCACATGCACTCACACTCGCTCACGATAACAGCTATTGATAAGACAGCAGAGAGCGAGAGAGCGAAAATAGAGGTAGACAACGATAAGCAGCGACTGCGCAAGGCGACCTCATAAGCGTAGTAGTATTATTCTACTAGAAATATTATATGAATTTGTGTTATCAGCCGCCACCAGCAGCAGCAGCAGCAGCAGCAGCAGCAGCTTCAATTCAATTATCAATTATATATAGTACTATATGCGAGTGTATATAATATGTACAACTATACGATTTAGTTGAGACATTTGTAACACATTTTAAGTTGCTGGCAACACGAAAAATCAACAACAACAATGAAAACAAGGTCATTGCCTATTAGCAAAATAAGTAAAAATAAATAAAAATTCCAAAGTACAATGTCAGCTGGCAAGACGAATACGCAATGCCCTACATACAATATTCAAGAATCAAGAACATTTGATTGATGTGAGAACTTTTCAAGAAGAGAATCTAGTAGACAGAATAAATAAAAGGGTTGTAGAAAAGCTGAATTAATATTCAGCATAAACAGTTGTTGTAAAAAAATTAATTAATTATAGTCAATTTATAAATGGAAAATAAACCACAATAAAACTGCAAGTAACTTGCAGCAAAGGATAATCAAGTTAAACTAAATGTAATATAATAATGTAAATATTGCTCAAAAAAAGAGCAATAGACTGTCCTTTAATAAATCAATTTGTTAACATAATAGCTTAATAAAGATTTGGCTTTAAGCTGACTATCCAGTGGGATTCTAATCAGTTAAGGGCTCTTCATGATCGATTGTAAATCAAAAATAAATCTCTCGCCTCTAACGATACCAATAATAACTGCAACAATATTGATCCGAATTGTTGACAAAATATTTACATAATAATTTTCACCTTTGCTCAACCAGAGAAGGCGCAAAAAAAATCGTGGAACGAAAAAAAAACACTAAAATAACAAAATGTTGAAACACGTTTCGATTATTTAAATATTTTCACTAATTTGTGTGTGTGCTAAAAAAAGCAAACAACATTTCTCAAGTCAATTGAACAACGATACGCAACAACAACTTGAGGAGCATGCCAATATCATTAGCAACAAAAGATCGAACGTTCAAATTTAATCGTTGGGCTTAATTAAAATAAACATGAGAATGATTTTTAAACATTTGCTAAGTGGGCAACCGAGGAGACGAGAGCGTGGGGCGAGACTCTGAGACGGGTCTGTCTACAGAGTCTGGCTCCCTCGGCGTCTGCGTCTGCGTCTCTGTCTCTGTCTCTGGCTGGGAGTCTGGCTATAGGTCTGAGTCTGGGTCTGGGTTCAGTCTCCCCAGAGGCCACCAATGAAACTGCAACAACAAGCAAACTATTTAGATTCGAGATCAGCGATAAACGACGCATAAAACTTGCTCGGCGACAGCGAACAAAGCCAAGATTCAGCCACATACAACACACCTGTCCCAACAACAGCAACAACCAGAACAACAACAACGACAGCGAGTACTTTGAGAAGAACAACAACTTATGCAAAAAGTACTCAAGACTCGTAGCTAGCCCAGGCCTAGACCTGGCCACACCTTGACAGACTTTGCTTTGCCTTTGGTTCTCTGTCTTTCTCTGTCTACGCTTAAGTATTTCGCATTAGCAAAAATAAAAACAAAAACACGACACAAAAAATATACTTTTTTAAATATAAAACTGCACGGCGAACATCATCACATGACATGATGATGCGAGGAGGTCTCGGTCTCGAGACTCGCCAGCGGGCTTTTTAATAGATCAGATCTGGGGGGATCGCAATCGGGAGGGGCTGCTTGGCTAGCTGGCTGGCTAGTTCGCTGGATGGCTTATCGCGCTTATCACATCGCCAACTGTCAGCTCTCCCAACAACAAGCTCAACGAAGCAAATCCCTGGGGTTAATAATCATCATATACGCACCAGCACTCAAATATACATACATATGTATGTATATAGTTATGTATACACCTATATATTTAATTAGAACGGTCGTTGGACTTGGGAGCCACAGTTCTCAGAAGGGGGTACAAAAGATTAGATCTATAGGCATTTATTGCGCAAAAATCGTACCCGAAAAAACTTTGATAAATAATTTGAAATTACGAAATAAAACCTCCTTCATATAAAATAAATTATATTAGAATAAAGATTTGTAACAAAGCAGATATACCCAAATAAAAGTGAAGGATCATGTTTGAGTTTAAAAATGTTGAAATATTAAATATCAAAAATTATTTTCACTATTTTGGATCAAACTAAAATTAAGAGTTGCGTTTTATATGGTTTAAAAAATGAAAATTTAATTTTTAGATTGCTTTGCAAATATTATTTAGTTTCACAATGTTTTCATGGAATATTTTCTTAAAGTCCAAGGCAGTTGAATTTGGTGCCCATCATGACAGTCCAATTAGCTGATCACATTGCTGATCACTAATCAAATTAAACGCCAAGCATTATATTAATGAGAGAGAAAGAGCAAATGGTGAGAGGAACACGAGTTTGCCCAATAACGTGCGTCTTCCTCTTTATGTTCTGTAGAATTGTAAGATTCTGACGTTATCAGCTGGAGTCTTCATGGATCGTTCGATTAGAGTTTAACCCTGACTAAATACGGTTTTTCTCATTTCTTTTGTTTTCTTAATTTTTTCGTTTGGTTTTTTTTGGCAATTCGAAACGTGGTCAACGCCAAACTTTGTGCTGACTTTATCAGGCTGCCACTGGGGAGATAAGATAAACGAATGTCCAATGAATTACAACAACTCGCCAGCTTTTTATGGGACGTGCTGAGCGGTGAATTTTTCAATTTGTAATTTCATGCATACAACCAGAAAAACACGATGACTGACAAACAAAAAGCAAGCAAACCGACATCGAGACCTACTATATGTACTGTATATATGTATAAATACGAGACTATATTCATACTATATGTGTATATTTAAAGCAGAGATATTGGCGAAAGATTAAAGTCTTTTATGTAAATTTTCGGTAATTTTATGAGCGATAAGCACCACAAAAAACTTGTTGAAACAGTTTCGTTTCGTTTTCGAAAACAAAAACATGAAATTCCATAGGCGAAAAAAGCAATAACAATAACAATAACGATTCGAAATAATTCTACTTGCAGATCGAATGCGTTATGTAAGCGAGTGAGCGAGAGGGAGATGGCGAGATCATCAGAGATCATGAGAGACAGCGAAAGTCAACGGGCAGCTGTGTGTGAGGGCTGCCAACTTGATTAGTCACAAAATAGGCGCCGATCAGCAAAAGCAAAAACAATAAAGCCCAAAGCACAACTCTTCGAAGGGCAGGCAGCAAAATACACAAATACACACATACACACACAAAAGGTCTGCCGACGACTGTTCAGTCAAAGTCTGCGCCTCGTGACAACGTCGCTGTCGCTGTCGTTGTTGTTGTTGTCCGTCGTCTATCACGTTCATTGGCATTTCAAAGCTAGTTTGTTTGCATGCTGCGCCGCCTGTTGAGTGGAGCGCTCGCTCTCTTTAAGCTGCGCCCCTCTCTCGCAAGCTCTCTGTCTACTGCTGTTGCTATCGTTATTGCTATTTACTGCTGCTGCTTCTGCCTTTGCGTCTGCTGCTGCTGCTTGTTATTGTTATATCTATATGCACACACACACACACACACACACTCACACATCCATACATACATACGTATATATTTATATTTTTGCGACTGCGCGGCGCCCAAAGAGAGCGAGAGAGAGAGAGAGAGCAAAGTACACAAGGCGCAGCAGCAGACAGACGACGCGTCGTTTGCGAAAAAAGCAATAACAATAACAATAACGATTCGAAATAATTCTACTTGCAGATCGAATGCGTTATGTAAGCGAGTGAGCGAGAGGGAGATGGCGAGATCATCAGAGATCATGAGAGACAGCGAAAGTCAACGGGCAGCTGTGTGTGAGGGCTGCCAACTTGATTAGTCACAAAATAGGCGCCGATCAGCAAAAGCAAAAACAATAAAGCCCAAAGCACAACTCTTCGAAGGGCAGGCAGCAAAATACACAAATACACACATACACACACAAAAGGTCTGCCGACGACTGTTCAGTCAAAGTCTGCGCCTCGTGACAACGTCGCTGTCGCTGTCGTTGTTGTTGTTGTCCGTCGTCTATCACGTTCATTGGCATTTCAAAGCTAGTTTGTTTGCATGCTGCGCCGCCTGTTGAGTGGAGCGCTCGCTCTCTTTAAGCTGCGCCCCTCTCTCGCAAGCTCTCTGTCTACTGCTGTTGCTATCGTTATTGCTATTTACTGCTGCTGCTTCTGCCTTTGCGTCTGCTGCTGCTGCTTGTTATTGTTATATCTATATGCACACACACACACACACACACACTCACACATCCATACATACATACGTATATATTTATATTTTTGCGACTGCGCGGCGCCCAAAGAGAGCGAGAGAGAGAGAGAGAGCAAAGTACACAAGGCGCAGCAGCAGACAGACGACGCGTCGTCAACCGGTTTTTGCGATTTATATTTGCCCTTGCTCCCTGATTAAGCAGCTTCCCTTCCCACCCCGCCCTACCGATCAACCATGCCCTCACGCCCTTTGCTGCTTATTATAATATAACATATTTGCTGAATATTTTACATTGAAGCTGCAGCAACAAAATCGAAAGGTTGCGTCGCAGTCGACAAGAGCAGATACATTGGTGCGCAAAATGTTGAAAAGCTGTTGACGAAATGTCGAATTTCGATTGCTCGTTGGTTATCGATATTTTGCGATCGATTTGCGCTAATTAATGTGGATCGCTTAAAGTAATCGTCATTATTCCGCCTCTACTGCTGCTGCTTCTTCTTCCACTGTTTGCTGATTCGCCAGCAAACAGACGTCAGCAGAGACAAACTGTCGTCGCTGCCGACGTTGACGCTGGCGCTGCAACGCCACTTTGACCACGGCCACAGCAACAGCCACAGCAGACGCGCTGGCAGCGAAGT